>OU026148.1:59048528-60453528 GCA_907269125.1 Eristalis pertinax | reverse complement strand
TATTAGGGAACTTCGATAAGTGGATATTACTTTTCGGAGGAGCTGGCAAGCCGGTGGCGGGGGTGTGGACTCGTTCGCGGTTTAATTTTCCCTCTGTTAAGGGTGGCGAAATTGACATCTGTCAGAATTAATTTGTGAAAATCGCGGTGACAGTTTCAAATTGCATATGGTATTGCTTTTGTGGCCCGGAACGGGGTCAGGGCGGAAGCTGAATGACGAATTGCTGGGGATTCTGGTCGGAAGCAAATCGAAGTCTCATTTGAGGGTTCAGTGGAGAATAGTCAGTCTTCTTGACTTGAACTATTAGTTTTTAGGCCCCTCACAGATTTGTCAGGTGGCACTGTTTACTGGACTCACAGCTTGAACTTCTATCAGGTCTCGGGTCTGTCAGCCCTCGCTTGCGTCAGTTTACGGTTCTGTCAGCTCGGTCTTCAGTCAGCTTCTGACAGTTGACCCGTCTGTCAGTTCTCACTTCTACCAGGTCTCGCGTCTGTCAGTTTGGATTTCTGTCAGGTGTAGCTTCTGTCAGTTGTCACTTCTGGAAGATCTAGCTTCAGTCAATTCCCGCTTAAGTCAGGTCTAGCTTCTGTCAGTTAACGCGTCACTCAGTCTCACTTCAGTCAAGTCTCGCTTCAGTTGGGTATCGCTTCTGTCAGTTCTCGCTTCTATCAGGTCTCGCTTCTATCAGTGCTCGTTTCTGTCAAGTAATTTCTGCCAGGCATCGCTTCAGAAAGGTCTAGCGTCTGTCAGTTTTGTCAGTTAACGCGTCACTCAGGTCTCGCTTCAGTCGGGTCTCGTCTGTCAGTTCTCGCTTCTGTCAGCTCTCGCTTCTGTCAGGTCTCGCTTCTGTCAGTTAACGCGTCACTTAAGTCGCGCTTCAATCAGGTCTCGCTTCTGTCTATTAACGCGTCACTCAGATCGTCAGGGCGTCATTTCAGTCAGGTCTTGCTTCTGTCAGTTAACGTGTCACTCAGTCTCACTTCAGTCAAGTCTCGCTTCAGTTGGGTATCGCTTCTGTCTGTTCTCGCTTCTGTTAGTCTGAACTTCTGTCAGGTCTAGCGTCTGTCAGTTCTGTCAGTTAATCAGGTCAGGTATCTCTCATGTCAGTTCTCGTTTCTGTCAAGTCTGTCACTCAAATCTAGCTTCCATCAGTTAACGCGTCGTCATGGCGTCACTTCAGTTGGGTATCGGGTCTGTCAGTTAAGTTTCGCTGTCAGTTTGGCCTTCTGTCAGTTAACGCGTCACTCTGGTCCTGCTCGATTCAGATCTCACTTCAGTCACCTTTTGCTTCTGTCGTTTCGCAGTTTCTGTCACTTCTCACTTCTGTTAAATCGTTATCGCTTCTGTCATCGACAATGTCAATTCCTTAGAAAACTTCACAACCAATGTATGCTCCAAGGCCTTGCTAATCCCGCTCGACGAGTGGGTAAGCTCAATGTTTCCTTGCGTGCGGTGGACTTCAGGAAGCCCACTCACAGTTGCTTGTCGAAAAAAAAAAACACCACATTCAGTCAAAGCTAACACTCACCCTCAAGAAGATCCATTCCAGCAAAGGGAAAAGGCGGTCCATTTAAGGCGTAACATCTGACACAAATCCCAATCCATTAGCCTTGCTGTTCGTTGGCTCGTGTCCGATGTTGGACACATCCTCTCGGTCGTGTGTTCCCAAGTTGAACACGAACATGCTTAGATGCGGACGCCTCTCGAGTATTTTCTCTACCAATGCACCCATGTCAGTGGGCAGGGGGGGGAAGTGGGTACCCTCAGAGCAGCCCCCCGACAGACGTGCATCTGCACATCGTCGACTGTCAGAATTATTGAGTCCACGTCTGAATCAAACGTGCGAGCAGAGAGAGAGAGAGTGGTAGGCACCCCGTCGCTCCACCGCTTTGCCGTTTTTGCTTTTTTCCGGCCAGCGTCAGAACTCAAACAGAACCGAAATTGTCCATTTCCGCCTGCATTTTCAATGGGCCAGTGTCAGCAGTCTGGTCTGAATTGGTCTGCTGCTCCCACACTCTCGGTGCGGTCCCGAGGCTGCACCACCCCCACTACACAACGGCTGTTCGCAAATTATTCATGTTTTCAACATTTTGCCGACATTCGCAAAATCTCTTGTGATTTTTCATTTGGCCAACTCACAAAGCATCGGCCTGCGAGCAGCCGTCTCCGTGCGCCAAGGAGGCACTGTTGCCCAATTTTCGAACGGCGCGGCAGCCAAAGAGCCGGTTTGCTTTTTGCGAAATTAATACCACAGGACGTCATCCCCTCGTGCATTGTGTTGTCGGCGTGGCTATATGCATGCGAGTTAAACTGCAACATCCATGCAAAGTGAACGCTTGGATGTTTTGGTTCACTCCCTCCCTCTCGCTCTTCGCATTTTGTTTGCTTTGTTTTGGTGTTGCGAGTGACTGTGACGAGTTAATGGCAAGAGATCATTTTTTCCCCGTCTGCTGCAGGAAGCTCCGTCCATGGTTTATGGCGCTCCGGACAAGAGGGTGGCAGGGCTTCAATTGGCAAATGGCAGCTGAAATCAGCGAAACGTACGGAAATCGGGCTGCACTTTGTGTCGTGTTTGAAGTACTGCAGCTCTTTGAGCGGACCGAAAGTGGTTCCAAAGTCATTGGGCATGACATTGGTCGCCTTTTAACTTCGTCTGAATGAGATGCGAACGAGGAGCTTTAAAGGGAAGCGTCGTCGGGATCAACTAACAAGCTTCTTTGGCGGTCAAGTGCACGTTTGGGGTCCCTTTGCACTTTTGTGCATCGACGGAGGGCGAGGCTAACTTTTGCCCGCCGCTGGCGGCCCTGATGTACAATCAGACGCTAGTTGCAGCTTCGTGTTTCAATAATTCGCAGCAACTGATTCCTCACATTCCGCAGATAGTCCTGACGACTTGGGCTTACCTGTCGACGGAAGCTTTCAAGAAACCGCTGCTGACTTCTTGCCGACATAATTGAGTTGCGTCTTGAAGCAATGAGTGTTATAAGGAGTAACTCGAAGATAGTTCGGTGAGTACATGGGTTTGATTCAGGATTCAGGATAAGAGGACAGCCCGAGTTTTGTCATCACGTGTTTTCAGGCCAGCACCCAATCGTTTATTTCCGGAACCTTTGTAAGTGGACCTAACTGCAAGCTTGACTTTGACCTTCCTTGTGTAGCGTTAATCTATTGTTCAATAGAAACGGTCTGAAGAGCGAACCACGTGGAACTTGTGGTGTGACAATGAAGGCGTTAACAACGCCGCAGACCATTCTGTTGCTCAAAAGAAGCGGTCTGACGACGGAACCTTGAGGAGATGCCAGTGAGCCACTGAAGGCGTTACCGACACCGCTGACCCTTCTGTTGCTCAAAAGAAGCGATCTGACGACGGAACATTGCGAACCTGCCAGTGAGCCACTGAAGGCGTTACCGACACCGCTGACCATTCTGTCGTTCGACACCGCTGACCATTCTGTCGTTCAGAAGCGGTCTGACGACGGAACCTTGATGACCTGCCAGTGAGCCACTGAAGGCGTTAACAACACCGCCGACCATTCTGTTGTTCAATAGAAGCGATCTGGCGATGAAACCTTGAGGAGCTGATAGTGAGCCACTGAAGGCGTTAACGGCACCGCCAACCATTCTCGTCGTTCAATAGAAGCGGTCTGACGACGGAACCTTGCGAACCTGCCAGTGAGCCACTGAAGGCGTTAACAACACCGCTGACCATTCTGTTGTTCAATAGAAGCGGTCTGACGACGGAACCTTGCGGACCTGCCAGTGAGCCACTGTTGTTCAATAGAAGCGGTCTGACGACGGAACCTTGAGGACTTGCCAGTGAGCCACAGAAGGCGTAGGCAGCAGGTTGTTCGACAAAACAGACGCGGTCTAACCTTGAGGAGCTGCCATTGAGAGCCTGAAGCAGTATACAGCAGGCTGTCTTGCGACAGCGTCTTGCCTACTTCCCAAGACAATTTCCAACATTATTGAGCCCCCTGAGCATCATCAGCGACTCTAGAGAGGTGGCGAGGTAAAAAAATATTCAGCCGTTGTGCCCGAGATCGAACCACGAACCTCTGCGACAGTCTTACCTGGTTTCCAAGTCCACCGCCGTCTTTTATAGACCCTTTGACTGCCGTCAGTGACTGAAAAGAAGTGTTAACGCGAGAATTAAGGTTGTCGTACGTGGGATCGAACTGCGAACCTTTATGGCATCACCAACATGTGCAACCCCATCTGACTTCACAGCTGATCCTGGAACAGTGATGAAAAGCCTCTAACAAGCCAAACGATATTCCAAACAAAACTTTGCAAACTCAAACTCCAATCGGATTTTATGACACCCAAACACAGAGGCCAGCGCGAGCCCAAGTCAATAAAATGCATCCACCATCCAGGAAGTTGTGGCCGAAAATATGCGAGTCCATGGCAGATAACAAGAGTTCGGCCACGACCCCCCTGCGGCGACTACCAATTATCCCGGCCGGGACAGATGTGAATTTGACTGCGATACAGCACACCCCCTCCGCCCGTCGAAGTCAAAAGAGTAACCATCCCTCGCCACGACAAAAAATACCATAACCTGCCGTTGATTGTCTGACTGCGGGGCGGGGGTGGTCCGACGGACGGGCAAATTTGCATGTGCACATGGAAACTGGTGCCGATGCTGGGAATTTATAGACTCATGACTCTCGAAGTCATGACCACTGTCGGAGGTTGCGCCCCTCCTTTCCGCGTGCCGAAGGGTGGCTGTAAATTCACCGCATACAACCGACGAATTTATGGACGCCATCGGCCTCTGGATAAATGCTCCGAAATTAAAGTGATTTTTGGTGTGTTTTTTTCCCTCGGCAGCAGCGTGCAACTACTGCCACGCGGGCGAATCACGGTCGTTATGTTGTTTCGTATTTGCGAACAACACCGGGATTGCAGCGATAACGACTGGCGGGGTTGTTGATCAAATAACCGCGATACATGATTGCGGTGGCCTTCGACTGGATGAGCTCAGGTCGGGCAAGTGGCCACGAATGCGAAGACAGATTGGCGCACCGCCATTCGGCTGTGAAGGGATTTAATTACTTTCTGGCTGCGCGTCGGCTACGGGATCTCCCTGTTTACTCAAGGGTTCTGGGAATGCATAATTTATGAATGCCGCTCGTTGTGCAGGGTCCAGGGAGTCGATAAGAGTGGGTGTCCAGCTCAACGAGCAGGGGTGTGTCAATCAAATCAAATGGCGAGCACGTTACTCCATCATTTCCTGGTCACAAACTACCCGAACTCGCGATAAGACTCTCAGCCAGCAACCAGACGAAAAGTAATTAAACGCCTGTCGCAGTGATTTCGAAAAGGCCACCACAAATGTGGTGGTGATCCGACGATGCCATTTCAGTCACAATCTCGCACCATTACCTTTAATTTATTGAAGTTAATGATTAAAAAATGAGCCGGTTCGTGACCCACGACGATCTGCTTATCGCCCGGAGACGACGAGAGCGAAACAAGACAAAACCACTCCACTCCACTGCACCAGAATCGAGGGTGTTTTGAAAACAAACAAAAAAAAAAACCACACCGGACCGGAGCCACAAATTCGGATGATTCGAAGAAGAAAACAAAAATTCCATCTTTCCATCGGGATCCGCTGGGGTCAAGGGAGCTCGCTACGGCAACAAGAGATGTGTGCAAAGTTTTGGAAATAGCCTATCGCTGTTCGGTGGTGACAAGCCCCGTGACGTCCGCTCGAAGCGGGGAACAGCAAACAAGTGCGTCCGCGAAGCGCTAGGCGGATCTTCTTGGATTTATTCTTGACCACTGGCGATCACAGCACCACGAATGGGATTGTTTTTCGGACAGATTGTGACGTTGATTGCGGACACATTTGGATTGAAACCAGTGCTTTGGGGGAGCGACGGACTACAGCACTTGAAGATTACACACGTTTTCGAGTTGATTGCGAAAAGGGGGAAGACAAGATTTGGGCTCTTTTCAAGGTTGAACGCGTCACTGTTGACTATCTGCGTTGACGCAATTTTAGAAGTGATAGCAGTGAGTAGCAAGCCTTCCAGCTGTCAGGCCTAGTTTGCCGATTTTCTTGTGCGAAGCGGCTGCGGCGGCTCGGCGTGGAGAGTCGTAAAGTTGTATTGCAACTCTCAAGGAACAAGAATAGGCTGCAGGCTGCATGATAGGTTCGATCAGAGAATGTTGGTGTAAAGTGCTGAATAAGAGCAATGTGTTTCGACCCACTCAAGTACTGAGGCCAGCTGGCAGGCGATACGTTGAACACAAACACTTGCATGACAAATTTTTACTCAATTTGTCGTAAGCGATGGGTCCCACATGGGGAATCCGGTCTAGAATTGGGGTGCGCATGTATTATGTATAGTAATACTCCTCTGGACACTGGTAGTGAACGAAATCCTTATGGAACTCTGTAACGTCGGCAGCCAGCCAATAACCTACGCAGACGACATAGCCCTAGTCGTAAAAAGCAAGTTTCTTCACACAATTAGAGATATTATGGAAACTTCGCCAAATAAGTCAGCAAAGTGGACAGCAAGAGCAGGTCTAGATGTTAACCCGTCCAAAACCGCGTTCATACTGTTCACAAGAAGATACAAAATACCTCAAGTAAGTCCACCAAAGCTGAAGAATGAAGAACTGAGTTTCACTAGTCAAGTTAAGCTGGAAACCAAACATTCAGGACCGTATTAAAAAGGCGGCGGTAGCCATGTATACATGCAAGAGGGTCCTCGGACGCAAGAGGGGACTGAAACCGAGAACGACAGACTGGATGTACACAGCAGTTGGACAACACTGAGAATCAAAGAAAATTTGCACAAAAATAAGCAGAATCAAAAGATCTGCGTGTATCTGCATCACGGGAGCACTTCGTTGCACTATATTCAGAATATTTCAGCTAAATTCATCAAATTTTTGATGAATTGACAAAACAAACTGGCTATAACCCAGTAATGCACATCTGGATGTAGCCGTTGGTTGAGTGCCTGCGGCTGGTTAGAGGGGTCTCCGGTTCTACAGGCTCGATCCTCTCTATCCTCCGCCATCGACTCTAACTCATCAGGAGTTATGCCCAAGCGCAACAGGCGAGTTTTTGGACTTGGTCTAACCGCCTAGTCCTGGGTGTGCCAAGAGGTCGCATGCCTGATGGAATCGCATTCAAGGCACGCCTCGGCAGTCATGATGATGAGGACATACATAAACAATCCATCGAAGCATAGCCCTTTCCGTTCGAAGTCTATCACAGCGATTACCTGGCACAGTAGCTCGAAGAAATCTCATCTCAGCAGCTTCTTTCGCAGTCGTATTCTTTCGGTCACTACCCAAATTCCATGACCATAGGTAAGAGTTGGAACAAATGCTGAGTTAAAAGACGCCTTGACACCGAGCTCGGCCTTCCTGATTACAGATCTTCCAAGCTGTTTCAAAATTAAGCCACCTTAGCCAATCCTACAGGAAAGTTCAGCATTACTCCTCCCATCACTCGTGAAAAAGCTGGGCTGCAACATCAAGTCCATATACATATATAATGAAAAGGAGAGGAGACAAGACGCAGCCTTGACGAGGTCCAACGCCCACGGTGAAAGGTGTTGATTTAGCACCGTTAACCCTAACACAGCTGCTACAGTTTGTGTATGGAGCCTATATGAATAGCCTTCAAAAGAGGACCAGCAATCCCATAGACCTGCAGAACAGTCCAGAATTTACCTAGAGAAACTCGCTCGTATGCCTTTTCCAAGTCAACAAAACAGCTGTAGATGGGTTTGGCATACTCCCAAGCCTTCTCGAGTACCATTCTTAGAGTGCAAAGCTGGTCGGTTGTACTTCTGTCGGGACGAAGGCCGCACTGTTCATCCCCCATCCTGGACTCGACCATAGCTCTGGAACGCGCCTCCTACCCTTTGCGTAGACTTTCCCGGGGAGACTTAAAAGAGATATGCCCCGGTAATAGGAGCAATCTCTTTTGTCCTTCTTTTTGAAAAGAGGGAAAATCACTCCAGTTTGCCAGGTGTCTCACCAGGCCACCTTAATGACACGAGGGAGCCATCATACTCCCTCTTTACCCACGGCCTTAAGCTTTGCCAACTTTTAGTGATTCAATCGTCAAAATGACGTCCTCCACATTTGGACTATTCTCCGCCCCACTCAAGACTGCGGGTCCGTCATCCTCATTGCTCTGTTCGGGATTGAACAGCTCGAAGCGTAAAGTAGTCGCTCCATCTGCGCAAAATTTCTACCTCATTGGAAAGCAACACACCATCATTAGATGCGACTCCTTCGATGATGTTGAATTTCCTTCCTCTGAGTCGGCGAATGGTTTGTCAGAACGTAGATCTATGGTCGCAGTCCTGCCAGGTCTGCTCTTTAGCTGCTCATACGACCAATTTGCAAGTTCTTCGCGCCTCAGTGTACCGGTCACGAGGAAGAGAGTCACCCAAGAGAATCCAGTCTCTGTAGGTCCTCTTCTTCTCTCTAATGGCTTCTCGAACTCCGGGTGTTTTAAGCCACGCAGTTCTATTCTCACCATCAGCCGCCACTCCAAGCCAAGCGCAGAGGCAATGACAGCCGTTGAAAACAGTCGCCATTCTACATTTTCTGTAAGTTCTTCGACTTCCGGAGGAACACCAGCATTACCACCAAATATCTGCCACCTGATCCGGTCAAAAGCGAGACAGTGGCAGAGGAAGTGTTCTGCAGTGTCGTCGTCGTCTCCACAGGCGTCGCAGAGGGTTTCATCGCTTAGACCAAGCACGCTTAAGTGTTTGGCGAAGATGTAGTGGCGCTTTAGAAAGCCGGAACGTCCTCTGAAAGCCCACCGTCGTAGCAGAGCTCTGCAACTCCTGCCTGAGCAACCCCAGCTCCCACGGACTACATTACATCCAGCATAGACTTTGACAACCCGGCACAATGCCGATTTCCATTCAGAGACGACTGGAAAACCCAATCAGTCGTCTCAGGATATCAATTTCTGATCTACACAGACGGATCTAAGCTAGATCACGGTGTAGTCTCAGCAGGCTTCTCGACGGCTTTCAATATCTCCAATTCTTACCGCCTCCCAGATCCCTCGAGTATCTTCCAGGCTGAAATACTAGCGATCAGAGAACCGTGTAAACTCCTCCGTAGTACCTGCCTGATTTACAGCCACAGCCAATCAGCCATAAGGGCCATCTCCTCAATATACACTTCCTCTAAATTGTCGCAACAGTGCAAGGATGAAGTCAATAAAGGCAAGTAGCAGGTGTAATATCACTCTCCTCTGGGTTCCAGGCCACAGGCAACATAGAGGGAAATTAGATTTCCGACGAACTGGACAAGCAAGGAGCTTCCGGTAACGCCCCCACTGAGTTGGTAGGCGCCCCAATCAACCTCAAATACACCATCTATCAGCACTTCCTGTCCTTAGCTAGTAATAGGTGGACTAGGTCATTCAGGTACTCTGGCCCTCCTACGAGAAAAGAAGGACTGATGACCTCCTCAATAGAAACCGCTCCGAAATCGCTAGAGTCGTGGCTGTAAGCACGGGATACTGGCCTATAGGCATCCACGTTGCTAGACTCGGAATACCGTTCAACCCACACTGTCTCAGTTGCCACGACACCTATCCAGAGGAATGTCTGCCTCACTTTTTCTGTGACAGTCTGGCACTAGCGAAACAAAGACATATCGCGTTCGGCAAACCCTTCCTTAGTGACCTCTCCCAGATCGCTGAGCAAAGTATATTGAGCGTAACTAAACCTAAAGTCCAAAATCTGGTTTTAGCTAACCCAAACAACCACGGTCTTCGAAGTGTGGTATCAAAACGGCTAGCAACGGATAGCCACTTAAACCAACACCCGTCGTCGATCACGTCTAGAGCTGCCTGCGCTTTTGAACACACAGCCGCTAGGAACGATCCGACAGACAGTACAACTACAATATCCGCATAGGCATGGTCATAGATGTTAGAGTTATTGAGGGCGTCAAGCAGAGAGTCAACCACCATGTTCCCTGGCCGAGTTACACATGCCATCAAAGGTAGCATTGTCAAAAGCACCCTCTATATCGATGAAGGTGCCCAACACGTATTCGAGTGCACATTCAATTCTGCCACCCGAGTGCAGTCTGGCAAGATATTCCGCGCTGGTCAGCATGTTGCAGGGGATGGATTTGCATCATTGATTCCGGATTGATTAAGGGGACTCTCAAGAACAGGCATCGATCGATCGGTGCCATTTAGCCCCATCTCCGATCAGCCGCACGCTCCTTCACAACGCCACGCACACCTCAACCACATTACTCCAAGTATGTAAGTACGATCAACAAACACAAATGAACACCTTCCACAGACTCTTTCCGTGATTTGTGGTTCAAGGTGTTTCAGCAACATGATGGCCATCTTGATCAGCAGTCTAGACGTGATATTGTTTAATTTTTTCGAATCAAATGCGTGACCCACTGCAGCCCGGCGTTTACGTTTCTATGTAAGCGAATGCAACACGCGATCGGCGCACTTATCGGCTCGTAGAAACACTGAACAACATGAGCAGTCGCCAGAATGATCGTGACTGTTATGACATGTGCCAGCGATTGAAGTGTGTAGTCATTAGGTTATCACTTCGGCGTTTATTTTTTCTATTTTCGATCCGCCACTGAGTCAGATGTAACTTCCTCGTATGGGATCATTAGCTATTATCGTGATGATGGTTTGAAGCCAGAGATGAGCCATGGCGATGGGCATTGGTTGAATCAGCCGAGAAGGTAAAGAGGGCGGTTTCCAAATCCGATTTTGGTTGTACAAATACTGAGAGTATGAATGATGTCGTAAAATTGAGAGATGATCTGTTGCAGCATGGTAAGCGGGTAGCTTCGGTGTCAAGGAGGAGGACGGCGGCACGATTGCGGTTGCATGGCTCAGTTCGTCGGATGGGTTGAGTGTGCGTACATTAACTAATTCGCTTCTCTTTTCAGAGAATGGACTGCTGAAGGCTACCGCAAATAGATCCACACACAATGCAGCAGTTGCAAGCAAGCAACGTCAAGTCGGTTATACAATCCATTCTCGAGTCCGCAGACGAGGAGAAGGAAAAGACCATCCCACACATTCGCTCCTCGTGCAGTGTAGTTCATTCTTCTTCTTCTTGTGGCGCTAGAGCCTGAGGATAGACTTGGGCCTCAACCAACAAACCTCGCCATCTTGCGCGACCTTTGGTCAGCTGCCGCAAGTTGGCTGAGCTCCGTCTCCACTTGTGTGCGCCGAATTGAAGACTTTTCCGACTGGAGCAGTGTTGTCCATGCGCTCTACATGGCCCAGCAATCAAAGCCACAGAATCTGTCGACTCCTGGATAGACTCATGTCGCTGTACAGCCCGTACAGTTCATGGTTGAATATTCTTCTCCAAATGCCTTCAACACAAGCAGGACCAACGATGGAAGGCAGAACTTTTTTCTCGAAAAGACCCCGGGCTTCTTTATTTGCTTTTGAAATTGTCTCTGACCCCGCGCGCTATTGCAGAGCAAGGATGATTAAGGAGTTGTATTATGGCAGCTTCGGGAACACACTCTAGAACTCAATTGCCTCCTGGGCCCAAAGAGACAGCGATTGGTAAGAGTCACGTTTAATCTCGATACTGATCGTGTTTGTACTTTTTACTGTAGAGCTGAGATATACAAAGTCCCTGATCACTTCGAAGTTACAGCCATGCCATTGTGGCGCTCTGTCCAAGACGTCGATATAGCGTGTCCTTCCTTGTGTCCTCGTTTTCCCTCTAAGCCCATTGTCGCCGCCTCCTATTCAGTGCCAGCAAGCTCCTCATTGACGGCTAGCCATGTTCGACTAATCACTTCGAAGCAGTTGTACGGACTTTAGGAAAATCGTGCCTCTTGTGTTGGCGGGTGAATGGTGCACGGTCTCTTTCAGAACGATGCCAGAGCGTTGCCTTCTCAATATCATTTTGACATTGAAGGTCTCGGTGAGTTCGATACCGATCCGGATGGAGGAGCGACAAGTCTCCATCGTCATCCTTCACAACCGGCCGAGTATGGCAGGATGTTGATTGTTGTTAAACTGGATATGGTGGTGTATAGTCGACCCTATGCTGCCTCGCAATCGGCGAATAAGTCTGTGAGTGTCGACAGGCAAGACTTTCCTGGTCTGACTCCGTACTGATTATCGACGAAGGGCTTCAGGCGATCACACAAAACGGCGCAGAGAAGACCTTATAGACGATGTTTAGGAGATATATTAGGAAGTCAAAAGGGTTCACTTTTCTTATGGATATCTTATAAAAAAGCTAGGTAGCGTAATAATATAGATGGCGCCACAGTTATTCCACCTCGGACTGGACCTATCTTCTACAACTTTCTGTGCTGAAGATGCTATTGTTCTCGAAACGAGGGGAAACTTTGAGAAACTTTTTCTACTCAGTTACACTCAATGACTCACAAGAGGTGGCGGCGTGACTGCCTAGGCTACGGCGGCCAATTAAACTTACTTGTACTGACTGTACAAAAAAAAACACCCTTTACTAGAAACGCGTCCGCAGTACCGTCATTCATAAAAGGTAATGGCGTGAATTTTGAATATTATACGTGTCGCGAATTGAACCTAGACTGGCTAGGCTACGGCAGCCCTTAAACTTACTCGTATGTACTGACTTTACAAAAAACACCCTTTACGAGAAACGCGTCTGCGGTACCGTCATACGTAAAATGTGAAGGCGTCAGTTGTGGATATTGTACGTCTCGGGAATTGAACATAGACTGCCTGGCTTTACAAAAAACACCCTTTACGAGAAACGCGTCCGTGACATCGTCATTAGCAAAAGGTGGAGGCGTCAGTTATGAATATTGTACGTCTCGGGAATTGAACATAGACTGCCTGGCTTTACAAAAAACACCCTTTACGAGAAACGCGTCTGCGATGCCGACATTCGCAAAAGGTGGACGCGGGGAATATAACTTTTGTATGCGTCGGAAATTGAACATAGGCTATCTCATCATAGACTATCTAGGCTACGGCGGCCCTTAAACTTACTAGTATGTACAGACTTTAAATAAAACACCCTTTACTAGAAACGCGTCCGCGATGCCGTCATTCACAAACGGTGGAGGCGTCAGTTATGAATATTGTACGTGTCGCGATTTGAACTTCGACTGCCTGGATCTACGGCGCCTTTAATCTCACTTGTACTGCTTTTAGAAAAAACACCCTTTACAAGAAACGGCTTTTGTTGTGAACATTCTCTTCTTCAACACCTTGTGCGAGGGTAACACAACGTTTGCAAACCTTCTAGATAGAGCTCTACTTTGCACACACTTGGTTGTTCAACAATTGCGTCAAATTGAAAATGGCACCCCTAGATGGCAGCAGTGGCCCAAACCTCGTCCACAACCTGCACATTGGCACGACGCCGATTGCGATCACCACCGCGCGTAATTAACTACGTAGTCGCCCAACTCACGCCACCTCTTAGACATCCATCCGAGCGAGCATCCAATCGGACTCGAATCACGAGATAAGACTTGAATAATTATTTAGATACGCAGAAACAATAATTTCCGTCCAGTCGAGAAAATCTGTAATCACCAAATCATATTCACTCCCGAACATAACGCGTGTCAATCAATACAAAAAAAAAAGCCGATCCCTTATCTAGACCAGCAGACGTAGCGCCTGACTGCCTGCCTGCCAGCCGAGTGTACGAGTATTTGTTTTGATTTTGTTTCATATTTTTTTTCGATACATTTTTTTTTTCTGTCGTTTTCTGCTGTAGATTAGGCTGAAATATTATTCCCGGCTGTGTTATCGCCCCTTAGTGTTTGATCTTTACCATGGCTACGGCTTTAAGTTCCTTTCAAGTAAAACGATAGTAACATTCGGCATTTGATCGCGCCAGCCTTCGTTAGTTGAGAAAGAGAAAACGAAGCAAACCGATCGTCAGTTGTGTTGTGTGGTAAATTTTACGTTTGGCAGAGCAACCTTGTGTGTTTTTTTTTATTGTGTTCCTGCCGAGGATTGTGACTTGACATTGCGAAAACGGTAATGATCCTTAAGTGAATTCACGATCAGTGTTTAGTTAAGTTTAAGATATTTTTTACTGCGCCATTGCCAGCCGTTTTGTGGTTCTGTGACGAAATGTGTCCTTGGGGTGGGAGTTCGGCAAATGCCAAGAGTTCCAGCGATCGGTGATCTGTTCGTCATCGATCGAGTTCCAGTTAAAGTTGATTCAGTTTATGGCAGTGAATGTCGCTAATTACTGCGGCTAATTAGTCTTGTCTTATCGATCAGTCCTCAAATCGATTGTTGAACGACGGCATGGACAAGTGTTCCACTTGTACTTTGAGTCGCTTGGCCCTCCAGACAAGTGGATTACTCATGAATGAAAAACAATGAAGCGAAATTTCTAGACAACAAGTGATTCCATTCGTATTTTCGAAAGATGACGACAAGCTCATCGATCATGGGCCGGGTTCACTTTCGACACCAATCGATCGTGCCAAGAGCTTCCTCTAATTGCCCAGAACAGGATTCAGTTATCAATCGTCTCTGATTCATCAAGCTTGGCGTTTCTAAGTCCTGATCTTTGAAAGGCCATGCTGGACGCTATTTAAATTCAATTTAACCGTCAAATCGGTCATGTCTCTTCGAAGGTAACCTTGAATTCTTTTCGCTTTTCTACTCGCTTATGGCTATGGTGCCCATTCAAATGTGAATGTTCACTATTTTGCGATAAGATTACAGTCGGTCTGCGTGTATTTGAATTTTTGCGTGCTCTCACATTTTGGTTGTTCGAGGAAATCGATTAATCTTTTGCTGACGAACATTTTTGGCACAACCTTGACCCAAAAATAAAAATTGCATAACTCGCCTTCCGGTTGACTCACTGGGAAGCAGTTGTTTTTCAATGTTCGCCGCTGATACGAGGTAAATTTCCCAAACCTTGTTTTGCGTCTCAGCGTTCCTTTTGCCAAATTGGTTGAGAAGAGCCTCGGTAGTATATATATATTCTTTCTCCCATCGGTGGGGTATATATTTGGATTTTAATCTGGTGTCCTTTCGAAATTTGGATCTCTTTTTCGAACTGTCAAACCTGCGGACATTTTTCGAAGATTGTTCATCCGTCAAATCTGCAAGTAAGTGACCTGACAAGAGTTTTAGAATTGATTTTGCTTTTTTTTTTGTTAGTTTTTGGGTTAAAAGTGTGGTTATTTTTACGTATCAGGCCAAGGATCCATACAGGATCTGAGCTTGAGCAAGAGCTGGCTCCCTGGGACTGGGTTCTGGGCGCGCAGCTTCCAGTCATCAAGACCAAGCTGTTCTGCGTCTGCCATGACTTGGGGTTCCTCTTCTTCTCGAACCAGGAGGCTCGGATTGGAAGACTGACTGACTTGGTCTTTATACCGGTGGTTCGGTCTTCCTGTCTTTCCCGAGCTAAGAGGCTTGGACACCATTCTAGGTGGAGCAGTGGTGTCCATGCGATGGGGCCAGAGTAGTGGACAGATTTTTCCCTTCCGGAGTACATCCACTTCTTGGCACAGCTCGTAAAGTTCGTGGTTGAGTCTTCTCCTCCATTCAGCTTCCTCGCAGACGGGACCATATATCCGACGCAAAATTCGTCCTTCGAAGGCATACGGAATCAGCTCTTCTGTTTTGCGTATCGTCAAGCTTTCTCCTCCATATAGTAGGCAAGCTACTGGTAGGTAACCAAGCTCATATAATGAGCTTTATAAGGAGTTTAAACCAGACTTGCTCAACTGTTTATCAAGGGCGATTCAACGTCGGAACTCCACTAAGATGTCACTTGTGATGTCCCGAGGTAAACTCCCCAACTTCCTCGCATTTGTTGCTGTTGAACCTGACATGATTTGTTGCAGGTGGTGTGTCATGGATAGGTTAGGGAGTGGCGGCTCAGCCTCCGTAAAACAGAGTAAACCTAGTTACAGTCCACTGTAGCCTTATTTAAGAAAAGTGTTCCAGGGGTCTTAGCCAAGTTTGTGAGATGTTGTGCTTTCACGGGGACCCCATCATCTAATGATTTATAGAATGGTTGACCAAGAGTTTTATATCCGGACTTGGGCGGGCAGAAACAAAGAAGATGCTCCAGAGTTTCAACCACGGTTTCCTTGCAGTTTCTGCGTCTATCAGTGGGAATCAAGCCTAGTCTATGAGCATAAAGTTCCCTACTAGTATACTGCAGAGAGATTTGAAAGATGCTGCTTCTTTCGATTTTGACGTATACTGGTAATGATCAGCACCGACACCTTCATGCTGCTTGGAGCCCTCTGTGTAGGCGATTATTAAGTTTTCCGACTCAGCTATGGGTTCTAACCAGTGCTCTCTTACGGTCAAACGGTTGATGGCCTGTTCGTAATCTATGTATAAATACGTGCTGTCGATTTTTGTGGTACGCTTCTACGCCGTTCTACTCAACCGAATGGCATGATACTTACACCACTGGAAAGGTAATTTTGCGTAGATGTGCACATTATTGGAATTTCCAAGCGGTTGAGTAAAACTTTTGTAAACATATGTACAGAATTATGTTATATTATTACGAGCAAATATCATAGTACGCATTTAAACACATAACCGTCGAATATCGACGACGGGCGAGCCTAGTCTATAGTAATATTGGCAATATTTATAAAGTTACAATGCAGGAAGGTTCTAAATTTAAAATTATTGGACTTATTTAGTCTTAGTGCCGACTTGGCCGCAATGCCTTTGACATTTAGGGTAATGGGAAGAAGGTGTAGAATCGTCTTAAGTGACGCTGTAGATGTTGTTGTTAGAGCTCCCGTTCTTCCAATGCACATGAGGGTGCACATGGTGGTGAACAGTGACTCTGGCTAGTCGCGCCTGTTCTACAATCGCCTCCATGACACATACGCGACGATAACGATGTAATCTGCATGAGAGGTGAGCCTTCTCCAAGGGCTGTATGCCATCTTGACCCGTTCATCTCCACGGATCGTTGTTTCCACCTCACCAGGTTGAAAACAATCAACAACTCTGCCCCGGATGCAAAGGCCCATGCCACCCAGTTCATCTTTGCCACGGAAACTTTGAACACAGCGAAAGATTACCCTTCAACAGGGACAGCAAACTTTTTATTTGTTAAGGAGAAAATAAATCGTGACAACTTGTAAACTTCACCCATCTAGACGTGTTCCAAGCAACTCCTTGAATTACGACGGCAACGCCTTCAAAACCTAAGAGACTATTTCAGGGTTATGTGGCCTCTGCTATAGGAGAACATTCGAACCATCTTGCCATGGCTTCAAATAGACTTCTGCACATTCTGTGACCGACTGAACCTTGGAAACTAAACCCAAAGTTGGTAAAGCGACTTAGACAGTGCATTAACCTCCAATCGGGTAACCACTAGCTAGTACAAGTGAGTAAGTGATTAACGTGATCTTCTGCCGATAGGCTTTCATACATTACGAGGTCTTTTACTCCGTATGCTACGCTAGACCAGACGCCTTAAGTAGGCATCTCAAGTACCATCTTTGCGTTAAGGCTTATGAACTTGGTTCTCCACCTTGGGGTGAAGTGTGAGGCCGATCTAACAGCCATACTGCTCTTTGTGTCGCAGCACCCGGTTGTTTTTTTTGCAACAGATTTGAATAGTCGCACACGCTACCCGTCAATAGTCGTGACTGACTCTCAGCATCTGCTTGTATAATTGCCACCTCTCCCCGCGACTATCGAACCATAGCCCACTTGAGGCCCAACCACAACCGATCAGTCTGAAAAGTATGCGAATCTCAGGTAATTTCCCGATCTCCCATGGCACCAGACTAGTAAAGCTTTACTTGTGGAATGCTATAACATCCCGGTCTTGTTTTGTAAGTGTCATTCTATGTGCATAAATTCATGCTCAAAGGCACTGGGACACTGTCCACATAATCTTTTATTAGTGAGCTTGTAACCGTCGTATTAACGAGCAGTGGAGCAGCAATGTAATCTAAATCAATAGCTCGTGGCTGATGACTCATACGACCCGAAGGTGGAACTGGCCAATACAGTAGATCTAAATTGCTTGCAGACACTTTTTCTATTTATACACGTAGTACAGGGGGGCAGAATCGCCAAAAAGCGGAAGAAAACCTAGAGAAAAATTCCCGAATTGGGACCAGTCTCATTCTATTCAATATAAAAAAAATGCACCAGACTTTGATTTCAAAAACTATGAAAAACAAAATATTTTGTTATAATGTTAACTACAGTGGACTCTTGCTAAATCGAATTTCCCTCCAACTCGAATTTTTCGTTCGGCATATTTTGGCATTCCCCTCAATTCTTGGTACAAAAAAAAACATCCTCTAAGTCGAACTCCCTCTAACTCGAACTTATTTTGATATCCAGTGAAAATTCGACTTAGGGGGAGTCCACTGTATATTTATTTGGGTTATTAGAATCCATCCAACTTGGCCGTTCGGAGTCGGCATAAAACTGTTGGTCCCTTCCACTCGTGTTAGAACAATAGCACGCACAACACGAGTGTTTGCTGAGAAGCTAGGTCCTGGGCCTCTACGGGCTATAGGGCCCCCCCTATTATTATTATTATTATTAGAATCCACTATTGCCCTCTCAATTGTTATGCAGGAGGACCTTTGTTTCTATGTCTTTATTTCCACACTTGTCTACAGTTGTCAATTAATAAAATAAAATTTATAAAAATGCTTGGTATTCGTATAACCTTTCAGAAAATGTAGGGCTTTGACCGGAGCTCGACGGAGGCTTAGTTTGTAGGACTGGCCAAAGTAAAATAGTCTACTTAATCTTACCTGTCTCTCTATAATACATCGGTTACTCGGTTACGGTTACATTTTATGAATATTTGGGGAGGTTTTATTTGTTCCCTTTTCCTTAATATATGAAGTAAAAATCTTAGAAGTCTCGAAGACCAAACAAATAACGACGTTCATGTATCAAAACGAACGATTTTTGGGTGAAACATCCTTCCAATGCCGAACAACAAATGAAAACAAAAAACCGAACGAGATCTGTTTTCTCCAACAAATTTGTGAAAATAATGGGCCATCAAAGACAGTCAAAATACGAGTTCTGATTTTTTTTTCCGGCTTGCCCCACTGTACGTCGTTGCCAGAATCTGAAGCAATTGGTGCGCTCCAATTGAATCGATTTCGCCCCCTCTTCATCCATCGGTTAATCTGTGATTTGCTGGTACGTCTGATGACCCTCGGCGTCTTCAAATCTGAAGACACTGTGTGCGCTGTGTTGTATCGGAAGACTCCCGGGCCACTTCAAAGATTTCCCGATGGTGCCACCATCGACGATAGACCTAGAAACAAAGTTTCCTATTCTAGGATCACGTAAAATAAGACCTTAACGAGGTGCAGTCCACCGTTTAGAACACAATTAGCACTCACACTTAAGAGGATTGGTCCTATATCAGACCCCTGAGGTACTTCAAAATGTCCACAAATGCAAGTCTCTACCGCAATGGTAAATGAATTCAATTTTGTACCTTGAATTGATGTTGGGCCCACCGTTGCGTAATCCTAGACAACACCTTTCCACTCCAGAGTCACTGGAAATGATCGAGAGGGTGTCTGGCTAGACAATGCTTCTCAAACTTCGCCGTTCGAAGTGCGCATGAAACTCTCGACCCGTCCACTCGTGAGAGACAACAGCAAGCACAACGTGATTAGTCGCTGAAGATGACAGAAGCATGTTCACCTCAGACTGTAGAGGCAGCATATAACGCAGATAAGTTTGAGTTTTTTCTTGAAAAAAAGACTGAGTACGTGTTACCAGTTCTATATTCTGGGAAAACCCTGCTGATTAAGACCGCTGGGGCGGAGCACATCGAGACGCTGTTCACGTTTCTTATCAACTGAGCGTGCACTCGTTTTTCAATGAATAAGTCACGTCTTCACCAATCACACGCTCACACCAGTCTCTCTCAGATGACCAAAGACTAACGTGTTTCTACCTTTTCATCTTTTCGACACCCAGGCAACGGAAGCAGCCAAATATGGACTTTAAGGACCGCAGATCGAACCGTAAGCAAGCCACCACGCAGTCGAGACGTGAGATCGCATAAATCAATCCCCTTTCAGGTCAGCTAATCTGTCCTCTAATCTGGGCCATCATTAGCGCAACACTCCTCATCGTGTCCCTCAACGTGGACTACCAGCATGAGCTGATCAAGGAGCACGTGCGTTTCCGAAAGGGCTTCCCATCGCGCAGCACTTGGGAGAATCCACCGGACGGCAACCTCAATTGCTACCTCTTCAATGTGACCAACACCGAGGCGTTCCTGAATGGCACCGATACCAAGCTGAAGCTGCAGCAAATCGGACCGATTGTCTATCGCATCAAGGCGGTCAATTCGAATTTGACAGTCGACGAGGAGCAGTCCACGCTGACCTACCGCAAGGTACGCTACGAGAAGGTCACCTTCGACGAGGCGAACAGTCCGCCCGGCATTATGGAGCAAAAAATCTACATTCCCAATGTGGTGCTGCTGAGCTTGGCCTCGAGGATACACGATTGGTTCTTCCTGGCGCGCAACGCATTCAATGTGTACGCGAAGCGGGAGCCAATCTTCATCCATCGCACGGTCTACGACTTGCTGTGGAACTACACCACGCCCATCATCGATCATGTGTCGCAGCATCTGCCGGGAGTGCTGGAGAACGCTGGAATGTTGCACAATGTGAGTAGCTGACCGGATGGCGAAACAAAATTCGTGCTTCTGTGACTGAACTGCTGGAGCGGATCATTTAATCGTCTCCCTACCCCCCATTCGCAGGCAATCAGCGAGAAGGTTGAGGTATTCACGGTGAACATCGGCACGGAGAACGGCCTGGAGAACTTCTTCAAGATCCGAACGCTCAACAATCAGACCACCTTCTCGGAGCACGGTGCCAAGGGCTGGACCAACCCCGAGACCTGTCCCATCCACGTGTACCACTCGTTCGACAACACGCTCTTCCCGCCGTACCTCACGCGAGAGGACCGCCTGTCAATCGTCGCCGGAGACTCGTGCCGCATCCTCCCGCTGGTCTACGACAGCGATGTGTCCGAGCTCGGATTCAGTGGCTACAAGTTCGTCGTGGGTAAGGACCACAACGCGAGTTGCCTGCGATCATCCATGGGGATCCCGCTGCCGCAAGGGCTCTTCGATGTGGCCAGTTGTGTTGTCGGTAAGTAACCCTCAGCGCTCATCGCCGAGACCGACAGTGACAAGGTGTCGTTTTAGACGTTCCCTCGGCCTATTCGCAACCGCACTTCTTCGGAACGTCCTACAACTACGAGGAGCACTTCGAGGGGCTCAACCCGAACGCCAAGGATCACCAGACGTACCTGCTCATCGAGCCGAAGACGGGAATTCCCTTCGAGGAGAAGTACAGATTCCAGACGAACATTCCGATCCCGCAACTGAGTGGATTCAGCGAGGACATCAGGCGATTCAACGGAATGATGGTGCCGACGTTCTGGTACGAATACGTAAGTACTCCCCGAGCCCCGCTCAAGACACACCCCCCCTCTCATTGCACTCCCACAACAACTGACAGGACTTGGACGACCTGCCGACCCTCATCGGAATGATGCTCAAGTTCTCGGCCTACTACTCGCCGTACTTCCAGAAGCTCTGCATAGTCCTGTTCCTGGTTGGCGTGATCACCGGCATCACGACCGTGGTGTGCCGCCTCTATGGCGTCAGTGTGCGGCAAGCGCTGTGGTTCGGCGAACGCGAAATGAAACAGACCATATCGGAGGTTCCCACCAGCGGACAGTATTACGTCGAATCGGACTCGTTTCTGCCCAAAAGCCCATCGAAATATAATTAGGATCTAGAGCGTAGGTGTAAGGCTAGCTTCCCGAGAAACGGCAGCCGGCAGGCGTGATAATAGTGTAGGAACTCGTTGGCGTGTTCGTTGTGAACTGAGCTATACTCAATAAGAAAGAATGTCATGATTTTTTTCAAAAAAAAAAAAAAACAAAGAAGTGTTTGAGGATCTCCCCGTGTGAAAAGTTTTGTTGTTTATATTTAAGACAGAACCAGTTGCTTGTTATTTTGTTTTTGTAAATGGGAAATAAATTTATTTTTTTTAAACAATCAATTGAGGCTGGTTTTTTGTTCATAATTGAAGTCAAAGCGGCGTTGTATAGGTTTAGAAGGCTGGCTTCTTTGAAAGGTACACGCTGAAGGGATGTCGTTAAAGTAGACTGGGACGGCTGAGACGTCTTGGGCGAACAGTTTCGACTTAGGTAGGTAGGTATTGGGTGGAGGAACTATGCTTCACTTAGGCATGTGAGGTCGCTTGTGCTGTCTGACCACTCTGCAGCTGCATTGTGCATGGAATATTGTGCCAGTTGACTGTTTCCTTTGACTTTTATAACCAATTCGTGGTTTTGAGGTATCTTAGGAGGTTCATGATATTTACGTTCGTCATATCTTCAAGATTTTAATAATATAAAGATTGTTATCCGTGCTTACAGCTGCTCTCCGCACTGTCTTCTCCAGTACCAGATTGAAGAAACCACGCGACAGTACATCTCCCTATTGGAAGACCTTTTAATTCCTGGCAATAAACGCTTTTCGCATGCAGCGATACAAATATATTGCATATCAACCTGGAGCTGGTTTTCTATAGGATTTGCCTAAGAGTGGTCTAAAGCCGATTTGCCGGGCCGAAAGCCGCACTGGTACGTGCCAGAAAACGATTTTAGACTTTCATACAGTACACTGGACAGGATTTGCAAGGCGACGCTTAGCGGGGGTGAACCTCCGCAGTTGTTGCAAGAAGTAGGATCGCTTTATTGTCCATGGGGCTTGTGTGTATAACCGCTCTTAATCGAAAAGCGACAAATCTCAAGTGCTCACCACTGGACTCATGTCCTTCAGAGGATCCCCTTGCATAGGTGCACTCCGATCACCGGCAGGTTTTTGAAAACCTTACTAAACTGCACCTGGTTTTTGGAGAATCGACATCGAGATTCATAGAGAAATAAGTGCATTCGCATAGTCTCTTGTCTTCGTTGATTTCCCATTCGTTAATCAGCGCTGTAGCTGCTGCGGAACGCTGATTCCGAGCCAGCCCAAGCGAGGTTATCTGCTGATTCGTTGCCTGCGATCTCCCAGCCGAGCTGCACTTCGTTGTGCCTAGCAAGGGATTGGAGAGCGATGTGGTAACATTTGACTGTTTTGGAGTCCACTAAGTTGGGCAATAGTGCCTAAAGTGCTGCCTGGCTGTCTGAAAAGAATTGAATTCTAACTCCCTTAATGCCCTTGAGGAGATTGTGTCTGGCGCAGATTTTGATGGTGGAGATTTCAGCTTGAAACAGTGTAGGGCTCGACCCCATAGGTTCCAAAGATCCCAGCCCCGACTCCAGAGTCATTTTTGGATCCGTCTGTGAACCATACCAGGTCTAGTGTTGGAAGGTCATTGGTCAAATTCTCTGATATTCTGCCGAAACAATGCTGCCTGAACCATAATATCCGGCAAAATATGTCTCTTTTAGGGATTGAGTTGAGTATCCTAAGGTGGACCTGTTAAGTCGCCTGGTTTACACGTATAATCGAGCTGCAGTTTGATGGCACATCTGGTAGTATTCCGAATGAAGATTGGTAAGAGGGTTAGTCCGACTTTAGACTATAGAGTTGTTGTAGAGCAGGTACGCAGGGCACCTGTTATTTCAATTGTATGCAATTCTTCGCAATTTCTGTAACTTTTTTGCCGATGTCTGTTGAAGAGATGTTGCTCGCGGTAGTGATTATGGGTCTCGCCATCAAGGCGTATAATTTTGGGAGAGAGACCTAAGTTAGACTTCTGGCCCACAGTGTTCTAGTAGCGAGCTCTTGGGCGGACTGCATTTGTAAAGTCGAGTTAAGTGGGCTTGTTCAAAAATGAAATGCTTTTGCAAAAAATGCAAAGAATTCAGATCAAGTTGTTGCAGATGGTGAGTGTGACGAAAACTTCTAGCCTGCATAGGCAACCGCTAATAGTGAACCTCACCGAAATAATCTGGAAGTAGAGCTGAATGATGATACGGGTTCTGAGGCGGATGACGAACAGAGATGGGAGGTGAAATTGAAGGCGAGAACATCGAAGCACATGATCCTGAAGAAGAAGACGCTAGTAAATTTCCAGTACAAGATTCTACCAAATCTGCACAGTGCAGCGGCACTTAACATTTTTCGAGACAGTTTATATGCGAAATCGAATCCAAGTACCAGATGTACATACCTTTCTATGCATCATGAGTAATGCCATTCAAGACATCATTTGCATTCAGACGAACAGAATAGCTGCAAATGAATATAGCAAGTGGAATGCTTAAAATCGCGAAAAAAACCCCACCGAAATGGGAACTGCTAAATCAGGAAGAATTTGCGGGTTATTTAAGTATTTTGGTAATCATGGGCTGCCATAGAGGGCAGCTCGGATCGCCACTGACAAAGCGACGACTTTGACTTAATCAATGCCAACCTAAAGCACAATTTCAGGCCATCAGTCAATCAACAGCGCACGAGCATTTATTCCGATATAGAGGATACACACAAACTTTACCCAATATATGCCATCCAAGCCAGCCAAGTATGGGATCAAACTTTGGTGGGCTTGTGTTTTCGCAGTATGAGAGATGTAAATCAAGGCGAGAGGTGGAGTTTGTATTCAGCAAAGATGCGGCTTTGTGCACCTACGTCAAGAAAGAAAGATAAGGCAGTAGTCTTACTCTCAACATTTCATCGTCGTAAATCCGTTTCGGCAAAAAAAAACGACCCGCACGTACAACACAGTCTGAACCAGACATAATGTGAACATTGCAACAAAAATATTTGGTAAAGAAAATTCAAATATCTAACCTAGTAGTACTGTTCATGGGATGGTAAAACTTATGTGATTGCCTACTGCGACGAACTGTCACCAACCAGACTGGATCAATACGATCTCGAGTAAATATCTAATTCCATTCAAGGTTTTAGACGAGGCCCCAGCTTGTCAAATTTGGTTCCTTTAAAATTTGTTCCAAGAAGTCAATCAAATTCGCCAAACATAAACCCTCGAAACCGTGTGCGAACACGGCGAACGATCAATGAAATGAGAGCGCCCAGGACAGGCAGTAGAAAGTGAAACAAAACACTGTTTCCAACTAACTGACGCATGGCGCGTGTTTTGAAGTAAGGCCCTGTGTCATACCACAAAAATCGTCTCATTTCAGATTTCATTTCGACACAGATCAACTTCTACGCATGAGACACGTATCTCCGCATCTACTGACAAGATTCTATAATTATTGCTTAGTAAAATCCGAGCATCATCTTATCACTGACGACATTCATCTTTATGGACATTTTATTAGTTGGTCATCCGTGTTAAGCCGCGCTGACGCATGCTTGGCCGTTATCATCCCCTTTTGGCAAACATTTACGCCTTTCTGCGAAACCCACCGCAGAGGAGTTTCGCCACGATTTCAACTCACTATTGCCACGCAATCTAAAGTCAAGACCCCCAAAATCAACCAGTTGTTAGATAGAAGACTCACCGAGCAGACCACCTGCGTCATCCTCCGGTTAGAGACACATTTGGCACTAAACTCACTCGTCCACCACCGTGGGGGCATAGTTCACATTCATACTTGACCCGAATCAAATGCGGACCCTTTTCAGAGTAAAAACAACCATCGAATCGATATTTATCTTGTGGGCTGGTGAGCTTGTAGGCTTGTGGGCTCCACTCTCCACAAACATGTGCAGCAGTAAACACACACGACGGAGTAAGTGAACGATAAGCAACTGTGCGGGGAATCGCTCTTATCTGCCTATCAAGAATTTATCAATGAAGAGTCACTTGATAAAAGGAAAAAAAAGATCATTCAGGTTACGTTTGAAGTGCCTGCAAGGAGGGCTCCACGAAGCGGCCAGTGTGTGGAGTGTGGCGATGCCGGTGGATTTATCAGCTCTCAATTCGTTTTTTTTTTCCATCGCAACGTTTCGAAATGACTGATAAGAGGATCCACTGATAGGCTCTCGAATATGATTTAATGCGTGCTGGGGTGGCCTGCTGGGCAGTGTTAAGGGGCCATGCGCATGGAAAAATAAAAATGAATGCCTACCTGTCAGCGGGCAGTGACATCTCTTGCACATGGCTGGCTATGAAAGGGCGCGCTGTGTCTGTTGCATTGGAAAGCATTATTTAAACTCCTCAAACGTGGGCAAAAATTCACGTAATTTTTTTTAATACAATAGTGTACGCAGTGTCGTCCAATGTGTGGTTCCGAATGTATGCCACAAATAAACCACGGCTGTTATTTTGATACATTCTGTGGATCTCGTCATTATGAGTGGAATGCAGCCTGATTCAAAAAGTTCTTGGAGAACTCTTTTTCGACACATATCGAGCAATAACTCGGCCACAACTGAACGAATATTCTCTTTGAAAGCGTCAAGTGTTTGCGGATTATGTGTAAATGTGCAAATGAGTCGCCAGTGAGCTTACAGAGGATGACTAACAGTTGCAGCCTCAACTACTGCGAAGAATGGATGACTAAGGGTGATCATAGATAAATCCCAGTGTGTTGTAAATCACAATATTCGAGCGAATCCCTCCCGAGATTAAAAGTGAAACAAGTCTTTACTCTGCTGATTACTCAAAAGGACTCACCTCAAAAGTAGAGCGAAAATGGATTCAGGTGGCGCATTAACACCGAAAATGTTTTCATCACACGTTCGATGTGACTTGCGAAGTTCTCACGACAAGAACGATGCATTTGGCTTATTATTTGAAATG
The DNA here is from genome assembly GCA_907269125.1 of Eristalis pertinax. Lineage (NCBI taxonomy): Eukaryota > Metazoa > Arthropoda > Insecta > Diptera > Syrphidae > Eristalis > Eristalis pertinax. The sequence continues at coordinate 60,426,777 of OU026148.1, read as the reverse complement.
CGTCGACACGTTACACCACAAATTTGCACCCTACGAACATGTAAAGGGTGTTTTTTTAGAGTTATTGAACTTTGAAATGTAAATAAAACAAAGACGATTTTTGTAAATTGATATGAATTTTACTTTACTCAAAAGACAATCCTCTGGCATTATAAATTAAATAAGATTTCTGGCATATGACCGCCACGGCTGGATCGGACGTAGTCTAATTTGGAGGTCCAACTTTCAATGACTTCTTCCAACATTTGTGGTCGTATATCGGCAATAACGTGGCGAAGGTTGTCCTCCAAGCAGTCAATCGTTTCGAGCTAATCAGCGTAGACTGGCGATTTCACATATCCCCACAGAAAATAGTCAAGCGGCGTTAAATCGCACGATTTTGGAGGCCAATTCTCGGGTCCCTAACGTGAAACTGTGCGGTTACCACATGTTTCCTTCAATAAATCAATTGTGGTACGAGCTGTGTGACATGTGGCGCCGTCTTGTTGAAATCACCACCTCCTGCACATCATGACTGTTCAATTGATGAACGAAAAAGTCAGTAATCATGGCTCTATAGCGGTTACCATTGGCTGTAACGTTCTGGCCAGCATTGGTTTTAAAGAAGTACGCACCAATTATTCCACCAACCTATAAAGCCATACCACACAGTCAGTTTTTGTAGATGTAACGGTGTCTCAACATACACTTGAGGAGTATCATTACTCCAAATACGGCAGTTTTGTTTATTGACGCATAAATTTCCACAATTTGTAAGCACTATTCAGGCGTCAGTCTATTCATGTTGAAAGACCAAACCAAACAAAAAATAAATCACTTGACAGCTAACAAAATGGCCGCCAGTTAAAATAGTGTTGCCAACTTAAAGTTATATAGCTCTAAAAAGAAACCCCTTACTATTGTTCGGAGGGTGTTCAAAAAATGACTGAAGTGTGGCTTGCAAGGCTCGCATACGACAGAATTCATCGCAAAGAGCTATTCGATGCGATGGCCGAGCTCGTGTCGCACCACGCATACACACACGCGATGCACCGTGCAGTTCGGCTCAAGGATTTCCCAGCAGTGTGAAACCTGCACTGGATTTCGGCAAGGAGATGCGCTGTCGTGTGATTTCTTCAATCTGCTACTGTAGAAGATAATGCGGAGAGCAGCTGTAAGCACGGAAGGCACTGTCTTCAACAAGTCGGTCCAACTGTTGGGGTACGCAGATGACATCGACATCATCGCGCGTTCTCAATGTGCCGTAGTGGAGGCTTTTACGGCGATTGAAGAACAGGCAAAACAAATTGGTCTCAAGCTTAATGAGGACAAAACAAACAATATATGCTGTCGACCAAAACCGTTCCGTCACCAACTTCACGATCTACTGCTACAATTCCGAGGTAGTGAAGGAGTTTGTCTACCTCCGAGCAAACGTGAACTCCACACCCGACATCACAGTGGAGATAGCCCTTGGCAACTGGTGCATCTTCGGTTTGTCAAAGCAACTGGGCTCAAGACTCCTGACTCGAAGGACCAACATCGTGCTCTACAAAAATCTTATTTTGCCAGTCCTGCTCTTTGGAGCCGAGAGCTGGACGATAAGCCAAACTGCAGAGCTGCAGAGATTCTTGGTACCCTCGAAAGAAAAAATCTACGTCGGATATATGGTCCCGTCTGCGAAGAAGGTGAATGGTGGAGCAGACATAACCGCGAACTCTACGAGCTGTACCAGGATGTGGATGTAGTCCGGAAGGAAAAAATCCGTCGACTGCACTCTGTCGTTTTTTTCTCAGTTAAGTGAGAGTTGACGGAAGCGATTTTCTGGCCTGGAAATAAAGTAGTATAGAGAGCCGACATCCACCACCCTTGCATCTTAACCTTTTTTTTCGTTTTCTTGAACCCAACTGACCAGTCAGAGAAAGCAATTTAGATTAATTCCATTGAATAGCCGTCGAAATGCGTGAATAACTGTAAAGGAGTGTCTAAAAATTGTTGATGGACAACGGGCCAATCAGCTGTTAGCTGTCGGCCATCTCTATAGTACCGGATTTCTGGCTCTGGCTACTTTTTCTCCGATTCTGACTCAAGCACGCGTTTACTCGATTCAATTATACCCTAGTTGAGATTTGACGGTGAACCCGGCTATCTGCTCGGGAAACAAATGAGTCCGCCTACGAAATCAGAGCAACGCACCAATAAATAACGATGTACTGTCGTTTTGTAAAATTCATCCACCAATCTTGCGGCCCTCCCTCGTTTCATCGTCTGTCCGAAAAGTATGTCAAAAGTTCATCTCCAGTGTGTGTCTGCCTTTAAAAAAAAACTGAACCAATCGATCCTTCTGATAAGCCACAGCACGCGGCGATCGCACCGAACCCATTCCCATTTTGGGCGCCTCCTCACTCCGGTGTCAAGCGATAAGATGTAACACTTCATGCGTTCACGTCGCGCCACCGCTGTGCTGTGCCGTCTTATGCGAGCGATCATTTCACATGTAAGTCGCAACGAAAACGGAACCGATTCCAATGGAAAAATAAAAGTTTCCCTCTCAATTCAAACTAAATTCGCGTAATCGACGCCAATCGACGGCGCGGCATACACTCGATGTGTTTACAAATTAGAAACGCGTTCGCGATTTGTTCAACTCGAAGGCTGTCATCCTGAAGTTTAACAATATCATTTACAAACAAATAATTGCCCGTGATAACCTCTTTGGACTGGGTGTTCGACTGATTGCGAAATCGATTATCTCTTGTGGTTGTTCAATTAAAAAAAAGGAACAAAATGCATTCTTACATTGATAACGGTGCATAAGACTGACAGGTGTCACGCAACAGTCTGAAATGCAAGCTTGCTAGTGCTGGCTGCTAGGTGCAAGACAATGGCGCCACAGCATTGGATGCCATCGATGATTACATACATTTTTTCAACTGTGAACATCGTGAACTCTTATTAGTCGAGACAGTTTTGTCCGCTATGCAACCGCATCGACAGTGATTAAAGTGAGCTCAGTGATCAAGTGTGCTTCAGTCAAATTCGTGCCTTTCCTCTTTTTCTTTTCAAAACAATTTATGAGTGTGAGTATTTTTTGACGGTAGGAAATTTTATTTTGTTTAGTTTTAGATTTATTACTTAACGGTTGAATGAACGCACGTGTGCTGTCAAAATATGAATCGGGATTATTATTCAATCCGGTTCATTGGCAATCTATCATTTATTTTGTAACGAATGAGGGGTATTTTGTGCATAGTTTGCTGTAAGGCGGGTGATATTCGGCGAGTGTGTGAACATCGTCGCTAAGTTGTAGAAAATATGGCCTTATCAATACTTTGGATTTTTCTGCCGGAAAATCACACAAAAACAACGATTTGTTAAGGCGGCAATTTTTGTTCGCTGGACTTGTCAGAGGTTTCTTAGTTTTGAAGCTTACGTTAGTTCCGGTATCCGAATGACTGTAGAGAGCAGCATCATGGCACCTCTTGTCAAACAATTGCCTCTTTAAATTGTTTAATAGAGTCTCTTATAAAATCTTAACGAAGAATCAATCAGAGAATTGAAATTGCGTGATGCAAGGATGAATTCCAGCAATTGTGCGTAGAAATATGTCAAAATGCGCAGGCTCACAATTGACTGCCAAACAATTCGTCATTGGGTGATGTGAATAAAAACTAAGGGAACACTCCGAGTTAACACGCACGAGTAAAGTGCTTTCGTTAAAGGGAACACTAAATTTGGTGTGAATCAGTTTCCTCAAAGTAGGTTCTTCCCCTCATGTTGAAGTTTGAAAACTGGAGCGAAGAACTGTCAACATTTTTTCTACGATAATCAACAACACAAAGAATGATAATTTTCAGAAATGTTTTTAAACATAATGTGAGTTTCGGCGACACACAAATATTTCCATTTCTGTTCTGTGAGTTTGACTTTTTTCTAGAAAACACGGTAGGAAGTGACTTGTAATGCACTTAGGCCAAAGTAGACCCAATGTACCGCGAGGTGGGTGTTCAGGCAGAAGGAAAGGAAGATAAAAGGGGGCTTATGACAGCCATTTGGTATTCTCAGCAAATTTGGCTAGCGCTTTGAATGGTGTTTTGCTGAGGTCGTTTAGAATATCCAAAGAAGTAGGAGCCTAGCCTGGCTTTGCTGATTGAAGCAAGAGCAGGACAGTTGCAAAGGAGGTGGTGAGTGTTTTCCTCCTCTTCTTTGTCTGGGCAGCTTCTGCAGAAGTTGCTGGAAAAAAGACCTAGTCGTTTTGCGTGTAGGCCTAGGAGGCATTGCCGGTAATTATACCCATTGCAGTTCTAATTTTAAATCTCTCTAGGCAGATAAGATCGCTTGATCTTTTAGGATCAAGATTGTGCCAGATTTGTTTTGAGATTCGACAAGTACTACCTCTCGATTATCTGGCGTTGACCTTCTTTGCGTAGAAATTAGAGCTGTAACTTGGGTAGTAGGTAGTAATAAGGGTACCTACATATATTACAAGAAATACTAGCAACTAACGTCTAGTGGCGCGCTTTGCGAGTTCATCAACTTTGCTGTTTCCCGGGATGTCTCTATGGCCTGGCTGGGTACAGGCGAATGTTGAACTGTTCCCATATCTCGTTAAGAGATAACCGGCAGTCGATTGCTAATTTAGAGCTTATAGAGAACGCTGCCAGGAATTTAATTGCTGCTTGACTATCAGTGAAAATGCAGATATCGCGGGCGGATATCACGTTCCATCTGAGCCAGGACACGGCTTAGAAAGCACTGATAAAATTGAAAACAATTTACGAAATCCTCATCTTCATCCTCATCTTCCATTCCAGATTTCGTTTTTTTTTTCGATTTTGCACCCAATACATCCAAGTATTCCTCTTTTGAAACAGTATTTTTCATTCTTCAAACTTTTTTAAACGTTTTTAAACCATAAAGTGTCTCCAATGCACACTCAACTTCTTCAAAGGTTTATTCAATACTATTCGTCTTTATTCACATCAAAATGGAGGAAACACTCATGATACGCTCAACTGCCAAAACATGTGAGTGGAGGATTTTCGTTAAGCTTAACGGAAATTATTTTTATTCACACCAGATAGGCTGCCCCTCCAAAATGCTGAGGGAACACTCACACTTATATTCACACCACCCATATATATTCCTTGTTTCTTTCTATATACAGCTTGGAAATAATTTATAAAATACCAGATTTCGCTGATGACTAACAGAAAATTCACCCAAACTACAGGGTGGGCCAAATATATGTTTCTTTTTGAGAATGCAATAAAATGAACAAAATTAAATTTTGTGCATGTATAGTGACATTATTAGTAAGAACAAATATTCCCATTAATCATGAAATACAACGTCGTTCCAGTGGCTGCCTTGGCTGACCTCGTAGTAGCGCACTCTGTCATCCAAATTATCTAAGACCTTGTTGATGGTTTTGGGCTGTAGCTCACGCATTGCTTGTATGATGTTGGCCTTGAATGCTTCAATCGTTTCCGGATTATTGGCATAAAATCGTTCCTTTACGGTTCCCCGTGAGTCCTGATCAAAATGCAGCTCCGAGGCGGCCAATTGACATCGCCAAGACGACTGATAACACGATTTGTGAATTTACTGTACAAATTATCGATTGTGACGTGGGCTGTGTGGCATGGCACACTATCCTGCAAGAGCCAGAGGTCGTCCAAATCCATGTCTTCAATTTCAGTACAAAAAACTGTCGGTTAACATGATCTGTTACCGTTTTGGGATAACTCCAACCCTCCGATACAATAGATCTATCCTGGTCGCGGTGTCGTTGCCTTCACGGCATGGATTGTACAAGAGAAAAAAAATGCCCACCGTTGACCAAAACGTTGTTCACAGCCTCATTTTCGAAGAAGCCCACAGCAGCCACATTCTCAACTATGCGCACCGTACGACGACGGAGACCATGAGTGTTGTCCACTAGCATACCAGTCTCTCGAACTTTTTACACAAACTTGCGTCTAGCACTCGCGGTGGGTGCTTCATTTCGGCCAAAACTTCATCTTTTCAAAAAACGCACTGTTTGAGATCACTTTTAAAATGAGTTTTCAATATTTCCCAACGTTGTTCATGCATAGAGCGACTCATTTCGTTCGGCGGATGTATGAGACTGACTTTCTGTCAAGATTTTGCGAGGGAAACAGCTGTCAGTGTCAAAATAATCTTTGATTTAAAAAACCCTCTATATGCACTCATTGAGTCTGAGACTTAGGCGTCGGTACCATTTTTGTAGATGCAATTTCTCCTTACTAACGCTTCCTCTTCGATGGTCACCATCTGCTAAAGTGCTTTCAGAAATCATTGGTATTCGAAGCAAATTCTTCAGCTGACCAACAGGACTGTGATGTGCAATGAAGTTCCCCCCCTGGGCCGTTGTTGCTACAACCAATGCCCCTTTTTTTTTGCTAAAATGTTGATAAGCTTAGTCCATATGTGTCACCAGTTTCACCGAAAACTGCGAAGAAACTAGACAGACCGACTGAGCAGTCACCACATTTGTATTCATTTTAACGACACGCCGTGCAGGTCATCTCTCAGTTCACTCGCCGTGACACACTTAAAATGGAGTACACCCTTGATGACTTGACCAGTCTGTCTGCTACGCAACTGTCAGCCCAGAGACACACATTTCAACCAACTACAAATAGCTCACATTGACATCGGTCATCAGTCGTCCTTTGAGGCGTGTCGCACTCACGAAAATCTCTGATTGATAACCAAAGTCATTGTCAGCCGCCAGAAGCAATTGATTACTCTTAAAATTTTAATTAAATCAGCATAATTGAGTACAGCGTTAGAAAGGAAACAAAAAACACTGTCTTGCGTATTATCTGTCGCTGCCGACGCCGCCAGACAACTGATGGCTCGTTGACGTATGAACTTGGCCTGATCAGCACAATCGCACGACCGCGACGTCTGGGAGAAATCGCTCGCTCTCCCTCCGCCTCTGAATGAGGCTAATGGACAAGCTTGGGCTTTGAAAACGACTTCACTTATCAGTGGTGTGGCGTTGCGATGGTTTCATGTTTTCCCAAAATATGTTATCGACACGCCCATCGGAGAGGTGAACAGGATTTGCAATTAAATTCATTGCTTCGCATCTCAATTTGCATTTCGACGCCCATAACAATAAATTTAATGAGTGACTCGCGATGACATTGATGTTAAATGCTGACGATAGACACATGCGTGGGTCTGGGCGGAAATCAAATCATGACCATTGCCCCCTTAATTGGAGCTGACCGCCCGTTCAACAGGTCCACTGGGTGCTGTAGCCCGATTCCCCGGACGTATTGATAAACAGATGGACGTCTTAGTCGGTATTTGGGACGCAGTTTCGCCGGTCGTAAAACTAACTTCCGTCGTAAATAATGGAAGCGATATGGGGCGAAACGGGGGCATTAACTTCAGACCAATCGACGGAACAAGTACAACAGTTGATGGGATTTTAGCAAATCACTTGCCCCTAAACAGTGGCTAATGTTACGATGGATGATTGGTTTTCGTGTGAGCTCAGTCATTTTTGATGTTTCGTCTACTGGGACACTACATGTCTCATTTGTTGTCTCTAGGTAGTTTGGGTTAGGTAGAGTGGGCTGCCAGCGAAATCACCAGCACACTCAGAGAGACTGGTTCATTGTGGTACACGTAGCCAAATGGTGACTGAGCCAGAAATGAAAACCGGATAAAAGCTTATTAACTTTGATTTCACCGGGATTCGAACCGGGGACCTCAACCAACGGCGCAATCCAGCTGCCAATTTGTCTCTAAGTAGATATTCGGTTACATACAACATACCAACATCTTTAGTGACCAGCATTATTTTATTCATCGCTTGAGAGCGAGTTAGATCTTGCGATTTAGCACTAATATTTGCAGAAGATTGCGATATTGAATTCTGGAGTTTATCAAGAGTTTATCACAAGATCGGTGTCAATAATTTTATGGAAGATGATTTGATGGTTTGAAGAAACCTTCCTTTTTCTTTAGCGAACGCTACAATCCGGGGACCTAGCCATCTGAGTCGAGACATTCGAATTCGTTTGATTTCGGTCGATTTAGTTATACAGCTTGTTGAGTTCATCGTTCAGTCTCATCGGAATACAATTCGAAGGATTTTCCACTCGAAGCGACCAAGAATCTCTTCGTTTGCAGCCGATACTGTCCATGCTTCTGCGTCTCTTACAGGGATATCTTGTTCCTTGAAGAGGGACTTTATTTTCCACTTGCCAGATTTGAGTCTGAGTGCTCCAGTCTAGAGTCAGAAAAATCTCAGACAAAAAAAAAAAGCCCAAAGACACTGGAGATTGGCCAGAGTTATCGGACTTTGCAGTGGTGTCATTATTGGAGTTTACTACGGAGCATAGGTACACAAACCCCTTAACTAGCTCGAAATTATATCTGTCTATTGCGACGATGTTGATGGACAAGAGCCATCCGCAAGTCCCATCTTCCTTCTCGATGATCGCAAGTGCCCCACTTACAGCCCGTTGTGCTCCTCCGATGATGGCAATGTCGACGGTTGTACAGACTTCTGGAAGATCGTGCCTCTAATGTTGACGCCTCAGGTACGCACGATCTTGTCGGGAACTATCTACGAGTATATATAAATAAGTGCTGCCGATTCGATTTTGTGTCATACTTATACACTGTTCAACTCAACCGAATGGCATGATACTTACACCATTGGAACGGTAACGGTAATGTTGGAAAATTGGTAATAAAATAAATTACGAGAAAATATCATAGTACGCACTTACACACATAATCGTAGAATTCCCTGCATTTAATTTAAAGTCTTAATGTAAATAGTTATTGAAAAATTCGCATGCAAACTCAACTCAAATCTTCACTGTAAAATTAGCACGGCCGACATGCAAGTTTGAATGCGAATTTAAACAATATTCATGATGAATGGCCAAGCCATACTAACCTCTAGATAATCAGCTGTTACAGAGTGTGGTGTGGCGTAGTGGGTATGTGCTTCGACTCCTTCGCACCGGAACATTGGAGTCTAGATTCGATTCCCGATACGGTCTCAAATCAAATCTGCGAGTCAGAAAAGCATTAATTAATAACAAATCTGCGGCAGAAAAACTCGAACTTCTGTGGTCGCAAAGAAAAACCACTAAAGTCTGTTTTGAAGTTTTCGACAAAAGCGTAAATGTACGTAAAATTGACTTATGCTAGTATGTTCTTTTGAAATTATGGCAACATTTTTAAAGATCAAACAAATTTACGAAATAGATTTGAGTACACTGGATCTAATGACATCAAAATCTGAATTTCATCTATAGTCGACTTTAGCGGTTATGGTTTGCGGCCGCAGACTTATTTTACTTATTCGAAAGACGTTAATGTCACACGCAATTCCTATATGATCCCAAGATAACACCAAATGTTGTACTCCAAAAATATTAAAGCAGACTAATCAAGACCTGCGTCTTTAAAAATAAAAAAACCACCCGGCAAATTCTGCGGCAACAAAGCAATTTATTAAGTATTGGGAATTTTCCTCCTACCGGTATACTTCATTATCCTCTCAAAAAACGGTGACAAACCCATTCTCAGAAACATCTTCGCTTGAAGCCGCTATTACAGATCTCCTATCAGCATCCTCAACGAGGGGTCCGATCTCGTTTTCGAACCCAAGGGGCAGATTACCGGTTTATCGCCGCCTTCTAATTAAAGCAATACTTGAACACCTACAGAGGCTAAACTATGAAATGAAAAAACAAACCAAAGATGCTCTGAAAACGTACGGGTTTCTTCATCCATAGTCGTTATTGTCAACGCCTCTGGCCAGGACTGCGATGATCAGTGTCTCGCATGAATCCAGATTGTTTGTCCAAGAGTGGTTCAAGCACAGAAGGTTTACGTTCTCGGAAAGATGAAAGTGGGAGTGTTACCCGAGTTGACAATATGGAAGTTAGTGGAAATAATGAAATCAAAAAGGGACTGACCTCGTTCTTCGTTGATCTCACTGCTTCCGCATGTCGTGTGTCTGGCGTTGGCGTCGCAACCGATACGTAAGGTATCCTTCCTTGCTTGGGTGAGCTTTACCAGACTCTCAACCTCAGCTGGTGTTGCTACACAGTCGCAAGCTAAATAGGCAGAGGCGATAAGTATATTGTTGTTTCCGGCGTCTTTCAGTTTAATGGCGGTTAGAACTTCCGTGCTATAATTGGGATATCGAAAAAAGGTAATATGTCTTTCTTGGCTTACCATTTTCCTTACTGTAAAACAGGTTGTAGAGGTTGTATTGGAGGCCCAGAATAGTTTGTCTTCTAACGCAGGGTTCCTGAATAATGCTCACATCGAAGTTTTCCTCCCTGAGGCGAACTAGCCGATTTTCCGCCGCACATTTCGAGTGCTTCGAGGTTAATCTGGACGACGCTGAACATAATTATTGTGGGGGTTGCTCTGTTGTTGGGTTGTCGAAAACGATCGCTAGGTCCTCCACGTATCTGCCTGCAGCGTCGATTTCATCTGAATTGTCTTCTTGACCCGTCGTTCGAAAAATATTAAGTTTGGCAAACCTGATGCCGCATTTTGTTATCCGTTTTCTTGAAAGCTGGCAGGCTCTCCTCAAGAGATGCTGTTTTTCTGTAGTGCTTCCGCTTTAATGACGGTCCAGTCAACCATGGGTTTTGCAGTTTTAGGAACTGGAGAAGCTTTCCGCCTTCAATCTTCATCTGGCTAAATCAGATGCGAGCCCTGGGTTTCCTTGGCATATCCTTAGCAGCGATGACTTTAATGTTAAAGCCCTCCCAAGTGTTACTGATCTCAGCTTTAGAGAGCTGGTCAACGCACTTGATCACCCTGTAACCTCTGACGTTCTCCGAGGAATCGAAGCCGGGTGTATCGCCACTTTGGTTCTTCAGGATGTGGTCCACGACCATCGCAGATAGCGGAATCGTGTCGTATCGAAGCAAGACTGTGCTTGTATTGTTTTTTTCTTTTTGTTTATTAATTGCATTTTGTATTAAGTTTACGTTCCACGAGTATGTCGGGAAAGGGTGTGTCCGTTTCAGCAGAGCCCACTCATTCAGCAGAGCCATATCTCATTCATACCGACCTCGCCCGTGCGTCGGAGGGGACTGTTTGCAACCAGGCCTGTTTAACGAACAGATGGCCATGCAGACATCGGCACGTATACCGTGATACTTTATCTTTAGTGGAAGTTTGGTCCGCAGTCTGGTTTCGCCCCACTACGAGGCTCACACCCGACAAGCCTCAGATTGAGACTAATACCTCTCCCTACCTGCCGATGTGCCCGATGGGAGTTTCTTGACTCAGCGCGAAATAGTTATCTACTGTGACGGTCTGTCCAAGATGTTGTTGTATCCGCTTGCTTCAAGTCAGCATGTACTTCCTCAACGCCTCAATGCTAGCAAACGCCACTTTGACGGTACACAGAGGTCGATCAATTACGTCAAAAGTGTTACCAGGCTTCATGGCGAGGTCAAAAAACGGCAGAGAATATGTCCGAAAGATGAACAGGCGAAGAATTTTTGATCAAAATGGCGAGGATTGAGATCTATGCGCGATGTGAGGATTCTTCGTTCAAATGCATTCCACTCGGTCCTGCTCCACTCACCCGCCACAAGGCTAGCATCGATGGAAGCCGAGACCTTCGTTGACACCATCCATGCCATCCGAGCGCACCGTCATTCACAATTAATAACGAATGCATTTAATTTCAGATACTCTCTCAGCAAAATGAATCTGGCCACATCACAGAGGCACCTGAACGTCGAATCCGCCGTAACCCTGCCCGCCGATCACAAGAAACGCGTTGGCTGTAAGTACACCCCTAGCTGTGATCCCCTGTGAACTCAAAACCATCCCCACCACTTCTTCCAGGTTCCATAGGCTACCTTATTCTTGGATTCATCTGCACTGCCCTCAGTATTCTATCGATTCACTGCAGTTTCCTCGATCTTGCGCTCAACGAACGCATCAAGCTCCGGCCCGGTCTGCCGGCGTTTGAGAAATGGAAGAATCCCAGCGTGGACCTCGGCGTCCGGACGTACATCTTCGCCGTGGAGAATCCCCACGAATTCCTGCACAACAGGCACGCCAAGCTGAAGCTGAGGGAAATCGGTCCCATATACTACAAGAAAATCATGCGGCAAGAGGACGTCGTGTTCCACGAGGCGGACTCCACCATGTCGTTCACGACCGTGCAAGAGGAGGAGTTCGTCGACGAAATGAACGAGCCGTTCATCTTGAACAAGACCATCACAATTATCAATCCAATTCTGCTCGGGCTGGGCGCGTTGACGCGCAGCAACATCTGGGCCAAGTACCCCTACGAGTGGGCGGCTAAGAAGGACAGCGTCTTCATAAACAGAACGGTGTACGATGTGCTCTGGAACACGACGTCGCCAATCCTCGAGTTTATGAAGCAGATCCCATTCGTTGTGCGGCGACCCAACGCGGGCATTCTCTTCAACGTAAGTACTCACCTTGTTGTCGAACAGTCACTGATGAGTGGTTCCATTCCTGCAGTCCTTCTTCCCGTCGCCGACACGGTACAACGTCAACATCGGCCCGAAGCACGGCTTCGAGAACTTTTTCAAGATCAACACGCTCAATGGGTTGTCTCAGATCGATGTGTACGCCGAGAATTTTCCCAAACACTGCCCGTACTCCCTGAAGGGTGCCAGTGAGGGCACCGGGCTCCCGCCGAAGCTCACCAAGGACACGGTCATACGGGCGTACACGAAGAACCTGTGCCGGACGTACCCCATGGTTTACAACCGGACTGTGAAGGTTGGTTTCTTGGACACCTACGAGTACGTCTTCGCCCCGGAGATCTACACGAGGTCAGCAGATCCAGACACCGACTGCCAGCGGAAGACCATCGAAGTCGTTCTGCCAGACGGACTGACCGATTCCTCGAAGTGTGCTCTTGGTGAGTAGCCCTGAGTAGCCCCGTCCAACAAGTGGTGTCAATAAATGAAACGAATTTCCAGGAATGCCAATGGCGCTCTCCAATCCGCACTTCTGCGGCTACCGCGGCAAGTGGGAGACCTACATAGACGGGCTCAATCCTCAGCCCGAGCAGCACTCCTCCCACATGTGGGTTGAGCCCATTTCTGGAATTCAGCTGGACGCTGTGGCACGGATACAGTCAAATATGCCAATGCCCTCGCTCGAGGGCTATCCGGAGGACGTCAAGAGGTTCAGTGAAATGATTTTGCCGCAATTTTGGATGGAATATGTAAGTCGTCGCTAGTCCTTAAACCATTTGTCACACTCGCTCTTCCGCAGACACTCCACAATGAAGATCCACTGACACACGGCATGATCTTCTTCGTCATCAAACTGCCGGTGGTTCAGACGGTTGTTGTGATACTTCTTTGCATCCTAAGTGCATTTGCCATCTACAAGGCTGCGGTTCTCGGTCTTGGCTTCCATCTGAGCAGAACCTGGAAACCGAAAAAATGCCAGACGAGTACGTACCCAACGACGAGGGAGAGATACTTCAGCAGCTGCTCAGACGGCACGGAGAAAACTGCCCTTTGATCAGCGATGACATTAGATTTGCGGCGAGAATGTACAATGAATGCGACTTTTTTTTAGAATTAAATGTAGTTTTAAGATGGCCGTTGATGGTTTTTTTTTATCTAAGAATGTTTTTTTATTTCATTCGATCTGAGCCGCTTCCACTCAGGCAAAGCTCGAAAGGCGGGGACCTTGAAAACAACATCTACAGCGTCACTTAACATGATCTTACACCTGTACACTATTAGCACAGTACCTTAACCACAAGGCAGAAGAGGATCCTTTGCAATTTGCACATTGCACATGGCATTTGCCGCACTTCAAAAAATCCATTGAACAGGCAAAATCCATCTGTCCGCGGTCCTGGAACAACGAAGACGCCCAGAAGGTCCTTTAGCTGTGTAAATCCTTAAACCCGGACATCAACGATATGTTTCTCAGAAGCATGAGCTAGCAACTGCTCACGGCATGCAGCCGTATTCCAGTTCAAAACAAAAAAACTTGCATTGTGTGATACACACGAGGCTTTGCATTCTTGAAGTATCTAAATTGGATACCAAATATTTACGCTGTGTTTACATATATTTACACAGCTTAAAGTCGTTCCATTAACTAACCACGTTTAGTGCATACAGCGAAGGGTCTTCTATGCTAGTCAATAACTATGCCGCGACATGATGGATCATTTTAAAATTTTCAATACGTTTTACAGCATGTCAAAAGAAAACGTGAACGTTTTTCCAACTATGATCTTCTTATTTGTCTAGCAGCTATGAATTTTTAAAATAAATCGTCTAAAAATCAATATTTGCCAAACTTCAGTAGACCAGAACTGACGAGCTCCAAATTGATTCTTGTTTTAAAATATTCTTTAGAGTCTTACTAAACTGTACCGTTGTTTAATCTCAGCTGCGTCAACATGCGACGGAAAGGTTTTTTCAGGCTGTAACTAATGCACCATCCATGGCAGTGTGTCACATATGCAAGGCAAAACCTTCACAAATGAATGATTGTGAAGTTTTGCGAAATCTCTCGAATCTGACGAAGCTGACTTCAACATAGTTGGTCCCCTCTTCATGCGCGTATCAAATTCTTTGGAGTTTGTCTGTGAAAATTGTGTATAAGCTGCCGTATAAGCAAGGGAAAGCAACAAAGGAAATCAAGCCGCTCTTGCAGGTCATGAAGAAAGATATTCAAAACGAATTCAGATCAATAATGGGCTTGGCCAAACAAGGAGCGGAAAAAAAAGGTATTTGAAGAAAGCCATATGTACTCTTAGATAACCCGGACGTTATGTACAAGCCCTCAAAGTTAACAAAATATTTTTTGCTTTTTCGTAGTTCATTAATAAAATAAAAACGTAGTTCCAATTCATATATTCCATTTAGCAAAGACTCCGAGCAAAATATAAACAAAAACTTCATTTTAACACACTAAATTGAGCATACATAAAGTAAATTCAATTTATAGCTAATAAACAAACAAAATCAGTTACAAATAAAATGTCCGTACCGCGTGTCACCTCCTCCAGCATCTATGACAGCTGGTAACCGCCGGGGCCTGAATTTTACCAGTTTTTCGGTAAAAGATGGCGGAACGCTATCCCATGCTGCCTAAATAGTATGTACTTACTTTCACCCGCAGTTTTATTTCGTGCCATGGGGGTATTTTTAGCTGCTTCTGAGCATTATAAAGCAACCATTCGCGTACTAAAGGGGTGCTGTGCTTCGTATCGTTGTCTTGTTGGATGTAAAAAACCGAGGGTACACCTAATTTCTCCTGCTTTTCGTAACGACTTCCCTTCCCAAAATAGCTTAATGATAAGCATTCTACGTAGTTGACAAGCTATGTAGTTTGTCTTTGCATGCTTTCCATTATTTCGCACAAAGAATAGAATATCGGTATTTTCAGTTCAAGAGCGTGAAGTGATCATCAGGATATTTGTTGCTTCCTATTTGAACAAATTTCCATGTACCGATCCTGCGAAGCTTGTGTACCACGCACATATGGCATCTGTTTGTTACTGCGGTGAAAACTTGCGCACCTTCGAATAAACGTCACTGATTTGAACTAATTGTCTGTATCACCGTTTAATTTTAGTTCACATTCAGCGTGAACTTCTCCTATAATATAAACAAGAGTATCATCAGAAAATAACCAAGTCCTTGAAAATCTGAGACAATCGTTTATATCATTTATGAAAAGTAAATAATACTAAGCCCAAGATTGTATCCTGTGGCATACCGAAGTTGACTGCTTTAAGATTTGAATACATTTCTTTACTTTTTACGATCAAGCAAGCCACCTTAGTTCCTTATCTCGAACACCGTATTTATGGAGCTTATTTAGTATAAACCTAAAGGCATAGCTTCGAAAGCTCTTTTTACGTAAAAAAAAAATTCGTCTGCACAAACAATGGAAGAGACATCAAAGATGCTGCTATTGATGTGATCGCTTTTATGACGCCATTAAAGAACGAAAACGAAAATCAGCAGGCACATTGATCCAAGCTAGAAGATTGCAAAGCAACGCTGTAACGAACAACGAGAGCTGTTCACTTCTGTAGAATGAGACATGAGGACATAAATACCGCTGTCAAGCAGAATGTCCCACTTAATTCCGTACTCCGATCTAGAAATCAAGATGACGGTTTCAAGCCTTAAGGCAATTGGAGATGATCTGGTCAGGTGCATGCGCTAATTCGTCTAAGGTGCATGGGCTATGTGGAGGCATGGAGAACTCTGGCCCTAAGAGCGTTTGACTGCGAACCTGTGGGACAACGCAAGAGCGGACCGCGTCTATGTTGGCGCACCCAAGTGAAATAGAAGCTCAAACAACTTGTCGTACGAAACTGGAGGTAGCTAGTCAGAGATCGCTCTATCTGGAGAGGCTCGTGATTTGAGGCCCAGGTCGACCCCGGACTGAAGTCATACGAAGAAGAAGAAGAAGCCTACTGGCCACTAACTCGCAAAATTTCCGAGCGAAACCTTAACATTTTGGAGATTTCTCTGATAGTTGTATGGAATCTAAAAATGGTCATGGGCAGCGCATTACTTTTAATCTGGTATCATTTCAATTTAAGCCTTGGACAGATTACCCTAGTCATGATGATTTATTAAGAGTTTGGTTTTTAATTGTAAAAAAAACTTACAAAAAATTGCAACAGTGTATAAAGTTCTTATTTAAGACGATAAACCAATGCTTGCCATTTATCTTTTAAGGTTTATTTCATGTAAATGTTGACAGCGACTACGTTTCAAATGGTCCGTACGGAGAGTCCAATTGTGAGTCACTTTTTTTAGCATATTGTCTGATATCTCGCTAGTGAGGCGTGTAAATGTTACTTCCAAGGCTGCAATTGACTCAGACTTATCGACACAGACGAGTAATTTGACGTAACCGAACCTACTGCTTCGAGAAGGAGCATAATATCGAATCTCCGGTATAAAGACCAAGTCATCGCGGACGCAAGATCGCTTGGTCTTGATAACTGGAAGCAGCGTGCCCAGGACCGTCAACAATGGAAGGCAGCAATTGCTCAGGCTCGGACCCTCCATGGTTCGCCGGCCTGATAAGTAAATAAGTGTCCTCGCAAACAAATTGTCTAAAGGCGTCAAATCACACGATGGCGCGCTAGCCAATTCACAGATCCAAAACGAGAGTATAAATTGCTAAAAAAAACTCATTCATCAATTGGTCCATCGATTTGTGTGTTGTGTGGGTGTGTTGTGCTGTCTTGGTGGAACCACATGTCGAACAGGTATTTGGCTCGTGCATTTTGGGGGAAAAGAGTTAAAAATCATGAAATGATAGCGGTCGCCATTTTGTTGTGAACATCGCTCTCATGGTCATCTCTGAAGAAATACGGGCCATTGGATTCCGGAGGACTATAAACCTCATTAAATAGTGCATTTTTTCGGGTGCATAGGCAGTTCTTGTATTGCCTGAGGTTGGTTATTATCGGACTGGATACGGCAGCGTCACGAGTAGCGCGTAAAAAAAAAACATCCCGACAGCACCATTTTATTCGAAGAGAAGGTCATCAGATTCAGTACACAGCCATCGTAGGCACCCTTCGCGTGCAGAAAACTGTACTCATCACACTTAGCGAACATAGTTTAAGACAGAATTCGATACTTCACCTCTTTCTCAACGAAGAGCACTTGAAGAGATGAGAAAAAAAATCATTTAGTACCCAATTCAACGACATCACGAACTTCCCGGTGAAGGTGTCAAGCTACCGCAACAACTCCCCAAATTTAACTTGGTACATGGCTGCAAAGATTTAACACTCCACGTCGAAGGAGAAAGTCTTTGCTTAGATTGGTTCAAACTGTTTTGCATCTAGCTGGTGCACGAACAGTTTCAACGAAACCTTAACGATGTTGCCTCGAATATCCGAGACCCCAACCCATCTGTCGTCCGTGACAACATAGCCATGCATACAGTTGGTGTTGTGAGCTTAAAATGAACATTTTGCTTGCATCTGGTAAGTGAACAGTTTCTCAAACGAAAGAGAGGTGGTTGGTCAATTGAGAACGTTGCTCTCAGTGCAGAGCTTGGTGTGGTGTGAGTCTGCAAGTGTTTCAAGCCACAGAAAGCCATTGTGGAACGTATGTGGATGGAGCTCTGTAAAGTTGTGCACAGCATTTTTCGAGATCAAATTAAGGCAAGAACTAAACACTTTTGAGCGTTTGAAGCTGGTAAAGTGCTTTGCGAATATGGTGTTCATCCCAGGAAGTGAATAGAGGAAGACGCACAAAACGAGTGTTTGCTGCAGGAGCTGGGCCCCGATCCACTTCGGACTGTAGCGCCGATCATGTTATTATTGTCGTATGTAATGGGTGCTATATGTATTGTGTGCTTCGAATGTGAGTCCTTTCTGAAGACTTCCTGAAAGCGACCGCTTGGTAGTCCCAGGACGAGGTGGTTGGACCAAGTTCAAAAACTCGCCTGGTTCCGCTTGGGGCCTAGTTCCGCTTGGGGCCTGGTTCCGCTTGGGCAGAAGATCGAGTGGCCACGCGTGCCCTCGCAAGTGGAATATGTGGATCCGATGGTTATGATGATGACGATAAATTCTAGACTCCAACCCAAGACCTGAATTTGGATAAAGAAGTTGTGGTAATAGCCTAGTCGGAGCAAAGTAGTCCAAATCAGCTGTGACACCGTCTCAATTGAGCGACGCAACAGGGAGTCTCTCCTCCTCCTCTGCATCTGGTTTCTGAGAACTCAAATGACGCTTCAAGCAGCTGCAACTATCGAGAGATCTTGAATCAAGCAAAGCACTTTAAAGTGAAACACATTTCCCCAACCAACAGAATCCAACTCATTTGGAACATCATTTGTGGCTCTCACTGTTTAAACATGATTTATGTCATACGATCGACAGAATACAAGCACTTTATGTGTATCTCTGGCCGCACATCGGAAATAACGAGAAGAGTGTCGTCTTTCAGCGTCTTACGTGCGATGGCTTATCACCGACTTCACCTATTCCCCTAGGAGATGCTCCCGAAGCTTAGGCTTCACGTAATTTTGGAGAATTCTGAGACCCATTATGCGAGATCAGTTTCTTATCAATTGCGTCATCCAATTAATTGCGGCGCCTGCCGTGTGTGACAGCAGAGCTCTAATCTCATCCGATTGGGGAACGAGACAACTGAAGCTCGCATGTGCCTTAAGACCAATAAGTTGTTGACCACTACTCTTGCTTCTTAAAATAGTCATTCACAGGCTACGTCAGGGATTCCCCAAGCGAGAATCTGTACATTTTACAGTCCCTCAAATGGTTGCACTTATTCTCGCGTTTTGTGGAAACGGAACAAGATCATGCTTGTAGAAGCTGGCCCACCTTCACACCACGGCACATCGTAGACAAGATCCAAGAAGTCACCTACTTGTCGATTTCAAGGTCGCATGTGAACAGAGACGAGCTATACATCCCCGTATCTAGTTTTGATATTCCTATCTAGTCAGGTTGTGTCGGGTGAAGATGAAGAATTATCGCTGCTCCATCAAAGTCGGTAACGAACTCATGCAAACCTTCAAGTCAAGAAAGGGTTTAAACAAGGCAACGCGCTATCATTTGACTTCTTCAACATCATCCCGGAGAAGATCGTGCAAGACTCGCACGCCAACACTAGAGACACGATCATCCAGAAGGCCGTACAACTTTTAGCATACGGCGATGACACTGATGTGATGGGCAGCGAACCGTCAATGAGGCGTTAGTGGTGAATGAGGGCAAAACGAAGTATATGCTGTTCATGGACAGAGCGTCTTAATGGGTAGCTGTAATTTCGAAGTGGTCAGGGAGCTCGTATACCTCGGCTTCACAGGAAAAATTAGAAAGAACATCAGTACCATTATTGAACGCGGAACAACTCTTGCCAATCGCTGTCTCTTTGAGCGCAGGAGGCAATTGAGTTCTAGAGCTCTCTCCCGAAGCTGACATTATGCAACACCTTGGTCATCCCTGATCTATGGAACGTGGTCATGGGCAATCTCAAAAGATTTGCGGTCTTTTTGGCGTTGACGGTATTTGGAGGAGAAGTTGCGGCATGAGCGTAGTCAGGCTTCCATGGATCGAAGGCCTAA
Source organism: Eristalis pertinax (assembly GCA_907269125.1). Classification (NCBI taxonomy): domain Eukaryota; kingdom Metazoa; phylum Arthropoda; class Insecta; order Diptera; family Syrphidae; genus Eristalis; species Eristalis pertinax. The sequence goes on along the minus strand of OU026148.1, from coordinate 60,406,668 downwards.
TGTGACTGGACATGTAGCGCGTATGGACAACTTAGCTTCGTCCCGATCTCCAGAACTGTAGGACAACGCTACAGAGGACACCCATGGCTTAGGTGGGGCACCCAGCTGGAGAAGGACCTCGTGCGAAACTTGAGGCGGCTAGCCAGAGATGGCGCCAGTTGGAGAGTTTTGTTGGTTGAGGCCAAGGCCCAGGTAGCCAAATGAAGAAGAAGAAGCTTTTTTTGTCGAAGGTTTTTAAAACTCAGCCCTCAGACTCAGAAATTGGCCATTGAGCTACCAAGTGGGAACCTACATTTACAGAAATTTCTTGGTCTTCCGGAGAAATATAAGCAGACGCTTCTGTGATGAGGAGCCAACATCAAAAGCTCTCACCTCATCAGCATCGAATAACTGCCACCTGACCCGAGCAAGGGCGAGACAGTGGCAGAGGAAGTGCTGTGCATTGTCGTCGTCTTCTCCAAAGGCGTCGCAGAGGGTTTCATCGCTTAAGGCAAGCACACTTAGGTGTTTGGCGAAGGTATAGTGGCCCGTTGGAACGTCTGCAGGTAAGTCGTCTGCAGTCTTTTCTGCCAAGAGCTGACAAAAATGCCGCGGATTTCTTACATCATGCGTTTGGACTATCTACTTCCCTGAGAGTCATTCCATCTCCGATTGTACGCTCAAGAGGTACAACCACCGATGGAAGCTCTAACCAAGGACGCAGGTAATCCCAGCGTAGGTTCAATTCCTGATAGTACCTCATCTGATCATTGTCTAGATGGTTCGTAGGCGATCTCATTTGCCGTGATCCCGTGGTGGGCCGGGAACCAGACAAGTTCCAGTGAATTTAGACTGCCTATCAAATTCGGGGAAGACTTGCATTCCTGAATTATGCTGGATGTGGTTAAAGGGTTGAGCAGGTATTTCACCCCTTCCACATGGTCGTCACAATATGGCTCGTGGCCATTAGGACCGCTTGGCAAAGCGACGCAAATTTACATAACGAGGTGTGGTGGTTCATGTTATCGCTCTCCACGAAGGCGCCAGCGCCAGATCATTCATTGGTTTTGCAGCAATCCGTGCAGATTCGTCTACATTCTTTTCCTGGCTCAGATTCTGGCCAGAGGCAGTCCTAGGGGCAGGGAAGGTTAGGTTAGGTAGTTGGGCTGCCATCGAAATCGCCAGCACACTAAGACCTTATTGGTCCATTGTGATACCCATAGTCAGGCTACTACCACCGATCGACAACTCCAGTGATAGTGCCGTTAATTTGATCCCAACGGCAAATGGTGACTGGACCAGTTTGAAAGGAGAGCAAGTTAGCACTCCCCTTGGCAAGGATGGAACACACAAATGGCCGGACTAGGCACAGGCAGGGAAAGTCGACTTTGCATGTGCGTCGCAGCTGGAGTACTAGATTGATCCGCGCGTCAGGCGTCATAGCCATGGAACTAAGAAGAAGCATGCTAAATGCGTTATTTTTCCGCAATTAATTTTGAGGCCAACTTTCCTTTCATGGATATCGCGTGAGATATGAAGCACAAATCATCAAACAAATCTATGTAATCGACCGTGTCCACTAGGCCCACTGTAAGCCTTTCGGTCTGAACATGAGGAATATTATTGCTGACACTAAATAACCTTGTTTAACTCCAGTTCCGATTTCAAAAGGTTCTGAATTCTGATAGTCTCCCTTCGCGGACTATCTGGTTGATGGATATTTGGAGTTTCAATCTATTCGTTAAAAAATTAAACCTGTTGCGGACTTTCAGAGTAATTATCTTTACCAGTGAGCCCAGAGTAGCGACGGCGTATAGGCGACCCACTGAGAAAGGTTGCACAAAACGGCAGTTGCACAAATAGCAGTTCGAGGAAAATGATAGAACCCACATGGAATCAAACACAGCAGGATCTTGGCCTCGCAATGAAAGTCGGGACAAGCCGCGATCAGACGAACACAGAACAGCAGTTGTAGAAAAATTCCACGGAGACATGAGAAAATCTTTGAAAAGGAAGCGCTAACTAAATGCCCAAGAACTATCGCATCGCACATCGTTGCGATAGCATAATCGCAATAAAATACAAAGCATTTAATTATCGAATAGACTTCTGAAGCCGAGCACAAACCGATAAACGATTTATCTGTCTGCTGAATATGAAAGAATTCCACAGCGACCATCGTGACAGTTTTGTGCAAGTCCGGTGGAATCGTTTTTTTAGACCACGTATCGTAATCACCAAGCAAATAAAGATAGTGCACAGTGCGATGGCACACTAAACCGACCCAGCCACCACCTCCTTAGTTTGCGAAGCCACACTCGAAGTATTTTCTAAGCAAACGCTTATCGCACGACCCGAGAAACGTCAAATTAAGCAGCAACATCATCGCTGGCAATAAGTTATAGCGAGTATTTACGGCAAAAACAGTCAAACTTTGAATTTCTCACCGCGGCAACGTCTGGCCACTGGTGACTGCTGCCGATTGATATTCGCCGCAGCAAACGTCCGAGACGACAAACAATACAGTAGTAGCAGCAGCGGTGGTGGAACACTCAAGAAGTGAACGCGTTTAGTGATCCGAAGGTGTCACCGATATTCTGACGGCGTCGCGGTGACAGTGCGATCTAAGGAGACACGGGTCACGTAGAGTCTAAGGTTAAACATTGTGTATTTTTGACTTTTCGCCTACCAACCGTTTCGAGCGTTTCGGGTGCGAGTGAAGTGAAGTGAAGTGAAGTGGCGCATTGTTCGCTTTTGGTTCGTGAATTACTTCGCTCTCCTGGTCAGCGGTCTTACTGCGCGCTTCTTTTCGATTGCTGAAGAAATAGCGTCAATCAAAATGTATTTTTAAAGTGCGTTGTTGATATCTACTAATACCAAGCATCAAGTGAGTGAGCATGCGCCGAAAAAGTGATTTCCTTTATTTCTTTTTAAGAACTTGTTTTCATTGCTTTGGACGCACCAGTAGTGAATGTTAATGAATCAAATCTAGTCAAGCTGCATGTGGCGCTTGGACCACGAGTTGTTCATGGTTTTTTTTTCCCCGAAAGAACGGTTCTTTATCAGTTATTTACTTTCGGAGTGATGTGCTTTTAAGCTCAAAGCAAACAAGCGTGCAGGCCTCCCTGACTTAACAAAAACTGTTCGATTCTGGATATTTCTGCCAGCGACGTCTTAATTGCTCATAAAGTGCACGAGTTATATATCGGGACGTACTAACAAGAAGTTATATTTGGCAAATATACTGCCAACGAGCCATCGACGGACGGGTGATACCTGATTGTCCACTTTCCTCCAGGGCGACATTCTTTGCGGGGCACTGTTGCATTTGCGTCGCCAACATGTTTAATATGTTTAAGTGATGTTTTAACTTGAGACGCAGTGATTTTACGAGCTTTCCAGTCAGAGTGAAGCCTACGGAAATGACTTCGATTCGCCCACGTACGAGACTTAGAATCCCACGATCCCACGACTTAATGGTCATTCATACCTAAATATTGATCTAGTAGCCTTTGTTACAAAAGGAGTAGATCATCAAATGAAGAATGTTCCGCTCAAAGCATCCAGAACTTGTGCGTCATCTCTTGTAAGCGTCGTACGTTACTCATTCAATTTTGTTTTTGAATTACTTTTTTTACTGAGTAAAAATAACAACTGATTTTGAGTGATAGAAATCTTTATTCGTACCTTTACAATTTTTTCTGTTAAGCGGAAAATACGACATCCACCAAGGAGCTGCCGCCAGTGTTGGTACACATTTGTGCCCGTTTTATCCCGTTTTATCGCATTTTCCATGACTTTCCGCAATATATCGAAGAGACTAGGTCTTTCATTCGATTTGCACAGGCATCATTTATCAGCAAATTAGTACTGAAGTCTCCACAAGCTATGACGTTATCATATAGAGCTGAGAACTCTGACTTCCAGTGATAACTTTTCGCGTTTCTGTCGAATATTCTCCTTGAGGGCTGCGATTGTCTGAAGCTTGTTGGCATAAGCCAGCGACTTCAAGTAGCAAGAAAGAGGTCTGGAATGGTTAAATCGGGCCATCTTGCTGGCCATGCCAAATTATCAAAACGGGAGCTTACGTGACCAGGAAACGATTCCTTCACAATATCCATTGTGGCTCGTGCTGTGTGTGCGGTTGCACCGTCTTGTTGAAACCACATGTTCACCAAGCCCCGCTCATCCAAAACCCGGCAGTAAGAAGTGGTTTATCATGGCCCTGTAGCATTCGCCAGTAATAGCGACAGTATTGCCGATGGCATCTTAAAAAATAAGACGGCCCTGCCGCGTAAACGCCGCACCACACAGTGGCTTTTGTGTGTGTGTGCAGTGCCCCAGAAATGAAGTTGTTGCTTATTGACGTAACCGGTTAAGAGGAATTGCGCCTCGTTGCTCATGATGTTTTTCGATACAAAATCGTGGTCAAAAAATCGACACAATTATTACGCGCCCTTGCGGAGTATAGGGCTCCTTTGCTTGTCTGTTTGTATCAGAAATAAAGGAGTAGATAGCCGACATCACAGCTGGTTGCCCACTAGTCTATGGACGATTTTGACGGATATTAACCTAATTTTTGACGGTTATTCACGAATTTTGTTTGTCATTGTCTCATATTCACGCACACTTGCTTGCAAAAATCAGTACCCCACGAAAATGGCGGCTGATTCGTGAATTTCTGCCCTCAGTAAAGTCAAAATTCATGAATTGCCCGCACAATTCGTGAATTTGACATTCATCTGAAATTATTTTGTAGGGCAGTGTTGGTAAATTGTAATAACTAACCAAATCTTAGATTTTATTAAAAGTTTTATCGTCTGAGAATATAAAATTTTACCAGATAAGATTGTATATTTGTATATATTGTATCAGGCCAACGGTATATGTTTAGGGGTTGTGTTATTAATTGATGTATTACAGAAAATAACAGATTACTTCTTATTGTTTACGAACCATTGTTCTATTAATGAATATAACGAAAGACATAAAATACAAATTTTGTATATTTATGCGTGAGTTACGTTAAATTTCATATTTTAGGCAATGATTCGACGCCCAGAAAATAAACGTGTGAGTTGTTATATTCCTGAATTTGAATTTTCAATTGCGGAAGCATATGCATAAATAAGTACTTTTAGAGAGAACAGCGTTTTAATTTTTTCAATTTCTTATTGTTTCTCTTAAAACTACACAATAGTTACTCTCATAGCAACGTGTGTGGCCTAGTTTTGAATTCAAACATAATTTGAAATCAAATAAAATTAGATTAACATAATGTCTTCCATTTATTGACAGTTATGTATTTTTTCTCTCATATTCGATGTTGATGTATTAGACCCCAAACTTATAAAAACATTGCTTACGACTGCAATTCGTGAACACGACCCAAGCATAAATTATCTGTGCAGTTGCCCCTACTTTTCGCTGTAAGAAAAATTTTAAATTTAATAATTTGCATTGAGTTATATTATATTTAGCTTATGCATTGCACGATATTGTGGTTGCCGTGACGACAGTTGGAGAATTCATCTCTGTAGCATGGAGGTGAAGGCTGTCAGCTGTTCGGAAGAGCTCACACGTATTGTCCTGTCCCGGGTCGGTGGAAATGTTATACAAACATTTTAGGGGAAAGGGAGGAAGAAGTCGTCTGTTTCTATACTACGTTATTTCTAGTTTGTATACTACAGCTGTCTAGTTCACAAATGACAAATATGATATGACGTACGTAACATCTTCCGATAGGACGATTCATTTTGCGCCTTCTACATATAGAGCTGTAAGTGGGTAGATAGATACGTTTGCGGATGCCCTTGCGGTATAAGACCGTGCTCTACTTAGTTCTAAAACCACTCTCTTCCACATATGAATCTTAGGAGATTTTTGCGTTCTACATCGCTTAAGTCCTCCAACTCTACGAAGAAGTATTTACCCAGGAACTCCCTCCTTCTCTTTGCTAAGGCTGGACAGTCGCAAAGGAGATGATGGATATGTTATATTTATTCCTCATCTCTGCAGCTTCTACAAGAGTCGTTATGCGGTAAATTCAGCCGCATAGCATGCGTGCCTATGACACAGTGCCCGGTAAGCAAGGCCGGCCCCACCATATGTGCAGGGCGCACAGCGATTGTGGACGCATTGTGAAGACTGTATTTCCATTCACACACCAGAATTTAGTTCGAAAAAATCCAAAATAAAATCTGTACGCTTCGCTCAAACATTTCCATAGGAAAACAAAAATTTATTGGTTTTAATCGCAAGGAGCCCTTACCAGCGCCGGCCCGAGCCAAATGAGCGCAGTGTGCAAGATCTACGTTTGGCACCTCATACTACTGTTTTGGCAGCATATGTCGTTTCCACATAACACAAGATTTTTTATCTTATTGAGGTATCCCCATTAGGCCTAATCCTCGGTAACATACAATTCGATTAGGGATGAGAATGCTGAGCCCAGAAAGTGAAGCAAGTACGAAGTAAAAAAAAAAATCGAAGTAAATTTGCAAAATATGAAGCAAATATTTGAACTAAGTCTTTTTGGATGAGGCGCGATGGAAAGTCGTACAGTTGAAAAGTAGTACCCATATCTATTTTGGAACTATTTTTGAAAATTTAGAAGGTAAATATGCAGCGACTATAGGGGATTTTTGCGGTGAGAGCATTCAGATCAGGAAAGAGACATTTCTGTTTTGCAAAAATGAAACGAAATGTTCGTGACGTGATAACCCAGTTTTTAGTGCCTAAATTAGAAGATATGGATGTGACTAACATGCGGTTCCAACAGGACGGTGTCACATGCCATACAGTCAGAGAAACAATTCAATTACTGCATGAGTAATTTCCTAATCGGCTGTAATCGGCCGTTTTTGCGATCAGATTTCGCCAATCAGGTCTTGCGATCTAAAGCCATTGGAATTTTTTTTATTTTTTGAAATCATATGTCTATGCAAACAAGCCCACTACCACCAACGCCTTGAAAGAGGAAATTGGGTGGTGTATTAATGAAATTCAGCAACATTTATGCGAAGCGGTCATAGAAAATTTCAATAAATTAGTACGTACTTGCCAGTAAAGTCGTTGCGGCCATTTTTCTGATGTTCTATTCCATACATAATCCCAATTTGTATAATCTACTCGTATGATTCAATAAAAAAAATGTAAGTTCTCTAATAAAAAATCGGTATTTCCTATCAAAATCACATTTTGCGTGAATTATGGGACACCCTTTACATACGAAGTAAATTCTCATCCCTTCTCGAAACTATACCTTCCTACTTAAATATATGTATGAGCAAATCTCATATGTGAAGAAATAAATTCCGAACGTCTAGCTCAAATGATTCCATACAAATTGAGAACTGGGTTATTTTTTGAGTGAGTGAGCGTCGGTCATAGAGTCCTCGCTATTGCGCCGGTACTCAGGCTAAGCTATCGAGCTATGGCTCAGTCTAGGGCTTCGTCCCTTACTTTTTTTCCTTATGGAGTTGAGTGCTACTTGGAGCAACTTAGACTAATGAGTTTGATCCATCACCTGATGGGTACGTAAAGCGCGGTACAAGAGCTCGAATTCTTAAAAATATCAAAGTTGCTGTTTTCATTATCGTAGCCAGACTCTCAGAGTAGATGAACACGGTGTCCATTCATAAATGAATATTCATCTGCAAAGATTTGAAAACCAGATAAAGCGCATTAACTTTGCTTTCACTGGGATTTGAACCGGGGCCCTAAGTAAGGGCAGGCATTCAACCAACTGCGCCATCCAGCTCATAAGCTCACATGGAACTTCAACCTTGCCGTGAAGTTAACGCCATGATATTTGACTTTTCCGTCCGTTGATATTTTCGTACCGTTAGGGAGCACTATATTTATGCTCCGACATTTAGCTGCTGGTCTACATCGACTTCGGGATGGTCTTCTTAAACACATGAGTACCGATTTGATAGCATTGATACGAATTCGTGTGGTAGCCAATTTTGTTCGCTGTCTGGATTTTGACCCTTGGCCTGGCGATTAGTGGTGATTTGGAGCAGTTACAGACAACAGTTGACTGTGTTGGTTGAAGGCGGTTGGTTTGCCATGTAGATGTTGAAGAGCATCCGAACCAACTTAAACCCTTGCGCAACTCCCATCTCCGATAAGTTGATTGACTGCCTTCCTCTTGATCGTAGACTCTTCTGGAATACAGAAAGCTACATATTTTGATGAGATTCGAGGGGAATCCCATCTGATTCAGCGACTACACTACTAATATATGTAAACATAAAGTCATACTTCTTGGTATGCAAAACAGATGCGAATTGAATTATCGAGTTTTTTTATCGACAGAAATCCAAGCAAGTTAGTTTATGTATCCTAATTAAAGACTTTAAAATGTTTCTCTGCGAATCAATCATTCAATTTGCGAACTTTCAAGCTGAGCACGCAATAAACAAAGAGGCAAACCCACACTGACCACGACCAACAAATTCGCGACGAAGTATCAGTTTGCACTAATTCCAACCGTAGTTCTCTGCGCATGCTCATATGAATGTCACTTAAGTGCCTCACATCAATCAAATATCATGTCCACCGATCCAATGACAAATGATTCCCCATCGAGGTGAAACGCATCTCATCATAGTCCGACTAGACAAAGAGCTAAGCAAAAAAAAACCAGAAGAACAACACAATAATTACACTCAATGTTGGGTCTGTTAATCGATAGCCTGGTCCGACTGGCTGCTGTCAATAATTGTTACCGTTGAACGTCTGTGACACATTTGGAATCCATTTTCCGCAGCACGCGTGCTAAATACTGTCATCAAGCAGTTTTTTTGCCTGTAGCAACATTTCATTGACCACATCGTGTAATTAACGATATTTGATGATTATCTCAATCACTTATTAGGTTTTTTGTGTGGTCCACCGGCGAGATTTTGTCGACATCGATATCCCCCGAAAGCTATCAATCATATTCTGCAGTGTTTTGTCTTGAGTTGCTAATCGGCGCCGCGCCGGGACACAACAATTTGCGTTAGCCATTTGCCTTTATTAGACAGCGTCGGGTGTGAACGTACTCATTTCGATTTATCACCTCAAGTGCAGTGTTTTTTTTTTGTGTGTGATGACAAGTGGTTTAACTAGTTTGTTATAAAGAAAGCATAAAAAATACTACATCTGTGCAGTGCAGCCAGTCGGTATGAGTACATTGTTTTGTTTAAATTGCTCTTGTGACTGAAAACCAGCAACGGCCTTTGTTCGTGACACTAATCGATTACCCTGACATCATCGCCAAAATGTTGTTGAACGCAGATCTGCGTCATTCTCCATTGAAAATCGTTTGTCAAAGTGTCCCTTCTTGCCAGTCGATAGTTGTCTAGCTGGTACCTGCTAAATCATTTCGTGCATCATCGTGTGTATCAGACCAGTGTTTAGAAAAAATGAACACATCCGCTTCATGACGGCCAAGTCCCATCTCATGTACTAAAATGTACTAAAACTGTCGGATTTTCCTTTATTTCGTCGCCGGGGGAGTAGATGTCAGTTTTTAGGCATGATCATGATCGATTCGTTGCATTAACCCTTTGATGCCCAAGTTTTTATTTTGGGGAAAAAAAAATGATTTGTTGTAGAGCAGACAATTCTGAACAACTTTTGTTCTTTAACTTTTCCTATAACTCACCTGGGTATGTGACAGGTGACTTGAGGTAGTGCCTGCCATTTTGGCACGCTGGGCATTACCGACAAAAAAAATTAAAAGATGTATTTGTACGGAAAATTTGATGTATATCGAAACGAAAATGATTTAAAAAAACGAAATTTGGATCAGAAAGCATCGGAGGCGCATCTCAGGTTGTGTGAAATTCCATGAAACAGTTCCTTTCCATTTCCGGCAAATAAATCGAGTTCGTGAGTCACAACAAGGTTTTTTGTCGAGTTTTATCCTGCCCCGGCAAGAGGCCGATTGTGTCTAGCCCCGCTTGGCTGCGATCTTCGATCCCAAATTCGATGGACGACCAATTTTCGTGCCAACAGTATGCCAGATTTTGTAAGACTAGTGGCCACTTTAATGGTAAATTCGTACAATTTTAGTGAATTCGTAGTTAGTACAGTACAATCGAAGTGGTGTCTATATAACATCCGTTGATTATGCTGTATCGCACATGTGGTAGAAAAGGAGTTGTGTTAATTTACGTGGTTTGATGAGGATCGACCCAAGCACGCGTCCATTAGATCGACGCCGCCCATGTATTTGTTGTATACTGATTCCACCGATTTAGACTTCATGCTGAACAGCTGAAGATCTTGTCGAATATGGTTTGATTCCATACTTTTTGACCTCATTCAGGGTCTGACACTAGACAAATGTGTTTCTTCGCTTGCTTCCGATTGAGCCATTTTTTGAATTGAGATCATGATGCAACTCAAGTCCAGTTCTTCTTCTTCGTGTGGCACTTCAGTCCGGAATGGACTTCGGCCTTTTACTCCAGTTACCAGTTTCTAGTCCGCCTCCAGTTTCGCGCCCCAAGTTGGTTGATGTCCGCCTCCACTATGATGCGCCACTTTAGACGCGGTCCTCTGTTGCGTTGTCACAAAAATTTGGAGTCAAAAAATCTTCCGGCTTGAGCTGAGTTGTAACGGCCCAGCCATTTAAAGCGTTAGATCCGTAGACGCCTGGCTATGCTCATGTCGCTGTACAGCCCGGACAGTTCGTGGTTGAATCTTCTTCTCCAAATACCGTCAAAGCTGGCCCTTAAAGACCAGCAGTATGGTTGCCACAATAACAGGCCGCAAAGTGGAATCAATCTTTGCACAATTCAGGTAAAAGCAAGATCGTTGCACTTGATATCTCTAAGGAATTTGAGAGACTTCTGCATCAAGCTCAATCAGTGCTTCATCCCCTCTGACTTGGCTTAAATTTAAAAGGCTTCTATCCGTCCTAAGCTTGAGCTTGAGTACAAGCTTGCCTCATATCTGGTCTGGTGCCCCAAGAACACCTCGGACCTACTAGATACAATCCAAAAGTGAGCGATCGTGAACACAGTGAATTGACTCGATCGAACACCGACACACTTTGTCCTTGTTTTATCGCCATTTTAACAAACGATGCTCAAGCGACCTAGGCACTTGCATTCGTCTTCTCCATTTCAATTCACTCGCCAAGCCAGCTTTCGGGGCACAGTTAAATTAAGACACTCGCTTTTTTATTTGCACTACACGGGTAACAGCCCAAAAATTCGCACAAACTACAATCCGCAGCCATTTAATACCAATGTGCCCGGGTACCTCCTATCCCTTGCATGGAAAAAGAAAGGCTGGTTGAGCTACATCCTCTGTCTCAAATACAAGACGCTTAACAGCGATTAGAATCAACAAAAAATTCCTCGATCCGTGATGTGTTGTGACCGCGGACCTTCAAGGGTATTCGTAATCCATTCTCCGATGATTTTTGTTCGAATCTTTATCCAGTCAACAATTGAATCTATTCACTGATGATCCAATTGATCAAAACAAACGAAGTCGTTCGTGGTGTTCACGATTGTGGACATAATTGCATGAAACAAAAACCCATCGGGTAACCATAAATTGATTATGTGACTGGCGATTGCAACTCCGCCTTTTTTTCCGAAACTTTTTAATTGGCTCAAATATTTTACAATTCTTACAATGACTGGGTCTACGGTCGAAGTGTAGTAAATACATAAGTTATACTTTTGCGTATTCCATTCCTCTTTTTCTGTTCGAATTTTTTCTGTCCAACTCTCACGGGGAAAGGTCTTGTCGGCTCTCTTCTTCTGTACATAGTACAAGGTGCACCACCTAGTGGTTTTTCTTTTTTTAAGTCGTATGTTATTTTTACACTGACAGCTGATTCCCCCTCGAAATCTTGTCGCTTTACCCTCGAATAACGCCAAAACTGAAGAACGGGCCGTTAAACGTAGGGTGTGCAGAGGGCGCTCATTTAGCTCCTGAGTGAAGGCGTCTGCTCAGCCTGAAAAGACGGAGTTCCCGCTTAGAATTTCGTGTTGGCAATATCTCCTTTTATCCTGGTGGCTGGTGATGGATTAAGTTAATTGTAGGAATCTTAAGAAGATGATAGCCCGTAAGGCTGTAGCAAATGGGATAGAAGGTGGATTCGTCCTGGTGTGAGAGAAGAGTTTGTACCACGCCAAGCGAGATCGCAGGCTTTCGGCTTACGCTTCACAGTGTCCTGGGACCCACAATAAGTGTTTATTGAAGTGCTCAGTCATCTCCTTAAGAGACAGCCGGAAAAGATGGGATGTTTGTTCAGGGATTTAATTCCGCCCTGGCTGTCTGAACGGATAGTGATGTCCCTTTTAGATATTACAGTGTTTTTGAGCCAGAACAGCGCCTCTTTTAAGGTTTCTGCCTGAAGAACACTACACTGGTCCGGGAGTTGCACGGAGATGGCAATGCTGAGGTTTTTCGAGTGGTCTCCTACTGCCACCCGTTCATCCGTCTATGCCAAGGATCGTCCAGCGTCTGATTGTCAGACATCTAATCCGATCTTAAAGGAATGCTGGTAGAGCAGATTTTCTGGAAGTTGGCTGTATCCGTTTGCTCCAAAGGAGACCTAAAGAGTTGAGGTAGGTGACCGGGAACGTGACACCAATCTTATAGAAATCTTATAAAATCGTTTAGGTCTGTCGGTAAGGCAGTAGCGGTCACATTTATTAAGGGTCTTCGAATAGGGACAACCTTTGATAGTTGATGTCGGTGGCGTTGAAAAGGAGGTTGAATTGATTAAGAATTGTTGACTAGCCGATGGTGAGTTCGGATCACAGCCGAATTATATTGAGTCTTTGGGCTTTGTCGGCTGTTATCTGTCTACCGTCAGACGGAGTGCTTCTCAACGCTCCGCTGTTCCGCATGCAAGCCAGTCGTTGCACGCATTTGTGTCCATCACAACTTTGTTTAGTGCTGTCCACCTGATGGAGGCTTTTTTTTATAGCAGTATAGGCCATAAGATGACTTCCTGACCCTTTCCTAGATATTGGGCTTCTAGCTTAGTTTGCTATCGATGCTGAAACACAGAAATTCAGAGTTGTAGAGTGCTGCCGCACAGTATGAGTTTACAAAGTGGGGAACCTTGTGTCTTCTGGTGAAGAGTACCAGTCACTCGGACCCTAGATCTGTTAGTTGTTGCCTCAAAACAGCTCAGCGTGTCAAACTGCCCTTAATATTTCTTAAAAACTGTTCTCAATTGCAGATCAGCTCTAAACATCCATCTGGACCACCAGTTCTTCTGCTGCAGCTGCAGATCGTTTCAACAATGAATCCCCTCAACGAACGCACAGTCCCAAGGAAGCAAATCGGATGTAAGCATTTTTCAGCCTCTCCCTCGCCCCAATACAGAAAACTCGTCCCTTCCAGGTGCGACAACCTACCTCCTGATGGGTCTGCTATCAGCATTCGTTGGCATTTTATCAATCTGCAATGATTTCCAAGAGCTTGCGCTCACGGAACGCATCAAAATGCGACCAGGTCTGCCGCCCTTCGAACTGTGGAAGGATCCTTCAGTCACAAAGATGGACATCGGCATCAAGTTGTACCTCTTCGCCGTGGAAAACCCCGACGAGTTCCTTTCGAACAGCTCAGCAAAGTTGAAGCTGAAGGAAATCGGTCCAATCATCTACAAGAAGGTCATGCGGCAGGATGACATCGTCTTCCACGAGCACAACTCCACGCTGTCCTTCTCCACCGTGTTCGAGATGCAATACGATGAGGAACGCAACACACCCGGCATTTTGAATCAAACCATAACCATTGTGAATCCGATGCTCCTGGCGCTTGCATCAATGTCCCACGATATGTTTCTGACCCGACTGGCATTCACTGTGGCGGCTAAGGGCGACCACGTCTTCCTCACTCGCTCCATTTATGACATCCTCTGGAATAACACCTCACCGATATTCGACTTTGTGCGGAGGATTCCGTTTGCGGTACCCCGGAAAAACGCAGGAATTATGTTCAATGTAAGTTGTCGCTAAACAACAAGGTGTCCCTTATCTTCTTGTATTGCAGTCCTTCTATCCCTCAGAAAACCGATTCAACGTGAACATTGGCCCCAAGCATGGCTACGAGAACTTCTTCAAGATCAACACTTACAACGGCGTCCCAAGGATCGACGCTTATGATGCGAACTACCCAAAGCATTGTCCGATCTCGCTGAAGGGTGCCAGTGAGGGAACTGGCCTGCCACCGCACATCACGAAGGACGAGGTCATCTATGCGTACACGAGGAATCTCTGCCGATCATACCCGATGGTCTACAACGAAACCATTCGATATCGCGGTGCCGACGCCTATCGGTTCGTGCTGGCCGAGGAGATCTACACTAGGCTCGAGGACCCCGATTTGGATTGCTTCAAACGGACAGGAAATGTGTACCTACCCAGTGGACTGAGTGACTCTTCAAAGTGTGCCCTGGGTTTGTGTGCACGCACTGACTGTGGAATGCATCCTAACCTCTCTTTCCAGGACTTCCTGTGGCTGTCTCCAATCCACACTTCTGGAACTACAGCGGCGAATGGGAGAACTACTTGGACGGACTCAAGCCCAGTGCAGAACATCACTCGTCCCACGTCATAGTCGAGCCTCAGTTCGGACTTCAGTTGGAGGGCATTGCGCGCCTGCAGTCGAACTTACCGCTGCCGCGGTTCGACTACTTCTCCCCGAACATAAGGCGGTTCAGCAAGATGGTGATACCACAGTTCTGGATGGAATACGTACGCCTTAGCCCGGTCAAACAAACGTGTCCCACTTCTAACCATAAACCCTCTTCAATCTATTGCAGTTCATGCAGAACAACGATCCAGTCATTCACACAATGCACACCATCTTCCTCTACCTGCCGGTGATTCAACTTGGACTCATCTGCTTTTGCTTCGTTCTATGCGCGTTTGGTATCTACAGAGGTATCGCGTTGACAGTTTCATTTTGCGGAGAACAGGAGCTGTGCCACGAAACGGACGTTGTTTATCTGCAAAAACTCTTGCACCCACAAATCAGTAGATAGCCATCGGAAGTTATTCAAACTCATCGCCTTGAGGAAGACGTAGCGATACGTACCAAAATTGTAAAATTGTAGCTAAGCGCATTTAATTATAAGCATAAAATACACTCGAAGTGTACGGATATTGTGATTTAATCCCCGGTATCGGGTAAACCAGAAATCACTTTGATTTCTACATCGAATGAAAAACAATTTAAAACTCCTAACATGTTCGTTTTTGTATGCATGACCAGGCGCACGGACAGGCATCAGAGTGGCTTCTGGGTTTGCAACCGTCACGGCAACAAATTCTGCCGCGGAAACAAAAATCCCCCATTGCTTCTAGAAAATGTGCATATCTTAAGGCAACTGCGAAGTCATGTCTTGTTTGGCTTTGGAATTAAATGATCAATTAATTGCTTGTTTTCTGCTTGAATTGACACGTACGTACGTGAGCAGCTGAAGGATGACAGAGATGAGGTGGAGATGGAGTCAATAAGGGATGGCGTTGACGGGCTGTCATTTTTGACAGTTCATCACCATGGATGGACTTGCAACAGAAGCATACTTCCCAGCACAAAAATTATTTTTTGCAATTTGGGATTACATCTAAGGGTTAGGGTGTTGGCTCAACAATAGGGGCCCAACTGATGTACGGTTTTGATGAATATCGGTTTAGTTCTTATTTTTATATCCTACAATGTCCAGTGCTTACATCGGGTTGTTCATGTCCGTGTGTCCATGTTGGTGGTCGTGTCGTTGGGAAGTTCTGCTCGCTTAGCAGATTTAGCGCGTTGTCCGGGGATGGTGCTTCTCAGGTTCCTGATAGCCTCGTTAGGATGATTGCTGATGTTTAGAAGCAGCTTTCTGAACAGTGGACGATGCGTGCTTCGTCGTAAAGCTTCTTGTGCTGTGGTGCTTACGTCGCAGGCGAGGCCTGTATTTTCCTTTCGAAAATTGTGAACTTCTCCATGCTGGTCTGACATATTGTGTGCCATATTGGGGAGCCGTACGTTAAGATCGGCCGTATTAGCTGCTTGAAGAGTAGCAGCTTTGTCCTCTGGCTTAATCCATTTTGTTTATGCATCAAAAGATAGGTGCGATGGAGGCCTAGGTTGGCCTTCTTAAGGGTCAGTTCATAGTGACTGTTGAACTTTCCGTGAAGTTAATGCCGAGATACTTGACCTCCTTGTCTGTTGTTATTTCCGTACCGTTAGGGATCACTATCTTAATTCTCCGACATTTAGCTGCTGATCTACATCGACTTCAGGATATTTGTAGTAGCCAAATTTTATTCCCATCTGGATTTCGAACCTTCGCCTGGCGATCACTGGTGACTTCGAACTGGTATAAGTCAGTGCGACTATCTGCTACCAGACAACAGGTCACTGTGTTGGTTGATCTGCCGTGTAGATGTTGAAGAGCATCGACCCTTGCGCAACTCCTGCCTTGGTGCTCCGCTCAGTTGATTGGATGTCTTCCACTTGTACGTTGAATCTTCTGGAATGTAGAAAGCTATAGACTATCTTGATGAGGTTGGAGGGGAATCCCATCTGATTCAGCTTGTAGATGAGTCCCTCTCTCGAAGGCCTGTTCCTTCGTTTTTGTTCAGGGCAGCTACAACACCGTGGTGGAACTTCATTATATTTACTTCCCAGAGTCAACTGTAACTCGTCGCGATCTGCGAACGCGATTTATCAGGTAAAACAAGTGTTAAAACAATTATATACACTTCTTTCTGTGACAAGAATAGCTCAGTTCGCGGCTAGCTGCACCACATGTGTTCAGTACTATCGCCAACGTAACGTTCCCAGAATCATTATTAAATTGAGACTAAAGTATCTTGATGGCCATCCATAAAGGACGCGTGGTAAAATCGATCGAAAAGTAGGCAGAAGCACCGTCAAATTTCAAAGTTTCCACAATTGCTTCTGGGAACTACCAACTGCCAGTTCCGCAAGTAGAGAGATGTGCATTTCGTTCCTACTTAAATAACCAAGAGTGAACGAAACTTAACGAAATACGGTGTAGTGGTCTTTATGGTCACAGCGTATCCGTGATTTTAACTTTAGTCGACTTAATTCTAAGTACGTCCATTATGTTTGGGTTTTTACAATCAACAAGGGAGACTCCAAGCTTCCGATTGCTTCGTTAGGATCCAGATGTTCACAAGGTATTTGCTGAACAGATTTATCATGTACCTTTGTAGGCGGATGATCCATAATTCATTGTGAAGCTTCTCAGTAGTTTTCGTTGTATTAGTTGTATTTGGTTGTTTAAATTTTTGAAAAAGTGCATGGATGTTGGACCGAGAAAGTTTTTGGACGAGCACCGTCTTAGTTGGAACTAAATTTTTTTCAAATCAAATTTCTTAAGTCATACTTTACACCGGGGAACAGATGATTTCGAAAAAAAGAAAAATTATGTCGATTGTTTATTGCATCCGGCGGATTCAATAATAGCACGAATACGTGAACGTGAATCGAACGAGTGAAGGGAATCTCCGATCCGCCCGATTTGGGTGATAGGTGTGATTATGGTGGTAGTGGGGGCAACACCCCCAATTTTTTATTAAGCTTCAACCTTCAATAAATAAACAACCTCCTCCCTAGCACCAGGAGGAGATCAACTTTCTATACCGACCGACACAGCCTTACATCTTCTTAAGATGCACGCAATTGGCTAGAAGGCACCACCTACGTTAATACAAAGTCTGCAATGACTAAGCAGACCCTCACTCAGGCACTCATCGGCGTCATAACCGGACCTTGCACAATTGGCATACACGCCCGGCGGATAGGTGTCCCCCATACAGAAGCTGCACTGATGAAGAGGAAGTAGAGACTACAAATCGTAGGTACTCACATCTAGGGGCCTACTATTTCAGAAATCTAGTATGGGCTTAATGTGTAAGTGTGTCTGTGCTTACCAGGGTTGTAGAACCACGTAAGTGGTGAAGTTTCCTTTTTTTACTCGTTGAACGTAACTCAAAGCGATATCTTAGGAAGACCAATACGATTACTTATTGGATAGTATTTTATCCATCGACTGTTGGCCCGAACACCAACGAATAGCAATTCATTCCATGACTTCTTTAAAGATACAAATTCCAGCTCGGCGACAAAGGCAATTCAAATGTGTGTAGGAAAGCTTTTTGTTGAAAATTTGAAAAAATGTGTATGGGTGAGAATTGAGTGATATTTTTTTAGTTGCAGCAAAAAGTATGCAATACTTCAGCGCAAGTAGAAGTATGCAACGCATCAGGCACTTTACTGGTGACCGTATAAAGAAGTCAAATGCAAACCAGTTTTTATTCGTTTTTTTTTTAAATACTCGAGCGGTGCACTATTAGCCAGCAGTCGGAATATTATGTAACAAAAGACAAATTCTAATGAGTGTGATAAGTATTGTCGATCGTTTAATGAACTGCCCGAAACTATAGTGAATCACTTCAGTTTTGGACTCCAAAACAGTCAAATGTTGCTATGGCGCTCTACAATCCCTTGCCAGGCACAACAAACTGAAGCTTGGCTGGGTTCTTGGACACAGGGAGATTCCAGGCAACGAATCCGCATACGAGCTCGCGAGTGCCGGCTCGGAATCTGCATTTATTGGTCCTGAACCGTACTGTAATGTCAATTGGACAGCAGTCACAACTCTTATTAACGAATGGGGAAACAAACTTCGCCTAGACCAGTGGACATATGCTTATGGTCTTAGGCAATCCAAACGTTTAATCTGGCTTTATTCGGATAAGGAAATACTCAATCTGAACAAAGAAAACTTAAGACTGCTAATAAGCTTTCTTACGGACCATTGTGGCCCCAACTACCAACTTAACAATTTAAACCTGTGTCAAGACAAGGTCTGTCGGCTTTGCCTCGAAGAGGATGAAACTTCTGAGCAAATTGATACAATCACCCCGATTACGAAAGTCGTTGAACGACGTGTTTCGAAACGCCTCTGTGATGTCGGTATTACGATTGTCGATAAAGTAGTCGTTTACGCCATAAAACGACTATTGGCGATATGCTTCTGTTTAACGTATTTTTTGTGTGACACTTGTCGTTTATCGTTATTTCGAAAGTCGATTTACTACACCAAAACGACGAGTAACACGACAAAAGAAGGCGCTTTGAATTTTGCGAACGACTCCAATGGAAAAACAAGTTAAGACGTGAGTTTTCTTTGTGTTTTAACTGAAATGGTGTAAAATGTATTTAGTGTTAATTATTTATATCTTAAGGATGAAAATTTCCAACCCAAAACAAAGAAATCGGCTGGTTGAACTGCTGAAGGAAAACAGATATTTAGCAACAAATTTCAAGAGGTTTTTCATGCGTCCCATCAACGCATCCAATAACCCCCGGTATGCCATATTTTTGATAGAAGTGCATTTTTGTTTGATCCTGTTCTTCCTTTTCCAAATTTAATCCATATAGGACAAATAAACTCCTCCACTATGTCGGTATTTTCTTTAATGATTTTGCTTACGGTAGGCTGTGCTAAAGTTCAATCGAAAGTCGTTTCCCACACCGGTTTGGTAGCTCTCTTCAGCACAAAACCTTGATAAAGCTGCAAGTCACACAACTATCTGCACTGAAGACGAATTTTTTATATCTGAAACTATATTTTTGATTTCGTCCAGCAAATAAGCAAACGCCATCTTATTTAGTCTAAAATACTTGGTAAGTCTTTAAGAAACTTTTTAAACTTTTTAATTTATTCAGTATCTGGTAAATCAAATGGATTGCATTTTCTTCTTCTGATGTTAATTAATTCCCTTTTCTGCAATTCTTGATCGTCGTTCTCTTCACTAATCACACTTTCTTTAAATTAAACGAATAATTTAATTATGCAGACACCTCAAAACAACAATTTAAAAATGTGTATTCTGGTAGAATTTACGAAAACTACCCCATTTAACGAATTTGTTAAATTTGACTGTCAATTTGACAGTAAGCTTTTGAGTGGCAGTTTTGTAACGTGTGTGGAACAAACGCTCGAGTCGAGTAAGGTTCGTAATACCGATGCTTAAACGCCTTTAAGGTGACTCGACTCTCAAAACGCCTTGTGTCGTTCAAGTGAAACGACTTTCGTAATAGGGGTGAATAGATCTATCCTGGTCGCAGTGTCGTTACCTTCACGGCATGGGTTGTACAAGAGGAAAAAAATTGTTAACTAATGCATGACAAGTCTAACAAAAATCGTGACACACGACATTTCCTGACCCAAGAATCGAATACATTTTCCAACACCTGGGTTGCATAACCACCCAACTGCTAACGCCACAACGAATTGAAAACAACTTGAATATTACTTGTAGATTGCCTTACATGAAATCTTGTTCGTTTTTTTATTTTTTATTCATCATCAAATGTGTATTATGTACTTTATATTATAGGGTGACATTAAATTTAAATTCATATTTTCATTATATTAAATTTACATATATTTTGTTTGAATCCGGTTTTCTACACCTTTCTCTGTTACTAAGCGTACATGGTCTCTTATCGATTAACTTAAAATTAAAAAAAAAAAACACACTTCTTGTGTTGCTGATAGTTATGAAATATTTATCATTATCTATGTATACCCCGTTCATTCATTAAGATGTACATATGTATTTTTGTTTATGTATTTACAGTGTGTTTAAGCTCTAGTTGTAATTTAATTTTACTATACATTTCTCAGGTAAGCATTTCTCGCAACAAATTCAACATAAATATCAGAATGGTTCATTTCGCCAGACAAGAGAGAGAGAGAGAGAACAAATTAACACATCTCCGCCGCAATTGCGCTCAATAAATCCCCATGAAAAAAAAAAAAAGAAAAAGACAAAACAATTGCTCGCCGAGGAGCGTAACAACACTCAAACAATAACTTCGTCAGACATTGTTCGGATGGACAAAATAAAATTTTTGTATAAAATGCAAAAACATAAAAAAAGATAATAAATACATCGCTGCTTTCATTTGCATCTGAATTTTTTTTTTGCCAGAACAAGACGAAAAGGATCTTACTATAGATGAATACAATAAATAAATCGTGCTTGGTTCATTGATTTTTTTTTTGTGTGTTGCTTAATTTATATGTTTTATTCTTTTTTTTTTTTTTTTGATTAAATGAGAGAAGATCACAATAAAATATGCTGCTCCGGTACATGATAATGTCAATATATCGATGAACGAGTGCAATTCGAACTAAGACAACGTAATGCTAAACAATTATGTTCTTAATCAAGCCATAGTTGCATCGTTTTCGTTAATTTTGTTTTTTCAGAGCTTTTTTTTATGGTTAGTATAACAGTTTATTTTGATATATTTTGTTTTTTGTTTAGCTTGTTTCCTAATTTTTGAACACAGAGTAATGCATGAAACATTATTTTGCAATTGCAAATTTGTTCGTCCTTAGCAAGGACATCTGATAAGCTTTCGAACAAAATCTAGTACAGCGCTACTCCGGCACTCTTTGGTAAAATTTG
The DNA here is from genome assembly GCA_907269125.1 of Eristalis pertinax. Taxonomy (NCBI): domain Eukaryota; kingdom Metazoa; phylum Arthropoda; class Insecta; order Diptera; family Syrphidae; genus Eristalis; species Eristalis pertinax. The sequence continues at coordinate 60,385,213 of OU026148.1, read as the reverse complement.
ACTATCATCGCTCTGGTCGGTCGAATTGTGCGCAGATCGTATGTCTGATATTAGATTTGTTGCTGATTCTTCAATTTGCTGCTGTTCCTCATCGGATTTGTCACGAAATCTTTCTTGGTAAATCCTTTCACGATGTTCCGGTGTTAGTATTGGATTCAATATGGTCGATGCTCTTTCAATTCGTACGCGGAAACGACCACGATCACGGGCATAGTTCTCCCAGTGACCCTTTCTAGCTGCACGATACGCATAGTTCCATGTGTGCATCACATGCACTGTGGGCACGGGATTGAAAGTCACCTGAAAAGAAGGAAACAAAAGAACATTTGTTAATACGAGTTGGAAATTTGAAGTGCAAACAACGACTTTCCGTCATGTCTATGCGAGGATTGTAAAAAAAAAAGATCGTGAGTGCTCTCCAATAAAAAAAGGTATCAAATTCCTCGCTCACGCAACACAAAGCTTCGCCTAAAGATCTGGATCTTCCCTGTAATACACTAACATAGTGTTTAACTCTTCGAAAAAAAGGTTTTCGATTGCATCATCAACAACAGCAAAAAAAAACACCACAAGTTGACACACATCAAGGTCACATCGTAAAATTCCCATTGTGAGTGGATTTTTTGAGGCCATAAACCTCAAACACAGATACACTTATCACCCGATCTGACAAGATGTGTGTACAAATTTGATGAAATTCCCCTAATCGTATTCAAAGCAGAAAGCTTTGAAGATGAATAAATGTTCTATTAAAAACGTTATGAGTGACTGGATGGAGTCTATTAAAAGACGATTCTAAATTCGGCGTGCAAAATATTTAAAAACAATCTCTGAAGAGAGCGGCTTTTCAGTTCATTCGAAACAAACAAACAAACAAAAAACATCGACCACACGTGTTGTCATTTTGTATTGTTGCCAGGCACTGTTCTGTGACCCAGCAGAACAATCAATGCACCTGTCTGCATGTTTCTCGAGCGAAGAAAATAGAAAGCCACATTCATGATGGTACACACATATTTTCTTCTTAATTTTATTTGCAGTCAAAAACGTGCCTTAATTTATGCTGCAAAAAGCTTTCGATGTAATAAAACATTTATAATTCGATGACGAAAATAGAATAAGACACATTTTATTTGCATAACTTCCATGTTTGTTGGGACAGAAGGAATCGAAATCTAGTGGGGGCTGGTTTTCGGTGTGATTCAAACCTATTCAGCTTCAAGGACGACGTGAGTGGATAGTCGGTGTACAACGTGCTTTGCATGTCAAATCATCTACGCTAATCGATCTATCAATTATTTCGTAGACAAGCCACTCATGCTAATGTGTGGCCATTGTTATCACAAGTCTTACACTTTACGCTTGTCTTTGAGGTCAATGCTGCTGTTCATTCAATTCGAATTTACTTTTCACTTTGCTTTGGTTACGCTAGCGCGAGCAATGATGATTAGATAAGGGTAAATAGGGTATAACTTGGCGTCGAGGAAATATATCACTCACCGCAAAGCGATTGTCACGATCGTCAGAAAAATAGAAACAAGCATAAATTACGTGCAATTTCGCTTACAAATCCTAAACAACACAAACTTACGTGTACCACACAAGTCAAGGCATTTTCGTCACCATGCCAAAAAGCACACTGATGTGGGCATGTGGCAAGCGATTACATTAGGCAAATAAGAGTCACCGCCTCGAAATACAGGTGAAACAGGTTCACAATAAGCGGTTCAGTTTGAAGGTCTCTCGTACTCTACGTATACACATAAGCATTAAGACGTTACGGTTCATGACTTTAGTAAAAATAAAGCATCTGAATGCAGAGGCATGTATGCACGCTATTCATAACTCCTTAGCATGCAGCAAGATCAATGGGAAGTTTCATCAGCAAACTCTTAGAGAGTGTCTGCAGTGAAGTGAGAGGAAAATTAAACTATTGAAAACTTGTTGCGCTTTTATTAGTTGATAGTGGGGCTTGCTTGTTTTGCTTCTAATTATTCCAGTCCGGCGAGGCGGTCGGTCTGTATAATTTCTGATGATTTATTGAAGAGGTTTGCATGAGACATTGTATGCATTCATGAAGAGAGATTACGACCTTTTCACATTTGATGTCATTCAACTTACAAGGCTGAATTGAAAATCATGTCAAATCAAGTAAAAAAAAAAGTCTCTGATGATCGGAATCTAATGTAAACAAACGAAACAATTGTGAAAACATAGAAACCGGAAGCCAAACAAGCGAAACCAGCTGTTATACAGATCAAACGGCGGTTGTGACAATTTAAATGTTTCCGTTTACTCATACCTTCGGTTAGGTTTGACCTACTTTTGAACAGAACAGTCATTTGTTACAGAAAACTCGACCTGAGAACTGATGAAGAACATCTCAAGGTGATGAAGAACATCTCAAGGGTGATGAAATGAAAGTCGGTGACTATTTTGCAGAAATAAAGTAGCACAGAGATATCCGACTTCACAGCTCATTGCCCCCTAGTCTATCGACGAATTTGACGGATATTTACCATTTTTTTAACGTTTTTTCACGAATTTTGGACAGTTATTTACAAGTCATCGAACATTGTCTCATATTCACGCACACTTGTTTGCAAAAATCAGTACACCACGAAAATGGCGACTGATTCGTGAATTTCTGCCCTCAATAGAGTCAAAATTCGTGAATTGCACACAGTAATGTCCGTTTCATAATGCTGCGTTGGTGCCTTGACTACGTGCTGGGTACGACATTTGCTTTGAAAGATGAGTGTGTGAAAATATGGAGTAAACGCAGGGAAATGTCAAAAAGCAGCTAAATGTTTCAGCATGTTGATACATTTTGGTAAGAGATTACGTGAGATTACTCATCTCACCACACTAATATTTCTGACAAAAGTCAAAACCTAGCACGACGCAATGAATGCTATGGAACCATTGTATTGTGGGGTTTGAACAAATTACGCGACGCACCAAAGCAGCAATGTGACACGGGCAAAAAGCAAACAATTCGTGACTTTGAAGATTATTTTGGGGACTCTGTTCGTGAGTTATAATAAATTAATCAAAATTTTACATATTAGGTGCATTTTATTAAGCCCACTAATCCAGGATTAGATCCTGGGCATATTAAAACAACCTAGATTGACCAAACCAGAGATAAAGTAGTATAGAGATAGTCAGATAGTCAGAGATAGTCAGACAGACAGTGTTTGTGAATGCGATTGATCACAGAGCAACTGCAGGCTGCTCTAAAGCCTTAAGAAGTGTGAGTGCAAATAAAATAGTATGCGTGACTTTAGAGCACATCAGAAATAGGCTAGCGGTTTTTTTTTAGTAAAGACGCAAACCCGAGTTGGACATCTCTTTACTACTTCATCTCTGGACGAAACTTAGTGTGTATCAGTTGCACATTTACTTCTGTTAAAACGTTCCAATGCCAACGAATATTTTATATGTACGCTTTTGATGCTGATGTATAATTGAATCGGTATATTTATGTACATCAAATCAACGTAATATATTACAAATTTAAGTTAATTCACAAATTGTATACAAACTTTATACGAACTATAAAATTATTTAACCGTATTCACCTCACAAAACTATATTTCAAATACATATCTGGCAATGCTGTCCATAAGCCTTATTTGCAGTCAGGAATGACAGCTTGCAGTATACCAAAAGTCACGAATGAATTTGCCATCTTGTGAGGAATAGAGAAGCTAGCTATCGGGATCTTGAGATGTGATAATAATCGAGTCACGAGTGCAGGATTCTGTTGTAATACGTGCTACCCAAGATCTAGTTTGGATTCGTGGGCATAATAAAAAAAAACATAATTCGAACTCTTGCCAAAATGTGTATTCTGTAATTTTCCGTCGCTTCTTTCTGAGTGCTTTAACAGTTACAGGGCTAATAGTATTTTCTTAGAAGTATTAGAAACCATGTCGATTCCGATTCAGTATGTTTTGAGCTTTTTGAGACAACTTTAAACTTGATTTTTTTTCCCAGACCGAACTCATTCCTTTATTCTTTCTTTCTTATTTTGGCAAATGAATGCATTTTAATGCTTGAAACTGCTTTTCCATCCGAAACATTGACTTCGAAAAAAGTATCCAGTTATTCGAAAACCTCCGTGGTTCGAATTAGGGTGGGGTCTCTAATAGTTCGAATTATCGAGGTAGTACTGTATCATATAATTCATTCTCCAACACCGCCCAGCCATAAATTCTTGTTCTACTTTCTTAGAATTTGCAATAAATTATAAACTCACGGCCGTTTACCGTTTACGACCGTTCATTAATTCACCTCGGTACCTTGGAGGCGAAGCTATCAGCTGTTCGGAAGAGGTCACACGTATTCTCGTGCCCCGTGTCGGTGAAACCGTTATAAAAACGCCAAGGAAGGTAGAAGTCGGCTATCTATCTAGACAATTCCGTGCTGTTCGATTTTACTCTGAATTTAAAACTTCTTACAAATCTATTCGATTGATACAAAACCACACAAAAATAATAAAGAACTATCCTTATATTGAATGCTTACCCGTGCACATGTTAAACAACAATCATGAAGAAGATTGCGGACAGAATGTAAGCAAGACCTTAACAGTCTTATGTCACACCTTGTCTACCAGGAGAAAAAGGCTGTGTGATCGATGGGCTTCAGATTAAATTTGTAGCACCACGTAATATTCGTCGACAGTGATTTCTATTACAAGCTGTTTCAAAATGTACGACAAGTCGTGGACAAAGTAACTTCAGAACTCATCGAAATTGAAAACCGTATGCCTCATCGTTTTAAAATGTAAGCATGCGTCAAATATGTTGAAGGATGTCCAAGAAAAAAGAAGCAAAATGCTGTCACTACTAGGGAAAGGAAATACTGTCTGCCGTCGCGTCATGAGGAAATTCATCAGCAAATGGAATCAGTTCATTGTAATAAAAAAAAGTCCTTTCAACTTTTGCGTAGCCTAGAACTTTCATGCTTTAATTAAAAAGCTCTACGTGGTCGCCTTCTGATAATTATGGTGTCCTGGTGTGACACTACTTAACAGCCGCGTGACAACAATGAATTGTAACGAAAGTCATGTAGGTTTTGTTCAACGTTACATAAGCACGCATGGAGATAAGGGAAGACACTCAAATTCACTTCTTCGTGCAAGTTCAGTGTCAATGACTTTGCGTTTATTAGTTTTAGCCGTTCATTGACTGGCTGCGGTGTCACATGGAATAATAATTAGTCTCTTGCGAGTTCACATGCCAGCCGAGTGTCCAAATGACTGACGACTGATTCGACGAATTCTAAGGAATTCCAAAAGAGTTCATAGGTACAACAATCATGTCGTCTTTATTCAGAACTGTGACTGTGGATGGAGTGGAAGAAGTGGCCTCAGTCCTGTGAAGGTAGAGTGGAGTGGTGGCCGTGGCGTAGTGGGTAAGTTCTGGGTGTCTAGGAGTAACTTTTATGATTCGCAACTCCACCTCTCTTGAGTCGGCATAATACTGAAGGCCGCTTCTATTTGTGAGAAGCACGCACAACACGAGGCGTTTCTGTAGAATTTCAACCAAAGTCCAACTCGGACTGTAGCGCCACCCGTACAATTATTGTTATTATGACGCTACTGAGGACTCTCCCCAAATCGAACGCTTCCTAAGTCGAACGCTTCCTAAGTCGAACACTCCTTAAGCCGAACGCTCCCTAATTCAAATGTCACTCTTCCTCGAACTGTTTGTTCGCCATATTTTGGCATTCCCTTCAATTTTCCACACAAAAAGTCATCCTCTAAACCGAACTCCTTCTAACTCGAACTGATTTTGACATCTCGTGAAAATTCGACTTAGAGAGAGTCCACCATGCATCGGATAAAAGCGCAACATTTCTTGTTTCAGGTTATTCCCTTCAACGACAAGAAGGAGGTTGTTTGTTTTGTAGTATAAACGATGTCGTGCAAAGATAACCTCCAAGTTGTTGTCTCGCCGCACTGTGTCGTCTTATCAGGTTAATTCTTCAAAGATAATGCTTCAGTGCAACCCAATTACGGATTTGCAATGCATGCAAGGGAGTAAAGAAACGTGATCTGCGAAATTCAAAACAGCTTATGGAATGCATAAATAAATATTCCATTTAAACAATGCTCTAATCAATGCGTTTAGCAATTCAGAGCCAGAGATACATCAACTCAATGCCATTGGCTTGGGGTTGTCTTTGCATTTGTCATTCAAACTCAAGCTGAGTCACATGTTGTCGAAGCTTATTATTTATCGGGTGACTGTTGATCAGCAGCAACAATATTTTCGTGTTGAAATTCAAGACCTATCAATTGCGTATCAATGACTTTGTGAACAATATTTCATCAAGTCATTCCGTTACTTGATAAATCCTGAGGTCGACACATACACATACAACCGCAGAGAGAGAGAGCTCTCTTTTTCACACGCAGCGTACTTGCGAAATACGCCACGCACACTTGTTACTCTTCTGATTTCACAACAATCGTTCGAAATTGAATGGACTCTCGCTGCTCGACGTTGTTCTCTGTTCTCCAGAATAAAGCCGCGCTGAAAAGAGTGGTTGTTTCTTTTAAAATTCAAACAAAGTGAACAGAGGACACTAAATTCCGGGGTTTCCTCACATTTTCGCACGAGAATTGACCCTATTTAGTTTGGTTTGCGTCTCCCCTCGCCGATTACACATCATTCCGTGGCAACTGAATAAAAATATCTGCACCATAACCCCCCTTGTTGTTTTGACGAGCGATCTCGAAATAAACGCGAACAAAATTCACCGATCTTTTTCGGCACGCAAAATGTTCGTTCTTAGCACATCTGTGCGCCAGCAGGGAAATATTTGTTTATTCTATCAGTTGAGACGAAACCCATGACGAATACAATGACGTGTGCGTGCCGCTTTTAAATCGCATCACTGAATAGAGAGTCATCACCACTTTACTGATGATTCACATCCACATCCGGTGGTTTGTCAATAAATTCACACCCCGCCCGGTCTGGGAATTCTGCTGAAACTAATAAGCTATGATGTCACAACCAACGCTGACTGATTAGACAGCGAAAGAACACAACAAATCGTGCCTAATGAAAACACATCAGCTGTTAATCAATAACACAACCTGTTTAGGTTCAGCTCTGACATAATTAAAATGGGGGAAAAAAAATGTTCCACTATCACCCGATAAATCGTTGCGAAGAACACTTGTGCCTTTTCACAGCTGACAAGCTAGTAATACTAGCGGTAATGTGCAAATTGTAAATCACAGTCATGTGTTTATGCAATAAATATTTACAAACAGATAATCATTTTTGCCGTCCACCTCTCGTTCTCGTACACTATTCTCAACGCTTCGAGCGCATTCTCTCCATCGTCGTGGGTGCGGAGAGGCGACCCCTAACGACACTGATAAGATAAACGCTGAATAACAAAACGCTAGAGAAAAAGATTTTGCTGCTGATCAACTTGCCGCCCAGCAACCGCGTACGTTCGATCGAAATATTTGGTCGATTTTGTTTTTGATTTTGTCGGGTTTATTTTTATCTTTTATGAGAGCCGCATTAATGGGTGAATGGATGGATTTGCCATGCCAGAGTGGTGTATGAAGTGCGAAAAAATGCTAAACTCTTGATCTGTATTTGCATCGAGAAAACCGGATTTCATTTTATGTTCTGTTCTCGTATATTTATATTTAAAGCTTTTGTGCTCGACATTTATGCCAATTCAAACGATTGCTGCTCAAGATACATATCTTGTTTTTTTTTGTTATTCTTAGGTGGGTGCTGACGCAAGACAATCGTCATGAGATGTACCCCAAAGAGCTTTATACGACAAGATCCCATGACACAGTGAGACGCTGATTACATGAATGTGGGGGCAAACTACTCGACGTTAGTAGGGACGTTGGACTTACTGGCGCGTTGGCCCATTTGAATCTGATTTATTCTCAGCAATGTACTCTTTAGAAACATGAAGTATCCATATCAATTCAACAGTAGCGTCGTGTGTGGTATTAAGATGTGCGTGTGTGTGGTGTGCGACAATTTAGCTTAATAAATTTCGCTTTAGTTTTATAAATAATCGTCACTAGAAAAAGTGTCGTACGGCCTGCACGATCAAGTACACAGACAAAGTTCGCACGAGCTCGCAACAAATGTGTGCCGTGTGCATACAAATTAGTAAATACACAACAAAAAAAAGTACCATTGGTGTTTCAATGAAGTAGAAGAATGTATTGGACATGTAGACAATCTGGTTCGCACAAATGTTGCACAAACTCAATGCCTAGTGCTTACAATATATACACTACCTCGGAACATGTCCTGCACTTGCGGCAACAAGAAGACTACTAGGCGAGTACTACTTCAACAACCTTGAGGATCTGAGTAACATTGATCGAAAGGACCTACTACAATCTCTTAAAGCCTCTAAATGGCTATAAAAGTGGACAGAAGAAATCACAGATGGCCAACAAATCCCAAGAGGGAATAACTACAAGTTCAAAGGGTAAATGGGTTTTGGACACAAAGCCGAACGTGACAGTACAATGGACCGGATGGGCAAATCAGTCACCCTACCTACATACCTACCTACAATACCTCCAGAAAGAAACGAATTTAAAATGACGATGGATGACAAATACTTTTGATATAAGTTATAACCCGTATGCGGTTATGAAGGGTTAGTTCAAGTTGTGCGAGTTAATGTTGCGTGAGCTGCACTTTGTGTTTCTTTTTGACTAGGGTACGAGATTGACGAGACGCCACTAATGGGAGGAAATCACACTCTGGAGTGACGACATCGTCACAACCGCTGTACTGAGCATCAAAGAAGTCTTACTGAAGAGTATAGCATGCATATAAACTATTGGACACATTCAAAGACTCTTATTCAAATTGTGCTGCCAAATAATGTTCTCAAAACTCATTCGCTGCCACTCAAAACTCTGTCGGGTGCATTTGAGACAAATTCACATAAGAAATGCGCTTAGAATGTTATCCAAAATACTGCGAAGCCAAGCACAGACATTTCTTTTGCTGACATTGTATCGACGTGATCGGACAATGATCTGAACACAGTACTCGTATGCGTTGCGAAATGGCACACAGTGAACGAATCATGATGACTCAAACGCAATGAGTTGAGTTGTGTGTTTATTCAGAAAAATGAATGACTACCTTTGTCGAATGAAATTAGACAAAGAACTGAATGGTTTTCACAACAATGGGGAAAAAGAAATAAGCCCTCAAGCCAATATTGGGACTTCCGAGATGCGCATATACTTTAACCATGAAATCCAATGAGACATTGTGCGTAAGCTTGCGCATTTATTTCAGTCTAGATAGCGCTCAGTTTAGTTTCATTCTTCTAGTTCTTTTAGTTCAATGTACTTCACTTCTCAGGAAATTGATTCTTGTGCGATTTTCGATTGGTCGTTATATTGTCATACATTTGCTTGTGCAGCGGTATACTGCTTAACTTTAGTTACACAAAACAACCTTGACGTGTACAATGTCCATACACACACACAAAGCAAAGCAGTCAATTCAAATTTAGTCCAGTTTAGTTCGATTTAGTTTGTTAAACTACTGAACTAAAATAAAATGATATTGTTCACTTAGTTCAATTGTTTGTGTTCTTTTTTGAACTAGTTCTTTCGTGAACCATACTACAACGCACAAGTAACATTGTAGTCGACGGACTTACTGTCTGGTGAACAGTTTTGAAAATATTATGGAAGAGCATGTACACTTCACTTGTACCAATTTTTGGATAAAAAAATATTGGACTATTTTTTACCCTTTCTTAAAGAATTATGGAGCAATGTTAATGATTTAAACCCTCCTAAGATACATTAACGAATCGGAATGGTTTTAGAAGTAAAAGAAGCTCATACGGTAGACAATCATCACCTACTGAGCGCCCCATAGACCCAAGATGTTGGTCTAACCACGGTCGCAAGGTTGTAAGTGCACCCATATACCTACCTACCTACTCCTTCACTGCTTAAAATGTCTATTAACTCGAAACTAGTACAAAATTGGACTTGACTGAAAATCAACATCTTAAGGTGCAACCACAACTGACTTGAATAAACTCAAGCCAAGTGAAACGTAGCCAGAGAGAACTTACGTAAAATTCCAGCACCAAATGTGAATAAAGAACAAACAGGGCTATTGTTTTCGCTCTCAATTAAATAATCAAAAATTTAACGAAACTTATCGAAACTGAACGAAACTTATCGAAACTGAGCGAAGTGCTTTAATGTCCACAGTGTGTTATTTTAGGTTGACTGATGGCTAATTACCCAGATCATGGTTAGGCCTTTATTCATTTGGATAAGTCAGTTTGCAACTTAAAGGAGCTGACTTATCTCACTTCACTCTCAATTATTGAGTCCTATCTCCTTTCTAGTGAACGAATCTTTAAAATGCTTGTTAAACCATGAGCAAAGCTGCACGACAATCAGTTTCAAAGTGGACGCGGTGTGGTAATTTTTCTCGCCATTAGTGTATGTGAGCCCTGAGTGATTGCACATACATTCGAATCCCCTTCACGCATGCACATACATATATGAACAAGTTTCTGGCTGAGCGCGACCTTTTCAAAAATGCGGTAACGTCTTTTTATAGCGCTTTTGGCCATTAATTCCATTTCAATGTGAATTTAACGAGCAATCTGATCTGGAATGAAAATCTCTTCAAGACTGCTTGCAGTGATGCAGCAGTGAACTCTCAAATCTCCGATCAATACACTTCCACATCGTAGATCACCTCCATAAGGCAGCCGTATATTCAAATCAATTCATTCTGACCGATAACCTGGCGATTGTGACAACAGCTAACATATGCTAATCTATTAATAGACCCAATGCTGCTTTCAATTGCCATTTTTGAGTCTGTTGACAGGACATGAATCAACACTTGATCCGCGAGTACATTCTGTAGCAGATAGAAAGTGACGTACAGCAAAACCACCGACTGACGATATGATCTATCAGAATTAGAACGGATTCAGGAAATAGTGTCAGCCGAATCGATTTTGCGCAGTCCGCATACCTATGACAAAAGATAAACAATGCTAATCGATCGAATATTTATTAATAAAAGCAAAACATATTCTAGTTGGATGTGTAAAATATGTGCAAAGCATATCACGAGCCAAGTAAAAAGAGTTTCACGAATAGAATCGCACACGTGTACGAGTGCAAAAGGAACAGAAAAAAAACCCCAGTGACGCAAAACTTGTTCCCCATCAACTTGAACCAGACAAGACAGCATACGTCCATATGTACACAAGTGTACACACAAACATGGGCTAGTCTCTCACATGGTTGAAGACATTCATTAAGAGCATTACCAGGCATAAGACAGTCGCCTTAAAAAGTCACATGGAAAAAAATGTATTTTATTAGTGAGCCGGCAACCAGCTCCAAGTCACGTACACCTCCCCCATGACAAGCTTAGATCGAATATGATGCAATAGACTATTGTGAAAAAATAAAATATGTATGTACAGAAGTCACGGTCTTCCGTGTAGCCCTTCCAGGCATGCTTAGTCGTAGTCAGTGAGTGGTTTTTGATGTGTTTGATGATTGAAAAGTTTACGAGTGCAACTAGTATAGTAATTAGTGTGATTATTTATATTTTCTTATCGTCCAGAGTTATCAAAATCGACATTTTTCCATTGATAACATGCACATGAAGGGGGCGAGTGGGGTCGGAGGAAGCTAAGCTAAGAGTGTTCAATTGAACACTTAGAAATTTATTCATTTTTTTATATATATTTTTCAACCTTTTAGAATCAAATTTCCACATACACACGAGTGTTGCATAATGTAAATAATAAATAAGCTTGTCGAGTCACACGGTGAATTCGCTACGAGTGGAAAATTACTGCACAAATGAATGATTACTGCATGAACGCGGTTTGAATTGTGTATCGATTTCCATCAAAAGGGAACTCATGAAGCATTTAGGGGAAATAATCACAACCGCGGACTGCTACAAAAAATTGTACTAAACATTCGTTATTGTGACGCAACTGTCTTTGAGTTTGAATAAAGTGTTCAACCGTGAGCGACTGTGAGATTAAGCGTGGCAAGAAATATCACAAAAACTAGAGCACAGATATGGCAATTGATTTCGAACGGGATAAAAGAGTTAGATACTGGCTTAATTGAATAATTGGAAGTTTTTTTCTAAAGAGAAAAACTGATGTGTGCATCTAGTCTGGCGCTTTGCGGAAGGGTGCAATTTATTGAAGTGAAAGGCCTGAACAAGGGTGGGTTTTAAGTGGATAAATTAGTGATGGAGAATGTACATACGTGCTACTAGAGCGTACGAATTCCCTTGAATGCATGTGTATACGTGAATTTGCGTAACGTTGCATTAAATAAGGGTGGCGCTACACCCCACAGTGGATCTAGACCTAACTGCTACAACAACCACCCGTGCAGTGTGTGCTATTGTTCACAAGCTGTGGGAATCTACATTATAGAGACGACGTTTGAGAAACTTTTTCTAGTGAGCCACTCGAGAAAGGTCGTGCTGAAAAGTGTACGTCGTATCGGACAGACACGCTAAATATCCAGGTGCATACACCTAATACGCCACGACGGCCACTTATACAGGTACAGTTAATCACAAAAGTACGTAGGCAGCATAAAGTTGTTTTACTAGGTTTTTTACATTAATTAGTACTGTACTTATGGCTGGATGGCACCGTTTGATGATTGATTTTCATATCTGGTCCAGTCACCATTGTGACTATTTCTCTGACAGCCCACTCTACCTAACCTAACCTAGTGATGTACTTAAAACAGTAAACTGTATAAGAATAGCCCGACAACAATAGTCACAGGGGATCATAAACCAAAAATGAGGCAAATGACGCATGTAAATCCCGTAGAGGGATCTGCCAAATACGGGGACTTATGGCAGCAACTGTCGTGGTCAATGTAAAGGGTGTTTTTTTTTTCGGATATAGAACTTTAAGTTGGCAACACTATTTTAACTGGCGGCCATTTTGTCAGCTGTCAAGTGATTTATTTTTACTTTGGTTTGGCATTTCAACATGAATAGACTAACGCCTGAACAACAACGCTTCAAAATTGTGCAAATTTATTTTGAAAATCATGGTTCTGTTCGAAATACGTGCTCACTTTTGGTTGAATGGATACGGATACGTCAAGAAACGTTTGGTATCCGCATAGTTTCACGTTACCGACCCGTGATTTGGCAGCCAAGATCGTGCGATTTAACGCCGCTTGATTACTTTCTGTGGGGAAGCCTGGACAATCTCAAGAGCAGATGAAGAAGTCCTTGGCCTTTTCGAGAGAAAAGTTCTGCGCTCCATCGTTGGTCCTGTTTGCGTTGATGGTTTTTGGAGAAGAAGATTCAATCATGAACTATACGGGCTGTACTGCAAAATGGGCCTTGCCAGGCGTCTACCAACGCGGATTCAATGTCTAAGATGGCTAGGTGTTGTAGAGTGCATAGACAATACTGCTACACCCCGATGAGTCTTCGATTCCTAACCAGTGGGACAACACACTGGACAGTGGGCAGGAGAGAAGGACCTCAACCAACTTGGCGCACGAAATTGGAGGCAACTGGCTAAAGATCGTGCCAGCTGGAGAAGCTTATTGACTGAAGCCCAGGTCCACCCCGGACTGTAGCGCCACTAGAGGAAGAAGAAGGTTGCTATGTGTAGCACTAACAGGACACGTTGAATGCATACCACCTCAATAAAATGAGTCTTATCACTACAGAAACCTGCAGACACTGTTACCAGGCGAAGGAAACCATGCAACAGGCGATAGTCGACTGCCCAAATCTTACTGTTAGTCCAACTAGTTTTAAGCATTTTTGTCTAGTATTTAAATGTTTGTTATGAATTGCGTAAATCAAAATTATTTGAATTGACTGCCTAAGTCATGCAAGAAAACATCCGTGATAGGGAGAGACTTTCAAGAAATCCCAGTTGTCAAATTTGTGAAGGCAGCGCTTAAATCATAGACCAACAGACGGAAGTGCAATAGATCTTTATGTCACAGTACGAGTGTTTGCATGACACACCCCAAGTTCTTCAAATCAATTGGTTACTTGAACAATCTCAAGAATAACCTGCGACAAAAGCATTTCCAAGAAAAGCTAAAATGGCCATTTGTTGGTAATGCTTGGGTTATTGTTTGCTTTTTGGGATATCCTCATTTTTTTCTTGTTTGATGTACGTTATTAATTACCACAGATAACTGCATTTAACAGCTTTTTCCTTTCGAGTCTCGCAAGAATTTCATTTTTGCTGAGAACACAACATTCTGCTGCCTACTTACTTGTGTGATAGACTGTACATGCCGTCGCTGAAATGCAAATGTAATTCATCAGACACGGCTACTCGAATCATATAAGATGCACATGTGTACTCGTGTCAGATGAAGTACACAAATTACGTGTGCATTTCGGTCGACAGCTTATGTGAATCTGAATCGCTAGTTGCCACAATGACCATGCAACGAACGTGCATTGCGGTTCCAGAGGAATAATCTGTGTCATAAGTGACGTTATTGCATTTTAGCGAACTCTCCAACAGTTGCCAATTTGACAACGGTCGTCTTTATTTATGCTAAAGCTACACCAGATCAGGGAATTTCGGTTTTTAGTGGCTCCGAGTCTGTCTCCGATCCAAAACAATCTCGCACAGTTTTAGCGATTTACAGATAATCAGTCAGTATTTAGCTTTGGCTTAGTTGTCAGCATTGAATTGATTACCTAGCTAAATTATGCAATCAAGATCGGAATTGTTCGCAAAGAAAAAAATGCTCAGTTCGACAGCCACTCAAGCAGGAACGTGATTTGAATATCTGACTCCAAAGGTGTGATAGACAGCAATAAGGAATGCAATAAAATGGTAATCATATGCAGAGGTTTACTTTGAGTGACCGATGTCGACCGATTGACGCGCATTTCCTGAGATCATTGATATAAAACTGGTCAATGTCATTCACACACAGTTCTAGGCCAAAAAACGTATTAACGAATGTCTCTGAAGAATCTGTCACGACGATCTTGCTTTCTCCAGTTTCGAACACAGCTTCGATTTCCGCTGCATCATGTGGTAAAGCTCACAGAGTGTCTGGTGCAGCAGAGAACCATTGGAAAAGTGTATGTATGGCGCTACAGGCCGTCGTGGATCTGTGCGTGTTAATGTTCTTCGACGAGTGGAGGTATTGAGTTGTTCCTCTCATTTAAGTATAATTCGAAAGCAGACGATTCATCTACGATTTAATGACCACAAGGAAGCACTGCTACAGGTCAAAATTGGAAATAGTTTACCCAAGCTACGTCCACAAAATGATTCCAAAAGATCTGACATCAAAAGCCGAATGGAAACAACGGAGACGATATGCAACACCGCTTCATTAGTGCCAAACATGGACTGTAAACAGCGACGATGATGCCATGAGTATAGAGAAAGTTGATTGGATCATATAAATCCCATGGCAGCAATTAATCACCGCCATAAACTCAGCGACAAAGGACAACATGTTTGAAGACTAAATTATCACAGCGATAAACCGCATCGGATCAGACAAAGGCGGCAGCAACATTTGAAGTCGTTGCATCAGGCACTCTCCGAACAAAGAGTGCATGCTAATACCTCCAAGCTCCGTATACTAACTGGTTTCCGTCTGCTTCTAAGCGCTCAAAATGCTTTCATCTATTTAATTCTCTAGAAAATTCTAGACTTAAGCAATTTGGGCAGATATGGCAATTTATGCACGCATACACACATACGGAGCACAATGAAGTCAGAAATTCCTCAATTTCTACGTCTCCGCAATTAATTTGAAGCAAAGAACACAACAAGCATGTTCTGCAGTGAGACTCAACACAGGTAAGAAATATTCGAGTGAAATCGATAAACAATATTTCGAAAAGAAAACAAATGACTGTGCCACTCGATGCGACATGAACAAAGGTCGGGAAAGAATGGTTAGCGTTCCGCAAATTTCCACCCCAGACGTGCATGAATACGCATGAATACACACAAACAGCAAAATTGAGAACTTACCTTTTTTTCATCGAATCCAGAGTCAAATTGACAATGTCCACGTTCAGCTAAGTAGACCGCAGGATCTAAAGGTGTGTCCAGTGTTTTCCCAGCGCACTTAGTGCTATCAGTCTTATTTTGATGGAAATCCACAACATCGTGACCATCATCAATCCACTCATCGTTGTCATCATCGGAATCACTATCAACATCTTCGTCTTCCTCCGAACTTCTGTCGTCATCCAAACTCACACCGTCATCATCATCATCGTCATCAGATTCATCGTCGGACTCATCGGATTCATCGTCGCTCTCATCAGATGTTGGCATTATATTGTCGACGTCTTCGGTGGAGAACACCACAAAACTATCATCACTGCATTCGGAGATCTGCCGTTGGCGTTGAGGCCTACATGCGGCTAACGACGTAATTATACACTCGTCTGGTCGTTCTTTTTGGAAAATAACAAAGCTATCCGCATCTCCCGTATCACAGTCTTCGTGGGGTTTGGACGACTTTTGGCAGTTTGTCCGGCAAGTTAGATGAGATTTATTGAAAGCAAATGGAGCTGGCACCATTTTGAATCGCCCACCAAATGTTGGTCGACGGCCGCACGGTATTGTTGTGCACTTGATCTCGAAGAACATGCTCTTCGGTCTAGCATCACACGATGGTGATGGTTCCATCGATGCTGGTGGTTGTGAGCATGATGATCTTGGTGTTGGAACTGACGGCTGATTTAATTTAGCACACTCAGCAGGCAAGTCGGTCAATCGTTCTGGGGTTTTTTCAGTCTTAGCGGGTGTTGTGGAGCGATTACGTCTTGGCGCTGGCAACTCTGGAAAGTCTTCCGATGTGAATATTGCAAGAACTTCGCATGCCGACGTCTTTTTAGGACTATTTGGAGGAACTGTTGTTTGATTACATTTAGGTACGTTTGCTGGTGACGCCATCGACTTTCCCTCACCGATATTCACGCAGTCGAAGACCACAGATTTGACATGCGCGTCCGGTTGATGAGGCGTGTATGACATCTTTTCGCCCGCAATGTCACGCATGTAATTTTTTCTATACTTCGGGTTGTAATATTTGTGGTGATCACTGTAGAAATCACAGTTGAGTGGTTGAATCAGACCCTTAACCATGTTCTTGATGCCATTGATGAAACCAGAAGTTGTTGCCATATGCGCTACAGCGGGTGGGGCTGGTGTGTTCACGTACGACTGATGAACGTATTGCATGGGCTGCTGTTGATAGTGCACCGGGACAGCGGCAGGCTGTTGATATTGATAGTGTGGCTGAAATATTGGAGCGGAATTTGCCGAGTAACCGTATCCATTGGCGAAATTCTGCTGCATATTACATTGAACAACTGTTGGTCGTAACGGGCAACCATTTGGCATTGTCGAGAAGCCCTGCGACATCTGGGGGAATCGTCTTACACTTCCACCGGCCATAAAGAGCAAATGCGCTTGTTGCTGCTGTTGTTGTTGAAAATGATTGTGAGATGGATAACTTGTGGGTCGTCGCTCAACCTTCGGACCCATCGTTCCGTATTGCGGACTACGATTGTTATTTCCCGAAATCATTTTGATTGCAATGTTTGAAAATTCGTCGTATACAGGGGCAATGACTTATGACTATGCTCACGGGAGCTCTTCCACCGATTCCAACAAATAATCGAGTTAATTTGCTTTGTTGGGGGCAATCCCAAACAGACGGGACACAATTTCTTCTTCAAAACAGTCCTCTTATAATGCACACACTTAACACTGTTACACTTGTTCCGTTGATTGCGCTTCTGCCCCGTAATTCTGTTGGCGTTCTTTTCAGAACCAATGGAAAATCTGACTTCCTTTCTTAGCAGCTGATATAAGGGAGCCCCAAAATCGTTTGATAATTCAAGGCACACAGAGTAGTCAGGAGAAAAATTTAATATGCCGACCAATGACATGACGTCACTAAGGAATGTATTTCCACAATTTTTGTTTGTCTCTTGTCTGTTTGGTATTATTTTTTTTATATTCTGATATCGCGTTCGTGTTCGTGTTCAAGGTGAACCACAATTAAATCGCGAGACACTCAGTTCATTGAATAGTTTCTCATTAGTTTCGAATTTTTTCTTTGATTGCACTCACACTTGGTAATTTTTTTTCTCTCTCAGATATGGATGCGCTTGGAGTCGAATTTAATTGCTTCTAAAATAATATATAACTTCCGAATTAAAACTGTTATCAAGATTTCTTGAAAAAAATGCACCGTCTAACATGTTCAACTTTTCAGACATTAATGAAAAAATTAAATAATGGTGGGCGCAGCAGTAGCACCAGCTGTATATTCGAATTAAATGGCGCTTTTTCGAATCTCCGAATTCGACATTCGAGTACGCGCAATGTATTTGACGTTTCTTTTTTTTTCTTTTTTTTTTCGTTTTTGTCCCCCTTCCTCGTTCGTTTTGTATTACTCTCACTCACTCTTTGTTTTCACAAGCAGTAGGTGGATGTGCGATATTTCCTCCTCCTCTATTTACCTCACAAAAATGTTTTATGTTTTTTTTTTGTTCGCTTTGAAATTCGCTCTTAGAAGACAACAAAGTACAACGAATGTATCATGCTGCAAGGGAAATGTGCATTCGATCAAATGCTCTGACTGAAAACAAACTTCAGCAGCTTATGGTACTTTCCCTTGTGGTTTCGATTAACACACACGCACTCCGTACAGCTGTATTGCTTAATCAAATTCGTTTCTCGAGCAAAAACGCGTTTCTTTTCGTCAAAATGCAACGATTTGGTCGACGGAGGGATCTTTTATGCACTTAAGCCGCGAACATTGGTGTAATTTTGCTGCAATATTATTCGCAGAATATTAATTCTAAACACACTTTGATAAACCTTTTTGTATGGGAAACTTCTTGATACTGCTGCCGTAGACGAAATTGAAAATTACTATTGCATCAGACAATTTGTTCGAACGATTGACTGCTTTGTTGAGAAGATAGATGGCACACTCGGCAATGACGGTTGCATTCGCGAAATGTGTGTGGGTTTAAATTGAAATTATTACCTGATGGGGGGTCCTTGTCATCATCTTCTGAGACGCATGATCCACGGCAGGGGTAATGCACGCACTAGAGATCTCCAGGCCCCTCGATCCTCCGCCATCGACTGTAACTCAGTAGGCGTTATGCCCAGGCGCAACCAGGCGAATTTTTCGATTTGGTCCAATCACCTCGTCCTGGGTCGCCTATCTGATGGAATCGCATTCAAAGGGTTCGCATTTAGATTCGGCCGTCAACGTGTCGAAGATTAGAGATCAGAAACCTCCATCTACACAAATGGATGTTCAAACAAAGGAACCAGTTGTGAGACAACCAGGAGGGCTTCAAACACTCAAATATAGTCCCAAACGAACCAAAGAAGGCATAGAGCTTAAAATGGCTGACTTAAGAGTGCTATGAAGGCACCGAGCCTGTAATTGCCACCTCCTTAAAATGGACATCACCAGTACAGGGATTTGCAAGCATTGTAACCAGGCTAAAGAAACTATGGCACCCATACAAATAGACTTCCCAAATCAAGTTTCCTCCCCTGGCTGCTCATCCACGGATCCATTAACACCCAGCTCAGTACTTTCCGTAACCTCCCTCCATCTCTACAGATCAGTTCATCCAAATGTTCATGGAATTGATAGCAAGCGAAGTAGAATATCGAAACGAACATATTCTCCGACGGCTCAAGAACGAATTTGGAATCAGCCTTTGGAGTAGTTGACCAAAACAGCGCCACTCTCTCTCAAAAGGTCTGGGAGCGAAGAATCCTCATCAATCTTATGTAACAGTTGAAACTCTAGGAATATTAAAAGCACTTCAACTCTGGGTTTGCTAATTTATTTGTCCATCGTTGCGTAAGACGGCAGTTGCTTAACGAATTTCGAATTCATTAGCCATTGAGGTAGGAACGAAGTGACGAAGAACTTCATTCATGTCGTGGAGGAATAGAAGACAGACCACAGAAGGCACCACAAGCGCTCTTGCAGCGAGACGAGCTGTAACAAGCGCTCAAACCTTGCAATGGAGTGTCAAAAAACAAATGTTTTATTGCAAGTACGGAAAGCCTGCCCGCCATCAGAGCGACCGGACAGCCAGTTCGGATTCGGGGCATGAAACCATACATGTCGCGTCCAAACTGTTGTCCGACATTCAGTGGAACAAGCACAAGAAACAATGTACGGGTGCCTGTCTGCTGCATTTGGAGAAGGCGTTCGACACCGTTTGGTTAGAGGGCCTCTTCCTCAAGGTGGTCAGGGCGGCATAAGTAAACCATTACTATACGTGATTGATGACATGGTAACAGGTAGAAAGTTCGTCGTGAAAAGTGGCCACGGTCTTTGACATAAGAAATGGCCTGTAACAGGAAGCGGTTGCTTCGGCGATCTTGTTCTCAACATTCACTACAGATCTTATAGGTTCCATGCCTAGTAGCGTACAGAGCAGGTCCGAAGGTCGAAGTAATAAATTCAAAAAATTCAGCGATTTCGCGACGACTGGACGTACCTGAAGTGTGAAACCATCCTTTTCAGGACCTCGCTGTACATGGCATCATGGGATACGCGCACAAGCTGGCGTAAGTTCGGCATAATTGACCCGCAGGGACGGCCGTTAGATGTGAAAAGTGTAGTAAGGCATCTTGGCATTTGGTTAAGTCAATATATGTATTGATTGGATGTGAGACAGTCACTTATCCAGAGTCAGCAGTTGTGGTTGTTAGGTATGGAAAAGGGGAAGATTCATCTTCAACTGCTTTTTTTCCACTTAACCACTTACGCGTTATACCACTGGTTCTAGTAGATATGAGGAAATCTCGTTCATCGTGGTCCTTACTTAAAATTTCTTACCTTGACTTCCATTCATCATGCAATGATCAAATGGAACACTCGGTGGTTGGAGGCTATCTTGAGTTGTGCGTGCTACTGTTCTTTCACTTTGCTGAATGTTGGACGAGAAGCAAAACAGCAGAGCTAATTCTTGGTACCTCCGAAAGAAAAATTCTGCGTCTAATATATGGACATAAAAACATAACTGCGAACTCTACGAGCTGTACCAGGATGTGGCGAAAATCCGTATACTACACTGGGTCGGCCACAACGAGCGCATGAATTGAATGCTCTTCTCACTGGTGGAGGGCCTACAGCAGCATGAAAAGCTTTCTTAGATCTGTCAATGGATTTAATTGTCACCCGAACCAAGCCACCCAACCTAGAAGTTGACCCACCTACCTCCTGCTCTTCGGCAGCCACATGATGGGAAATTCTTAAAAAAAAAAAACGAATCAGTAATGAGTGAACATACGTATATTTAGCTCAATTAAAAGAAGAAAAAAAAAGTGTATAAACTATCCTACAGCAAAGTTTGAACGGCAACGAACTCAACGTCTAAGTGGCCTTCTTCTTTACCCTTCCGTTTCGTACTTGTCTGTCCTTTGGCTTCGTTGATGCCCTTTCCTTTGTCTTCTTAACTGGCTTACGTTTTCTCTTGTTCTTTATTTCCTCTTCAAGATCATCGAAATCAACCACGTCTTCGTCATCCTCATCGCCGTACTTTTCCACCAAGCGATCGAGCAAGCTGGCAAAGCCTGTTTGTCTGTTCTGTTGTCGTTTCATTATCTGTTGCTCGAGGCTGCTGTTAGTTGCTTTTTGAATTTTACTCTTCAATTCATCCGATTCAACCTTTTCCCGAGCGTATTTCTGATGACGACGTTTACGCTTTGCGGCTGGTTCTTGGGTGAATATCTTATATTCGGGGACTTCTTCAGCGTCGATCAATTCTGAAAGTGGGTGATGGGAGAATTAGAATATTCAAACTGTTTCTGCCAAGTGAAGTGTTCAACAGTGGATATAATCCGAATACAGCGAGCAAATGCTACTTTTAAAACTTCTTTATAAAAGTCGTACTCTCCGGACATTCTAAGTAGACGCAGGAGGTTCTGTTTCCGCTATCGAAATTGTGGTATTTCCAAATGGAATCGACGTAGAAGAATAGAAACGTTCCCTCACGGCGATCACGAATCAAAAAAGTTTGCCTCACGGCGACCACGAATCAAAAAAGTATGCCCACGAAGTCAAGCAGTCATGACGAAATTGGAAAAATGTTTCTGAATGTCCCCCAGAGAGACAGAATACGATTCTAGTGAATGAGACACCAAATGTTTAGTTACCTTGAACGATTGTCTTCATCCTTGGCTCATCCTCGACTCCAATGAACGGCACAGAATTGAACATGTAGTTAATGCATCCCTTTCCATTCACATAAGCCCGTTTAATATCAGAACGTTCCAAGTCCGAGCCTAAAAAACCAATCGTAAATATATGCAACATATTTTCATCATCTTTCATCTCCTTACCAATGTACTCCTTCTGATAGTTATCGATGTCTTCGGTGGTGATGGGTTTGAAAATCTTTTGCCATATTTCTAACCACGTTGACAGCGATCCCTCGTCGTCTTCATCTTCAACAATGCCTCTTTCATCGTATAGTGCCCTCTTGTTTTTCTCAGTCAGGACTTGATGGACTTTGCCAAGAACTTTGAATTTTTCTGTTGCTTCCTCTTTATGCTCTTCTGGCACCCGATCCGGGTGAACTTTCAATGATATCTTGTAATAAGCTTTCTTTACTGCAACGAAAGTGTATTTTTATTTGCCCATGAGCTTGGAAATATATGTACTCACTTTCTTTCTCCAGAGATTCTTTGGGAATCTCGAGGAGTTTGTAAAGATCACGGGTACCGAAGTATTTGTCACATGAATCCAATAAGCTGGGCATGATTATATTTCTTGTTTGAAATCAATTTTCATTCGAATTTCAAAGATTTATGTAATACAAAATATATGCAAGCAAACTACAAACAATTTTGTGATAATTTCTATTCAGAGCGAGCGACACAAACTTTAAAATAAAGTATCCGGCGCAAATTCGCATCTGTTTACCGCTGTGATGATTGACAGATACACAAACAGGTAATCACAGTACTAGAATAATCGAAAGTATTTGAAGTGAGTAGTAGATTTATTTATTCGATAAGACATGGTGGCAAAATTATATGAAGTAAGCCGCCTAGGCCTTCACTTGGATATTTATTCAAGAGAAATGAGAGGAATAATTCTTCGACTGTATTATGCTGTTGAAATAAGACGCAGTGCATTCCTTTTTAAGGGCAGGAAGCTGCTTCTTTTTGTTAGGCGGTGTTCACACTCAACAATTTGTGGATATGATTAGCTTGACGATAAAGTGAAAGAAATGCTCTGTCTACAGCGGTGTTCACACTCTCCAATTTGTCGCTACGATTTGCTTGAAAACAGAGTAAATCGTCAATGTGAACGCTCATTACTACAAGTTGGCCGACATGTTGTACGGTAGCCAAAGCATTTTGACGTTTTTTTTTTTTTCAATTTGTCGTCAAGCAAATCGTATCAATAATTTGCTGAGTGCGAACGCCGCTGTACGTACTACAAGTCTGCCAACTTGCATTCACATCGACAACATCGACATTAAACACGGTTGTCAAGCAAATCGTATCGACAACTTGCTTGCTGTTGCTGTGTGAAAGCCGCAAATAAATTGGTATGATTGCGAATCACTTTTGCCTCCCTTTCATAGACACTGGTTTTATCTTCATCTTGCATTAGTTGCAGGAATACCAGAGTAAGGATATGTTCACGCTTTAATGCCCCACTCACAATGCTGCTTTGGTGCCTCGACTACGTCCAGGTTACGACATTTGCTTTGAGTGTGTCACCATCAGCTGTTTTTCCAATGAAAATATGGAGAGAGAGAGAGATTACGTCGACTACGTCAGATTACGTTGTTCTCACCACAATAATTTTTCTGACAAAAGTCAAGACGTAGCAAGACGCAGTGAATGGCATTGCACTATTGTATTTTGTAGTTTGAAAAATGCGGCAACGCAGTATTGTGAAACGGGCATAAGTCCTTGCTCTTAGCTTCCTCTGATTTTTGCTTTAGTATCCAAACAGACGTCAAACCCGATTCGTAAACAGAAATAGTGGCTCAAGTCAAACATTTCAATTAATTGCAAGTATATATAATCAGTAATTGAGGATTATTTCCTAAAATTCAACATGTTGCTTCAACCCGCTACTACCTTTTGCCAAACAGCATCGGCTACACTTACCGCCCACACCAACTGACACAAACCCCACAAATGTCACCCATTCCACCATTGGAAATAATACACATTTTCCTTCTGTCACTGTCAAACTCTCGATGTGTGTGCGCACAGTTCACACAACCACCATCATTTCATTTCCCCTCGGCTCATACTTGGGCACAAACTTATTTATTTATTTTGTTCCTTTTTCGCCATTGGAATCGAACTGATTCTCGTGAAATGAAAACAAATGAAAATAGAAGCCATACACACATTTTGTTTGTTTTTCTTATTTTTACGGAAAAAAGTTCAACCGTTTCGATACCATTATCAGCTCGTCAACACTCGACACAGTCAATCAATTAATTAATTTATAAATCCCCATTGTCGGTTAATCTTATTGGTGCGTGGTGTTCAAAACAAGTTTATTCTCAGTGAAGGAGCTGCTGGGTCATTACATTACTTTGTAGAGCCGTCCCGATAGTTGTGTTGTGCAAATATTCATTAATAATTGACGAGCGAGTAGTGTTTTAATTTTGGAAAGTCTAAAATTATCCGTTTGGTTGCGTTGCGTCGAATAAGCGTGCTCGCAGTGGAATCTGAGGTGTGTTATGTGAATGGTTGCCCTAGTGAATTAGCATTTGAAATGCTCCCGATTGCGTTGCGGTTGAGTGGTTTTTGCTGCGTTCCAACTGATTTACGTTCTCTGTGTCCTGTTGAAAGGAGAAATGTCCTGTCAACCACCTGTTTGCGGCCGAGTAAGCGCAATAAAATCTCAGTTTGAGAACCTCGGTGGAACATCACCGCCGAAGAAAAATGTCTTTCAAAGAGCGTCGACCTCCTTGGAACTCCCACAAAAGCCGCAAAAGTTGAAAAACATCACGGTCGTGCCGAAGCCAGCGTCGTCATCTCAAATTCCTGTGATTACGCATAATTTGAAAGCGGCTCAATTTAAGCAATTGAAAACCACATCTTTGGAATCGGATGTACGACTTTCGCGATACACCAATGATCCTGTGAAGCGAAGCAGCATTAAGCGCAGCCCCGCCTTCCGCGTTGGCGAGAAGCAAAATAAAACAGTCCTCGTGAAGCAGAACTCTTTGGAGAGCAAGGAGCTGCCTGCGAAACCCGAAAGACTACAAAGCTTCTTGATCAAAAAATGTGCCAGTGATATTGACCGTCTGCAGCAGCCCGGTTTAACCGATTCAATACGTGCGGCATTGCGTCGACCACTCCCCAGTGGGCCGCCACCGAAAAAACCTCCCCGTGTTGTCAGTTGCATCCCAGCACCCGGCGCAGCAGACACAACAACGGCAGCTTCTCGTGATGTACGCGAACGAATCTCATTTTTAGAAAACCATCTAGCTCTAAGAAAAATCTCTCCGGAAGAATCCGAACCACCAAAGACGACGTCGTCAACGAATTTTCTACAAAAAGCCAAAACGGAGCTGGTTCTCCATACAAGAACATCGACCCTCCTCGACTGCCTTTCGTGTCACAAGAGTGTGGCCAATATTTACGACTCGGTGACCCCCGACGAGCGTAGGCCATTAACACAGAAAAACTCAAACGTAGTGAAGCGATTCTCAAATTCAGTGCAACCACTGCAAACGGAACCAATTTACATGGAACCCTTTTCGCATTTAAAGAAGAAACTCACCGATAAGAGGGCGACTGCAAATGCCGAAGATAATCGGTGTGAAAAAATCGATGAAGTGCAGGAGACGCATACTGCGGGCAATGGGGACTGCGATACGACCACTGAGGACAGCAGTGTGAGTGATGAATCTCAACAGAGTGGCAGGCAGTGCGTTTGCCCAGAGCATCATGGCAATGGGGATAGCGATGTGCATTACATGGTGAGTACGTGTGAAATGGGCTTATTGATTTCCTTAACTAATTGCGCTGACCTAACTCTGATGGTGGCTATTTTAAGGTGATTGTATCACGTTCGTTGTTTGTTTTGTTTTAAGAGATGTCTGAGGCTCTTTTTAAGTTTTGTCACGTCCTAGGGACTTTACCCTCCTGACAGCTCCAAAAAAATAGCTGAATTTTCTATAAACCGCTTTCAGAAATCGGATTTCAATTGTCTGCAGATAAGCGGTCGTACTGATGATGGAACGCTGAGTGAGAAGCTCACTTTTCGTTCTTACCGGAAATTACGTCATTACTTATGAGATCGCAAAAAGAACTCATTTTTCGGTCGGCGTTCACTAGACAATCAACAACCTGTTCATAACTCGTTTTTCACGCAATCCAACAGCAAACAGCAAATACGACCGAAGTCGCAAATACAAACCATGGGAGTATACAATAATATTTAACTTGTATCCCAGATATCAGTGTTGCCATGAATAGAACAAGAAATGCAAAACTAACGAGTGTTAACATTTCGTATTCCATGCGTGAGAGTTGAGTGGAGTAGAAAGTTGGTTTCATGTCGGTTCGTGGTCTTCATTCAAAAGAGGAAAGAGCTCTTTTGGTTTGCATGTATCTGCGCTGTGAAATCACAATAAACTTGACACATGTTCCGCTCGAAAGTGTTCGAGGTGGACTTGTGTTGCTTTTCGTTTCATCGAAGGTCACTTCTCTAACACAACACAACACAAACGACAGCTCACCGAGCGAGGTGCAATTCTCAGTAAATGGCGCTCTGAGAGCTGTTAGGTCTTTATTCAGCTTAACAGCACGGTTGCATGGAAACGGTGCTGGCGAAGCTATTTTTTCTTTATAATTCAATTAACTCGAATTCAGGCTGAGCTCGGCTCGTCCGGCAGAGAGGGAGATCATTTTTTTTTTTTTTTGCATAAAGCTAACTGCTCATTAATTGGAAATGAAAATGAAAATAAATTATTTTCATCCAAGTTGCCTGCGGTCACTGGTCGGTGGTCGGTGGGAGAGATGATGGCTCACGGCGGTACTCATCTCTGGCGCCATTGTTTGTTTGTATCGTCCGTTACGTTCAAACTGGTATTTGTGACCGCCTTTCTGCACACATGACGAAACGTATGATTAAAGTGATGGCGTATTCATAAGATTATAATTGTTTAGCAATTAATCAGGCTGACTTTTGTGTGAACGAATGGCTCGGGGTTCCTTAGCGTGTGGCTGGTGGAGCGTACGGAAGAGAGAAAATTGAGACACAATTCTCTGGAACTCGGGCGTATCAGGAACGACGGAAATAAAATCACTTACTATATGTAGCTCATGATGAACATTTGAAATGTGTTTATTTTAAGCCAGAGGTCGCCGTGTAGAAATAAGTGACATTTGTTTAAAAATACCGCGTGACCTTTTGCGCTTGGCATTTCCACGTCGCATGGTGTAAGCAGACGCCAACGACGGATGTACCTGAAACGTCCTACATCTGGTAGGTACCTGATTTCTGGTTTACACTAGCATTGTTCAAAGAGAGGATAAATTCAGATCAAAAACATTCCGAAAAGCTCTACCTACAACGGTTCTGTTTCTCAGTTGAAACGTACATCTTCCCTGAGTTGTTAGGCGGCTTCTACACACGCTAAATTCGTCGCCGATTCCTCTTGTAGGGAAGGGAGTTGAGACAAAAGGGAGCACACAAAGGAATTTTGTAAGAATCGTGCACAAGTAAATCGGCCTTAGCTCTGACAGACCAAACAACAAATTCAACTCATACCAAATAGAGCGTCGAATCAATGTTGCAATATATGGCTTTATGGTGTTTTGAGAACGAATTGGTATTTCTAGACGACACATTCGGTTTCTATGGTTTAATTTGGAAAAACAACGCAAATCAAATGTGGAACTGCGAACCAGTTCGTTTGCTTGCGAGCCGTTGGCCATGAAATGTTGAAACTTACCTCTTTGTTGTCAATTTCGTGAGTTCTGTTAAGTCGATGTTGCTAAATTGTGCTGTATTCACTCCGACTGAATGTCAGGACTCAGAACTCAGGAATCTCTGGGCAGACACTTCCAATCGGAATGGCAGGAGAAATGGTACGGAGACTCGTACAAGATACCGATTCGTATCCAGAACAGGAAACGCAGTAAGGTCAACGGAAGAACCAGGTTTGCAAAGCCAGATAGGAACAGCAAAATGGACCACAAATGGTCTAAGCGGAGCTTAGGTCATCCACCTACCTACCACCTGCCTAGGTATAGCTGCCCAGAAGCTATGGGTTGCTTTAAGCTTCTCACCCACTTGCTGACGCGGCATGGGTCCTTGAGCGTCTTCCTGTGCAGGAGATCTTCATCCGATTTAAAATCCTGTGACAGTTGATTTAGCTTGGAGGACTGTGAACACGTCTCGAGTGTGCGTCCACTTTACTCTGAAATAAGAGAGGTCACAGCAACGAACATTTGAAGTGAACAGCTGGATGGCGCAGTTGGTTGAATGCCTCTGGTTGAGTGCTCTGGTAAGAGAGGTCCTCGGTTCGAATCAGTGAAAGCAAAAATACGCTTTACCCGGTTTACAAATCTGGTCCAGTCACCATTAGCCGTTGGGATCAATCACTGGTGTTGTCTATCAGTGGTAGTCGTCTGACTATGGGTATCACAATGGACAAACATGGTCTAAGTGTGTTGACGGAATCGCTGGTAGCCCACTTATGTACCTAAACAAACCTAACCTAACAAACATTAAAAAGGTAGAAGTAAACGTCTTCCGCAAAGTTAATCCAACTGCGGAATGTAGCAGCACATTCAATAAATTTGGTTATTCAGAAGACCTCAGAGCAGAATGGGTGTCTAGTAAGAGGTGGGAAGCTGGCAATAGGTAGGCAGGTAGGTAGGGTAGTAGATCTTTGGGTCAACAGCCTTGGGTGTTAAGGAGCCCAGCTGGTAGTAACCATCTGGTGGCGAAGCTCGACCAGAGGCGATATTCTGATACCATAGGGGAGGTGTGTTGTAGTTGCTAGTTGTGTCCTTTAACCCCTCGGAGGGGCATGGGGCGTCAAACACGCTTGAGCGCCATCTGGTTCGAAGATCTGCAACGCGTTTGAGAACCCTTCCACTCATTCCTAAAGAACTCTTCATCTGTTCTGAGCCACGTTTGCCTAGAGCGGTATTCTGCCTGCCTGGGTGCCCTTTGGCGTACTTCGCAAAGAAGTTGACTTCGGGCCGTAGAATGTGTCCAATCCATTGCCACTTTCTCCTTCGTATAGGTTCTTGCCCCATTCTCAGGTACAATTGCTCGTGGGAGATGCGGTTCGGCCAAGTAATCCCAAGGATGCTTCTTGAGCATCTGCTTACGAAAGATTGCAGCTTTCGTGAGGTAATGGTGTTCACTTTCCAGGTACTGCATCCATAAAGCAGCAGCGATTCCACTTTGGAGTTGAACAGTGGCAGCTTGGTCCTCCAGCTGACATCATTACTTTTCTAGATCTTGGATAGCATTCCCGATTCTGCTGCGCACTCCTCAAGTTCGGGGCCACCGCGGTTAGACGATACCACACTTCCTGAATATGGAAAGCTGTTAACTGTATCGACTTCCTGTCCGCCAATGATCAATTGGGAGTGGCTGTTAGAAACGCTTTAGTTTTTGCTATATCTTCAGCCCCACTTTGTTTGCCTCAGCTCCTAGATTGCGGGCCATCAAGTTATGGGAAGTAAGAGACCTCTGAAATTCCAGTTTCAGTCTGACCTCGCGGTAAGCCTTCTTGGGGGGCGTAGTTGTGGCATTTAAAACAAAACTGCGAGGCACGGTGGGAGTAAATGCCGCCACATAGAGCCTATCACCCCGACTACTCATGGTGGTCGTGCTTTAGTTTCAGATGCTCATGGAATTGAGTTTCATTACAAACTGAACGTTGCGAACGAAAGGAGCTGTTAGATAGGCCTAGGCCTTACCAAAAGGTTATGTCAGGTTAGGTCAGTGGGTAGACGCGCCATAGCACGTCTCACTATAGTGTGATTCCCAAAGATTTCTCGCACCCATCATATCTATCATATCATGCCCGCTCATTGTCCAACCATCCGGACATCCTGATAAACCTGAAAATAGAGCTTAAGGGGACATTGGTTAGTTTCTGCAGATTCTGGAAGAAGTAAAGACTGGGGCAGTGGCTGGGATAGTGAGAGGTGTCGTCTTGTTCTTCTTCATCACCACAGCTTTTGTGTATGGAGTCATGGGTAAGTCCCATTTTGCTTTGGTACTTCACGTGATTATGGCCAGTTAGCGCTCCAACTACCATCCTAAGCAGCATGGTATGAGTTTGTCGCTGTTTGCATTGAAATGGGGCCATATCATCCGAGTGGTTTTCAAGGTGGTGCAGATTTGATTATCCACATTCTTCTGGACATCTACAAGAGGATGGATGCATGGGATGGGTCAAATTCAGCCCCTTTCCTGGCAAGTTAATCCGTCTATGTCCCTGTGGCCTTGGACTCAGCATGAAGTAATCGAGTACTGCGTGCGGAGTACCTTGAGCTCTTCGCGGCAACATGCGACCAGCTTGAACTTTAATCGCCGAAAATGCCTTGATTGTCAATCATTCAGCCAACATTGATATCATTCCAGCCGCTTACTTGACTGCCAATATCTCCGCTTGGACAAACACTGCCTTAATCAGGGATTCTGATGGAGTTTAACAATTCGGGGAAAATGCCCGCGCCTGTGTCTTTAATCATCTTCGATCCCTCTGTGTATACGTGGATGGTCGAGTTGTTGATTGGTTAATTTATGTTCCACTCATCTTTTGTCGGGAAGTAACATCGATAGGGTACTCCGAAGTCAAGGTATGTGAGAGAATAGTCGCTTTCAACTTGTTCAATATCTAGTCTCTTCAGTAGACTTGCATGTCCATTTGCATGGTGGCGCTCTTTGCTGCAGTCAGTCTGCAAGTAGAAAAGCTTACAAAGGCTGTCGCGTGGTGGGCATGTACGTGGACTACAACGCTGGGTGTCTAGAATCAGTTCCCGTTACCAAGAACTTTCAATAATTCATGTTTTCTCCTCTCTTCAGTCAAGAACAAGCCTTAACAACTTTCGCCGCTATATGTATTCCTGATGTTGACAAACACCCACATTCACATACTCCAATGCACCACACTGACTAAGCCAACAATGCTTATTTCTTCTTTCAAACAATTACACTTGGAGAAAGGCATTTTGGAGGGCTTAGTCGGAAGCTTTCAAACATACTTATTGCTATGTCACCATCAAGTGCAGATCTAGTTGAGCTGAAAGCTTCCCATTGTCGAGAGTAGCTTTGGCATTCTTAAGCAACTTCAATCGGTATTGGTTTTCAAATACACAACTTAAGTGCTGAACCAATTTTCCCTTCTGCAGAAATCAACAGAATATCTAAACAAAAATCTATGCGCGAACGCGACTTCTTTCTCACTTTTACTCCGACCAGTTTCCAGTTTGCCTCGGATAGCGTCAATCATGCCTAGAATTGTTTATACATAGCTCCCTCTCTGATGGCGCTGGTGTGAGTTTATTTTATTACCCAGCGATCGCTGCTATAGTGCGTTGAATGAGCTAAGAACTAAGCTCATAAATTAATGAAACTGATGTTAATTGTGATTAATTCGCTTTTTAATTGATACGTCGATAATGTATTCGTGAAAAGAGTTTTATCTCCGTTTCATTTGAAAATGCAGATAACCCCTTCGGTTTCCATGATGTCTTCTATTTTTCCACGGAGCACATCAGAAAAAAGAAATTCGTTTCCAACTTTTAAGCACGACTGTTTGAATTTTATTTTAATTTTATTTTTAACCCACATTTGCTTCGAAAGATCACCGACAGACAGAGTCAGATGTCGAAAAAGAGACGTGCACATTTCGATAACAAGACTGTTTTATGGGATTCTCCACAATTAACACCCCACCAGGTCAGAGCAGCGCCGACCCAGATTCATGAGTTTACTGCCAACACTGTGTTTGGCAATACCCTTGTGTGTCCCCATAAAACTATCATCACAAATGGAATGAAAGTAAAATTACAACACAACGCAATGCAGTTGATGCGAGGTACATAAAACGTCATGTAGTGTATAATCGATTGTAAAAAAGCCCACCGCATGCTCACCAAAATCAAACACTAACCTTGAACTTTCCCTCAAACCGCGAACCGAAAGCGAATTTACTACAAAACGCTTTTGTGGATACATAGTAGTTTCCAAAAACAAAAAAAAACAAGTTCTTATTAGCATTTATTTAAATACCAAATAGAGTCACGTTACCGATGGATGTGTTGATCCATCGTGTGTAACATCAGTTGAGTACTTCCATGCTGGGCGATTTCCTTGGTTTTTTTCTTTTCTTTTTCGTTAGCTCCATTTTGTCCCATTGTCGGGGGAGATTGGATCATGTTCTCCTCTTCCTCCTCCTCCTCCATCTAATTGGGTAATTTTTAAGCAACTGCGATTGGGGTATCTTGCCCCGATATCAATTTGATATTTTCTATGGGAGAAAGGCAAGTTGAATAATCACACCGACAGAGTGACAGTGCCCAACAATACACTTAGCACAATAAACGAAACCAATGGACGAATGTTTGTGCCAAATCGGAATAAAAAAAAAAGGTGTCAACAGCGTTGCAGATGGACAACCGGTTTTGTCACGCCTCTTAAACGGTTAGATATTTTCGATGAAAAACTCAGCGGCACAGCGATTGATTTGATTGCGCCTGAGCCGCACATTTGATCGGACAAAAGAGAAAATTGTGCTGCTATGTGTGGGTACACAGTCATGCCTCCTCTCGCAGCACATGCATAGTATGTACTCTAAGTGAGTGACGTTATATTCATGTGACCCCCCCAGACCTAGGTTTAGTCATCAAGACGATGATGAATTGTTTTCCAGTGATCCAAGGGAGTCACAATGGGCGGATGGCAATTATTTACATTATGATTCCAATTCCATTACTCCAGATTCCACAGTTGTGAGCACTTTTATGGCTGTCATGTTATAAGAAAAAGTGAGACAGATTCAGGCCCAGGATGTTAGCTTTTTATCAGGGGGATGACATATGGGAATGACTTCTTATTGTTCTGTTCAAAATCTGTTTGCGGAAGACGACCACTGATGTGTACTATCTGCGATACCAAATAAGATGCGTTAAATGTAAACAATCACGGCACACAAAGCGTCTTATCAACGGACATGTGAAAATAATTTTTTTTATCTTCCCATACTCGACCTTCGCATGCTGGATTGATTTGAGTTTAATCATGACTTCATAGCATACTTTCAAGACCGCCACTCATGTTGCCGCCAAGTATCCTACCGGGTTGAGGGTTTTGCGCGTTGAAAAGCTAGATGGCACTAGCTGTGCACACCCTCAATTCCGAATTCCGATTCATCCTCTATGCACACAATACATCCATTCGTCCGTGTCGTTCACTGGCCATGGGATTCAGTGAAATCTCCCTACGCTACGCCACCATGGCTGTTCACTTGAGCGCATTCTGACATATTTCGTTTACCTGCTCCCGAACAGATGCTTCGATAATTTTGATGTACTCTTTCTCGCTCTCTCTCTCTCTCTCGCCCAAAAACATCCACTTCCTCAACGGACATGCGCCATTGTGTGCACCTTAGCTCCTGGGAGTTTTCAATTGTCTACATCCCCCACAGTACAAAAACAAAACAAAAAAAGAAAATTGAAATACCACTCTCTCGAACAAGAGGAAAATTCGATAAATGAACTTCAGTTGATCCGTAGATACGGTCGCATCTGCTGCTTGATTTTGTTGTTTATAGAAAGCATCGCGACAGTCTTGTTATACGTTATCATCCGACAATCACTCAACCGTACTCACGTCACGTCACGAAAGAGCGTGAGTAAAGAGGGTGGCAAAAAAGTACCTTGGGAAATTTGTTTCTTTTTTTTTTAATTCTCCCTTTCGCCAGTCTTCACATTCATATCGTCGTTTTCTTCGTTAAACAAAAAAGGGAGTCAAAAGAAGTTGAATAAAATATAATTTAAATGGCGGCGGCCTCCACTTCCAGTGCAGAAGAGGTAAAAAAAAAAAATAATACAAAAAAACAACAACAAAACAGAATAAAAAAGAATAAGAAAATGTGGAAAAAGAGAAGAATAAAAAAACAAAGTGATAATTATGCCACAACCACGTCGAATAGATTTTGCAAAACCTCCATTTTCTCCTTTTTGAGTTGTGTTCTTTTCTGTCTCTCCGCTTCCAATTGTATCGTATCACTCCGTTTTTTTTTCCGTTCTCTTCTTTAACTTCTTTCTTCCTCCCCTTCTTTGGTTCATCGCATAATCTCTGGTTTATTTTACCTCTTCCCTCTGGGTTCGTTTCGCTGTCCGCTTGTCGTCGTTCGCATGGAGTGGAATGAGGAACGAGTGAAGAATGAATTTTCGTGAGTTCAGTTGTAGTTGCCTCGTTGTCGTTGCGAGCGGTTACGTTTACTGAATTGTTGCGCTCCCCCATAAGAAAAAAAAAACAACACCTAGTTATAGTGTAGTGGAAATTAAGTGGGATCTGTTTTATATATATGTACATATCATTCTGGTAGACATACATATGCTTTTATGACTTATCGAAATCGAAATACGTTGTTCCTACCTACTTATCAGTATTTTTAATTCCTATTTTTAATACGCGGATGTGTGCAGCAAGTGCTCAAATTTTATATTACTTTGATTTGAAAACCTTTAATAACGCGATCGGTGTGCACTTTTTGCAGATCGTAATTTTTATTTCAATTTTGATGTGGTTTCGCACAGAAATTCCTTTCAAAAAATGAACGTGAATAAATTTTAAATGAAAAAAATAATGTGAGAGAAAGGAGAAACAAAAGAAAGAGAGAGAAAAAAAAAACCGAAGAAGTACAAAACAAGTATAAATGCAAGTTATTATGTGCCATTGTCGTGTCGTGAATGCTCCCATGAACCGTGTGTGTGGACGATGAATCGTGGGCTGTAGTTGAACTGTCATTACAAGCGGCTTGCCCAGAAGAGGGGGAAATAAGTAAAATTTTGTGTTACTGAAGAACAAGTGAAACTTCCTTTTCTGATTTTGGATTACGCTCACGAATTGTGGAATATTTTATGAATAGGTATACAAACACACTACATACATATCAATTTGTGTTATCAATCGTTGATAAGGGCACGAGTTTCGTGAACTGATTTGAATAGTTTTGTCGACTGCAAATAGGTGGGCAGTAAATAACGATAATCCATGTACACAGCACATACACGCGCGCGCGCTTGTACATGAAATGCAATATCCGCTCAAAGGTGAATGATTCGGATCAATAGTCTTGCACATCTCGATTACACCGGATTGTGGTTGTTGCTGTAAACAAACTTTGCTATTAGCAGCATCCTAGGACCCAGCAAAATTGTTGCAATCGACAGCGTTTCCAGCGAACTGTTGGCACAGACTGCACATATCAGTCTTCAACTCCGAAACATATCGCCTTGGATATAGCTCAAAACAATTGTGCTTTCTTTCAAGTGAATCACCATCAGTACGATAAATTCGTATGCATGTGTACAAATCATATACTTATCAAACCTACTAAATTACGCAACTTTATCACATATTTTTTCCCCACTGGGCATAGAAACCCATAATTTTCTGCATCTAAATTTAGATCCTCGCAAAAGAGAAATGAAAAATCTACTTGTGGTCTTTGACTTCTTTTCAAACCAGAAGCTATCTGGTTTTGCAGTACTTGGGTTGGGTGTCTTTGGTCGATCGGTTAGATGTCAGAGAGTTGGCGTCGAGATGAAATTGTGCAATAAGACTGCATGATCTTAGCTGCACGTAACCACATAAATGTGTATTCAGTCTGCACGCTAAGAAGTGGATGATGAATGTGAGATGAATGTGTGGCTGGTGTATTGCAAGTGTGTGCTGAAATTCATGTTTCAACTATTCATGTGGTCCTCCTGGATTCGTTCTTGTACTTCTTGAAAAAGGCTATCCTTGCGGTCGTCCCTGTGCTTCTTAAAAAGGCTATTCATGTGGTTCCTCCTGGATCTATTCTTGTACTTCTTGGAAAAGGCTATTCATGTGGTCGCCCCTGGACCCATTCTTGTACTTCTAGAAAAAAGGCTATTCATGCGGTCCTCCTGGATCCGTTCTTGTACTTCTAGAAAAAAGGCTATTCATGCGGTCCTCCTGGATCCGTTCTTGTACTTCTTGAAAAAGGCTATCCTTGCGGTCGTCCCTGTGCTTCTTAAAAAGACTATTCATGTGGTTCCTCCTGGATCTATTCTTGTACTTCTTGGAAAAGGCTATTCATGTGGTCGACCCTGGACCCATTCTTGTACTTCTAGAAAAAAGGCTATTCATGCGGTCCTCCTGGATCCTTTCTTGTACTTCTAGAAAAAAGGCTATTCATGCGGTCCTCCTGGATCCGTTCTTGTACTTCTAGAAAAAAGACTATTCATGCGGTCCTCCTGGATCCGTTCTTGTACTTCTTGAAAAAGGCAATTCATGTGGTCGCCCCTGGTTCCATTTTTGAACTTCTTGAATCCTGTGCTTCTTGAAAAAAAAAACCAATTCATGTGGTTCCTCCTGGATCCATTCTTGTACTTCTTGAAAAACGCCATCCATGCGGTCGTCCCTGTTCTTGAAAAAAAACGCAATTCAAGTGATCGTCCCCCTGGATCAATCCTCGTATTTCTTGCAGTCTCACTTTGAGGGCGGCCTTGCAAAAGTTCCAGCATTCAGCTTGATTGCTTTGAGTGTATTGTAAAAACGAACAAAATCGCTTACAACACCCACGTTACATGTTACGATTTGTCACACTTGTAAGCAAGCAAATGTGGAAATTCGAAGCGATACGGCTGCACATACACAAGCCCTCTGGCTAGTAATTATCAGTGATTTTCTCTGTAAAGCATTGTTCCATATAGCCGGCAGAATGCCATAGAACCTGATAGCTTTACAGAAAAAAAACATGAGCCGCATGACGACAAAAGTTTGCAATATTCCAGTACTTAGCGGTATCGCGAACAAGATCAAATGATGCATAGTTAGGAGGTCGGTGCAGCGAACATGAACGTGTAAGTTCGAATCAGAAAAACAAAGTAAATCACCGAGAAGAACTGCATAAAAAGACACACAGCCAGCGTTACAGCAGAAAACGGTGGGCAGCAGAATAACATGTGAAATCTGGATTTGATCATTCGTCACCTCGTCCATATACACCACATGACAGATGCAATTACATATAAATACTTATTACAATAGGAATTTTCAGCATCATTTGAAAGAACGTGATCACGGGGGAGAAACTCGCCGACAGTCACACAGCCGTTAAACTGCGACTCTACCAATGAGTTCGAGGCGACACTTCGAATCAGACCTAATGCGAGATCGTACATGAAACCAAAGCGGTTTTATATTCGTAATGGAAATGTAAAAGCAAAAGACACAACTATGTCGCGTTCAATTGAAGAGAACGAAGTTAAGGTTGCCTCACCTCGATTTTGAACAATGTGCTCTCGAAACGTGTTCTTTTGAGGGCATGCGACGTCATCCACTGTAAACTAGGCGATTATACGTTGACATCAATCGAAGCATCAGCCATGGTGCTAAGATTAAGGCGTGTCTGAGTAAAATTTCTCATTTTAGCGCTGATTTTGCGTTTAAACGGTCATTTAAACATCGTTTACATCGTGGACACGACTTGACTTGATTCCTCGTAAATTGTTCTGCCACGCGGATCACCTAGGTTCGATCCAGCGTTCGAACTAGCGATGGAAAACTACTAGAGTGTGAAATGGGTTTCCCAAGCATACATCATAAAACAGCCACTGGCAGGAGTAATTCCGCGCTTGATCTCGGTGCTGGTTTTATTGTCCCTGTTTACTGCAGAGCCGAGGTAGACGAAGTCCTTGTTTCCTAGTTTTTGCTGTCCATGACGCTCTGTCAGAGACGTCGATGTTTCTTATCTTATGTCCATCACAGATCACACAGAACACTACGTTCTCTAAGTGTTAACTCGCCCTATAGCTTTACCCAGCAGATGCTTGCTGTGCGACTATTTGTTTCCCCTCTTGTACAACCCATCCCAAAAGACTTCCCTCATGAAAGCTAGTAAGTCTTTAGTAGTGGAGTTTTTTAAGCCCACTGAATCTCCTTGTGGAAGATACGTTTCCTTAACCATACTAGTGCCGGACATTCGCACAAAATGTGCTCAGAAGTTTCATCCTCTTCGAGGGAAAGCCGACAGACCTTGTCTTGACACAGGTTTAAATTGTTAAAGTGGTAGTTCAGGCCACAATGGCCGGTAAGAAAGTTTGTTAGCAATCTTAAGTTTTCTTTGTTCAGATTGAGTATTTCATCATCCGAATAAGGCCTGATTGAACGTTTGGATTGCCTAAGACCATGACCATGTACCCACAGGTCTAGGCGAAGTTTGTTTTCCCATTCGTTAATCAGAGGTGTGACTGCTGTCCAATCGACATTACAGTACGGTTCAGGGCCGATGAATGCAGATTCCGAGCCAGCCTCGCGAACTCATTGCCGATTCGTTGCCTGCAATCTCCCTGTGTCCAGGGACCCAACCAAGTTTCAATTTGTTGTGTCTAGCAAGGGATTGTAGAGCGCCATAGCAACATTTGACTGTTTTGTAGTCTAAAAGGTTAGACGAGAGTGCCTTTAGTGCTGTTTGACTGTTTGAGAATATCAGTATATTAGCGCCCTTAATGCCTTTGTGGAGGTTTTGTCTGGTCATGGCGTGGAATTCCGCTTGAAACACTGAAGGATACGACCCCATTGTTACGGAAATCCTTGTGTTGGGTCCAAAGACTCCTGCGCCCACTCCGGATTCCATCTCTGAACCGTCGGTGGACCATACAAGACTTCTAGGGTCTTGTGCTGGGACACCATTGAACCCGCTTGCGCGGTGCTGCCTGACCATTATATCCGGCATTGTACAAAACATGTCTCTAATGGGGATCGAGTTGAGTATGCCGAGGTATACCGACCTGTTTTGATGGCATTTCTAGCAGCTGTCTTCCGAATTAAGATTGGTAAGGGTGCTAGCCCGACTATAGCTTCTAGTGCTGTTGTGGGACAGGTGACAGGCGCATGGCACATGTTATTCCAAGACAAGCGATGCGTTGTAATTTCTACCACTTATTTGCCGTCGTTAGTTGGAGTATTTTGGGCCACCAACCAATGGCTGCATAAGTAATAATTTGTCTCGCCATCATTGTGTACAACCAATGAATGATTTTGGGTGAGAGACCCCAAGTCTTGCCGTATAGACTTCTACTGACCCTCAGTGCTCTGGTAGCACGCTCCATGGCGGACTTAACAACCAGTTAAGTCGTTTATCTAGGATTACTCCCAGATATTTGACCTCGTTTGAATAAGTGTTGTATTGTTGATTATTATGGGTCCAAGGTTGTCTCATGTCCTCCTTGAGAAGGGCACTATGACGGTCTTACAGGGATTGGTTGAACACAAGGTTTATCTTCTGTACTACACCATTCCAGGACTTGTATTTATGCTGATACTGTCGTTTCGTGCATTCCCCGAGACTACGGTCCATCTGCCGATGTTGTGCGTCCTTCCGTGATGACAGCAAATACATTGTTTCGCCCTTGTTTACCGCTAGGCCCAATTTATCCGCTTCCGCTTAAATGCCTGCAAACGCCTCCTTGACGCCTCGCATTGCTCGTCCAATCACGCCAATGTCAACCGCATAGGCTACCAGTTGAACGGGCTTTTGGAAGATCATGCCTCTAGTGTTGACCTGTGAGTTTCGCACGATCTTCTCAAATAATAATAGTAATATTGGTGGCACTACAGCCCGTAGAGGGCCAGGGCTTAGCTTCTCAGCAACCACTCTTGTTGTGCATGCTTTTCTTCTCTCACGAGTGGAAGGAACCTGCAGTTTGTTGCCGACTCTCAACGGTCAAGTTTAAGAAGCTTTTTCTAGACAGTTATACTCTTTGAGCATTTGTCAGTGACTCGAAAAAGGTGGGGCCGTGAAAAAACCTTAACACCGAGGTTCAAGTGCGTAGGAGTCGACGCACATGCCCACAACGCCACGGCCGCCGCTATCTTCTCAAGTACGATGTTGAAAAATTCTAGTGTCTAAAACTGTTTTTGACATCGATGGTCTCGGTGAATTCGTTACCGACTTTGATGGAGCAGCGAGAATTCTCCATCATCATCCTACATCAGCCATTCTCAGTCTGCCTTCCGCGAACCCCTGGGGTTCCACGAAGCTATTCAGCAGGTCCACGACGCGGACTGTCTTTCAATAAAACATCAAAGATATGTCTTTATTATCATTCCACTACAAATCCACTACACTTCCTCATTTCCTCTGTTGGGAGTGGTCTGCCGAGAGAAAAATTCGTTCCTGGGGGTCCGCACAGGCTCAAAGTCCTACATAATCCGTCGAGTTTGGTACGAATGTCTACTAAAAACTAAACATGGCGCTGTATGGCTGTCTCTGTGCACGCTGTCATGAGCGGTCTTGAAATCGACGAATGTGTGGTGGGTGTCGATCTGCATTTCTTGGATCTTTTCCAGGATCTGCCGCTGCACGGAAATTGGATCTTCCCTCGCCTGAAACCACACGAACGGTTTCAGGCGTTCACACACAACTGCAGAGAGGATCTTGTATGCGATGTTAAGGAGACTGATCCCTCGATAGTTGGCGCAGTCAAAGGGGTCGCCTTTTTTGTGGACCGGACAAACGACGCTGAGATTCCACTCATCGGGCATGCTTTCCTCCGACCCTATCTTACAGATGAGCTGGTGCATTCGCCCAACCAGATCATATCCAGCTGCTTTAAACAGTTCCACGGACAGTCCATCCGCTCCAGATATCGCTATCTTGACCTCGTCTAAGTCGGGGGTACGGAGTTCTTGTTCATCCTCGTCCAAATTAAGTGAAGCAGTGGAATTTGTATTTTGTCGTGAGGAAAAAGTCGCACTTGTGAAAGCTGTCTAAGTCGTTGAGAAAGTGAGCTCCAAGACATTCGTATTTGCGAGAAATTAGCGCCGCTTTCTATCTCTTCTTCACCCACACAGCTTCTGCAGAAATTACGAATGATGTACGTAGTGTCCTGACGTGATCTGCCAAGTGCCAGTGTCCTGTAATGACACGATCCACATTGCATAGACATTCCGCGTGTTTGTTTTCTTGGACGACCACACGCACAAGCTCATTCTGCATTCGTAACGATCTGTTTCCCCAAATTTCCAGGTCATTGACATGAACTCATTATCGAGTAAATAACATGTTTTCCCATGTCAATATATCGACTTGTTCACAAACTAGTTTGAGCATGGCTGTCGATATGCACATGACTTCTCGAAACAGTTTTACAATCTGAAAGCGTAATATCCTTGAGAATATGATTAATCACTCGGATTCGGTGCTTTTCTTATTTTGAGGGGACAGAACAGTAACCGCTTACACTGAAAAAAAATGTGCGCTCTTAACCGCAACAAAATTGCATTTGCAAGAAATTAATAAAATATACTCCCTTGTCTTGTGAGGTTGTGGCTTGCTTGCAATGGCCGAAGCAAGTTTCATTTTGTTTGTCTTTTTCCATTAATTTGTTCCTTGCTTAGTATTTGAAAAGCACGCGTCATTTCACCGAGTAACTTGCTTGGTTAAACAGAGCGGCTAAAGAGATGACACAGGGTGGGCCAAACACAAGTTTCTTTTTAAAAATGCAATAAAATGAACAAAATTCAATTTTTGTCCATGTATTATGGCTTTATTAGTAAGAACAGACATTTCCCATTCATTTTGAAATATATGTATAATATTGTTTATGTGGTTCGCAGTAGCGCATGCTGTCGCCCCAATTTTTCAAGACCTCCTTGATGTCTTCGGACTATAGCTATATATATATGGATTGCTTGGATGATATTGGCTTGAAACGTTTCCCCCATTTTGGCATACCATCGGTCCTTCACAGTTCCCACAAAAAAAAAACTTCTAAAGGGTTCAAATCGCAGCTCCGAGGCGGCCTATTGACATCGCCAAGACGGCTGATAACACGATTTGGGTATTTGGTGCGCAAAAGATTGCTTGTGGCATGGACTTTGTGGCATGGACTTTGTGCCATGGACTTTGTGGTATGGACTTTGTGGCATGGGTTTTGTGGCATGGGCTGTGTGACACGGTGAGCTGTCGCGCATGAACCAGAGGTCGCCAAAATCCAAGTCTGTCCATCAATTTCAGTGAAAAAAAAAAACGGTTAACATGACTCTGTAACTCCCAAAACTGACCAAAACGTTGTTCCCAGCCTCATTTCGAAGAAAAATTGTCCACTGATGCCACCACTCCACAATCCGCACCAAACTGTCACATTCTGTGGATGCATCGACAATAACGTGCCGGTTTTCCATCCGTTCATCGGTTTTCTTTGTTAACGCAGCCGCCGAGCTGAAATTGCGCCTCGTCAGAAAAGATGATCGTTGTCCAAGTCTAGTTGCTATAAGTCCCAAACTGGGAAACGATAATCGAAACGGATGGTCGGAACAACTCATTTCGTTCCGCGGAGGTATGATTAATGATACCGACTTTCTGTCAAGATTTCGAGTGGGAAACAGCTGTCAGTGTCAAACTAACCTACGATTTAAAAAAAAAGAAATCTACTAGATAGCCCACCCTGTATATGGCCACCAAGTTACAACACATTTTTCGTTGATTTCGAGGTT
Organism: Eristalis pertinax; assembly: GCA_907269125.1. Lineage (NCBI taxonomy): Eukaryota > Metazoa > Arthropoda > Insecta > Diptera > Syrphidae > Eristalis > Eristalis pertinax. Next base: position 60,342,387 of record OU026148.1, on the reverse strand, counting down.
ATTTGGACAATTTTTCAAAGCAGAAGCTAATGAATAAATATAGTTGCTTCCATCTGAACTTGACCGACAAACATCGACAAAACTTCAGTCTTATCCGAATTTAAATCTGAAAATTAAATACGTTCCCAGGCATGTCAGCAACTCGAATGGAGTTTACTGAGAGCGACTGAGGCGAAGGTTGCGTGACACCTAATAACGTATGAATACATCGTTCGCGTGTGTACTGAAATCAGGTCAATATGAGTCAATACTAAGGTGGGCTGGAATCCGGGGTGGGCCTGTGCCTCAATCACATGGATGGCAAGTGTGTAATTTGGTTCTTCTAATAGGCGGGGAGGGGAAATCAAACATTCGAAGCAGATTCGTTTCGTTATGATTTGTAGGTCGAAACACGCTAATTGGATTTTAATTCGGTTTGTCGAATGTGGATCACACGTCAAGTGATCTGAGCTAACGTCGAAATCGCTAAGGCCTGCCGAACCTTGGGGAGTCTTAAAAACGTACCCTTATTCATGTAGTTTCGGAATTCATTTTCACAGTGGCGTCGTGGGCCTGTGCATCGACTCTTAACCTTGGTGCCAGGGTTCGACTGCCGGTACGACAAAGCACCCCACCTCTTTCGAGTCATTGACAATTGCTTAAAGAGTAGAAAATGCTTCTCAAACTTGGCCGTTCGGGGTCGGCTTAAAACTGTAGGTCCCTTCCACTCGTGAGAGAACAAAAGCACGCATAACACGAGTGATTGATGTAAAAGTTAGGCCTATATTTGTTACATTAATTCATATTCATCGTCATCGGCGAGTCGGAGAATTTCCTCTAAACGCTTGTTGTTTTGCCGGGGGAAACTCAATATGATTAAAGTATCACTCGCGGGACTCACGAAGACCTGTAGCTGATGTATTTTTCTGGAAAAGCACAGCTTGAACTGCATTCACTTTCAACGACACCGACCGCGTCGTTTAGATGGCAAAGTGCAGCACGTACGTCAATGTCCTCATGATTAAAACAGATTGACCAATAAGCTTTGTTTGTTTTTAGTCTCTTTACGTATTCCAACCTTCCGAATTGAGACATAACATGCATATATTTAGAAACTGAGTTGCTTTTCAACTTTTACTTCTGCACGGTCTGCATCGATAGCGCATACACACACACACATGAAAGTCGTTCATTTGATATGTAAAATTGGACTTTTAAACAACCACCAGTTGCTTGTAGAGAAGCCGTCTGTCAATAAAATCAGTTTATCTTATCACGTCCGCTGTCACGCTTTTGTTTTATCACTCGAATTTCATTGAGGAAAATCTGTTGATCCACTTTTTGATTAATTAAGGTAGATAAGAGTGTTATAAACCCAAAGCGGTGCGCTTGTTCAGAACGTGCGGAACCCATACATATTTATTGCCGATCAATAAAGGCATTTCTTACTCGGTTTTTATAAGTATTCTTGCTTCAGTTGATGGTATGAATTTCGCACAATCAGCCAAGGCAGAGCCGTAGCAGATTTAATTTGATTAAATCATCGAAAGCAGCCATCAATCAGCTCTAACTACGCACATTCATTCCCCGTCATAGGTGAATTTATTAGGAACAAAGAACATTTCATCAGTGTAGCGTGTAGTGCAGTGCACTGAAAATTCATCACGTAATCTCCGCTCGCTGATTCACAGCTTGTTTGTTTGTTAAAATAAAAGAAGGAACAAAAAAAAAACATAGCAACGGGAAAAAACAAAGTGGTGGTCCACATATTTTATCGTAGTCCCAGTGTTAATGTCAAGATTGCTGAAGGCACAATGAACGATCACATGGTCTTGGGAATTCACTCGCAACGACCGGGCTGTTGTTGATAAGCTGTTTTTTTTTTTTTATCATTTGACAAATTAAAGGCTTTTGACTGCAGAATGCTGTAATCTCAGACAGGGACGGATCTTTGAAAGTGTAAGCAATACGAGGCCATGCAATTAAAGTGAGCGTTTCCGTGAAAAGTTTGACGAGTACTGAGACGTTCGGAGATTGCAGATGATATTCCTTTCATTCCGCTATTCGCATTTCTTATACAGTAACAGTTTAGGCCGTCTGCCATACCTAAAGTCTGGATGGACAAGGCAAAGGTCGCGCCTTGATGACGAATTTAGCTAGCTGCACTTTATATTCGAGCACAAGATTGAACAAACCTGGCAATCCTACACTGGCACTCAGCCTAAACAAAACCTGGTCCATTGTACAACCAGGCAGCACTGCTGCTTTCACTAAGCTTCAAAGAACGGTTTGTCTGGGCTGCATAGGGGCCTTCCTGGCCTGGCTTCTTCTTCTGAATCTCCCCCCTCCTTGATATCCACATTATGGGGGCACTCTCAAGTCCATCTTCCGTTTAAAAAGAAGTAGTCTTTGGTACAACTCGCACAGGAGTTTCGATGACCTTGCGCATCGCATTTCTTTTGACCACAGACTCATGGATATGCCTTTTAACCAGCAATCCAGCTGCGACGCACATACGAAGTCGACTTTTCTTGCACTCAGGACTGTCTCTGGCCAGAATATGAGCCAGGAAAAGAATATAGTCGAGTCTTCACGGATGGCTCGAAGACCAATGAAGGATCTAGCGCTGACGCTTTCGTAGAGAGCGATAACATTAGACACCACACATTCATCATAAGGTACATTTTTGCGTCCGTCTTCAGAGCGGAAACCTATGCCATCCTAATGACCACGAACTATATTGTGAAGAACAGGTGGAAGGGAAGACTTGTCTGGATCCCGGGCCACCACGGGATCACGGGCAATGAGATCGCCGATGAACTTGCTAGACAAGGATCAAAGGAGATACTCTTAGGACCCAAACCTGCGTTGGGACTACCCGCGTCCACGGTGAGGGCTTCCATCGATGGCTGGGCTTCTCGAGAGCACAACCGGAGGTGGCATGACTCTGCAGGATGTATGCTCCCTAATGTCTGTAAGAAATCCTCGGCATTCTTGTTATTTCTTCACAGAAAATACTGCAGACGACTTACCGGTGTACTAACGGGCCGCTACACCTTCGCCAAACACCTAAATGTGCTTGGTCTAAGCGAAGAAACCCTCTGCGACGTCTGTGGAGAAGGCGATGACACTGCAGAGCACTTCCTCTGCCAATGTCCCGCCATTGCTCGGATCAGGTGGCAGTTAGTTGGTGCTGATGAGGTGAGAGCTGATGTAGGCAGAAGCGCCTGCTGCTATTTCTCCGGAAGTGCAAAGGAAGTGCTCTGCAGTGTCATTGTCTTCGCCACAGGTGTCCCAGTAGGTGTATGGCGAAGTCTGCAGTCTTTTCTGTCAAGAGATAACAAGAACGCCGCGGATTTCTTACAGCACGCGTTTGCTCTGTCTACTTCCAGGAGAGTCATTCCACCTCCGGTTGTGCTCTCGAGAGGTCCATCGATGGAAGCCCTAACCAAGGACGCAGCTAGTCCCAACTCCTGATTAAGCTTCACGCTACACATACTGAGGGTAGACCGATGGCACCACGTGCATCAGTGCTAAGCAAATCCGGCGTGAACGATTACTCAACGTGATCAGAATGAAGAGAGTATGGCCACGATCCATTCAACTGTAGCATACGCCGCTGACATTGACTTTATTGGTCGAACTAGGAGGAGTTTGCTAGCATTGAGCCATGCGTCTGCGGATCCAACGCCCAAGATGGCTAGGTCATGCGGATCGTATGGACAACTTCGCTACGGCCAGAAGAGTCTTCGACTTTGAGCCTGTGGGACAACATAATAGGGCAAGCCTACGTTTAAAGTGGCACAAGCAAGTGGAGACGAACCTCAGCCAAGTGGTTGCTGCCTGGAGAAGCTTTTTTTTGCTGAAGCCCAGGCACACTTCAGGCGACAATGGGGGGGGATACCGATTTTAGTAATAATTCCGGCTTGGAAGTGTACACATCCCGTAGAAAACGTCATCTAGACGCTGCGGCGAAACTAAGTGTTAGTCATCTTCTTTGCTTAATCATGAAATGGTAACACAATGGGCCTACTCTGGCCTAAGTGCGACTGCTACCAACTAGCAGTCAGCCAACACTCCAACCTACTTGGTGGCGTTTAATGCTGACGTGTTTAATATTGCAAAATATAGTTTCGGCGAATCCTCAGATTATTCGTTAAAACAAATATGTGGTTAGCATTTTTTAGGAATTACTCAGAATTTGGTGTAAGTTGATTAAACAGCTGCCCGGGGCAGCTGCATTTACTGGGATTTAAATAAGACCGGCAAAAAACATTAGCAATCTCTACACACCTTCGGCAAAGTTCCCCAAACATGTACAGTTATGATTCCTTTATCTGAACCCACAATCAATATCTTAATCCGAATTTACAAATAAAATAAGTTTATTTCTCGGCTGACGAATGCCAATAAATCACTCAATCGGAGTATCCTTTAAAAACCCGAGCAAAAAAAAAATGCTTGGAACGTTAAAGTATGCACCGGGAATGTGTGTATGCATTTGTATCTCGTGCGTTTTCTTTTTTTCGCATTCAGTGTCACTTCGCACAAGTTTCGATATAAAAGGGGGCAGCAAATGTTGGAGTCTCGTTTTATGTCACATCTGGTACATGTGTCGATTGTACAGCGGGATGACGAACGATCATAAATATCATTTTTATTTGGCTGTCGACTTCGGGAAGGGCGTGTGTTAATTGCTAATACGTACTGGCTTTGTAAGCAACGTTTTCTTTTTTGTTCTGTGTGAAGTGTTTGTTTTAACTGGATACACTTTAAAGTGCATAAGATATGATTTAGCAAGCAATACCTTATTGAACTCAATCTCATTATGGAGTCTACAGAAATAACCGGTGCATGTGTGCTCTGTAGCTCTGTGGCCTTTCGCTTTCACTTTTGAATGAATTGAAAACAAAAAATCTCCTTTTGTCATTCAAAGAAGAAGAAAAAAGACACTCTGTGCCGTTTTAAGGGGTTTTAAATAAAAAAACAATACCGGTTGCATATTTTATTCTCGTGATGTAAACGTTAATATCAGTGACTTTACCGTTAATACATATACCTAAATATAACACCACAAGGTTGTGCATATTTTTGTTCACATTTAAACGTTGTATTGCGTGCAGAATGTTCGTAAGTGAAATATCACGTATGGAACATTGTGGTGCGAGACAAATAAAATTCCGCTTGAGATAAACAAAGGTGTTACAGATCTTTATCACCGAAGTGTGCGTTAATGTTGACACACTCGCGTGTGTGTATGTTTGCTTTCGCAGGGGCAATTTTCATATTTGTTTGTTTAACTTTGAGAGCTGTTCTTACGGAGATTATGATATCGCCAAAAACATATTTGTTTGAACAATTTTGGATGATTCCTTTAATTCACCTTCACCTTTAATTATATATACAGTCAATCACAAAAGTAAGTAGTCAGCGCAGAGTTTTCTGTATTCTCAACAAAAAAAAAAATCCATATGCGACTCCAAAGAAAACAAATCTTAGATGCAGTTTTCTGTAGTGATTAGTAAAGTACTCGAAACAAAATTATAATTAGGATATTCCACAAACTATAGTCATAGCGGGCCATAAAGCAACAATCGAACCAACTAAATGGCCATTTTAAGTTTAGCTTGGCAATGCTTTTGTCGCAGGTTATTATTGAGATTGTTCAAGTAACCAAATCAATCCATTTATTGATCAGCGGGAACGGAACTAAATTTAACGGGACTAAATTTACCACGTCGCTCCAAGTCCCTGTATTGCGGCAGATTGCTCTCTACGTGAATGATGTACATGTGTGCTGCTTACTTTTGTGCTGTGAATTTTCGTCGTTGACGGTCCCGGGCACACTCTTTCCAGTCATCAAAACCAAGCAGCCTTGTGTCCACGATGACTTAAAACTGGAGATTCGGTCTTTCTCATCTACTTGAACCAGGAGGCTCGGATTCGAAGATCATCTTAGCTGGTGCAATGGTGTCCATGCGCTTGATGTGGCGAAGTCAGTGCAATCGATGGGGTTTTTGCCTTCCGGACTACAAGCACATCTTCGTTGAGTTCGCTATCTACCGTTCACCTTCCTTCGCAGACAAATACAGTCGCCTCCCTCTAAGTTCGAGTTAAACAGAGATCAACTTAGAGGATGGTTTTTTGTATGGAAAATTGAGAGCACCGCTAAGATATGACGAACAAATTAGAGAGAAATTCGACTTGGGGAGAGTCCGCGATTTTTACTGTATTTTAACGTGAGCCCCGCTTCTCCCGAACTCTCACTCCTACATTTCCTTACATGAATGTAGGGTAAGTTTACCGGCTACCAAATTTCAGTACCCGGCCACTTTGATCCAATATCCGGCTACATCCTTGGTCTTCTAAATCTAAAACCCAGCTGTTGAAATCAAAAGCATTTCTTGGGTAAAGTGTTCGAATTGATGATTTTGTCAGAAGAGATGGTTGGAAAGACAACAGATACCGGGAAGCGAAGGGACTTATCCAGGATCCTGTACTATTTCCGGTATTAGATGTACGAATTGGGATTGGAAGCTCTAATGCTGCGGTGGTGGCAGTTCTAATGCTGTGATATATTCCCAAATTTGTTGTTTAAGCAAAACCTATGGCTTCAGACAACTGCAGTGGTCCATCGTTGTTAATATATAAGCAGTAAGTGAGGCAAGATAAATCTCTTGAAACTCTGCGACAGGGGCTACTTTTAATGACTCTACAACTATTTGTACGTATTTTAGAGACACTAATTCCTTGTTGTTCTAGATTACCTTTGATTTCAAGGACGACAGATGTTGCACTAAAGAACCGATCTCCGTTCGCTGTTTCAGTGGGCTTTTTCTGTCGGTTGCACTGTTTCTATAGGTGCCCCTGGTTCTGTAACTTCTGTAGGCTGCGCCTTAAACTGGTGCCGTTCGTTCTATAAACTGCACCCAGATTTTTCTGTGGCTTCACTGCAAGTGTCCATGAGAGTGGATGTATAGGTGTCAGAGTCGGCGTTGGTTGTTGACCGCTAGTAGACAGGCCCTCGTGGCTCCGTCCTTCTTGTCAACTGATATACCTGACTGTTTGTCGACCCTATCAGTGGTGATAGGCCAGCCAAATCGCCCCACAGTTAGACCATGTTGGTCCATTGTGAATCAGTGTAGATAGTGGCCAAAGATGTTCTGACCGTCAGATGTTCAACAGCGTCGTGACTGATCTTTTCAGTTTGCTCAGCAGCAGGAACAGAAATCGGGGTATTTGGAGATTCACCATTTTCATGCTATTTTTTTACTGTAAAATTAAATTTTGGATTCCCACGAGTTGTTGGGAATGAAATGTCACCCTGGGAAGAACCTGATTACCGAAGGATGTGCAGGATTTAAACCGAAGGTCGCGAATGTATTCGGAGTTTGCATAATAGGGACTAAGCACTCTCTCAGCCATGCATTTCTCGGCGTATGCTGTTCCACCACATGGCTGCAGAGATTATTTTTCAGAGGTTTACTCCTCCCGTCGCTTACTTTGGTCGAATGCGTACAGACACAAGATCAATGATCATGCATTTCAGACATTTGTAAAAAAACCAATGTTCAGCATGAACTGAGATGTTTAACCTCTTATCTCGGTGTATCATTCGTTGCCTGGTTGTGACCCCGAGGAGGGGCTAAAAGTCTTCTTGTACCGGTAACTAGATATAGATCGTCCATCGACTTTGAGTGTGCGACTGGACCACCGAATCCGGCCACAATATGTTTACTAATTGAAAACATTCACTTCTTATTACGCGAACTCTAAAACGTACTTCACAAAATTAATATTTGCTAAAATAAATAGGCGATTATTTGTTCAATTCAGGATTATTTATTTTAGAACTTCCAATCGGTTTGAATTCAAAATACAAAAAGGAACGAACAAATAGTTGACATATCGAAAGAGGAAAACAAAGTGAACGAAAGAAAAAGAGACAACAGCATGAATTAGCAACTTGTAAATTTGATATGCATTTAAGCCCTGAACGCATTGTGTTAAGCCCAAATCGCAATAGCGCGCTCGGTCGGTCGGGTTTTCATAGGCGTTGGTACGCGTTTTATCGAGTTTACGAGAATGTTATGTCAAAACGCGATACACTCAGTTTTCCATATCGAAACAGAACGCGCGCTTTTAACACTTCCAATGTTCTGAAATACATTTTGCAAGAAAAAAATATGCAATAACTACAAATAAAATCCCTAACAAAAATTAATTGCTTACTCAAAGTACACAAATAGTTAGTCAACCCGCCAAAAATGAAAAGTCATGGTTGAATACAAAAAAAAAAACGGGTGAATAGAGAGTACCTAGAACTTTGTGCTCTGGCTTACGATATTACGGTCTGTGAAGCCTCAACGCCCGACCGCTGTATTGTGACGTCAAAGCCCGACCGCTCGAACGCGCTATTGCGATATGGGTATAATTGTCTCAACAATATTTATTAAACCAGGATTGTAGTCACAATTTATTTATTCAAGTAAATAATGTTAAATTTCCTAAATACCGACAATTAAATAGAAAGTGGCCGGATACTGGTGCATCTACCCTACTTGTATACAACATATCAATGCATACATATATGTATAGACTAATCAATTATTTCTGGAAACATTCAAGTGATTTGTGTATTTCCGTTAAATAAGGTTACTAGAGCACTTCTAATTGAAGGTCATAGAACGTGTTAATACATTTGCGACAAATTACTCCCTGTGCCGCCGAGTTACAACCACTCCTTCATACATACATTTGTTTATAATGACAAAATCAATAGATTCCAACGCTGATTTGTTTTGTATATGAAATACCCATTTCCTCAGCAGCAACAAAGCACGCGATATTTGAAATCGAAATGTGGACTTAGGGCGCCATTTGCTGTTCACATTCACTTTAATAGAACACTGCTGCCTTCTGAGGAACGAATAAGACGATCATAAAATTCTTTAAAATGCCTTCACTTTTTATCACATCACATGGAAACAATTAGAGATGAGTAAGAGTATAGCATCATATTCATACAAGGAATATGCGACCAAATAAAGTGTCGATGAATTACTTCAGAGTTCGTTTCTTCGAATTTGATTTGATTGCGAGAGCACACACGTGTGTCGATCGTTCATATTATTTATTTATTAAGCGCCATTGATAATTAGAGCATGTGTCTACTTAGTGAATATAACAAGTTAAAGAGTGAAATGGAAATCTCATTTGTAAGGGATCCCCGTACTTTGCGGGCGTGTGAAATTGCCTCATAATGTTAACGAACAGATTGTCGCGCAAGAAAGGGAACAACTTGGCCTGCTGGTCAAAAATAGGTTTCCCGCTAAGGGGACTATCTTCTTGTAGGAATGAAGCATTTCGTCATCGGTTTGAAGTAGCATCAGAACATTTATTCATAGAATTTCAGGTGGTACAGTGGAGCAGAATGCTCTTAAAGTTGGCATTAAATCAACGAGAAAAGCTTTGAATTTGGCATAACTGCTCTTGGTATGATTCCTTGTCGAAGTTGCATATGGACACGACCACTAAAACGACGCGTAGATCACCAGGGGCACGTTTCGCAGTACTGTCTTTATTGAATCTACTGTTCGGCTACACAGTTCGACGGAAACGGACGCTGTCTCTGTTTAAAAACTCACTCTGAGCCCGGCTTGTTGGCATAAACCAATGATTGTTCAAGTCTAAAGGTGTTAAATGACACCATCTAGGCGGCCAATCGGCATGACCATTTCTCCATAAATAAATCAATTGATACACCAGCTATTTGAAACAGCGCGTTTCCTTAATGCCTTGTCGATTAGTCTATAAACTTCTAGTACTCTGATCGACCCACCACACAGGATTCTTTTCGAGTCTTTATATACATACAAGTGGATAAGTTATACAAAAGGTCTTTCATTATGTGCTTCCTATGTCATCGACATTCTTTATTCGTTTGAAAGGCCTATCGATCCCATTATGTGTGGAATATAGCGTCGTTAAAATGTCCACGGCGGCCTCTCTGGGTGGCTCGCATCCGAGATCTCTAATTTTGCATGGTTCTTGCGCATAAATCAGGGTACCGATGACGTGGATTATGTTGGCTTCCAAGACCGCTGTGGTTTGTGGCTTATTCGTACAGATCTGCGACTTCAGAAAACCCCAGAAGAAAAAGTCGAACGGGATCAAATCGCACTATCTCGGTGGCCGGTTCACATCAGCTCCACATGAGTTGACTATGCCCTCCAATGACTCGTGCAGAATTTCCAATGTGACGTTAGCTGTGTGGCAGATAGTGCCGTCCACATGCCATTGGTGTCCATATAATCCAATTCTGCCCAAAAGAAGTCGGTAATCATCGACGTTCTCAAAGAAACATGGACTGATAACGCCGCCAGCCCAAAAATGCACACCAAACAGTGATGCATTGGACGCTCTTGAATGTCGTGTGGATTGGTGTCGTCCAAAAGTGTTCCGCCTCATCTTCTTTTTTTGGAGCTACAGTTCGGGGTGGTCCTGGGCCTCAACCAACAAGTCTCTCCAGCCAGCACGAGGTCCTTCCCCACTTGCGGGCGCCATCTCATTCGAGGACGTCCTCTGTTGCGTTGTTCCGATGGCTCGGAATCGAAGACTCCTGGCCGGAGCTGTGGTTTCCATCCGCTCTACATTACCTAGCCACCTTATGCGCTGGATCCGAAGACGCTTAACTAGGTGCATGCCGCTGTACATTTCGTGATTGAATCTCCTCCTCCAGACGCCATCAACGCAAACAGGATCAAACGTAGAACATTCTCTCTCAAAATGACAAATAGCTTCTCCATCCGCTTTCAATAGCGTCCATGTCTCTGCACCATAGAGCAGGCGCGGAGCTTTGCTCGAACAGACCACCGATTTTGATAAAACAGTTGCGTCATTAGCACGTGTTGTTGAACACTATGTCCGTCAATGGTGATTCGGCAAAATAGACTGGTTAAATGACAGCCAATTTGACAGATGGCTGAAGAAGATGGCATTCAAGAAAATTACCGCTTTGAACTGTCAAACTCGGAAGTCCCCATTGGAAGACCCTTTAGGCCGCTTTTACACACGCTAAATTCGTCGCCGACTTTTGGATGAAGTGGTCAAGGGAGGTGAGACCAAAGGGATCACACAAAGCAAATAACACACACATTGAAAAATTCGGGGACGAATTTAGCGTGTGTAAAAGCAGCCTTAGATGTCACTCTTCATATGTTATCAACTCTTCAAGTATTTACGTTTAAACTGCACGGAAATATTCATGTTGTAACTTCGCCTCAGGAACGATGTTTTCATTGCACAAATAGCAAGTCCACGAGTCAACTTATCACGATGTACATGCGTCTGACGAGTCGGTCTGAATTGTCCTTCTGGGAAGGCAATAAAGTGGGTAAACCCAAATAAAAAAAATGTTTTATATCCGATTGATCACAAAAATAAGTCATAACCAACCACAGGCTGAACTGAATTGCAAGCAGAAAGGCATGTTGGGTTTATCCGTCATTTACTCATTGTACCGATAAATCGTAGCGTGCAGAGATTCCAACGTTATAGTTAACTCTCCAAGGGAAAATAAACACCAAACTATGTGCTGTGTACAGATGCACACGCGCCCATAGGAGTTATCTGTTTTTAGTCAAAATCCACTTCACTCACTTCCTTATTGTTTCCCGTCAAGCGTTTTCATTTTTGAGCTCAAAATTCGAACGCGTAGTCAGTCTCAAATGATCTGAAAATTGTTCACATTCAGGCCAGCGAACTCGGTTGTGTTCAAATGTGCTACCTTTGTTAGCCAGCCAAACAAAAGCAGTTCCCGTTTCGATCGATAACTTTAATTTACTTCAGCTTTGATGTCATACGGTAAAAGTAGATAGCGAACAACACCCCCTTCATGCGGTGGTAGTTGAAAATTCGACCTTTAAACCATCCACCCGCTCGCACACAATGACTGATGTATCCTGTTCTATTCTTCATTCACAGTGTACTGCTATTGACGACAGCATCGAAGACTCAGAAGGCTCAACAACCGACGGAACTGCATCACTTGGAAAGTCTTACGATGAGGTATGGAAAGCATATTTATACATATAATCACTTAACGTGACCCATTTTTTTGGTGTGTTTTTAGATAACTTTCCTTGTCGATGCAGCCTTTCAAAATAAAAACAAGGGGAAGCAGAAAATGGGAAATCGCAGCAGTGACTCCGATGGAAAATCCTCAGTCAGACTGTCACGCACCCTAACCGAAAAGCGAAAAGACTATGTTCGACGAATATCGGAGATGCCCGATAGCTATTCATCAATTTCAAAATACGGAACACTTCATCGCACCTTAAAGGCACCAGTGTTGAAGACATTCTCCTTGGAAGGCGACGAAGAAGACGACGACGACGACGACGTAACCAGTAACTCGAGCAGTGAGGAGGAGAACTCCATGATACCACCACCACAACCGCCGACCAGTGAGCGCATTGAAAAGTTTAATAAACTCATTGAGGACAGTACCAGTTCAACGACGACTGCAACAAATAATAACAACATCAAAATGCGTCCGAAACGGTCAGCTGATGTGCAGCAGATAATCAAGCCACCCGCGGATGAGGTTATAAGCGATGCAGTCGATGCGGCCAAGAAGGCTGCAGAGGTGGCCGCTGCCGAAAAGGAGAAAGAGGCAGCATCCTCACAAGGTCCGAAGTTATTTCAAGTTTGCCTCTTAATCGGCTACAACATGAGCAGCAAGTCGGCATATTTGAAATCGAAATACCCGCCAAATGAACCCATTCCCGATAATATCGAACAGTTTGTCTTTCCGCACATTGATCTCGTGAAGACCGGCAAAGAGAATCAAGAATACTGTCTGATTCTAACCGATGATCAGGGCTTCAAGATCTACGGTTATTGCAGGCGTGTCTTACCGGAAAACTCAGACACATGCCTTCCACTGTGTTACTGTATTATAAGTGAGACAAAAGCTTTAGGGTTCTATCAGAAACTACTGAAAGAAGTTGAGTCCCGACACGGGCAAACCGAGACTGAAATGAATGTGCTTTTTAGCAATTTGCAAAGAGCCGAAATTCCACCCGCTGGTAAATGTTTGCACATAAAAATTCCACTCTTCTCACGGCCGGTGACGTTTTTCTCGTCGAAAGTGTCGCCAAAACGGATGAGTCTCGAGGCGAATCCCAAATGGCTGGCAGAGGCGGCAGCTCAGGGAACTCTAATAGAGGGTTCGGCTACATTGAATGACGGCAGGAGAAGCGGAACAGCCGGTGGACAGAGCCAAGGACAGCCATATGATTATCTCGTGAACAGGATTATAAGAGATCCACGCTACGACGAGATATTCATACGCAGACCGAGCGACTTGAGACTGGAAAACACTGAACTCAGCGAGCTGCTGATTTGTCTTGGCCCCGAACTGCTTATCGATGTCTTCTCGAATTTGCTACTCGAACGAAAAGTGATCCTACAGAGCTGCAATATATCGCTGCTCTCCAAGGCAATACTGGCACTGCAAACGATGCTGTATCCCTTTCAGTGGCAGTACACGATAGTGACCATTCTGCCGTCTAGTTTGGTGGAGATTTGCCAAGCACCCTTTCCGGTTCTTGCGGGCATCCTAGAACCACTAACGTTCGAGATCGAAGATGGTGCTGTGGTGAATTTGGACTCGAAGCGAATCACCCAAACCTGTGGCGACGAACGAACAATCATTCCTCCATCACTTCGCAAATCATTGCAAGTCTCATTGGCCATGGTCGATCTGATCGACAAGGGAAAAATGCTCTCCAGTGTGCTAATCAGTGAGGCATTCTTGCGTTTCTTCATTGAGCTATTTGGTGACTATCGACATGGTTACTACCACAGGGAGCAGTTCATTCAATCGCACACGTCACAGAATATAAAGTTCTTCCTCGAATGGTTCGTGGAGACATCGATGTTTCGGCACTACGTCAATAATCGATACAAGACCGAACTGTGCGATGTCGAATGTGATACGAACGCTGAATTTTACAATATATTCGATGCGAGGCTAATGGAGAAGAGCGAAAGCAATCTGAAGACAATAAGAAACATGGAGTCGATAGTAAAGAACTCGAAGATAATCAAGAAGAGCAAAAGCAAAAGCTTCAAGAAACGATTTAAAGAGTTCTTCGAATAACTTTAATCAATTTGAATAGTAACACATCCGACTCCGGTTTTCCTATCCGAAGTGAAATATCCGAAAAGCCTGTGTCATATAATGAAGGAAACGCTTACATTTATTATTTTTTTTTTACACTCAATTGATGGAGGAAATCACTATCGCTAGGGATTTTCGAAGAATGAATGTTCGAATGGCAGTTGATTTGAGGAAACGAAAAAAATAAAGAAAAGAAACTCTAAACGCACATAAATAAAAATAATGTGAATCAAAAGGGGGTTCACAGGTAGATGGAACTAGTATCGAGGGCATTTAGGAAGGAAAATCGTTTGAGAACGACGTAGATGGGTGTGGTGAATGCATTGCAAAGTGAAAGAGGTCGTTTTGATTCCTGTTCAAGTCGAAATGCTAAATGCCACAAGCTAGCAATAATATCAAGTGCATTTTACTAAGAACAAGGCACGTGGCGAATGATGCCAATACGATTAATAAATCTACATAATACATGTAAGACTGAGTCACCATAAACAATTCATTAAATCCGGACTACCTGCATGTAAGGCGAACGTTTTGTGTACACCACTCGATTGCAATCACTGGCTCCTCCACATGACTGAGAGACTATTGGGCACATTCTCATCCTCAGTTTACTAGAAATTCGATCAGAATCACTCGCAAATAATATGTTGCTCTAAAAAATGATCCACTCCACAAGGTTTTCATACAGTCCCACCTAACGAACGGCTGAGCGGTGCAGAGATCCGCATTCCACATCGCAGAAGTTCGATCTCAATCGCATAGTGTAGACGATTACTGTTTTGATTTTGTTTTCGCCAACGCTCGAGGGTCTTGACAGTGTGCGGCCATCATTGGTTTTCTTTATCAAAGTGGACTGGATTGCAAGATGTAAAAAGAAAGTACACACAACACAACACACACACACTATGTATAAAAATAATCCAAAATTTCATATCACATTTAGTTTGTTAGCTTTCTCTTCCTCCTCTTCTCTCTGTTTTGTGTTACAATTTCTCAGATGATTTTTCCATTCTCCTCTCTTCTCTCTTCATTTCTTCCTATTGGAATAAAATTGAAAAAAAAAAAAATCAAAATGCCTTAAGTAGAATCAGATAATATCTATTGTTTTCTTTGTTTTAAGAGAAATATTTATGTATATATATATATATGAAAGGGAAACTATGATAACATAAATAAACGTTAGTAACTTCCCTCGAGTGAGTCGGGCGGGGGGTGGAATAAATGGATATACATATAGCAAGCAATTACATATACTTTTTAGCGAATGTATTAAAGAAAGAAAAAGAAAAAAAACGATGAAGAAAGATATTAAATTATTTATGTTATAAGTGTGTAGCTCTAAAGATTATATACAACAGTAAATAAAATGCATACGAAATAAAATCACATGACACTGTATACAAATATTCCTTTTTTTTCCTCCTTTTTTTCCGACTATTTTAGTTTGTGTGAATTTTAGTTTTATCATATAACGTTCTGTTTAAGTTTTTGTATAAATGAACGAAAAATAGAAACTCAAATAAAAATGGAGTGATTCTTTTTTTATTTGCTGCTTCGAAGGGACTATTTCATTCTACTCCAGTTTACTGAATTGAATTGCTTGGAGTATGGATTGTATGTCTGAGATGGAGCTTACCCAGTTCCCATCAAACGAAATCAAGCAAGGTTTCATCAAATTTCTGCCTTCACAGCCTCAAATGGGTTTGGTACTGTATTTAAGATTCAGCAATCTGGACACATGTGTTCCGCATCCTCTTCAACAAGCACTTCATCTTCAGATTATAATATTCGAAGACGTTTTAAAGGCACAGTCACCCACTGATTGGACCGTCTTATGTTAAGTGTTAAGGTTCTGCACTTGCGGTTTGAAAGCTTGTTTCCATTTTTTTTTCAAAAGATAAATGTGTAAGGGTGTTTTTATAAACGTCGGAAATCAGCGCTAGTACAATCGCATTTCTTTCCTCATGCGTTTTTGAACACACACACGGTGCACAATGTCTGCAGGCTTGCTGTAGGACAAAATATTTTTCTTCCAATCGACCCTTTTTGCAGTCAAAAAATAATGACTGCACAATCTGACCGACATCGATGAGCTATTGACGTTTATGAACAATAGGAACTGCAGTTCACCTAAGTTAGTACGATAGTAATTCTGCATTAATGAACATGGATAACGCAGTCCTTTGTTAGTCTGACGTTTATGAAAACAACCTAAATATAAGAAACCATGACTTTCGGACAGAGATGAAGTATTACATGTCTGGTGATTGATTTCATGGTGTACATGATTTCTGCTTTCGGAGTTTCGAAACCTCGTGATTTCGGCGAAATCTTGTTGAAATCCCCTTGAGTTCATCCGTTCGTGGGAGGTTGTCACACCGAACAAGCCTGCAGCGTGAACTTCAGCTACAGTTACACATCCACTCCAACCAGGATATGCTTGTTCATTGAATCAAAAAGTAGTTGTCGCAATTTTCTATGAACCATTCTCATAACTTCTATACTCATTTTCGAATAAATATTGTTTTGCAACGTTAACATTTTAGAAACAAATGCAGTGGAGAATCTAGAATGAACACTTGCTTACTTAACAGGCCTACCCCACGTGGAGGGTCTCACTCATAGCAAGCGCTGACGGTCCTGGGCACCTTCCAATCATCAAGATCAAGCTTCGCCCACGTTTGCCTGATCTACTTACCGAAACTAAGGTCTTCCTCTCCTCGAGCCAGGATTCATAGCCCCTTTTAGCATTGGTGTCCATGCCCTTAATGTGGCCGATCCAGTTCAGTCTACGGATTTTTTCCTTCCGGACTACATCTACATTTGGTAAGGCTCGTTAAGTCGCGGTTGTGTCTTCTCTTCCATTCACCTTCCTCGCAGACGGGAACATGTATCCGACGTAGAACTTTTCATTCTAAGGCACCAAGAAACAGCTGCTGTTTCTCTTTTCCTCTAACTTTCGGCTCCATATAGTAGAGACTGGGAAAATAAGAGTTTTGTAAAGCATGATCTTGGTCCTACGAGTTAGTAGCTTTGTTGTCTAGTTGTTTGGACGTAGAATCGCCCATGATAGCCGGTGCTACTTCGGATCTATAGGAGGATGTCGTTTGTGGAGTTCGCGTGCGGCTTCTGGCCCGGCAAACCAACAGTAGACCCCATTCTCACACTGAGGCAAATCCTGCCACGAGGTAGACAAACTCCTTCACTACCTCAAAGATGTAGCTATCGATTGTGATGTTTTGTCACCGTTGGTGTGTGACGGATCGATTATTGCTCAACAGCATGTATTTCGTCTTTTCCTCATTAATCTTAAGACCAACTCGTTTCGCCTGCTCTTCAATCGCCGTAAATGGTTACACTACGATGCGCATCGATGTCATCTGCGTAACCCAACAATTGGACTGGCTTGTAGAATATAGTGCCTTCCGTGTTTTCAACTGCTCGTCGCATCGAGTCTGTGTGCGTGGTGTGACAAGAATATGGCCATCGCTCGATTAGCTCCTTCCGATGAATACTGTCGTATGCGGTTTTAAAATTGATGCATAAGGTGGTGTGTATCGATTTGCTGGTCTTCTCCAGAATTTTTGCGGTGCAAAACGGCTCCAGACGTTCACACAGTTTCAGAACGTTTCCGATGTGGGGAAACCATTCATGCACATATGTACACTTAATGGACCTTCGTGAAGAAAATATAAGAATCCATCAATTGATGTCATCAATCAAGTTAAACTGAAGACACCTAGTATCTGGAAGGATTGATGGTTGAAACCCGAAATCAACTATTGGACTAATATCCGACTTCACAAGTGATTGTCTTGTCCAGGGATGACTTTCAGGGACATTTTGAAAGTTATTCACGAAAATGGCTCACAAATAGATCCCTATGGCCCGAGAAAACGTTATAAAAGAAACGCTGTCGCAAAATGTAAAGGGACAGGGCTTCTGTCTCTATTCTACTTGATTTCTGGTTGAGACATACGAACAAATCAGACTCTATCATTACTTTACAGAGGGAATACGTACATAAGCACATCATATACATTTTTCTTTGTGTGGCACTAAAGACCGAGGTGGACCTAGGCATCGATAATCCTCTCCAGGTTGCGCAATCTTTGCCTTCTTGCTTTCAACTTTTGGTTGAGGTTCTCCACTAATGTACTCCACTTTAGATGCAGGCGTTCTCTGTTGTCAAACAGGCCTGAAGTCAAAGACTCTTCGATCGCATATCAAAGATCGCACGCATAACTTATTTCCTGAAGAAACCAGGGACTTATTCCGCTTTTGAAACTGTCTATAAAACTGACTAGTATATGAATGGTCACATACTAGCAAAGTGGAACGAAAACCAAAAAATGGAATACCTCGGACACGTCTTAATATACAAACTCCTTCAACTAATTCTGCAAGGAAAGATAGTGGGAAGAAGAACAGTGGCAGGATAAAGGCCCTCATTGCCATCAAATCTGCGAGACTGGCTCAATGTTTCCACCATGGAGCTATAAGAGGTTTCACAAATGAATACACACTACAAATGATGACTTTCAACCTTCGTAGTGCAGAGGAACTATAAGAAGAAGTAAAGTAAGTTTGTTACCAAGTAATAACAGCCACATATCAACGATGGTAAAAAACTACTTTCATTGCGTATGATAGACACGAAATCTGTTACGTATGTGACTTAATTATGAAGTGCTTATTTCTTGACGAATTATTCCCAAAATTATGCATGAGCTTATTTGTTTATACAACAAACGAAGCAGAAACCAGCTAAAGTTATTGATTTCAACTTGTCCATATTTAAATTAAGTGAATACGTTCAGACAAGTAAACGTGCGTGGACTTGAATGAAATATGTTTCTGTACGCACTTAATGTGGTAATTGATAACTAACAGAGTCAACTTGTAGCCGGGGTCTAGATCATGATCTAGTTAATTTGTCAGAAGGAACAAGGTGTGAATTGGAACATTCTGACCAAAGGATGGAGCAGTTCTTCCCAAGATCGAACTGGTCTACATTCAGTTGGTCACCGAACATGAATTTTGAAGAATTTATCGTACATGTGCTTCACCGAAATATGATTAATTTCAATCAGTAACAGTCTTAAAATTCCAATTCCAATTGGAAACTTCAAAATCCATTCAAAATTCAATCTCCAACGTCACTCCCCCAAATAACGTTCAAATATGGAATTCAAGGTTTCCTCTTCGCTCACCACACACAATGCCTACCTGAATGCACTCTAATCTGCTGTCAAAGATGAAAGGAGAAGAAGAAGAAAAAAGAAAAAAAAAATCATCTGTTAGCCGACTGTCACATTTTAGGTCGGTGTGCGTTAAAATCTTGTAAGAAATCTATTTTGTGTTGGCCTAGTGTGCATTCGTGTGCATTGTTTGTGATGTCAAGAAAAAATATATGAATATATTTTAATTAATTTTCTGTGTGAAATCTAGTATCGGTTATTGGGCGAGAGGGGTCAAACTTGATATTGAAACGCGTCCGGGATTGTCCGTGTTAACGCATTGCGTGTTGAAAAATCAATTGGTGCCGCTGAGTAAACGAAAATTTCACTTGTTTCCAATCAGTTTGGATTACAGTGAGAGAAAAATGCAATCCGCAAAACTGGCACTGCGTGAAGAAGACGTAGTGAGGCTAACGTTAGAGTTTCTCGATAACCGTGAGTTACACATAAGCCAGCTTTCTCTTGAGCGCGAGACTGGCGTTATTAATGGCCAATATTCGGATGATGTGTTATTTCTGCGTCAACTCATACTCGACGGGCAGTGGGATGATGTGATTGAATTTATTCAACCATTAGAGGCACTCACACAGTTTAATATAAAGAAATTCTGCTACACAATCCTTCGTCACAAGTACATTGAGTTGTTGTGCATCAAATCGGAGGCGGGCGGTTCAAATACGGCTGCCGGACAGGGAGTGAATTCCATGGAGGGTGCTGTTGAGGAAGTTGTCCAGATTCTAGAACAATTGGAGAAATTAGCCCCAACCAAGGAGGAGTATTCTAACCTGTGTCTGCTGTTAACTTTTCCCCGGTTGGCTGATCACTTGCAGTTTCGCGACTGGAATCCCAGCAAGGCACGAGTTCAATGTTTTCGTGAGATTTTCCCACTCGTCGAGAAATTCCTGCCCCACGACACGAAGTTGAACGTGGCCCCGTGGGCTAAGAATGACCGGCTGATACAACTGATCATAAAAGGCGTGCTGTACGAGTCGTGTGTTAGTTATTGCCAAGCAAAGGCGACTGGTTCTACGGAGGCGTTTAGTCAAGACTTGATATTCTCAAAGTTGCTTGACGGATCGGTAGGTTTCAGTGATTCAGATCTTTCATTACTCAGTTGGTTGCAGAGCATCCCATCGGAGATATTCTCGGTGCCGTTCGAGCAGAAAACTTTAAACGTTAACGTTGAGTGTTTAGAGCGACCATCGTTGGAGACATCTTGGACGGAGCATATGCTGGTGACACCAATAAAGCCGAAGACGTTCCCGCATTCAGTGATGCCCTTTACGCGTCCCCGGAGTGCTGCTGATATTATGACAAGATCGTTAGTGTCGAATTTAGAAGCGCTACCATTTGGAATGAACGCGGCCAAGTTGTCGGAAACAATTGAAAAATCGTCGATGTCACGATCGAGTTTCGCGAGTTTTCATCTAACGGGAATTAAATCCACGAACAGAAATATAATGGCTTCCAGTGTGGACAGACTGTTTTCGAATGATTTTTCGGGTAACGGCAACAATAACCACGGCGAGTTCGAGAGTCTTCCATCGATTCAGGAGTATCGAGACATACACAGTTCAAATGAGATGCACACTTCCGAGAAGCAGCACGACAAGAGCAGTGGCCGCGAGAGTCCGGTCACAGCAACTTCCACAGCGAAGAGCTCCAGGAGGGATTCATTGAGCGAGTCGCAGACAATACCATCGCATACGAAAATAGTGAAGCAGCCACCAGTCGCCGCCGTAGCAGCATCACCGCCGCAAGTGGGGCAACCGTCTGCAGGAATAGCAGACGATTCTTTTGGAAGTCCCAAGCCAGGGCCGAACTTTTCGACCAGAATGAAGGGGGAACTGTTCGAGAAGTTCCACAAGCAGAAGAAGAACAAAGAAGCAGCCGAGTTCGAGACGAGTAATTCTGGGATACCCGAAGGCCTCGATGACGAGGCAGGAGATGGCTTCAAATCGCTAACGAACAAGGACAACAGCCGACCACACTTCGTGGCTGTGACCAGCCTGGAGGACGTTCAAGCAGTTCGCTGTGCAGAGTTCCACCCCAGCGGTCGAATCTACGCAGTGGGTTCGAACTCGAAAACTTTCCGGATTTGTGAGTATCCGCCGTTGACAGATGTGCTGGAGCAGCACACCACGTATCAGCCAACAGTGCTGTTCAAGCGCACAAAGCATCACAAAGGATCGATTTACTGCATGGGCTGGGCCCCAGACGGAGAGCTTGTGGCCACCGGTTCGAACGACAAGACAATAAAACTGATGCGGTATAACGAGGTGAACAAACAACTGGAGGGAGGTGAAATCGAGCTGACGGTTCACGACGGCACTGTTCGGGATCTTTGCTTCCTGGAGGATTCCACAAACAAGGCGAGTCTGCTGATCAGCGGCGGTGCGGGCGATTGTAAGATTTACGTAACAGACTGTGCAACGGCAACTCCATTCCAGGCACTCAGCGGACACAGTGGTCACATACTGTCGCTCTTCAATTGGGGTTGCGCCGTTTTCGCCTCCGGTTCGCACGACAAGACCGTACGATTTTGGGATCTACGCACAAGGGGCTGTGTCAACACCATAACACCGGCGACAAACCCCAGCTCGAGGCAGGGCTCACCAGTAGCTGCCGTGTGCGTCGATCCATCCGGTAGGCTTCTAGTGTCGGGTCATGAGGATAGCTCCTGCGTGCTGTACGACATTCGCGGAAACCGACCCATTCAGTGCTTTAAACCACATTCAGCAGACGTGCGATCAATTCGCTTCTCACCGTCGGCCTATTACTTACTCACTTGTGGATACGACAACAAGCTGGTGTTAACCGACCTTCAGGCCGATCTGACACTCCCACTGCCATCGGTTGTGGTGGCGCAGCATGCCGACAAAGTAATCTCTGGACGTTGGCATCCCACAGACTTTTCGTTCTTGTCAACGTCAGCAGATAAAACTGCCACCTTGTGGGCGTTGCCTCCATTGTAAACAAATCCCATACTTGTCCATTTCTTATGTAAACACTTCCAGTGCAATACAAATTGTTGTTTTTCCCCCAAAATCATGCATAATTCATACTGCAAAATTTTCGCATTCATTTTCTGACACTCACTCACTCACACTCTACTCACACATCGATATTAGTTTTTTTTTTTTTTTAAACTTTAAGTCGATATACAACTGCGTACATACATAATTTTTATACGTTTTGTATGAGATTATCCCTCTCTCTTGAATAACATTGTTTCGCATGCCCATAATCAAATTGTAGATGCATTCGCAACAGATTCAGATTCAGTTTAATTTATAAGTACACACAAACAAAGCGCGCGCATTCAAATTAATATTTATACACACACACAAATATGCATATACATACATACCTAACATTAATGTTTATATAACAACAGAGCAACATCTCACAAATAATTACGAGAGCTACAACATTACAAATACAAATCTGAATTGTGCGAGTAGTTATACTCCCAACTCTGTCTCTCTATCTCTTTTTAGATATAAAGTGTTTTTATACATTTATTTAACTTAACTTAATGATAAAACAAAGGAAAATTGTTTTTTTTTTATTGTTCATTTATTAGCCAGAAAATATAGCTGATTACGGAATTTACTAAATGAATGTAACGGATTAAAAAGAAGGAAAATAAAAATAAATAATATTATTGAAATTAACCAATTTGTTTTCTTGTTCCATTTGCCCACGCATAACCGCAACCCGCACACCGCTGCGGTGTAATAAGGATTGAGCGGGTTTATCGATGTTGATCGATGGTGGCTTTTGGGGCGGCGGCGCGCTGTGCCTTGCTGCATCTTCGGTGATTCACACTGTTGACGATCGATAATGTAAGCATCTGAGACAATTTAAGTGATATCATCCGCTGTTCGATCGCTTGCTGAGTGTGTGAGATCATTGCATTCCTTTTAAGAGCTGGCTTCGTTTATATGGACTGAATAAATTCGATGCACGATGTGGTGACTAGAGTGTGGATTAATCACTGTGACATTTCATGGAGAGTTGGAAGGTGACCTATTAACTCATGGGAGCTGCTAATAATCTGATTCAAATTCGGCGGAAATAGATCGTATTTTTTCTGCAAACATCACCAAGTTCCTGCGTCGCTACCAAAGCCAAGCTTAATGGAACTAAGTTGCATGTACGTAGATGAGTGCATTCAAAGTCCTTGGGCAAGGTCATGTGCTTAATTGTCATCGATGAAAGCTTAGACAAGCGTTCGAAATAATCTCTTGATTTCTTCTTTGTTTGGCGCTATGGTCTGGGGTGAAGCTGTGCCTCACCAAAAATCCCGTCCAGCCAGCACGATCTTACGCCAGCTGCCTCCAATTGCGCACACGAAGTTGGTTGAGGTCCTTCTCTGCTTGTATGCACCATCTCGTTCGAGGACGTCCTCTGTTGCGTTGTCCCAATGGCTCGGAATCGAAGATACAGCCGGAGCTGTGGTGTCTACATGACTTAGCCATCTTAAGCGTTGGATCCGACGACGCTTAACTAGGTGCATGCCGCTGTACATTTCGTGGTTGAATCGAGGAGGAGTACTTCAGACGCCATTAACGCAAACAGGACCAAAGATCGCACGTAGAACTTTTCTCTCAAAACGACCAAGAGCTTCCTCATCCGCTTTCAATAGCGTCCATGTCTCTGCGCCATATTGCAGGACAGGGATGATCAGAGGGATATATAAAGTCAGCGTGGTCGTTCGAGAGTCGAAGCCACTTGAGTCCAAAGAAACAGCGTAATTCTGAGCTTGATCTCGGTACTGGTGTTATTGTCCCTGTTTACTGCTCAGCCGAGGTAGACGAAGTCCTTGACTACCTCAAAGTTTCTACTGCCCATTATGACGGTCTGTCCCCGAGACTGCGATGTTGTGCGTCCTTTCGTGATGACAGCATGTACTTTGTTTTGCCCTGATTTACTGCCAGACCCATTTTAGCCGCTTCCGCTTCAATGCCAGCAAACGCCTCATTGACTCCTCAAGAATAGGACAAATCAGAGGTTAATACACTCTACATATTAGTGAAGTCCTATCAAGCATTTCGGGGTCTTTTTCCACGTGTAATGTGATGAGTAATGCTGGGTCACTTTTGAAACAGCCGTGATAGGGTGATGGTGGTGGGAATATCTCCATCATCACTGCTTCCGAGGCGTGATGATATATGCATCAGGTCGATGGCGGAGGACCGAGTCGGCTGGAGATCTCTAATGCGTGCTTTACCCCCGCGACACCTTTAGTGGATCATGAGAAGACGACAATGATGATATTGAGGGCTATGGACACCTCTTGTGCATAGGTGGAAGAAATGTATTCTGGAGTATTCTCTGTCAGCCCGTTTTCGTTAGCAATCTGAGAATGAGGAATGGTTAATTTCTTCCTCTGATAGTAGCTGCTTGCCCAGATATCTTTGTCTTTTGCGGGATGATGCCTCACAGAATCCCAGTATGTGTCCCAGAACTCCATTAGATTCTCTGTAGAATCTTCAGAGACATTCGGAGGCTTCGAAGCATAGCCCTTTCCGTTCGAAGAAGTAGCTGCTCAACGTTGACTTCCTCACACACTGCCGTGTTGCGAGTAATTCCTACAACAGCAAGAAAAAACTCTTCGCGGCAGCTTGTATTCGCGATCTTTTTCTTTTGGTCATTAGCCAAATGTCATGACCATAGGTGAGAACAAATACTGAGTTAAAAGGCGCTTTGACACGGAGCTCGGCCCTCCTGATTACATTTCTTTCCAATCCTACAGGAAAGCTCAGCATTACTCATCCCATCACTAGTGAAAAGCGCTTTCGAAATGACCATAACCTCTGATTTGTTCATCTTAACCATCATCCCAGCGTCAGCACATACAGCCAAAAATCTATCTAGTGCGCGCTGGAGTTCCTTCTAGAAGGGTGTGCGGATAACTTAGACATCTGCAAAAAGAAGATGACTTGCCCTCAACTCTGCCAATGTGAGACATTCCTCGCCTCGGCAGCGTTGCAACATCCAATCGATGAAAAAGAGAGGTGAAAAGACGCACCCTTGCTCCCTTCCCGACAAGGCTGCTCATTAAGAGTCATGTCTTACGATGATTTCATACAAAGAATTATGGACAAACTGCTTGCTTCAAAATTGGAGGAGCTGTAGTTGATTTTTTGTTGAGAACTTATTTCATCCGAGAGATGTATAAATTCAGCCTTTGATATTCGGAAACATTTTCTAACACGTCTATTCATTGTGCATCTTGAAGTATATAACTTATCCTCTGCGTTGAAATTGTGTGACACTCGCATGCGACTTGTAGAATAGCAAAACAAATGCAATGCGACTCTTGTCCATCATGCCATCAGAGACACGAGTAGACAGTTGACATACGTTATGGACTGTCGACTATGCTGCTTGCCTGACTAAATGTGTGTAAACTGTTTTGCATTCCTTGGCACGCCTGATAGAATAATAATTACTTCAGTTTTCCAATATTGAGGAAACCTTTGACAGTGTCTATCCAATTGACATCACAAATGTGACAGATGTCGATTTCGACGCAATTGAGACCACACCTCAGAGCCCTCAGATATTCCCCTGAATTTCTTGGATTTGCCTTGTTTATTCATCGTCTTTATGCCTCTTCTCAGTGGTCGTCCGTAATTTCCGAGTACCCAACTATTCTGCACGCATATGAATTGAAGAACATGGATCACACCACCATTTTGACAGATTTGACTCTCAGATTTCGATCTCTTTTAAACACGCTAAATTCGTCGCTGATTTTTCAAAAGGGATCACTCAAAGGAATTTGTAAGAATCGTGAGTAAACAGTCGCACATGCAAAAGCGGCTTAAAGTTTATTCTGCGGTCTTCAACAAAAACCTAAAGTGTTGTCTCGTCCTTGAGGGAGGGACTATGATATTTCGTGAGGTAAGGTCTTGCCTGAAGTGGAGCGTACTATACACAAATGATGTCTGCATTTTCACAGATAATTACTTCCGCTGCCGGTTCTGTCCGGTTCGTTCGTCTCTTAGACGCCAGGCCATGTAATCATATTCTCCAACAATATTTGCGACCTCAGCGATACTTTGCATGTCATAAGACTACTCTGCTTCATTACAAGTTCCAATTAGTTCTGGGAAACGTGGTAGCTTCACAAATAATCTTTTATCATTTTAGCGAATGAAGGATTGAATAATTTATTTCACTATGACTGTTAGGTTATATTGCAGTGATTGCCGCGTGCTGATTTGGAGTACTTCAAGGCCGCTGAACTGGTGTATACATAGCGTTCTTTTGCAATTTGAGGTAGTGAAGGAGTTTGTCTACCTGCGGACAAACGTGAACTCCGCAAACGACATCTTGTGGACATCCGACGTAGAGTCGCCAATGGCAACCGGTGCTACTGGGCTTAAAACTCCTGACTCGAAGGACCAAAATCATGCTCTAAAAAACTCTTATTTTGCCAGTGATGGTCGAAAAGCAAAAACAGATAAATTCTACGTCGGATATATGGTCCCGTCTGCGACGAAGGTTGTACCAGGGTTATGTTAGGTTTTGGAAGGGGAGAGTGATGGTTGAACATCACCTTCACTCGGAGGCCTTAGGGCCCCTTGTAAATCCCTTCATTTGTGGGGTACATATTCTATTAACATATCCTGTCACGTGATAGCTTAAACCATCGCGTGCTCTTTGCGAATCTTAAGAGATCCGATATGTCTGCATTCGCTAAGTCCGCAGTCTATGTGAAGAATCTTTGGCCCAGCGAGGCCTTGGCTCGTCTCGGTCTCTTCTTCGTCGCCGCAGCTCCGGCAGAGATCGCTGTATTCCGCGTTCCGCATTGCTTTGATGTGGCGGCGCCCTGTGATTACTCCAACAAGCTCATGGATCCAGTTGCGTCTAACGCCAGAGGCTTCTTTTTCTTGCCGTTGTTAAGCTCTGGAAACGTTGATCTTGTCATGTGACAGTAATTTCTTGTGAGCTAGGACGAGTTGGCTTATTTCTGTATTATGTTGCTTATAGTCCGATATAATGCACTGATGGATGGTCGCAATATGTGTCCGCTTCGCAACTCCTGCTATTGAGTTGTGGCCTGGAACCCAGCAGAGTTCGACCTTATGGTGGCTGATGGACCTTAGTGAGCCGCGGCAGTTCATAACAACCTTTGATCACATTGTACAAATGTTGTACCAAGATGTGGATGTAGTCCGCAATGCAAAAATTCGTTGACTGCACTGGCTTGCTCCACCTAAGAGGAAGACCGAACTTTCGGTTATCGCGAACTCAAGACAGCTTGGCCTTGATGGCTGGCAGCAGCGTCGCCAGGACCGTCAGCGACGGAAGGCAGCTATTGCTCAGACTCAGACCCTGCTCAGGTCGTTTGCCTGATAAGTAAGTAAGCCTTTTGCTAGATGCTGCAATTACTGGGCATGTGCCGGGATAATGGAGTATCATCTCTCTCTTCTTCTAATTCATCTTTACAGCCCCTATAAAGGTTAGGTTAGGTCAGTGGGTAGACGCAACAACCACGTCTCACTTAGGTCCTGATGGACCCACTGTGATGCCCAAATGAGCAAAATTTCATCTTTACACCTTTCTCGTACGCATCATGTCTGCACGTTGTCCAGCTATCCTGAAATCCGAGAGGTTATGGAGGCTCAAAGTTAGTTCCTGTAGAGTCCTAGAAGAAAAGTTTTTTCCCAGTGTTTTGGGTCTTAACTGGCAGAGACTGGGGCAGTGGCAGAGATTGTAAGGAGTGTCCTCTTTGTCCTCTAGGTCGCCGCATACTCTGCATATAGAGCCGTTGCTCAACTTGGGCCATAGTGTGTTCCTGCACTCGGATCACCATTTTTAAGATCAAAATTGGTACGACTGAGCCCAATGTCTCTTAACGAGATATCAAAATATGGCAGCCTAACGGTGTGCTGGGTTATTATAGAGATATTCCATGCAACTGTGAAGCGGAATAATAACCATTGGAGAGCATAGAAACTCAAAAAACCAAAATCACAGAGCTAGCAATCAGCACTTACAAAGAACGACGGCCATACTCAGTCTAAGCAAGCAGGAAAAACCTGAGTAACCTAGTTGGAGTCCTCACAGGTACTGCGCAATGGGTAGACTAGACACGCCGCAAGTCTAGGAATACCATACAACGACTTCATAAGATGAAGAAGAAGAGGAGGAAAACTCCTCACATCTACTCTACAACTGCCCTGCACTGGTCTCCATTTGGAACCAAACCCTGGGAGAATACTATCGTTACGGACATATCCGAAAATGATGTCAAACCAATCAGGGCATTCGTCCAGAAAACCGGTTTAGTGGCAACACAATGGACCCTCGGATCTAAGTGAATTCATCGCTTATGATAGTAACCACCTTACCTAACCTAACCTATATCCACGTTGGTGAATCTAAATAGAGGATATATATATATATTTGGGTGGCGCTACAGCCCGGAGAGGGCCAGGGCCTAGCTTCTCAGCAAGCACTAGTGTTGTGCGTGCTATTGTTCTCTCACAAGAGAGGAATAAGGCCCAGTAAAAGGCATACTTGCTCCCGTTTTAGCTTGTATTGGCCTTTTCATTTCCACGATTTCCATGTCCTGCCACCCATATTTGATTGTTTTTGATTGCCAGCGTGTTCGTGGCATACCCAGCCAGCCTTGGAGTTGAACGTGAAACTATTCAAAGCTTTTAGAACTGCCTGGCTGTCTGAGAATATCGATATTTTTAGGTTGGACAGTTTCCAGTTACTGATCTGATCTTGGAAAATTGTGGATTCTCTAGGGAAAGGAATATGTTAACGGCACCTGGGTCCTTCAATTCCTGTTCCTACTCCACTTTCTGACTTCGAGCCATCCGTATACTATTTTTGGACGTCGTCATTCATCCAGAGAGGTTTGTTAGCCCATTTTTCTCTTTTAAGGATAAGGATATATTGGGGTCATGAGATCACTGTACTGATTTACTTCACTAATGTGAACAACCTTGTGATCAAGCCTGTGATCTTACTTACGTCCTTTCCTTTTGCGTGGTGAATTTGTCATTTTTTGTGGGAAGAATACCATCAGCTTACCACCGTGCTTTGATCTTGGGATTGGACATATCTCCTACTGTGATGCGACAGCTTTTTCAAGCTCATTCACTGGACGGGGTGCCCTTGTGCTGCGGGACCTCATTTGTATGTGTGTCGTTCAAGTCCAATGGCAAGCTCTTCCTTATGTAATCGCCATGTTCGAGATGTTCCACTGAGATTCAATTTCCATTCAAGACTTCATCGCAGTCGAGGAGAATATGACAAGTTGCACTCTTTGAAATTCAAGTCATGCATGTCGGCATTTACAATCTGAAACGTGGATTCTCACAGCAAACACAGATCAGACATCGTTCTTGGGGCTGAAACTCTTGCCACTTGGCGCTCGCGCTGATGAATTCATGTGTGGCTGAATATTTCATTTGCTAAACTCATAATTCCATATTCGAACGCCGCCGCGCCGTTGGGTGTTTATCAAAGCGTAGCATTTAGTTGCGGCCCGGCTACGTCATTGAACTCTCGTGTGGATGAGTCCGAAGCGTAGAGAGTCTGCAAACCAGTATTCAATGATTCGCCGTCTCTGTTAAAAATGTACATTTAAATTTGTGTTGTCTTTGTTTTCTTGCTTTTGGCTACGAAGTCAATAACAATTAAGCTGTTTCCACTCTACAAAGCCACAGACAAGATGGGAGATGTGAGATGTGAGCTTGTGTATTTTGTAGTAGCTGATTCCGTAAAAGGCTGATTATGGCCTCTTATGTGACGGACATGGCTTTGTTTGTGTGTGGAATATGGAGAACCGATCATCGCGGAGTGCCGACGTTGGACGGATATTAGCATACTGTCGGATTGTTGTAAAACGAAAACGGGATCGGAGTAAATGGTTGATTAATGAGCTCATTAAGATGCATTCGTTCATCTACGGGCGAAATGTGTTTCTGGTTTTACGGTGAAATGTGGAGTAAATACAAATCTCACACTTGAATAGAGCATCTTTGCAGAGCTTTCATTTTCTATCGAATCGTTAAAAGTATTCAGTTTCATTGAAACGATCGACAAATTCACGGTTGGGGGTTCGATTTAACTGACCTCGTCTGTAAAAGTTTGGCGTTTTTTTTTGTTTGTTTCTGTTTTACGTTCGAATTTTATCGGTGATAAACTTATTTATGTACATTTGTACATGTATGCTATCGGCTATTATAACTTTAAGCTACCGAGTCGGAAGTGGCGCTGGGAGAGTGTTCCAGTGACCTCGATATGGACATCACTTCGGCGTGTGCCTCAGCATTGGAAGGCCTTCCAGGCGAGGAAGATTGGGGTGAATTCAAGCTGACAGGTATTTGAATCGGCTGCATTTAAATCCTTCGGTGCAGCTGCAACATCGCTTTCAGCTACCGTCTGTACTCCAACACTTCTTAATTCACCTAATCCGAGAGCGTCCGAGGGTCCCACGATGAAATAAACATTGCCTCTCGATAGAGAAAAACAATGTACTAGTTTTGTCGGAGGTTTTTAAACAGTATTTTGGAGCACTCAGACTCAAAAACTGGTCCATTGTTCTACCAGGCAGCAAGCTACATTTGTTGAAATTCCATGGTCTTCCGGAGGAATACCAGCAACTGCTTCTGCCTACATCCTCAGGTCTCACCTCACCAGCACCAAATAACTGCCACTTGATCGTCTGAGCGTCTGAGCAAGACAGTGGCAGAGTCAGCGCTCTGTAGTGTCATTGTCTTCACCACAGGCGTCGCAGAGGGTTTCATCGCTTAGGCTAAGCACACTTAGGTGTTTGTCGAAGGTGTAATGGCCCGGTATTAAGCCGGAAAGTCATCTGCAGTATTTTCTGTCAAAAGAGAGCAAGAATGACGCGGATTCTTCCAGACTTTGGTTTGCCTACATTCGAGAGAGTCGTGCAGGCTCCGATTGCGCTCTAGAGAAGCCCAACCACCGATGGAAGCTCTAACCAAGGACGCAGATAGTCCCAACGCAGGTCCGGGTCCTAAGATAACCTCATATCTGACAATGTATGTCAATCGCTGCTGTAAAGCTCCTATATAAGCTTCACGCTACACTTACCATTCAGGATTACTTGACAACAACATCAACGATCCACTAACACTGCCATCTTGGACAACGCGTAAATATAGGCAGCTATAACTTTCATAAAGTGAAAGACTTTGTTTATCCTGAATGCTCCGAATTGAACATAAAAAGTGACACCACCGCTGCGATAAAAGGAATGATCACTCTTGCCAATCTCGGTGTGTTTCTGCTTGAAAGGCAATTGAGGAATTAATCCCCTCCTCGAATCACCAAGATATGCCTGTGCAAGATTTTGATAGTCAGTCCCCAGTCCGGCTGTATGGCGCAGAAGCATGGACACTAACTAAAGCGGACGAAGAGATTATTGGTTGCTTCTGGAGGAAAGTCCTTCGTATAATCCGTTGTCCCGTATGTGTTGATGGTGTTTGAAGGAGAAGACTCAGCGACGAACTGTGAAGCGACATGGATTTGGTGAAACGAGTGACGACGTACATTTTTGTACTTGTTAAATCCAATCTTGAGTATGACAACTGATGAAGGCGATCGTTGTGGAAATCCTGAAATGGTAGATCTAAGGCACGATGTGCATGAGTGCGAAGCATATCCGGCATTCCTTAAAGCCTGAGCAATTCAATCAGAGTAAAGGAGAATGGCCACAATCTTCCAGAAATCCGTTCAGCTGTGGGATACGCGAATGACATTGACATGATTGGCCGAACACAGCGAGCCTTCAATGAGGTGGCTGCTAGCATTGAGCCAGAAGTCTACGGATTCAACACCAAAGATGGCAATGGGAGGAGATACAGTTTTAAGTAATAATCCCGGGTTGGAAGCATAAACCGATGGAACTAAGAATAGTACTGGTACTGGCTGATTTATACCTAGAATCAGCGGATGAACTTGCAAGGAAAGGGGCTGAAACCGATTCATCCCAGGCAATCGAATGTTTCAAACCACCTCTTTTGGATGTCAAGAAGAAAGTGGATCACACGACATTAGTGGAAGCTAATCAAACTCTAGCCACCTGCGAAACCACCACTCGGATGCTATGGCCCAGTCATCATCAGACTGGCCATAATCATCTGAAGTTCCATGAAATAAAAATGGGACCAGGCAACGACTTTATATGCAGATACTGCGGTGACACGGTGGAAAAAGATTACCTCTGTCACTCTCTGGATGCATTGGCTTCTCGACCATACCGTGCGGATTTTTCGCAGATGCTTCAATTTTGTTTGTTAACGTAGTCGCCGAGATGAAAATGCGCCTCGCCAGAAAATATGATTTTTCGCGCAAACTCGTTGTCCAATTCAAGCAGCTATAAGGCCCAAACAACGCAACGACAATGAAACGAGTTCACGCGTCTTCAATTTCTGAGTCAATTGGACCTTGTAAGCGAATAATTCGAGCTCCCTCTGATTCTCCTCAGGTTAGTGCGTGAAATGTTGAGCTGTTGAGATCGATGGCGAGTTGATGCTCGTGAATTGAGTCTCACACTCTAAAAAAGCACTCACTTTGGAAGTAAATTTTCAATATTCGTTAATGTTGTCCAAGCGTAAGCCAACGCACTGAGGTAACATACTGACTTTCTGTCAATAGCGGGAAACAGCTGTCATGGCACACCCTGTACATTTCCGGTTTACATGTCGCTATGGGCGTTAGGGCAATTACGGCGTTATATTCCCATTTTTTGTACTATGTTCCAAATTTCATTAAGATCGGTCCACGAATTCAAAAGTTACAGATTTATTTCCACCTCTCCCATTCAACGGGACTACTGTGAGTCGTCCATCCACAACCTATAATAATACAAATAGAAGGTCGTACGTTCAAGAAGGCATTTTTATTTCGATTACTGCACTCTACGGCAGATAAGCTATAGGTTCTTGGTATGTTTTATTTATTATTAACTATCCTGAGTTCGATTTAAAGAATTTTATTGTGAACAATGATTCTTTTTTTACAATTTGAGATTACAAATAGGCAATAGACAACTATGGGTTAGGGTGTTAGCTCAATAATGATGTACATTGTTTAATTCCCTATATCCTACAAATCCGTGTGTATAGTAGCCGAATCAGCCTTGATTCTGTCTAGAAGTTGCTTTCTGAACAGAGTCACCATGTGCTGTTGTAAAGGGTTGATGCGTGCTTCATCGTAAGGCTTCTTGTTGCTGTAGTGCTTTCGACGGTCCCTGCCCTCTACTTTATTTAAATAGTTTGACTTGCAATTCGCCATAATCTGGGTTTTTCTCCCATGCACTCTGGTTGATGTTAGCAAACACTGTCTGTCTGTCGCTTTTTTATCTGTATTGTAGGTGAAAAAAATATGCCATTAGCAAGTTATTTGATAATTTCTTTTAGTAAATATTGATGACTTATAAAATTACCACCCAACCGTTCTTCTCATTTTCAGATTTGAAAAAAAAATGTCTCCATTTCCCCACTAAACTACCAAAGCGCCCCCTGTCAACTACCACTGTCAGCTGCATTGCAGTGCAATCTACTACATTCCCGTCAACAGATCAACCTAGTATTCTTCAGGCAGAGAAAAGTTTTTAGTACACCCCGAAACATTTTCGCTAACGCATTGCATACAATCTTCGGTTTGCAAAGTTGCACTTCTTAGTTTCTAACTAGAAAAATAAAGCATACGAGCCAACATAAAACTGCCACCAAGGAGTTTCTTTACAGCGCCGCTGTTTGTGTAACAGTTTACGTTGCCCAGATCTCGCTATCAAGTGGAAAGTGTTGCAGCAGAGGCTAAAAAAAAACCATCTCGCTGAAAAATCCAGACCTCAGTGCAAAAAAACAAAAAAAAAACACAAATCCTCGCCTAATCTGTTCGAGTTACACACGGATTAAGTTGTTTCGAAGCATAATTTGTCATTTGTCCCATTTGCCGTAAGTGGTTGGGTAATTTTTTCATTCGTTTCGTGGCCGACCGGAGGTGGAAAAATTGATTAATATTTTTTTCCTTTAATTTTTTTCGAATGAAAAAAGAATAAATAAAGTCGTTTTTTTTTTCTGGTGGTCTCATGCGAATGCAAGGGAGACAGACATAAGTGAATCAATTAGTGGATTGGAAGTGGCATTGGTGCGGGCGAGATAGGAATAGTGTGTGTGTGTGTGTGCAGTTGTTCCAGTTAGTACTTATTCGGCTGCGGTGAGCCGGCAACTGGGTGGTGGTATCATGCAGTGCGACTGAGAGAAGCACATCGGGTTTGCGCAGACTGTGTGACGAGTAGAACGAGGACGGCCAGACGTGCTGGCGGTGTGGTGTCATTTTGTTTTCGCTAATTCCCCGCAAGGAATGTGTAGTTTGTGTCTGTTCTATCCAACGTGTGTCCAACTGCACTAGAGACGAAACGCGAAATCGTAGTAGATTTTGGAATTTGTGAACTGTAAAGAGATTTGTTGAATAACTTTACTGGAGCAATTCTATCTGATATTATACGATAGGTTTTTGTCATCGTGTTTTATTTTCATTCTTTGCCCGTGTGTGTTATATCTGAAGGCAGTGTGTTTAGTTGAGGGAATTAATTAAATTAATTGACAACATGATTGACCCGGCCGATTTGCAGTCGTTTTTGTCTAAAGTCGAGGGGGGTGCTGTGGGCGTTGATCTCTTTAAAATTGGCCAGAAGCACCGTGACGAACATTCACGTAAGTAGACAGCTGATTGAATACAAAAGCAAAAATCTAATAAGAATGCCAACGATTTAAGAGATTAATTACTTGAAACTCTTGCACAGGTGCAGTGCAGTGCAGTGCAGTGCATGGTGGCGGTCTGATTTGCTAGAATTTTTCTCTCTAAGCCGCAAACAGAAAGAAAAAAAGTCAATAATCGCCTTGTTTATGTGCATGTATGCGATGATGTGCAACTGCACTGCACTGTACTCGTGTGCAATTACATTAATTGCTGAAAAAGTGTGTAATTGTAGCGTTTCCATTTAGCTGACGAAGCTCTGCAAACTTCCAGGCTATGCATTAGTTGAAGCAGAAACTGTGTCAATTGAAGTTCGAACGTATGTTCGCATG
This sequence comes from Eristalis pertinax, assembly GCA_907269125.1. Classification (NCBI taxonomy): domain Eukaryota; kingdom Metazoa; phylum Arthropoda; class Insecta; order Diptera; family Syrphidae; genus Eristalis; species Eristalis pertinax. The sequence continues at coordinate 60,306,874 of OU026148.1, read as the reverse complement.
TTTTCAAAAATGTAACGAGAAGAACAGGGAAAAAATAAAATACACCCTTTGTACTTATTTGAATGGAAAAACGAATGATGAATGAAAATCGATACGATTTTTCTTCTCTGCTTAGCAGACTGACTACCGTGTGCCGCCCTATGTACTGCTCCAACCAACTTGACGAGTGATTAAAGGAGTTTTGTTCTGCTTGTTTTATTCGTCAAATTTCGACGTGAATATTAGTGCACAGCTTATTGACATTTGTTTTGCAATGCGTTTCGAAATCTTGTTAAAATTGTTAGGTTAACTCTTCATGGACTGGGGGCGTGTTGTTGGTCTTCGCCCATCCGACAACTGGTAGCGCTAGGATGCGACAGTCCGTGTGCATACGCTTATGTGGAAACGGTGTGTGTGAGAAATGACAGATTTCCTCATGCATATGTGTCATCATTGCCGTTTAGCACTTGATGACCTGGTGATACATCTGCTTTTGAAATTCTCGCCATGCCGCGGCAATGTTTGCCAACAGGACGGTAATTATCGTTGTTTTGGGAAATCATTACGAGTGGGAATACAACTTAACCCCATAAAAGAAAGCAACACTTTAGCTCTCTTCTTTTTGCAGACTTTACCTGTCAGGGGTTTTTATAATCTTTTATAGCGTTTTTTTCGTCGCTCAGCTGAAATTCCCGAAAAATAATTCGCAATTTTGGTGATATTGGGTAACCAATTCAGTTTTCCATATTTCATGATAACGGTCAGTTTATCGAGGTCTCGCGTTTGTTCGGGTGATCGTGTATTATATGGATAAGATTTGGAGATAATACAAATTCCCTCCATATTCGATATACAGAGTCATGGTGCATTTTAAGCCATCCCTAACTATTAGAGGATCAAAAAGGGTGATTCATCGTGAGGTTTGATTTATAATGTAACATAAAACATATAAATTTGAAAGTGAACTTAATATTTTGATTATCGGTTAATAGAACAATTCATGGCATTTACTTTTTGAAAATGATACCATGTAAATATTGGCCACGACTACGTCTGTGGTGGTCCATTTGGAAAGTCCAATTGGGGGGACTCGAGCATGGCGACTGGTATCTCGCGGTTAACACGAGTCATGTTGGCTTCCGAAGCTTCAATCGTAGCTGGTTTATTACTGAAGACCTGCGACTTTACTTATCCCTAGAGAAAGTAGTCCAAAAGTGTGATATCGCACAATCTAGGCGACCCATTTACCGTAACAAAACGAGAAATTAAGGGCTGACCAAAATGATTTCTCAACAAGTCCATTGTTTCACGTGCTGTATGGCTAGTAGAGATCACCGAGGCCATGGGTTTAAATCGCGGGAAGTCCGTTAACATGGACCAAGCTACTGAGAACGACGACGAATCGATTCGTCACGGTTTTCGCGGACACTCTTAGCTACAACTGCTCTAGTCTCTTCCCTACGTGGTGGATGTGGTCTAACCGGTCGAGTATCATCCACTAATGTAAACTGGGACTCAAATTTGCGAATGGTATTGGCAATAGTGGTTTCAGCAGGTCCATTGTCCTCGAATCGCACGAAAAAATATTTTCCTAATACAGCTGAACAACGCTGTTGTGGTGTCAGTCTTTCCATGATGACTTGCCAAAGGATCCTGATCAAAAATGGCAATGCTGTTTGAAGGAGTCACTCTTGATCTATCAAAAAAAGCATATTGAAAATCAAGCCTCACGATGAATCACCACAATCGGTCTATAAAGATCTATGTGAGACGTATGTAGACGCGCCGACACCACTGACCCATTGTAGAATTATAATGCGACTGTTAACCTGGTCTGTACAATGATGGTTTCAATTTGATATATATACGTACATATATGAATTCCAATCGAGATAGTAGACTTTTGAGAATTCGAAAAGAAAAAAAAATGCCAATTGGTTTTACCTAGTAATACCCAAATTATAAGATAAGACTTTGTAATAAAAGGTCTTAGATGTTTTTCAAACCATATGTGTTTTATTGTACGTTCTGACAGTTAGTGGTGCGGCTGTGTCCACGCTCCTTACATGTTAACTTGAACTGTTGAATATATGCACCTACGATGTGAAGGTGCGTTCAATTGTGGTCAGCGACGAAGCTCATTTTTGGCTCAATGGGTACGTAAATAAGCAGAATTGTCGATTTTGGAGTGAATATCAGCCAGAAGCATTGCAAGAGCTACCAATGCATCCAGAAAATGTCACAGTTTGGTGCGGTTTATGGGCTGGTGGCATCATTGGACCGTAATTCTTCAAAGATGATGCGAATCGTAACGTAACTGGTGAGCGCTACCGTGAGATGATATCCAACTTTTTATGCCCAAAATGCAAGAGCTTGACTTGCATGACATGTGGTTTTAACAAGACGGTGCCACATGCCACACAGCACGCGCAACAATGGACTTATTGAGGAGCGAGTTCGGTGAACATTTTATTTCACGTTCGGGACCGGTCAATTGGCCGCCTAGGTCGTGCGATTTAACGCCTTTAGACTACTTTTTGTGGGGCTATGTTAAAGCTCATGTCTATACAGACAAGCCCGCTTCAATTGACGCATTGGAAGACAACATTGAAGCATTTATTCGTGAGATACCGGCCGAAATGTTTGGACTAAGCGGATGGACCATTTGAGGCGCAGTCAAGGTCAACATTTGCATGAAATAATCTTCAAACATTTAATTCTATGGGCCGTACTATCGATTCAAATAAAGATTTCATGCATTTTTCTGAATTTTATGTTTTTTTTTTTGAAAAACTTTCCTATAGCTTTTAAAAAATGACCCTTTATAAACCAAAAGTTATACTTCTTGGTATGCAAATAGATGGAGGTTGAGTTGTCGAGTTTTTTTAACATCTCAACAAAAGATAGTTTAACTATCCTAATTAACGATTTTATATTGTTTTCCTGCGAATCAATCATTCTCTTTGCGTATTGTCAAGCCGAGAACGCAATACACAAAGAGGTAAACGCGATCCACAAATTCAATTGTCATTTTGCATATATTCTGCGAAGTTCGCAATTCGTAGCAACCTCATATGAATGGCCCTTAATCCTGTCTTAAGTCCCTCTAACTCGAATATTCTGCTATTTTGGAATGGCAAATGGCTTGACTCGATCATTATGCTGCTTCTGCTCTTAACTTCAGCAAGCTGTAAATCGTTTCGGCGTCCAATTCATTTTGATCGGAGCAGCTGGAGTGGCTTTGTCGCCGAAGTGTCCTTGTATTGACAAATACAAGATGTCCAGCTCTAGTTCGCGTAAAATTTTGCACTTATCTTTAATCGGTAAAAATCGTTGCAATTTTTGTTCACATGCCATTAGGTACCAGTTGAGCTTATTTTTATACACAAAACAAAAAAAAGAAACACGAACCACACAAAACACAACTAACTGAAAAAATGTAATCACGAACTGATCATATGTTAGGTTAGGTACGTGGGTAGATGTGGTGGGGCCACGCCGCATTTAGGTCCATTTGGACCCATTGTGATGCCGGGTGGAGGGGTACTCCTTTTCCTGTTCCTGGTGTTGAAAACGACGATTTGACCTCAGGTGTTGGTTCGTTTTTTAACTGACCATATAAATGCCATAGCTTCACAAATGTTGTTGTCTCTCTATAGCCTGCAGCTGCATTTCCAACTTGACAACAAATAAGAGTTATTTACTTCCCATTATCGCACGCAAAACGAACAAGGACAACAAGAGAAATGTACAAACTTTTACAAACAAATTCACATTTTAGAGATTGAACATTTCGGAAGTTCAAATTATGACATGGCAAAGTTTTACCGATTCACATTATCGAGGGACTACTGTAGATTCAATTTAATGTATATTTTTTTATTTAAAATAATGAAGCACGAAAATAGTTTTTAAGCCAAATTTTAAAAAAATAATTATTATTTTACTTTGTAAAGCCAACACTCGACTCGACTGAAGAACTGTCAATTCCGAGAATGTTCTTCCGGTTGGGCTGGTCCAATGGCTTTATCGAACAGTTCAACTGTCTCCTTATTCAGTTCATTTGTTCAAGTTAAAGAGGTTTCTATTTATTCGTTGTTCAAACAATAACAATGGATACATATTGGAAAACAATCAAGTTACCGAATATAAATAACTGTCTGTTCAAGTAAATGGATTATTCACGTTACCGAGAGTCCACTGTATATAAAAATATGTGTGGCGTTAGAAAACGTAGGGCACAGGGGCCTAGTCTCCACGACAATCACTCGCGTTGAGCTTATTATTAGTCCCTCGCGAGTGGAAGGGAGCTACAGTTTTATGACGATACCTATTGGCGAAGCGTTTTCTAGTCAGCTATGTCATCTGAGTATTCGCAGCGGTTCGGGAGAATTTGTACACTCGCACGCACTACGTCACACCGCTCCAGGCTGGATTAGTGAGGACGAATTCATCAAATATTTAGCGACACATGCACGTTCAAATGTTGCCATTCTCTTTGACAAATTAATGTCAATTGATGTGGGATCTCGAATACAGAACGGAAAATATGGTTTATTCCGGAGATGGCTGCAATTGTATAGTCCCTTGAAATGTGGTTCCAATTTGGTGCTGTGCCAAATCGAAACTTTCTTAAATCTTCAACCCGAGTTGGAATTGAAGCAAAACGAGTTGCAACTCGAGTTGGCTAGCTCGGTTTCAAACAATATGATAGTGCACTCGCGGTAGTGCGACAAACGTTTTGCAAGTCAGTGTCTGTTTATCAAATTTGGTTGAGTTCGTAAACTCAGTATTAGAGCGGTAGTGCGACAAACGTTTTGCAAGTCTGTGTCTGTTTGTCAAATTTGGTTGAGTTCGTAAACTCAGTATTAGAGCAGTAATGCAACGTCAAGTGTTCTTAATTGCAAACATTTGGCAATGTAGTGCATCATCGCGATTTAAAACGTCATATGAAAGCAGCCGTTAATGTAAGTTCATGCTTCTAAACGGTGTAGATTAGCGCACGATCTTGGCGGCCAATTCACGGGTCCGTAGCGTAAAACAATGCGGTTACCAAACGTTTCCTTCAATAAATTAATTGTGGCACGAGCTGTGTGACATGTTGTGTCGTCTTGTTGAAACCACAGCCCTTGCACATCGTGGTTGTTCAATTGATGAACGAAAAGTAGTAAGTAGTAAGACAGTAACGTTCTGACCAGTATCGTTTTTAAAGAAGTCCGAACCAATTATTCCACCAACCCATAAAGCACACCAAGCAGTCAGTTTTTGTGGATGTAACGGTGTCTCAACATACACTTGAGGATTATCATCACTCCAGTCTGTTTTGTTTATTGACGTATCCATTCAACCAAAAGTGAGCTTCATCGCTGAACAAAATTTGATTATGAAAATTGGGATCAACGGTAATCTTGTTTTGGGCCCATTCACCGAATCTACGCTATGCTAACCAACAAATGCCAAACCAAACCAAAATCACTTGACAGCTGACAAAATGGCCAGTTAAAATTCTATACCTCTAAAAAAAAAACACCCTTTATTAAGCAATAAATAATACCGTTGCACACGCAATAAAGGTGCATACCTACCTGTATATTATAGAAACTTTACCTCTATGTGTTCGCAAATGCAGATGTAAGTAAACGTCTGCAACAGTTGTCCAGCAAATGTTGCAACCAGTTGTGAATCAACCGTAAAAGAGCCGAGGAAACTTTTAACACCGAATTGTGCTGTATGGAGGGCTCACTGGTCACCAATTGTGCATCTAACATTTGCGCAAAATATGCCGAAAGACGTCAGATAAGTGCAGATAATGTGAACAGATAAAGAAGCTTTGGAGCATTTATTTATTGGGCGAGTGTCCAAGGATCGAATCAAAGACTAAATTGGGAGTGATTTCTAAAGCATCCCATATTGAGAGGTAATCAAATGCCTAAACATAGCACTCAAGACTTGGATCAAAGAAGGGGGCACAATGGATTCATGTGGTCGTAGTGAATGTGACTTGTCATCTTCAGGCCACTCGAACCAACGCCATCGACTCTAACTCATCAGGAGTTATGGCCAAGCGCAACAAGGTGAGTTCTTGGACTTGGTCCAACCAACTCGTCCTGGGTCTGCCATGAGGTCACCAACCTGATGGAATAGCATTCCCAATACGACAAGAATAATTTTCACTGCCTCACCTCTTTCGAGTCACCGACAATGCTTAAAGAGTAGAAAAAGCTTGGCCGTTCGAAGTCGGCATAAAACTGTGGGTCCCGCCCACTCGTGTTAGAACAATAGCACGCACAATACGGGTGTGGTTGCTGTAGAAGCTAGGCCCTGGCCCTCTACGCGTTGTAGCGCCACCCATATTATATCATTGTTCTGTATTCTTGACCTGCGGCGGTTCGAGTTTATATCACGCCCTTGTGTCGCTGAAACACAAATTCATCGGCAAAAGAAGCACTCAATGTGTAGAATGTTGTGTGCTCCTCGGCACGGAATGCATCCCAGGAAGATGTCTATCCTTCCCTTCAACTTATTTTAAATAAAACCATGCGAAGAAACAGGCGAATATCTTCTCACTTTTCGCTATCACGAAGCACTTGCCTCGATTAACATCGTTGACACAATCAATAGGAAACATAAACAAAAAACCCACTGCCACCTTCAGCGTTTTAACACCAAATCATTATGCAGTAGGTGATAAGTTTATGGGCATATTTAGTCAAGTCTTTTCAAGTCTTTCGCACATCGGTCTCCTGTGACATGCTGCTGTAGCTTATTTATGATTTTATTGCATCTTCCCATTGACACATTGTTCGGTTGATACATTGTTTTGTAACGAGCTGTGTTCAAGGTGGCGGTACCACCACTTTAAAATCTGACCCAGATTCGTGGTCGTACAGTCTTCCATAAGAGTGTTCTTCTCTCGTTGAGACAAGTAGTTAGTCTAGACATATCACAATGGATCCAATCAGGTGGATAAGTGGGCCTAAACTACTTAAGCTACGGCAATCACCTAAACCTAGTCTAGACTCTAACATTGCATCAAAAACAAAAAAAAAATCACATGAATTTTGTTTTTTTTTTTACAGCAACTCGAAAAAACAACAAACATAATGGAAACTTCCGTGTAGCTCTGGACATCGAAGACTGCTTGGATAGATTCTACGGGGGGTACTATTCTGGTAAAAGAAAACAAAAAAACAAATGAATTTCCCCCCTAACCTTAAATTGCTGTGAAAGAAAAAAACAAGAAAATCAATCAATTATTGTACATTTCTTATAGATTGGGCATGCGGCGGCCAATGGAATAGGGCCTATCAATTCGTCCAACTACTAGCCAGTGCCTTTAAGCATGCTCATTTAGAGGTTATTGCATTTTTCGATGGAACGCTGAAGAAGAACAAAAAATGCTCCGCCGAATGCAATGATTTTCGCCAAAAGACGATTTCGGTAAAATCTAAATTCAAAGCGCATGTATAAATATTGAATGTATATTGATTTAATAGGTTTTGAAACATATCCGAATGATTGGAACGCCACCACCGAAAATCTGGTGGCTACCACCATCTGGCATTAAAACAGTATTGAGGAACGCTCTAAGGAGTGTGCACATTCAAATCGTAAGCAAAACCAAATGTTAGTTGAGTACTGATTTGCAAATTCATATGAGTTTCTTTTCAATTTTCAAAGATTCAAACTGTGAATGATCACACGATGGAGGTTATTGAGTATTTCCATGAACAAAAGCTTGACGCCATTCTTGGGCTTCATCCCGATTATATAATAGCGAATACGACGCGCTACTTCAGCTCGCATGACCTGCGCTTATCCTATAAGGGAGCCCTAGAAACAAAAGAGTATATGATCTCAAAGCTATTAGCATCGCTCAGTCTCACTGCGGATCACATGCCCTTCGTGGCGGTATTCCTGGGCGGTTACATTTTAATTGACGATGCTAAATTGAAAGTGATCTATGAACGACTGAAGATCGATTCTAGTCTAGACTTCGAGGGTCGCATCCGTAAGATCGCCGAAATTGTGCGCAACTCACCGACAACGGATATTGATGATTTCGTGAAGCACTTGAATTTGGCCGAATTCGAGAAGGAAGTCAAAGAATCGGTGGAGTATTACCAGAGGAAGGGAAAGTTCTCAGCGAAGAAGTATCAGGGAGCGAAGAAGCGCAGTGAGCTGATCAAACCGGTTGCTGTGACCGATCCGCCAATGCCTTTTGCCTCGGAGACGGCTGAAAATGATGAAGCTGCCAAGAAAATTCTGAGCGATGCTGTGAGCAATGAGGAGGAAGACGCGGAAGATGCAAAGGCTAGTGGTGATAAAGCAAAGCCTGAAGAGAAACCGGTTGTGAAGGAGGTAGCAAACGGTGCCAAGCCCCTGCAGCCTTTCGTGTACACCCTGCCCGCTGAGGTGCTTAAGACATCACTGAATCGCCATCAGCGCGGAATAATGGATCCGAAAATCTATCAGCTTCTGATCAAGAAGGAAATCATTCTGCCGCAAGTGCTTGAAGATGAGCAGTACCGCGAAATACCGTCGGTTCATCTGTTCTACAGACCAGCGCGTCAGATGATCTATGCAATACTATTCAATTTGTACCACCAAAAGTACTTGTGTTCAAAGCGGAACGGTGGCAACGATTCCTCGGAGAAGAATAACAAAAAGGAGAACAAGAAGGACAAGAAGGAGGCAGCTGCAGCGGCTGCTGTGCAAAAACCGCCTGAGATTCAGGTTGCCGAGTGGATATGGTCGCCGCAGAATGAGTACAAGAAGCCAGTATTAGTGAGTGCAACACCGTTGCCATGGGCTGTGCCGACCATTCAGAGGTTATGGTTTGGCATGGCCTTCGATGACAAGCAGCGACGCATGCGAGCCTTCTTGACCATAATGCGATCGGATTCGGCGCTCATGCTAAATCGTGGCTATGTGCCGCAGCACATGCTAGTCATGGCCTGCGTTCTGCGGTACATTGTGACCAGCCCCGATAGGAACATTCTCACCAGACAAGAGCTGGACGCATTCCTTGCTACGGCATTTTCTCAGCAACTTCCATTGGTTGAGAACACACAGGAGTTAGTGGTGAGTGCTTTGATCGAGTCGATTTGTAGCGCTTGAATTGAATTTGCTTTCGTTTTGCTTTCAGTTGCCCGGTGTTCACTTGCGCGGTGTGTACCTTGCAACGCTGTTCATGCAGGGAGTTGAAACAGCCTCGTTGGCTAACGACGCATGTGGAGTGCCTTTGCCATGGACCATGATCAATCCGTGGCTGTTTTTCGATGGTAAACTGTTCCATCTTAAGCTGAAGATGTCTACCTACGTGTCGACGATTCGCGAACTGTGTGACGATCATATTGAAATTGTACTCAAGATTGAACGATTCCGAAAGGCTATCTTGGAGGATGTCGAACACTTCTTGTTGCCCGCTGCTCACATGGGTAATATATAAGTCTGGAAATACATGCCAGCACCTCACAGACTTATTGTTGTCGAATTGCAGATCCAATGTATCGGCCGGGTTTCCTACCGCAACCATCTCTACCGCTGCAGGCATTCAACAAGAACGCCGTTGCAGCAGCAGCCTCGTCGTTGCATCCCCTGGCGGCTGCCAATGCGAACAATGCAATCTTCTACAATCCCCAGTCGCCATACTTTGCCCTGTCGTCCGCTCTTCTGGGACGTGAAGCCGTGACCGGAGTAAATCCACCCCCAAACGGCGGCGGTCGTCTTCGCGGCCAAATGGGCAACCGCAACGGTCAGAACCGTAAGGGCTATCAGCTCAAAGTTGGAGGTTAGTATGAAGTAGGCAAAACTAGAGCTCAGGTTCTCTGTGTTATTGTTTATTTAATTTGCATATATGCAGAGCGGATTTTGATTTTCGGTAAAATGAAAAGAGAATTCTCCTCGATTGTTTTTTTTTTTTTTTTTGTTTTTATCTGTGTATCCAGAGACTTTTTGTTTTGTTGCACCCCCTATTCACGTTCACTGTAATCCCGCATCATTGACCCGATATCCCAAATCAACTTGAATACAAAACAAAAAACCTCGAAACTGTTTGTTTGATTAATTTTGCGAATTGTAGGAATAGTTACAGGTTCGTGGGCCGGTGGAAATGCAGCCGCAGCCGCAGTAGCTGCATCCCGATCGCTGTTTGGACCAATCGGTGGCGGAAATCGCATGGTGGGCGGTGGTGCTCGTATAAACAACAATCTAGCAGCTCGCATCGGCTTGAGCAATCGTGGTAGACCGAGTGTAAACACCCGTTTAAATCGTAACGCGAACGGTGGTTCGGGTACAATTGCAAATGTGTCGGCGATTAAATTCGGCAACAAGGTAACGTCACGCAATCGCAATCGCAACAAGCGCAAGGACAATCGCAATAAGAATCTCACTAAGAATAAGAAAACCGACGAACAGGAACCAAACTCACAGGACGCGAAGGAGCCAACGCTGAAGGAGATCATAACCTCGGAAGTGGCAGCGAAGGAGAAAGAGTCAAGTGATGCTGCTGCTGCTGCTACCACTGAGGTGGCAAAAGTCGAGAAATTAGCTGCATCCGCTGATGTTTCAACGAGCGCCGCACCATCCTCCTCCCTAGTAGCCACCAAAACCACTACCAAAACAACCATCAATGAAACAACCACCACCACCACTACCACGAAATCCCCATCATCTTCATCTCCATTGCCATTAAAACCAGCAGAGACCACTGCTGTCGACAAGGTTGTAGTCAAAGTTGAACCATCAACTAAATCGCCGCCTCCGACACCAGCCGCAGCTAAGGCCAACACCACCACCACCACAACAGCTGCCGCTACCGCTGCTGCCGCCGTCGCTGCTGCCAAACTCCTATCGTCGGCCCAGGAGGATAACACAATCGAGGCTGTGCTGGATCAAATCGGCGCGCTAACAATGACTGAAGCTGAACTTAAGAACGAGTTAGTTGCATAGGAGAACATGCTGAAAAATCTATACGTAAACACGATTCATGTAGGACTCTTCCTGCGAAAAAATTAACAAAAACCAAAATATTCTTCGTAGCGCGCGGATGCGTTTTTTTTTCTCTTTTTTTTTTCAAGTGTTTGTGTTGAGAGGACGAAACAGAAACAGAATAACAATCTAAAACACTCCAATCGTCGGTAGTTGATTCTCCTTAACGCTTTTCAACGCTCACAACAAGACACCTTCATTTTTTTGTTTGATTCTTCTTTCATTTCGTTGTGTGCACATAACTGAACTTTATTTTAGACCAGTTCTCCCTTCTTTTGCGACAGCAATTTGTGAAAATAGAAAGAAATCCAATTTCCTGTTTTGCTCTCTTTTTTTCGTTCTTTCTTTCTTTCTTTCTTTTCTTCTTCTTCATTTCGTTTTCAAAATGTAGCACAAAGAAATGTAAAAAATTAACTCAACACCAGTCTCAATTACACAATTCTCACTCACTCAATGTAGAACAAGTAACAAATAAAAGAAAAACTTTTAAAACCTTTTTCAATTCAATGCGTGTTAACACCCCTGTGCGCTGCTGTTACCAACTAAAGTTCGGCCTTGCTCCAATCGGCTATAGCTAGTTCGGTGTGAGTTCTAAATGTCGAAATAGCTCATAAAGGAGTGTCCTCGTCGAAAAAACATCGCCGGAAAGCTTCTTCATAAAACGTCGACTTTGAAAAAAAAACCAAAAAACAACAAAAATGCGTGGATGGTCGAGTGGGAGAGAAGGTGTGACGTCGAAGGAGGAGAGGAGGATGCGAGTGGAATAAACAAAAAAAAAAAGAGAAGAGAAGGGAATTCTTCGTATGAAGAAAAAAAAACAACAACACGGTGCTGCATTCGCTTGACGATGAAAATATATTTAAAACAAAGTGAATAAGAATTTAAAACAAAATTTACTCCTCACAGGCTTCTAAAAAAAAACCAATTACAATGTATTAATGTTAAGATGAATTCAAAAAAAACAGACGTTCTTTTGTCCTTTCAATCAAAAAATGAGCACAGACAGAAAAAACAAATTCATGAGCTTCAACAGCACACAGCACGATGTGAGTGAAAGTGAAACCAAAAATAGCGCATCTGAAGCATGAAACCCATAAGGAGAGGAGGAGGGACTAAGCGCAGCCTTTATTCAGCTATAGTTTAACGTGAAAATACATTTACTGTTAACAACCAAAACAAGTTCCCTATTTGAGTTTCCTTCGCATATTAGACTAGGTCTAAGTAATCGTTTAGTGTATAGTGAGACAGTGAGTATTATATATTATTGATAAAGATAAACATTGCAAACAGATTAAGACATAACAACAGCATAAACCAACTGTGAAATAAAACAAAGAAAACAAAGACTTTTCTTAACCTAAAAAAATCTCATTTAAACTTAGTGTGAAAGAGGAGAAGAACAAGTGAAATATTTCTTCGAGTATTGCGATCATTTAGGTATCGTGTCGGTTACGAATTTAGACTACACAAAACAAATATGTATATTTTCGCCTTATTTTGTGATAACAAAACTAAACAACATGCATAAACAAAATTACTATAAAATGAAACACAACAAAAAAAAAAAAAAAAATTGTGAGCTAATCCAAAAAAAAAGAAGGACAAAATGTGGTAAACTAATTGCAATTAAACACTAAGTGAATGAAAAGAGTTTTAACAAACGTGTGTGTGTGTGTGGCATAAATAGGCAGAAACAAATTCAATAACAACAAAAATATTTCGATGTTTTTTCGAATTTTTGATTCTAAACCCGGACTTACTGTGAAACGTTTAAAAGAATAGAGAAAAAAAAGAAACATTTTGAAACAAAAATAAACAAACCGTTTGGACGTAGACAACCGATTGAGATTGGTGCACTTGTGATGCCTCGTAATCTATGGTAAATATTGCATTTTGTGTTTAAATTCAATTCTTAATTCAATTCAATTTATTTCAATCAATGGATATTTACATCTTTCGATCACAATGATGCGAACACATATTTATATATTAGAAGAGTTTAATAAATTCATAATGGTATTCTTAAAACTGTGGTGGCCCGTGGCGTTGTGGGTATGTGCGTCGACTCCTACGCTCTTGGACCAATCTGTCTAGGTTCGATTCCTGGTATGACAAGACATACTTTTCACGACCCCACCTCTTTCGAGTCACTGACAATGCTCAATGAGTATAACTGTCTAGAAAAAGCTTCTCAAACTTGGCCGTTGGGAGTCGGTATAAAACTGTAGGTCCCTTCCACTCGTGATAGAACCATAGCACGGACAACACGAGTGGTTGCTGAGAAGCTAGGCCCTGGCCCTCTACAGTCTGTAGCGCCACCCATATTATTATTATTATTATTCTTAAAACTATCCCAACTCATTTGTAGATCGATACCAATATAAAGGGTGATTTTTTAAAAGCTATAGGAAAGTTTTTCAAAAAAAAAACAACATAAAATTCAGAAAAATGCATGAAATCTTTATTTGAATCGATAGTACGGTCCATATAATTTAATGTTTGAAGATTATTTCATGCAAATGTTGACCTTGACTGCGCCTCAAATTGTCCATCCGCTTAGTCCAATTTTGGCATACTCTTTCAAACATTTCGGCTGGTATCTCACGAATAAATGCTTCAATGTTGTCTTCCAATGCGTCAATTGAAGCGGGCTTGTCTGTATAGACATGAGCTTTAACATAGCCCCACAAGAAATAGTCTAAAGGCGTTAAATCGCACGACCTAGGCGGCCAATTGACCGGTCCCGAACGTGAAACAAAATGTTCACCGAACTCGCTCCTCAATAAGTCCATTGTTGCGCGTGCTGTGTGGCATGTGGCACCGTCTTGTTGAAACCACATGTCATGCAAGTCAAGCTCTTGCATTTTGGGCATAAAAAGTTGGATATCATCTCACGGTAGCGCTCACCAGTTACGTTACGATTCGCATCATCTTTGAAGAAGTGTGACTTTTTCTGGATGCATTGGTAGCCCTTGCAATACTTTTGGCTGATATTCACTCCAAAATCGACAATTCTGCTTATTTACTTACCCATTGAGCCAAAAATGAGCTTCGTCGCTGAACACAATTTTTCGGTAAAAAAGTGGGCCAACATTTCAAGAGCTTATTCACCAAAAATTTTACGTTGCGATAGGTAGCGTTGTTCGTTTGTAAGACGATTCATGGTTAAATTATAGACCAAACTGACAGTGAAACAAAACACGAAACGTGCGTCAGCTGTTTAAACCAGTGTTGCCCAAAAGATAATAGCTAAAAAATCACCCTTTATATTAGAAGAGAAGAGTTTAATAAATTCATAATTGTATTCTTAAAACTATCTCTACTCATTTGTAGATCGACTCCATAACAAATAGAGTTGTATAGCATTAAGGCGCAAGTTATCGGATTGTTACACCAATAATTTCCATCTATGACTGGGAATTGAAAGCTCGTACCTATTTCTAATGCATCTTTCTAGTACATACCAATATACAGGTGCGAGTAGCTCCTCAGATTTAATAGTGTTGCAAACAATGTCTTTGAGGAAAAGAAAGCTTTGTTTGTCTGCGACATTCTAATGTTTTTAAATTGATTAGCGCGCATCTCGAAAAATAACCAGGCTTTTCATTGGACCATCTTATATTTCTTAAGGCAAACCGTGTGAACCTCATTTGTATTCTTTCAATTCTTTTTCTGGCGTTAACTTGGGGACCAGACAACACAGCAGTATTCTAATGTTGGCAGTATCAATGACATGAAAATTGCTTTTAATGTGTACAAGTCTTTAAAGTCCCCAGAAGTTCGTCTGAGAACTCGCTTTCGATATAATGAAATCGATATGGACCGAAAAAGTCAATTTGGAGTCAAAAATAACACCATGATCCTTCACTTTATCTCTATATCCCTTTATACACAGCCTTGGCCAAATGTATTAGACACCCTTTCCTTTTGGTTTGCAGCCAAATCATTCCTTGGAGGTAATTAATCCGACGCTGCCCGCCTTTTCGTTTTTTATCAGAATATCTGATGCTATGGCCATCATTGTTACTTGGCGATCAGAAAAAAAAATTGATATCGAAGCCAGTGCTGCTTCATGTATTGCTGCCACATCTGCTTGAAAGGCTCTGTAGTCGTCTCTATGTGACCGAGATTTTTCAAAGAGGTAACAGAAGTACTATACTCGAGCGTAGTTTATGTCAATTTCCTTGGTCTGTATTTGAAGTAAATTCTAAACATAACCTTTTATCGAGAGCGAAATCGATGTTATAGTTTGGGTCAAATTGAGACACGATTAAGTTTGTAAGTTCTCTATTATATGCAAGATAATGTTCACGCACTGGACTGGTGTGGGTAGATAGAAAGGTAAGAGTGTCATTTACCCAGTTAGACACTTATCGGGACCATTCTGATGACACTAAACTTAAAATTTGTTAATCGAACAGTAGTGGAATTATTAGCGAAAAGCTTTATCATATGCACTTCATTTGAGGAATTTAAGTGAGTAGTGGATGTTAGTTGGATGAAGTTAATGTATACTTGCTAAGAAGCGTATTTCTGGTTTGCTAGAAGGAGTGGTCATAGGTTCAGAGGTAGTGGAGTAGGTAGGCAACAACATTGGCGTCTGAATAAAATAACCCACTTCGGACACCGGTAACACAATACAGTGAAACCTGCGACAGTTGGCCAGCTGTTGTGCTAGGGGTTTTGGCCAACTTCGGCAGCAGCCACCACAGTACTAACAAAAGTATTACGACAGTAATGTGATGTGGCATACTGTAGCTACTTACTTAGCTGGGTCCATTGTGATATCACAGCAATTGTAATGGTTCCCATTCACCAGGTACGTCAGCTTAAGTGGTCTAAGACTGGTTTTAAGCCATCTAGGTCCACTGATACAACTTTGCAGAAGTCTTAATTTTATGTGCTGCTTCTCCAATACTGTTGAAGGTGTATTATCCTGGTTCCGAGGTAGCAAGCGGTAGTTTTTTTCTCCTCTTCGTTCAGGTTGTGAGTCATTGCAGGTGGTTCGCATGGCCCTCATGTGGTTACGTACTAGACACCCTTTAGTAGACAATGGCCTAAACAAACGTGACCGGTAATAATATTCGCTAATCCTGCTAACATCCTTACTCTTTATCTGTAGAAAAACGTTGGTCCTTTTCGGACTTACTGACAGCCATAGTAGCAATGTCAGATATGCAGGACAGTCGGTTGTCTGTTAGTTATAAGCCTTCAAATGCTTAAAGTGGGGTGGGACGTCTACTGATAAAATTTCAGGTTCCCTCCACTGGTGAGAGCCCAGCCCAGCCCACGCCCAGCGGAGTGGTAGTTGTAGAAGACTAGCTTTTCTCGGTAGTGCTTTGAGAGTGAGCATTGAACAAGAAAAATAATATTAATCTTAAAAATGTTGTATAAACAAACAGTTGTAAAATAGCAATAATTTAGAACGATTACAATTCAAAATGGCTGGAAAAATATTACCGTATTCAGTAGACATCCTCTTCTTCTTTGTTTGGCGCCACAGTCCGGGGTGGACCTGGACCTCAACCAAAAAGCCTCTCCAGCCAGCACGATCTTTCGCCAGCTGCCTCCAATTGCGCACACCAAGTTGGTTAAGGTCCTTCTCCACTTGTGTGCGCCATCTCGTTCGAGGACGTCCTCTGTTGCGTTGTCTCAATGGCTCGGAATCGAAGCCTCTTCTTGCTTAAATACATAATCTATGTCCATTTTCTTCTGAATTCCTACAGATTAACTGAGACAAACGATACGTCTATTAGTATCTTTTATAATAATTGAATACCAACTGTTTTCTTCTCAAGTTTCCTTTTAATGTAACTTTTCTCAACACCATTTGTGGCTCTCTGCAGTTGGTGAATGAATACATTATTGTTACATTTTAGATTCAGGGGAAAAACTTTCAGCCTTAACTATTCCGTTGTCATTCCCATCTCCAACCGCTGTAAGAAAAAAGCGTTAAATAGTCCAGTGCTTCTGAAGTTTCTTTGGGCTGCCGTGGCGTTGTGGGACCGTGCGTCGTTTCCTCCTTCGGCAAACTTGTTTAAGTTTGCTGTTCTTAATGGTGTTAAACAAGGAAATGTTATCTCGCGAACAGAGCCAACTTTTGTCCGTTTAAAGAACGAACATTTTAGCCCCCAGCATTGATGGAGGTGGGGGAAGCGATGTTTGTCTTTAAGATGAAATTATGGAAATTGTTCCTTAAGAAGAGGTGGCTTTCATTTACCCTAACATTCGTGCGAACCAGAAAAGTTCTTTACGAAGTTAGGATCAAATGGTTTTCGCAAAGATAAACCAATTGCCTGGCTAAGGATGATGTTTGAAAAGTATGCTTTATCGGAGGCACTACCATTCTTTGCTGGGTTTCTCTCTGAATTTATACAGGATTTGGAAGAGTTTAAATGCACGAAATGCTCTATGGGTTCTCTCCCGTTTGCTGGTTTGTATCGAAGTGACGGATGCGAAAAGGACAGAAAATAAGTTGGTTGTTTATATGTCACGTATTTCCGAATGTATGCTTTGTCTGTTGCCGGATTAAATTATGTTTTTATTGTTTCGTGTATGGCCAAACCCTACATTTTCGTCGCATAGACTTGGAATACTACACTTAACCAATGAAAAAAGTTTGTTTTTTCTAGGTGCTACAGCTTCTAATTTGGTT
Organism: Eristalis pertinax; assembly: GCA_907269125.1. NCBI lineage: Eukaryota > Metazoa > Arthropoda > Insecta > Diptera > Syrphidae > Eristalis > Eristalis pertinax. Next base: position 60,289,248 of record OU026148.1, on the reverse strand, counting down.
TGTTGAAGGTCAAGAGCACCCATTGTTGCATCATCTAAGAGCATTCGGATTTGATTTAAAATACAAAATATTAGGTATCTAGAAGCAAGCTTAACTTGCACCAGAAGTAAGTAAGGTCCCTGGGTAGACACGCAAGGCAAGTCTCACTTAGGTCCTGATGGACTTCCCTTGTCGGGAAGTAACACCGGAAGGGTATTTCGAAGTCGAGAAAAGGGAGCAAGTAGTCGCTTTCAACATGTTCAATTTGTAGTCTATCCAGTAAACTTGCATACCCCCCAATATTGCTTGAGAGCCAGCACCTGGATTGAATGATTCTAAAGTCGCCTGGATGTAGAGGTCAAGTGGAAAAAGGTTTAGTAAGACCTCTAAGCTCGCAGTTGGAGTAGTGAACATTGTTCGTCTGACACCTAGGCATGCAAGTCTGGATTGTCTTGCGTGCGATTGCCTTGGTTTCCGAATATCTGAGCTCGTCTAGAATTTCATTTATGACTAACACCAACAGAAGGGGAAATACGACTCCACCTTGTGGGGTGCCCCTTGAGGCTACAACTTTAACTGATGAATCACTTAGTGTTGCATTAGCTATTCTTTTGCTGGGCTTTATGGGATTTCCCATACAATGATTTCTGCAAAACCTGGACGGATGAAGTGGAGGTAGATACCAAAAATCATCTACTCTGCTCGTGTAGTGCTCTAGCAAGCCGTATTCGTACTTACATCTAGTGGTCTATTATTTCAATAATCTCAACGAGCTAAATAGCGTCAGCATAAGCCAGCTAAGCGTCTTGATCGAAAGCACTAACTGGTTCCTATTTTAGGAGAAATCAAACTGCGTGGTATCACAATTGACCTAAGTCTTATAGAGTCAGACACTCCTACCTAACCTAACCTAGTGTCTTGTTTACGGATTTTACATTCATGCCCAGTTTCACAGTGGACGTTTAAGTTCCACTTTTGGTTCAATGATTTGTTCGGTTTCACAGTTTCGTTTAAACCTTTATCTGAGTTCAATTTGTAGTTTAAGTTAAACGAGAGTGCACTGCGGTTTAAACCTCAGTTCTACGCCATTTTGCTTCTCTCGCTCTTTTTTCAAGCTTTCGTATTTTATTCTCTCTGAGATCTGATGTTCCGTAATGCGAAGAATTCCTTGTATTGAAAGACGCGCCACAAAAGTGCAAAAGGGATGCACAAAAGCGTTTTTAAAACTACAAAATACAGGAAAAACATTGAAAGCCCTTACAAAACGTAGCCAATGCACGCACCAAGTGTTGCCATACTTTTATCGATCGCATTACACAAACGATGTTTAACCGAACTGAAGTTCAGATTTCTGTGAAACCAGATGAATTAAACGAGTTGGTTCGGCTGAACTTAAGTTTTTAAACCCCCACTACGGCATCAGTATAAGAAGTCGTCGTTCAGAGACGGCAAAAAACTGTAGGTCCCTTTCTCCACTTGGTAGAGAACAATAGCACGCACAACACCACTGTTTATTGTAGGAGCGCCGCATATATTATTATAAGAAGCATAACAATGTCATCTCATTTTAGCGTACTCTTAATAGCGCCACAAAGCCACTTTCATTAATTTAAACAATCCAATTTGTGTCTAGGCTAGTTGCTGATCCAACAAAAAAAATCCAATAGTCATCAAAAAACCGAATCAACAACAACAGACAACAGAAACTGGACAAAAATAGTTTTCAACACGCATTGCTAAAGTCGTGACACGTCACATCAGAATGGTGATAATCAAAGAAAACGTAACAAAAATGAAAAAAACAACAAGAACATTTTTTATTTAAAATGTTTGAATAAGGAATAATAAAAATTAATAAACAAAAAAAAATCTTTTTTATGATCTGTGATGTTATAAATATATTTTTATATATATTTGTTAATTATATTGTTAAACAAAAGGAATCATATATATATAATAATAAAGAAAAATACAAAAATAAATTAAAGGAAAATCAAAACAACAGCTATAGGTATTTTCCGAAATAAAAATGAAGAGGAAACAAACAACAACAACAATTACAATTACATTAAATGTGATTGAATCATAAGTTAATAAGAGAAAGTGAAAGCTAAATGTTATTAAACTATTTTATCAATATATAAAATGTAATAAGAGAATTAAGATCTGAAAGAAATAATATATTTATATTTAAATAAATAAAAACAAAAAAAAAATATATAAAATATATATATATATATATGTACGTGAGTATATTAATATTTATTATATTCTTTATATAGAAGAAATAAAAAAAAAACAGAATATCAAAAAAAATGAAAATTCTTATGTTCAAGCATAGTAGAGAATTAAAAAAAAAAACGTAAATAATTGCAAAAAAAGAAAAAAATGTTAACAGAAAAACATGTAATATGGAATCAAAGAATGTTTGTTAGGAACCAAAAGATCGAATCTTAACATGTATGACTGCATCTGCCCAAAAATATATAAAGCAAATTAAACGTATGGTATATTTTTCAGAAAACGAAATTGAAACGGTTAAAGTGAACATACAATTTAAAAGAATGTGTAAAATTGCAAAAAGATAAGGTAAATGACAAAGATGGAAAACATAAAAACATTGAAGAAACCAAAAATGATAAAAAAAGAAACAACAAAACTAACAGGCCACATATTTCACACAAAAAGGTAAAAAGAAACAAAAAAAAATTAAAAAAACGCTAATTCATTGGCGATAAGTTGAATAGTAAATGAGGAAACCTTCAAATACAGGATATGTATGTATAAATAATAATTTTTTTCTTAATTTTTTCAAACAGAAGGAATGCTTTGTCTTTTTTTTTTTCATTTTTTTGGAAAAAAGAAATCCTTTATCCAAATATCATCAAAAGTTGAAGCATACAGCAAAAGTAATCAACAATCAAAAACTATTTAAGAGAATTTCTTGGAAGATAAGAGAGAAAAACTTGTCTGTCAGTGGTTTTTTTATTTTTCTTACATTTTTAGTAAATCGTATACAATTTAAGACATTTTATTTAAAAATTTCAATATAAACAAACAAAGCAGCACAAGAATTTTTGTAAACAAGCAAATAAAGCAAAGTCGCCCCTAAAAAGAAAAAAAAAAAAATCGAAATTACCCAAACACTCACACAACGTTGAGGTTTTAAATAAAATAAGCAACAAAAAAAAAAATCGAATCACAAAGAAATGTAGCAAATCTCTCAGTTGACTGTTCACACAAAGGAACAATGCATAGGTTCAAGCAAACTGAATATTTCACGTGCGTACGTGAATGAGCATTCCCCGCCCAAGAGGTACACACAACAAATCTTGACACTCTCTGATTCAAGTCTGTATCCCCTAGAAGCCAGTGGAAGATGACGAACGTTGCAATTTGAATACAGATATGCAAATATTATTGAATTTCCCCCCCTAAAAAAGTAAATAATAAGGACACACGATCCTTCACGTATATGACGTTAAAGTGCATGCAATAAACAAATAATGAACAGTAAAGTGAAAAAAAAATAACAATTTAAAAATAAATTTACCAAATGAGGAAATTTAATAAGCTTTTTTTTTCTCATTCAATTTAACGTAGATTGTAATCTTGAACATTTAATAATGATTAAATAAAACAAAGAAAAAGAAAAATTTAAAAGAATCCAAATATTAAGCATTATAATAGAATTCACTAGATGTTAAATAAATTTAAGTATGTACCCGATGTAATGTTTTAATTTGTTGTACTTCTTATTTGTATGTAATCCCCCCGGCTGCAACAAATGCAGCAAAAGTGATGTTTGGCGAATGAGGATTTCAGCAACAGCAACAAATCGGTTGGTGTTGATGTCCTTAGCAACAGCAACAAATCAGTTGATGTTCTCAATCTGCTTATATCATTGTAATGCGATTTAATGAAGGGTTTTCCAAGCAGTTTTAGTCAAACTCCAAGTTATGACATCCTCTGTGACATGGATTCATTTAGTTTTGTTATGTCAACCTTGGGTCTAATGTGACCTCCACAAGAGGTTACTCGAACGCAAAAATCACATAAGAACAGTGGATTTGTTGGAAATTCAAGCCAACACAAATAACAAAAAAAAAAGCAAACATCCAATATTTAGACAAGAAATAAATGTTTAACTTGCAACCTTATTAAAAAAAACTAAACAAAAAGAAATCATATAAATATATAGTTGGTAAATTAACAAATAATGTCAATGGATTTTTATTTTCTTTTTTTTTTGTAATTTTCACAACCCAATTGCACCCAATTTTAAGTGTTATACCAATACATCATATACAATACGTATTCATTATTATTTTTAAATGACTTAATCGATTATGAACATAAGCCGATAGCAGGTTTGTGTATTTTTTTAAAATAAAATAAAAACGGATTATATACGTCTTCTATAAATAAATATCGAGAAAGTTTGTTTCATACGCATCATGCAATACATATTTATTTTGAAGTCTCATATACAGCACAATTTGAATTACTTATAAGCAAAGCCAACTTCGGTTTGTCAATCAAATTAAGAGTCATTCTTAAACGACAACAGCAAAAAGAAAATACAAACTAACGTTGACTAGGAATGAGATGGTTATTTGAAAGTATTCACCCGTGCTGATGTAGTACACTTTGAATGTTTATCTTTTCAATTTAATTGTTTTCTTTCTTCATATATTGGAGTGTGTAATAATATATGTATATGTGTCCTTTTATGTGATTAAATAATTCGAAATAAAATGATCTTGCTTTCTGCTTCTTCTTTCGCATACAAGGTGGCTTTCATTAGGCAAACCCATTCATCGACTCTTAAAAACTCCCAAATGTGCAAATAATGCTTCATTTGGCGGATTTTTTGAATTTTGTGCAAGATGAAGAAAGCATGAGAATTCATGAGTCTCTCCTTACAGATGTCACAAGTGATGCCACCTTGTACATTATTTTATCAATACTTTTGAAACTAAAAAAAATCAAATAAGGAATGAATACTACTGTTTCGTATAAAGTACATCCGTTTCCAAATTATATGCAAAATATATGCTGATTAACTGAAATAAGCACTAGTGTATTTCAACTAAAACCGAACAGATAATACGAATTAATGAAATACACACGTTAAACCGTTAGTTATTATAAGAGTCCACAAGAGAAAACAAAATAAAATGACCGCATTCACAAGCACATGTGAAAGAAACAAAAAAGACGATGAAATGAAATACTTTTAGAATTCCCGGGTTCTTCTTTTTTCAATTTCTTTCGTAGACTTAAAGAACTTCATGTTGAATAAAATACAAAAACATATATATAAAAATACACACATATATTACAGATAAGAGAAAAGCGGTATATGAAAAGAAACAAAAAGAAAAAACATTACAAATACAATTTAATTTCCATTTCATTATTTTCCCTCCCTTTGTCAACGTAACAAAGACGTTTTTTTTTGTTTTTATTTAAATATTAATAACTATATACAATACATTTTCAAAATATTTAATACTTTTAAGCTTACATTTTAAAACAAACATAGATTGAAGTCGATAACACAAGAAAACTAAAAGAAGAAGCAAACAAAATATTCAAAAGAAAACCAACAATTTTAAATGTGTACGTTTTCAATCGCCGTCAACATCCATCAATCGCGGATGCGGCTTTAAATATTATTAAAAAGACAAAAGCAAAACTTATGTGTTTAGGGGCGAAGAAAAAAAAAAAGATAAAAGAAAAACTAAAACAATTACATAAAATACATTAAAAAATATAGAAAAAAATAGCTTACAACAAGCACGATATATGCTTAGAATTTCCGCAGAAAAAAGTTCAGTAAAAAAAGAGCCTATTTAATAAAGAAGAAAAAAAAAAACAACAAAATGCTATACATAGAGAAATAATGTCGTGTATCGTTAATTTTTTTAATTTCTTTTTTCGTTTGGTTTGTTTGTACTGTCAAGGGAACAGACACCCTGTATTCAACCTTTATTCATAAAGCAAAAGGGAAGGGTTACGACAAACCACGATATATAACTTTATTTGCAATTAATCAATACATTAAGTAAACGCAAATAAAATATTCATATAAATAACCTTTTTCAAAAAAACAAAAAAACAAGTTAAAGCTAAAAAAAACATATAGAGAAGAATCCCCTTTACCGAATTATAGCTAAGTAAACAAATAGAAAAAAAAAAAAAAAAAAGGAACCAACTAACTATTACCTACTTTAATTTCCTTACGTGTATGTTATTTTCTCAAATAATTAATATTTCAAATGAAACAAAAGCAAATACAAAATCATATTCAAATGTATTGTATCTATTATTAACTTACTAATTAATTTCATTTTTTGCTCTTAAATTTTGAAAGAAAATCAAGAAAAAACACAAAAAAAAAATAAAATATTCAATTTTAACATCCACACACAAAAAAAAAAACAACCAACAACAGCAAACAGAGTTTAAAAACGCAAAATACATATTTTTGATGTCATTGCAAAATGCGTAAATGTTTCAGCAAAAAGAACAAATTTCCACACAAAAAAACAAAAATATTCAAACAGAATGTGCTGCTTAACTCTTTGTGATGTGTGCTAAAGAAAATGTGTTTCGAGACACAAATTCAAACATTTTACCTATTCATTAATGGAAATGCAAACTGTTATTCAATAAAACTAAAACACACACACAAGCAAACAAAAACTCACAAATCACACACACACTCCCACACAGATTTATATGAATTTGGATAAAACAAAACAAAAAAAACCAAAAGCAAAAGCAAAAAAAAAAAATAAAAATATATATATTAAATACACATTTATCTTTACATACATATATTATTCTATATACATATATACTTATATATATATACATTTAATGGGCAGTCAGAAAAAAATGTAAAGGTTTGTCTAAATCATTTATTTAAATTTTGAAATTTAAAGAAACGAAAGCTAGTACTTTTGTTGAATGTTGAAAATATGCAAAAAAATTAAAATTAAATCATGCGAACAATAGCAAAGCAGAACGGAAATTGTTAAACGCGTTCAACTGGTAGACCAACCAACCGAAGGGCTTTTTTTTTGTTTAATTTATCAGAAATGTAATGGAAAATGTAATTTTTCAGTTTGACAGTTTAAATAAATGGAACGTGAGAAAATGTTTGGACAAATTACGTGAATGACTTTTATTTAATATTCGCTGGGTTGGTATTTTAACCCAGCCCTATTGAGGCTACAGGGTGTTTTCATAAACGTCAGACTGACAAAGGACTGCGTTATCCATGTTCATTAATGCAGTTATACGATCATAATAACTTAGGTGAACTGCAGTACCTACCGTTCATAAACGTCAATAGCTCATCGATGTCGCTCAGATTGTGCAGTCAATATTTTTTGACTGAAAAAAAGGGTCGATTGGAAGAAATATATTTTGCACTAAAGCAAGCCTGCAGACATTTTTCACCGTGCGTGTGTTGTAAAAAAAACGAATGAAAACACCCGACCTCTAGGAACATTGACAGTAACTGCGAGAGGTGATGTTGCAAAATGATAAGTTCGAATAAGTGTAGAGCCCCAAACTGGCGGAGTTCCCTAGAAGGTAAGCATTATTTTTCAATTGTAAAAAACGTCCAGAACGACTCAACTTCGGGTGTCATAAACGCCGGAAATCTGCAGAATGTCTGCAGGCTTCTCATCCGCACCCAATCCGCATTTAGTTTCTGGACACCGCATTTAGTTTCTGGACGGCGGCTACCGCATTTAGTTTCTGGACAGCGGCTAGTGTCCAGAAACTAAATGCGGATTGGGTCTGTGAAACCGCATTTAGTTTCTGAACACCGCATTTAGTTTCTGGACAGCGGCTAGTGTCCAGAAACTGAATGCGGATTGGGTCTGTGAAACCGCAGTTAGTCTCTGGACACCGCATTTAGTTTCTGGACAGCGGCTGGTGTCCAGAAACTAAATGCGGATTGGGTCTGTGAAACCGCATTTAGTTTCTGGACAGCGACTGGTGTCCAGAAACTAAATGCGGATTGGTTCTGTGAAACCGCATTTAATTTCTGGATAGCGGCTGGTGTCCAGAAACTAAATGCGAATTGGGTCTGTGAAACCGCATTTAATTTCTGGATAGCGGCTGGTGTCCAGAAACTGAATGCGGATTGGGTCTGTGAAACCGCATTTAGTTTCTGGACACCGCATTTAGTTTCTGGACAGCGGCTAGTGTCCAGAAACTATATGCGGATTGGGTCTGTGAAACCGCAGTTAGTCTCTGGACACCGCATTTAGTTTCTGGACAGCGGCTGGTGTCCAGAAACTAAATGCGGATTGGGTCTGTGAAACCGCATTTAGTTTCTGGACAGCGACTGGTGTCCAGAAACTAAATGCGGATTGGTTCTGTGAAACCGCATTTAATTTCTGGATAGCGGCTGGTGTCCAGAAACTAAATGCGAATTGGGTCTGTGAAACCGCATTTAGTTTCTGGACACCGCATTTAGTTTCTGGACAGCGGCTAGTGTCCAGAAACTAAATGCGGATTGGGTCTGCGAAACCGCATTTAGTTTCTGGACACCGCATTTAGTTTCTGGACAGCGGCTAGTGTCCAGAAACTAAATGCGGATTGGGTCTGCGAAACCGCATTTAGTTTCTGGACACCGCATTTAGTTTCTGGACAGCGGCTAGTGTCCAGAAACTATATGCGGATTGGGTCTGTGAAACCGCAGTTAGTCTCTGGACACCGCATTTAGTTTCTGGACAGCGGCTGGTGTCCAGAAACTAAATGCGGATTGGGTCTGTGAAACCGCATTTAGTTTCTGGACAGCGACTGGTGTCCAGAAACTAAATGCGGATTGGTTCTGTGAAACCGCATTTAATTTCTGGATAGCGGCTGGTGTCCAGAAACTAAATGCGAATTGGGTCTGTGAAACCGCATTTAGTTTCTGGACACCGCATTTAGTTTCTGGACAGCGGCTAGTGTCCAGAAACTAAATGCGGATTGGGTCTGCGAAACCGCATTTAGTTTCTGGACACCGCATTTAGTTTCTGGACACCGAATTTAGAAACTAAATGCGAATTGGGTCTGTGAAACCGCATTTAGTTCTGAACAGCGGCTGGTGTCCAGAAACTAAATGCGGATTGGGTCTGTGAAACCGCATTTAGTTTCTGGACACCGCATTTAGTTTCTGGACAGCGGCTAGTGTCCAGAAACTGAATGCGGATTGGGTCTGTGAAACAGCATTTAGTTTATGGACAACGCATTTAGTTTCTGGACACGGCTAGTGTCCAGAAACTATATGCGGATTGGGTCTGTGAAACCGCATTTAGTTTCTGGACACCGCATTTAGTTTCTGGACAGCGGCTGGTGTCCAGAAACTAAATGCGGATTGGGTCTGTGAAACCGCATTTAGTTTCTGGACAGCGACTGGTGTCCAGAAACTAAATGCGGATTGGGTCTGTGAAACCGCATTTAGTTTCTGGACACCGCATTTAGTTTCTGGACAGCTGCTAGTGTCCAGAAACTAAATGCGGATTGGGTCTGTGAAACCGCATTTAGTTCTGAACAGCGGCTGGTGTTCAGAAACTAAATGCGGATTGGGTCTGTGAAACCTCATTTAGTTTCTGGACACCGCATTTAGTTTCTGGACAGCGGCTAGTGTCCAGAAACTGAATGTGGATTGGGTCTGTGAAACAGCATTTAGTTTATGGACAACGCATTTAGTTTCTGGACAGCGGCTACCGCAATTAGTTTCTGGACAGCGGCTAGTGTCCAGAAACTATATGCGGATTGGGTCTGTGAAACCGCATTTAGTTTCTGGACACCGCATTTAGTTTCTGGACAGCGGCTACCGCACTTAGTTTCTGGACACCGCATTTAGTTTCTGGACAGCGGCTGGTGTCCAGAAACTAAATGCGGATTGGGTCTGTGAAACCGCATTTAGTTCTGAACAGCGGCTGGTGTTCAGAAACTAAATGCGGATTGGGTCTGCGAAACCGCATATAGTTTCTGGACACCGCATTTAGTTTCTGGACAGCGGCTAGTGTCCAGAAACTAAATGCGGATTGGGTCTGCGAAACCGCATTTAGTTTCTGGACAGCGGCTAGTGTCCAGAAACTAAATGCGGATTGGGTCTGTGAAACCGCATTTAGTTTCTGGACACTGCATTTAGTTTCTGGACATCGGCTGGTGTTCAGAAACTAAATGCGGATTGGGTCTGCGAAACCGCATATAGTTTCTGGACACCGCATTTAGTTTCTGGACAGCGGCTAGTGTACAGAAACTATATGCGGATTGGGTCTGTGAAACCGCAGTTAGTTTCTGGACACCGCATTTAGTTTCTGGATAGCGGCTAGTGTCCAGAAACTAAATGCGGATTGGGTCTGTGAAACCGCATTTAGTTTCTGGACAGCGGCTAGTGTCCAGAAACTAAATGCGGATTGGATCTGCGAAATGCGGGTTGGGTCTGTGACACCGCATTTAGTTTCTGGATAGCGGCTAGTGTCCAGAAACTAAATGCGGATTGGGTCTGTGAAACCGCATTTAGTTTCTGGACACCGCATTTAGTTTCTGGACAGCGGCTAGTGTCCATAAGCTAAATGCGGATTGGGTCTGTGAAACCGCATTTAGTTTCTGGACACCGCATTTAGTTTCTGGACAGCTGCTAGTGTCCAGAAACTAAATGCGGATTGGGTCTGTGAAACCGCATTTAGTTTCTGGACACCGCATTTAGTTTCTGGACAGCGACTACCGCATTTAGTTTCTGGACACCGCATTTAGTTTCTGGACAGCGGATAGTGTCCAGAAACTAAATGCGGATTGGGTCTGTGAAACCGCATTTAGTTTCTGGACAGCGGCTAGTGTCCAGAAACTAAATGCGGATTGGGTCTGCGAAACCGCATTTAGTTTCTGGACAGCGGCTGGTGTCCAGAAACTAAATGCGGATTTGGTCTGCGAAACCGCATTTAGTTTCTGGACAGCGGATAGTGTCCAGAAACTAAATGCGGATTGGGTCTGCGAAACCGCATTTAGTTTCTGGACACCGCATTTAGTTTCCGGACAGCGACTACCGCATTTATTTTCTGGACACCGCATTTAGTTTCTGGACACTATCCGCTGGAAACTAAATGCGGTGTCCAGAAACTAAATGCGGTTTCACAGACTCAATCCGCATTTAGTTTCTGGACACTAGCCGCTGTCCAGAAACTAAATGCGGTTTCACAGACCCAATCCGCATTTAGTTTCTGGACACTGTCCGCTGTCCAGAAACTAAATGCGGTGTCCAGAAACTAAATGCGGTTTCGCAGACCCAATCCGCATTTAGTTTCTGAACACTATCCGCTGTCCAGAAACTAAATGCGGTGTCCAGAAACTAAATGCGGTGTCGCAGACCAAATCCGCATTTAGTTTCTGGACACCAGCCGCTGTCCAGAAACTAAATGCGGTTTCGCAGACCCAATCCGCATTTAGTTTCTGGACAGCGGATAGTGTCCAGAAACTAAATGCGGTTTCACAGACCCAATCCGCATTCAGTTTCTGACACTATCCGCTGTCCAGAAACTAAATGCGGTGTCCAGAAACTAAATGCGGTAGTCGCTGTCCGGAAACTAAATGCGGTGTCCAGAAACTAAATGCGGTTTCGCAGACCCAATCCGCATTTAGTTTCTGGACACTATCCGTTGTCCAGAAACTAAATGCGGTGTCCAGAAACTAAATGCGGTTTCGCAGACCAAATCCGCATTTAGTTTCTGGACACCAGCCGCTGTCCAGAAACTAAATGCGGTTTTGCAGACCCAATCCGCATTTAGTTTCTGGACACTATCCGCTGTCCAGAAACTAAATGCGGTTTCACAGACCCAATCCGCATTTAGTTTCTGGACACTAGCCGCTGTCCAGAAACTAAATGCGGTGTCCAGAAACTAAATGCGGTTTCACAGACCCAATCCGCATTTAGCTTATGGACACTAGCCGCTGTCCAGAAACTAAATGCGGTGTCCAGAAACTAAATGCGGTTTCACAGACCCAATCCGCATTTAGTTTCTGGACACTAGCCGCTGTCCAGAAGCTAAATGCGGTAGCCGCTGTCCAGAAACTAAATGCGGTGTCCAGAAACTAAATGCGGTGTCCAGAAACTAAATGCGGTTTCGCAGATCCAATCCGCATTTAGTTTCTGGACACCAGCCGCTGTCCAGAAACTAAATGCGGTTTCACAGACCCAATCCGCATTTAGCTTATGGACACTAGCCGCTGTCCAGAAACTAAATGCGGTGTCCAGAAACTAAATGCGGATTTGGTCTGCGAAACCGCATTTAGTTTCTGGACACCGCATTTAGTTTCTGGACAGCAAATAGTGTCCAGAAACTAAATGCGGATTGGGTCTGTGAAACCGCATTTAGTTTCTGGACACCGCATTTAGTTTCTGGACAGCTGCTAGTGTCCAGAAACTAAATGCGGATTGGGTCTGTGAAACCGCATTTAGTTTCTGGACACCGCATTTAGTTTCTGGACAGCGACTACCGCATTTAGTTTCTGGACACCGCATTTAGTTTCTGGACAGCGGATAGTGTCCAGAAACTAAATGCGGATTGGGTCTGTGAAACCGCATTTAGTTTCTGGACAGCGGCTAGTGTCCAGAAACTAAATGCGGATTGGGTCTGCGAAACCGCATTTAGTTTCTGGACAGCGGCTGGTGTCCAGAAACTAAATGCGGATTTGGTCTGCGAAACCGCATTTAGTTTCTGGACAGCGGATAGTGTCCAGAAACTAAATGCGGATTGGGTCTGCGAAACCGCATTTAGTTTCTGGACACCGCATTTAGTTTCCGGACAGCGACTACCGCATTTATTTTCTGGACACCGCATTTAGTTTCTGGACACTATCCGCTGGAAACTAAATGCGGTGTCCAGAAACTAAATGCGGTTTCACAGACTCAATCCGCATTTAGTTTCTGGACACTAGCCGCTGTCCAGAAACTAAATGCGGTTTCACAGACCCAATCCGCATTTAGTTTCTGGACACTGTCCGCTGTCCAGAAACTAAATGCGGTGTCCAGAAACTAAATGCGGTTTCGCAGACCCAATCCGCATTTAGTTTCTGAACACTATCCGCTGTCCAGAAACTAAATGCGGTGTCCAGAAACTAAATGCGGTGTCGCAGACAAAATCCGCATTTAGTTTCTGGACACCAGCCGCTGTCCAGAAACTAAATGCGGTTTCGCAGACCCAATCCGCATTTAGTTTCTGGACAGCGGATAGTGTCCAGAAACTAAATGCGGTTTCACAGACCCAATCCGCATTTAGTTTCTGACACTATCCGCTGTCCAGAAACTAAATGCGGTGTCCAGAAACTAAATGCGGTAGTCGCTGTCCGGAAACTAAATGCGGTGTCCAGAAACTAAATGCGGTTTCGCAGACCCAATCCGCATTTAGTTTCTGGACACTATCCGTTGTCCAGAAACTAAATGCGGTGTCCAGAAACTAAATGCGGTTTCGCAGACCAAATCCGCATTTAGTTTCTGGACACCAGCCGCTGTCCAGAAACTAAATGCGGTTTTGCAGACCCAATCCGCATTTAGTTTCTGGACACTATCCGCTGTCCAGAAACTAAATGCGGTTTCACAGACCCAATCCGCATTTAGTTTCTGGACACTAGCCGCTGTCCAGAAACTAAATGCGGTGTCCAGAAACTAAATGCGGTTTCACAGACCCAATCCGCATTTAGCTTATGGACACTAGCCGCTGTCCAGAAACTAAATGCGGTGTCCAGAAACTAAATGCGGTTTCACAGACCCAATCCGCATTTAGTTTCTGGACACTAGCCGCTGTCCAGAAGCTAAATGCGGTAGCCGCTGTCCAGAAACTAAATGCGGTGTCCAGAAACTAAATGCGGTGTCCAGAAACTAAATGCGGTTTCGCAGATCCAATCCGCATTTAGTTTCTGGACACCAGCCGCTGTCCAGAAACTAAATGCGGTTTCACAGACCCAATCCGCATTTAGCTTATGGACACTAGCCGCTGTCCAGAAACTAAATGCGGTGTCCAGAAACTAAATGCGGATTTGGTCTGCGAAACCGCATTTAGTTTCTGGACACCGCATTTAGTTTCTGGACAGCAAATAGTGTCCAGAAACTAAATGCGGATTGGGTCTGTGAAACCGCATTTAGTTTCTGGACACCGCATTTAGTTTCTGGACAGCGGCTAGTGCGGATAGGGTATGTGAAACCGCATTTAGTTTCTGGACAGCGGCTAGTGTCCAGAAACTAAATGCGGATTGGGTCTGTGAAACCGCATTTAGTTTCTGGACACCGCATTTAGTTTCTGGACAGCGGCTAGTGTCCATAAGCTAAATGCGGATAGGGTATGTGAAACCGCATTTAGTTTCTGGACAGCGGCTAGTGTCCAGAAACTAAATGCGGATTGGGTCTGTGAAACCGCATTTAGTTTCTGGACACGGCATTTAGTTTCTGGACAGCGGATAGTGTCCAGAAACTAAATGCGGATTGGGTCTGAGAAACCGCATTTAGTTTCTGGACACCGCATTTAGTTTCTGGACAGCGGCTAGTGTCCAGAAACTAAATGCGGATTGGGTCTGCGAAACCGTATTTAGTTTCTGGACACCGCATTTATTTTCTGGACAGCCGGCTAGTGTCCAGAAACTAACTGCGGATTGGGTCTGTGAAACCGCATTTAGTTTCTTAACAGCGGCTGGTGTCCGGAAACTAAATGCCGGACACCGTGGCTAGTGTCCAGAAACTAAATGCGGATTGGGTCTGTGAAACCGCATTTAGTTTCTGGACACCGCATTTAATTTCTGGACAGCGGCTGGGGTCCAGAAACTAAATGCGGATTGGGTCTGAGAAACCGCATTTAGTTTCTGGACACCGCATTTAGTTTCTGGACAGCGGCTGGTGTCCATAAGCTAAATGCGGATTGGGTCTGCGAAACCGCATTTAGTTTCTGGACACCGCATTTAGTTTCTGGACAGCGGCTGGTGTCCAGAAACTAAATGCGGATTTGGTCTGCGAAACCGCATTTAGTTTCTGGACACCGCATTTAGTTTCTGGACTGCGGCTAGTGTCCGTAAGCTAAATGCGGATTGGGTCTGTGAAACCGCATTTAGTTTCTGGACAGCGGCTAGTGTCCAGAAACTAAATGCGGATTGGGTCTGCGAAACCGCATTTAGTTTCTGGACACCGCATTTAGTTTCTTCACAGCGGCTAGTGTCCAGAAACTAAATGCGGATTGGGTCTGTGAAACCGCATTTAGTTTCTGGACACCGCATTTAGTTTCTGGACAGCGGCTGGTGTCCAGAAACTAAATGCCGATTGGGTCTGGGAAACCGCATTTAGTTTCTGGACACCGCATTAAGTTTCTGGACACCGCATTTAGTTTCTGGACAGCGGCTAGTGTCCAGAAACTAAATGCGGATTGGGTCTGCGAAGCCGCATTTAGTTTCTGGACACCGCATTTAGTTTCTGGACAGCGGCTAGTGTTCAGAAACTAAATGCGGATTGGGTCTGTGAAACCGCATTTAGTTTCTGGACAGCGGCTAGTGTCCAGAAACTAAATGCGGATTGGGTCTGTGAAACCGCATTTAGTTTCTGGACAGCGGCTAGTGTCCAGAAACTAAATGCGGATTGGGTCTGTGAAACCGCATTTAGTTTCTGGACAGCGGCTGGTGTCCAGAAACTAAATGCGGATTGGGTCTGCGAAACCGCATTTAGTTTCTGGACAGCGGCTAGTGTCCAGAAACTAAATGCGGATTGGGTCTGTGAAACCGCATTTAGTTTCTGGACACCGCATTTAGTTTCTGGACAGCGGCTAGTGTCCATAAGCTAAATGCGGATTGGGTCTGAGAAACCGCATTTAGTTTCTGGACACCGCATTTAGTTTCTGTACAGCGGCTAGTGTCCAGAAACTAAATGCGGATTGGGTCTGTGAAACCGCATTTAGTTTCTGGACAGCGGCTGGTGTCCAGAAACTAAATGCGGATTGGGTCTGTGAAACCGCATTTAGTTTCTGGACAGCGGCTAGTGTCCAGAAACTAAATGCGGATTGGGTCTGTGAAACCGCATTTAGTTTCTGGACAGCGGCTAGTGTCCAGAAACTAAATGCGGATTGGGTCTGTGAAACCGCATTTAGTTTCTGGACAGCGGCTAGTGTCCAGAAACTAAATGCGGATTGGGTCTGTGAAACCGCATTTAGTTTCTGGACAGCGGCTGGTGTCCAGAAACTAAATGCGGATTGGGTCTGTGAAACCGCATTTAGTTTCTGGACAGCGGCTGGTGTCCAGAAACTGAATGCGGATTGGGTCTGCGAAACCGCATTTAGTTTCTGGACACCGCATTTAGTTTCTGGACAGCGGCTAGTGTCCAGAAACTAAATGCGGATTGGGTCTGTGAAACCGCATTTAGTTTCTGGACAGCGGCTAGTGTCCAGAAACTAAATGCGGATTGGGTCTGTGAAACCGCATTTAGTTTCTGGACAGCGGCTAGTGTCCAGAAACTAAATGCGGATTGGGTCTGCGAAACCGCATTTAGTTTCTGGACACCGCATTTAGTTTCTGTACAGCGGCTAGTGTCCAGAAACTAAATGCGGATTGGGTCTGCGAAACCGCATATAGTTTCTGGACACCGCATTTAGTTTCTGGACAGCGGCTAGTGTCCAGAAACTAAATGCGGATTGGGTCTGCGAAACCGCATTTAGTTTCTGGACACCGCATTTAGTTTCTGGACAGCGGCTAGTGTCCAGAAACTAAATGCGGATTGGGTCTGTGAAAACGCATTTAGTTTCTGGACACCGCATTTAGTTTCTGGACAGCGGCTAGTGTCCAGAAACTAAATGCGGATTGGGTCTGTGAAACCGCATTTAGTTTCTGGACAGCGGCTGGTGTCCAGAAACTAAATGCGGATTGGGTCTGTGAAACCGCATTTAGTTTCTGGACACCGCATTTAGTTTCTGGACAGCGGCTAGTGTCCAGAAACTAAATGCGGATTGGGTCTGTGAAACCGCATTTAGTTTCTGGACAGCGGCTGGTGTCCAGAAACTAAATGCGGATTGGGTCTGCGAAACCGCATTTAGTTTCTGGACACCGCATTTAGTTTCTGGACAGCGGCTAGTGTCCAGAAACTAAATGCGGATTGGGTCTGTCAAACCGCATTTGGTTTCTGGACACCGCATTTAGTTTCTGGACAGCGGATAGTGTCCAGAAACTAAATGCGGATTGGGTCTGTGAAACCGCATTTAGTTTCTGGACAGCTGCTAGTGTCCAGAAACTAAATGCGGATTGGGTCTGTGAAACCGCATTTAGTTTCTGGACACCGCATTTAGTTTCTGGACAGCGGCTAGTGTCCAGAAACTAAATGCGGATTGGGTCTGTGAAACCGCATTTAGTTTCTTGACACGGCATTTAGTTTCTGGACAGCGGCTAGTGTCCAGAAACTAAATGCGGATTGGGTCTGCGAAACCGTATTTAGTTTCTGGACACCGCATTTATTTTCTGGACAGCGGCTAGTGTCCAGAAACTAAATGCGGATTTGGTCTGCGAAACCGCATTTAGTTTCTGGACACCGCATTTAGTTTCTGGACAGCGGCTAGTGTCCATAAGCTAAATGCGGATTGGGTCTGCGAAACCGCATTTAGTTTCTGGACACCGCATTTAGTTTCTGGACAGCGGCTGGTGTCCAGAAACTAAATGCGGATTTGGTCTGCGAAACCGCATTTAGTTTCTGGACACCGCATTTAGTTTCTGGACAGCGGCTAGTGTCCATAAGCTAAATGCGGATTGGGTCTGTGAAACCGCATTTAGTTTCTGGACAGCGGCTAGTGTCCAGAAACTAAATGCGGATTGGGTCTGCGAAACCGCATTTAGTTTCTGGACACCGCATTTAGTTTCTTCACAGCGGCTAGTGTCCAGAAACTAAATGCGGATTGGGTCTGTGAAACCGCATTTAGTTTCTGGACACCGCATTTAGTTTCTGGACAGCGGCTGGTGTCCAGAAACTAAATGCCGATTGGGTCTGGGAAACCGCATTTAGTTTCTGGACACCGCATTAAGTTTCTGGACACCGCATTTAGTTTCTGGACAGCGGCTAGTGTCCAGAAACTAAATGCGGATTGGGTCTGCGAAGCCGCATTTAGTTTCTGGACACCGCATTTAGTTTCTTCACAGCGGCTAGTGTCCAGAAACTAAATGCGGATTGGGTCTGCGAAACCGCATTTAGTTTCTGGACACCGCATTTAGTTTCTGGACAGCGGCTAGTGTCCAGAAACTAAATGCGGATTGGGTCTGCGAAACCGCATTTAGTTTCTGGACAGCGGATAGTGTCCAGAAACTAAATGCGGATTGGGTCAGCGAAACCGCATTTAGTTTCTGGACACCGCATTTAGTTTCCGGACAGCGACTACCGCATTTAGTTTCTGGACACCGCATTTAGTTTCTGGACAGCGGATAGTGTCCAAAAACTAAATGCGGATTGGGTCTGTGAAACCGCATTTAGTTTCTGGACAGCGGCTAGTGTCCAGAAACTAAATGCGGATTGGGTCTGTGAAACCGCATTTAGTTTCTGGACAGCGGCTAGTGTCCAGAAACTAAATGCGGATTGGGTCTGTGAAACCGCATTTAGTTTCTGGACAGCGGCTGGTGTCCAGAAACTAAATGCGGATTGGGTCTGCGAAACCGCATTTAGTTTCTGGACAGCGGCTAGTGTCCAGAAACTAAATGCGGATTGGGTCTGTGAAACCGCATTTAGTTTCTGGACACCGCATTTAGTTTCTGGACAGCGGCTAGTGTCCATAAGCTAAATGCGGATTGGGTCTGAGAAACCGCATTTAGTTTCTGGACACCGCATTTAGTTTCTGTACAGCGGCTAGTGTCCAGAAACTAAATGCGGATTGGGTCTGTGAAACCGCATTTAGTTTCTGGACAGCGGCTAGTGTCCAGAAACTAAATGCGGATTGGGTCTGTGAAACCGCATTTAGTTTCTGGACAGCGGCTAGTGTCCAGAAACTAAATGCGGATTGGGTCTGTGAAACCGCATTTAGTTTCTGGACAGCGGCTGGTGTCCAGAAACTAAATGCGGATTGGGTCTGTGAAACCGCATTTAGTTTCTGGACAGCGGCTAGTGTCCAGAAACTAAATGCGGATTGGGTCTGTGAAACCGCATTTAGTTTCTGGACAGCGGCTAGTGTCCAGAAACTAAATGCGGATTGGGTCTGTGAAACCGCATTTAGTTTCTGGACAGCGGCTGGTGTCCAGAAACTAAATGCGGATTGGGTCTGCGAAACCGCATTTAGTTTCTGGACAGCGGCTAGTGTCCAGAAACTAAATGCGGATTGGGTCTGTGAAACCGCATTTAGTTTCTGGACAGCGGCTAGTGTCCATAAGCTAAATGCGGATTGGGTCTGAGAAACCGCATTTAGTTTCTGGACACCGCATTTAGTTTCTGTACAGCGGCTAGTGTCCAGAAACTAAATGCGGATTGGGTCTGTGAAACCGCATTTAGTTTCTGGACAGCGGCTGGTGTCCAGAAACTAAATGCGGATTGGGTCTGTGAAACCGCATTTAGTTTCTGAACAGCGGCTAGTGTCCAGAAACTAAATGCGGATTGGGTCTGTGAAACCGCTTTTAGTTTCTGGACAGCGGCTAGTGTCCAGAAACTAAATGCGGATTGGGTCTGTGAAACCGCATTTAGTTTCTGGACACCGCATTTAGTTTCTGGACAGCGGCTAGTGTCCAGAAACTAAATGCGGATTGGGTCTGTGAAACCGCATTTAGTTTCTGGACAGCGGCTAGTGTCCAGAAACTAAATGCGGATTGGGTATGTGAAACCGCATTTAGTTTCTGGACAGCGGCTGGTGTCCAGAAACTAAATGCGGATTGGGTCTGTGAAACCGCATTTAGTTTCTGGACAGCGGCTGGTGTCCAGAAACTGAATGCGGATTGGGTCTGCGAAACCGCATTTAGTTTCTGGACAGCGGCTAGTGTCCAGAAACTAAATGCGGATTGGGTCTGTGAAACCGCATTTAGTTTCTGGACAGCGGCTAGTGTCCAGAAACTAAATGCGGATTGGGTCTGTGAAACCGCATTTAGTTTCTGGACAGCGGCTAGTGTCCAGAAACTAAATGCGGATTGGGTCTGCGAAACCGCATTTAGTTTCTGGACAGCGGCTAGTGTCCAGAAACTAAATGCGGATTGGGTCTGAGAAACCGCATTTAGTTTCTGGACACCGCATTTAGTTTCTGGACAGCGGCTAGTGTCCAGAAACTAAATGCGGATTGGGTCTGTCAAACCGCATTTGGTTTCTGGACACCGCATTTAGTTTCTGGACAGCGGCTGGTGTCCAGAAACTAAATGCGGATTGGGTCTGCGAAACCGCATTTAGTTTCTGGACACCGCATTTAGTTTCTGGACACCGCATTTAGTTTCTGGACAGCGGCTAGTGTCCAGAAACTAAATGCGGATTGGGTCTGTGAAACCGCATTTAGTTTCTGGACACCGCATTTAGTTTCTGGACAGCGGCTAGTGTCCAGAAACTAAATGCGGATTGGATCTGTGAAACCGCATTTAGTTTCTGGACACCGCATTTAGTTTCTGAACAGCGGCTAGTGTCCAGAAACTAAATGCGGATTGGGTCTGTGAAACCGCATTTAGTTTCTGAACAGCGGCTAGTGTCCAGAAACTAAATGCGGATTGGGTCTGTGAAACCGCATTTAGTTTCTGGACAGCGGCTGGTGTCCAGAAACTAAATGCGGATTGGGTCTGTGAAACCGCATTTAGTTTCTGAACAGCGGCTAGTGTCCAGAAACTAAATGCGGATTGGGTCTGTGAAACCGCATTTAGTTTCTGGACAGCGGCTAGTGTCCAGAAACTAAATGCGGATTGGGTCTGTGAAACCGCATTTAGTTTCTGGACACCGCATTTAGTTTCTGGACAGCGGCTAGTGTCCAGAAACTAAATGCGGATTGGGTCTGTGAAACCGCATTTAGTTTCTGGACAGCGGCTAGTGTCCAGAAACTAAATGCGGATTGGGTCTGTGAAACCGCATTTAGTTTCTGGACAGCGGCTGGTGTCCAGAAACTGAATGCGGATTGGGTCTGCGAAACCGCATTTAGTTTCTGGACACCGCATTTAGTTTCTGGACAGCGGCTAGTGTCCAGAAACTAAATGCGGATTGGGTCTGTGAAACCGCATTTAGTTTCTGGACAGCGGCTAGTGTCCAGAAACTAAATGCGGATTGGGTCTGTGAAACCGCATTTAGTTTCTGAACAGCGGCTAGTGTCCAGAAACTAAATGCGGATTGGGTCTGTGAAACCGCATTTAGTTTCTGGACAGCGGCTAGTGTCCAGAAACTAAATGCGGATTGGGTCTGTGAAACCGCATTTAGTTTCTGGACAGCGGCTGGTGTCCAGAAACTGAATGCGGATTGGGTCTGCGAAACCGCATTTAGTTTCTGGACACCGCATTTAGTTTCTGGACAGCGGCTAGTGTCCAGAAACTAAATGCGGATTGGGTCTGTGAAACCGCATTTAGTTTCTGGACAGCGGCTAGTGTCCAGAAACTAAATGCGGATTGGGTCTGTGAAACCGCATTTAGTTTCTGGACAGCGGCTAGTGTCCAGAAACTAAATGCGGATTGGGTCTGTGAAACCGCATTTAGTTTCTGGACAGCGGCTGGTGTCCAGAAACTGAATGCGGATTGGGTCTGCGAAACCGCATTTAGTTTCTGGACAGCGGCTAGTGTCCAGAAACTAAATGCGGATTGGGTCTGTGAAACCGCATTTAGTTTCTGGACAGCGGCTAGTGTCCAGAAACTAAATGCGGATTGGGTCTGTGAAACCGCATTTAGTTTCTGGACAGCGGCTAGTGTCCAGAAACTAAATGCGGATTGGGTCTGCGAAACCGCATTTAGTTTCTGGACAGCGGCTAGTGTCCAGAAACTAAATGCGGATTGGGTCTGAGAAACCGCATTTAGTTTCTGGACACCGCATTTAGTTTCTGGACAGCGGCTAGTGTCCAGAAACTAAATGCGGATTGGGTCTGTCAAACCGCATTTGGTTTCTGGACACCGCATTTAGTTTCTGGACAGCGGCTGGTGTCCAGAAACTAAATGCGGATTGGGTCTGCGAAACCGCATTTAGTTTCTGGACACCGCATTTAGTTTCTGGACACCGCATTTAGTTTCTGGACAGCGGCTAGTGTCCAGAAACTAAATGCGGATTGGGTCTGTGAAACCGCATTTAGTTTCTGGACACCGCATTTAGTTTCTGGACAGCGGCTAGTGTCCAGAAACTAAATGCGGATTGGATCTGTGAAACCGCATTTAGTTTCTGGACACCGCATTTAGTTTCTGAACAGCGGCTAGTGTCCAGAAACTAAATGCGGATTGGGTCTGTGAAACCGCATTTAGTTTCTGAACAGCGGCTAGTGTCCAGAAACTAAATGCGGATTGGGTCTGTGAAACCGCATTTAGTTTCTGGACAGCGGCTGGTGTCCAGAAACTAAATGCGGATTGGGTCTGTGAAACCGCATTTAGTTTCTGAACAGCGGCTAGTGTCCAGAAACTAAATGCGGATTGGGTCTGTGAAACCGCATTTAGTTTCTGGACAGCGGCTAGTGTCCAGAAACTAAATGCGGATTGGGTCTGTGAAACCGCATTTAGTTTCTGGACACCGCATTTAGTTTCTGGACAGCGGCTAGTGTCCAGAAACTAAATGCGGATTGGGTCTGTGAAACCGCATTTAGTTTCTGGACAGCGGCTAGTGTCCAGAAACTAAATGCGGATTGGGTCTGTGAAACCGCATTTAGTTTCTGGACAGCGGCTGGTGTCCAGAAACTGAATGCGGATTGGGTCTGCGAAACCGCATTTAGTTTCTGGACACCGCATTTAGTTTCTGGACAGCGGCTAGTGTCCAGAAACTAAATGCGGATTGGGTCTGTGAAACCGCATTTAGTTTCTGGACAGCGGCTAGTGTCCAGAAACTAAATGCGGATTGGGTCTGTGAAACCGCATTTAGTTTCTGAACAGCGGCTAGTGTCCAGAAACTAAATGCGGATTGGGTCTGTGAAACCGCATTTAGTTTCTGGACAGCGGCTAGTGTCCAGAAACTAAATGCGGATTGGGTCTGTGAAACCGCATTTAGTTTCTGGACAGCGGCTGGTGTCCAGAAACTGAATGCGGATTGGGTCTGCGAAACCGCATTTAGTTTCTGGACACCGCATTTAGTTTCTGGACAGCGGCTAGTGTCCAGAAACTAAATGCGGATTGGGTCTGTGAAACCGCATTTAGTTTCTGGACAGCGGCTAGTGTCCAGAAACTAAATGCGGATTGGGTCTGTGAAACCGCATTTAGTTTCTGGACAGCGGCTAGTGTCCAGAAACTAAATGCGGATTGGGTCTGCGAAACCGCATTTAGTTTCTGGACAGCGGCTAGTGTCCAGAAACTAAATGCGGATTGGGTCTGAGAAACCGCATTTAGTTTCTGGACACCGCATTTAGTTTCTGTACAGCGGCTAGTGTCCAGAAACTAAATGCGGATTGGGTCTGCGAAACCGCATATAGTTTCTGGACACCGCATTTAGTTTCTGGACAGCGGCTAGTGTCCAGAAACTAAATGCGGATTGGGTCTGCGAAACCGCATTTAGTTTCTGGACACCGCATTTAGTTTCTGGACACCGCATTTAGTTTCTGGACAGCGGCTAGTGTCCAGAAACTAAATGCGGATTGGGTCTGAGAAACCGCATTTAGTTTCTGGACACCGCATTTAGTTTCTGTACAGCGGCTAGTGTCCAGAAACTAAATGCGGATTGGGTCTGTGAAACCGCATTTAGTTTCTGGACAGCGGCTGGTGTCCAGAAACTAAATGCGGATTGGGTCTGTGAAACCGCATTTAGTTTCTGAACAGCGGCTAGTGTCCAGAAACTAAATGCGGATTGGGTCTGTGAAACCGCATTTAGTTTCTGGACAGCGGCTAGTGTCCAGAAACTGAATGCGGATTGGGTCTGCGAAACCGCATTTAGTTTCTGGACACCGCATTTAGTTTCTGGACAGCGGCTAGTGTCCAGAAACTAAATGCGGATTGGGTCTGTGAAACCGCATTTAGTTTCTGGACAGCGGCTAGTGTCCAGAAACTAAATGCGGATTGGGTCTGTGAAACCGCATTTAGTTTCTGGACAGCGGCTAGTGTCCAGAAACTAAATGCGGATTGGGTCTGCGAAACCGCATTTAGTTTCTGGACAGCGGCTAGTGTCCAGAAACTAAATGCGGATTGTGTCTGAGAAACCGCATTTAGTTTCTGGACACCGCATTTAGTTTCTGTACAGCGGCTAGTGTCCAGAAACTAAATGCGGATTGGGTCTGCGAAACCGCATATAGTTTCTGGACACCGCATTTAGTTTCTGGACAGCGGCTAGTGTCCAGAAACTAAATGCGGATTGGGTCTGCGAAACCGCATTTAGTTTCTGGACACCGCATTTAGTTTCTGGACAGCGGCTAGTGTCCAGAAACTAAATGCGGATTGGGTCTGTGAAACCGCATTTAGTTTCTGGACACCGCATTTAGTTTCTGGACAGCGGCTAGTGTCCAGAAACTAAATGCGGATTGGGTCTGTGAAAACGCATTTAGTTTCTGGACACCGCATTTAGTTTCTGGACAGCGGCTAGTGTCCAGAAACTAAATGCGGATTGGGTCTGTGAAACCGCATTTAGTTTCTGGACAGCGGCTGGTGTCCAGAAACTAAATGCGGATTGGGTCTGTGAAACCGCATTTAGTTTCTGGACACCGCATTTAGTTTCTGGACAGCGGCTAGTGTCCAGAAACTAAATGCGGATTGGGTCTGTGAAACCGCATTTAGTTTCTGGACAGCGGCTGGTGTCCAGAAACTAAATGCGGATTGGGTCTGCGAAACCGCATTTAGTTTCTGGACACCGCATTTAGTTTCTGGACAGCGGCTAGTGTCCAGAAACTAAATGCGGATTGGGTCTGTCAAACCGCATTTGGTTTCTGGACACCGCATTTAGTTTCTGGACAGCGGATAGTGTCCAGAAACTAAATGCGGATTGGGTCTGTGAAACCGCATTTAGTTTCTGGACAGCTGCTAGTGTCCAGAAACTAAATGCGGATTGGGTCTGTGAAACCGCATTTAGTTTCTGGACACCGCATTTAGTTTCTGGACAGCGGCTAGTGTCCATAAGCTAAATGCGGATAGGGTATGTGAAACCGCATTTAGTTTCTGGACAGCGGCTAGTGTCCAGAAACTAAATGCGGATTGGGTCTGTGAAACCGCATTTAGTTTCTGGACACGGCATTTAGTTTCTGGACACCGCATTTAGTTTCTGGACAGCGGCTGGTGTCCAGAAACTAAATGCGGATTGGGTCTGTGAAACCGCATTTAGTTTCTGGACACCGCATTTAGTTTCTGGACAGCGGCTAGTGTCCAGAAACTAAATGCGGATTGGGTCTGTGAAACCGCATTTAGTTTCTGGACACCAGCCGCTGTCCAGAAACTAAATGCGGTGTCCAGAAACTAAATGCGGTTTCACAGACCCAATCCGCATTTAGTTTCTGGACACTAGCCGCTGTGAAGAAACTAAATGCGGTTTCGCAGACCCAATCCGCATTTAGTTTCTGGACACTAGCCGCTGTCCAGAAACTAAATGCGGTTTCACAGACCCAATCCGCATTTAGCTTATGGACACTAGCCGCTGTCCAGAAACTAAATGCGGTGTCCAGAAACTAAATGCGGTTTCGCAGACCGAATCCGCATTTAGTTTCTGGACACCAGCCGCTGTCCAGAAACTAAATGCGGTGTCCAGAAACTAAATGCGGTTTCGCAGACCCAATCCGCATTTAGCTTATGGACACCAGCCGCTGTCCAGAAACTAAATGCGGTGTCCAGAAACTAAATGCGGTTTCTCAGACCCAATCCGCATTTAGTTTCTGGACACCATTTTTTTTTTTTTTCATTTTTTATTTATAATTCATTTTGGAGTGTTTACACTTGTGTATCTGCAAAGCCTGAGTGGCTTGTCTGCAGATGACTAATCACAAAAAATTACAATTATAAATGTTGAAGTTCATTAAATTCATTTTATGTGTTAGTTAAAAAAGTAAAAACATGGGCAATACAAGTAACAAATAGTTATAATAATACAATAGTTTACGATTTTCGAATTTAAGTTTAAAGTTGAATATTTTAGTTTGAAGAGTTTAAATAGATTTCTTTAACTTTTTTTATAATTTCTCTTTTGGGTAGGTTGCGAACTTCCCTTGGGAGTTCGTTAAGGATTGTCGGAATTGCCACTTTAATTGTCCTTCGACCATATTCATTCCAGTACCTCGGAACTTCACATAGCTGCTGCTGTCGTCTTCTAGTGTTTACCGTCTGCTGTGTCTGGATCCTGTATGTGTTGTCCTCATCGAAATTGGCCAAGATTTCCAAATTATGTATTTGGCAGATGTTAAGCATGTGTGTTGGTTGGCTTCTTTGTTGCTGAACTTCTCTGCTACTTCCTGTTTCCACCACAAGCTTTTGAAGTCTTCTGTGCACTTTTTGTAGCGATTGCAATTGAGATGCTCTTCCCCACGCTGTTATTCCATACCGTAGATGTGATTCCACCAGGCCCATGTAGCACTGTTTGAGTACTCTTGGCGTACACAGTTTACGAAGATGGAAAAGGGCGTATGCAGAGTGACACAATTTCTTCCTCAATATCTCTATATGGTGGTTCCATTTAAAGTTGTAGTCCATTGTCAGTCCTAGGTACTTATACGTTGACACATAATCAATGTTTACGGTGCAGTCATCATCGTCTTCTGTTATTCCATCACAGCCATGTCTGTGCAAACAATCTACGCTGTGCATTTTTATCTTAAGTTTCGTTCTGGGAATATGCGGCGGGCGAATGTGCATTAACTTTGTCTTAAGTGCGTTGATAATTAATCCATGGTCGTGACACCAAGCAGCGATTCTATTAAAATCTAATTGCATAAGTTTCACCGCTTCGTCAACGCTCCTATGGCTAACTACGATCGCTGTGTCGTCCGCATACGCATAACCCGTACTATACTTCAGCACTGACAGTAGATCATTGACGTATATAATAAACAGAAGCGGACCTAGCTTCGATCCTTGTGGAACACCATAATCGATATTTTCTTCATTGCTAACGTAATCACCAATTTTGACCTGGAATGATCTGTTACTTAGGTAGCTTGCAAACCATGTTAAAATGTGACCCCGTACACCAATCTTCTCCACCTGCCTTAAGATTTGTCTGTGGCTCAAAGTGTCGAAGGCTTTCTTAAAGTCAATAAACAGAACTACTGAGCTATGGTTTTTGTCCAAACTTAGGTACATTTTGTTCGCGAAATCTCCAAGTAGTCTGTTTATATTTTTTCCTTTGCGGAATCCAAATTGATTCTTGTTGAGGCTGTTGTATTTTTCTATAAAGTTGTTTAGTCTTCTGGCCAACACCTCTTCTAGAACTTTATCGACTACTGATAGGATTGAGATTGGTCTGTAGTTAAGGATTTCACTTTTCTTCCCACTTTTGTGAATCGGTCTAACTATAGATTTTTTAAGCATGTTTGGTACAGATGCTTGATCTAAGCTCATGTTGATCAATTTTGTAAGTACTGGAGATAGGGTTTGAGCGCTGTTTTTCAGATCTTTTGGTCTTATTCCATCTACTCCCGCCGATTTGTCGCTTTTCAACGAACTCAGTATGTTGCATACCTCCTCAACTGATACATCTTCAACGTAGATTGAATGTTGTACTCTGCTTGTGTTGTAATGGAGTGTTTGGTGGCTACATTCATGAACAATTGTCCGTACTTCTGAAGTTAAAGCTTTCGCGAATTTGTTGGTCAGGTCTTTAATGTTGCTTTCATTCGAGAAATTCTTGATTAAAACCTCATCCAGATTACATTTCTTTTTACCAAGTATCGAGTTTACAAGCTTCCAGGTCTCCCTGGGGTTATTCTTACAAGTCTCAAATTGCTGTTTGTAAAAGTTCGATTTTGTTCTGGCTATCTTCTTGTTCAGCTCGTTTCGATATCTTCTGTATTCTCTGTGATAATCTTCATTGTGTCTGTTGTTTATGTGTCTCCTGTATAGTCTATCGCGCTCTTTGCAATCGTTTTTCAACTCAGCGGTAATCCAACTATGCTCCGTAGTTCTTTTCTTCCTTTTCACTGTTGATGTTGTGGTCAGAAAATTCATTGCCTCTTTGAACTTCTCATATAGATCATTTACATTTGTATATATATTCAGCTCATTCCACTTGAATTCATGTACCTTTTGTGCTACAAGGTGACTTAGGATTTGGCTTTCATTTTTGGAATCTATTTGAAGTTTGTTGTCTCTTTTAACTCCACAGTATAGCGCATAGTGATCTGAGATGCATAGTTCAATCACCGCTGAGTTAATTTCGGCATTGCTCACTCTTACGAGATTGTGGTCTATTAATGTTTTTGTATCTCTGATTGGGTCAACACGAGTGTGCGAATATATACAATTATGCAGACCTTTTGACGCTATCATCGACAAATAATCACAGACATCTGAATTAGTTTTATCTTTTAAATTTATGTTGACGTCCCCCATTATAAAAAGGTTACATTTAGTTCCGACTTCATCAACATGCTTACTTAATTCACGAACAAAACATTTAACATTCTTCTTTGGTGGTCTGTACACAGAGATGATTGACGCTTCAAAATTTCCACGTTTAACATTGATAGAGACATTTTCATACATACATGTCACTCTTTCTACTTTGTCATATACAATATTATTTTTCACGTATATACATATTCCACCTCCTCCTCCGGGGTTGCTTCGATTAAAGAACTCACTGCTGTATCCTTCAATCTGATATTGGTTATTTTCTTCTTTTCTAATATTTATTTCGCACAACATAATGACATCTATATACGACAAAAACTCATTAATATATAACATCAACGCATTCCAGTTTTTCCTCAAGGACCTCACATTTAGTGACATAGATGAGAATTCACTTATATTATTTTTTACATATACACAGGCCTCTTCTTGAGATTTAATATTTTTAAAATCGGTACTTATTATATTATCGAGTTCATTCTCCATAGTGACGATTTTTTTTTGCGCAACAGTGTTATTACGATTTTGACGTTTGTCGTGATCGTTTATGTCATTTTGTCAATATCGTTGATTGATCGTATTTCGATAATGGGATCTCCTTCTGTCTTTCTAGCAAGAACCTTGTTGTTCCGAAACCAAACAAACTTCCAGTTGGCAGTTCTTGCTTTATTTTTTGCTAACCATACAATTTTTCGGAAGTGTGATGTGAGGTGTTCGTTTATATAAATGTTTTGATTTGCGTACACCGGGTTGATTTGTTTTTGTAGTTTGGTGCACACCTGACCATACTTCAGGTTTCGTTTTTGTTTTGCTCGTTCCATGAACGTAGCTTTTGTTGTTTTTCTAGTGAAGCTTACAACAATATTTTTCATTTGTTGGTTCTTTCTGTCATTATACGTGTATATTTCCTCAATATCGGATTCTCCAATTTGTGTATCAAGTGCATCACCTATTGCCTTGACCAAATCAAAAGCGTTTTCGTTGGTAGACATCGGAACGTTTTTAATTTCTACATTCCTGTCAATTTGCTTTTGTTCCAGTGTGTTTACCTGTGTCTGGAGATATGTGATTTGTTCGTCTTTATATTCGATTTGTTTTTTGTAATCTGCCAGTTCTTTTCTCAGTGCTTGTATTAAGGAGTTATTTTGTGCAAGTAAAATATCAATTTCGTCGTATTTACTTGTTGTGAACTCTACTGCTTTTGAATATTCCTTTAACATTTCCTTTATTACTTTCAGTTCTTTGTTTATAGAACTGTTATCGGACAGTACAACGGCTGCTGCAGCTGTCTTCGGGGACTCCGCTGTTCTGGTTCTCTTTGCAGTTTGGACATTATCTTCATGTGGTGTTTTATCTTTTACTCTGCATGAAGGGCATGTCCAATTTTTCTTTGTCTGCTGGGACATCTTTCGGTAAGAATTTTGTGAAATTGAGCAGCATTCAAAATGTAAATCTCCCTTGCAGGCCGAGCAGTTGATATATTCGCCGTCAAGTGGTAACGGATCATCACATCTACAACACGATTTCATCTTACCAGAATGTTTAACTTTTTTTCGCTTTAACTCAGTAATATCAATTCTAATTTCTAATATAAACGGTTGACTAAATAAATATTATCTAACTGCCTTTTTTGGCTTTGTGTTCGCTTCTTATTTAATTTATTTAGGTAAATTCTATTGAAATATAGCACTGCTGAAAAAAAACACAACCGCACTGTTCTGAACTTCAACTTGGTCAACTTGGTTCAACCAGCCGCTGTCCAGAAACTAAATGCGGTTTCACAGACCCAATCCGCATTTAGTTTCTGGACACTAGCCGCTGTCCAGAAAATAAATGCGGTGTCCAGAAACTAAATACGGTTTCGCAGACCCAATCCGCATTTAGTTTCTGGACACTAGCCGCTGTCCAGAAACTAAATGCGGTGTCCAGAAACTAAATGCGGTTTCACAGACCCAATCCGCATTTAGTTTCTGGACACTAGCCGCTGTCCAGAAACTAAATGCGGTTTCACATACCCTATCCGCATTTAGCTTATGGACACTAGCCGCTGTCCAGAAACTAAATGCGGTGTCCAGAAACTAAATGCGGTTTCACAGACCCAATCCGCATTTAGTTTCTGGACACTAGCCGCTGTTCAGAAACTAAATGCGGTTTCACAGACCCAATCCGCATTTAGTTTCTGGACACCAGCCGCTGTCCAGAAACTAAATGCGGTTTCACAGACCCAATCCGCATTTAGTTTCTGGACACTAGCCGCTGTACAGAAACTAAATGCGGTGTCCAGAAACTAAATGCGGTTTCTCAGACCCAATCCGCATTTAGCTTATGGACACTAGCCGCTGTCCAGAAACTAAATGCGGTTTCACAGACCCAATCCGCATTTAGTTTCTGGACACTAGCCGCTGTCCAGAAACTAAATGCGGTTTCACAGACCCAATCCGCATTTAGTTTCTGGACACTAGCCGCTGTCCAGAAACTAAATGCGGTGTCCAGAAACTAAATGCGGTTTCGCAGACCCAATCCGCATTCAGTTTCTGGACACCAGCCGCTGTCCAGAAACTAAATGCGGTTTCACAGACCCAATCCGCATTTAGTTTCTGGACACCAGCCGCTGTCCAGAAACTAAATGCGGTTTCACAGACCCAATCCGCATTTAGTTTCTGGACACTAGCCGCTGTCCAGAAACTAAATGCGGTTTCACAGACCCAATCCGCATTTAGTTTCTGGACACTAGCCGCTGTCCAGAAACTAAATGCGGTGTCCAGAAACTAAATGCGGTTTCACAGACCCAATCCGCATTTAGTTTCTGGACACTAGCCGCTGTCCAGAAACTAAATGCGGTTTCACAGACCCAATCCGCATTTAGTTTCTGGACACTAGCCGCTGTTCAGAAACTAAATGCGGTTTCACAGACCCAATCCGCATTTAGTTTCTGGACACTGGTCTGCGGATTGGGTCTGTGAAAACGCATTTAGTTTCTGGACACCGCATTTAGTTTCTGGACAGCGGCTAGTGTCCAGAAACTAAATGCGGATTGGGTCTGCGAAACCGCATTTAGTTTCTGGACACCGCATTTAGTTTCCGGACAGCGACTACCGCATTTAGTTTCTGGAAACTAAATGCGGTGTCCTGAAACTAAATGCGGTTCCGCAGACCCAATCCGCATTCAGTTTCTGGACACTAGCCGCTGTCCAGAAACTAAATGCGGTGTCCAGAAACTAAATGCGGTTTCACAGACCCAATCCGCATTTAGTTTTTGGACACTAGACGCTGTCCAGAAACTAAATGCGGTGTCCAGAAACTAAATGCGGTTTCACAGACCCAATCCGCATTTAGTTTTTGGACACTATCCGCTGTCCAGAAACTAAATGCGGTGTCCAGAAACTAAATGCGGTAGTCGCTGTCCGGAAACTAAATGCGGTGTCCAGAAACTAAATGCGGTTTCGCAGACCCAATCCGCATTTAGTTTCTGGACACTAGCCGCTGTCCAGAAACTAAATGCGGATTGGGTCTGCGAAACCGCATTTAGTTTCTGGACAGCGGCTAGTGTTCAGAAACTAAATGCGGATTGGGTCTGTGAAACCGCATTTAGTTTCTGGACAGCGGCTAGTGTCCAGAAACTAAATGCGGATTGGGTCTGTGAAACCGCATTTAGTTTCTGGACACCGCATTTAGTTTCTGGACAGCGGCTAGTGTCCAGAAACTAAATGCGGATTGGGTCTGTGAAAACGCATTTAGTTTCTGGACACCGCATTTAGTTTCTGGACAGCGGCTAGTGTCCAGAAACTAAATGCGGATTGGGTCTGTGAAACCGCATTTAGTTTCTGGACAGCGGCTGGTGTCCAGAAACTAAATGCGGATTGGGTCTGTGAAACCGCATTTAGTTTCTGGACAGCGGCTAGTGTCCATAAGCTAAATGCGGATTGGGTCTGGGAAACCGCATTTAGTTTCTGGACACCGCATTTAGTTTCTGTACAGCGGCTAGTGTCCAGAAACTAAATGCGGATTGGGTCTGTGAAACCGCATTTAGTTTCTGGACAGCGGCTGGTGTCCAGAAACTAAATGCGGATTGGGTCTGTGAAACCGCATTTAGTTTCTGAACAGCGGCTAGTGTCCAGAAACTAAATGCGGATTGGGTCTGTGAAACCGCATTTAGTTTCTGGACAGCGGCTGGTGTCCAGAAACTAAATGCGGATTGGGTCTGTGAAACCGCATTTAGTTTCTGGACACCGCATTTAGTTTCTGGACAGCGGCTAGTGTCCAGAAACTAAATGCGGATTGGGTCTGTGAAACCGCATTTAGTTTCTGGACAGCGGCTAGTGTCCAGAAACTAAATGCGGATTGGGTATGTGAAACCGCATTTAGTTTCTGGACAGCGGCTGGTGTCCAGAAACTAAATGCGGATTGGGTCTGTGAAACCGCATTTAGTTTCTGGACAGCGGCTGGTGTCCAGAAACTGAATGCGGATTGGGTCTGCGAAACCGCATTTAGTTTCTGGACACCGCATTTAGTTTCTGGACAGCGGCTAGTGTCCAGAAACTAAATGCGGATTGGGTCTGTGAAACCGCATTTAGTTTCTGGACAGCGGCTAGTGTCCAGAAACTAAATGCGGATTGGGTCTGTGAAACCGCATTTAGTTTCTGGACAGCGGCTAGTGTCCAGAAACTAAATGCGGATTGGGTCTGCGAAACCGCATTTAGTTTCTGGACAGCGGCTAGTGTCCAGAAACTAAATGCGGATTGGGTCTGAGAAACCGCATTTAGTTTCTGGACACCGCATTTAGTTTCTGGACAGCGGCTAGTGTCCAGAAACTAAATGCGGATTGGGTCTGTCAAACCGCATTTGGTTTCTGGACACCGCATTTAGTTTCTGGACACCGCATTTAGTTTCTGGACACCGCATTTAGTTTCTGGACAGCGGCTAGTGTCCAGAAACTAAATGCGGATTGGATTTGCGAACCCGCATTTAGTTTCTGGACAGCGGCTAGTGTCCAGAAACTAAATGCGGATTGGGTCTGTGAAACCGCATTTAGTTTCTGGACACCGCATTTAGTTTCTGGACAGCGGCTAGTGTCCAGAAACTAAATGCGGATTGGATCTGTGAAACCGCATTTAGTTTCTGGACACCGCATTTAGTTTCTGAACAGCGGCTAGTGTCCAGAAACTAAATGCGGATTGGGTCTGTGAAACCGCATTTAGTTTCTGAACAGCGGCTAGTGTCCAGAAACTAAATGCGGATTGGGTCTGTGAAACCGCATTTAGTTTCTGGACAGCGGCTGGTGTCCAGAAACTAAATGCGGATTGGGTCTGTGAAACCGCATTTAGTTTCTGAACAGCGGCTAGTGTCCAGAAACTAAATGCGGATTGGGTCTGTGAAACCGCATTTAGTTTCTGGACAGCGGCTAGTGTCCAGAAACTAAATGCGGATTGGGTCTGTGAAACCGCATTTAGTTTCTGGACACCGCATTTAGTTTCTGGACAGCGGCTAGTGTCCAGAAACTAAATGCGGATTGGGTCTGTGAAACCGCATTTAGTTTCTGGACAGCGGCTGGTGTCCAGAAACTGAATGCGGATTGGGTCTGCGAAACCGCATTTAGTTTCTGGACACCGCATTTAGTTTCTGGACAGCGGCTAGTGTCCAGAAACTAAATGCGGATTGGGTCTGTGAAACCGCTTTTAGTTTCTGGACAGCGGCTAGTGTCCAGAAACTAAATGCGGATTGGGTCTGTGAAACCGCATTTAGTTTCTGAACAGCGGCTAGTGTCCAGAAACTAAATGCGGATTGGGTCTGTGAAACCGCATTTAGTTTCTGGACAGCGGCTAGTGTCCAGAAACTAAATGCGGTTTCACAGACCCAATCCGCATTTAGTTTCTGGACACCGCATTTAGTTTCTGGACAGCGGCTAGTGTCCAGAAACTAAATGCGGATTGGGTCTGTGAAACCGCATTTAGTTTCTGGACAGCGGCTAGTGTCCAGAAACTAAATGCGGATTGGGTCTGTGAAACCGCATTTAGTTTCTGGACAGCGGCTGGTGTCCAGAAACTAAATGCGGATTGGGTCTGTGAAACCGCATTTAGTTTCTGGACAGCGGCTGGTGTCCAGAAACTGAATGCGGATTGGGTCTGCGAAACCGCATTTAGTTTCTGGACACCGCATTTAGTTTCTGGACAGCGGCTAGTGTCCAGAAACTAAATGCGGATTGGGTCTGTGAAACCGCATTTAGTTTCTGGACAGCGGCTAGTGTCCAGAAACTAAATGCGGATTGGGTCTGTGAAACCGCATTTAGTTTCTGGACAGCGGCTAGTGTCCAGAAACTAAATGCGGATTGGGTCTGCGAAACCGCATTTAGTTTCTGGACAGCGGCTAGTGTCCAGAAACTAAATGCGGATTGGGTCTGCGAAACCGCATTTAGTTTCTGGACACCGCATTTAGTTTTTGGACACCGCATTTAGTTTCTGGACAGCGGCTAGTGTCCAGAAACTAAATGCGGATTGGGTCTGAGAAACCGCATTTAGTTTCTGGACACCGCATTTAGTTTCTGTACAGCGGCTAGTGTCCAGAAACTAAATGCGGATTGGGTCTGTGAAACCGCATTTAGTTTCTGGACAGCGGCTGGTGTCCAGAAACTAAATGCGGATTGGGTCTGTGAAACCGCATTTAGTTTCTGAACAGCGGCTAGTGTCCAGAAACTAAATGCGGATTGGGTCTGTGAAACCGCATTTAGTTTCTGGACAGCGGCTAGTGTCCAGAAACTGAATGCGGATTGGGTCTGCGAAACCGCATTTAGTTTCTGGACACCGCATTTAGTTTCTGGACAGCGGCTAGTGTCCAGAAACTAAATGCGGATTGGGTCTGTGAAACCGCATTTAGTTTCTGGACAGCGGCTAGTGTCCAGAAACTAAATGCGGATTGGGTCTGTGAAACCGCATTTAGTTTCTGGACAGCGGCTAGTGTCCAGAAACTAAATGCGGATTGGGTCTGCGAAACCGCATTTAGTTTCTGGACAGCGGCTAGTGTCCAGAAACTAAATGCGGATTGGGTCTGAGAAACCGCATTTAGTTTCTGGACACCGCATTTAGTTTCTGTACAGCGGCTAGTGTCCAGAAACTAAATGCGGATTGGGTCTGCGAAACCGCATATAGTTTCTGGACACCGCATTTAGTTTCTGGACAGCGGCTAGTGTCCAGAAACTAAATGCGGATTGGGTCTGCGAAACCGCATTTAGTTTCTGGACACCGCATTTAGTTTCTGGACAGCGGCTAGTGTCCAGAAACTAAATGCGGATTGGGTCTGTGAAACCGCATTTAGTTTCTGGACACCGCATTTAGTTTCTGGACAGCGGCTAGTGTCCAGAAACTAAATGCGGATTGGGTCTGTGAAAACGCATTTAGTTTCTGGACAGCGGCTGGTGTCCAGAAACTAAATGCGGATTGGGTCTGCGAAACCGCATTTAGTTTCTGGACACCGCATTTAGTTTCTGGACAGCGGCTAGTGTC
The DNA here is from genome assembly GCA_907269125.1 of Eristalis pertinax. NCBI lineage: Eukaryota > Metazoa > Arthropoda > Insecta > Diptera > Syrphidae > Eristalis > Eristalis pertinax. The sequence goes on along the minus strand of OU026148.1, from coordinate 60,253,153 downwards.
CAGAAACTAAATGCGGATTGGGTCTGTCAAACCGCATTTGGTTTCTGGACACCGCATTTAGTTTCTGGACAGCGGATAGTGTCCAGAAACTAAATGCGGATTGGGTCTGTGAAACCGCATTTAGTTTCTGGACACCGCATTTAGTTTCTGGACAGCGGCTAGTGTCCAGAAACTAAATGCGGATTGGGTCTGTGAAACCGCATTTAGTTTCTGGACAGCGGCTGGTGTCCAGAAACTAAATGCGGATTGGGTCTGTGAAACCGCATTTAGTTTCTGGACACCGCATTTAGTTTCTGGACAGCGGCTAGTGTCCAGAAACTAAATGCGGATTGGGTCTGTGAAACCGCATTTAGTTTCTGGACAGCGGCTGGTGTCCAGAAACTAAATGCGGATTGGGTCTGCGAAACCGCATTTAGTTTCTGGACACCGCATTTAGTTTCTGGACAGCGGCTAGTGTCCAGAAACTAAATGCGGATTGGGTCTGTCAAACCGCATTTGGTTTCTGGACACCGCATTTAGTTTCTGGACAGCGGATAGTGTCCAGAAACTAAATGCGGATTGGGTCTGTGAAACCGCATTTAGTTTCTGGACACCGCATTTAGTTTCTGGACAGCGGCTAGTGTCCATAAGCTAAATGCGGATAGGGTATGTGAAACCGCATTTAGTTTCTGGACAGCGGCTAGTGTCCAGAAACTAAATGCGGATTGGGTCTGTGAAACCGCATTTAGTTTCTGGACACGGCATTTAGTTTCTGGACACCGCATTTAGTTTCTGGACAGCGGCTGGTGTCCAGAAACTAAATGCGGATTTGGTCTGTGAAACCGCATTTAGTTTCTGGACACCGCATTTAGTTTCTGGACAGCGGCTGGTGTCCAGAAACTAAATGCGGTTTCACAGACCCAATCCGCATTTAGTTTCTGGACACTAGCCGCTGTCCAGAAACTAAATGCGGTGTCCAGAAACTAAATGCGGTTTCACAGACCCAATCCGCATTTAGTTTCTGGACACCAGCCGCTGTCCAGAAACTAAATGCGGTGTCCAGAAACTAAATGCCGTGTCCAGAAACTAAATGCGGTTTCACAACCGCATTTAGTTTCTGGACACCGCATTTAGTTTCTGGACAGCGGCTGGTGTCCAGAAACTAAATGCGGTTTCACAGACCCAATCCGCATTTAGTTTCTGGACACTAGCCGCTGTCCAGAAACTAAATGCGGTGTCCAGAAACTAAATGCGGTTTCACAGACCCAATCCGCATTTAGTTTCTGGACACTAGCCGCTGTGTAGAAACTAAATGCGGTTTCGCAGACCCAATCCGCATTTAGTTTCTGGACACTAGCCGCTGTCCAGAAACTAAATGCGGTTTCACAGACCCAATCCGCATTTAGCTTATGGACACTAGCCGCTGTCCAGAAACTAAATGCGGTGTCCAGAAACTAAATGCGGTTTCGCAGACCGAATCCGCATTTAGTTTCTGGACACCAGCCGCTGTCCAGAAACTAAATGCGGTGTCCAGAAACTAAATGCGGTTTCGCAGACCCAATCCGCATTTAGCTTATGGACACCAGCCGCTGTCCAGAAACTAAATGCGGTGTCCAGAAACTAAATGCGGTTTCTCAGACCCAATCCGCATTTAATTTCTGGACCCCAGCCGCTGTCCAGAAATTAAATGCGGTGTCCAGAAACTAAATGCGGTTTCACAGACCCAATCCGCATTTAGTTTCTGGACACTAGCCGCTGTGAAGAAACTAAATGCGGTGTCCAGAAACTAAATGCGGTTTCGCAGACCCAATCCGCATTTAGTTTCTGGACACCAGCCGCTGTCCAGAAACTAAATGCGGTTTCACAGACCCAATCCGCATTTAGTTTCTGGACACTAGCCGCTGTCCAGAAAATAAATGCGGTGTCCAGAAACTAAATACGGTTTCGCAGACCCAATCCGCATTTAGTTTCTGGACACTAGCCGCTGTCCAGAAACTAAATGCGGTGTCCAGAAACTAAATGCGGTTTCGCAGACCCAATCCGCATTCAGTTTCTGGACACCAGCCGCTGTCCAGAAACTAAATGCGGTTTCACAGACCCAATCCGCATTTAGTTTCTGGACACCAGCCGCTGTCCAGAAACTAAATGCGGTTTCACAGACCCAATCCGCATTTAGTTTCTGGACACTAGCCGCTGTCCAGAAACTAAATGCGGTTTCACAGACCCAATCCGCATTTAGTTTTTGGACACTATCCGCTGTCCAGAAACTAAATGCGGTGTCCAGAAACTAAATGCGGTTTCGCAGACCCAATCCGCATTCAGTTTCTGGACACCAGCCGCTGTCCAGAAACTAAATGCGGTTTCACAGACCCAATCCGCATTTAGTTTCTGGACACTAGCCGCTGTCCAGAAACTAAATGCGGTGTCCAGAAACTAAATGCGGATTGGGTCTGCGAAACCGCATTTAGTTTCTGGACACCGCATTTAGTTTCTGGACAGCGGATAGTGTCCAAAAACTAAATGCGGATTGGGTCTGTGAAACCGCATTTAGTTTCTGGACAGCGGATAGTGTCCAAAAACTAAATGCGGATTGGGTCTGTGAAACCGCATTTAGTTTCTACACAGCGGCTAGTGTCCAGAAACTAAATGCGGATTGGGTCTGTGAAACCGCATTTAGTTTCTACACAGCGGCTAGTGTCCAGAAACTAAATGCGGATTGGGTCTGTGAAACCGCATTTAGTTTCTGGACACCGCATTTAGTTTCTGGACAGCGGCTAGTGTCCAGAAACTAAATGCGGATTGGGTCTGTGAAACCGCATTTAGTTTCTGGACACCGCATTTAATTTCTGGACAGCGGCTGGGGTCCAGAAATTAAATGCGGATTGGGTCTGAGAAACCGCATTTAGTTTCTGGACACCGCATTTAGTTTCTGGACAGCGGCTGGTGTCCATAAGCTAAATGCGGATTGGGTCTGCGAAACCGCATTTAGTTTCTGGACACCGCATTTAGTTTCTGGACAGCGGCTGGTGTCCAGAAACTAAATGCGGATTGGGTCTGCGAAACCGCATTTAGTTTCTGGACACCGCATTTAGTTTCTGGACACCGCATTTAGTTTCTGGACAGCGGCTAGTGTCCAGAAACTAAATGCGGATTGGATTTGCGAACCCGCATTTAGTTTCTGGACAGCGGCTAGTGTCCAGAAACTAAATGCGGATTGGGTCTGTGAAACCGCATTTAGTTTCTGGACAGCGGCTAGTGTCCAGAAACTAAATGCGGATTGGGTCTGCGAAACCGCATTTAGTTTCTGGACAGCGGCTAGTGTCCAGAAACTAAATGCGGATTGGGTCTGAGAAACCGCATTTAGTTTCTGGACACCGCATTTAGTTTCTGGACAGCGGCTAGTGTCCAGAAACTAAATGCGGATTGGGTCTGTCAAACCGCATTTGGTTTCTGGACACCGCATTTAGTTTCTGGACAGCGGCTGGTGTCCAGAAACTAAATGCGGATTGGGTCTGCGAAACCGCATTTAGTTTCTGGACACCGCATTTAGTTTCTGGACACCGCATTTAGTTTCTGGACAGCGGCTAGTGTCCAGAAACTAAATGCGGATTGGATTTGCGAACCCGCATTTAGTTTCTGGACAGCGGCTAGTGTCCAGAAACTAAATGCGGATTGGGTCTGTGAAACCGCATTTAGTTTCTGGACACCGCATTTAGTTTCTGGACAGCGGCTAGTGTCCAGAAACTAAATGCGGATTGGATCTGTGAAACCGCATTTAGTTTCTGGACACCGCATTTAGTTTCTGAACAGCGGCTAGTGTCCAGAAACTAAATGCGGATTGGGTCTGTGAAACCGCATTTAGTTTCTGAACAGCGGCTAGTGTCCAGAAACTAAATGCGGATTGGGTCTGTGAAACCGCATTTAGTTTCTGGACAGCGGCTGGTGTCCAGAAACTAAATGCGGATTGGGTCTGTGAAACCGCATTTAGTTTCTGAACAGCGGCTAGTGTCCAGAAACTAAATGCGGATTGGGTCTGTGAAACCGCATTTAGTTTCTGGACAGCGGCTAGTGTCCAGAAACTAAATGCGGATTGGGTCTGTGAAACCGCATTTAGTTTCTGGACACCGCATTTAGTTTCTGGACAGCGGCTAGTGTCCAGAAACTAAATGCGGATTGGGTCTGTGAAACCGCATTTAGTTTCTGGACAGCGGCTGGTGTCCAGAAACTGAATGCGGATTGGGTCTGCGAAACCGCATTTAGTTTCTGGACACCGCATTTAGTTTCTGGACAGCGGCTAGTGTCCAGAAACTAAATGCGGATTGGGTCTGTGAAACCGCTTTTAGTTTCTGGACAGCGGCTAGTGTCCAGAAACTAAATGCGGATTGGGTCTGTGAAACCGCATTTAGTTTCTGAACAGCGGCTAGTGTCCAGAAACTAAATGCGGATTGGGTCTGTGAAACCGCATTTAGTTTCTGGACAGCGGCTAGTGTCCAGAAACTAAATGCGGTTTCACAGACCCAATCCGCATTTAGTTTCTGGACACCGCATTTAGTTTCTGGACAGCGGCTAGTGTCCAGAAACTAAATGCGGATTGGGTCTGTGAAACCGCATTTAGTTTCTGGACAGCGGCTAGTGTCCAGAAACTAAATGCGGATTGGGTCTGTGAAACCGCATTTAGTTTCTGGACAGCGGCTGGTGTCCAGAAACTAAATGCGGATTGGGTCTGTGAAACCGCATTTAGTTTCTGGACAGCGGCTGGTGTCCAGAAACTGAATGCGGATTGGGTCTGCGAAACCGCATTTAGTTTCTGGACACCGCATTTAGTTTCTGGACAGCGGCTAGTGTCCAGAAACTAAATGCGGATTGGGTCTGTGAAACCGCATTTAGTTTCTGGACAGCGGCTAGTGTCCAGAAACTAAATGCGGATTGGGTCTGTGAAACCGCATTTAGTTTCTGGACAGCGGCTAGTGTCCAGAAACTAAATGCGGATTGGGTCTGCGAAACCGCATTTAGTTTCTGGACAGCGGCTAGTGTCCAGAAACTAAATGCGGATTGGGTCTGCGAAACCGCATTTAGTTTCTGGACACCGCATTTAGTTTTTGGACACCGCATTTAGTTTCTGGACAGCGGCTAGTGTCCAGAAACTAAATGCGGATTGGGTCTGAGAAACCGCATTTAGTTTCTGGACACCGCATTTAGTTTCTGTACAGCGGCTAGTGTCCAGAAACTAAATGCGGATTGGGTCTGTGAAACCGCATTTAGTTTCTGGACAGCGGCTGGTGTCCAGAAACTAAATGCGGATTGGGTCTGTGAAACCGCATTTAGTTTCTGAACAGCGGCTAGTGTCCAGAAACTAAATGCGGATTGGGTCTGTGAAACCGCATTTAGTTTCTGGACAGCGGCTAGTGTCCAGAAACTGAATGCGGATTGGGTCTGCGAAACCGCATTTAGTTTCTGGACACCGCATTTAGTTTCTGGACAGCGGCTAGTGTCCAGAAACTAAATGCGGATTGGGTCTGTGAAACCGCATTTAGTTTCTGGACAGCGGCTAGTGTCCAGAAACTAAATGCGGATTGGGTCTGTGAAACCGCATTTAGTTTCTGGACAGCGGCTAGTGTCCAGAAACTAAATGCGGATTGGGTCTGCGAAACCGCATTTAGTTTCTGGACAGCGGCTAGTGTCCAGAAACTAAATGCGGATTGGGTCTGAGAAACCGCATTTAGTTTCTGGACACCGCATTTAGTTTCTGTACAGCGGCTAGTGTCCAGAAACTAAATGCGGATTGGGTCTGCGAAACCGCATATAGTTTCTGGACACCGCATTTAGTTTCTGGACAGCGGCTAGTGTCCAGAAACTAAATGCGGATTGGGTCTGCGAAACCGCATTTAGTTTCTGGACACCGCATTTAGTTTCTGGACAGCGGCTAGTGTCCAGAAACTAAATGCGGATTGGGTCTGTGAAACCGCATTTAGTTTCTGGACACCGCATTTAGTTTCTGGACAGCGGCTAGTGTCCAGAAATTAAATGCGGATTGGGTCTGTGAAAACGCATTTAGTTTCTGGACAGCGGCTGGTGTCCAGAAACTAAATGCGGATTGGGTCTGCGAAACCGCATTTAGTTTCTGGACACCGCATTTAGTTTCTGGACAGCGGCTAGTGTCCAGAAACTAAATGCGGATTGGGTCTGTCAAACCGCATTTGGTTTCTGGACACCGCATTTAGTTTCTGGACAGCGGATAGTGTCCAGAAACTAAATGCGGATTGGGTCTGTGAAACCGCATTTAGTTTCTGGACACCGCATTTAGTTTCTGGACAGCGGCTAGTGTCCAGAAACTAAATGCGGATTGGGTCTGTGAAACCGCATTTAGTTTCTGGACAGCGGCTGGTGTCCAGAAACTAAATGCGGATTGGGTCTGTGAAACCGCATTTAGTTTCTGGACACCGCATTTAGTTTCTGGACAGCGGCTAGTGTCCAGAAACTAAATGCGGATTGGGTCTGTGAAACCGCATTTAGTTTCTGGACAGCGGCTGGTGTCCAGAAACTAAATGCGGATTGGGTCTGCGAAACCGCATTTAGTTTCTGGACACCGCATTTAGTTTCTGGACAGCGGCTAGTGTCCAGAAACTAAATGCGGATTGGGTCTGTCAAACCGCATTTGGTTTCTGGACACCGCATTTAGTTTCTGGACAGCGGATAGTGTCCAGAAACTAAATGCGGATTGGGTCTGTGAAACCGCATTTAGTTTCTGGACACCGCATTTAGTTTCTGGACAGCGGCTAGTGTCCATAAGCTAAATGCGGATAGGGTATGTGAAACCGCATTTAGTTTCTGGACAGCGGCTAGTGTCCAGAAACTAAATGCGGATTGGGTCTGTGAAACCGCATTTAGTTTCTGGACACGGCATTTAGTTTCTGGACACCGCATTTAGTTTCTGGACAGCGGCTGGTGTCCAGAAACTAAATGCGGATTGGGTCTGTGAAACCGCATTTAGTTTCTGGACACCGCATTTAGTTTCTGGACAGCGGCTGGTGTCCAGAAACTAAATGCGGTTTCACAGACCCAATCCGCATTTAGTTTCTGGACACTAGCCGCTGTCCAGAAACTAAATGCGGTGTCCAGAAACTAAATGCGGTTTCACAGACCCAATCCGCATTTAGTTTCTGGACACCAGCCGCTGTCCAGAAACTAAATGCGGTGTCCAGAAACTAAATGCCGTGTCCAGAAACTAAATGCGGTTTCACAACCGCATTTAGTTTCTGGACACCGCATTTAGTTTCTGGACAGCGGCTGGTGTCCAGAAACTAAATGCGGTTTCACAGACCCAATCCGCATTTAGTTTCTGGACACTAGCCGCTGTCCAGAAACTAAATGCGGTGTCCAGAAACTAAATGCGGTTTCGCAGACCGAATCCGCATTTAGTTTCTGGACACCAGCCGCTGTCCAGAAACTAAATGCGGTGTCCAGAAACTAAATGCGGTTTCGCAGACCCAATCCGCATTTAGCTTATGGACACCAGCCGCTGTCCAGAAACTAAATGCGGTGTCCAGAAACTAAATGCGGTTTCTCAGACCCAATCCGCATTTAATTTCTGGACCCCAGCCGCTGTCCAGAAATTAAATGCGGTGTCCAGAAACTAAATGCGGTTTCACAGACCCAATCCGCATTTAGTTTCTGGACACTAGCCGCTGTGAAGAAACTAAATGCGGTGTCCAGAAACTAAATGCGGTTTCGCAGACCCAATCCGCATTTAGTTTCTGGACACCAGCCGCTGTCCAGAAACTAAATGCGGTTTCACAGACCCAATCCGCATTTAGTTTCTGGACACTAGCCGCTGTCCAGAAAATAAATGCGGTGTCCAGAAACTAAATACGGTTTCGCAGACCCAATCCGCATTTAGTTTCTGGACACTAGCCGCTGTCCAGAAACTAAATGCGGTGTCCAGAAACTAAATGCGGTTTCGCAGACCCAATCCGCATTCAGTTTCTGGACACCAGCCGCTGTCCAGAAACTAAATGCGGTTTCACAGACCCAATCCGCATTTAGTTTCTGGACACCAGCCGCTGTCCAGAAACTAAATGCGGTTTCACAGACCCAATCCGCATTTAGTTTGTGGACACTAGCCGCTGTCCAGAAACTAAATGCGGTTTCACAGACCCAATCCGCATTTAGTTTTTGGACACTATCCGCTGTCCAGAAACTAAATGCGGTGTCCAGAAACTAAATGCGGTTTCGCAGACCCAATCCGCATTCAGTTTCTGGACACCAGCCGCTGTCCAGAAACTAAATGCGGTTTCACAGACCCAATCCGCATTTAGTTTCTGGACACCAGCCGCTGTCCAGAAACTAAATGCGGTTTCACAGACCCAATCCGCATTTAGTTTCTGGACACTAGCCGCTGTCCAGAAACTAAATGCGGTTTCACAGACCCAATCCGCATTTAGTTTCTGGACACTAGCCGCTGTCCAGAAACGAAATGCGGTTTCGCAGACCCAATCCGCATTTAGTTTCTGGACAGCGGCTGGTGTCCAGAAACTAAATGCGGTGTCCTGAAACTAAATGCGGTTCCGCAGACCCAATCCGCATTCAGTTTCTGGACACTAGCCGCTGTCCAGAAACTAAATGCGGTGTCCAGAAACTAAATGCGGTTTCACAGACCCAATCCGCATTTAGTTTTTGGACACTATCCGCTGTCCAGAAACTAAATGCGGTGTCCAGAAACTAAATGCGGTAGTCGCTGTCCGGAAACTAAATGCGGTGTCCAGAAACTAAATGCGGTTTCGCAGACCCAATCCGCATTTAGTTTCTGGACACTAGCCGCTGTCCAGAAACTAAATGCGGATTGGGTCTGCGAAACCGCATTTAGTTTCTGGACAGCGGCTAGTGTTCAGAAACTAAATGCGGATTGGGTCTGTGAAACCGCATTTAGTTTCTGGACAGCGGCTAGTATCCAGAAACTAAATGCGGATTGGGTCTGTGAAACCGCATTTAGTTTCTGGACACCGCATTTAGTTTCTGGACAGCGGCTAGTGTCCAGAAACTAAATGCGGATTGGGTCTGTGAAAACGCATTTAGTTTCACCCGGATTGGGTCTGTGAAACCGCATTTAGTTTCTGGACAGCGGCTGGTGTCCAGAAACTAAATGCGGATTGGGTCTGTGAAACCGCATTTAGTTTCTGGACAGCGGCTAGTGTCCATAAGCTAAATGCGGATTGGGTCTGAGAAACCGCATTTAGTTTCTGGACACCAGCCGCTGTCCAGAAACTAAATGCGGTTTCACAGACCCAATCCGCATTTAGTTTCTGGACACTAGCCGCTGTCCAGAAACTAAATGCGGTGTCCAGAAACTAAATGCGGTTTCACAGACCCAATCCGCATTTAGTTTCTGGATACTAGCCGCTGTCCAGAAACTAAATGCGGTTTCACAGACCCAATCCGCATTTAGTTTTTGGACACTATCCGCTGTCCAGAAACTAAATGCGGTGTCCAGAAACTAAATGCGGTAGTCGCTGTCCGGAAACTAAATGCGGTGTCCAGAAACTAAATGCGGTTTCGCAGACCCAATCCGCATTTAGTTTCTGGACACTAGCCGCTGTCCAGAAACTAAATGCGGATTGGGTCTGCGAAACCGCATTTAGTTTCTGGACAGCGGCTAGTGTTCAGAAACTAAATGCGGATTGGGTCTGTGAAACCGCATTTAGTTTCTGGACAGCGGCTAGTATCCAGAAACTAAATGCGGATTGGGTCTGTGAAACCGCATTTAGTTTCTGGACACCGCATTTAGTTTCTGGACAGCGGCTAGTGTCCAGAAACTAAATGCGGATTGGGTCTGTGAAAACGCATTTAGTTTCACCCGGATTGGGTCTGTGAAACCGCATTTAGTTTCTGGACAGCGGCTGGTGTCCAGAAACTAAATGCGGATTGGGTCTGTGAAACCGCATTTAGTTTCTGGACAGCGGCTAGTGTCCATAAGCTAAATGCGGATTGGGTCTGAGAAACCGCATTTAGTTTCTGGACACCGCATTTAGTTTCTGTACAGCGGCTAGTGTCCAGAAACTAAATGCGGATTGGGTCTGTGAAACCGCATTTAGTTTCTGAACAGCGGCTAGTGTCCATTAACTAAATGCGGATTGGGTCTGTGAAACCGCATTTAGTTTCTGGACAGCGGCTAGTGTCCAGAAACTAAATGCGGATTGGGTCTGTGAAACCGCATTTGTTTCTGGACAGCGGCTAGTGTCCAGAAACTAAATGCGGATTGGGTCTGTGAAACCGCATTTAGTTTCTGGACAGCGGCTGGTGTCCAGAAACTAAATGCGGATTGGGTCTGTGAAACCGCATTTAGTTTCTGGACAGCGGCTGGTGTCCAGAAACTGAATGCGGATTGGGTCTGCGAAACCGCATTTAGTTTCTGGACACCGCATTTAGTTTCGGGACAGCGGCTAGTGTCCAGAAACTAAATGCGGATTGGGTCTGTGAAACCGCATTTAGTTTCTGGACACCGCATTTAGTTTCTGTACAGCGGCTAGTGTCCAGAAACTAAATGCGGATTGGATCTGTGAAACCGCATTTAGTTTCTGGACACCGCATTTAGTTTCTGAACAGCGGCTAGTGTCCAGAAACTAAATGCGGATTGGGTCTGTGAAACCGCATTTAGTTTCTGGACAGCGGCTAGCGTCCAGAAACTAAATGCGGATTGGGTCTGTAAAACCGCATTTAGTTTCTGGACAGCGGCTAGTGTCCAGAAACTAAATGCGGATTGGGTCTGTGAAACCGCATTTAGTTTCTGGACAGCGGCATTTAGTTTCTGGACACCGCATTTAGTTTCTGGACAGCGGCTAGTGTCCATAAGCTAAATGCGGATTGGGTCTGAGAAACCGCATTTAGTTTCTGGACAGCGGCTGGTGTCCAGAAACTAAATGCGGATTGGGTCTGTGAAACCGCATTTAGTTTCTGGACAGCGGCTAGGGTCCAGAAACTAAATGCGGATTGGGTCTGTGAAACCGCATTTAGTTTCTGGACAGCGGCTAGTGTCCAGAAACTAAATGCGGATTGGGTCTGTGAAACCGCATTTAGTTTCTGGACAGCGGCTGGTGTCCAGAAACTAAATGCGGATTGGGTCTGCGAAATCGCATTTAGTTTCTGGACAGCGGCTAGTGTCCAGAAACTAAATGCGGATTGGGTCTGTGAAACTGCATTTAGTTTCTGGACACCCCATTTAGTTTCTGGACAGCGGCTAGTGTCCAGAAACTAAATGCGGATTGGGTCTGTGAAACCGCATTTAGTTTCTGGACAGCGGCTGGTGTCCAGAAACTAAATGCGGATTGGGTCTGTGAAACCGCATTTAGTTTCTGGACAGCGGCTGGTGTCCAGAAACTAAATGCGGATTGGGTCTGTGAAACCGCATTTAGTTTCTGGACAGCGGCTAGTGTCCAGAAACTAAATGCGGATTGGGTCTGTGAAACCGCATTTAGTTTCTGGACAGCGGCTGGTGTCCAGAAACTAAATGTGGATTGGGTCTGTGACACCGCATTTAGTTTCTGGACACCACATTTTGTTTCTGGACACCACATTTTGTTTCTGGACAGCGGCTGGTGTCCAGAAACTAAATGCGGATTGGGTCTGCGAAACCGCATTTAATTTCTGGACACCGCATTTAGTTTCTGGACAGCGACTAATGTCGAGAAACTAAATGCGGATTGGGTCTGCGAAACCGCATTTAGTTTCTGGACACCGCATTTAGTTTCTGGACAGCGGCTAGTGTCCAGAAACTAAATGCGGATTGGGTCTGTGAAACCGCATTTAGTTTCTGGACAGCGGCTGGTGTCCAGAAACTAAATGCGGATTGGGTCTGTGACACCGCATTTAGTTTCTGGACACCACATTTTGTTTCTGGACACCACATTTTGTTTCTGGACAGCGGCTGGTGTCCAGAAACTAAATGCGGATTGGGTCTGCGAAACCGCATTTAATTTCTGGACACCGCATTTAGTTTCTGGACAGCGACTAATGTCGAGAAACTAAATGCGGATTGGGTCTGCGAAACCGCATTTAGTTTCTGGACACCGCATTTAGTTTCTGGACAGCGGCTGGTGTCCAGAAACTAAATGCGGATTGGGTCTGTGAAACCGCATTTAGTTTCTGGACAGCTGCTAGTGTCCAGAAACTAAATGCGGATTGGGTCTGTGAAACCGCATTTAGTTTCTGGACACCGCATTTAATTTCTGGACAGCGGCTGGGGTCCAGAAACTAAATGCGGATTGGGTCTGAGAAACCGCATTTAGTTTCTGGCCACCGCATTTAGTTTCTGGACAGCGGCTAGTGTCCATAAGCTAAATGCGGATTGGGTCTGTGAAACCGCATTTAGTTTCTGGACAGCGGCTAGTGTCCAGAAACTAAATGCGGATTGGGTCTGCGAAACCGCATTTAGTTTCTGGACACCGCATTTAGTTTCTGGACAGCGGCTGGTGTCCAGAAACTAAATGCGGATTTGGTCTGCGAAACCGCATTTAGTTTCTGGACAGCGGCTAGTGTCCAGAAACTAAATTGGGTCTGCGAAACCGCATTTAGTTTCTGGACACCGCATTTAGTTTCTGGATTTGGTCTGCGAAACCGCATTTAGTTTCTGGACACCGCATTTAGTTTCTGGACAGCGGATAGTGTCCAGAAACTTAATGCGGATTGGGTCTGTGAAACCGCATTTAGTTTCTGGACACCGCATTTAGTTTCTGGACAGCGGCTAGTGTCCAGAAACTGAATGCGGATTGGGTCTGCGGAACCGCATTTAGTTTCTGGACACCGCATTTAGTTTCTGGACAGCGGCTAGTGTCCAGAAACTTAATGCGGATTGGGTCTGCGAAACCGCATTTAGTTTCTGGACAGCGGCTAGTGTTCAGAAACGAAATGCGGATTGGGTCTGTGAAACCGCATTTAGTTTCTGGACAGCGGCTAGTGTCCAGAAACTAAATGCGGATTAGGTCTGTGAAACCGCATTTAGTTTCTGGACAGCGGCTAGTGTCCAGAAACTAAATGCGGATTGGGTCTGTGAAACCGCATTTAGTTTCTGGACAGCGGCTAGTGTCCAGAAACTTAATGCGGATTGGGTCTGTGAAACCGCATTTAGTTTCTGGACAGCGGCTGGTGTCCAGAAACTAAATGCGGATTGGGTCTGCGAAACCGCATTTAGTTTCTGGACACCGCATTTAGTTTCTGGACAGCGGCTAGTATCCAGAAACTAAATGCGGATTGGGTCTGTGAAACCGCATTTAGTTTCTGGACACCGCATTTAGTTTCTGGACAGCGGCTAGTGTCCATAAGCTAAATGCGGATTGGGTCTGAGAAACCGCATTTAGTTTCTGGACACCGCATTTAGTTTATGTACAGCGGCTAGTGTCCAGAAACTAAATGCGGATTGGGTCTGTGAAACCGCATTTAGTTTCTGGATAGCGGCTAGTGTCCAGAAACTAAATGCGGATTGGGTCTCTGAAACCGCATTTAGTTTCTGGACAGCGGCTGGTGTCCAGAAACTAAATGCGGATTGGGTCTGTGAAACCGCATTTAGTTTCTGGACACTAGCCGCTGTCCAGAAACTAAATGCGGATTGGGTCTGTGAAACCGCATTTAGTTTCTGGACAGCGGCTAGTGTCCAGAAACTAAATGCGGATTGGGTTTGTGAAACCGCATTTAGTTTCTGGACACCGCATTTAGTTTCTGGACAGCGGCTAGTGTCCAGAAACTAAATGCGGATTGGGTCTGTGAAACCGCATTTAGTTTCTGGACAGCGGCTAGTGTCCAGAAACTAAATGCGGATTGGGTCTGTGAAACCGCATTTAGTTTCTGGACAGCGGCTGGTGTCCAGAAACTAAATGCGGATTGGGTCTGTGAAACCGCATTTAGTTTCTGGACAGCGGCTAGTGTCCAGAAACTAAATGCGGATTGGGTCTGCGAAACCGCATTTAGTTTCTGGACACCGCATTTAGTTTCTGGACAGCGGCTAGTGTCCAGAAACTAAATGCGGATTGGGTCTGTGAAACCGCATTTAGTTTCTGGACATCCGCATTTAGTTTCTGGACACCAGCCGCTGTCCAGAAACTAAATGCGGATTGGGTCTGTGAAACCGCATTTAGTTTCTGGACACTAGCCGCTGTCCAGAAACTAAATGCGGATTGGGTCTGTGAAACCGCATTTAGTTTCTGGACAGCGGCTAGTGTCCAGAAACTAAATGCGGATTGGGTCTGTGAAACCGCATTTAGTTTCTGGACATCCGCATTTAGTTTCTGGACACCAGCCGCTGTCCAGAAACTAAATGCGGATTGGGTCTGTGAAACCGCATTTAGTTTCTGGACACTAGCCGCTGTCCAGAAACTAAATGCGGATTGGGTCTGTGAAACCGCATTTAGTTTCTGGACACCGCATTTAGTTTCTGGACAGCGGCTAGTGTCCAGGAACTAAATGCGGATTGGGTCTGTGAAACCGCATTTAGTTTCTGGACAGCGGCTAGTGTCCAGAAACTAAATGCGGATTGGGTCTGTGAAACCGCATTTAGTTTCTGGACAGCGGCTAGTGTCCAGAAACTAAATGCGGATTGGGTCTGCGAAACCGCATTTAGTTTCTGGACACCGCATTTAGTTTCTGGACAGCGGCTAGTGTCCAGAAACTAAATGCGGATTGGGTCTGTGAAACCGCATTTAGTTTCTGGACAGCGGCTAGTGTCCAGAAACTAAATGCGGATTGGGTCTGTGAAACCGCATTTAGTTTCTGGACAGCGGCTAGTGTCCAGAAACTAAATGCGGATTGGGTCTGCGAAACCGCATTTAGTTTCTGGACAGCGGCTAGTGTCCAGAAACTAAATGCGGATTGGGTCTGTGAAACCGCATTTAGTTTCTGGACACCGCATTTAGTTTCTGGACAGCGGCTGGTGTCCAGAAACTAAATGCGGATTGGGTCTGCGAAACCCATTTAGTTTCTGGACACCGCATTTAGTTTCTGGACAGCGGCTGGTGTCCAGAAACTAAATGCGGTTTCACAGACCCAATCCGCATTTAGTTTCTGGACACTAGCCGCTGTCCAGAAACTAAATGCGGTGTCCAGAAACTAAATGCGGTTTCGCAGACCCAATCCGCATTTAGTTTCTGGACACCAGCCGCTGTCCAGAAACTAAATGCGGTGTCCAGAAACTAAACGGGTTTCGCAGACCCAATCCGCATTTAGTTTCTGGACACCAGCCGCTGTCCAGAAACTAAATGCGGTTTCACAGACCCAATCCGCATTTAGTTTCTGGACACTAGCCGCTGTCCAGAAACTAAATGCGGTTTCGCAGACCCAATCCGCATTTAGTTTCTGGACACTAGCCGCTGTCCAGAAACTAAATGCGGTTTCACAGACCCAATCCGCATTTAGTTTCTGGACACTAGCCGCTGTCCAGAAACTAAATGCGGTTTCACAGACCCAATCCGCATTTAGTTTCTGGACACTAGCCGCTGTCCAGAAACTAAATGCGGTTTCACAGACCCAATCCGCATTTAGTTTCTGGACACTAGCCGCTGTCCAGAAACTAAATGCGGTTTCACAGACCCAATCCGCATTTAGTTTCTGGACAGCGGCTGGTGTCCAGAAACTAAATGCGGATTGGGTCTGTGAAACCGCATTTAGTTTCTGGACACCGCATTTAGTTTCTGGACAGCGGCTAGTGTCCATAAGCTAAATGCGGATTGGGTCTGAGAAACCGCATTTAGTTTCTGGACACCGCATTTAGTTTCTGTACAGCGGCTAGTGTCCAGAAACTAAATGCGGATTGGGTCTGTGAAACCGCATTTAGTTTCTGGATAGCGGCTAGTGTCCAGAAACTAAATGCGGATTGGGTCTGTGAAACCGCATTTAGTTTCTGGACAGCGGCTGGTGTCCAGAAACTAAATGCGGATTGGGTCTGTGAAACCGCATTTAGTTTCTGGACAGCGGCTAGTGTCCAGAAACTAAATGCGGATTGGGTCTGTGAAACCGCATTTAGTTTCTGGACACCGCATTTAGTTTCTGGACAGCGACTAGTGTCCAGAAACTAAATGCGGATTGGGTCTGTGAAACCGCATTTAGTTTCTGGACAGCGGCTAGTGTCCAGAAACTAAATGCGGATTGGGTCTGTGAAACCGCATTTAGTTTCTGGACAGCGGCTGGTGTCCAGAAACTAAATGCGGATTGGGTCTGTGAAACCGCATTTAGTTTCTGAACAGCGGCTAGTGTCCAGAAACTAAATGCGGATTGGGTCTGTGAAACCGATTGGGTCTGTGAAACCGCATTTAGTTTCTGGACACCGCATTTAGTTTCTGGACAGCGGCTAGTGTCCAGAAACTAAATGCGGATTGGGTCTGTGAAACCGCATTTAGTTTCTGGACAGCGGCTGGTGTCCAGAAACTAAATGCGGATTGGGTCTGTGAAACCGCATTTAGTTTCTGGACAGCGGCTGGTGTCCAGAAACTGAATGCGGATTGGGTCTGCGAAACCGCATTTAGTTTCTGGACACCGCATTTAGTTTCTGGACAGCGGCTAGTGTCCAGAAACTAAATGCGGACTGGGTCTGTGAAACCGCATTTAGTTTCTGGACAGCGGCTAGTGTCCAGAAACTAAATGCGGATTGGGTCTGTGAAACCGCATTTAGTTTCTGGACAGCGGCTAGTGTCCAGAAACTAAATGCGGATTGGGTCTGAGAAACCGCATTTAGTTTCTGGACACCGCATTTAGTTTCTGTACAGCGGCTAGTGTCCAGAAACTAAATGCGGATTGGGTCTGCGAAACCGCATTTAGTTTCTGGACACCGCATTTAGTTTCTGGACACCGCATTTAGTTTCTGGACAGCGGCTAGTGTCCAGAAACTAAATGCGGATTGGGTCTGCGAAACCGCATTTAGTTTCTGGACACCGCATTTAGTTTCTGGACACCGCATTTAGTTTCTGGACAGCGGCTAGTGTCCAGAAACTAAATGCGGATTGGGTCTGTGAAACCGCATTTAGTTTCTGGACAGCGGCTGGTGTCCAGAAACTAAATGCGGATTGGGTCTGTGAAACCGCATTTAGTTTCTGGACAGCGGCTAGTGTCCAGAAACTAAATGCGGATTGGGTCTGTGAAACCGCATTTAGTTTCTGGACAGCGGCTGGTGTCCAGAAACTAAATGCGGATTGGGTCTGCGAAACCGCATTTAGTTTCTGGACACCGCATTTAGTTTCTGGATTTGCGAACCCGCATTTAGTTTCTGGACACCGGCTAGTGTCCAGAAACTAAATGCGGATTGGGTCTGTGAAACCGCATTTAGTTTCTGGACACCGCATTTAGTTTCTGTACAGCGGCTAGTGTCCAGAAACTAAATGCGGATTGGATCTGTGAAACCGCATTTAGTTTCTGGACACCGCATTTAGTTTCTGAACAGCGGCTAGTGTCCAGAAACTAAATGCGGATTGGGTCTGTGAAACCGCATTTAGTTTCTGGACAGCGGCTAGCGTCCAGAAACTAAATGCGGATTGGGTCTGTAAAACCGCATTTAGTTTCTGGACAGCGGCTAGTGTCCAGAAACTAAATGCGGATTGGGTCTGTGAAACCGCATTTAGTTTCTGGACAGCGGCATTTAGTTTCTGGACACCGCATTTAGTTTCTGGACAGCGGCTAGTGTCCATAAGCTAAATGCGGATTGGGTCTGAGAAACCGCATTTAGTTTCTGGACAGCGGCTGGTGTCCAGAAACTAAATGCGGATTGGGTCTGTGAAACCGCATTTAGTTTCTGGACAGCGGCTAGGGTCCAGAAACTAAATGCGGATTGGGTCTGTGGACAGCGGCTGGTGTCCAGAAACTAAATGCGGATTGGGTCTGTGAAACCGCATTTAGTTTCTGGACAGCGGCTGGTGTCCAGAAACTAAATGCGGATTGGGTCTGTGAAACCGCATTTAGTTTCTGGACAGCGGCTAGTGTCCAGAAACTAAATGCGGATTGGGTCTGTGAAACCGCATTTAGTTTCTGGACACCGCATTTAGTTTCTTTACAGCGGATAGTGTCCAGAAACTAAATGCGGATTGGGTCTGTGAATCCGCATTTAGTTTCTGGACAGCTGCTTGTGTGAAGAAACTAAATGCGGATTGGGTCTGTGAAACCGCATTTAGTTTCTGGACACCGCATTTAGTTTCTGGACAGCGGCTAGTGTCCATAAGCTAAATGCGGATAGGGTATGTGAAACCGCATTTAGTTTCTGGACAGCGGCTAGTGTCCAGAAACTAAATGCGGATTGGGTCTGTGAAACCGCATTTAGTTTTTGGACACCGCATTTAGTTTCTGGACAGCGGCTAGTGTCCAGAAACTAAATGCGGATTGGGTCTGTGAAACCGCATTTAGTTTCTGGACACCGCATTTAGTTTCTGGACAGCGGCTAGTGTCCAGAAACTAAATGCGGATTGGGTCTGCGAAACCGCATTTAGTTTCTGGACACCGCATTTAGTTTCTTCACAGCGGCTAGTGTCCAGAAACTAAATGCGGATTGGGTCTGTGAAACCGCATTTAGTTTCTGGACACCGCATTTAATTTCTGGACAGCGGCTGGGGTCCAGAAACTAAATGCGGATTGGGTCTGAGAAACCGCATTTAGTTTCTGGCCACCGCATTTAGTTTCTGGACAGCGGCTAGTGTCCATAAGCTAAATGCGGATTGGGTCTGTGAAACCGCATTTAGTTTCTGGACAGCGGCTAGTGTCCAGAAACTAAATGCGGATTCGGTCTGCGAAACCGCATTTAGTTTCTGGACACCGCATTTAGTTTCTGGACAGCGGCTAGTGTCCATAAGCTAAATGCGGATTGGGTCTGTGAAACCGCATTTAGTTTCTGGACAGCGGCTAGTGTCCAGAAACTAAATGCGGATTGGGTCTGCGAAACCGCATTTAGTGTCTTCACAGCGGCTAGTGTCCAGAATCTAAATGCGGATTGGGTCTGTGAAACCGCATTTAGTTTCTGGACACCGCATTTAGTTTCTGGACAGCGGCTAGTGTCCATAAGCTAAATGCGGATTGGGTCTGTGAAACCGCATTTAGTTTCTGGACACCGCATTTAATTTCTGGACAGCGGCTGGGGTCCAGAAACTAAATGCGGATTGGGTCTGAGAAACCGCATTTAGTTTCTGGACACCGCATTTAGTTTCTGGACAGCGGCTAGTGTCCATAAGCTAAATGCGGATTGGGTCTGTGAAACCGCATTTAGTTTCTGGACAGCGGCTAGTGTCCAGAAACTAAATGCGGATTGGGTCTGCGAAACCGCATTTAGTTTCTGGACACCGCATTTAGTTTCTGGACAGCGGCTGGTGTCCAGAAACTAAATGCGGATTTGGTCTGCGAAACCGCATTTAGTTTCTGGACACCGCATTTAGTTTCTGGACAGCGGATAGTGTCCAGAAACTTAATGCGGATTGGGTCTGTGAAACCGCATTTAGTTTCTGGACACCGCATTTAGTTTCTGGACAGCGGCTAGTGTCCAGAAACTAAATGCGGATTGGGTCTGTGAAACCGCATTTAGTTTCTGGACACCGCATTTAGTTTCTGGACAGCGGCTAGTGTCCAGAAACTGAATGCGGATTGGGTCTGCGGAACCGCATTTAGTTTCTGGACACCGCATTTAGTTTCTGGACACCAGCCGCTGTCCAGAAACTAAATGCGGATTGGGTCTGCGAAACCGCATTTAGTTTCTGGACAGCGGCTAGTGTTCAGAAACTAAATGCGGATTGGGTCTGTGAAACCGCATTTAGTTTCTGGACAGCGGCTAGTGTCCAGAAACTAAATGCGGATTGGGTCTGTGAAACCGCATTTAGTTTCTGGACAGCGGCTAGTGTCCAGAAACTAAATGCGGATTGGGTCTGTGAAACCGCATTTAGTTTCTGGACAGCGGCTAGTGTCCAGAAACTTAATGCGGATTGGGTCTGTGAAACCGCATTTAGTTTCTGGACAGCGGCTGGTGTCCAGAAACTAAATGCGGATTGGGTCTGCGAAACCGCATTTAGTTTCTGGACACCGCATTTAGTTTCTGGACAGCGGCTAGTGTCCAGAAACTAAATGCGGATTGGGTCTGTGAAACCGCATTTAGTTTCTGGACACCGCATTTAGTTTCTGTACAGCGGCTAGTGTCCAGAAACTAAATGCGGATTGGGTCTGTGAAACCGCATTTAGTTTCTGGACACCGCATTTAGTTTCTGGACAGCGGCTAGTGTCCAGAAACTAAATGCGGATTGGGTCTGTGAAACCGCATTTAGTTTCTGGACACCGCATTTAGTTTCTGTACAGCGGCTAGTGTCCAGAAACTTAATGCGGATTGGGTCTGTGAAACCGCATTTAGTTTCTGGACAGCGGCTGGTGTCCAGAAACTAAATGCGGATTGGGTCTGCGAAACCGCATTTAGTTTCTGGACACCGCATTTAGTTTCTGTACAGCGGCTAGTGTCCAGAAACTAAATGCGGATTGGGTCTGTGAAACCGCATTTAGTTTCTGGATAGCGGCTAGTGTCCAGAAACTAAATGCGGATTGGGTCTGTGAAACCGCATTTAGTTTCTGGACAGCGGCTGGTGTCCAGAAACTAAATGCGGATTGGGTCTGTGAAACCGCATTTAGTTTCTGGACACTAGCCGCTGTCCAGAAACTAAATGCGGATTGGGTCTGTGAAACCGCATTTAGTTTCTGGACAGCGGCTAGTGTCCAGAAACTAAATTGGGTCTGCGAAACCGCATTTAGTTTCTGGACAGCGGCTGGTGTCCAGAAACTAAATGCGGATTTGGTCTGCGAAACCGCATTTAGTTTCTGGACACCGCATTTAGTTTCTGGACAGCGGATAGTGTCCAGAAACTTAATGCGGATTGGGTCTGTGAAACCGCATTTAGTTTCTGGACACCGCATTTAGTTTCTGGACAGCGGCTAGTGTCCAGAAACTAAATGCGGATTGGGTCTGTGAAACCGCATTTAGTTTCTGGACACCGCATTTAGTTTCTGTACAGCGGCTAGTGTCCAGAAACTTAATGCGGATTGGGTCTGTGAAACCGCATTTAGTTTCTGGACAGCGGCTGGTGTCCAGAAACTAAATGCGGATTGGGTCTGCGAAACCGCATTTAGTTTCTGGACACCGCATTTAGTTTCTGGACAGCGGCTAGTGTCCAGAAACTAAATGCGGATTGGGTCTGTGAAAGCGCATTTAGTTTCTGGACACCGCATTTAGTTTCTGTACAGCGGCTAGTGTCCAGAAACTAAATGCGGATTGGGTCTGTGAAACCGCATTTAGTTTCTGGATAGCGGCTAGTGTCCAGAAACTAAATGCGGATTGGGTCTGTGAAACCGCATTTAGTTTCTGGACAGCGGCTGGTGTCCAGAAACTAAATGCGGATTGGGTCTGTGAAACCGCATTTAGTTTCTGGACACTAGCCGCTGTCCAGAAACTAAATGCGGATTGGGTCTGTGAAACCGCATTTAGTTTCTGGACAGCGGCTAGTGTCCAGAAACTAAATTGGGTCTGCGAAACCGCATTTAGTTTCTGGACACCGCATTTAGTTTCTGGACAGCGGCTAGTGTCCAGAAACTGAATGCGGATTGGGTCTGCGGAACCGCATTTAGTTTCTGGACACCGCATTTAGTTTCTGGACACCAGCCGCTGTCCAGAAACTAAATGCGGATTGGGTCTGCGAAACCGCATTTAGTTTCTGGACAGCGGCTAGTGTTCAGAAACTAAATGCGGATTGGGTCTGTGAAACCGCATTTAGTTTCTGGACAGCGGCTAGTGTCCAGAAACTAAATGCGGATTGGGTCTGTGAAACCGCATTTAGTTTCTGGACAGCGGCTAGTGTCCAGAAACTAAATGCGGATTGGGTCTGTGAAACCGCATTTAGTTTCTGGACAGCGGCTAGTGTCCAGAAACTTAATGCGGATTGGGTCTGTGAAACCGCATTTAGTTTCTGGACAGCGGCTGGTGTCCAGAAACTAAATGCGGATTGGGTCTGCGAAACCGCATTTAGTTTCTGGACACCGCATTTAGTTTCTGGACAGCGGCTAGTGTCCAGAAACTAAATGCGGATTGGGTCTGTGAAACCGCATTTAGTTTCTGGACACCGCATTTAGTTTCTGTACAGCGGCTAGTGTCCAGAAACTAAATGCGGATTGGGTCTGTGAAACCGCATTTAGTTTCTGGATAGCGGCTAGTGTCCAGAAACTAAATGCGGATTGGGTCTGTGAAACCGCATTTAGTTTTTGGACAGCGGCTGGTGTCCAGAAACTAAATGCGGATTGGGTCTGTGAAACCGCATTTAGTTTCTGGACACTAGCCGCTGTCCAGAAACTAAATGCGGATTGGGTCTGTGAAACCGCATTTAGTTTCTGGACACCGCATTTAGTTTCTGGACAGCGGCTAGTGTCCAGAAACTAAATGCGGATTGGGTCTGTGAAACCGCATTTAGTTTCTGGACAGCGGCTAGTGTCCAGAAACTAAATGCGGATTGGGTCTGTGAAACCGCATTTAGTTTCTGGACACTAGCCGCTGTCCAGAAACTAAATGCGGTTTCGCAGACCCAATCCGCATTTAGTTTCTGGACACTAGCCGCTGTCCAGAAACTAAATGCGGTTTCACAGACCCAATCCGCATTTAGTTTCTGGACACTAGCCGCTGTCCAGAAACTAAATGCGGTTTCACAGACCGAATCCGCATTTAGTTTCTGGACACTAGCCGCTGTCCAGAAACTAAATGCGGTTTCACAGACCCAATCCGCATTTAGTTTCTGGACACTAGCCGCTGTCCAGAAACTAAATGCGGTTTCACAGACCCAATCCGCATTTAGTTTCTGGACACTAGCCGCTGTCCAGAAACTAAATGCGGTGTCCAGAAACTAAATGCGGTTTCACAGACCCAATCCGCATTTAGTTTCTGGACAGCGGCTAGTGTCCAGAAACTAAATGCGGTTTCACAGACCCAATCCGCATTTAGTTTCTGGACACCAGCCGCTGTCCAGAAACTAAATGCGGTTTCACAGACCCAATCCGCATTTAGTTTCTGGACACTAGCCGCTGTCCAGAAACTAAATGCGGTTTCACAGACCCAATCCGCATTTAGTTTCTGGACACTAGCCGCTGTCCAGAAACTAAATGCGGTTTCGCAGACCCAATCCGCATTTAGTTTCTGGACACTAGCCGCTGTCCAGAAACTAAATGCGGTTTCACAGACCCAATCCGCATTTAGTTTCTGGACACTAGCCGCTGTCCAGAAACTAAATGCGGTTTCACAGACCCAATCCGCATTTAGTTTCTGGACACTAGCCGCTGTCCAGAAACTAAATGCGGTGTCCAGAAACTAAATGCGGTTTCACAGACCCATTTAGTTTCTGGACACCGCATTTAGTTTCTGGACAGCGGCTAGTGTCCAGAAACTAAATGCGGATTGGGTCTGTGAAACCGCATTTAATTTCTGGACACCGCATTTAGTTTCTGGACAGCGGCTAGTGTCCAGAAACTAAATGCGGATTGGGTCTGTGAAACCGCATTTAGTTTCTGGACAGCGGCTAGTGTCCAGAAACTAAATGCGGATTGGGTCTGTGAAACCGCATTTAGTTTCTGGACAGCGGCTGGTGTCCAGAAACTAAATGCGGATAGGGTCTGTGAAACCGCATTTAGTTTCTGGACACTAGCCGCTGTCCAGAAACTAAATGCGGTTTCGCAGACCCAATCCGCATTTAGTTTCTGGACACTAGCCGCTGTCCAGAAACTAAATGCGGTTTCACAGACCCAATCCGCATTTAGTTTCTGGACACTAGCCGCTGTCCAGAAACTAAATGCGGTTTCACAGACCCAATCCGCATTTAGTTTCTGGACACTAGCCGCTGTCCAGAAACTAAATGCGGTGTCCAGAAATTAAATGCGGTTTCACAGACCCAATCCGCATTTAGTTTCTGGACACTAGCCGCTATCCAGAAACTAAATGCGGTTTCACAGACCCAATCCGCATTTAGTTTCTGGACACTAGCCGCTGTACAGAAACTAAATGCGGTTTCCAGAAACTAAATGCGGTTTCACAGACCCAATCCGCATTTAGTTTCTGGACACTAGCCGCTGTCCAGAAACTAAATGCGGTGTCCAGAAACTAAATGCGGTTTCGCAGACCCAATCCGCATTTAGTTTCTGGACACCAGCCGCTGTCCAGAAACTAAATGCGGTTTCACAGACCCAATCCGCATTAAGTTTCTGGACACTAGCCGCTGTCCAGAAACTAAATGCGGTTTCACAGACCCAATCCGCATTTAGTTTCTGGACACTAGCCGCTGTCCAGAAACTAAATGCGGTTTCACAGACCCAATCCGCATTTAGTTTCTGGACACTAGCCGCTGTCCAGAAACTAAATGCGGTTTCACAGACCCAATCCGCATTTAGTTTCTGAACACTAGCCGCTGTCCAGAAACTAAATGCGGTTTCGCAGACCCAATCCGCATTTAGTTTCTGGACAGCGGCTGGTGTCCAGAAACTAAATGCGGTGTCCGGAAACTAAATGCGGTTCCGCAGACCCAATCCGCATTCAGTTTCTGGACACTAGCCGCTGTCCAGAAACTAAATGCGGTTTCGCAGACCCAATTTAGTTTCTGGACACTAGCCGCTGTCCAGAAACTAAATGCGGTTTCACAGACCCAATCCGCATTCAGTTTCTGGACACTAGCCGCTGTCCAGAAACT
The DNA here is from genome assembly GCA_907269125.1 of Eristalis pertinax. NCBI lineage: Eukaryota > Metazoa > Arthropoda > Insecta > Diptera > Syrphidae > Eristalis > Eristalis pertinax. The sequence continues at coordinate 60,228,479 of OU026148.1, read as the reverse complement.
AAATGCGGATTGGGTCTGTGAAACCGCATTTAGTTTCTGGACAGCGGCTAGTGTCCAGAAACTAAATGCGGATTGGGTCTGTGAAACCGCATTTAGTTTCTGGACAGCGGCTAGTGTCCAGAAACTAAATGCGGATTGGGTCTGTGAAACCGCATTTAGTTTCTGGACAGCGGCTGGTGTCCAGAAACTAAATGCGGATTGGGTCTGTGAAACCGCATTTAGTTTCTGGACAGCGGCTGGTGTCCAGAAACTAAATGCGGATTGGGTCTGTGAAACCGCATTTAGTTTCTGGACAGCGGCTAGTGTCCAGAAACTAAATGCGGATTGGGTCTGCGAAACCGCATTTAGTTTCTGGACACCGCATTCAGTTTCTGGACAGCGGCTAATGTCGAGAAACTAAATGCGGATTGGGTCTGCGAAACCGCATTTAGTTTCTGGACAGCGGATAGTGTCCAGAAACTAAATGCGGATTGGGTCTGCGAAACCGCATTTAGTTTCTGGACACCGCATTTAGTTTCTGGACAGCGGCTGGTGTCCAGAAACTAAATGCGGATTGGGTCTGTGAAACCGCATTTAGTTTCTGGACACCGCATTTAGTTTCTGGACAGCGGCTGGTGTCCAGAAACTAAATGCGGATTGGTTCTGTGAAACCGCATTTAGTTTCTGGACAGCGGCTAGTGTCCAGAAACTAAATGCGGATTGGTTCTGTGAAACCGCATTTAGTGTCTGGACAGCGGCTGGTGTCCTGAAACTAAATGCGGATTGGGTCTGTGAAATCGCATTTAGTTTCTGGACACCGCATTTAGTTTCTGGACAGCGGCTGGTGTCCAGAAACTAAATGCCGATTGGGTCTGGGAAACCGCATTTAGTTTCTGGACAGCGGCTAGTGTCCAGAAACTAAATGCGGATTGGGTCTGCGAAGCCGCATTTATTTTCTGGACACCGCATTTAGTTTCTTCACAGCGGCTGTGTTCAGAAACTAAATGCGGATTGGGTCTGCGAAACCGCATTTAGTTTCTGGACACCGCATTTAGTTTCTGGACAGCGGCTAGTGTCCAGAAACTAAATGCGGATTGGGTCTGTGAAACCGCATTTAGTTTGTGGACACCGCATTTAGTTTCTGGACAGCGGATAGTGTCCAGAAACTAAATGCGGATTGGGTCTGTGAAACCGCATTTAGTTTCTGGACACCGCATTTAGTTTCTGGACAGCGGATAGTGTCCAGAAACTAAATGCGGATTGGGTCTGCGAAACCGCATTTAGTTTCTGGACACCGCATTTAGTTTCTGGACAGCGGCTAGTGTCCAGAAACTAAATGCGGATTGGGTCTGTGAAACCGCATTTAGTTTCTGGACACCGCATTTAGTTTCTGGACAGCGGATAGTGTCCAGAAACTAAATGCGGATTGGGTCTGCGAAACCGCATTTAGTTTCTGGACAGCGGCTGGTGTCCAGAAACTAAATGCGGATTTGGTCTGCGAAACCGCATTTAGTTTCTGGACACCGCATTTAGTTTCTGGACAGCGGATAGTGTCCAGAAACTAAATGCGGATTGGGTCTGCGAAACCGCATTTAGTTTCTGGACAGCGGCTGGTGTCCAGAAACTAAATGCGGATTTGGTCTGCGAAACCGCATTTAGTTTCTGGACACCGCATTTAGTTTCTGGACAGCGGCTAGTGTCCAGAAACTAAATGCGGATTGGGTCTGTGAAACCGCATTTAGTTTCTGGACACCGCATTTAGTTTCTGGACAGCGGATAGTGTCCAGAAACTAAATGCGGATTGGGTCTGCGAAACCGCATTTAGTTTCTGGACACCGCATTTAGTTTCTGGACAGCGGATAGTGTCCAGAAACTAAATGCGGATTGGGTCTGCGAAACCGCATTTAGTTTCTGGACACCGCATTTAGTTTCTGGACAGCGGATAGTGTCCAGAAACTAAATGCGGATTGGGTCTGTGAAACCGCATTTAGTTTCTGGACACTATCCGCTGTCCAGAAACTAAATGCGGATTGGGTCTGCGAAACCGCATTTAGTTTCTGGACAGCGGCTGGTGTCCAGAAACTAAATGCGGATTTGGTCTGCGAAACCGCATTTAGTTTCTGGACACCGCATTTAGTTTCTGGACAGCGGATAGTGTCCAGAAACTAAATGCGGATTGGGTCTGTGAAACCGCATTTAGTTTCTGGACAGTGGCTAGTGTCCAGAAACTAAATGCGGATTGGGTCTGTGAAACCGCGTTTTGTTTCTGGACAGCGGCTAGTGTCCAGAAACTAAATGCGGATTGGGTCTGCGAAACCGCATTTAGTTTCTGGACAGCGGCTAGTGTCCAGAAACTAAATGCAGATTGGGTCTGTGAAACCGCATTTAGTTTCTGGACACCGCATTTAGTTTCTGGACAGCGGCTGGTGTCCAGAAACTAAATGCGGATTGGGTCTGCGAAACCCATTTAGCTTCTGGACACCGCATTTAGTTTCTGGACAGCGGCTGGTGTCCAGAAACTAAATGCGGATTGGGTCTGCGAAACCGCATTTAGTTTCTGGACAGCGGCTAGTGTCCAGAAACTAAATGCGGATTGGGTCTGCGAAACCGCATATAGTTTCTGGACACCGCATTTAGTTTCTGGACAGCGGCTAGTGTCCAGAAACTAAATGCGGATTGGGTCTGCGAAACCGCATTTAGTTCCTGGACACCGCATTTAGTTTCTGGACAGCGGCTGGTGTCCAGAAACTAAATGCCGATTGGGTCTGGGAAACCGCATTTAGTTTCTGGACAGCGGCTAGTGTCCAGAAACTAAATGCGGATTGGGTCTGCGAAGCCGCATTTATTTTCTGGACACCGCATTTAGTTTCTTCACAGCGGCTGTGTTCAGAAACTAAATGCGGATTGGGTCTGCGAAACCGCATTTAGTTTCTGGACACCGCATTTAGTTTCTGGACAGCGGCTAGTGTCCAGAAACTAAATGCGGATTGGGTCTGTGAAACCGCATTTAGTTTCTGGACAGCGGATAGTGTCCAGAAACTAAATGCGGATTGGGTCTGTGAAACCGCATTTAGTTTCTGGACACCGCATTTAGTTTCTGGACAGCGGATAGTGTCCAGAAACTAAATGCGGATTGGGTCTGCGAAACCGCATTTAGTTTCTGGACACCGCATTTAGTTTCTGGACAGCGGCTAGTGTCCAGAAACTAAATGCGGATTGGGTCTGTGAAACCGCATTTAGTTTCTGGACACCGCATTTAGTTTCTGGACAGCGGATAGTGTCCAGAAACTAAATGCGGATTGGGTCTGCGAAACCGCATTTAGTTTCTGGACAGCGGCTGGTGTCCAGAAACTAAATGCGGATTTGGTCTGCGAAACCGCATTTAGTTTCTGGACACCGCATTTAGTTTCTGGACAGCGGATAGTGTCCAGAAACTAAATGCGGATTGGGTCTGTGAAACCGCATTTAGTTTCTGGACACCGCATTTAGTTTCTGGACAGCGGATAGTGTCCAGAAACTAAATGCGGATTGGGTCTGCGAAACCGCATTTAGTTTCTGGACAGCGGCTGGTGTCCAGAAACTAAATGCGGATTTGGTCTGCGAAACCGCATTTAGTTTCTGGACACCGCATTTAGTTTCTGGACAGCGGATAGTGTCCAGAAACTAAATGCGGATTGGGTCTGTGAAACCGCATTTAGTTTCTGGACACCGCATTTAGTTTCTGGACAGCGGATAGTGTCCAGAAACTAAATGCGGATTGGGTCTGCGAAACCGCATTTAGTTTCTGGACACCGCATTTAGTTTCTGGACAGCGGATAGTGTCCAGAAACTAAATGCGGATTGGGTCTGCGAAACCGCATTTAGTTTCTGGACACCGCATTTAGTTTCTGGACAGCGGATAGTGTCCAGAAACTAAATGCGGATTGGGTCTGTGAAACCGCATTTAGTTTCTGGACACTATCCGCTGTCCAGAAACTAAATGCGGATTGGGTCTGCGAAACCGCATTTAGTTTCTGGACAGCGGCTGGTGTCCAGAAACTAAATGCGGATTTGGTCTGCGAAACCGCATTTAGTTTCTGGACACCGCATTTAGTTTCTGGACAGCGGATAGTGTCCAGAAACTAAATGCGGATTGGGTCTGTGAAACCGCATTTAGTTTCTGGACAGTGGCTAGTGTCCAGAAACTAAATGCGGATTGGGTCTGTGAAACCGCGTTTAGTTTCTGGACAGCGGCTAGTGTCCAGAAACTAAATGCGGATTGGGTCTGCGAAACCGCATTTAGTTTCTGGACAGCGGCTAGTGTCCAGAAACTAAATGCAGATTGGGTCTGTGAAACCGCATTTAGTTTCTGGACACCGCATTTAGTTTCTGGACAGCGGCTGGTGTCCAGAAACTAAATGCGGATTGGGTCTGCGAAACCCATTTAGCTTCTGGACACCGCATTTAGTTTCTGGACAGCGGCTGGTGTCCAGAAACTAAATGCGGATTGGGTCTGCGAAACCGCATTTAGTTTCTGGACAGCGGCTAGTGTCCAGAAACTAAATGCGGATTGGGTCTGCGAAACCGCATATAGTTTCTGGACACCGCATTTAGTTTCTGGACAGCGGCTAGTGTCCAGAAACTAAATGCGGATTGGGTCTGCGAAACCGCATTTAGTTCCTGGACACCGCATTTAGTTTCTGGACAGCGGCCAGAAACTAAATGCGGATTGGGTCTGTGAAACCGCATTTAGTTTCTGGACACCGCATTTAGTTTCTGGACAGCGGCTAGTGTCCAGAAACTAAATGCGGATTGGGTCTGTGAAACCGCATTTAGTTTCTGGACAGCGGCTGGTGTCCAGAAACTAAATGCGGATTGGGTCTGTGAAACCGCATTTAGTTTCTGGACACCGCATTTAGTTTCTGGACACCGCATTTAGTTTCTGGACAGCGGCTAGTGTCCAGAAACTAAATGCGGATTGGGTCTGTCAAACCGCATTTGGTTTCTGGACACCGCATTTAGTTTCTGGACAGCGGCTGGTTTCTGGACAGCGGCTGGTGTCCAGAAACTAAATGCGGATTGGGTCTGCGAAACCGCATTTAGTTTCTGGACACCGCATTTAGTTTCTGGACAGCGGCTAGTGTCCAGAAACTAAATGCGGATTGGATTTGCGAACCCGCATTTAGTTTCTGGACAGCGGCTAGTGTCCAGAAACTAAATGCGGATTGGGTCTGTGAAACCGCATTTAGTTTCTGGACACCGCATTTAGTTTCTGGACAGCGGCTAGTGTCCAGAAACTAAATGCGGATTGGATCTGTGAAACCGCATTTAGTTTCTGGACACCGCATTTAGTTTCTGAACAGCGGCTAGTGTCCAGAAACTAAATGCGGATTGGGTCTGTAAAACCGCATTTAGTTTCTGGACAGCGGCTAGTGTCCAGAAACTAAATGCGGATTGGGTCTGTGAAACCGCATTTAGTTTCTGGACAGCGGCTGGTGTCCAGAAACTAAATGCGGATTGGGTCTGTGAAACCGCATTTAGTTTCTGGACACCCCATTTAGTTTCTGGACAGCGGCTAGTGTCCAGAAACTAAATGCGGATTGGGTCTGTGAAACCGCATTTAGTTTCTGGACAGCGGCTGGTGTCCATAAACTAAATGCGGATTGGGTCTGTGAAACCGCATTTAGTTTCTGGACAGCGGCTAGGGTCCAGAAACTAAATGCGGATTGGGTCTGTGAAACCGCATTTAGTTTCTGGACACCGCATTTAGTTTCTGGACAGCGGCTAGTGTCCAGAAACTGAATGCGGATTGGGTCTGCGGAACCGCATTTAGTTTCTGGACACCGCATTTAGTTTCTGGACACCGCATTTAGTTTCTGGACAGCGGCTAGTGTCCAGAAACTAAATGCGGATTGGGTCTGTGAAAACGCATTTAGTTTCTGGACAGCGGCTAGTGTCCAGAAACTAAATGCGGATTGGGTCTGCGAGACCGCATTTAGTTTCTGGACAGCGGCTAGTGTCCAGAAACTAAATGCGGATTGGGTCTGTGAAACCGCATTTAGTTTCTGGACAGCGGCTGGTGTCCAGAAACTAAATGCGGATTGGGTCTGCGAAACCGCATTTAGTTTCTGGACACCGCATTTAGTTTCTGGACAGCGGCTAGTGTCCAGAAACTAAATGCGGATTGGGTCTGTGAAAACGCATTTAGTTTCTGGACAGCGGCTAGTGTCCAGAAACTAAATGCGGATTGGGTCTGCGAGACCGCATTTAGTTTCTGGACAGCGGCTAGTGTCCAGAAACTAAATGCGGATTGGGTCTGCGAAACCCATTTAGTTTCTGGACACCGCATTTAGTTTCTGGACAGCTGCTAGTGTCCAGAAACTAAATGCGGATTGGGTCTGTGAAACCGCATTTAGTTTCTGGACAGCGGCTGGTGTCCAGAAACTAAATGCGGATTGGGTCTGCGAAACCGCATTTAGTTTCTGGACAGCGGCTAGTGTCCAGAAACTAAATGCGGATTGGGTCTGTGAAACCGCATTTAGTTTCTGGACAGCGGCTAGTGTCCAGAAACTAAATGCGGATTGGGTCTGTGAAACCGCATTTAGTTTCTGGACAGCGGCTGGTGTCCAGAAACTAAATGCGGATTGGGTCTGTGAAACCGCATTTAGTTTCTGGACAGCGGCTAGTGTCCAGAAACTAAATGCGGATTGGGTCTGCGAAACCGCATTTAGTTTCTGGACACCGCTTTTAGTTTCTCGACAGCGGCTAGTGTCCAGAAACTAAATGCGGATTGGGTCTGTGAAACCGCATTTAGTTTCTGGACACCGCATTTAGTTTCTGGACAGCGGCTAGTGTCCAGAAACTAAATGCGGATTGGGTCTGTGAAACCGCATTTAGTTTCTGGACAGTGGCTAGTGTCCAGAAACTAAATGCGGATTGGGTCTGTGAAACCGCATTTAGTTTCTGGACAGCGGCTAGTGTCCAGAAACTAAATGCGGATTGGGTCTGCGAGACCGCATTTAGTTTCTGGACAGCGGCTAGTGTCCAGAAACTAAATGCGGATTGGGTCTGCGAAACCCATTTAGTTTCTGGACACCGCATTTAGTTTCTGGACAGCGGCTGGTGTCCAGAAACTAAATGCGGATTGGGTCTGCGAAACCGCATTTAGTTTCTGGACAACGGCTAGTGTCCAGAAACTAAATGCGGATTGGGTCTGTGAAACCGCATTTAGTTTCTGGACACCGCATTTAGTTTCTGGACACCGCATTTAGTTTCTGGACAGCGGCTAGTGTCCAGAAACTAAATGCGGATTGGGTCTGTGAAACCGCATTTAGTTTCTGGACACCGCATTTAGTTTCTGGACAGCGGCTAGTGTCCAGAAACTAAATGCGGATTGGGTCTGTCAAACCGCATTTGGTTTCTGGACACCGCATTTAGTTTCTGGACAGCGGCTGGTGTCCAGAAACTAAATGCGGATTGGGTCTGCGAAACCGCATTTAGTTTCTGGACACCGCATTTAGTTTCTGGACAGCGGCTAGTGTCCAGAAACTAAATGCGGATTGGATTTGCGAACCCGCATTTAGTTTCTGGACAGCGGCTAGTGTCCAGAAACTAAATGCGGATTGGGTCTGTGAAACCGCATTTAGTTTCTGGACAGCGGCTGGTGTCCATAAACTAAATGCGGATTGGGTCTGTGAAACCGCATTTAGTTTCTGGACAGCGGCTAGTGTCCAGAAACTAAATGCGGATTGGGTCTGTGAAACCGCATTTAGTTTCTGGACAGCGGCTGGTGTCCAGAAACTAAATGCGGATTGGGTCTGTGAAACCGCATTTAGTTTCTGGACACCGCATTTAGTTTCTGGACAGCGGCTAGTGTCCAGAAACTAAATGCGGATTGGGTCTGCGAAACCGCATTTAGTTGGGTCTGTGAAACCGCATTTAGTTTCTGGACAGCGGCTGGTGTCCAGAAACTAAATGCGGATTGGGTCTCTGAAACCGCATTTAGTTTCTGGACAGCGGTTGGTGTCCAGAAACTAAATGCGGATTGGGTCTGAGAAACCGCATTTAGTTTCTGCACACCGCATTTAGTTTCTGGACACCGCATTTAGTTTCTGGACAGCGGCTGGTGTCCAGAAACTAAATGCGGATTGGGTCTGCGAAACCGCATTTAGTTTCTGGACACCGCATTTAGTTTCTGGACAGCGGCTGGTGTCCAGAAACTAAATGCGGATTGGGTCTGCGAAACCGCATTTAGTTTCTGGACACCGCATTTAGTTTCTGAACAGCGGCTGGTGTACAGAAACTAAATGCGGATTGGGTCTGTGAAACCGCATTTTGTGTCTGGACATCGCATTTAGTTTCTGGACAGCGGCTGGTGTCCAGAAACTAAATGCGGATTGGGTCTGCGAAACCGCATTTAGTTTCTGGACACCGCATTTAGTTTCTGGACATCGCATTTAGTTTCTGGACAGCGGCTAGTGTCCAGAAACTAAATGCGGATTGGGTCTGTGAAACCGCATTTAGTTTCTGAACACCGCATTTAGTTTCTGGACAGTGGCTGGTGTCCAGAAACTAAATGCGGATTGGGTCTGTGAAACCGCATTTAGTTTCTGGACACCGCATTTAGTTTCTGGACAGCGGCTGGTGTCCAGAAACTAAATGCGGATTGGGTCTGTGAAACCGCATTTAGTTTCTGGACACCGCACTTAGTTTCTGGACAGCGGCTAGTGTCCATAAGCTAAATGCGGATTGGGTCTGAGAAACCGCACTTAGTTTCTGGACAGCGGCTAGTGTCCAGAAACTAAATGCGGATTGGGTCTGTGAAGCCGCATTTAGTTTCTGGACACCGCACTTAGTTTCTGGACAGCGGCTAGTGTCCATAAGCTAAATGCGGATTGGGTCTGTGGAACCGCACTTAGTTTCTGGACACCGCATTTAGTTTCTGGACAGCGGCTGGTGTCCAGAAACTAAATGCGGATTGGGTCTGTGAAACCGCATTTTGTTTCTGGACATCGCATTTAGTTTCTGGACAGCGGCTGGTGTCCAGAAACTAAATGCGGATTGGGTCTGCGAAACCGCATTTAGTTTCTGGACACCGCATTTAGTTTCTGGACATCGCATTTAGTTTCTGGACAGCGGCTAGTGTCCAGAAACTAAATGCGGATTGGGTCTGTGAAACCGCATTTAGTTTCTGAACACCGCATTTAGTTTCTGGACAGCGGCTGGTGTCCAGAAACTAAATGCGGATTGGGTCTGTGAAACCGCATTTAGTTTCTGGACACCGCATTTAGTTTCTGGACAGCGGCTGGTGTCCAGAAACTAAATGCGGATTGTGTCTGCGAAACCGCATTTAGTTTCTGGACAGCGGCTAGTGTCCAGAAACTAAATGCGGATTGGGTCTGCGAAACCGCATTTAGTTTCTGGACACCGCATTTATTTTCTGGACAGCGGCTAGTGTCCAGAAACTAAATGCGGTGTCCAGAAACTAAATGCGGATTGGGTCTGCGAAACCGCATTTAGTTTCTGGACAGCGGCTAGTGTCCAGAAACTAAATGCGGATTGGGTCTGCGAAACCGCATTTAGTTTCTGGACACCGCATTTAGTTTCTGGGCCCAATCCGCATTTAGTTTCTGGACACCAGCCGCTGTCCAGAAACTAAGTGCGGATTGGGTCTGCGAAACCGCATTTAGTTTCTGGACACCGCATTTAGTTTCTGGACAGCGGCTGGTGTCCAGAAACTAAATGCGGATTGGGTCTGCGAAACCGCATTTAGTTTCTGGACACCGCATTTATTTTCTGGACAGCGGCTAGTGTCCAGAAACTAAATGCGGATCGGGTCTTTGAAACCGCATTTAGTTTCTCGACACCGCACTTAGTTTCTGGACAGCGGCTAGTGTCCATAAGCTAAATGCGGATTGGGTCTGAGAAACCGCATTTAGTTTCTGGACAGAGGCTGGTGTCCAGAAACTAAATGCGGATTGTGTCTGCGAAACCGCATTTAGTTTCTGGACAGCGGCTAGTGTCCAGAAACTAAATGCGGATTGGGTCTGCGAAACCGCATTTAGTTTCTGGACACCGCATTTATTTTCTGGACAGCGGCTAGTGTCCAGAAACTAAATGCGGTGTCCAGAAACTAAATGCGGATTGGGTCTGCGAAACCGCATTTAGTTTCTGGACAGCGGCTAGTGTCCAGAAACTAAATGCGGATTGGGTCTGCGAAACCGCATTTAGTTTCTGGACACCGCATTTAGTTTCTGGACACCGCACTTAGTTTCTGGACAGCGGCTGGTGTCTGTGAAACCGCATTTGGTTTCTGGACACCGCATTTAGTTTCTGGACAGCGGCTGGTGTCCAGAAACTAAATGCGGATTGGGTCTGTAAAACCGCATTTAGTTTCTGGACACCGCATTTAGTTTCTGGACAGCGGCTGGTGTCCAGAAACTAAATGCGGATTGGATCTGCGAAACCGCATTTAGTTTCTGGACACTAGCCGCTGTCCGGATTGGGTCTGAGAAACCGCATTTAGTTTCTGGACACCAGCCGCTGTCCAGAAACTAAATGCGGATTGGGTCTGTGAAACCGCATTTAGTTTCTGGACACCGCATTTAGTTTCTGGACAGCGGCTAGTGTCCAGAAACTAAATGCGGATTGGTTCTGTGAAACCGCATTTAGTTTCTGGACAGCGGCTAGTATCCAGAAACTAAATGCGGATTGGGTCTGTGAAACCGCGTTTAGTTTCTGGACACCGCATTTAGTTTCTGGACAGCGGCTAGTGTCCAGAAACTAAATGCGGATTGGGTCTAAGAAACCGCATTCAGTTTCTGGACAGCGGCTGGTGTCTAGAAACTAAATGCGGATTGTGTCTGCGAAACCGCATTTAGTTTCTGGACACCGCATGTAGTTTCTGGACAGCGGCTAGTGTCCAGAAACTAAATGCGGATTGGGTCTCTGAAACCGCATTTAGTTTATGGACAGCGGCTAGTGTCCAGAAACTAAATGCGGATTGGGTCTGTGAAACCGCATTTAGTTTCTGGACAGCGGCTGGTGTCTAGAAACTAAATGCGGATTGTGTCTGCGAAACCGCATTTAGTTTCTGGACACCGCATGTAGTTTCTGGACAGCGGCTAGTGTCCAGAAACTAAATGCGGATTGGGTCTCTGAAACCGCATTTAGTTTATGGACAGCGGCTAGTGTCCAGAAACTAAATGCGGATTGGGTCTGTGAAACCGCATTTAGTTTCTGGACACCGCATGTAGTTTCTGGACAGCGGCTAGTGTCCAGAAACTAAATGCGGATTGGGTCTCTGAAACCGCATTTAGTTTATGGACAGCGGCTAGTGTCCAGAAACTAAATGCGGATTGGGTCTGTGAAGCCGCATTTAGTTTCTGGACACTAGCCGCTGTCCGGATTGGGTCTGAGAAACCGCATTTAGTTTCTGCACACCGCATTTAGTTTCTGGACACCGCATTTAGTTTCTGGACAGCGGCTGGTGTCCAGAAACTAAATGCGGATTGGGTCTGCGAAACCGCATTTAGTTTCTGGACACCGCATTTAGTTTCTGGACAGCGGCTGGTGTCCAGAAACTAAATGCGGATTGGGTCTGCGAAACCGCATTTAGTTTCTGGACACCGCATTTAGTTTCTGGACAGCGGCTAGTGTCCAGAAACTAAATGCGGATTGGGTCTGTGAAGCCGCATTTAGTTTCTGGACACCGCATTTAGTTTCTGGACAGCGGCTGGTGTCCAGAAACTAAATGCGGATTGGGTCTGCGAAACCGCATTTAGTTTCTGGACACCGCATTTAGTTTCTGGACAGCGGCTGGTGTCCAGAAACTAAATGCGGATTGGGTCTGTGAAGCCGCTTTTAGTTTCTGGACAGCGGCTAGTGTCCAGAAACTAAATGCGGATTCTGTCTGCGAAACCGCATTTAGTTTCTGGACACCGCACTTAGTTTCTGGACAGCGGCTAGTGTCCAGAAAGTAAATGCGGATTGGGTCTGCGAAACCGCATTTAGTTTCTGGACACCGCATTTAGTTTCTGGACAGCGGCTAGAGTCCGCATTTAGTTTCAAGTTTCATATAAATTAAAGATACATATATACAATAATTACAGGCCCCTACTGCGAGTGTCAAATATGAATCAATTGATGATTGATAAATTTGTCAATCAAAACTAATTTCGGTATTGCGTAACTCAGTTGATAAAATTGTTGACAATTGTGAATAAATTGACTACTGTGAATAGGACATCATATTTGACACCCCTGTTGGGAGTGTAAAAAAATAAATGATATAAATTTCATATGTGACTTGTTCTCTTTTTCAATTTAATTTAATTAAATTGGATTATTTTAATTAAAAAAGAATAAAATAAAAATGAGTTCCGTTGAATTGTGCTTTGACTATGATTAACAATCTTCAGTTTTTTTTTGGTAACTCTCAGAAGAAGAAAGCTTTTTGGGCAAACTCCTTTTGCGATGTTCTGATTTTCCACCATTAGTTGAACCAATCGTTCTAATTGTCTTTTGTTGCTTAATATTTTCGGCCTACAAATTTGATTTCAATTGACACTCACAATACCACTTTGGTCCATTCACAATGGACAAATTGACAAGGATCAATCGTTCATTGACAATTGACAATTTATCAATCCTTTTTTGACACTCGCAATAGGGGCCACAATTACAATCTATTACCATTGAGAGGTACTATAGCACCTCGATTTACTTGGGTTCAAGGCGAAATTGAATCTGGCATCGCACAGTGATGCTGCACTGCTTCAAAAAGCTACAAAGTCACATACTTACAACCGGATTTGCAACATTGACTTTGACCTGCATATGTGTGTCGTATGGGGTGACATTGTCACCCAAGCCATCACTTTAAACAATAGCTGCATCCACTAACAGCGTACCGAGCAAGGATACGATTTCACAATAAAGAGCTAATCTGCAAATTAAATCGCTTAACTGTTAAGTAGCAACCCTCCACCTCCTCAGAACTCCGCAAGCATGCGGATGAAGTCTCACATTGTCTCCGAAGCAATTGCAGCAATCCTACACGCACACAAGTACCCTAAGTACACTAAGTTACTGGCATTTGGCATGCCTCTCCGAGAACAGCAGCGAGTGAGCGAGTATTAAATCAGCACAAGAGCAATGTCAACATTTACGAGGCCTGTTTCGAAAGTAGCATCGCCAGGCAGGGAGGGCCGCACGAAAACATCATTTCCCGCATTAGCCCGTAAAGGGATGCGATAATGAGTAACCTCCGTCGCATGCTCGAGTGGAGCATGCTCCCAAGCAATAAGCACTACACACATCCAGCCACTAAACCGATGAAGGGACACCAGAAATCAGTTCAAGGATACAGCCTCACTGTGTCAGGCATCGTCGAGGCACGGGAAGTCGGCCTCGGTAATTGCGTACATCTTTTTCGCTCTCATCCACTGGCCCCAGTGGTCAGCAACCCGCATTAACATGGACAACTCCGTTCGGCTGTCATTGCTTTTCCGGCGTGTGGTCACTGGTCACCGCAGCCGAAAGTTCGCTCGGTCCGACAGGAGGACACCCCGCTATTTGTGTTTGCTCCCATTCCCGGAACTCCCTGGCGTCCCCTTTGCGTCCGGCCCGCCATAAGAGCCAACGAAACAATCATCGAATTGCGATAAGCACAGACTCAAGAAAGGAGGCATTTAAATGGCCGGAGTTTGGGCGACACGGTCTCGGGTTCCTTTTGTGTGCTGTTCGGCCGCCCGACCCGGGAGCAATTCTCGTATTGATTTGAGGGTAAACTGAGCCTATTTGTCGGTGATGGCAGACACATGATTTCAGCTGACGCAGGAGCTTGTCTGCCGACGACGTCAGTTCATTGTTGCCGCTGTTGCTGGTGCTTTTTGGGCGAAGGAAGTTAATTTGATAAATTGGTTTCTGCGCTTGGCGCACACCCTTTTTTCTTAACTTTTCGCTTCTCTTATTAATTGAAAAGCCTTGCGGAGGAGCATAAGTTCATTCATCATAATGATAAATGAAAGCCGGTCTGTTGGCTGGGTGGGGGGGCGTTACTCGTGTGTGCAAGGTGAATGTCTCCGGCAGAGGAACGGGTTTCGAAAACACGTTCGTTTATCGGTGCGTTCTTTTCGCACATCGTAAACAATTTTCGGGGGCCTGAACTGAGCTCGCCCCCAAGTGATATTAGGAGCGTGATAAATTGGCTGAAAAGGGGGTGTCTCTCTGGGGCTGTTAGAGTCTCGAGGAATTTGCTCAGACGCAGGGCTTATGGTTGGTTAGTTCAGCTAAGATGAAGTGGTTTCAAAATAAGAGGAAGTGTTGCATGTGTAAAGAGGGACGGAGAGCGGTTCTAACTGTTAGCTTAAGTGACGGCGATGCTTAGCCCCGTGGGACATGACTTCTGCTACGAAGGTGTTGCAATCAAGTGGAGAAGGACAGAGACCAACTTTGTGTGCGAAACTGGGGACAGCTTGTGAAGGAAGGCGGTGTGTGGGATCATCCCATATAAAGAAGGCGGGGGGGCCTGACCAAATTGAAAGTGGCTGCACACGTCCCTTGCTGATTTGAATAACCTTCCAGATGCCAGCTTTCAACCACTGAGCCGTGGCCATATGAATAATGTGACCAGCAACGTTTCGATGGATTGATGATGTGTACAGACGCAGGTGCGGACATTGTCTGCGAAATGTTAAACATGCGCTGCTTAATCAGACTCTCCCCGACTGTGGCGGTGTTCTTCAAGCGGAGGAGACAAGCGGCCACAATGATATCTAGCGAGCATCCTGAACCAATTTCGGCAACAAAAATCAAGTCTAAGCTAGTCGCGTGCTGGCGCTAAGCACTGAAATTTCATAGGAGGTCATAGGGATACAGCGGCCAATGAAGCATTTGATGAACTTGCCGAGAAAGGGGCGGATTTCAACCCAACCCACCCACTTGCAGTCGGCAACAAGGTGTGGCATCTCTTAACCCGCTGTGATATCATTCGTACGCTCTGGCTTATGTTTAAAACTCCTAAGGCTCGCTTGCGACAACAAGTTTTTAGCGATGTTGGTTGGAGTTCTCTTGAGACCAGGACACGTCAAGTATTCCCTTACTCTCTTTTCTTAGATTCGTTAAAAGATCGCGATGACTGAAAACTGCTCAACATTAGATGGTACAGTGGAGTAGGGTAGCAGGACGACTACCCCCACAGACGTCACAATGAGTCTAGCAGAATTCTAGCGGTGAATGGCTAATTCTCCGTCTGTTCGTTGCAGCGTTGCTTTGTAGGTTTCTAGCTTCGCTGCATGTTCCTGCCCGCTTTCGTTGTCAAACCATGAATGTTTCTTGAGTGGTGTCGTGAAACCCAGCACATGCAGTCGGCGACGAACTTAGACAGAGTTTCTGGGAGACTCAATCGGCAAAGAACCTAGCAGTCTGTTGCGATTGCAGCGTTCCGACGTCAAAGCTTGGTGTTCATTCTCGACTCCGTTGTTCTCTCGATACCAATCGATGCTACCCACTTATCTAACTTAAAGAAATCGAATTGACTGACATTACTGGAAACAGTACGAAACCAGTAGAGAAATCAAAAGGACAATCTACATCCACCTCTGACTGACAGAATTTCAGCCTCTGGCAACATAACGGAGGCTTAAGTTGTCCAATCAGAAGTAGATGCAGTAGTTGATTTCTGAGCGGCAGTAAGCATTTTCAGGCCATCGTCTACCCTATGGTATCTTCCAACGATGCATTCATCGGACTTAAGCTCAAGAAACCATCTACAATAGAGATAGACGACTTCACAGCCGATTGACCCCTTGTCCAACGACGAATTTGAGAGACTTTTTGACAGTTATTCACGAACTTTTAACGGTTATCCACGAAATAATGTAAATGGCATTCTCTGATTGGACAGTTCAATTTGAGAAAACGATATAAAAACGCTGTTTAAAGGGCTAGAGCGGTAGATGCAATATCAGTAAAAAAAACAAAGTCGGTTAACATGGCTCTGTAACGCCCACCGTGGAGACTGAAACATTGTTTCCAGCCTCATTTTCGAAGAAAAATGTTTTAATGATGCCCCACAATCCGCACTCTCTGTGGATGCATTTCTCGTCAATAACGTACGGGTTTTTCGAGCCGCTGATATGATAATACGAATCGTCAGCTGGTTTAAGGTCCAAACTGCGAAGCGATAATGAAATGGATGATCGCGCGCCTTTAATTGCTGAGTCGTTATCCGAGATATTTGTGCAGAATTCTCCTCACGCTAGTGCGTTAAGTTTTGAGCTGTTGAGATCGCGGGCGAGTTGATTTTTGTGAATTGAGTCTCACACTCTCGGCTGCAGCAGAAACATTCTCATCTGTGTGCACCGTCCGACGACGGGGACCATGAGTGTTGTCCACGAGCATACCAGTCTCACGAACTTGTTGCACAAACTTGCGTACAGCAGTAGCGGTGGGAGCTTCATCTTGGCCAAAACGTCCTCTTAAAAAAGCGCACTTGGACTACACTTAGGAAATAAGTTATCAATATTTCCCAACGATGTTCAAGTGTAAAGCGACTTATTTCGTTCCATGGAGGTATGATACTGACTTTCTGTCAAGACTTCAAGAAGGAAACAGTCGTCAGTGTCAAAATAACATATGACTTTAAAAAAAAGCCCACCCTGTATCTCCCTTAAAACAAATACAACTTTAGGTTCTAATGTACCTCATTTTAGGAAATATGCAACATCAAATTTGCTTAAAAAATACGTACAAATTTATAAATTTCAAAGTACCAAATTTGAGATAACGGTACAACGAAAATCAAAAGTCGTCAAAATGTTGGCTTTCTAGGTTCCCATATTTGTAGAATCGGAAAACCTATACCCCTTGGACCAAATATGTCACTTTGGGTATTTTTTCCACTGCGGGACCACTGTGCGACCCGACGTGTGAACGACTCCTACATTAGGTGGCACCGGCACTGTGACTTGAGACACCTGCAGAGTTTCCACGCGGATCACCAAAGAGCGCTTTTGATAACACAGAGGAGATGACTGACACTAGTGCTACTAGTTTCGTCAGTTTGTTCAAATAGTAGGCGCCAGGGAGACGTTTTCTACAGCAGGAGAGGGCAAACAAAATATTGGAATTACGCATGATCTGGGGCCCTGAGGCTTCTGGCTGTTTCCCAAACCCAACGAACTGGCACGCCACAGAACCAGGCAGCAGGCACAAATAAATTTATTCATGAAATGCTTACCATCTTCCAATCAGTGGTAACACCAAGTTCCATCGGCAATGGAGTCATTCTCCCAAGTCCCTCATTCAATATTGATTTTTGCGCATAATTTGTGGAGTTGGTCCTTCGGGTGTTAATCCATTAATCCATTTGCATTGGAATTCATAATGTGCGCCGCCGGCAATATTCGATTAAGTTCCAGATCATCGAGGAACAAGAAATTCCCAGACAGCCGTTCTCACCTCCCCCACCCCACCATCGATCTGTGAAAAATTCCACTGAAACAAATCTGCACAAATTGTCGGAAACATTCCCGTCGTCCGCTTGCGATGAAGTGTAACCACTAATGTCGAAGCCAAGTTGTGTCCTTTCATTTTCAGATGACAACGACGGGCTATGATGGGGCATCTGGACGTCGCGTCGGTCCTTTTGGGTCTTCGAGGTAGAAAATAATTACACTTAATTTCCAAGTTGATTGCCCTAAAAGCTTTTGTCACTTATGCACATACCGACATCCACATCCATTTGGAGGAAACGAAAAGAAAAACCGAAAAGAGGGTTGTGACACAGAATCACAGTTTATTGCCACGGCAATGAGAGTGCCACCGAGGATGGGGGCCAGCATCAGGCAATGACATTGGCATTGACATCACCTTTCGGGGTGTGCCTTAGGATACAAACGAGAAGAAAAAAAAAGAAAAGAAAAGGTTATATCCCCCAAAGAGGACATAAAGCGATGAAACAAAAACAGAAGACACACTGCACAAGGTCGAATGGGACGAGCTGGGGTGGCATTGTTCATTTTGCACCTTAAAGTGGGCGGCTAATTTAAACTGCAAAGAGTTTCGCATAAGATCTCTCTTCGACGGCCACAGGCATGATGGGGGGAAGCAAACGTCCGCCGTCGATGGCCGAAATCATTCCGTTCGTTTGGGGTTGAAATAAAGAATACCCCCTAGGGGCGCGTCAAATTGCCCACTCTTGGAGCAACTGTGTGCCTTTTCAATAATCATTTGCATGCCAGAGGGATTTGGAAATGAGTTAGAGAACTCGTTTTTTCACGGGATGCGAAGCTGCTTGTCTTTGAATGGAAGAGGCTGTGGCTCAGTTTGGGTCCTTCTAGAAGGAATCGTCCTTCAGACATCCCTAAGGCGGAGATCAGGCAAGCGTGCAACCAAAATTTTACTTAAACTTATGTTAGAACTTGACGAAGAAAAGTTACCAGATGGTCAAGTTTCAAAGTACCCATTAATGATTCTGAGAAATTAAACAACATTTCAACACCTACCGTCAGTGGCTTTCACTCCCATTTAATTGCGAAAGAGTAAACGAAACTTAACGAAACTCAGCGAAGTGGAAGTGGGTGTTAACATCGAGTGCACTCTCACTGTATTTATCCACTACCACATCACCATATCAACTCCTGAATCAAGCTTGTCCGGTGGTCATTACTTCCTTCACTGTTAAGCTTTCTGTGTCGTCTTTAGTCGTCGCGCCGATAATTATACTACGAATTTGTTGTCCTGGAAGTTTCCTTTACTCCTTCCAGTCGCTTAATACCATGAGAGTGATATTCCCCAAATGAAAGCTATTTGTTTCTAGTTTGTCACATTTTCAACTGACGATCATAATCCACCGGGCCCTCGTGGGGGAAGTTCTTCTGTCGACTGCCACTTGTCCGGCCCCAGAAGTCTCATATCATGCCTATTCCGAATCATTTGCAGTACATTTCGACACTGCACAGGACACTGGTGACAGGTAAATCCAGCGGCACATCCATAACGCAACTTAACCTAGCCCTGGATGACGCCGTTGGTTGAGTGCCTCCCCTGGTTAAAGGGGTCCCCGGTTCGAGTCCCAGTGAAAGCAAAGTTAATACGCGTTCTCCGATTTTCATATTTGATCCAGCCACTATTTGCCTCTGGGATCAAATTAACGGTACTGAGTAGTTGGAAAGGTTACATTGCTTTTGTTAGCTTGTGGTGTCAGTATGAACTCAGGTTGTTCTATGTGAGGCTACCATTCAAACCTAACCCTATAAGGCATATTTATGAACTTTTAGCATATCTCCCAAAAACCAAACGTCGAGATTAGGAGCTACACCAGGCTTCTTAACAAGCCCTGGGCGGCTTTCTGCCACAGTCTGCTGTAATCATCCTACGAATTTTGTCTGGACAGCGAATCATCCTCTGACCTGGACCAGTCTATACCCTATAACCAACTCCTTATTAACAGCAGTGCCGACAGATATGGGGTGAAACCAAATCATCCAAATCATTGGCACCACTCTAATAAGGAACCCAAAAAGTGTCGAATCAATGAAAAAAAAGACAGTCCCCAATTTAAGCGTTGTCCCAATGTTCCCCCTCTCTTCCATCTACATTTACATAAATTTGCAAACATATTTTCGAAAATAAACACCTTTCACCGAGCCATTCCATTTACACTTCCTCCCTAGGATGGTCATAATTTATTCTCCTCATCAGAGGAGGGTGCATACATTTAGGTGCTAAAAGTTATATCTAATGTCATTGACCCGCCTGCACATTGCCAAGTGCTACCAAATTGTCTAGGCATTTGGTAAATTGAAAATTTCCAGCTGTCAAAATTTCACTGGCCCTTCATAAATCAAATGATGATGTATTTTGTTGACAAAACATTCGTGCAGCTGTGAGATATGCCAGGCGACGTGAACGTGGGTGGGATAAGTGTGCGGGAGAAATTGCCATTCTGTGGCTGGGTCTAATGTAGTCTATTCCATAGGGTGTATGTGACACAAAGTCCTGTTGAAAACTAATGTAAGAAAATGTTACGAATATCTATCCCTTTGTTGGTTCGCAATACATTTTTGGTTTTGGTCTGGTTATTTGGGGAAAAGTGATTGATGCAGCGTCATGTGCTTCCACTTCAGTTCTGCTATTCAATGAAGTCGATGCTGGAAGTGGGTTTGTGGGCGGAATCACTTTTCTTAACCTCTGGGGGACTTCGTTCATTCAAGGGTTGGCTGCGCGGCTCTTAAGTGGTGCACTTTCCGGTCTCAACACTTACCTCAATGGCTTTCAAGAGCACGTTTTCGTGTTGATTTATTTTTGCAACTGAGGAGGGTGATGCGTTTTTTTGTGGCAATTTCAGGACGCTCACCAGCAACCATTGCTATAAAAATGTTCATGGACTGAGACTATATCGTTTCTCATTAAAAACAGAGTCAACATTGCAATTACATTAATTAATCCACGGCAAGTCGATCATCGAGCGAATACTCTGTGACCAGTTTCGTTAAGTTTCGTTCACTTTTGATTGCGAAATCTATAATCTATAAATCTGCGTAAGAAGGCTATGTCAAAGCCGTGCCTCACGCGACGATGCGCCACTATTTATTGATTTTCGGCTCACATCGCATTAACTCATAAGAAATCAATCTCTCCTGTTCTAAAAGGGAAGCCAGTAAGTTGAGGTCCAGAGTAGAGTTGTGGTCACACAATCTGAGCCATAACTTGTCATAATCATCATGAGTTTCTTGGTGCTTAAATAGATGATTTTGAGAAGAACCTAAACGTCAACATCAAAGATTGTAAAGAGGGAATTATGAATTTACCCTTCTTTACGCAGACTTGTTTGACTTCATCATTGCAACATGTACGGTGACTTAACGAAAACAACAAAAAATGCTAAAAGCAGAGAGAAGTAGGATTCATTATAACTAATTGCTGGTTAAGAGTTAACTCAGTACATGGCAGGAATCATAGCCATATCATAATCATAACACTTTTTTGTCAATTCGTGGAACAGGACGTAAATCGCTTCAGCCTTTCATTACGAAAAGGAGGAAACGACACCATTTTGAATTAGCAGACGAAGCACTTAGTGTCTGATGAACTGCGTCTGTACTTAGGTCTACGTTTCACAATGGCTGATAGCTGGTGCTTTCCTGGTGGAAGACAAAAAATGCGCTTACATACAGTGCAACTGAGTTTGCTCCTACCTACAAAACAGAACGAAACTTAACGAAACTGAGCGATATGGTTATAATGGTCACAGTGTGCTAAATCGGTGTATTCCCTCGACTGCTCAAGTTGGATAAAGTGGCTGGTCTTCACCTAACTTGGCGTGGTATTAACTAGGAAAAGCTAAAGAATCAGCTATTGTTGGTCTTAAAGCCACCAGTCAAAATCGTTTCCACATACATAGGGTGTCCTTCTTAGAGAGCACCACGCCGTTGTTTTTCTCGTATATCCTACCAAGTAATCACTTTTTTCCTTTCCACACAAAATAAAAGAAGCCAACATTGCGGAGCGGAGCAACTTCACTTGAGACACGATGCCATCATTACAATATGGCACGGTGCCACCGTCCAACAGTGCGACCAGTGGGACAACCAGACAATTAGATAGATATCCCAGATAGTCACCAGACGATGAACCGCAAGCTCTATTTTTTTATTTTTATTCGCCACCAGCAACTACACTCCACTCCGTCATCGCACGGCCCCGGGGGACATCGTAACTTACACTCCTAATATCGGCGATAAAAATAGTAGTCACAGCTATCGCAAACAATGCGCAAGGAGAGTTCGAAATTGAAAAGAAATCCGAACGACGCGGCGAGGGAACGGGGCACAGATAGGACAAAGGATGTCTAAACAAAGGATGCGAGGAAGACTCATCATACTTCCACCGCACCGGCTGGGCGGGCGGCGTGCGAGACTCGCGGGGGACCTATAAAATCAACTTTAATTGGATGTGATGTCCCTCCTTATCGCCCGGATCGAACTTGGGTCTTTGCACGGGCATAATGCCCTCTTAGTCAATGCAAACTGAGAATTAAGCGCGCCCACCAAGGATATAACTTCTGTGGCTTTCTACTTTATGTACATTAAGTGTTTGGGGGGAGGCACGTGGGGGGGCATCTTTAAGTAAAATGTTGCCAGGGCTCTTGCGGGTGCTGCGTTTGCATAAATCGCTGGATATCGCCCTCGATGGCTCGCCCGTTGAAGACGAACAATTTGCTGTTGCTACGGGTTAACGATATTCTGATGTATGTGTAGCGCCGTGATGGTGGGTTGGGTGGGCAGAGGGAAACCGCCTTTGTTGGGCTTCTGTGCGGGTGGGGCTGCCTTCGCGGATGTCATTTATCACCACCGAAGGTGGGTTTGATTGTGCGAATATCTTGATAAATTGTGTGAAAGTTTCTTAGTATCTTTTTGAATTATTAGCTTAGTTTCGTATTTTGTACCTGAAGTGGATTACGTTAAGCAGGTGGTGTCCCTAAAGCGTTTTCAATTCTGTTCAAAGGAGTTATCCGTCTGTTTTTTTGATGGAGGGAGAGGGGTTAGAGTCAGTCAAAGGGATGTTAGACGTTCAAAGTGAGAACTATTTATGGCTTCACGAGTTCTACTCTGAGCGGATATGTATTATTTAACATCACGTTTTGCTTAAAGTCCTTGGGATGTCTAATTCATCTCTCGTACACCACCTCTTTCACATTCATACCGAGGAAGGTTGAGGTCCAATCGCTCGCACAGATGCAACTAATGACGTGATGGGAAAATCAAGCGCATAACTGCATAAATTCGGTAGTGTACCAGGCAACTGACGGCACTCAGGAGTTAGTGACAAGCATGATTGGTGGCAATGCGATTAAACTGCTAAATTGGACTGCTCGTGGGTCAAAGAGGAAGCAAATAGGTGTCCAAATGGAATGTGACTTTGTTATCAGTGTTTGGCATGTTTAACTGATAAACGCCGTTCAGAATCAAAGAACCATTGGTTGGCTGGAATATTCGACGGCTCGGAAAGGGATAACTGGCGCATCGGCATCGAATTGCAAGAGAAAATGAAAAGTTAAAGACATCAGAGTTGGAGAATACCGAGTTAAACCCAGTCCATTTGACTTTAGATATCTGTAACGAAAAAGTGATCACTTCCAAACACGCAAACAAAAGCTAATCTCATCACCCAATCAAAAGTAGTCAAGAGCTTCGTGTAATGTTAAAGTGTATATGTTAAATTGCTTCTAGGAATGTATGAACAATTCAGGATTTCGCTTCCAGTAA
Source organism: Eristalis pertinax (assembly GCA_907269125.1). Lineage (NCBI taxonomy): Eukaryota > Metazoa > Arthropoda > Insecta > Diptera > Syrphidae > Eristalis > Eristalis pertinax. Next base: position 60,205,248 of record OU026148.1, on the reverse strand, counting down.
GGTAAGCAAAAGTGAGCAAAACTTAACGAAACTCAACCAAGTGGTTATAATGGTTTACAGAGTTTACAGAGTGCATGCATTCTGCTGGATTGATTAAGTTGACGCGTTAAGAGTTACGTTCATTGTTTGGGTCTTTAGTAACCGTATTTATATCCAATACAGAGTGGGCCATCTAGTGGTTTTTTTTGTAAATCATGGGTTATTTTGAAACTCACAGCTGTTTTCCGCTTGAAATCTTGACAGAAAGTCAGTATCATACCTCCGCGGAACGAAATGCGTCGCTTTGCCTTTGAACAACGTTGAGAAATATTGAAAACTTATTTCCAAAGTGTAGTCCAAACAGTGCGCTTTTTGAAAAGAGAACATTTTGGCCGAGATGAAGTACCCACCGCGACTGCTGACGCAAGCTTGTGCAAAAAGTTCGTGAGTCTGGTATGCTAGTGGACAACACTCATGGTCTCCGTCGTCGTACGGAGTGCACATATGATAATGTGGCTGCTGCGGCCGAGAGTGTGAGACTCAATTCACGAAAATCAATTCGCGCTATCGATTCCCACAATTCAACATGTCTGAGGAGATTATTCACTCACAAGGTCCAATCGACCTTGTCCTCCAGAAAGGACTGGAAAACCCAATCATTCGTCTCTGAGTACCAATTTCTGATCGACACAGATGGAACCCTTACCGTCTCCCAGACCACTCGAGTATCTTCCACGCTGAAGTACTAGCTATCAGAGAAGCGTGTAAGGTAGGAGATGGTAGAGCTGCAGGCCATCTCCTCTGTGTACACTTTCTCTAAATTGGTGCAACAGTGTAAGGAGGAACTCAAACAGGCCAGTAGCAGGTGTAATATTACTCTCCTCTGGCTGCCAGGCCACAGCAACAAAGAGGGAAATAAGATTGCCGACGATGTGGCCAAGCACGGAGCTTCCGACAACGCCCCCACTGAGTTGGTAGGCCACCCAATCAACCACCTCAAATACGCCATTCCTAGGAATTTGATTATGTCCGATAGCCTTCCTGTCCTTAGCTAGTAGAAGGTGGACTAGATCATCCGAGTACTCTAGTAAGTCTCTAGGAAAACCTGGCTCTCCTACACGAAAAGTAGGACTGATGATCTTCTTAGAATAGAATAGAATAGAAATCACTCCAAAAGCGCTAGAATCGTGGCTGTAAGGAGACTGGCCTATAGGCATCCACGCTTTTAGACTCGGAATACCGTTAATCCCACACTGTCGCAGTTGCCTCGACGCCCACTCAGAGGAAAGTCTGCCTCACTTTCTCTGTGACTATCCGGCAATAGCCAAGCACAGATATATCGCGTTAGCCAAACCCTTCCTTCGTGCCATCTCCGAGATCGCTAAGCAAAACATATCGGACATAATCAAATTCCTAAGCCCCACAGGCTGGATTTAGATAACCAAACAACCACGTCTACGAGGTGTGGTATCAAAAAAGCGCTCAACTGCGCTATTTGTACCCGATTTGAGACAAATCGGATAGCCACTTAAACCAACCAACCAATCGACTTAGCCATTGAAGGCTCGCGATCATCCGTATTATCGCTTTGCAGTTTGGGCCTTAAAGCAGCTTCAATTGGACAACTAGTTTGGTCGAAAAATCGTCTTTTCTGACGAGGCGCATTTTCATCTCGGCGGCTACGTTAAAAAACAAAATTTCAGCATCTGGGGCTCGAAAGACCCGCTCGTTATTGCCGAGATGCCAATGCATCCACAGAGAGTGCGGATTGTGGAGTGATAACATCATTGGACCATTTTACTTAGAAAATGAGGCTGGGAATAATGTTTCAGTCTCAACGGTTACAGAGCCATGTTAACTGACTTTTTTTTGTACTGAAATTGAAGACATGGATTTGGACGAGCTCTGGTTCATGCAGTATGGCGCGCCATGACACACAACCCATGCCACAATCCATCTTTTGCGCACCAAATTCCCAAATCGTGTTATCAGTCGTCTTGGAAATGACAATTGACCGTATTTGTCTGGAATCGTAAAGGACCGATCTTATGGCCACAATTCGGAAACGATTCAAGCACTTAAGGCCAATATCATCCAGCAATCCGTGAGCTACAGCCCGAAACCATCAACAAGGTCTTGGGAAATTGGGGTGACAGAATGTGCAACTACGGCAGCCAGCCGAGGGAGCCACATGAACTACATTAGTTTTCATAAATAATGGGAATGTTTCTTATTAATAACGCCATTATGCATTAAAGAATTTTAATTTTGTTCATTTCATTGTATTTTAAAAAAGAATCTTGTATTTGCCCTGTATATTTGAGACTGCCTGGATATTACAATTTGTTGAATTCTAATTCGATAGGAATTCCTGGATGAACAAATTACTTAAACAGGCTGCCAAATTTGGTACTCCAAAGTTAACAGAGTAGATGTAGAGTAATTGATGGCGCATGTTTCAAGAAGCAATGAGCAACTAACCCATCGTCGTCCACGAGAATATTTACGCCACAGAGCTCTGTGTGAGTAACTGAGGAACACAAAGGTTAGCCAACGCAGGTGGAATTTCTCCTCTTAACACCTTCCTCGTACCCATGTTGCACAGCCATCATGAAATCTCAATTAACCAGAAAATGGAGGTTAAAGGGATTTTTGTAAGATCGTGGAGTTCACGGAAAAAGTGTTGTGAATCTAAGCTGACAGAGACTTGGGCGTGGGTACTGGTTAGCATTCTGTTTCAACTACCATAGCTAACAACTTTTTGTCGCATTTAAAGAGTTTATCGGTTTTTGCACTGTCAAACATGTGCGTCCGAGTGGTTCCACCTTTTATTCTCTAACTCTATTAACGTGTCATCCACTTTCTTCTTTACATCTGCAGGAGATTGTCTGATACGTAGGATTGCCTGGGATGAGTCCCTTTGTTGGTAAGTTGATCCATTCCTTGAACTACAGTAGTGAGTACCCCAAGTTCTCAGTATCGAGTCCACTAGTCGTACAGCGGGTAATTGCTGTACCCTCTGGTAAGAATCTCATCATTCCTGCTTCTCCGTCACCAAGGAGTCAACTCACGCACAGCCCCCAACTGAGAGGTCAGTCCTCTTTCTTTGATCCTCGGGCATACATCCGGTGTTGGTAGATTCGCTGAGGCCGTGAGCATCGCCATTAGATCTTAGAAAAAAGGGCTCATCCTCTGTTGACTCCAACGTCCGGACCTGGCTTAAGTTCACTGATTTTTATTAACGACGCCATTCACTTTCGTGCCTCAAAGGCTGCGCCAATTCTTTCTGCCACCGAACTTCTTTGGACCGGCTTTATGTCACAATCAGAAAAAGGCCCCCCTTTCTTCCTTCACTTTTTGTCAATCGAACCATTTAAGTCACGTTAGTGTGGCACATTGTATGCGTCGCAGATTTCCAGTGGAAGAAAAAAAGCACATGTTTCAAGGTCCCGGCAGAATCCCCCAGCGAGTATTCCATAATCTAGATTCCACTCAAAAACCAGCTTGAAATGTCGAGCTGATCTAAAGGATAACTCTTCCTGCATTTGTCGCTTCTGCAGACTCCGTCGAGACGTTCATTTCATTTCCATAAATTCGAAGCTTCGACAAACAACCCAGTGATCTATTGGACACTCAACGAAGCTGCCAGCTGCCCAGATGGATGCGGCAATCCAATTTAAATTTATTCGCCCTCCCACTCGACCGGAAAAAAAAAAACAACCCCACATCCTTCCCACTGTCGGAGCTGATTTTCAAGTCAATCACAGAGTAAATCAATTTTATAGCCCACACAAAATGTGCTTGTCACCGAATCTCTTCGGACTCATCCCCAAATAAATGCGAATAAAGTCAAGCAGACGACGACCGTATTTCCATGCAGCAAAGTCTGTTTGGAAATCGGAACTCCTTGCTGAAGGCGAACCGATTGCCAGTGGACACTGGAATCGATACCAAGAAGTCGAGGGGCATTGCAGGTATTTTTTTGCGACTCGTCTCTGGGCGCAGTGTCGCTGATGGACCCTCGGGGTGGGACCTGGCTTGTGTCTTAAACTCTTCAAGTGACGAATAATAATAAATTGAGGCATTGTGCCGCTGAGGAGTGCCGCTGAGGAGTGCCGCTTATGCAGCCGATGAGTTTTCGACATAAAACCGAGTTTATTGTGGCAACTTGAGTGCACATGCTTATTTTTGTTTTTATCGGCCATGAGGCGGTTTCGGTTTCGGAAGAGGTCCCGCCTTACCCGGCTGGCCTTTAGGGTGCGCTTTTACGGCGGGCTATAAATTGGAAACTTGCATCAAAATCACTTTCTGAAATGAATATTTGAGGAGCGGAGGTGCATGTACTTTCATGGAGGTTCCCTGGAGTTGGTGGAAAAGTTGTTGCATTACATGGTGCAGCAAAAGATATGTAAGCGCTCTTATGGTCTTGCGGGGTATTTAATGGTCCACGTGAGGTGCTTCTCAATTGACGGGATTGCCGAGTGGTCTGAACTCAAAAACATGGATGAAATCTATCAATCTTCGTGTAAGTTGCTCCATTTCCTTTTGAGAAAGAATGCCATGAGAGTCACAGAAGCTTGGCTATTCCGTACGCTCTTTTGACAAGGATCACGAAGAAACTATCGTCCCTCGATCAGCCTGTTGTTTGTTGAACAAACAGACACACATTGAAACAAAAATTCCGCCAACTACCCACAAAGACTCGTCCCCACGACCCTCTCTGAACCGCATTATTAAATGCAACCGCTTCGCCCACCCAGTAAGTCGAAGTGAAATTTCAATTATCTCCACCCATCGGGGTGAACGAGGAAACGTTTTCATTAAAAATATTTTACGAGGCGGCAGAGCCGAAGGAGCTGCGGGCACGACTGCATGCATTCCACAGTGGAGGCTGCCAAGAACGCGATGTGCTCCTTGAATCGATTAAACTGCTTCCCGTCGCTTCGTCTTTTTGTGGTGCATTGCATTTGCCCCGTGCCACCACGTCAGCCGGCAGTCGAGGAGAACGTACTTGCGACCTGGGAACGTGTGTCTCTCTCTTCCCGGGGATAAGCACTTATGATCGAATGGCAAGCACTCGCATGTGCCAACCTTAGAGATGATGTAGCGATCTTAATTGAAACTAAATGGAGTGGAAAAGTGCATTTTCGAGGTGAGTAAGTCATCGTCGTAGGCGACTGTGTGTGGGGAAGCACCTTGTGAAACAAGGCAACCGGAAGTCAAGGAAAAAACTGCACCCGGTGTGTGCGGGGCTTCGAATGAAATTTCATTTGGCTTCGATAGCGGGCTGCGGGATAGCACAACTTTCAGCGGTGCACACACGGTACTCTTTGACGCAAGCGAATTGTTTTTAGTTTTCCCTCGGGAGTGCAAAACTTTTCCCGTGATGAAATTCAAAATCACTGGAGTCTGGGAGGGCGAGTGTTGTTCGCCTTCTCAAGGGAGGAAAAGTTTGAATTTGGATGGAGTCGGGGATCAAATTATCGTGTCATGGGATATTGTAGGCCTTTGCTGATGGCTTTGGTGCAGACTAAGAGCATTTTTGACTTTAACAACGACGCTTACGTGTAATCAGATTGATAGAAGGTCCTCTGACTGGTGGCAGAAGTGGAGTTAGCGCTAGAGCGAGCAAGGTTTCTTCAAATTCGATCGTGGGGGAGATTTGGACCGTATTGGGTAAGGAAGCACTTGGTTAGTTTGAGAAACAAAAATGGTTGAGCGTGCTGCATTTCGTAAGTGTATTCGGCTTTGAACGTGGAGAAAAGAGGTTTATTTTACTCCGTCTACCGGGCGTCTAAACACATAACATTAAAGAAGTGCTGGCTGCTGCAAGTGCAACAGTTTCAAAAATGAAAGATTTCCTGGGTACGATTTAGCTGATCACAAAACTAAGACTGTCCTCATAGCCCGCTACAAGAAGGTGCACATTTCCACATAGCGAACAAAAGAGTTAAGTCCAAGAGGTCACCGAAGTGTGTATAGCGGAATATAATTCATTTCTATTTAAAGTACAAGGCGACCAGATAAGAATGATAGGAATTTAAATTGAAGTAAGACAGCAAAGGTGTATGATAGAAATCTGATTGTGGCCTTATTTTAAAGCTGCATTCATGCCATTAATTATGAAATACCACATCATTCAAATGACTAGTTCGGATTTGTTAGCAGTGCTTCAAGCGGTTGGTCCTTTTTTTGATGACTAGGTCCAATTTCTGCAGCGTTATTCCGGTAGTAGCGTCTCGTATGCCGCCCTCGAGCTAGTCTACAGTGGTTGGATCGTTAGCGTGCGCTGTTTTCTTCATTTCTGTTTCAAGTATTGTGGCTGAGCTGCGCAAATCGTAAGACACAAGATACGAAAAGGTAAAGAAAAGGAATGCAGCACTTACCGACCTACCATCGTGGTAGAATACATTCGCCGATTTGATTGACAGCATAATGGGCCTACAAAGCAGGAGATTGCAGGTGGCTATGTTTTGCCATTTCTTGAGTCTTGCCATGTTCACTGCCTGACTGTTATATAAAAAGGTAAGAAGAAGAACCAGCAAGAAATGCAGTTGTCCTCAGTAGAACTTCGCACGTAGACTGCTACGGTGTTGTGCATGATTGGGGTCAAAGTCAATTAAAAACGGCTATCCCCTTTTTCGGCTGAAATTCAGGCTAAAAAAAGGGAAAGGTTCAGCCCAAAATGGGCCTTCGGCAGCTGTGTGACATGACCAAGTTGGCCATTGGCCTGTATGCTGTATAGAACAGGTTTCTACGAAACCATTTGGCCTCATACACAGAATGCCTTAAACTTGTTCGCCTTGAGTCTCTCGAAAACCGCAAATTTACTCTTCCTCCACCAGACTTACCCGCAGTCATCTAAATGCTCTCTCTTAGCCCTAATCCCCTCAATCTGTGGACAACAGTTCCCTTCCGGTTAGACCACATAGTGCTAATTACAGCTTCAACTCGCCAGTGTCAAGAATGTTGGGCTTGGCTAACACTGGGGAGTACTCTATCGACTTTCATCGCACCAAAACCTTTCTTCGCAACTCTCTTCAGTTCCATTCCTACCCTAGTCCTGCCAACCCCTCTCCCTCTCCCTAGCAAATAGGTTAAGCACTAGTTTATAAGCTCAGATTATTCGCTACCCCACAACCCTTAAGGAGTACACCTGTCCAGAAAACGCCGTTCGGAGTCGGCATACAACTGGAGGTACTCTTCACTGCACGGCTAGGACAATGTCCAAATCAGATTGTAGCCCTACTTAGCTACTCTCAGCTAATTTCACTCATGGCCAGGAGCTCAAATTTCAAGACTTAAAGCAGTCTCCCCCTCAAGTTGTCAAGATTTCAGTGTACGATTGCAAACAGGTCTACCACCGTGCGCCACCCATCCAAAATCTCGACAAGCTTTCCCAATTATCGGACTCGAAAGCCATCGGCTCACATCAATAATTCGGTAATTGACATCCGCCGGTACTGAATTAATTGTCTCATCGTCTCCTTGTTCCCATTCGGAGTAATTATACCGTCCAATGGGCGATCTAATGAATATAATACTTGCCCCAATTATCCACCCCGTCGTCGTCATCGACTCTTCCTTTAGAAGAGTTCCATTCAGACAGACGAATTCCAGGAATTTATTAACCTCCTTCGCAACCAGCAACCGAGGGCCAGAAGGGACCGAGTGGATTCTGGTGTACACGGAGACAAACGGGCTTCTGCTCGAGGACGTGAGCTTTCATATTAAGTGCCCATAATTACCTCCAATCCAGCCGCACACACACACACACGCTAGCGTCTACATCCGTAAATAAACCGGTGAGCTTACGAGTTACATGTGCTCAAACGATTACCAAGGACGTTCCACTCCCCCAAAGACATGTCCTTGGGCAGTGTCATACATCATCTTGTGCACGCCCCATCCCCGTCGCCGTAATGTATTGTATTCGCTTCTGCCATGCACTCTGATTTGAGCTGGGGACGCTCTGTTTTCACTCGGAATGAATGGAATCCCATTTGCTTGTGCAAACGGGTAAACGGGGGATGTGCCCGAACCCCGGGCGAGGATTATGAGGACCTCGACAAGCAGAAAGTAATTAATTCGTAAGCTTAAAGCGCGGAAGCCTCAAATTCGTGTGTGTCTCCTCTTGTGCGCCAGTGAAGGACTTCATTTTTTTTCCCAAACACCGAGTCGACCCCAAGGCGGAATCCATTTGGAAACTGATTTCTCGCCAGATGAAGAGTCAGTCCAAATGGGACGCAGGTGGGAGTGCTGTGACATGGTTCTTTTAAATAAATTAAAGGACTCACTCGAGCGGGTGAGCCAGTCGCACTGGATCTGAGGTGAAGTTGAAGTCGCTGATGTGAAACACTCGCTTGGGGAACTGTGGCTGGAGGGGTGCCAATTGAAGTGGCGATTGGAACTCGTGCGTAGCACGCGTATCTGGGTCAACTACTTAACGCAGTGGTGATGCCTGATAAGGAGGGTGGGTGTTTTCTTAGACGGTCCCCATATTCCCAAGAGAGGGGACGTTGTTTGTGATGCTAAATCGTGTTCGGCGTCACAGGAGAATTATCAGAAAGGGGAGTTTAAAGCCGCCACTTTAAGGATTTAGGGTTTTGTGGTGCTCTGTTCGGTTGAACAAGTGACACACACAATTGGAGGTGTTCTCGTTCAAGTTCGCAGTCCGTCCGGACTATGAGCAGGACGTCTGTCCAACAAAAGGGATTCTGAAAACTTGACGTTTTTGATGACATTTAAGAAAGCATCATCTTAGAAGTGAATGTTGTGAATCTGAATCGTTGGAGAAAGTTGAAGCATTGCACCTTCTGACAACACTGAGTTAAGAATTAGTGACCTGCTGTAGAAGTTCATAGAATAAATTGAACTGTGCACATTATGGATGATGTCACCTAAAGGGTGGCCAGAAAGGAACTTCTTCAGTTCGTTGCGCAGTGGCAAAGTTTGAGCGTGAGTGTACTGCTTTGAACCCCAAGCCACCAACCTGACAGAAATTGGTGCGAAATGAAGAAAACATATCCGACGCATAAATTGAAGATGGACGTCCTCAGAGACAATGCCGTGAGTTCACTACTTGGACACGGTAAGTGTTGGCCGGGATCAATAGAAGAGTCAGTAACGAAGTTGCGCGTTGATAACCATCTCAGCATTGGTCTATAAATATGCTCAGAACGAAGAACATGTAGGCCACACTGGGCAATTGTGATTTATCTAAATTGGCTAAAAGAAGAACATCCCAGGTTGGTGTTGTATCACCTCTTCTCTGACGTATTGTGATGAATCATATTCACTTTATAAATTGACAGGGAAAGGATTAAGATAGTGGAGTTATGCGGATAACTTATTGATGCCGTGGTCAGTGAGATCTTGAAAAAGGTGTTAACCTGGGCAGCGAGCTGTGGCCTAGGTGACAACCCTGACAAGATGAAAACGATGCTGTTCACAAATACAAACCACCACCTAAAGGGTCCCTCTGCTCTAATTCTAAGTACTTCTGAATCTATTTAGATGTTAAGCTCAGCTGGAAAACCGATCTAGAAAATCAGATCAGGAAAGCAAGTGTAGCTTTCTTTGCCTACAACAAGACGTTCGCTGTACTCTGGGATCTGTAACCAAATTTAACTTGTATACAGCCATGATACGCTCCTTTCTCATCTATAGATCGCTAGTCTGATGGCCAGCTCTTAAGAAAAGAATACAATCTCGCGAAAGTAAACAAAGCACAAAGAATGGCACGCATGGGCACCATGCGCGTTGAGAACAACGCCTACAGACGCTATAACGTTCATCCTCCAGATCAGATTCAGAGAGTCTCGGCTATAGAGCTCAAGACTGTATGTATGTTGCACCCTTGCTAGCTACAGGTGCCAGCTGCAGGTGTCGAGAGACCTCATGCGGACTTGAACCGTCTATATTCCATCAAAACTAGATTTTAAAGTACACGCTAACGTACTTTTCCCTACAAGATCCGATTGGGATAGCAAGCGCATCTGTTTTCCCTCTAACAAGGGCGTATACACACACGGCTCTAAGATGAATTGCGGAGTCGGAGCGGGTATCTACTCTGATACTGTGGACATCTCTGCGGTCTTTAGACTACTGAAATGCGCCAGTATCTTCCAAGCAGAGGTGTGTCTAATCACGTACAAGGAATGCTGTTGCATCTTCCATCATAACCTTAAAATTCCGTCCAGGAATGCCGAAAATGAGCTTGCTACAGTAGCGGAAAAATACAAAGGTTCTAAATTCACTACAACACACTCCTCAATAAGGCAGTGGTATCAAAATGGCACCCAGTGCTGGTTGGACTTACTGGAATCGCCACCAAACAGACACAGGAATGAGACAATGTTAACCGATTTGCGCTGTGGCCAGAATTCGACAACATCGTTATATCCGAGAAGAGGTTCCAACAAGAGGGCGCTAAGTGCCGTACAAGCGGTGCAACGTTGAAGGAGAAAACGACTTGTCGGGGGTCAACTCACGAAGAGCGTTCATCAATTGGACGCCGCGATCATGCGACTTGATACCATGCGTACGTCAAGTCGTTAGTGTACTCCAACGAGCCAACCACTGTAGACGAGCTCGAAGGCGGCATTCGAGACGCTATTGCCGGAATAACGCTACACAAATTGGACCTAGTCATCAACAAATCAACCAACCACTTGAAGAACCGCCACCGAAGCCGAGGTGAGAATTGCAATGATTTGCTATTCTATGCACAATGGCATGAATGTAGTTACAAAATAAAGCCAGAATCAATTTTCTATCATACATCGTTGATGTCTTACTTAAATTTCTTTTCCTATCGCTCTTATCTGGCCACTCTGTAACATGTGATGCGTCGATAGGGTAGTGCCCAACCGTAGGCCCAGTCGTCGTGTCGTGGGCCAATATTGGACTTCTCCTCCTTCCCTACTCTGCTGGGTCTGAGACAATTACTAGACTACTCCTTCAGAAGTCTTGGGCATGCCTCGAGGCAGAATGTCGCGTGCTAAGTGACTCGTCAGCACCCACAGAGTGTCGACACAGTCACCCCATAAAGTACGTCGTGTGAAGTAAGAAAAAGACATTAAAAATAAGTCAAACAATGAAAAATGAAAAAAAGAAATCGTTCGCCCTTCGTTTATCTCGAGGACATTCACGTGCACACCTGGACAACATTTTCCGCATAATAAAACCATCTCCCACAGCGGCTCACACACACACACACAGCTGTTCGCTGCTGGCCGCTTTCACTGTCATTGGCATTGTCTAACGAAAAGGGGATTACCGTCTGTTGACAACTTAAGTCCAAGGATAAGAACGCAAATCGTTTGCGTTGCCTCCCTAAACAAATACAAAAACAGCAACAACAATCGCACACCAGTCCGAGAGTCCTGTGTACGTGGTCATTGCCTCATTGCCTCATTGCCGGAGATACCAAGGACATGTGGGTCTCCCTACGTCTGTGACGACAGAAAGTGTGGTCGGTTGCGGGTGTGCTCGGCAAACAGGACACGAGATTTGTTTATCAATCCGTACAGGTATTTTGCCTCGGTTTACCTTTTGTTACACAAGGATAATAATAATGCCATCGGTCGGAGACGGCAGCATTATTAAGCGAATCCGGAGAGCCCATTGTTAGCGGGACCCTACGAAGAAGAAGGACCAGGCCAAGAGCAAGAAACGCTGACGGAAGTGGGTGGCATGAGAAGCAGTCAGTAGCTATTTATTTATTAAGAGCAACGGTTCGCTGGCAGGAAATACTGTGTCCTGGTTGCTGGTTGATTTTCTGCCGACATTTAATCTCCATCATCATTCTGGGCACGTTCCGAAAGTGAAAGGTAACTATTACTCTAGCCAATGTTCGGGCGGTCGAGATGGGGGAGAATTGAAATAGCAGTCGGCTCTGTGATTCGCTCTGATTGCCGGGAGCTTTATCAATCTGCTGACAGATTTGTGGCTTTCCTTATGAATTGCATATGTTCGAGGGGGGGAGTGGGGAGGTGGGGAAGTGGGGCTTCTGCGAGGACAATTAGAACTTGTTCTCTAACAAATGCCAGTTGTGGTGGAGTATGAGTTGCAGGACAGAACTAGAAGGACTGTCAATGTCCTTGGTGGGGAAGGCGTGGAGAATGAACTTTGCACGGAGGATGATGATGTCTCCACAAGTGTGGCCGCTGCTCCCATTTTCGTCTGAAAGGGAAAAATCCATGTCATTCACTTACTTAATGAGTTCTGCAGTCTTGATCATCATTCTCAGAGAAATGTCGGTTAAATTGGGTGAACTTGTGCGCATCTGATGAGTTTCACAGTGATGCACATTCTGTTGGGCCCTTCAGCCCGGGATGGATTTGACTTACTTATTTACCAGGCCTGCAACCCATGGAGAGTCTGAGCAACATTTGCCTTCCTCGCTGACGGATACGCTCTGCTTACACTCATCAAGACAAAGTTGCCTTGCGTCCGGCTTGACTTAGCCTTGACACTGAAGGCTCAGTCTTTCTCTTCTTCTACAACCAGGACGCTCGGATTCAAGGACCCTCTTAGTTGGAGCATGGCTGCCCATGGCCGAGAAAGTGTATATATATATATATAGGTGGCGCTACAGCCCGTAGAGGGCCAGGGCCTAGCTTCTCAGCAACCACTCGTGTTGTGCGTGCTACTGTTCTATCACGAGTGGAAGGGACCTACAGTTTAATGCCGACTCCGAACGGCCAAGTTTGAGAAGCTTTTTCTAGACAGTTATACTCTTTGAGCATTGTCAGTGACTCGAAAGAGGTGGGGCCGTGAAAAGTATTTCTTGTCGTACCAGGAATCGACGCACATATCCACAACGCCACGGGCCACCACAAGTGAAAGTGTAGTCGATGGATTTTTGCGCTCCACATTTTTATACAGCTCGTAGAGCTCGCGGTTTCATCTTTGGTCCTTTTTATGTTGATGGCATTTGGAGAAGAAGGTTCAACCACGCCTGGCTCTGCTCTTGATGCACTTTTGAATCTCCCCCTCCCTTGATATGCACATCATGGGGCGCACTCTCAAGGCCTTCTTTATTTTAAAAAGAAGTGGTATTTGGACCTTGCGAATCGTATTTCCTTTGAAGCAGCCTCATGGATATGCCTCATGTCTGACGCAATGACACCAGCAATCCACCTGTGACGCACATACTCAGGACTGTTTCTGGCCAGAATCTCCGAGAATGAGATGAGATGCAATGCTCAAAGGAATGTAAAAGCAGGAAAAAAGTTCGCTTTAAGTTTCAGAAACCATTCCAAAGGGATGTTCCGTAACATTCTCTGGAGTGATGAAATCAAAATAAATTTGTTTGATTCTAACAATTGTAGAAACGTTCGGCTCTTTCAGGAAAAAGAGTTCCACTTCCTATTCAAAAAAAAAAAAAAAACCGTACAGCATGGAGGTGGAAGCGTCATGGTGTTTTTCTTGGTTCGGTGTTGGACCCATATTTCAAATAAAAGACATCATGACTTAAGCGGATATCTTAAATGATGTGATGCTACCATACGCTGAGGATCCAACAACGATCCCAAGCACCCATCGAATTTAGTGAGTGCTTGGTTAAGGGACCATCGAGGTATCGAGAATTTATGGGCGGAAGTGAAAAAAATCTTTGACTACACAGACGTTCCATAATAAAACTCACCTTTGGACCGAAATTGAGAAACATTGAAAGGCCATTCCTTTGATTAAGTGTCAGCAACTTATAGAGTCTGCCAGGTCGAATATGTGCTGTGGTAAAGAACTGTCAGTCGGGACACTAATCTTCTTCTTCTAGTGGCACTACAGTCCGGGCTGGACCTGGGCCTCAGTCAACAAGCTACTCCAGCTGACACGATCTTTAGCCAGCTGTCTCGAATTTCGCACACCAATCTGATTGAGGTCCTTCTCCACTTGTTGGCGCCATCGGTTTCGTGGGCGTCCTATATTGCGGTCACATTTACAGTCAATAATTATTGCTTGTGCAAATTCTTGGCGTCATCTAGAGTTTTCACTCTGAGCCACTGTATATGTATCGCTAGAACGTAATCTGTACACAAAAATTTTGTCAACGACCAAACTACGCTGAACGCATCGGTTCTCGTCCGATCACCGAAATTAAGCAGCATCGGGCGTGGTTAGTACTTGGATGGGGGACCGCTTGGGAACACCGCGTGTTGTTGGCATCTTTTTGCCTCCCAATACCCCACAACCCACCAACAAGTCACAACAAGGTCGTCTGAAAGAAAACGTTCGTTTTTTTGAATACATTAGTCGCATGTCTTCGACTCCGAACCTGCAACAGAGACATCTGTTCATGGTGAACATTACGTTTTCCACGCCTGAAGCTGCCCTTGATCCCCATACCACAACGTCACCTCCACCGAGTTTGAAAATCGTCAAGTGCTACTCGGTCACTACGCCAAGCAAAATGCCCATCAGATCGAAGGCTATTTCCTTTCAATTCATCGGAGAAAATTACCCATTTTCAAAATCAACTCAACAACTTCTTCTTCTTCCAGTGGCACTATAGTCCGGGGTGGACCTGGGCCTCAGTCAATAAGCTTCTCCAGCTGGCACGGTCTGTCTCCAATTACGCTCACCAATTTGGTTGCGGTCCTTCCCCACTTGTTGGTGCCATCGGTTTCGTGGGCGTCCTATATTGCGTTGTCCCACTGGTTCGGAGTCGAAGACTCTTCGGGCCGGAGCAGTGTTGTCCAGGCCTAGCCATCTTAGGCGCTGAATTCGTAGACGTCTGACTAGGCTCATGTCGCTGTACAGCGCCTACAGTTCATGGTTGTATCTTCTTCTCCAGGAACCATCAACACAAACAGGAGCAAAGATGGAACGCAGAACTTTTCTCTCGAAAAGACCAAGGACTTCTTCATCTGCTCTTGAGACTGTCCAGGCTTCTGCTCCATAGAGCAGGACAGGGATGATGAGGGTCTTATATAGTGTTAGCTTGGTCCTTCGAGAGACAGCTCTACTACTCAATTGCCTCTTGAGCCCAACGAAACAGCGGTTGGCAAGACTTATTCTGCGTTTAATCTCGGTACTGATGTTGTTTTTACTGTTTACCTGGGAGCCGAGGTAGACGAAGTCCTTAACTACCTCGAAGTTAAAGCTGCCTACGGTGACGTTCTGGCCGAGACGTCGATGTTGTGCGTCCTTTCTCGATGACAGCATGTACCTCGATTTGCCCTCATTCACTGTTAAACCCAGTTTTGCAGCCTCCGTTTCAATACCAACAGACACTTCATTGACGGCTCGCTGTGTTCGACCAATCACGTCAATATCGTCTGTACGGACTTCTGGAAGATCTAGTGTTGGCGTTTGAGTTTCGCACGATTTTCTCCAGGATGATGTTAAAGAAGTCACATGACAGCGTGTCGCCTTGTCTAAAACCTTTTTTGACACTGAAGGTCTCGGTGAGTTCGTTACCGACCTTGATGGAGCAGCGAGAGTTTTCCATCGTCATCCTGCACAACCTGACGAGTTTGGCAGGAATGTCAAAACTAGACATGGCGTCGTATAGCTCGTCTCTATGCACGCTGTCATATGCGGCCTTGAAATCGACGAATAGGTGGTGGGTGTCGATTTGCATCTCTTGGGTTTTTTGCAGGATCTGCGTAGTGTGAAAATTTGGTCGATGGTGGACTTCCCCGGCCTGAAACCGCACTGATAAGGACCTATCAAGCTATTCACGAATGGTTTCAGGCGCTCGCACAAAACGACAGAGAAGATCTTGTAGGCGATGTTTAGGAGACTTATCCCTCGGTAGTTGGCGCAGTTGAAGAGGTCTCCTTTTTTATGGATCGGGCAAACGATACTGAGGTTCCACTCATCGGGCATGCTTTCCTCCGACCATATCTTACAGATGAGTTGGTGCATGTACCCTGCCATCTCATCTCCAGCTGCTTTGAAGAGTTCTGCAGGCAGTCTTGACTTTGTCTAGGTCGGAGGGTCGGAATTCTCTTCCATCATCGTCCATTGTGTGGAGTTGAACATTCTACCTGACAGCGGTGTTGGTGTCTTCCTCGCCGTGTAACAGTCTACAGAAGTGATCTTTTCCAGATTCTCAGTATCGACTGCGACTCTATTACTAGTTGCCCATCTTCGTCCCGACAGGCTTCTGTCCTTAGTTTATACCCATGTGTAGCATCAGATGCGCGCGGGTATATAAACCCGCGACACAGACTGCTCGCGAACAGTGTATCATCATCGCCCGCGCGTTCAGTTGGGAAAAATAAAGGTCATTGTACGAAATCGACGGTGTTTCATTTCGTGTTGCAGTTTTCTTCTTTTCACATGAGATAATTGTTTCACCCGTTGGTAGAACTTTCGGATATCATTTCCGCCGTAACACCTCTCCATTTCTTCGATCGCGCGCTTCTCATGCTCTTTCTTCTTCTTATTGAGAATCCGGTTCTCTTCCCTTCTCTTAAGTTCGTAGAGCTCACGAACCGCTCTCGTCCTTCTGTCCAGCGTCGCCTTATATGCCGCTTGCTTCGCTAAATGCGCCTTCCTGCACTCGTTGTCAAACCAGGGGTTTTTTCTGGGCGGCTTTTTAAAACCTAACACATCAGAGGCAGCTTCTCTGAATGCGTTTTGACAACGGTTCCATTGTTCGTCGATTGTTTCGCCTGGCAGGGTTGGACTCTCTGAGAACTTCAGGGAGACTCGATCGGCAAAGTCCCTGGATGGACCAATGACAGCAACACACAAAACTCCATACAGTGACTGCCTGTGGATGACGGTGGTCTTTCGAGATTCATGAGTGGAATTTTTATTTCTTAACGGAACCACCGAGTGAAACATGAGCCTCCTTGCTGAAAATAGGAAATATTTTGTGAAATTTCCTTATCCAAACGCAGTCTCTAGTCAGCTGGCTTCAATTCGTTAATGCGTTGTGTGTACCGCCGGACAGTACTGTGTTGCACTCGTGATAGATTTGGATCGTGAACGCTTTCAATAAGGGAGCACATATATTTTGTAGACCTTACATTTCGTTGATGAATATGAATCGCCCTTGGCAACCGCTGCTACTTTATTTTGTCAAAGCCACAGGCCTCCAATCTCCTCCTCCCACAAACTGGATGCATGGACACTAATGCTCCAGCTCAGAGGTTCTTTAAAGCCAAGCCTCCTGGTTCGAGAAGGAGAGGAAGACCGAACCGAATTTCCGGTATAAAGCCCAAGACAAAATGGGCCCAGCTTTGTCTTGATGATCGGCCTCAGACCCCTATGATGCTTGATGAGTGAGGGGTGAGTAAGTTGGACTAGATTGAAAGCTCGTGGTGTGCCAAATGCACTAACAACATTAACTCGTTCAGCGACTGTTAAGCTCTCCCTATTCTTGAAACCAAAATTAGACAGGTGCAGACTTGAATGACAGTCCAGCTCGTTGCGCAATGATTCTCAGTATCGAATGGGGCCCTTTCACCTGCTTGGCAAACACCTGCTTCACCTTCTGCCAAATGATGTCTTTCGGCCTTCATACCTGCTCTCATAGTGTTTCTTTTCCTTCTTAAGAGCCCTTCCCTCCTTTATTGAGTTCATCAACTGCTCTCATGGCTCGATTAAGCTCTTGAAGGCTTTCCTCTTCGCCGCATGTGGCTTATGACACTTCTTGTCAACTTCTTTAATGTGTCTAATCTCCCTCGATAGTTTCCCCAACAGACGTCCCGTCATTCTCAACTTCTGAAAGTTTTGTTTCCATTTCACATAGGCCTTTGCAAAACTAAATAATCCCCCAAACATCGTGTCTGGAGATCAACTCAACTTTACGACTTGTCCTCGCACATTCGCCTAACTGCTGATGTCTCAGAAATGCGTCCATCACATCGTGTCGCAACCCTCAACTTCGAGGACCGCTCTAAATATTATCCTCCGCCCATGAATGTCCCATGCCGTTCCCTTAACGGCCACACGCCGCTTTAAAGGCACTTCCAAAGATCCCCTCGCAGCCCAGACCGTGCATTATCTGAGAACACAATTTACGAGCCCAGTTTGCCGGCAAAGTCACAAGACATTATCCAACTCGAAGGCACTCGCAATCGCCGAGCCAATCGTCTTTTCATCAAATTAAGCCAAAGCAATCAAAGATTGCTTCAAAGTTTGTGCGCCGTGCTCGCTCAATTAGCCCTCAAACTGTCCGAACTCAAAAAACGAGCTCCCTCCGCCTGCCTAATCACTGAGGAGAGATAAACTCGTTCACTTATGCTAAATTCCATTTATTTGTCGCTCGGAAAAGATGAAAATCTCACCTCATGCTACAGGGACTGTGCGCGAACGGGCGGGCTGGCAGTCTGGCGGTCTGGCATCTTGTGTGCTGCTCCATTGCGTCCTGCGCCCCAGTTTTGCCTGTGCGGTGTGTGTGTGTGTTATTCTAAGCTCGCTGACCCGAAAAAAATCCATATCCTTGAACTGAACTATCTGTCAGAGGAAGAGTCCTAATCAGAAGTGGGGCGCTGCCTGGTGGGCGGCGGCTCTGGTGGTGGTTGGGAAAATCAATAGACAAGGCTTCGTGTAACGAAATTATTGAGAATTTTTCATTTGTATCTTTATTGCAAGGACTCCCACAACAAATCATCGTTAATCCCCGCATTCCAGGATGTGTGTGCTAACGCGCACCAGCTCACATTCGTTTACGTCTTCATAATCGTTAAACTGGCCAACACGGGTGATTGAGTTTCCCCGACCACATGACATGGTGGTCAGCACACTCCGCGCTACCCCGCCGAAGATGACAGCCTCCCGCTGACAGTGATAATAATCATTCTTCCTTCTTGGTTCGCCAACAGAGTGAATGTGACTTCGGCGAAGGAGCTGCTGTTGGCCATCTCTCCGCCGCTCGCACACAAGGCCAACCGACCGGCCTTTGCTGAGTTCCTGTTTTCTTTGTGCACGCAAGCCACCCTTAGTCCTTACGACATTAGGGACATATTGCATCAAGTCGGCGGTCGGCGGAGGGGCGAGTTGATTTGATCATTCGTATTCTTAAATGGCCCGAGGATGTGATGGGTTGTTTTGTCGGAAATTGCCAAAAAATGATGGGAATTTTATCAATCTCCGACAGGAGGCGAGGGTGGTGGGTTACTGTGTGGAGTGCCGTCGCTTTAAGGAATCCATTTGATGTTTTGAGTTGTTCTCGCTTCGGAGTCGATCGATCAAAGTGGCACGAAATTGTCCTTAAATGGATTGAACTGGTTTAGGCGGCCATCCTCTGTGTGTTCATTTTTTTTCCCTGGTTTCTGAATATATTTTGAAGACTCGAGCGTGTTGTGAATCAATCAATTGGCGGAACAGAGAGGGATTGTCTGTGAGTTCTGGAAAAAGGAATGCGATTGAAGTCACGTGAGATTCTTTAAAAATTTCACGACGCTTTTAAATTGTTACACTTTGACTTGTCTCTGGCACGCGGGGAGCGACGATTGTTTGAGCGATTGAACGGCGACCGATTTAGGGACTCAGCCAGATTAAAGCGGATGACTTCGCGTGTGGCCTTGTAGTCCTTAAGCGATGAACGATGCTTCTACATAGTCGATTTAGCGACTCAGCTGCGTCGCGGTTGTTCCGAAGTCAATTTGTTTTATTTTCTTTAGCTCATGGCTGAGTGACGCAGAATATGACTCGCGACTCTGTTGTGCTCATTTTGGTCAATCGTGTTGTTTTTTCGTAAGAACTGACTTTTAAGAGAAATTTAGCAGTTCATATATTCGCGGGTTCATATAATCGATACTCTACTGTAATACTGTTTGAAACCGAGTTGCAATTCGGTTCTGCCAACTCGGGTTGAGAATATTTCGCTTTTCTTCTTCTCTCCGCTTGTCTTCACTTCAAGTCCAGTTCTTCGTTTGTAGAAGATCGGCGAAGCGGGTTCAGCGGATAAAGACGTGCACCAAGGCTAAGTGGGTATACATACAATCTTGGCGAAATGTATTAGGCACCCTTTAAATTTAATTCGTTATATTTTCAAAAACCAAAAAGGTTTAATGAAATGAAGGGTCACTGTGATGAACCCTGATCAGGGGTCTGTCTAATTTTGTGCAATGATCGCAAACTGATCCTCCACCGGAGTGCATACAACACTTACATTATCTATGTATAAATACGTGCTGTTGATTCTTGTGGTACGCTTATACGTCGTTCTACTCAACCGAATGGATTGATACTTACACCATTGGAAGGGTAGTTTTGCGTAGATGTGCACAATGGGTATACGGTTGGCAAAATCCTTGGTAAACTCCTGGGATCTATTCAAAGCGCAATCAAAGTGGCGTCTCTCTCATACCTATAATGAATAAAATCCCCCCGAAACTTTTACCCTAATTAAAAAACCTGACATTTTGGACAAAAGGAGAGGGACTATCAGAAATCTACTTATGCAGATCTGAAGGCGACGACGGAGTGGAGAAGGAATCCTTTCTATCTCATCCTGGTTCAACGTAAGGACATTCTACGCATAACCACGATGAATGTCACTTTTTTTTTTGTTTCTGCTGTATGAATGTTTCCACACCAGAAATAACAGAGCAAGGAGATATCCAACTTCGGCAAGAAGTTGTCCACAACGAAGCACAATTTCAGAGTATTGGAACTCCCTTGTATCACACATACTTTTACGAAATCCATGGATCCACCATAATTATGGCAGCTGATTCGTGGATTTTGTGGAAAAATGGCGGCAGATTTGTGAATTTGCCAACGATCATGTACTATTGCTCGGACGGTGATCAAAAGTTGACTCCGAATGAATCTTACTAAATTTGCTTTCACTGGGATTCGAACCGGGGACTCTAACCAGCGGTCAATCTACGGCGCCATCCAAAGTGTTGTTGTACCCCTCCCTACTGTGATGAAAATTTAACACCGGAATTTGAAAACAAAACGTTTCATGTAACTAGCGAATTTTCAAATAAAAACTCTAATTCACCCCACTGCTGCGGTTGGGGAAGGGTATCAGTTGTTCGCAAGAGCTCAAAACAAATCGAAACTAAAATTGTATAAAAAACGCGACCAGATGAAATCAAGTGACAAGGGAGATTGAAGTTGGACATCTCCTTGCGCTCTTATTTCTGATCCACACACTAGGAGATCATGTGTACAAAAATGCTGTGAATATACATCGAATTAATATCCAACGAGTCAATAAAAATAAAAGTCCTAAGACCAGTCCTTATCCTGTAAACAACGACCAAAGCCAGGATCGTATGCACAAGCAGCTGCGGCTGACCATCATTTTCATTTTCCGACAGCAATCCCTTCGCAAAATTGTGCTCGAAATTTTACACAATTGAGTAAATAATGCGCTTTAAACTAATTAAAGCTCTTAAATCACACAGTACCTCTCGACGGACAAAGGCTAAGCGGCACTCCTTACGTGGTCCTAGTATCTAGTCGCATGTGAGTAGAATGAGTAGCGAGACTCCCCTTGGATGCAGTGAGCACCACCCCCTAGATGCCCCATTCAGCAGTGTGCACTTCCAGTCTGGCCTGAGCCAAAGTCTGGTTATTGTATTGAAATGTAGACCATGGTGGTGAGATGAATGGCTGCTCTGGGGATGACATGGTGCTGCAATGCAAATGAAAAGTTTTACCACATCTTCCAGCACACACGAGCACGCAGGCATGTCCACGAGTGTACGTGATTACGGGAAGAGATTGCTTCATTCTGATAGAATGGGAAAAGTTAATCCTTCTGCCGAGAGGGGACAGTCTCCCTCCTTCCGGAGAGCAATGAGATTGCGGTAATATGCTGTAATGTGTGCATTAGAAAGAAAGTTTCTCCAAGGAGATGACTGAGGGGGAGTGAGTGAAATCCTGAAAGACTGTGTGGACATTAAGTGCGAATGTTTAGAAGGAAATAATGACCTTAATTCAACTGGATTGACGCAAGTGAAACGTTTCGGTGCGGTGGGTCCCAAGTTTCTCAGAAATCTTTTGATAAAATACGGTAGGGGGAGAGTCTAATTAATTTTGGATTAATAAGTAAATACGGGTTTCGGAGTTACCTTTGTGCGGTTGGATTTGGATTAAGGTTGCCTTTAAAGTGATGGCAGGCAATGCAATCACTTTAAACCCAAAGACTTATCAGTCTGCACCGAATGGACATCCAGATTGGGAACACGATTGCGTCCGGTTGAATTTCGATTGTGCAGCAAGTCTGTAAGGATGGATCATCAGTTGCTGGTGAGAATGCTGAAAATATCCCTCAAACACATGGCTTTTCTAGACATGGAAGAGGCTTTCAAGAATATCGAACGTATAGCAATTATGTATGTTTGCTGTTAAGCAAACCAGCTATTCGCTGCTTTGTGCCTTCCTCATCGTGTACGAATTCAATCTTTTCTTAAGTTTTGTGGTAAAAAGTGCGATTTAAAAAGAACAGGATAAGCCATCAATCTTTAAAACTCTGTGACTTAGGTAGGTAGGTAGAATTAAGTCGAGTTGATGGTTATTCAGAATCTCTCCATTAAGTCAAAGTCTGTTGGTCTCGATAATATTCACCGCGGCTTTATTAAAGTATTACTATCTCAATTCACTTATATTCTTAATACTATTAGGCTCACCAGCCGTCGAAATTCGACGATTATGTCCTTAAATGCGTGCTATGATATTTTCTCCGAATAATATAGCATCATTTTGTACATGTGCTTACCAAAGTTCTACTCAACCGTTTGGCAAGAAAACATTGTGCAGATCTACGCGAAATTACCCTTCCAATGGTGTAAGTATCATGCCATTCGGTTAAGTAGAACGACGTATAAGCGTACCGCAAAAATCGGCAGCACATAGTTATATGTAGATTATTATTTATATTATGACCTCGACCTATCCTACGTAGGAAAACAAAGATTATCCTAGTCCTCAAGAAAACCAAACCGCCTCTATTCGTACATTTTCACATTCATCGAAACAATCTTTCAAATCGTATGGATAATCAGGTTGCCGCAGATGACACATGTTTATGTTCACATTTCTTAAAGGTATCAGACGACATACGAAGGAGCCATTGATGAAGACAAAACGGCATTACTAGCCTTACTTGCCGTTTTGAATGCATTCGACTATGGCCCGTGCCATCAATTCTCTGTCACAAATTGTTCTCCCAATTCAACATCTGTAATCCCACTAAGATATGCAACACCACGTGTTCAAGCTATTGTCTACAACACATAACTTTCTTCCTCTTGTGATGTTCCCAGTGGTGTACCCCAAGGGTCTATTCTTGGTCCATTATTATTTTCAGATGCTATGGATCCGAAGAAAGAAAAACACAATATTTCTTATGAACCAGGTGAGACTAAGATGGTCTTCGTGAACTGCGTAAAATCGTAAGAAGACGTGGGTTGTAAGCAACAAATAATCTTTAATAGAATAGCGACCCCTACGAATCACTTGCTAATGTGGCAACACGAAGCAATACTGTGGAGGGAGGCTTTCTGCCACAGCTCTAACGACACACCACAAAAGTAAACATCCATGCGCTTCCTTTGTCCATTGCCTGGCTCTGGCTAGACTTACCCTACTTGAGCGGCGCAAAACATTCCAAAATTCTTTCTCTGAGAGGACCAACATTGAATCGATAAGTTGCTTCAGCTTAACGCGCCCCATTGCGTTAACCATTGGTCTGACAGTTGCGCACGATTTTCTCAAGAATACATGAAAGAATAAAAAACAATTTCTTACCAACTTACGCGAACTAAGCTACGCAAGCGTCTGCTGCTTCAACCGCCTTATTGATAGCAAAAGCTTTCAGAATAGAAGCCATCTGATCAGCGTCGAATCACAACATGCAGTCAGACACTTTTGCCTAAAATAACTTTACCAGAATATGAACTGTTTCCACCAGGAGTTGCTAAGGACGGACCAGTGCCTGATCAGCTCAATCGCATTATTGTTACCCTCGATTCCAGTAAAGATCCTCACGCCAGTACAAGGCGGATATTACTGCCATCCAGGAAATATGCTGGATAGGACAAGGAATAATGAAGAAG
Organism: Eristalis pertinax; assembly: GCA_907269125.1. Classification (NCBI taxonomy): domain Eukaryota; kingdom Metazoa; phylum Arthropoda; class Insecta; order Diptera; family Syrphidae; genus Eristalis; species Eristalis pertinax. The sequence continues at coordinate 60,181,282 of OU026148.1, read as the reverse complement.
AAAGAGTGCGACATACAATATTACAGCTGTCACAAAAGGTTGCACATATTTGGATCCGTACAGTTCGGCTCAAGGATTTCTGAGCCGTTTGAAACTTGTACTGTGTGATTTCTTCACTCTGGTAGTGGAGAAGATAGTGCGGAGGGCAGCTGAAAACACGGAAGGCACTATCTTCTACAAGTCGGTCCAACAGATGACATCGACATCGTCGCGCGTTCTCAACGTGCCTTAGTGGAGGCTTTTACGGTGATTGTAGAACAGGCGAAACGAACTGGTCTCAAGGTCAATGAGGACAAATAAAAGACGTTCCGTCACACACCACCTTGGACAAAATTTCACGATCGACAGCTACAATTTCGAGGTAGTAAAGGAGTTTGTCTACCTCGGGGCAAAAGTGAACTCCACAAACGACGTAGAATCGCCCTTGGCAACCCGTGCTACTTCGGTTTGTCAACACAACTGAGCTCAAAACTCCTGACTCGAAGGACCAAAATCATGATCTACAAAACTCTTATTTTGCCAGTCCTGCTCTATGGAGCCGAAAGCTGGACGCTAAGCAAAACTGCAGAGCTGATTCTTGGTACCTTCGAAAGAAAAGTTCTACGTCGGATATATGGTCCCATCTACGAGGAAGGCGAATGGAGGAGAAGATATAATCGCGAACTCTACGAGCTGTACCAGGATGTGGATGTAGTCCGGAAGGCAAAAATCCGTCGACTGCACTGGCTCGGCCACATCGAGCGCATGGACAACAATGCTCCAGCAAAGAGGGTCTTTGAATCCGAGCCTACTGGTTCGAGAAGGAGAGGAAGACCGAATTTCCGGTATAAAGATCAAGCAATCGCGGATGCAAGACAATTTGGTACGGATGACTGGAAGCAGCTTGCCCAGGAGAGTCAACGATGGAAGGCATCAATTGCTCAGGCTCGGACCCTCCATGGGTCGCCGGCCTGATAAGTAAGTAAGTATTCCAGTGTATCCCGGGATCGTCGGTAGTCAAGGTCCATCTCTGACTTCCATGAATTCTGTCTACATTCTCTAAGTGAAGCAATCAGCTTTCTTCATTTGGCGCTACAGTCCGGGGTGGACCTGGGCCTCAACCAACAAGCCTCTCCAGACAGCGCGACCTGTGGCTAGCCGCCTACGGCATTGCCAAGTTGGTTGAAGTCCTTCTTCACTTGCGGGCGCCTTAGCCGCAGCCGCCTCTCTTGCGTTCAGAGTCGAAGACTCTTTGGGCCGCAGCATGCGCATGGTCTAGCCACCTTAGGCGTTGTATCCGTAGAAGCTTGACTAGACTCATGTCGCTGTACAGTTCGTGGTTGAATCTTCTGCAAAAGGTCCCCCTCCCAAAATCAAGACAAAAACCAACTCGCGCTTCAGTTTCAAATAAATTTATTTTTATTTTTCGGTTTCTAATTTCCAAAATATGTACAATTTTATTTCTGTTTCTTTGTCCATGTTACAATTTCATGTTACAATTTGTTTTCTTTATTTTCTTCTTCTTGTTTAATAATACACTTGTTTAATTAATATATTCATTTTATTCTCAATTTTGTTTGTATTCTCTTTTTTTTTCTTTTGTTTGTATTTACATGTACCAGATGAAGGTTCAAATATGTTGTAATTTTTTCCTCGAGAAAAAACATAAGATGGCACTTAATTTGCCATCAAAATTTGTATCTCTAGAGTATAATTTATTTTTTTTTTTATTTTGTTGTTCATTTATTTCAAGAGAAGTGTACAAAAATTATATCTAAACAATATATGTATGTATCTTTATTTGTAATCATAAGTTGCGTTTGGTTTGTTATGTTCTCATCGGAATCTACATTTTTGGGTATAATGTATCTTAAATTGCATACACAATTAATAAAATATATTTTTGTTATTTTTTTTCTTTTGTTTTTCCTTTCATTTCTATATATATGTATATATTTTTTTGTTTTGTTTCTTTAAGTATAATGACTCTTCCCCTTTATGTTTTCAAATTTACATGTATTTGAGTATTGGTGTTTTTTTTTTTCATTTTTAAATGGATTCATTGCTAAAATTGAAGATAAATGTTAACTAGTGGCTCTACTCTCTGAGGGATGTGCTTCAGGACTTCACTTCAACGCCGACAATCCAGTGGATTGAGCTCGGAACAAGTGATGGCCACAAAAATTAATTGTTCACTATTTTTTTCTTATTTTGTTACACTTTGAAGGCATTTATAAATTTTCATTTTAAACTTAAATAATTTCCTTAACTAATTAAGTCTAGTCTTAAATATTTTTCTATACATATTTCTTGTTTTTTTTTTTTTGTTTTGTTTTTATTTGATACTTAACTAATAATAATTGTGCGATAAAGTGATAGGATGTAAAATGACTACAGTTGTGTTAGATCGCTAGTATTAAAAATATTCATTTTTTGTTTTTACTCAATTATATCATTTTTTTTTTGTTTTCTTAATTTAACAATTTGTTATCGGTGCTTAAGGTTTATTTGGGGGAGGAGGGGACTTTGGGGGGTGGGGGCCGGAGGATTTTACAAATGTTAACACAATTTTTCAATTGGCACTTTCGAATTACATAATTTTGATTTAGATTTTATAAATACTTAATATTATTCAATGTTATTTAAAAATTAATATTCGCATGATTTTAGCTTGAGACCAAAATGGAAAACCGAAATGCATGGAAAAAAACTATAGATGGCATTTGAAATAGTTGGCAGAGAACGTTGGAAATAACTTTCCGAAAATCCAAGCAATTTAGTGGCAGTGTTTTCTTTCGATTTGTTGGTCCGTCTGTTAGGCCTTTCGTGAAATTATTCAAAAATTAATTAAGTCGGACAGAATGAGAGGGGGCAGTTTTGCTAAGTTTGAGAGACTGACTTTCATGCGGCGGTATACATCTCGAGGCTTGGACATTTGACGCTGTTAGGGGATACTCTTGCGGCCGGATTGAACTTTTCAAGTGCGACCATTTTAGTGAAATGTTTAATTAATACACCGAATCAAATAAAGTTCATAAAAGCGACTGACAAAAATGTGATGTTTAAAAATTGCATGATTTCTTACAGATTGAAGGAATTCTGGCAGTTGTGCGGTTAAGCTTCAGGAAAGTTTGAATAATTGTAGAGTTCTAGCTCGTGAACGGCTGTTCGACTATGTTATGAAATAGGCTACTACCTACAAATATGATGATACGCTCTAGAGAATTTCTTAAAGTCCCTTAGGCTTGCGACAAGACCTGTCACGGCACAGCTGAAACTGAGACACACTCTTTTAACAAGAATGAATTGAATCTGCACGATCTTCCGAAGAAGATTAAAATTCGAATCTCATCTGCCGTACCAGCATAAAGTTAACGGTATTGCAAACAGATCAGCATATTTTGAACAAAAGCAGTGGCTACTGGAGCACCACAAGGCAGTGTACATTGACCAGCTATGCTTCATCGTGCGAAACAAAGATGAATACAATTTGGCGCAATAAAAAAAACGGAATAGAAGAATTGTTTGAGACGTGATAGTCCAACTGAGGGAGGGAGGAATACGTTGGGTCGAGCTATATAATGAATGTCAAGTGATTCCAGAATTTCTACAAAATGTGTTGCAAGAAAATTGTGGCAGCGATTGAGTTTTATTTTTCCAATTTCAAGAGTGGCAGCAACATAAATAAAATGGTTTCCTTTATGATGAAGGAAGTCTCCAGTTGATGCTCCAAGATGTACGGGGCCTCCTTGATATAAAATGGAACAGATGACTTCGATTTGAGCAGCTGGGAAATCTATTTGAAGACACCACTTATAGAAATCATAAAATCGAGTATTGTTTTTCCATGTATGTTTATTTCATTTTATGGTACGATGCAAGCACACATACACTTCGTATTGTGCTTTGTTTGGAATGAATAATCAGAGCATGTTCATGAGAAATAGTTCCAAAATTCAAGAAGTGGGAAATGTAAAGTTGTGTACCATGTAACCCAAAACTGACCTAATATGAGCGTTGTTCGATAAGTCAGCGACTTTTTGAATTTCCCGAAACCCAGGAAACCAATTAAGCAATTCCAACGGTTATGAGTTTCGTTTTGGTCATACCAGCGGATGCCGAACGTTCAGTACGCCCGAAAGAGATCATCCATGGAATTATATTGGCGGACCGAAGAATTGAAGTGCATAAGCTGGCCGAGGTTGTGGGCATCTCACCAGAGCGAGGACATTTCACATGAATATTTGGACATGAAAAAAAGTTATCAGCGCGATGGTTGTCGTGATTGCTCGCACTCGAACGTAAGTGCAACCGTGGGCCTTCAAAATCTATAAACTGCTTCTGCATCCAGCGTATTTTAGGGCGACTATTTACAGTTGCCATACTCGACGGAATGGTGGGGCGATAAGAGATTGGGTTCAAGTGAAGAGGTTACCTCTGAAAATGACTGAGAGTACAACTTTTGTTTCTAGAGAATAACCACAATGGATCGCCGCGCTGAGATGAATCTGTCTAGCTAAAAGAGAAATAAAACGCTTATTTGCAAGGGAAAAAACATTCGAGGATATGATGTAAGGCTTTCGGTGTCGATACAATAGATTTCGCGGTGTCGTTGCCATGGCGACGTGGGTTGTACAAGAGGAAAAAACAGGCCTTAGGTGAGTCCGGAGTGGATCGAACCTATGTCCAAAGACTCGAGGTATCGATGAGACATACAGTTTTATACCGAATGTAAAGCGCGATGTTTGAGAAGCCTTTTTAGGCAGCTACACACATTGAGGGTTGCCGTTGATAAGATTGAGTGCCTCGCTATGGAAGAAATTGAACTCAGATACGAGCACAGTTGTCGGCTTGCCTAACCACGATGGCCACGGGAATCGATTTAATGAAAAAAAACAAAGTAAATGTATGTAAATTATTTCGGAATCTTATATTACAACAGCGGCAACGACTATTAAGGATGTCGAGGTTTTTGAAAAGCCTCTACGTTCTGATTTACAGACTTCCCTCAACCACATGTATTAAGGTCAAACTTTTACCATTATTATCATAAGCAGAAGGCGACCGGAGATGCCTCTGAATGTTGGTACCTCAGCATAGTATTCTCAGATTTTGTAAGCACACTTCATGACTTTAAACAAGAAATCGTTTTTGTGAATCAATATGCGAATGAGGTTGTGAAAAAGAGCAACTAAGGCGTATGTATGATTTTAAACCATGGTTTTAATGTGGAAGCAATTTAGCCGTAAGCTTAATTTTTAACTGCGATTGCCTTTGTGAAAAAGTAGCAACTCAAAAGTCATCACAGTTGAGATCGAAATCGCAGTTTACATCGCAATTTCAGTTTAAATCACAGTCGAATAAACCGCAGTTAGTGATTAGTTTCTCAACTCTAGTCTGAAACAACTGAGCAGTCGCAGAGTACGACATTATTAATAGCTCGAACTTCCGATAATGCGGCAAGTCACATAGACAACAGAGACAGCAGAAATTCCATGTAATGGACAAGATGAGCAGATATCAAGATCGGGAATTGCAGAATCGCAAGGAATGCGATAAACATTTAGTTCATCTTACTTACGAAAAATATGGGTGGCGCTACAGCCCGTAGAGGGCCAGGGCCGAGCTTCTCAGCAACCACTCGGGTTGTGCGTGCTATTGTTCTATCACGAGTGGAAGGGACCTACAGTTTTATGCCGACTCCGAACGGCCAAGTTTGAGAAACTTTTTCTAGACAGTTATACTCATTGAGCATTGTCAGTGACTCGAAAGAGGTGAGGCCGTGAAAAGTATTTCTTGTCGTACCAGGAATCGAACCTAGACAGGTAGGTCCAAGTGCGTAGGAGTCGACGCACATACATACAACACCACGGGCCACGATCATAAAGCTGTTACTTAATTTATCATAAAGCTGCCAGGAAAATATTTGGGAACCCACGTGAGCGAAGTCGATGGTGCTGGTAGATTTTTTCTTATACTTTCGCGACCAGTAAGCCGCAAGTTGGCAGGAAAATATCAGAATTTACGTAGTTTATCCGAAAATGAAGTAAGAAATTGGGAAACAGTGATTCTTGGACGGGTCTAGAGTAAGTGATAAGGGGCTGCAGTAGAACACATCTACTACGTCGCCTTTTGTGACAAGGGGTGTGGTCGGAACGTAAAAATGGTCGGATTATGCGATTATACGACAGGAACGATACAAGAGGTGACAGAGTAAGGTAAACAATGACGATTGTTGCGGGACTTGCAGTGAAACATCGACGAGTCGGAAGTGGCGGGACACGTTGCTCAACGTCGGCAACGGTCGAATCAATCGCATCGACGGAGTAGGCGTAATAGAGGGGTTCTACCGCAATGAAAAATATTCCTTTTGTGAACTAAAAATTAATTTCATTCCAAAATGTTGATATTTATGCCAAAACATTCAAATGTTCACTTAATTATTTGGAAATGCTGCTTATCTAACAGGACTATCAAAGTGTAGTAGAAAGGAAAGACTACCGAGAAGACGGAGTGATGAAATGCGGAGCACAATGAGTGCAGTCAAAATAATGCATTTGGGGTGTACCGAAAATGACTGTGCGGTCAGCCTAAAGGGGCAACTATAATAGGCATGAGCGAACATGAGCTAATGTCAAGCGGGCATGGTTGAGTGAGCGAATGCATACACTCCGCATAAGACTGACTATATAGGAGTTCGGCACATTTTGTTGAGCATGATCTGAAGCACAGAAAAGGACATAATAATATAATAATAATATGGGCAGTGCCTAGCTTCTCAGCAACCACTCATAATGTGCATGCTGTTTGTTTTCTCGCAAGTGGAGGGGACCTACAGTCTTATGCCGACTCCAAACGGATAGCATTGTCAGTGATTCGAAAGAGCTGATATTTGGTCGTATTGGGCATCGAACCTAGACACCGTGGTTCAAGTGCGTAGGAGTCGACGCACAGATACACAACGCCACGGCCAGAGAAAAGGACAAAATATGAAACCAATTTTTATTGACTTGGGTACGTCATTTCAGTCTATGTGGTTTTTCATTAATACAATTGCTTCTTGACGACAGATTTGGTTGAAGTTTTGAGAAAAAAATTTACTGAGAACAACATCGTTTTGCTGTCGCAAAAAGTTGTTTCATTATGGGACGTAGAACAGAAAGTTGATCAATGCCAGCGCCATCGTACATATCGTACAAAAAGGGAAAAATTGAGACGGTGCATAATAAAGGTGGGCTCCCACAACTGTTGACAGATTTGGATTGGGGACCTTATGGCAAATTTGATGGGGACGAATTACGCCAAAACACCAAAAGAAGCTGCACAACGTAGAATTTGGCTGCTGTCTGATACAGAAAAAAGGCAGGGCTTTCCGAAAAACATATAAAGGACCGACTTAAGTTCTGCAGGACACTGCCAAAGTCTTGAAACAAGTAAAAATCGACAAGTTTGAGGGAAATTGAAAATTCCAATCAAACCTGTAGTAAGAAAAAAATGTTGAAATTGAAGCGCTGTGGATACACTTTTGCTCGCCACTGTATGTACATACATATATAATCGAAATGCAGACATGAGAAATTCTTTCTATCATAATAAAAAAGGAAGAAAATAAATCAAACACTGGAGAATATCTGACAGATGGCTATGCTCGCATAAGTTAATTATGGCTATTCGTGTTTTTTTTAACGAAACATGACGAAACATTTCGTTCTTATTCGACACTAGATCATGTTCGCTCGTGCCTATAGATCTTGGCAATTTAAAGTAAACGACGTTTCGTTAAGTTTTGATTTTCCTCTGAATTTGGGAGTCGGAGGACGGTGTTGTGTACATGGACTCATCGAGGGGGGTTCAGTTTGAGGTTCGATATGGTAGAAGATGTCCCGTTGTTGGCTGTTTCTTGCTATTTTAGGTTAGGTTTGAGTGGCTGACGGCAGAAGGCAGTCAGTCACACTTAGGCTAAAGTAGGATACCACTCGGATTGACTATTCCTAAACTTGGAACCAGTTGGTGCTTAAATGCTATTAATTTAATAAATATTCGGTAAATATCCTACTTAAGTCTAACATTGCGTCAATCACCTCTTCAAGAAGCCTTGTTCACAATGGATGAAACAAAGTGTTTTATTAGCAGAGGGTTTACCTAATCTACGCCGACACAAGAGTCTAGTCCCCAAAGATGTCTAGTTCTAGATCAGTCTAGTCAACAAGACCAAGTTTAAATCCTTTCTCAAATTTACTCACACAGTGTCTCGCCAGCCAAACCCCAAGAGTTGTCGCGAGAAAGTCATCAAAAGTGAAGAACTATCACTTCAAAGGCGCAACGAAAACCATTGCCAAAGCGTCAGTCAGAAAATCAGATTCAAGCTGAAAAAGAAAAACGAAACAAAAAACAACTAAAATCATGCTCATGTTAGTGTCAAACATTCTCTAGAAGTTAAACTTTGAATTTATAACTAATCCGGTAGGTAACAAGTGTTGCATCCTAAAATGACGGTAAGTTTTCATTTCTCTCGCCGGAAATGGGTACTCAATCCGCAAAAAAAAACACACTTCCCTCGTCCAGGTGCCTTGCGCGCTTCCCCATTTCGTTTGTGGTGTTTAAAAAGTTAATTTAGAATTCTACTTTACTTTATGCTCTCATTTATTTCTTGTATATTTATATGTATTTATATATGTTTTTTTTTTTGTGTAATGTATAAGTTATTGATCTAATTTTATGTTAAGAATAGTAATTGATTTTTACTCTACATTTCCTAAATGGTCGTTGAATTTCATTTTCATGTATAATTTACTTATTAAATGTTTTCTTTTTCTTTTGTTTTTTTTTTTAATAATAATCAATAACCGATAACTTGTCGTTCGTGTGTGTTTTCATTTCATTTTTCCAAAAATTTAACAAATTCTCTTATCCTAGGGATATATGTGTAAACGAAGTTCAGGCTAAACCGTCCAAATTTTTCGAAAGGGTCAAACAAAAAATTAAAGTAACGAAAAAAAATAAAAGAAGAATAAATGTATAACAGTAACGGAATATTTTTTCACTTCCATTTCAATATATTTAATTTTTAGTTTTAGTTTTTCTAAAGCTTTTAGTGTTAAGGTTTATTTTTATCTTTAATGTTTAACTTTTTTACTTACAAACTTTGTTAGGGCGATGATTTGATTTTTTTTTTAAACTTCGTTTTCTGTTAATTACTTTATTTTTACCCAAAAAGCGTGAACACGTTCCTATGTCGTTAACTGATTTTTTTTTGTTTGTTTTTTCTTTTCCCTCTAATTCGTTTGAGTTCGAATTTAATTCTCTCGAAAGGAGAATCGAGGGAATTAAAGTCGAATTCAAGTCAAACAATTTGCCTAAAGCCCCGCACGTGGTGCAGAAAAAAAGTGTTTGTTGTCCAAGACGCCCCCATCTGCTGAACTGCCCGCAGCGCTGTGCCGGCAGTCGGCTCGCCTCAGAGGCCTACAAATTACAATACGATATTTTACAAAGAACTCCGTTTAAGAGTCAGTTGTCTCAAGGCGGCTCCAGCGAGGGTCTTTCTATTGCTGGTTTGCTCAGGTAGTCGTGGATTTCGGACTCCGTGCTCTCGCTGAGTCGGAGCAGGTCCTCTCTGCTGAGGCGTTCGAGGGACATCTCGCGGAGGTTCGATCGGGACGAGCTTACCTGGCGGGTGTCGGCGTCTACAACACTCCTCGGGGGCGATGGCATTTTGGGCCGCTGTTCCAGACCGTCGAGGCTTCGTTGACGGTGCCGCATCAGAGTCGGCGGTGAGCGGTTTGTCGATCGAAAGCTAGTCCGCTGACTAGACGTTTGCGGTGGGCTCGACTCGGAGATGGGAATGATCACCTCGTACTCACACTCACCGTACTTGGTGATCAGCTCCTCGTGCATCCGTTCCCGCAGCAGCGCTTGCGTGCGGTCCTCCTCGTACACCGGCGCCACCAGGCCCTCTCGCAGCACGGGCAAGAGCTGCACTGTCGGACTGTCGGTGGAGTTGCTGCTCGTCTCGCCCGAGGTCTCCTTCCCCGTTGACTTGAACGTTTCCGAGTTGAGGGGTGACCGACGGTTTTGATGCTTCTTGCCGGGCACCGTCAGCTCCTTCCCGCTGTACGTGTCGAACTTGGTCTCTTCGATTTTCTCGGTGGACAGATCCTTGGCGGAGTACGTGTCGAACTTGACCGTGCTGCCGGATCCCGTATTTGTGGCACTTAGGGTGTCGAAGCGTCGTCCAAAGTCCGGTGGCGAGTTGGTGAGATCGCGACTCAGACGCCGCCCGATCGTGTCCAGTCGATCGCTCAGGATGCTGTCGTTGCTGAAGCGCCGCACACTCAGGCTGGACGAGTTCGATCTGGAGCGCTTGTGCCGACTGGAGAACAGCTTCGAGCGCGGACTTGAGCGCGGCTTCGGCGACTTCGAGTGGGGAGTGATAATCTCCGGGATTTGTATCGTCGGGTGGCCCTCGCCCTCGGCATGCTCGTTGAGCACCTCCAGCTTGCTCTTCATTTTTTCCGCTTGTTGGACTCTGTGAGGGAGAGAGAGAGGAAGATGGAAATGGAAGCTAGAGAAGGGAAAGGACGCTCATCGAATGCGGGCGCACTCGTACGTACCTCCGTATCTCCTGGATCATCTCGAAGAACTGCGCCTTGCTCTTCCGGCGACGCCGCTGCTCATCTTCCTTCTAGAACAAAGTTTGTTATTCGTGAAAGGGGAAAAGAAAGTGGGAAAAAAACAAAGAGAATACGGATACACATAAATCTCACTGAGCTACACACCACCACAAAACAAAAAACAGTGAATTTTGTTTCGCAACACTTGAAGCAGCGTATGCACACGTGTACATCATCAACGCATCGGACAAGAGGAAGTGTAGCAGAAGTGGAAATCGCAAAATCATATGAAACACAAAAAAGAAGCGCAAACCACAACAAGCCACAGAGCCGTGAACGTATCGCATCACGAAATGAAAAGAAGAACAAACGAACGGAAAGGAGAACGAAACGAACAAATGGAAGCAAGCAACGAACCCTCTTGATGCTCTTCTGGAAGAGACTGGCGATTTGTCCCTGCCGCAGGGTGTGCACCAGTTCCCGGGCCGCATGGTGCGGCGACACCAGCTCCACACAATTGATGAACCGATACAGCTTCTGGCTGAAGAACATGATGTTGCGCGACCGCCACACGGTGCCCTTCGGCTTGTGGCGCAGCTTCGGCAGCATGAACTTGTAGAACCAGTGCTCGAAGATGAGGATCACCACTCCGATGGTGATGCCGAGGCCGAGCAGCAGGAACACTCCGGCCACTGCCGCAACACCTGGAAACGAGAAAAACAAAGATGTCCAGTGTGGAGGAAGGAGATGGGGGCGGCGGTTGCATTACCCAGCGGCCGCGGCATGATGATGTCGCTGTCTAGCTTGAAGCACGGCAGGCCACCGTACCACTTCTCGGCGAGTATGTCCAAGTATCCGTTGCTGGAGTACTTCGCAATTAAGGCTGATATGGAATCTTTGAGCGGGAACCTGTGGACGAGATGATCAGCGATGGTGTGGGTTTGGGAAATGCGCCAGTCACTTACCCCTTCTTCATTCCGATGGCGTAGGTATCTTCGACGTACGTCTCGCCAACGCGCAGCAGATTGCATCCATGGTCGATGGCGCGGTAGTAGTCGAGGATGGGAGTGTCCCCGATGAGGAGGTCAAGCGAGCCATTCCTGTGAAATGACGACGAGAGAGAAACAATGTTTTAATGTCTGTCGGGCGGCGGGAACATTCTCATCTGGTGGCTGGCGGAGGTGCACAATGCAGGGAGTGGAGACAATGGAGGCAATGTGTACATGGGAGGCGAAACATCCTCCCTAGAGGGGGCTGTCTGGCTGAGGGTTCCCTCATGGCGTGCCAGAGGAAAGTCTGCAGTTTCGATGCGGGCCCGGCAAATCTTAATCGAAGAGGATAGTTGTCAGGGCGTTGTTCCAAAGTGCTCTGAAAGCAAGCTAAGGATTTAAGGAAGCTCACGGCAGAGGGCAGCTTTGAATGAAGTGGAACATCAAGGGAATGGCCCATTGTTGGAGCGCAATCCGACTTCCTTTCCTTTCTTAATGTGAACACATGTTAAGTATGTAACTTACTGTGTTTCTAGTGATGGATAACAAGAAGGTGACAGGAGAGCAGACGTCACACCAGAAATAGATCCGACAGCTGGACGAAGTGATTTTTGGTGGCTTTGAGGGAAAAAATGAGTCGTCCCATACTTGGTCCTGTCTACTGGGAGGGTGGATGGCGCGATATTAGGAACTGGCAAAGATCCGGCTAGACCAGAGCTTTCGAATCAGAGCCTTCTAGTGCGTACAAAAAAAACAGGACAACAAACGTGATTCACGTGTCGAATCATGACAAGCATTATTCTTGGCCTTCTGTCGGATTGGAGGGCAGCAGTCAGTTTGACGCAATCCGTCAGGATGGTGGAGGGGTCCATCGGAAAATTGATGGTGAATTAATTTCTGGCATTTAACTAGTCTGGGCTGGTCGAGAGGTCACTTGAATGACCGGTCAGTCGAGAGGACCATCTTCACCGCAGGACGACGTCGCGACGTTGCTATCCCTTCGGGGTAAGTCCTCATTGTGGACACACATTTGTTTGATTTAAAGAATACCACCGTGCAGCTACCGGTTGAAGATTGACGAGGTACGAGAGAGGACATTAGCCTGCTGATTTAAGCGGTCTCATTGACCATGATTCTATCCATCAAACACAGTGACCAATAGCAGGAGAAGCTGTGCATGGAGCCGTCGGCGAGACATTGTGGATCGACCCTGACGCTGAATTATTTGGGTTCGATTCCGGATGCACCAACTTTCGTAATCACCACTTCTCCCTCTTACTGTTAAGGGATGTTTGAAACGCCGTTACGTTTTAAGTATATCCGTCGACTCTGACACTGAAAATCGCAGGTTGATTAGTTACACATCAACTTTCGTATTCACGGCAGCAACTCTGCATCACTTAGAGCAGGTGTTTGTTAAGAAGGACTTCTCAAGCTTCGTTGTACGGTGTCGGAGTAGGCCAACTTCATTTGAGTGAGAACAATATCACAGACACTACGACTGCACCAAAGCTAGCCACAATTCCACGTCGAACCGACAACTCCTATCAACTGAAAGAAGACCGTCAAGGATGGAAGCAATCAACAGCTCATATTCCGACTATCCATGTGCCGCTGGCATAAAAGAACACTGTTCGATATTTTCCAACAGTTGTTGCTTCATTGAAGCGAACAAACAATGCAATTCATTTCGGAGTGCATATATTCAAAGGATTCTGGGGGCATGTACTATGGTACGATAATGTACAAGGGTTTCTCGCCCGAAATCATGAATCGTGCGACCAGTGTTGCCTAGTGAAACCGAATGGAATCAAATTGCGGCTTTGTGGAGGGCAAACAACATCACCAAAACGAGTAATTACAGGTACTATGTTGAACATTTGTACGGCTTTTGTGGCAAATAACCCCACGTTACTGCAAATTGCCAACATTTGGTTATCAGACTCCGGTAGCGCTTTCCATTTACTGCCAATAATGCCGCCACTCCAAAAACCACCTCCATCAGTGGCTACGCGTATTCCATTTCCAGTCCAAAAAACACCGCAAACATATGACTACACGTGCAATTTCCGTGTTCATGTGAGCCTCCGAGATGGAAATGCGCTTCATCGAAAATTAGGAGCTACTCTAAACTCCAAAAAGGGGTGTGATGACGAAGCGTATGGACATTTTGATTCTATTTCCGGGAGCTTTATACCGTCTCAGAGTACTGTGACTTGCATATGTCTAGCTGCTGAGAACTTTGGCAGTAAAGAACTTAGAGGGTGACCAGGTAGCAATGATAGTTTTTCCAATTGTTCTATCTCAGCAGGTTTCAAAGTAACCACTGACATTCAGTTGTGAAAATATGCAGTGAGGTTTGCCATTTCATCATGCATCATCCCCGGCTTGCTGAACGCGACAAAATTATTAAAAAAATATTGTTGAAATTCCACCTCAGTTGTAAAAAAAAGTCGTGAGGTCGGTCGTGGATTCGTCACACCGTGGAAAAAAATGTGAACGAAAGCAAATTAGCAAACTAGTAGGCGTATGAACTGGTCATTGCCTAATAGGAAAAGAAGCCAGAAGACTCTGAGCGCCCTACTATGACTTATGTCGCAGCTGCATGGATGCGGAGAAAGAGGGACCTGTACTACACTACCTCGACTACCTCGGTACCTGCCTCGTCCTTCCAAAGAAAATTACTAGAAAGTTATTCGTTTAACAACCTTGTAGATTTGGCGAATGCAAATTTCAAGGACATCCTAAGATACCTCAAAAGACAGTCAAAACAGACAACTGAAGATGAGAATATTCCCCAAAATAATGAAGCTGCAGGAATGTCAACTCAGAGTCGGAGCTGAAAGCCGAAAAGTGACAGCACAAAGGACCTTAAAGGACTCAGTAAACCATAGTTTCTTCAGTAAACATGCTAGTCACCCCTACTTTTGGACCCTGGGCCAAAAACTTGACAGAAACGGGTGCGAAATGAAGAAAACATAGCCGAGGTAGCGGCCAGTATCGCAGAAGATCTGCTGAATTGGACATCGAATTAAGCATCAGACAGCCAAGCAGGCTTATGTATTTTCCTGTCGGTTTTGGGTCTACATTGTGCTGACTTAAGAATTGAAGCCTGACGACCAGAGGCATCGCAGTAAGTTCACTAATTAAGCGCTGGAAATATTGGCCGGAGAGCCGGATTTTATTCAAAGCATCATCTTCTCAGACAAGCCTCATTTTTGGTTCAGCGGGTAAGGCAACAATCAAAATGTGCCACTATTTGGGGGGAACACGATTCACTAATGTTCGATCAAGCATCAATACATTCGCAAAGACTGACTCTGGTGCAGTCCAGGGCATGGCACCATTATCGGACCTTAATTCTGTCGAAATGAGGAAAGAGACAACGTTGCGGTCTCAGATACAGACTTTCTCAGATTCTGACAGATTTCTCTATTCGATCTGAGGTTCCAACACGACTGCCCTACACTCCATACAAACGACGCAACGGTCGAAGTTCTGCAGGAGAAATTTGGCGACTTGCCTCGGACGCCACGACCATACGACTTGACACCACACCTACGTCAAGTCTTTAGTGTACGCCAAACACTCGAGGCCAGCATTCGAGGCGCTGTTGCCGGAAAAAATACCGGAGAGACAATTGGACTAAGTCATAAAAAAATGGACTTGAAGAACTGCCAGCGAAGCCATGGCGACTATTTCCATGCACAATGCTTTGCTTAGCACCATAAGGGAAAAAGCTAGAAGAAGAAGCCATGGACAGCGCCAGAACTTAATAGCTTGGTCTGGAAGGCTTAGCAACAGCAAGGGCCCCGTGGCTGACGCTGAACAATAAGAGATCAAGACTATTGATCAGCTTTGGTCGTAAGGAAGTGTGAACCCTAACAGAAGTCCTTACCGGGCAGTGCACACGCATATATATGCATAATAACTGAACATCCCGCACAACGATTTTTGCAGCACCTGCAGAGATGAGGAAGATATTCTATCCAACATCTGCTCAACACAGCCCTAGCTAAGAAAAGAGAGTAGTTACTGGGAAAGCATTTCATTGCAAAGCTGGATGACTTGAGCCGTGTAGAAATGAAAAACCTCCTAATTAACGAGTCCGGATGGTTTTAGGCGAAAGAAAAGAAGGTCTCGCGAAAGGATAACATCACCTTTGAAGGCGCAATGGATCCAATGTTTTGGTCTAAGTGAGCTACAGCCTCAAGTATGTGCATCGAAATGTGTTAGTTAGCAATGCCAAATGTGGCCAACTTACGGAGGTTTTTTTTCCATGCGTGTAGTGGCAAAAAATGGGTCTGTCCAAGCGCCAATATCGACAGGATTTGGCGATTAGACATGGCATTCTGAAGGTCCCGTACGGTCAACTTTTTTTGAAAGACGAAATACGGAATGTCTTGCGGCAACTTCAAACTGCGTTCAGTTGAATGTGCTGCAGTTGAAGACGCTTAATGATCAATCTGGATTGCAGTGCCATTCGAAAGAAGAAGAAAGAGACGAACCGAATCTAGCCTGTCCTTATTATCCTTGTTTCTATCTACTCAACGTCTTAACGTATTATAAAACACATCTTGCATCTGCTGCTGCCGACTAAATCTTTAACTTCGAATACAGAATAAAAGAGGTTTCCTCTGAAAAACAACAACGAAATGCTTTCCCTCATGAAGACTCTTGCAGACACACTTGACAGGTCTTGATTACTTGTGCCTTCCACTCGCTGCATTTAAGCACTAAATTTCCCCCTTTCAAGCAACTGAAGCGTACACTGCCCTTAGGTCGGTCGCGGCGCTGTGGTAAGACCGAAATTCATTCACCCCGAAGTTGAGGGCAAATTAAAAAAAAACAAAAAAAACAAAATAAAATGTAGAAAATCATTTAATGAGCAACTCGTGCACAAGTCAGCCGTACTTCCTTCGCCTTGCCGCGGCCGCACATCCTCGCAGTGGGCGATTTTAAACTACAGCAACAAACAAAAGTGGGTCACAAGAGCACACATAATAACCATCGTCATTCGCCACCACCATAACACACACTCTCCCGCGCAGCACTAATTACTTGATCCTTACGCCAAGGATGTGCTCGTAAATCTCAGCCAGCAGCCGAGCACAGCGGGAAGGCGAACGGAACAAAAAGAAAAGAAAAAGAAAAATTAAGACGACGGCCTTCATTACTCACTTAAGTCCTCGGATCCCCTCCTCGATATTCCTCAGCGTGTACTTCTTGATATGCTCCCATTCGTATGGACGGTGCTGCTTCATAAACGATTCCGTTGACGATGACAGCGGCGCTCCAACGCGCTGTGTAAACAACTGCAAGCAGACAATAAACGTGAGATAAAAATGAATTGTCCCATCCAACAAGGCCTAAATGTGTAAGT
The DNA here is from genome assembly GCA_907269125.1 of Eristalis pertinax. Lineage (NCBI taxonomy): Eukaryota > Metazoa > Arthropoda > Insecta > Diptera > Syrphidae > Eristalis > Eristalis pertinax. The sequence goes on along the minus strand of OU026148.1, from coordinate 60,164,321 downwards.
GTTTGTGTAAATGATTGCCCCGAACCAGGGAGCGCGGGTGGGCGGCCGGCTAATTCTAGGATATGTCTGAACGCGAATGCGAAACATTTTTTAATTACCTCACCAGAGATACTTTAATTAATGTAACTGCGCGTGGAGGCATCTTGGGCTGTCGCCTTCGACTGTTGTCTGGTCAATTTTGCTTGGAGGGGGTGGAAGGGGGGCAGAGACGCACTCACAGGCACGGGAGGTGGTGCCCTTGTCCCCTGTTGCCGCGACAAAGGCGGGCAAGCTGACGAATGTTTGGCGTAATGTTGTCAAGAAAACAATTATCTCGAGATTGGACGGCGACGAGTGTCCGCCTTTTGGTTGTTCTTTTTTTTTTTTTTTTGCTTTCTCCATTTTTAAGTTGCCGTAGAGGATTACTTTAAGGGTGATTTGCATGCACTGTGAGCTCGGGGGACGACGGAAGTCTTCATAAATCATGAGCTATGCTCTCTTCATTACGAAGTTGAAGCAGGCCTGCCGATGGATTGGACATGATACGACAAAGTTGGCCAAAAGCAAAAAAAAAAAAAAACAGAGGACGACAAAGTTGTGTCCTTTTGGTATAGTTGAAGCTTAAATGTAATACCGGATGTCGAGGGGTGAGCTCTGAGTGGCGAGTGGTGGTGAGGAGGGTTAGGTGAGATGAATGCTTTCTTTAAAGGTTTTAAAAGGGACGCCAACAGTTGAAAGGTGGGAAAGTGCTGGCGACATCCTGAGGTAGGCCGATAGGAGTCGGGATGTAATCTTAGAATATTGCTCAAAGGAAAACATCTTTCACTCCGACTGATTATGTCTTTGAAACGGCGTGGGAGTGGCCACTGAAGATGAATCAAAGGATGTGTAACGAGTGAGATTTTCAGGCGTTCCGGTCAACAGTTTCGTCCAAGATTAATTGGGCAACCTTCAACGTGAGGCAAGAGGGCACCGAACTGAACAGAGGATAAATGAAGCTGCTTTCATCTTCTTCGGCGGTGGACCTGAGCCTCAACCAACAAGCTGTCTGCAGTTTGATTGATGTCCTTGCCAATGCTTGTGTGCGACATTTTAAACGCTAACTGTGCCTTGTGCCACTCGGTTGGAGTCGAAGATTCCTTGCTTCTCGGGCACTGTTCAGTCTATTCATTTGATGTTTGAATCCTCGCACGACTCGATAAGGCCAAGGGCTCCTTCACCCGCTTTCGAAATGAGTAGTCCATATAAGTCGTCTACCAATAGGGACTACCGAACTGTTACAGTTGATAGCGGCCATGTTGTTGAAGTTACATCTGTCCAATTGGCTGTCATTTATTCAGTCACCAAGGACGGACATGGCGTTAAAAAACACGCGCAAATGGCATAATTTTATCAAAATGGGGAGTCTGTTCGGGCAAAGATGAGGCGCCTTAAGATGAGGCTCATTTCTGGATGAATGGCTACGTCAACAAACAAAATTATCGAATTTGGGAAGACTCCAATCCACATGAGATCCATGAACGTCCAATACATGCCGAAAAAGTCGCTGTTTGGTGTGGAGTTTGGAGTGGCACGGTGGCGTCATTGGTTGGCAAGGCCGTCACAGTCAACGGCGAGCGCTAAAGGTCGATGATTACCAGCTTCTTTTGGGCTGAATTGGATGATGTGGACACTAACGACATGTGGTTTCAAAAGGACGGCGTTACATGCCACACAGCTCACGCCACATTGGAAATTCTGCACGAGCGACTCGAGGGCATGGCACTTGGAGATGATGTGAGCCGAGGTCGTTTGATTTGACTTTTGCTTGTGGGGTATTCTGCAGTCGCAGGTCTATACGAATAAGTCACACCCTACAGCGGCCCTCAGAGCCAACATAATCCATGCCTTCGGTCAAATTCGGCCGAATTTATGCGCAAGAGTGATGAAAAATTTACTATTTCAGATGCTCGCCACCCAGGAAAGTCACGTTGGACATTTGAACGATCTTATACTTCATAAATAATGTCCGTCCTTAAAATGGACGACGATGAAGGACGTCTTTGGTCACCCTTCGTAGTTTCAAATCAGCGTCGTTATGAAGACTTGCTTCCGAGGTAGTTGCGTTGGTTGGAAATCGTCGTTAACAGACCTAAGAAGGATAATCCCACTGGATCGCCGTCAAGGGAACAAGGATACAATTCGCTTTGTTTTGCTGATTAACGAAGCGAATCGATGCACTGCTTTAGTCTCTCTCTGTCCCCGCTGACGAAGCGGGCCGCTTTCAAAAAAAAACATCCACTTCACTTCGATCACTTCGAGTGCAAATCCCCAGCATCATCTTCATTTCTCCGGCTTTCGCTTGGTCTGCATTGCGGCTCCCATTACCATCGGCCAAATCAGCTTAACACTCGTCCGCCTATTCACATGCACGCCAACTGGAGCATGGAGACGAACCTCAGTCCCCCTCGTCGCCACGTGGCCCGTATTGGATTGCGAAATTCCACACACGATCCTTATTCAAATTCATTCCAAGCACATCCCCCCCATAATCAGGGGATAAAGCAGCACCACACACAGAGTGGCTCCTCCAAACTATCTGCACAACAACACAACAACACACTCCCCCCAACTGGCCATCGGCAAGTAGCAATGCTCTCTCGCTCTTATTCGCCGCACCCACTGACGACATGGAAGTACCCTTTTTCTTGTCGGCGTTAAACCTAATCCTCTAATAGGAACGTAGCCAAACCACCGCAACCATTACATTACACCGTTATGCGTCTATTTGCTTCTGTTTTTTTTTTTCGTTTTGGACTCTTCCCTCGTTGTTCGTTTTGTAAAATGACAGATAAACAAATATTTGGCTCACATAACCGTTAATAGACTTGACTTTTATTACTTTCCAATTTTGTTTGAATAAATAAATGGCCGAGCCTTGCTCGGGGCACAAGGACCACGGCTAATATTCTGATTTATGGAATATTCGTATTGCCAAACATTTTATCGTTAACGGTGTTTTTCTGTGCACTCTCTCTCCCCGCTCACTCTCCGTCTCATGATTTGGTTGTGGAAATCGATTTTCATAAAATATTACGACTTCCTTATCACGTAAGTTTCATTATTTGGAAAATCGCTTATTAATGGTGGCACGTTGGGGCGGTTTAGGGGGTGTTGACTCTAGAGAGGGCCGCTGCAGTTAAGATGAGATGTGGGCGGATCGTCCAGAGTGGAGGTTGAGATGGGCGCGGTCCGTGGCGTCGTCATCTGTCGCCAGAAGTGATGAGGTCCGTGAAGTGCGTATGGGGTGTGATCCTTCATGGAAGGACTCAATTTCAAGCATAAGCGAGTGGTGAGGGGAATTAAATTTGTTAATGAAAAAATGGCTGCAATACTTCTGGGGCGGCTCATTGAGTGTCATTGGCTAACAGCAAGATACTCGTGCTGTGCGTGTTATTGCTCGAAGGGGACTCACATTTGTGATGACGACTGGGAGGGGGGAGTTCGAGTGGCTTTTCAAGGACTGTCAAGTATTGTCCGTGACTTGCGTTTAACAATGCGGTGAAATCGATAGATGGTGTTTTTTTTTTGAATAAGTATCAAGTCTGATTAGCGCTCAAGCTCCGACAGACGACAATGATGGCAACAGCATGGGTGTCTTCTATGATCTCCTAGAATGGACACACACATGTACATATGATCAATGCTTCAGTTTCGACACCAAGATCGTTCTAGGGAATTTCCACGGAATTTACTGGTGGACTTTGCTATGGAACGGCACCTCTCAGTAGCTTGTACGCAGTCTCCACAAATCAATAACCATAAAGGGGCATGGGCTTCCCTGATCAAACAATAGTCAAACGACGGATCGACATCAGACCGTCCGAGGAGCTAACATAGGCTCGGAACATTTCCTTGCTGGAACTAGGGTAAGAATACGGACAACAACGGAGACATCACGGTTTGACGTCGGAAAGTTACAATCGCAAGCGACCGCCAGGATCTTTGCTACCCAGACGAGGCCAAGACAGAAATATCGAGGGGGAACTGAAACAAAGATGCCGGTGCGGGCTATTCCTAAACTCTTAAAGGAGTTGATCTTCTGGGGCCGATGCACCGAGTCAACTGGATTTTTTTATATAATTTGCGTGTGCTCAAAGTATTGTGTCCGGGGACAAGATACAGCAAGTGCCGAAGGTATAGAGGGAGAGAAGGTACCTGTGCACATTGGTCTTTAGATATCTGCGCGTTGTAGTCTGTGGGAAATATTGGGCTAGGAAGAGCATTCCATGTACGCGTAGTGCGGCTGAAGAACGAGTCTCTAAATGCAACTGTGCGTCCGAAAGTAGGCTTAACTGATGAGAGTATTGCAGGTGAATTCATGTAGAGGAGGAATGCAGTTGGCTAGCTCACATGATCATCGTTTGTTAAAATAGCGATAAAAGAGACGGTACGTCGATGTTCGAGAGAGTCTAATGACTGGATTCTATCTAGTAGGTGCAGGGTGGTCTTGCGGGCACCAGACTAGATATGTCAAGATCGGAATTCATTCCGAAGGGCGGGTCGTGAGTCTTTGAACGAATATGAAAAATTAAGGGCGGTGTCATCAGCGAAGGAATATATTGGATTAGAAGTAGCAGACAAGAGATCATTAATAAAAATGAGAAAGAGTGTCGAAGACAGAGCCTTGAGGTACACCAGCAATTTGGTGGATATCAGACTGGAACCCATCCAAAACAATTTGAACTAAACGATTCGAAAAGTAATTTCTAGAAGATACCATATGCAGCGCAGAAGAACACCTTTTCAGAAGTATAGGGGGAGTACCATCTGAGAGATCCATTGGCCTGTCATTGAATTCGACTGCTGAAATCTAAAGGATCTCATCGCTTGTTTATTAATTTGACGGAAAGAGCTTCAAAATAGTCCGACCAACTGAGCGAGTATGTTGCCCAAATCCCAGACCGTTGACGTCAAGCGACAACTGAGCCAAACTTCAACCAAGTTCACTCTCATTTAGTGTCCCGTCAGCAGCAGATTTGCTCAAACTTTCACCGCGTCTGTGATCCTCATCAGGAATTCATTAAAACTCTTCTCACTCATCGCATCGCGAAACTTGTGCATAGAGTCCACAGACCAGAGCGTGTCAGTTCTTTTCGCAAAACTTTTCCACGACATCATCACTCTTTCGCATTCAGAGCGAACGAGAAAAACTTGACAGCCACTTGCGGTGCCTGCCAGGACACTGATATTGACAAGTTTAAGCTTCGATTCGCACCCGCTCCACGCGACTCTGAGTCGAAAACCAATTTCATCCGAACACACTTTCTCATCCAAATCCTCTCGCAATCGTTCATATGTCACCACCAGCACTTCTGCGTCACACCGCTTCCCAGGACAATATCGATGACATGCAGCAGGAGAACTGAGAGAAAAAAATAACAAAAAAAAATCTGCAATTTCATCCGATAAACTTCTTGCAAAGACGTCACGCCAGAGTCATCACGATTAACCGAGCATCCTTGAAGACGCTGATAATGACGTTGAATACGACGATGGCACATGGAGGGCCACTGCTCGGGGGATTGAGACAGCCATTGCGAACGGGTCACACCCTAATCATCAATGATGTCGAAGCCATTGTTGCATAACTGCTTCAGTTGCCTCATGGTCGTAATTTCACTGCTGATCCACTTCCAAGCCATCCCCCGCCCACTCTCTCTCGCACACACACAAACTTGGTGACACATACTTTATCATTATCTGTAGTTTCGTCTGGCACTGTGCACACAGAATGACATCAAAGCGCACTCCTTCACGTCTTCATTGTCGGTGCCATCAGGAGCAGAAGGGAGCGACGAAACAATGTCATCGCTGTCATGTCCGTACATGGATAACATACAGCTTCTCTTCCATTAGGATGGAGGGTATTGTGCCCACACGCCCAACCCGATGTGGATTCTAATGCGAATTCATGACTGAACGACGACAGAATGCGATACATGCACTCGGGCCGTGCGCCGGAATGCAGGCTGGCATGTGGTCTTTAGTCGTGGCCCGTGTGTGCCCCGACTAAAGAGCGTAATTTATTTATACTCCCTGCCGCTGGGCAGGGGTTAATTTTTTAATGGAAGCCTTTTATGAAACAAGAGACGCAGTCTTTTTGGTCGCATATCCTCTTTAGAGGTGGGTGGAGTGAGCAGCGGCTGCAGAGACTTTTCTACTTTGTCATGGATCCGCCTGCTTTGAAGTTAAGCGACTGGGGTGGAGGCTGTGGATAGTTTTTGTGCTAGCGCCGCTCTATAGTCAACAGGGCTCTGTGACCGCCGGCAGGTTGTCCTCTCCTAAGGGAGGTCGGACTCCGTGTGAAAGTCAAGAAATCGGTGTGCGCCGTGAATACGTTGCATCTAGAGGCTTTCAACGTGGAGCTCATGGTGATAGGGTGGCAAATACAGGGATTCATTGTGAATGAAGAGCTATTCTCCGGTGGCTTGTCCACGTAGTCGCCCAAAACGTGTTTCGAATGCCACACGACCAGGTAGGCGTTGTCCGGCAACTTCCCTCGCATCGCATCGCACCACTAAATACCCATCAACGCCATCCCACGTCCCCGTCCCCTCCCCGCAAATCCCCAATGAATGGCACAGCCCCAAAACATGGTTAATTTATTTGACCATTTCAAGGAGAAAATATCGAGCATATCTTATCTCCCCCACAGTCCATCCGCAGCGTTGCCTAATTCTAGGCGAATTAATTCAATTTGGCTAATCCTGTCCACTTCAGCTCACCGGCGACGATGACGACGAGATAATAAAAAGGGGGAAACCGTGAAGAAAAATGTTCGAGGCCAAATCATTGAGGACACAGTGTAATGGCAGTCAATAAGAATCCGAGCATGACAGCCCCCCGGAGTAATCTCCTGAAGATATACACCATTATTCAGGCACATTCATCCTTTGACTGCTTCCGTCGCTGGCGACGGGAGAGGTACCGCACTCGCAGCAGAATAAAATGAAATATTCGCTTTTGTTGTCATCCGTCGCCGGAGTGTATGCATGTGAGGCGGAGGGAGGGGCGAAAATGATAAGGACATCAATTGATGCTGACAGATGGATGAAGTGTTTTGGTGAGAATTGTTTGGGGATAAATTCTGTCGCACTGTCCGCGTGACAGAACTGGGGGGCGTGAGGATGAGGCTGGGGGTTGGGGCACTGGCGATTGGGGTCCATGTGCTTTATTGAGAGTCCTGTCAGTGATAAATTTTGTAACTATGGTGTTTTGTTTGAGAAGGATTATGTAATTGTCGGGGGATATTTGGATGGCTTGACGCATGCGATTAATTCCGATGACAAACGGACTCGAGTGGTGGGGGGAATGTTTAGGGGCTGGTGTGGCAGCGTTGAAGGTCAAAGTTGGAATATGCACAAGGGCGGTGGCGTTTGCAAAACAAAACCAAACCAGACACAGAAGGGGGAGTTGGGTCTTAAGATATACGAGGTGCACCAAGAGGTGGATGTAGGCCGGAGCAGCCCGTCAACTGCACTGGCTCGGCCACGTCGAGCGTATGAACATCAATGATCCCGATAAGAGAGTCTTCGAGTCCAAGGCTCCTGGTTCTACAACGAAGATGGACTATCCGGTGTAAAGGCGAAGTTATCGCGGACGCAAGACGACTAGTTTTTGATGACTAGAAGCAGTGTGCAGCGTGCAGCATTTGATCAGGCTCAGACCCTCCTTGGATAGTCGGTATGAGGAGTATGTAAGTAAATACACCAAATTTTTTACTATTGGTCCGTAGTGCTACCACCAAATAGAGTAAGTCTAGTTGTAGTCCACTGTAGGCTTTTTCTTTGATAATGTTCCAGCGGCTTGTCAAAAATTCAAGAGATGGTGGATTTAATGAATGGTTGACCTATAATTTTGGCTGAGGGCGGGCAGGAACAAATGCATACAATAAAGCTTCTATCAACTTCGCAATGATCCACTTGCTATTTAAGCTATCTTCCTATCATTAACTTCAGAGGGCTATTTCCGGTTTGGACTCAACATCGACTCGATACCGGACCGAACCGGAGGAGATCCTCTTCAGCTCGTTGTGCGACGGAACGATCGTGGTTGAGCCGCCCATCCACAGTTGAACGGGCGATGTGAAAGATGATCGGTACCCCTTTTATGGCTTGAATCAGTACGTACTTGTCTAAATAGAGTAAAAATTGATTGTGGTAGGAAGCCCCGCAGATCAAGTTATTGACCGAGTTCATCGCTCTGCCAGTATGACCTCGAATCATCTTCAACAGGAAATTATTTCTGTTGATAGTCAACTCGTGTCAGGTTCACCCTTGTGTATAAGACCTCTTTGGGGTAGAGTTTTCTGTACCGTGTCCTGCAAAGTCGAAGGCAAGCCATATGACAAGCCCTCTCAAACATCCAAATCTTTTCCACCAAGCTTGCACTCACGTTGAACCACACGGGACAGCCATAGGTGAGCATTGGCCGGATGAGAGTCATGTAGCAGATTACCTTCACTCTCGCATCGAGCTGGCTGTCGTTAAATAGTCTCGGGCTTTGGTCAGAGAACCATCTAAGTACATGTGTATTAAAATATATATATTGATCCAGCCAGATACTCAGGTATCTGACTACAGTCCTTTGCGCCAGTGGTTGCCCGTGTCCTCCAACAATTAAGAAATTTCGGCAAATTACTGACTTTTTCGTTCATCACTTGAACAACCATGATGTGCAGGAGGTGGTGGTTTCAACAAGACGGCGCAACATGTCACACAAATCGTGGCACAATTGATTTATTGAAGGAAACGTTTGGTAATCGCATAGTTTCACTATAGGGAACCGTGGATTGGCCTCCAAGATCGTGCGATTTAACGCCGCTTGACTATTTTCTGTGGGGATATGTGAAGTCGCCGATAAGCCCGAAACGATTGACCACTTGGAGAACAACCTTCGGTGGCGGGGTTATTGCCGATATACGGCGTCCTAAAGTGCATTGTTGCCGACTGGACATGAATCGAAGTCATCCTGCGCTAGAGTTGTGATGTCCTCGATCTTTTTACCTGATCTTTACACGACCAAGTCGTCAGAGTACTTATCAGATCGCTCAAGAAAAGTTTGATCATGTTGAAGACAGTAGGTACAGCAGTGGTTAACTAATGCCTAGCCCATTGAGCTTGTAGACAAGGCTTTCTCCAGATCAATCGTACATTGTTTTTGGCTCTTGTGCCATTCGATATCCGACACCAGTGTCATACTCCGCTTTGAATCCGAATTGGTTATCCGGAATTATATACATGTCCTCTGTCCAGTTGATCAGAGCTCTTTTTATCACCTTCTCGAATATCTTGCTGATGCTCGGGATGAGACTAGGTTTATAAGGGAGTATGTACAGTAAAACTCGTTTATTTGGAATGACCTCCCCCCCAACCATTCCGCATTAACTTGATCTTGTACTGAATTCTGTAATCTGAGTATCATGCTGCCCTAGTGCGTTCTGATTTAAAGACCTAACTCAGTCACATGTATGAAGTTCATTTTGTTGCATCAGGCTTAACGGGTAGCTTCAGAGTCGAGGAGGAGGACGGCAGCACGCTTGCGGTTGCACGGCTCAGCTCGTCGGACGGCGTGGTTCTTGTACTCTCACTGGTACACCTCCCATGCGCAAACAAAAAAACTCGTGCCTATAGCTACCTAAGATATAAGGAAGAGGGCGAAAAGATAGAGATAGATAAAAGCGTAATATCCTAATGCAGACTACGGACGGACAACTGAAGATAGGAAAGAGAAGAGAAGACAGAAAAGATGAAAAGGAAAGGTGTTCAAAACCTATGCCTATCACCAAAAGCGATCGGGAGAGGTCTCGAGCTAAGCTATCTATCCTAAATTAAACCTAAACTAGCCTACCTACCTTAAAGCTATACCTAACCTAAGCCTACTCTAACTTAAAACTACCTAGCTAAGCCCTAAACCGAGTCAACGCCCTTCCAGCGTCGTTTGGCGATCCATGTTCGTAAAGAACACGAGGGTGCCTGATGTCGTTGCACAAGTCCGCCAGCCCACCCCTCATGTCAGCCGGCATGACTTTTGCCATCCCCCTTGGCAAAATTTTGTAAGAGACAACTCCTTAGATAGTATCATCTTATGCAGAAAGCGACCGCGGTTGCCCCTGAATGTTGGTAGTATGGACTGTATAAAATGAAGGGCAACTTTTGCTACTGCCACACTCCCTTATGTTAAACATGAAATCACTTGTGTGAATGAATATGCGAATGGGGTTGAAAAAGAGCAACTAAGGCGTGTGTCAAGCCGTGGTTGTGATTGTGACAAAATATCAACTTGGCCGTACGGGTGATTTTAAACTACGATTGTGAAAAAGTAGCAACTCAATCGCGATCGCAGTTCAAATTAAATTCTATTGCAGACTGCTATTGCGATTTTTCAGTCACTGTGGAGTTGGTGATTTTTTTGCTCAACTCTAGAGCATACCCTCTGTTTTGTCCTCATTTGCCTTGCGAATAGTGCGAGTCGCCTGACGATATCATTGAAATCTATGTTACCCCGATGGACTGGACTCATTTGCCTTCCATTATTTCTTTCTTCTTCTTCTTTGTTTGGCGCTACCGTCCGGGGTGGATCTGGGCCTCAACCAGCAAGCCTCGCCAGCCAGCACAATCTGTCGCCAGCTGCCTCTTCCCTTCTCCACTTGTGTGCGCCATCCCGTTCTAGGAAGTCCTCTGTTGCGTTGTCCGAATGGAAGACTGCCTTCCATTACATTCTCCATAATTTAAGCACAGTTTTGCTTATGGTCTTCTGTTTTAGACGTCTTCACACAGTCATCAGAAAGTATTCACAAGAATCGCCAACAAACCTGGTCTCGGGCCATTCAACAAAAGTAACCTCATTTCTCAGAACTCAGCCGAAGATTAATTTGCCGCCTCATTTAACTTCGTCGTGATTCAAACATCGGATTTCAATGAATCACCAACCCGGAGTGAGGTCAGTCTCTGAGGAGTTCATAGAAGGTTTCGTCACCCCCTCCCTCCACCCCATTGTCTTCACACAAAGCACTCATAACTTAGCACCTGCTTCCATTGTTAAAAAAAAAACTCCACGAGTGGTGAAATCTAATTTCGAAACTTTTGTGTTCAATAATTTTTTTCATCTGCCACAGCCGTGCCAGCCTCGTCCTCCTGTCGCCAACTGCCCCCTCCTCCTCCGACACAGTGTGCTTCAATTTGTAAATGGGTTCTTCTGGTCTTGAAGTGTTTTATTAGATGAAAATGTTTTCCGATTTCCTCAATCGTTTGGCGTTAATCGAGCGGAAAGCGTAGATGCAATAACATTTCATTGCTGAAAGGATGAAGTGAGCGAAAGTGATTTTTAATTGAGCGTGATGAAGGCTTGTGGCGGCTGCCTTAAAAGTCGGTGCCGTCCCCGATGCGGCAGGCCTTAACTTATGACGGTGCTTAAGCTGAGGTCTGCGAATGGAGACGCGTCTGTCTCGTGGCACGGGGATGTTTACACGTTCGGTGAGGCTGTTAATGTGAGTCGGGTGATTACACGTTGAATTAACAATTCGCCAATTGAATGCCAAGGGCTCTCCTGTCGGGTTTTGGGATGTAAATTGCTTTAATGTATCTCAGGTTGTTATCAGGTTAAGGAATGAATTGAATTTGACTTTAATGGCGAGTACCTGTCTCTCTCGCGATGGGAATTGAATGAATGTGTTTTCAGGTTCGTGTGCGGGATATTTTCCAGTAGCTGGCAACGGATGTGGAAGTGAGAACTTGAAATGTATTGAATTGAAATGAGAAATGACGCTACTTTTGTGGAATAGACCGAGCCCCGCCTGCAACAGGAAACCATGAGCAAAACTGTGCTTAGGATAGGTTAGAGGGGCTGACTGCCAGTAGGTGGTAGTCACACTTGGGCCAGACTAGGCCCGTTGTGCTACCACGCGGATCTAATTGATCCCATTCCGCAAACCGATGGAGATGGCTAAGATTAATGCTGCTTAATTTTGTTAAGTCGTTAAAATAAAAGGCGTCTGGGTGACTATTTCTTCGAGAGGAGAGAGCACTGCATTTGAATAGAAGGTGTATGATAGTTCCTTCTACTTCCTCATCTCTGCAGCTTCTACAGAATTTATTGTAGAATGTAGGGAACAGATTTAAATATACAGGGGATCAAAGTCAAAATGGGACAGTCTGCAACAAAGATTTCCAAATGGAATAATAAAACATAGAGTGTATATCACAAAATAATAAATATGTATTTGGTTTTTTTTAAAAAAGAAATTTCTAATTTCAAATTGTGCGTGGTTTTTTTTTGTAATTAAAGTTCTATTTGCATTGTGTCCCATTTTGACTTTGATACACTGTATGCCAAAGCGAGTTGCCGAAACTAAAACGAAAAATTCGAATAGTTGAACAAGTAAACACCCAATTCGCTTTTGGTTGGTTGTCTGGTTAAGGCAAAGTGAGCACATTGCATATACTACTCATGAACAGTACAACACAAACTGTAGAACTGTTCAGTTCCTACACCTAGTTGGGGTTTGGTATTGGCCATGGTGGCACTTGAGCTATTTGTTAGCGTTGAGCAAAAAATCACTAACTGCGATTATTTCACAGTGATTGAAATAACGAAATAGCAGTCCGCGTTCGACTGTGATTTGAACAGCGATTGTGGTCTAAGCTGTGATTGCGATTGAGTTGCTACTTGTCAGAAGCACAATAATCATAATCATCATCTTCTGACCGGCATGACCGGCGGGGGTACACACGTGATATATCCAGGGCACTCAATCCTCCGCCATCGACTCTAACTCTTGGTCCAAACACCTCGTTATGGTTCTGCCAAGCGATCGCCTACCTGGTGGAATCGCATTCGTTTAAAATCACATTTACGGCTAAGTTGCTATTTTTTTACAATCCAACCACGTTGCCCTTTTTCACAATGAAAGTTGCCATTTGCGTATTGATCCGTCATAAAGTGTGCCAGATGCGAATGAAATGGTGCACGTGTGTACAAAATCTAAGTCAAAATCACAACTTAAGATCGCAGTTTAAAATCACTGTGATTAGGAATCTCAATAATAGTTTTATAGCTGTGAATATACAGTCGCAACTTAGTCCAAGTCTACTATTTGTTCTTCTCGAAAAGATGTTAGTTAATCCGACAAGCCCTAACAACTCATAACGCGACTTGGGTGTACGACGTACAGTTTATTTCTTAAAATCTTCGTTAATGTATGTTGAAATAGGTTGGTACTCCACGCCACAACGAATTTTGCTCTTTATTTTGTTGTTTACTTTGATTTGTAATTTGTCTGATTATTAGGAACTAAATATCAAACAGTTCCGAACTACAGGGAGTCTAGGGCGATACTCTATAGTCTGACAAATTCGATAAACCGACACTACCTTGCGAAAAGTTTGTCGGTTTACAGCGGGTCCTATGGAATATTATTTGAAACCTAGTTAGCCAAATAGTGTATCATCTCGGTCTGGTTCAATTACAACTCGGCTTAAGAAAGTTTCGGTTTGGCACATCATTAGATTCAACCTTGAGTAGGTGTTTTTCAGTAGCGATTGGCATGGATGCCGGGGAATGAGTGCGGAACTAGTCCCCTTTATGGCGAGTTCGTCAACTTAGCAATTCTTTAGGATGTCACAGCGTGCTGACACATAAGTTGGATGCTTAAATTCTTGGCTTGAAAGTACTTTGTCATCTCGCTGAGTACTAGGATGCTAAAAAAGGAAGTCTTGGAGTTAAAGTGACTGCGCTCAGGGATGTGATCGCTTCGTGGCTATCTGAACAGTTGACGATGTCTGTGCCCGATATTACATTGCTTTTTTTTTAGCCGGGACCGAGCTTCCTTTTATCGCTATTATCTCTGCTTGGTAGTCGGAATGACCATTTGAATATTCAGATCCTGAGAGTAGACGACCGCACCCACAACTTCGTCCATCTTCGATCCATCTGTGAAAATTCACAGAGCACCGTCCAGTGTCTGGTATTCAGACTTCCCGCACAGCTTGTTGAGAAATTCTTCTCGGAGAAGAGCTTAAGTGTCATGAGGTTGGTGTCTTCTGGTATAGATCCGAAACTGACAGGGACATTCGAGTGTCTGGAGCTGAGTTCCTTCCGCATAGGCAGCGATTTCAATCTTATCGCCGTGCTGGCCGCGGTCGGCCTGTCGTGTAGGTCTATCGGCGGAAGAATAAGGAGTGCATTTAAGGTTGCGGAAGGTGTTGATCTTAAAGCCGCCTCCTTTGCAGTGTTTCGAGCGGTTTGTTTGCAATTAATACCTTTATCTAGCGAGGTCCACCAGATCGTGACTGAGCCTACAAAAATTATATTACAAGGAATGGAATGAACTACAAATCTGGATTTTAAGAGACCTACTTACGGCGCCGGTCAAAGAACTAGCAAATTAGATAAGCGAATAATACTTTCGAAGCAGTCCAAAGGCCAAGCATGTGTAAAAAGAGATCCATTTATCAGCAGAGATGAACCAAGAAGTATATAGACTAGTGTTGAGCGAAAAAATCACAAACAGCGATTTTTTCACAGTGATTGAAAAATCGCAATCGCAGTTTGAGGTAGTTTTTGATTTAAACTGCTATTGCAATTGAGTTGCTACTCTTACGCAATCTCAATCGTAGTTTAAAATCACGGTTGAAGTGTACGATAATAATATAAAATCGCAACTTAGCCCAACTCTAACATAGACTGTATGGCAGTGCTGTTCGCAGCAAAACCAACCGCCGGAGCTTTAATGAAATCTTCTAAGTGCCAGCAAACCTGTTCAAGTAACCCTCTATCGTTTTGGAAGCATGTCGTGTGGAGCGACGAATAGGAGTTGAATCGGTACTTATCTGACAACGTTTAATGTGTGGTGTCTACTGAAGTGGGATCCGACGTACAGAGTGAGATCTCCCTGTTATCGAATGATCCAGGAGTGAGCTCATTTTCAGAGTAATGTGATTCGGAAACCCACAAATTGGCATCCCTAAGCTTCACTTTGAGGAGATGATTCCAAGAAGAGCTCGCACAGGAATCTGAATATGGGTGTTGCTGGTCGGACTCTGCGGAAGCATTTCAGTTGTTTACATGTGAATCATCGTTGAAGGTTGTAATCGGATTTCATGGTCTGATGCCCCAAATGGAAGGCGATACAGTGTGTACTTGGGATTTTCCAAGAAATATTGTCCAAGTATGCACGTGGCCCAAATGGTTCAACAGACAGCAACTCGATAAAGGTGCAAGGAGTGCAGAGGGGTTGCCACAGTAAAGAGGGACTTCATTGCCATTGCCAGGCGATTCAATGTTTGTAGGAAGTGGCACTCGGACATTCATCAACAATCTGGCCCATTTCTGGCTTAATTGTAAAGCAGTCTCTACTTTATTCCACAGTGCATGCACATTTTGTTGCCTGGTTAAATTCACATTGACAGCACTCCAAGACTGCCATCCATTCCGAAATGGCAGCTAATCAAAGGCCAACATGAGCAGCACCCTGTAATCAACCCCACTTCAAGTGAATTTCTTCACGATTCAACCGCCACAGACGCGACTCTCCGCCAAACTAGAAAATGCCTTCCGTCCCATCAAGCGGCACTGCCGAACTCTCGAACAGAAGAAACTAATTTCAATTAAACTTAAACACGTTCCATGGGTAAACCCACTTCAATGGGGCACTGCCAATCCTCGGTCGTTCAGCAGTTCAACCAAATTGCAATAATTAACATCGTTACCCCTTTGGAATTAATTCTGCACAACACCTCGTTCAGATACCATATTCGCGCCGGCATTCTCGCTAATCTTCGAAAATGTTTACGACGGAAACGCGCCACAGACACACGCACACACAAGGCGAAAAGGAAACAACGACACCGAAACAACGGAAGAGTGCCTCAGCAAATCCCCCCTTTGAACGGGAGCGCTAAATGCATGGGCCACCAAATTAGCCTCGGCTGCTTAGTATTCCACTCGTCCCCGACGCAGCCACATTATTCGGCTCCTTCAGGAAGGATCCGGCGTCCGGGTGAAAAAGGAGAGCCGAGAACACACACAAAACTTTTCCCATGAATGGCCCGCCTCGACGGCATTTAATTAAAAAAACAAAAACAAACGAACACGAAACAGAGAAAAGACGGAACGAAAAGAAATGTGTGAATTTTTTCGTCGCCTGCATACGCAGGATGCTGGTGTGACCTCCCGACCAACCGAGTTTCGCAGCACGTCCCTCCTCAAGACCCGCAGTCACGCGGTGCGGGTCGATGATGTGTGAAACGTTCACTTGAGCCCCATGTTTCGTGGACGAACCGAAGACGGAAAGAGCAAGTTTGTAAAGTTTTCACGACACGATTTTAATTTTCGAAAAAGGATCCCAACTTGACGAAAAGTGCCCTGTTCACTGACAGAAAATTACACTTTTTCTGCTTTGTAATGTGTTCCGGAAAACAACGAGTCCCCACCCCGCTGGAGGTGTGCTCAAAATCGATTTGCCGGAGTTTGTCGGCACTGATGACTTCCTTGCTGAGAGTCTAATTTTGAAGTCAAGTTGATGATGTTGCGCGAAGTGATTCTTGAGGGTTTGACACGAATACTGCTGATTCACTGAACGAGGCCAACGAATGAATACCAAACATGTCGTCGACGACACGTGCTGACTGAGTTTGGGGAATGTAATGAAAATATGATGCTCATCTGTGAGGAGTAGTTGGGTGCTGGGAGAGGGCGTTTGACTCCCCAGTAGTAGACACGAGTATTCAGGTCGCTTTTCTTTATCTTCCAGGTCGATGATTGTATTTAATAATTCAGTTTTATAAAGTACAGCATTTCCGTGATGGTTGTAGCTTCTGCTCACGTGCATTTTCCTATTTAACATCATTTATAAATGAATTAAATTCTTGCATCTTACAGCAATTTGCAATTCAATTCGTGTCGCTTAGACAACATGTCTGTAAAGTGTCAAGAACGGACCCTTAATGAGGTCACAAAATAAAATAAGATGGCGGTTTTGAGAAGCTCTCCAGCACACCTTGTTTTCGTTCAACCATTTCCTTGGCGATCCAAAAGAAAGGTGACAGCTTGGACTGCGCCAACTATCGCGGGATATGTCTCCTTAAAATCTCTACCGTTTAGTGCTATCGCATGAAGCCCATAACAATGCTTCAGGCCAGGGATAGACCAGAACATAGACCAGATCTTCACCCCACGGCTTGTTCCTGGAAAAGAGTCAGGAAATGCAGATCCACACTCACCACATCACTCACAACGACAGCGTGCATAGAGACGATCCATAGAACTGACTCAGTCGACAGGTTGTGCAGGATGACGATGTAGAATTTTCACTGCGTCATCAAGGGCGGTAACGAACTCACCGAGACCTTTAATGGAGAAAGGGATTTAGACAAGTCGACGCGCTGTTATGTGAGTTCTTCAACAAGAATCACACGACAGCACTAGAGACACAATCTTCAAGATTGCAAGATTGCCTCAAACGACTGTCAACTGACAGAAATAATCCAAACCAAAATGGCGCCCAATAAAAATCGACCTGAGACATAAAGCAGCACCCTATTCTTAGAGCGCGAGAAAATAAAATTAAATGGGCAAACGCTAGCGTAGAAGAGGACACTCACACTCAACCCCCGGATTGTTGAACGCTGACGTCATGCCCTAGAGACAGACCTGCATTCGATTTGACACTGAAACAGTATTCATTTTTTTTTTTTCATTTTTGTGAAATTTTCAACTCCTCCAGTTGTCATTAAATGTGTCCGCTCACACGAGGGTCCTCAGTCAGACGTTGAGCTCCTTCAAAAACTAGGAACGTGGTGCTTCCGGCAACGAGCTTCATCAGTTTAAAGCAGCAAATGCTTATCTAACTTCCTCCGAGCATCAATGACTTCTCTCTCTCTCTCTTTTCTGAAACATAAATTGAACTAAACTGTTTGTCTTTCCCATCGTGTCGCTTTAAGTGCACCCTCAATGGCTGTTGAGTGAAAGAAATTTCGTGCGAATGACGCTTGACCTTCACCTAAGCAAATCCGAATCCATTCTCAACAACTCCCTCCGCACCTCCAAATGCTCTCTCTCTCGCTCGGGGTGTCTTCCTCGGTCTCTCATCGCTCAGCGTGAAGGATGAGTCTGACTCAACATTTGCGTTCCACGGAATAAATTCAAAAGCCTTTAAGTGGTTTTGTGTGTGACACGTTATCATGTTTCCCTTAGAAGAAGAGAAGTTTTCAGCTCCGCTCAAAAGCCACCCACACTCGCATCTTTTCATTTCCATCTGCATATGCAATCATTTCACACAAACACACACACACACACATCCGTCTCTCGCATTCAAAGCGAATTCCAAGCCAAAGGACATCCACTCCAAGTGCTTCAATTCATACATATTTTTTATTTCTGTTTGTTTTTTTTGCAGTTCACATCAAAATGAATGCAATTGACATACCCGTGCCGTGAACATGAATCTCTGACGACTAAGCCCATTCGCTGTCAAGGACGAATGGGCTCCTGTGAATTGCAAAACAGAATCTCCTTTGTGTGCTCGTCTTATTTAGGGATTCCTTTGTTCCACTTGGACTTTTGTTTTGCTTGTAAATGCGGGCAAATTTTTGAATGATCCTTGCGCCGGATTTTCGAGACACACGCACACATGTGCTCACTCCGTGTCCGGGGTGACAGTTTGCATGACAGCATGACAGCCAAACGCGAATTTATCATTTTCTGCGAGGTTAGGCCGTCGTTTGCGGGGTTTTATGGGATTTTGTTGCGAGAAATAAATATTCACTGTGTGTGGGTGGATGGTTGGTACTTACCGACACTTCCGGTGTATTGCCAGCGTTGTGAAAGAACAGTCCGGCTATCAGGGCGGCAATGTTAGCCGTGTACGAGGCAATGAATATCACACTGAAGCCACCCCAGACGTTGATTAAGAATTTATTTGGCCACGATTTCGGAGCCTTAAAAGCCACCAGGTGTCCGCAGAGCAGGCCCCACATAACCCAAAGTGCTGTGGATGAGAAACAGAGAGAGAGAGAGAGAGGGAGAGAACAAATTTATTAGAAACACCCACAAGCCATGGCATCCACTCAACCAGCCACCCGACCACACCGACGTCACTTCCCGCTTCATTCCACTTGCGTGTGGATGGGTGTCGGCTGGCGATGTGGTTGTGTGGCATGGTTGGCGGTAAACATTAGTAATGCACTCACCTGATGACATACTGAAGTTTTTACTCCTCTGCCGGCCCCAGGGATTGAGGCCAAATGGGCTCAGCCACTCGTAGATGGCAACGGCGATGGCTGTAACATTGAGCGACGTGAAGATGGCAATCCACAGCTCGGGCGAGAACGGCAGCAGGAATGCCAGCAGTGGAATCTCGGATTTGCCCTGCGGCGCTGCCAACAGTGAGACGCCGCCATGGAAGTACGGCGCGCTGAAGTCTATCACCTCGGCGCGGGCCCTGAAACAGAAGAAACGACGACGGAATGAGTGCCAGTGCAAAAGACTTTGGGGCGGTCGATGCGAGGGTGGATTGGATGCTGGCGGCGACAAAGGTGTCCCCAAATTGCGAGTTCATTTAAATTCAAAAGGAAGTGCTCTCTCGCTGTCCTCGCGCTGCTAACTGTCTTCCCGATTTCTTCTTCTTCGCATTTGTGAGTCACTGTGCATCCTTTTGGCAAATCCTTTAATTGTGTCAATTTAGCTAAGCTCTCGAGACGGAGAGCGGCGAGGGGGATTCTGTTTGCGTGGCGTGTGGCAAAAATCGTTTCTTTCTTCGATTTGACATGCAAATCCCATTAGGAGGGTGCAAATTGGATATGACAGCAAGTCGCTTGAGGTCGGTGGAGTGGGGGGTTGATTTTTCGGTGAATTTGCTTCCAAGGAATTTGATTATCCTTCTGGCTTACAGTCGGCTTCTTTATTTGATTTCTTTTCCTTTGCTTTTGGTTTGGCTTTTGGTCACCACTGGGTGTGGATTGGATTGCGGGCGAGCACTGGTTGTGGGTGGTATTCAGCAAGAAAACCATCGTTAAGTGGTGCAGAGAGAGGGGGACAGGCCACTGGGACGTGATGGGTGATGTGACTTCCACGAGAAGTGTGTACTTGACTCTCAGTTTCTATAGGTTATGGATGAAGTCACAAGTGCCAGTGGTTTGCATCAATAAATGGGTTCTAAGGATATTTCTTGGGTGAACAAGCCATGACTTGATCTGGTTTAATCTGCTGGCAGTGGTGACTACCAATTCTGCTATTTAGTGGAATGCGGCATAAACGATTGCGGGAATGCAGGCGACACTTACTCCTTTCGTATGGAAATTAATGAATGTGGTCGATGGGATGGACAGAGACACGCTTCTGCTTGTTCAGTTAAACTTGTAAAAGTTGTTTTTATTAGAGGTATAGAACTTTAAGTTGGCAACACTATCTTCAGGGCTGCCTAGGAAACTGCGTGCTACATAGAATTGTAGCTACAAGGCTGATTAACGAATGGGAAAACAAACTTCGCCTTGATGACCACTGTACCGATGGGGACGGTCTAAGGAAATGCAAACAATTCATCAGGGCTTATTCTTATAAAGAAATCAGACCCATGATCGACAAGGAACGCATAAGATTGCTAACGATCTTTCTTACTGGCAATTGCGGCTTGAATTACCACCTTAACAGAATAAACCTGTGCCAGGACAAGGAATGCTGGC
This sequence comes from Eristalis pertinax, assembly GCA_907269125.1. NCBI lineage: Eukaryota > Metazoa > Arthropoda > Insecta > Diptera > Syrphidae > Eristalis > Eristalis pertinax. The sequence goes on along the minus strand of OU026148.1, from coordinate 60,143,622 downwards.
TATGCCTGGAAGAGGATGAGACAGCCGAACACATCTTATGTGAATGTCTGGTACTACTCTGGTTAAGGAACCGGGTTTCCTATAGAGAGGCACTCGGTGGAACTAAAGAGATCCACTTCAAAAGACATACTTTCTTTTATAAGAGTAGCAATACGTCATTTGGATTAAATCCAACACTTCGACACAATAGATCTGTTGGTCGTGGTGTGGTTTGCCATGGCGGCGTGGGTTGCACAAGAGGAAAAAAAGGAACGAAGTGGCAACAATGTTATATACGGGAAGTCGCAACTTAGAAGACATTGATATACTTTTTTTCCATCGCACAGTGGTGCAAAAAAACCACTTTAGCTGGCAGAAAATCAAATTATGAAGTTGAGCTGTTCTGCTTCTTCTCTGCTCGTTATTTAGTAAAGTTAGTTTCAATTAATTGATGGCTGGGTGCTGTGGGAATCGGGTAGGCACTGACTGGCGTCAACCTGGCGATGCCCAGTGTTGTAACTTTTTCTACACACCAATTGTGCTTATTTTACCTCCAAGTGGTAGCCATCGGGTACTGGTTGTAGTTCACCCGAGCTCAACTTGCCAAACTTATAAGTGCGACCTCTTGTCCTAGGGGTTACAAAAAAGGAACTGGCCCTCCAGGTTGGGGGTTGTGCCGTCGGGGTAACTGCCCGGCCACACAAAAAAAATTGCTAGTTACGAAGCAACAACAAGCCTCGGAAACGGATGATTTTACTGATGACGACCCCTGCAAACGATATACGGACAACGATCTTCGGATTTGTACGTGGAATGTAAGGTCCCTTTATAGGCCACGTGCAGCCGAACAACTAGCGGAAGCCCTAGACTGCTGCAAAGCAGATATAACCGCCATCCAAGAAGTGCGATGGGATGGACCGGGCAAAAGAAGGATGAAAAACTGTGATATATACTACGGTGATTGCTACAAACAACAAAAACAGCGCCTATTTGGATGTGGATTTGTCGTTAGAGGCAGACTTAGGCAAGAAGTCCTATCGTTCAGGTCCGTGAACGAGCGCCTCACGACAATTCGCATCCAGGCTAAATTTGCCAACATAAGCCTTATATGCGCACATGCCCCCACAGAGGAGAAAGATGATGACACCAAAGACAGGTTCTATGAGCTCCTGAACAAAACGTATGAGCAATGCCCTAGCTACGACTTTAAAATTGTCCTTGGCGATTTTAACGCAAAGCTAGGAAGAGAGAACATCTTTGGTAGTACGGTCGGAAAGCACAGCCTACACGACACCACATCCGATAACGGATTTAGGCTGATCGATTTTGCTGCGGGGCGAAATGTTGTAGTAGCTAGTACAAGATTCCCACATCTCGATATTCACAAAGGAACATGGCGATCTCCTGATCAATCAACCGTCAATCAGATTGACCATATTGCGATAGACGCAAGGCACTCCTCCAGTATCATAGATGTCCGAACGTTCCGAGGCGCCAACATTGATTCGGACCACCACCTTGTTGTAGCCAAGGTAAGGTTGCGGATATGCCGAACACCGCCAAGACAAAGAAATGCTGTGAGGAAGTTCAACGTCAGCCGGCTACAATTGCAAGAGATAGCCAAATCCTTTTCCGATCGTGTCTCCCTTAACCTCTTAAGAAATCCTACGCCGCCAACATCAAGTATTGAAGACCAGTGGCAGCATTGCCAAAAAGCCATCAGAGATGCCGCCTCTGATGTGCTGGGTTTCAATCCGCCACCACAACGAAACCCCTGGTTTGACAACGAGTGTCGGCAGGCGAATGCAGCCAAGCAAGAAGCATACAAAGCGGCACTGCAAAGAAGGACAAGAGCTGCTCGGGAGCTCTACGAGCAGAAGAGGAGAGACGAACACCGGCTTCTCAGGAGAAAAAAGAAGGAGCATGAGAAGCGCGCGATCGGCAGAATAGAGGGATATTACTGCAGGAATGAGGTGAGGAAGTTTTACCAAAGGGTAAAGTTAACCAGTCAAGGTTATAAAGTCCGAACCGAAGCCTGTAAGGATGATCAAGGGAACATCGTAGTAGAGTCACAGTCGATGCTGAGGATATGGAAAAACCATTTCTGCAGACTGTATAACGGCGACGTAGAACCAAATCCCGCTGTCAGGCAGAACGAACCATTCAACCCCAATGAAAGGGACGATGGAGACCAACAATTCCGTCCACCCGACCCAGATGAAGTGAGGATTGCCATATCTAAACTGAAATCCAACAAGGCTGCGGGAGCTGACGGGCTACGCGCCGAGCTTTTTAAAGCCGCAGTCGATGATTTGGTAAGGAGCATGCACCAACTCATCTGTAAAATATGGTCGGAGGAAAACATGCCCGATGAATGGAACCTCAGCATTGTTTGCCCGATCCATAAAAAAGGAGACCCTTTGAACTGCGCCAACTACAGAGGCATCAGTCTCCTAAGTATCGCATATAAAATCTTATCTGCCATACTGTGTGAACGCCTAAAGCCATTCGTCAACAACCTGGTCGGTCCATACCAGTGTGGCTTTAGGACAGGAAAATCCACCATCGACCAAATATTCACACTACGGCAGATTTTGGAGAAAACCCAGGAGCAACAAATCGATACCCACCACCTTTTCATCGATTTTAAGGCCGCGTATGATAGCATCTATAGAGACGAGCTATACAGAGCAATGTCTAGTTTTGGCATCCCTACCAAACTCGTCCGTTTGTGTAGGATTACGATGGAGAATGCACGCTGCTCCATCAAGGTCGGTAAAGACCTAACCGAGACCTTTGATGTCAAAAAAGGATTCAGACAAGGCGACGCGCTGTCATGCGACTTTTTCAACATCGTTCTTGAAAGAATTGTTCAAAACTCGAACGCCAACACCAGAGGAACAATCTTTCAGAAGTCCGTCCAACTACTCGCATATGCCGACGATATTGACATTATTGGAAGAACGCAGCGTGATGTCAATGGCGCTTTTGTGGGTATTGCAACGGAGGCCGCGAAGATGGGTTTAGCGGTAAACGAGGGTAAGACCAAGTATATGCTGTCAACGAGAAAGGACACCCAACACCGACGTCTCGGTCAGAACGTCACAGCAGACAGATATAACTTTGAGGTAGTCAAAAACTTTGTCTACCTAGGCACCGCTATAAACTCAGACAATGACACCAGCGCTGAAATCAAACGAAGAATAACCCTTGCCAATCGCTGCTTCTTTGGGCTAAGAAAGCAACTGGTAAACAAAGCCCTCTCTCGAACAACCAAGATAACGCTCTACAAGACCTTAATCGTCCCAGTCCTGCTATATGGCGCTGCGGCATGGACTTTGTCATAAGCGGATGAAGCTGCCCTTGGTTGCTTCGAGAGGAAAATTCTTCGTGTGATTTTCGGTCCCGTCTGCATAAATGGTGAGTGGAGGAGGAGATATAATGACGAACTATACGGGCTGTTCAGCGACATCGACTTAGCCAGAAGAGTGAAGATCCAAAGACTGAGATGGCTAGGTCATGTAGAGCGGATGGAAACCAATACTCCGGCCCGAAAAGTCTTCGAATCCACCCCCGAGGGACGGCGCAGTAGAGGAAGACCGCGACTCAGGTGGCGCACGCAAGTGGAAAGGGACCTCAACCAACTATGCGTGCGAAACTGGAGACAGCTAGCTAAAGATCGAGCTGGCTGGAGACGCTTGTTGGTTGAGGCCCAGGTCCACCCCGGACTGTAGCGCCACCTTAAGTAAGTAAGTAAGTTTCAATTAATTAAGTTTTTGAAAATCATGCATATGTGTACATAGAAAACATTTTTTTTCAAAAAGTGGGCGTGGCCAGAATTGACTTCTATAATGAATTTACAATATTCGCAGAAGTAAATATGGCACATTTCCTGGCTTTTCGGGTTGATTTAATGCCAACTTTCACGTCATTCTGCCCCACTGTGCGTCGTCTGCAGCTCGGTATTCGTTCGCATTGTGTGGGGTTCTCCTGTGAGAATGAATCTTTCCAACTTGCTTCCCATTCAATGTGTGTTCATGGACACGGTCATCTTTAAAACGTCGACTAGACCACCTCTCTAGGGTGGATCGCTATTACAGATCGGAAAAGTTTACCAATTCCGACACACGGTCTAGAATGAAAGCAATTCAGTCCAGCAAATTAGCAACTCCATGGCAAGTCTTAGGAAACCCATGGAAATGGTAAAAGCGCCCTAAAACTTTGACTGTAGTCCATTCTAGTGTACACCTGACTAGGTAGAAGTGGTGGTTCATAGAGAACCTAAATAGCACTGCGTGCCGTTTTAATGGCACCGCTCTGATTATATAGTTGGTGACCCGTGACGTTGTGGGTATGTGCGTCGACTCCTACGCATTTGGACCTACATGTCTAGGTTCGATTCCTGCTAGGACAGGAAATACTTTTTACGGTCCCACCTCTTTCTAGTCACTGACATTGCTCAAAGAGTATAACTGTCCAGAAAAAGCTTCTCAACTTTGGCCGTTCGGTGTCGGCATAAAACTGTAGGTACCTTCCCCTCGTGATAGAACAATAGCACGCACAACACGAGTGGTGGCTGAGAAGCTAGGCCCTGGCCCTCTACGGGCTTTAGCGCCACTCATATTATTATTATTATATCTGATTATATAGTACAGGAGTGTAATTGAGATATCACTAAAACCAAGCTGAGGATTTTATGAAGGACATTAGTTCCCTACTATCCTTTGTAGGAATCTCATCAAGTAAGTTAAAGAAGGGTCTACCAACCGCTAGCTGCATGGCTCTTGCAAGTGCCAGCAGTTACAAAGGAAATGTGGTAAGGTCCTCCTCTCAGCAGTGTTCTTGCAGCTGCACACTGTCGCAGAGTTGTGTTGGATACCTAATTTTTCGGCCAGTGTCCTGTACAGACGTTTCGAGATCGTTTGTTCTGGATCGATTATACTTGATGTAGCACAGCTTTTTTTTTATTTGTCTGAGTAGTTTTTGACGATAGACTGGAGCACTCAAACTCAAAACTGGTCCATTGTACTACTAGCAGCAACCTCGGTAGGTAGGGCAAGTGGGCTGTCAGCGAATTCGCCAGCGCACTTGTGATACCTATAGTCGGACTACTACCACTGATCGACAACTCCAGTCATAGTGTGGTTAATTTGATCTCAACGGCAAATGGTGACTGGATCAGATTTGAAAACCGGATAAAAGCGTTGCTTTCACTGGGATTCGAACTGGGGACCCCTCTAACCAAGGACAGGCGAAAGCAACTCAACCAACTGCGCCATCTAGAACATCAGCACAGTTTGTTAGTCTGGCCCATCTGTGGTCAGTAATTTGAAGGGACTGCTTAGAGATATTTCCCTTGACTGCTTGTAGTGGTACAAATACTTCCTCTGCAGAACCTTGCCTAGCCAATTCATCAGCATTCTCATTTCCTGGGATGTCATCGTGACCAGGGATGTGGGCTATATTGAGTTGACCTTCCAATGATGTTGACTCGGCCCGACATTCCTCTACAAGTTTGCTTGCTTTTGCTTTGCAATACTTTTGATGGCAGCCGGGATATCATACTTTTGTCTTGGCAGGATATGTGGGTGTATTTTGGGCTGACGACAGTGGATAGCGAAAAGCTCCGCTTGGAGAACAATGGAATTATCTGGCAGTCTGTAGGCTTTGGAAATGTTGAGGAATTCTGAGAACACACCCACTCCGACAACGCTGTCCATTTTGGAGCCGTCGCTGCAGATTACCCAATTAAAATCCTTGCACTCCTGTCCGCTCTGTTCCGTGCTTTCCGGAATTTGAGTTTCAAAGCCATATAGTCCGTGGAGTTTTGTACGAGGTCCCTAGGAAAGAGATCTTAGATGTTGCAGTGACCATTGGGTTTCTCTGAGCCTGATGGCGCTGTATTTCTAACTTTTAATGTATAGATCGAGGAGTAGTAGACGTAGCATTAAGGTCAGGATGTCTGCTGGTGTTCTGACTGAGATCTAACTAAATCATCTTGACATTGGGCCTAGTAGGACTAGAGAAATGCGATTTCTGCCCGTTTACCAAGAAGGCTTCGGCTATTGCTCACCTTCAGAGATCTCAAGTCAGAGTCTCGAGCCAGTGACTATTGCCATTCATCGGCTTGAGACTACACTCAAACAGAGTCGACAGATTTCGCGTTTAAGTGATGAAAGGACGCACATCGAATGTCACAATGGGCAGCTATTGCAGCAGCATATCAACACGGAAGTCAAGCTGACTAACTCAATCGCTGTTGCTTTGGTCTCAAGAGGCGATTGATCAAAAAATAAAGCACCCTCTCTCAAAATCATCCAGACATTGTACGAGACGTTGATCATTCTAGTCATCCTCTTCGTTCCAAAAGCATAGATTGCGTCGGAAATGGACGAAGAAGCCGTCAGTTTTGGTCCTGTTCGCGTTGATGTCATCAAAATTCAAAAATGCCCTGTTCAGGCAAGTCATATATCAGTCTATCAACGCCTAAGACTGACCATATTTTGTAGTTCAAGGGGCTGTTGTTTGGGTGCTGGGGACCAGATGGCCACTTTATTATTTCGCCATGTCATAGTCATCGATATTGCCTTGCCGGGAGCGGAGTCTTGTTGGAAGGCCACGGATTATTTTCCTTTAGTCTCGCGTTAAGAGGCTCGAGAACGTTTACTAGGAACAATTTGCGGGCCCAGGTCCACTCCGAACTAAAGCGTCGCACAAAGAATAAGAAGACATCTATCAGAGGAGCCGAATTGTCAGTCCTAATCCTCTGCCGCCCCATAATCAATTACGACCGCCTTTTCGTTTACTATCAGATGTTCCCCATGTCAGCATGTGCACACACACCCCCGCTTCTCGTCTACCACACCAAAACATTGATTGCCATCATTTGTTCCACGAATCGTTTTTGTTTCAGTGAACTGCAATAAACCCAATTTTACACATGTCAGCTACGAGTTTGCACGTCCCTTGCATTAACACGAACCCCTTCATCTCGAAGACCCCACCTGAACTGGTCAATCCGCATCCACCCTCCATCCCCATGCAGAGTGTGACTACACTTGAATCAGTTGCCATTGTCAGCGAATGCAACAATTCCACCTGCAGCAGGATGTACTCACCTTGAAACCGTAAGAGGGGCGAACGACATGTCTGCTGATCCGGATATCAAGTCCCCAATTATCCCGTTCCACTGGACTGCAATGAGAACATTTGAAATTCAAAGTGGACCGCATTAGTCTCGATTCGGGCATAATTTGGTTTGGAAGGTGGGAAAAAAATAAAACTGAAACGAGTTCATTACCTTTTCGACCGTTGTGCTGTGGGGCCTTCGGCTCTTCACCGACCGGTCCGGTGGCGTCCTGCTCATCGAGGAGGTAGTCATTGGAAACGTCCCAGCCGTTGAGGAGCACATCTACAACCGCATCGCTGCCGGCGTCTGGCACGTTTCGCACCTCCGCCTCGGTGCCGGTGTCAACTTCGATTTTCGTCTGCGTGGTGGCCGGGCCCTGTTTGCTCCTGACTGTTCGACGTCGCTTCACGCCTTCGACCGGCGGCGGCGCTGCATCGAGTTCATTGCTATTCAAGCTGGCTGAACGAAAAGGGACATTAATTGAACTCCTTCGCGCTGGCCACTCTCCCCCCGCCCGTCGTGCGAGTGATACCTACCGCTGGTGGTGCGGCGACGAGTCCGTGTGCGTCCTTCTGGCGAATGATACCGACGCTGTTGTTGGCTGTTCGACTCGGAATTGCCGGGATATTGATCGTTCCCATCACCCGTCGTCGCTGTGTCTTTCGATTTGTGCGATTGCTTCTGCTGCTTGGCGCCTGTTGCCGCTCCAGTGCCCTTCGCCGTGCCCCTACCCGCCGGCGGGTACTCGTTCAGCGTGGAGAACTTCGCGCCGAATAATTCATCGTGAACGATGTACAAGTGAAATTCGAACTCCAGCTCGGTGGCAATGTTATCCAGGAGATCCATTGAGAGGCCATAACAGCACTTTGTTCTGTAATTAGAGAGGAGGTGGTTTGGTTAAGTGATTGCGGGGGATGTGCATTAGGTCCTTGCAGGTCGTTTTGTGGTGGCAAAGCTGTGCTGGGACTGGAGACAGATGGCAAGGGGTTGTTGATGGGATTTGACATTTGAACCATGATGGAATGCAGCAGCATTTGAGATGAGGAATCAGTTTAACATAAAGACCCTCTTCTGCGGATACGTTGAGATCATCAGCGATGTAAACAAAGAGCAGCACACGAGGTGGCTCTTGTGACAAGGCACGACGACATGCTCCGGTAGGAGGGCGGCAGTGTATTGAGTTGTGTCAACACAGCTCGGTCGTTATCTACTCAGATTCGTTAGCTGCAGTAAATTTTAAACGCATGCCCTCCTCCACCCTCCGTGTGCACTCAGTTTCTTGCAAACTTCCATCCAACGAGAGAAGGGAAACTTGAGGCGCACAGAATTTCAATTGCATGCAAAGTTTCACAATGACTTCTAATAAATATTTAAGACGTCGAACTCGCGGCAAGTGCTTCGCCAAGGAGAAGCCAAGAGTTTTGATTGGTATTCCGTAGAATACCGTTAAATGCTAGTAATTAAGGAATCGTCTGTGTAACGTTGAGCGCCAGATGTGCAAGGCCATGGAAGAAGCGCTAGCGGGGACGCGCAGTGGCTGACAGCAGTCAGCGGGCAGCGAACATTAACTTCAGCAAAAAGCAGGAGATTCGCGCAGAAAAACTCAGTTGTCGCAGTGGAAGTGGTCGTCGTGAAAGTTTAACTGCAACATTCGTTGACAATGTACTGGCACTTCTGGTGGCTGGCTCCGAGTTTTGTTCATATTGACAGTCCTGCAGGCGGGCACAATGGATGAGGACAATTGCTTGCTCGGACTGAAGCAGCAGAAAGTGTGTCCTCGGCTAATGGAACATGGATGTAGCTGAGCACATTGTTCGGCAGTGCTTGGCTGGGATGAGTCGCTTGGGGTGACCCATATTTTAAGGAACAAGAATTGGATGGGACAAGGCATTTTTTCCCCGACTTAATGGGAGCATAAGGACTGGTGTAGTGCAGAGCATCTGGGGTGGAATCCAGACGAGAGGGCCGAGAGTTAAGGAACCCCACTCGCCATCGATCGTTCTCAAAAATACTCGTTCCCCTGTCACTGCTTGCAAAAAAAAGAAAGCTAAACAAAATGGTTCTTTAAACGGAAGCCAATTATTGCATGTTCGCCCTCAAAACGAACGCACAACACCGAGAGCTCCGGCAACGAATTTTAAAAATTCATTTGAAAGAACACATCGTTCAGTGAACCGGGAAAGCACAGTCGCTGTTTGCCGAAAAAAAAGGAACCCCGACGAGGGAGGGGGGGAGGGGGGACTTTAAATATTTAATTTCATTTGCACAGCCATCGGGGGAGGAACACATACCCGACGTGTGCGTATTGTTTTAATACAGCGAGCACGGTTAACATGGTCTGTCAGCAGCTGGGACTGCCGCGGCATGCCGTCAGCTGTGCGATGTGCCTGTGGCGAAAATAATTATGCACATGTTGATTTGCTGCGCGGTTAGCGCATGAATAAGCATATCCACGCCACGGCCTAGCGATTTTCATTTCATTCTATGCGGAAATTCACACGAACTCGTGGATTTTGACGAAGGTAGAGGTTGAAATAATGAAATGTCAAGGTCCATTCGAGGGATGTTCGAAGATTTTGTCGTTAATCTACTGACACCATCAGCATCTCATCCTCACCCACACAAGAATAAAAAAAGAAGTGTACTTACTCATACATCGGATTGGGGAACGTCCCAGTCTCATCTGAAGGCACCTCGCCGCCATGCTCCAGTATGTCCTCGGTGAAGCGATGCTTTGTTTCAATGTTGTTGAACATGATGGTCAGGTTGTGCTTCCTATTTGGCAGCAATCGATGGCACGGCAGTCCGCGAAGGCACAAGCCGTCCTCGTCCAGTTCGGAGGCCATGACAAAGGGCGGCGCTAAGGCAGTTACCACACGAAATATCGTTCGTGATTTCGCCGACAGTCCTATCGAAGATGCAACGCTGTATAGGGCCAATCTAATGTTTGACTTACGCTGTTGTTCGTTACCTGAGACAACAATGTCTCCTCCCGGCCAGACGATTGTGTCCAAGTGCACATTCCTGCCCGAAATGAGACCGACACGACGCCACTTGGTCGACGGGTAACGCTGCCTGCGCTGCTGGCCCCGATGCCGGACTATTGTCATCTCGTCCTCGAACAGTTGCAATTGTCGCCCATTACCGTCGGGGACCAGATTTAGAATTTCAAATTTCGTTATCAAAGGATGCTCCCGGCTGCCGCCGTCCGACATAAGATCCCCGGACATCGCCTGTGCCGTTGATGTCTTCAGTGCTCTGCAAACGAGAGGGAAAACCACAAATAAAATTCTTCTTTTCTTAGTTTTATATGCACGACAGGCAAGGGACCACACACACACACGCACCACAAAAACGACAAGCACACACAAAAAAAAGGGTCAACGATACACAAAAGCTCGCCGAACGAGAATCCCTGAACCGCATAAGGGACATAAAGGATATTTTATACACGCTCCGACAAAATAGTTTGCCCTCCCATGGCCCACGGAGCGCAAAATGCCCCGACGAAGTGGCAAACCGCCACCACCGATGCGCCACACCCCCTCTCGAACAGGACATCGCCATAAAGACTCACTGTTTATGTGCCCCAAGATAGCCGCTCGGCGAGCCCTGAGCAGATCTTCCCGAGCTGCCACTTTGTGTCCGTCGGAATGTGTTATTCAAGATCAAATTGTTCTCGAGCGGGGGCCGTCCTTTGATTCGCCCCAGCCCCCCTCCGCCCCCTCCAGTGATGACGAGCACGACACTACAGATAATGATGATGAAAAAGAAGAATATAAAGCGAAATGTTATCGCTGCCATTCATGTGCATGGAATTCAATTGAATCGGAATCCGGGTGCTGCCAGAGTGGGCCATTGGATTTATTTGCCACCCCAGTTATCCTTTTGATTCCCGCGGGAGGAATGTCACCCAGGCGCTCCCTTCGGATCCACCGATGGCATAGACACAAATTGAATTGATTGTTCGAAATTGGTTTCGTTTCAACGTGATCCTCGAGCGATTGCCGGCGCGTCGAGTCGCGGCCTGGGGCGGGAGTAGAGTGCCTGATGTATTCTCACTCGCGGATTAAATTCAATTGAGTTTCTGAGACCGAAGTGTGATTTCCTAAAAGCAACTGCAAAGCAGAGTCGTTGATGAGTTATTCATTCGCTTCGTGGATGGCTGTAGTCAATGTGGGCGGGAGTGGGGACGTCTGCAAAGTGGGGGTGATTCGATGTTGAATTGAACACAAAATGCATCATTTTCGAGAGTTTGCCCGAAGTGCTGATGTCATTTGAATGGAGTGTTGGTCTGTGTGGAGATTGTTGCTTAATGTGGGGCGGATGGGAGGGAAAAGGAGTACGGATGCTGGTCTCACGGAGTCAATGACGGGGAAAAACAAACATTCAAACGGTCTTTTAGGACTCTCTAATCACGTCACTCGTTGTTTTTGTGTGTGTGAACTTATGTGGATACTTTGAGAACATCGACTCTTGTTTCGACTAGTGTGGCTCTGTTAGGAAATGGAAGCTTCGAAACAGATAGAAATCAATAGTCTCACTGAAAGAGTCATCATTCGCAAGAAACATGTTTGAGGAGTGGACCTGCGCAGGCACAACTTTCAATTTGAGCGTGACCCTTGTAGTAGAGGTAGACATCGGTAAGGCTGCGCTCAAATTGAAAGTTGTGCCTGCGCAGGTCTTTCTTGAGAGCGACTGGAGCAATAGTGGGGCCAAACAGAAATTCTCATTTCGGCTGACTGACCTAACAGCAGTCAACAAATCCGGTCTTTTGCCGGAGCAGGCTTGAAGGCGATGCTTCATTTTCATAGTTGGCAATATGAAGTAGCTGGTAAAACAACGTTTTTGGTGTCCCGAAGCGAGTAGTCATCTTCATCGACTCCGAGCCTGTGGAACAAAGCGGCAGAAGACACCGCAAAGTGATTCCTTACTATGGATAATAATAATATGGATGGCGCTTTAGCCCGTAGAGGGCTGGGTATAGCTTCTCAGGAGCTACAGTTTTCTGCCGACTCCGAACGTCCAAGTTTGAGAAGCTTTTACTAGACAGTTATATTCTTTGAGCATTGTCAGTGACTCGAAAGAGGTGAGGCCGTCAAACGTATTTTTTGTCTTACCAGGAATCGAACCCAGACACCGAAGATCAAGTGCATAGGAGTCGACGCATATACCCACAACGCCACGAGCCGCCACTCCTTACGACGGAGGCGATGGAAATGATCTGCAGAACCCAAACAAATCATCCGATCTTATTGATGGTCTGATGGTTCAAAGTAGAAGCAGCAAAAAATGAGACGACGCCCGCGTCAGTCATCTCGATTATGTCATCAATGACACATGAAAAATGTCAAAAAGGCTTACATCGACTACGAAAGGGACCTATCTTATGGATACATCTGGTAAACCAATGACCGACCTGAACCATGCGGTCGACCCTACATTACACTCACATGCAGTATATGTTGGGGCAAGATATGTCCAGGACAACAAGCCATTTACATAATTACAAAAAAATCAGTGATGTCTCACTTATACGAATATTAGGGAGAACAGAAAATGTTCCGTATACTTGAATACATCTTAGTAAATGAATCCAAATCAGTCTTGAATACGCATAATTGTTTGTCAAAGTATTGAAAACAACAGGAACAAACAGGGTTCTCTCTTTTAGTATCGATCCGCTAATGAACCACAAAAACTACGCTTTTTCTAATTACGTAAACTGGCCATCCTGCTGAGATCTCATCGCACTACTACATCTTCGGCCTTCGAATTTTTAACTTTTGACTAATGTTTTGATTCGTTGGAGTTTACGTCAACCTCTTTAAATAAAGGGTGTTTATTTTTAGAGGTATAGAACTTTAAGGTGGCAACACTATTTTAACTGGCGGCCATTTTGTCAGCTATCAAGTGTTTTATTTTTAGTTTGGTTTGGCATTTCAACATGAATAGTGCTTCTAAATTGTGTAAATTTATTTTGAAAATCATGGTTCTGTTCGACATACCTACCGCGCACCACGTCCATTTTCACCATGATCACTTTTGGTTAAATGGATATGTCAATAAACAAAACTGCCGTATTTGGAGTGATGATAATCCTCAAGTGTACGTTGAGACACCGTTCTTCTTCTTCTTCTAGTGGCACTACAGTCCGGGGTGGACCTGGGCCTCAGTCAACAAGATTCTCCAGCTGGCCCGATCTTTAGCCAGCTTCCTCCAATTACGCGCACCAATTTGGTTGAGGTCCTTCTCCACTTGTCGGTTTCGTGGGCGTCCTCTATTGCGTTGTCCCACTGGTTCGGAGTCCGTTACATAAAAAAAAACTGACTGTTTGGTGTGCCCCATGGGTTGGTGGAATAATTGATAAGTACTTTTTTAAAAACTATGCTGGCCAAAACGTTACAGTCAATGGTAACCGCTGACTTTTTCGTTCATCTATTGAACAACCATGATGTGGAGGAGCTTTGGTTTCAACAAGACGGCGCAACATGTTACACAGTTCGTGCCACAATTGATTTACTGAAGGAAACGTTTGTTAATCGCATAGTTTCACGTTACGGCCAATTCACGGCCTCCAAGTCGCTAGACCACGCCGATAAGCCCGAAATGATTGACCACTTGGAGGACAACCTTCGGCGGCGGCTTTATTGCCGATATACGACCACAAATGAATGGAAAAAGTCATCGAAAATTGGACTTCCAAATTAGACTACGTCCGAGCCAGCCGTGGCGGTCATATGCCAAAACATTGGCTTTCGAATAAAGTAAATTTAATGTCAATTTAAAAAAAATCATCTTTGTTTTATATCATTTCAAAGTGCTATACCTCTAAAAAAAAACACAATTTTTTAATCCCCAACGCTGGGAATAACATTACAAAGAGAAAGAGGAAAATGGATAAAGCTAACTACAAAGAAAAGTGATGATCACTATATCACTACACGCTTTCGACTTGATTTCTTCCACCATCCTGAACAAATATTTCAACAAATTAACACAAAAACGTATGTAATGGCATACGTATGAACTTTCTTCTTGAATCAATCTATCTATTGATGAAAACCGCATTGGAATTCGTTACGTAGTTTAAGTGATATACGCGTACATGCATCTGTAACGGTATTGCCAGGTATTTAAAGTCTTTAACACGTTCAAGTTCTTAAAGCAGTTACTGCAACAGGATGTATCGTAGTTAAAGGAAGAAAACTTATCATCATTCGATAGCCGAAAGTTGGTACATCACGGAGAATAATTGATTTAACATCTAGCAAAGATTTGCTTGAGTTAGAAAGAGCAGTATCATCGCAAAAGCAGTTACTTTGCCTTTGAATGGTTGAGCGAGCAAGTTCACATAAATCAAGAACAAAATGGGACCTAGAACAGAACCTCGTGGAACACCATTTTTGGAGATAATTGTTTTGGTTCAACACGCACTGTCTTAACACAAAATCCAATCCAAGTTGACTACCCTTTTGGGACACTCGTATAATGGCCTTGTTGACGGTGAATCAGGCTCTCAAGCTTGCCAGCTCGTCATTAAATTTTTAAATACGCAAGGATACATGAGGGCTCATCCCCCCTTAGGCGAATATCACACAAGAACGTATTCGCATGCACAGGCAATCAACCGGACGACTGCTTTATTTTCCCTACAACCGAATCCGAATTTAAGTCTCACAAGCGGATGAAGGAATCCGTTGCACCGACACACGATCTGGATCCTTTGAACACCTTGAACCACTTGCCCCACATCCTCTCTGACTCCGATAAGTGCTGTGAAACTCCCAACCGCCCCGCACATACACTCGCACAATTGCACAAATGCAAAGACATTAACTTGATTAAAGCCACGTTGAAAAAGTGAACTGAGCATCGGATACGCATCGTCAGTTCCCAGTTCCATCGCTGCCACAGCTCTCGCCGCATTGAAACAAATGACTTCCAAGACCGCGCACAAATGAGAAATTCACTCGTCGAATGTGCCGGTGTGTGGGTGAGTGTGTGTGCCCAGCAGATACGCTAACGAATTGAGTGCAATTTTTCGCCAGAGTTTAATTCTCCCGATACTTGTGCAATCTGTAATTGAAAATCCAGTTCCACCCGCACGGACATGCGGAGCGAAGTGGTATTAATTAATTTCGATGAACGCCGAGCGGACAGCCGGCAGAGAGTATGCCGGCAAAAATATCTAGCACGTGAACCATGGTCGGCCACAAGTGCAAAAGAGGATATCCTCTCGGGACGGAGGGCTTGTCCGGCGCACAAAGTGGCGAATAGTGAGCATTATCTGAAGCCTGAAGCTCAATTATATCGTGACGATGGATAATCGACAAATCGGAGAGGTGAAGGGGGCGCGAATTCCACCACCGATGAATGGATGCAAGTCCATGGCATGCCTGCACACGCAGATCCGTAGAAAATTCTATCGGATTTGGGTTAAGCGATATGTGTTAACGGGTTTTGTTTTTAATTTGTCGAGCGCTTTTGTCATGTGATTTATCCGCTTTTTGTCCGCTTCTTTTTTTCTGCCGCTCGCTTGTGTTTGCTGCGGTCTGTGAGCTGGCGGAATGTGGTCGCGAATTCAGTCGGTTTGGTCGTCGTTTTTCCACGAGATGTGGTCGTGTTAATCCGGAATGAATAATTATTTCAGTTATTTAGTGGGGAGTCCTTTGTTTGGCTAGAGAGCGTTTATCGGACTCAACAGATTATTTAGGAGGGGATTTAATCTGGGCTCATCCAGCAAGAGGTGTTATTTTGAATTAATGGAGAATCGCGAAATTTCCATGATAAGCGGCGGGGTTTTCACTTTAAATTAAAGCACAGACGTTGAGGCTAGAAATGGGAGGTGGTTTTTTTTTTAAGTCACCGTCCAGCATCACACCACGGGGTCGTACGCAAAACGAAAGATTTCCATAATTCCCACCGAATAATTCATACAAATGCGAGAAAAACCCTTAATCTCGCCCCTTTTCTGAGTATCATCAAAATTTAAAGCGTATTCCCAGATTCAAGAGTCTCGTGCGGACTCAGGACCAAGAACCTTCTTCACACATCCGTGCCCTGATTTATGCGCAAGGTTGAGCCGCCCCCACCACACGAATCCCATCGCAACAAAACTCCACAACTTCCACAGTCAAGTTCACGTTCCTTCAGCCACCCTCGTGGCTGCTATCCTAGTCGTCCGCTGCACAGCTCAGCTCAGACGTTGCTCTTTGACGAATCGATTGCATACAATTCATAGCGGTGTTTTATTTATGCTCCCCTCGCTGCCACAGCTCGTCGAGTGCACACTTGTATCTGTTTGTGCAATTGAATTCATTTCGATTAATAATTTCCCATTCGATTCATCGGCAAGGCCACGTGTGGATGGCGGTAATTGATGGCGGGTCTTTGAAGGATGCAGATGTGCTGCGCTTGTTTATCCTTTTCCCTGTGACACGAGTGAAATATTTTTGGTATTCCTTCTTTTTTTGCATTTATTCCTCTTGTATCTGAGAGTTTGTGAGTTTTTTTCTGAATTGGAAATTGAATGGCGAGCCTTGATTTTCTTTGATGCAACTGATGGCGTTCCGCGCATTTTCAGGCGGAATTTTGATGAGAAAATTAAATGATTTGACGCTTGTCGATTTTTTCAATCACGGTCTAATCGTGGACACGAAATTTGGCTGTGAACCCAACATCGAGGAACATGCCAAAAAGGACTCTACGGCTAGTCAAACCTATACAACTCGCCATCTGGTGGACTGCACACTATAGGGTGAAACGGATGGAAGCGGGGCCTTAAGGACTAGTCCCCCCGCAGGGCTGAACATGATTCTTAAACTTCCGCCGATAGACTGAACTGGCAGACAGATGGCGGCTAATACGGCGATCAGATTGAAATCGATGCACATGTGGAAAGAATTCCGTTCTGGACACTCTACTACCCTTGACCGATCCGCAACTCACTCACGATCACGATCTTATTCTGAAGTCTGACCACCAGACGCTGGATGGTCCTCTGCGAATCTTCATAGATGGATCGGGTGAAGGCGTGAGCTCGGCTGTCTACTCTAAGGATTTAAATATTCAATTGTCATTCCGACTACCAAATCACTGTTGGGTCCTTCAGACAGAAACCGCAGCTATAAAGTAAGCTCTGTCCACTCCTGTCTGCCATCCATACCCATCATCTACTGAAGCTTAAAACGATTTATCATACAAATCATAGATATTCTACTGGCACAGAATGCCTCTTCACGAAACAATTATGGCCTACTTTCGAGCCAAAAACGTTCACACAGCCTGATCGGAATGAGTAGGCCTAAACCCAGAACTCTTTTCGGCGTCATAACCGGGCAGTGCGCCATTGGAACTCACACCTCAAGACGAGGCCTCTCCTATATTGACGTCTAGTTTCAGGTTTATCATGCCATCAGGATGGTTCAATATCGAGACACCATGACGGTACGAGAAAGGGCTAAGTGGAATTTTATCATTATCCGTATCGCTATGTAGACCTAAGTGAGAAGTGCTTCGGCACCCACTAACCTAACCTAACCCAACCTAATTGAGTAATTTTGACCAAGTGCTTGGTGGTGTCGATAGGTCCATGCTAATACTATGCAACTAAAGGACTCGAGGGGTTCTCTTGGTTACAGACATGGTCGGAGTATCGAATGGTCTCGAATGTCATCTCGCATCACGGCGAAGCGTGAGTTCTTAGAAATAACTGAAAATCGTAGTAATTCACTGACCGATGACACCCATGCGTTCTTAATGCTTCCGCGCTTTGAACATTGTCAGAAACCAATTTCCCCCTCTATAATCTGTGACAAGGGTAAACATGGTCAGTCCCCCTTCATATTTTCGAGCGTCCGATTTTGAATAGTTACTCGTAACCTTTTAGTTCCCAGCTTAGGTGCATACTACAAGAGAACATAATCCCTGTAGTCAATGCTAGTCCGCTAGTAAAAATATCAACGAGCTAACAATTCCCTGCCACTGGTTCAACTCACAATGAAAACTGCCGAGGAGGGGAAAAGAAAAAAATCTCCAACAAGAGTAGCATATTTTCCCAATTCATTCATCGTGGAAAAGAGAAACCCAGCCCAACCCCACTTAACAAATCACCTGATTCGGCATTGCCGTAGCTTACATGGCCAACGTGATGCAAATTGCTACATCCCTCCAAAAACTGACCAGCTCTTCCCAGTCGAAGGATATTCACAAAAGAAAACAAAAGGCGAGTTGAAGCAGCGGACAAGCCAACAAAAATGTGGATGCTTTTGGCGAATTCCGCCGCTGTGTCCACCCTTAGCTGCGATATTTTGTGCGCTTTCACCCATTTTCGCCGGTGCTTGTTCGCCGTGCCAGAAATTTCGTTGCAGTGACCATATTACATCCAGAGCAGGTGGTAGGGCTGAACCATGAGATACCGACCCGAAAACAGCACCAAACGAACGCTCACACATTAATCTTCCACAGGTGCACCCATACAGAATCATTACCAACTGCTGCAGCTAGCTGGTGTCCAAATTTCCATGGCGAGGCTGAATAGATGACTTTCACAATGGGGAGTGGTAAAAAAAAAGGAACATTTTAGGAAAATTAATTCATGGCGCCCAACGGAAGCACAAAAATGAATAAACACAGCGGTGGGTGGTCATAGTCGAAAACTGGGTTCGGTTTAACTATCTGTTGGGTGAATGGGCAGGCCTTCAGAGTGTGTCCATCGCATCTGGACGAACACAAAAACAGGGGTTTTTGTTCGTGCGTTGAAATTTCACTCCGCCGCCGAATTAATCTGTTGTTGCACAAGGTCATATGTCATAACGGTAGGTTATTTGATGGGGACTTTGCTCAGTGCACCTGGGCTCATTACGTCAGCACGTCCACATCGTTCATTCTGCTATAGGCTTCACAAAAAGTGCTTCGCAGAAAGGAAACCTCTTGGAAATCAATGCTGGCCGTAAAGGGAACTTGGCTTGGATTCGTTAAGTCATTTTGTTGCGTAAGTTTCAGCGACTAAAATTGAATTTGTCGTAGTTTCCAGACAGTTTTGAGTTAGAATTTAAGTAAAGTCTAAGTTTGGCGTCAATAAGGTCTCGATAAAGTAATGCAAACTTAGCTTGAACTTTGCTTTCATTTTGAAGTTTTCATTAAAGCTTCTTCGGATGATTCTACTGTTAACAGGTCTGCATCCAATGATTGCAGGCTGTCTCTAAACGAGATGGTTGAGCATCAACAATGTCATTGTGCCGGGACATTGTGACACACCGGGCAATTGCAAAGCCGATGAACTCGCAAAATGTGGTACCACCTCTTCTCTAAAACCAGGAAAGGGATCGAATTTCTATGCCAATAGCTACAGTTTGCCATCGTCTACTCGACTCATTTTGAAGAACAATATGGACGACCATGTAAAGAAGGCAAACGTGTCGTTCTTAACGTGCAAACGGGCCTTCGGAAAAAACATCTTGACGTACGACTCTATAGTATAGTGGGAAGCATTGAAGAAGAAGTATGTTCTCACACAGCTAACCAGAATCCAAAGACCAGCCTACCTAGGTATAATAGGTTGCCTCAGAACAATACCGACGGCAGCGCTCGAGGCCACTTCCTTCCTCCCTCCTTATGACTTATTTTGTAGCAACAGTACAGCCACAAGAAGAGACCAAGCCAGAGACCATATGGTCACGCTGCCATACTAACAATCCTAGCCCCATAGAGGAAATCTGTGAGAGTCAGCATAAGTGAGATATCCTAGGTGAACTCGGTGACCTTCTGTTGGGTACCGGGACATACTGGTGTCGAATGTAACGAAAAAGCCTCGTTCCGAGTTGGAAGACTCTCTAGCCATCACGGATGCGCATACGCCACTGAGCTCCATAAGCAAGAAACCAGAGGAGGAAGCCCTAAACGGAGCCAAAGCTTGATCACGTAGCCTGAGTAAGGGGCCAACATCGAGAGCTCTATACCCCACGCTGAGTAACAAAAGATCAAGACTATTCTTAATCGCAAGGATGTACGCACGCTTATAGGCACATAGGCACACAGTAGCATGACCAAAAGGGTCGACGGGGCACCCTATCACATACCTACCTATCTACCATCCTCTTCAGATACACACAATTCGAACAATCAACCACAAAAGACATCACCAGCATTAAAACAGAGGAAACCTGGCCAGCATTAAATCTTAAACGATCACTCTGTCTGCCCAGACTAAGCAGACTTTCACGCAGGACGCACTGCAGAAAAGGACATTCAATCAATACTAAGCCATCGAAGACCATTCGCTCCTATCGGAAGGTGTGGCAGTGGATAGCAGGTCAGTGAGAGACAAATCGATCGATGATTGTTGGGAATCTGGAATAGCCAATTCAGGTCTCGTCGAGTGAGATCACAAGATTAAATGTGGAATTCTAACGTCGCGTTGTAATAGTGCGTTTTACGTAGCCGGTCACGGATTATATTCGCGTTTCAGAGTTGTACTCCAATGTTGCGTTTTAAAGTTGCGATTTACGATTGTGTTTGAATTTCATTTTCTAACGCGGCGCCGTTTTCTAACATCGACTCATCAGGTCGTGTTTCAATAACTTCAACAACGTTTCGCAGTTTAGAGTCGCGTCTTACCACTGTGTTCCGATTCAGCGGTTAAATATCGCATTCTAATGGTGCATATTACCGCCGCAGTTCATAGTCCCATATGCCATGTCTGTCAAGTTCTAACATCGCGTTGTTATGATGCGTATTTGTTCGGTGCATGCACCTTAACGTTTTATTTCCATTCCTTTCCAAACGCTTACTGCGCTTTACAACGTTGTCTTCCAATGCCTCTTCGTTAAAGACTCGCCTGGTTAGGGCTGAAGTCGATGGTTGTACCTCTCGGGAGCACAACCGGAGGCGGCATGACCTGTCCAGGATGTAGACAGACCTGATCTTCCGGTGGAAGTAAGAGTAGGCTGCTGTCTGATAGCACAACGGACCAGACTTTTGAGTCTGTGTTCTTAAGTGTAGTGTTCAACGTCACATTCTAATGAGCCATTCATTAAGCGCTTCTTATCTTTAAATTTAAATAAAACAAAAGTGAGTTTGAGATATCATCGACATTTCTTACTCGTTTGAAATTCCAATCGATGTCACTATGAATGGTATTTAATATCGTTCAAATGACCAACGCGGTTTATCTCTGTGGTTCGCATCCGGATTGTCCAATTTCCCATGATTCTCGCTCATAAGTGGGGCTGAATTTGACCGACCGTCATGGATTGTGTTGACTTTGAGGGTCGCTGTTGTTTGTGATTTATTCGCATACACCTACGACTTCAGAAAACGGGGTGTAATCTCACGCTCTCGGTGGCCAGTTCACATCACCTGTACAT
The DNA here is from genome assembly GCA_907269125.1 of Eristalis pertinax. Classification (NCBI taxonomy): domain Eukaryota; kingdom Metazoa; phylum Arthropoda; class Insecta; order Diptera; family Syrphidae; genus Eristalis; species Eristalis pertinax. The sequence continues at coordinate 60,122,145 of OU026148.1, read as the reverse complement.
GCGATGACCATGCCCTAGAATCGCTCTTGCCGAATTTCCATCGTGGCGTAAGCTGTGTGGCAAGTAACGCTGTCCTGTTGGAACCACATATCGTTGGTGTTCCTGTTATCTAAATTCAGGACAAAAGAAGTTGGTAATCATCGACCGATAGGGTTCGCCGTTGACAGTGATCGCCCGGCCAACGGATGATACCGCCGCGACAGCCCAAATACCACACCAAACAGTGACTTTTTCGGGATGCATTGGACGCTCTTAGATCTCATGTGGATTGGTATCGATTCAAATTCGACAATTTTGTCCAGAATCCCAAATGGACCTACTCTTATGGCGACCGTAAATGGAACGTTGCCCGAACAGAACACCCATTTTGATAAAATTGTATCTTTTGCGCGTGCTGTTGCATGCTATACCCGTCCATAGAAATTTGGCACAACAGATTAAATAAACTATAGCCAATTTGACAGATCTAGCTTCGACAATATGGCCGATTATATATGTCATGGCGCTCAACAGTGCATTATAAAGTGCCGTACTTACGCTAAATTGCACTGGAAAGGAGTAGATACACATCACATGTCACACAGAGCGCGTTTTGCAGGTCGCATTATGTCAATATAATCGTCGTTCAAGACCCGGCCTTTCTGACAAAGTCTTAAAAGCGATAACAAACCAAGTAACAATCCCAATTAGTTGGATGATTTCGTTCATCTTAACAGAAACTAAGGCATCCCCTAATCGCATCCAAGATGAGCCCAAGATCATGTTGGTTTTATCCCACTCCAGGGCAGAGCACTTATACCCTTGTAACCACATGTCAAGCTCGAGCGCTTTTCATGTCATTTAACATCCCCCCTCCCCCTAAAAACACTGTGACCATAATATAAACCCATGTCCATCAAGAGGGCACAATCCACCCTCCCCCCAGCACACAAATCCAGCGGCATTACATTTGAATTGATTCCACGCAGAGGATAAAGTTTCGAAGCCCCCCCCCCCGCACAAATGAGCTCACATGGAGTGCCTTAAAACTGTCGAAACAATAAACAAGTGTATCCACTGCACACGCTCGAATCAGAGCGAGACAGCCGGTCGGCCAGCCCACATGCTCGTCGGATCAGTCGGAGTCGCAAATTCGAAGATTAAATCGAAAGCATTCAGCTAATTAAGCTAACACCACGGATGAGGACCGATCCGGCGTGCATACTTAAGTCTTACGAATTATTGCCCCAGCCACCGCCAGGGGGTGTGTTCGATAATCTGTTCGCAGAATTGCATGCGGCAGGAAGCATGTTGCCGACGTGCCGCTGAGCGTTCTGCTAATGATTTATGTAATCGGAATGCTAATGCTCGATAATGCATTGCTTCTGATCGCTGTTCTGTGTGCACTTGTGTGCATTGCGGGCGGGATGTGTTCGGGAGGAGTATCGCACACACGACTGGCTGATAATTAAATTTGTTTAAATGATAAATTAAGGACGCCTGCATGAGTTATTGCGCTCGACCTTGTTTCGGGACAAAGTTTTGCGAATGTTGCCCGTCTAAATGGTGATGCATTGGTTTTGGCTTTGGGGCCAACTGTGTGGGGAGCTCCTCGATACGAGAGGGCTGTGCGAAAGTTTCAACTATTGTCAGGGTAATCAGCTAGTGGGTTTTTTGCGGGACTGAACGGAAAGTTTTATCAGCCGGTTCATGCATATACCCGAAATGAGTTTCCATTAGTTGCGATTGGTTTTCGAATTCAATTTGTTTTTGCGGGACGACGACGGATAAATGTGCGATTTTGTGAGAGTTGGAGTGGAATCCAATCACTGGGCATCACTCTTCTGCCGGCGAGCTATTGTGAAACAATTTGTTGGGACACCGAAAATCATTTTGGGAAGAAAAAAACGAGTTGTTTTCGGAATGTCATCGCAAGGAGAATGGTATGAACTAAAGGGTGTTTCTTTTTTAATCCAGTGACAACTTCGGACTCGATTGCAAACTGTCAGTATGGTTGAATGTCAGTTATTTGTGGGTGCGGTAGGCCTTGTACGTGGTCCAGCTACTTTAGACGCCTGGCTAGACTCAAGTCGCACAACTCATACGGATGCCATCTATTCAAACAGACGTGTCTTTGAAATTGGAATTCGAATATGTTGGTTCTTTACGCAAATCTTTGATTATTCCATACTGTTGGCCATCTTCACAAAACAATTTTCGGCAATTTCGGCAAGTATCGCTTACATCGAGACGCATTCGACTGCATACCACCACTGAACAATCATAACGCCTCACAGTTAGCACTCACAACTCGCGGTCTGGACTCACCCCATGCGCCCGAAAATGCATTTACCAGCGCCCCTAGAAGAGAATCTGTCCAGGAGAGTGTTATCGATTCGAAGCCGTTCAACTCTTGGTTTGAAGGCTTATTAGACTCAGCTTCTGCAAGAACTGAATTCGAACGCCAACTACTTGCGTCGAAATATCGCTGAAGGGACCCAGAATCTACTGGGATTGGAGCTACTATCATCATCGTCATCATCTTCTGACCCACATGAGCCACATCGACTCCAACTCATCAGGAGTTATGCCCGATCGGTACCAGACGAGATTTTGGACTTGGAACAATCCCATTCCAGGCACGCCTCGGAAGTAGTGGTGATGGGGATATTCGTGCCAAGTTCCTTTCCGTTCGAAGAAGCAGCGCTGTCTAGAGGGTATTTTTGGTTGAATCCGAGGACCACTCGGTACTGTAGCGCCACACAAAAAAGAGGAAGACGATAAGGCCAATTTTTACCCCAAAAAAGCAAAAGAAAAAAATCATTCCTCATCACTTGTGTCACTCACTTTCTCTGAAAGGCGACTCCGTACCCTGTCACCCTCCTCATTAGCTTTTGGTGAGAGACGTCGCCAACTTTTAATTTTTCTTCAAAGCCTCGCCCTCGACCTCGTTAGCTTTTAGTCTCGCTGTGTGAATGCCGAAAACCACTTTAGTCTCACATTGTCCTCCCTCGTCTTTTTTGTGTTGTTCGTGGAGCTGGGTCTCAGTTGACAAGCCTCTCCAGCTTGCGTGATCTCTGGCTAGTTGCCTTCTGTTGCATCCACGCCTAAGTTGGTTGAGGTACTTGTCCCTTTTTGTATGCCAGCTTAGACGCGGTCGTCGTTTGCTAGGAGTCGAAGACCGAACCGGATCCTAGTTGTCCATGCTCTGTACATGACCTAGCCGATGACGTTGGATCCATAGACGTCTGGTTCTGGATCTTGCATCGAGAAGGAAGCGGCTAAGATGCGTCTTGCGGTCAATGAGGGTAAAACAAAATATATGCTGCCCACCAACACCGACGTCTTGGACAAAGCATCACTAAAGGCAGCTATTGTTTCGAAGTAGTGAAAGACTTTGTCTACCTAGGTTCCGAAGTTAACAATGACACCACCGCGGAGATCAAGTGAAGGATTACCCTTGTCAATCGCTGTGTCTTCGGGCTTGGAAGGCAATTGAGGAATGAAGCCTTCTCTCGAAGAACCAAGATATCGCTGTATGAGACCTTGATAGTCCCAGGCCTGCTATAGGGCGCAGAAGCATGGATACTAACCAAAGCGGACGAGGAGATCCCTGGTCGATTCGAGAGGAAAGTATTTTCTTTTATTCTTGGTCCCGAATGTACTGATGATGCTTGGAGGAGGTGACTGAACAAAGAACGTCGATCTGGTCGAACGAGTTCGAGTCTCTCGTCTATGATGGCTAGGTCATGTAGATCGAATGACCACCAATGCTCCAACCCCGAGGTACAGCGAGGTAAAGGAAAACCATGTCTCCGGACCTCAATCAGCTGAACGTGAGTAGATGGAAGCAACTGGCACAAGACCGTACTAAATGGAGAAGCATGTTGGCTAAGGCTCAGGTCCACCTCGGACTGTAGCGCCATCCAAACAAGAAGAAGAAGATGCCATCAATGCATACACGACGCACCTTCTAGACGAAGAAGACAAGAATTAGTTCTAATGCGCTTTCGAAAGTATTGTCTACAGAGACAGAGAAGTTTTGTTCGACTTCAGTCACGACTTTGCCTCCTCGACCTCAACTAGGATGGGGTGACGGCATTCTTGTTTAAATCGAGCATGTCACCTATGTTCGGTCATCATTGCCGTCTGCGGGAGTGATTTCTCTGAAGTCTCAGCATATACTGCAGCAATGAGCATGCCGTAGTTGGAGCGATGATTATCCACACAAGGTGATCTTGTATTCAGAAAAAAAATCTAGTGCGACTGGTGAAGTCGTGCGTTCATCGGTGCTCGCCAGTGGGACATGATTATTGACATTTCCGTGCCCCAATGGAATGGTGACAATATCGAAGAGATGTTGTTTCAGCAGGAAGGCGGTTCATAATTGACAGCAATCGAAATAATCAAAATTCAATTCAAAATGAACCCAAAATCGCTAGTGTGGATCCGTCAAATAGGCCTCCAAGCTTTTGTACAGCCGATATTCTAACCCAGAACATAAGCAAATCCATGTAATAAGTTCCACCCAAGTCCGAACAGTTGTTTAAAAGTTAGAGCTCCGCACACATCGAAACATGAAAATTTGAAATTTCGGTGTAATTTAGAATGTGGTTGTCCTCCGCAAGGATGGTGAGTGGAGGAAGCATTAAAAACACGAACGGCCGTTCGGAAAGTTTAGTCATTCATCTAAGCCTTCATTGTTGACAGCGTGTATTCCTCCAAACTTCTGATTCAATAAGCTACTTTAGCTTAGTTTTGGGTCTCTTGCGAATCTGATTCATTTATCGACCTCAACCTCGAACTTCAATTTGGAATCCATAAACCAAATTTTCAATAATCTGCTGATATTCTATGGCCTCGTCTATTGCTCTCAACGAATGTGTTCATAGTCCTTGGCTTGTGAATATTCCAGAATTTATTTCGCTTTGCTTAGTCTTCCCACCTTAAGACTTGACATCAAAATCCAAACAGTCTGCTGTTGACCCCGTTTGCGTCAAGAGAGACAAAAGCATCTCACAGTTTCCTGCAAACCCACAAGCACTGCGAAGCAAGTGAATGCTTTAAGCCCCAAACTTCCATCACTTCGCTATTCACCATCGCATCTCCGGTTGAGCAACTTCGACTTCAAGGAAAATTAATCACGAACAACCTAATGTACTCCTCGAAGGTTGAAATCTGAGAGGAATCGCTCTGATTTCCGGGGAGAGAGACGCACACCGACAAAAAGAGGAGAATAATAAAACCTCTTATGAAACATGACTAAGCCATTTCCTGGCAAACAACATCCCATTACACATAATTCCAGTCCCGCAAAACACTTCCTTCCTAGGCCCCAAAAGACGCCATAGCGCAGGCAGGCAGCCAGCCCAGGAAGAGACGAACAAAACTGCCAAAGGAATCCTATCTGTCAGGATAAATCAAGTTTTCACAATCAAAAGGCGACCCTTCCGATACCTTTTTGCCTTCACCTTCGACTTCCATCGGGCTGTGCTCCGCTGCTCCTGCTTTGCCGCCCCCATGCTACCGACCGCGCCGTCGGCTGGTCCTTTTGTCGTGTACTTTCCGACTACCTTCGTTTGACAATGAAAAATGCTTGTCGATTTGAGTTTTCCTTTTCTTTTTTTTTCCACGTTGGCATCGACTTTTGACTGAATTGCGCGATACGGGCCAGTCACGGGGCACGTAATCGACATTTGTCCTCGCTGACACATGTGCACACGTTTACCGGGCCGAATACATATTTGATTTGGACCAGAAATAAAGTCATGGTTTATTGCCACATCCGTTGGGTGGCGCTGATAAGTGTCAATTTATTTTATTGTTTCCATTTGACTCGTTCCGTTCGAATTTTTGCCGCGACGAAGGTTTTTTTTTGTTGGTGTCTCCTTTAATCGAACCGGGGCTCAACTTTTGTGTTTTTCTTGAGTGTGAACCAATAACGGTTATGTGCTGTTGGCATGCATTTATGGCTCACATGGCACTACGCAATTGAATTCGAGGCAACAAAAACTTGGGCGAAAAGGTAAGGTCCTGTGTGTGCCGCGAGTTTTATTGCCTAAGTACGTGATTGTGATTTATTGCCGGGACTTTGGTTGCTGACGTGTAGTTTTCCCCTACAAATCAACAACTAATTTCGATCTGGTGGAGGAAAACGGACGTTGAGCAAGTGTGTGATTCAATTGGAGGTAACAATTTTGATCTGAGATTAAGTGCAAGGCTTTCAGTAGGAATGGGAACATGTTTGACGCAGCTTATTTGTCGGGATTTCGTTGAGATCCGTCGACTTTCCGGGATGTTTTAGTAGCTCCGAAAATGTCACCTTAACAACGGAGGCGATATGTAAAGGGTGCCCCAAAATTAACGCAAGATTTGGCGAACTTTGGAAAATATCGAAAATGCACAAGATGGACCTGGTTGGCATGTGGTTCTAGCATGATGGTACCACATGCCACTGAGAATGCGCATCGATGGATCGAACGAAGAGAATTGGATCAATTGGGCGTCTATTTCGTGCACTTTGGCGCCTTTAAGCTAGTTTTTATGGGATTATGTCAATTCACTCGTCTATGCATATAAGCACGCGTCATTTGAAGCCTTGGAAGACAACGTTACCCAACCGTGTCATTAGCGATGCTTGAAATAGTCCCTCAAAATTGGATTTGAAAAATTTGATTCGTAGTCAACATTTCCATAAAATAATCCTTGAAGAAGGCAATTAATCAATTTATACAGTCTTGTAACTTTTCCGTACATTTAGGCATATCCGGTCACGGTTCCTAGTATCGGACAACAGTTGAATTTGTATTGTCTTGCTGCAGTGCGTGTTTGGATGTGAGTATAATGTACAGCGATACTACCTAAACAATAAATGAAAATGAAATGAAATGAAGTATGACTGCACAATATCTGCAGGTAACCATAGCAGAAAAATGCAGCATTTTAGGAAAATTAGAAAAAGGCATTTTGGCTAATCGATGGGCCGTGAATTTTCAAGTCTCTGAGGCTGTCATTCCAAAAATTAAAAAAAAAAGAAAACAAAATCGTTTATACTGTAGCTTCGAGTACCTGTAAAGACATGAAGAAGACAACTTTACATAAGCCAGATAACGGGGATATGGAGAACCAACTATACGAATGATTCTTAGATCAACGCGAAAGAAACTGTCCTATAAGTGGTTTTATTTTGAAAGCCAAGGTTAAGGACTTTTTTGCACAAATCTATCCAAATAAAAATCGAGATGATTTTATGGCAAGTCTAAGCTGGTTCGTTAATAGCAAGCGCCGATATGGAATCCGTCGATATGGAAATTACAAACGAACAACTGTACGACGCTGATCAATCTGGACGTTTTTTTATGTCTTTCTGAAAAAACCTGCGTTGCTTCTTACATACGAGTACATACACACTCGTAAATATTTTTGAAATTGGATCAGTTTCGTGGAAATGTTAAGAATTCGCTACCCAAAAACAAACTACTTAACTTTTTCGAGTCTCTACTATATCTGTTGGTTTACACGTAACCTAGTGACAAAAGTGCATAGAAACTGTTCATCCAAGTTATTTTTGGGAAGATTAGATGTCTTCGAGTAGTGAAACCTTAAGTGTCAGGGGTCAAGACATAGCACGGGCGAAGGTATAGAGGGAATAAGGTAGAGGAGGAACCTATGCAAATTTGTCTTAAATATCGGCGGGTTATAGTCTGTGGGAAATAAAATGAGAAAAAAAATAAAAATTAAGAACGAGTCTCTAAATGCAACTGTGCGTCCGAAAGTAATGGTAAACTGATGAGCATTCCTGGCGAGAAGATTAATGAATTCATGGAGAGGAGGAATGCAGTTGGCTACCTCACTTGAGCATCGTTTGTTAAAACAGCGATAATACACGGACAAATAAGATCGGGTACGTCGATGTTCGAGCGAGTCTAATGACTCTGCGATATTGTTGTCTCCCATAAGTTTTATCGCTCGCTTTTGGATTCTATCTAGTAGGTGCAGGATGGTCTTGGGGGGCACCAGACCAGGTATGAGCATTGTACTCAAGCTAGGGGCGGATATACGCCATATAACTGAAAGCCAAATCAGAGGGGGTGAAATTTTCTGGTATCGATTAAGGAAACCTTAACATTTCGCAGCATTTTTGGCGACCTCAAATATATGATTGTTCCAATGATATACATACCAAAGATGGAAGGCTTTCCGGTTTCATCGACACAGTTTATCTGTGTATTATCTATAACGTGGTCTGTAAGCATTTGGTTTTCAAACTGAGTAAATTGCAGAAATATCAAAAAACATGATTTTGACGATTTCACATAAAGTGCAATAATCGAATATTCGTGCATTTCTTCGTACGTTCTCTACTTTTTATATGACATTACTTCCGAGCCCATTTAACATCTACGGTTTTGCAATAATGCGTTCAAAGGCTTCATTATTTTTTAAGGATTTACCCGCTCCAATGAGCAATCGGCAACTGCATCCTCGTTCAATTCTGTATTGTTGCCTGTTGTTCCAAAATTGTTAACCTCAGACTGTACGGACTGTGCCGTTGTCTCACTGCTTGAACATTGCCTATCATTCAAAGCAATGCTGTGCCCCCTTCGAAAACCGTGACGTTCTTGACCATAGTAAAATCTTCCACAGAAATGTCTTTCACCTGATCAGCCGATGAGGACATTTTTAGAGTAATAAATGTGCAATTTTCTCCCATGCGTGTTATTTATCTCATGACTCATCTAAATACAGTGTGGGCCAAGTACAAGTTTCTTTTTAAAAATGCAATAAAATGAACAAAATTAAGTTATTTCCATGTATTATGATTTTATTAGTGAGAACAAATATTCCCATTAATGATGAGGTACAATGTCGTTCAAGTGGCTGCCTCGGCTAACTTCGCAGTAGCGCATTCTGTTACCCCAAATTTCCCAGACTTTATTCACGGTTTCGGACTGTAGCTCACGTATTGCTTCGATGATATTGGCCTTAAGTACTTGAATCGTTTCCGGGTTGTTGGCATAACATCGGTCCTTCACGGTCCTCCCCAAAAAAAAAAAAGAAGAAAAGTGCAAAGGTGTAAAATCGTAGCTCCAAGGCGGCCAATTGACATCGCCAAGATTGCTGTTAACACGATTTGGGAATTAGGTGCGCCAAATATCGACTGTGGCATGCACTGTGTGGCTTGGGGTGCCATCCTGCATGACGCGGAGATCGTCCAAGTTCATGCCTTCAATTTCAGTAAAAAAAATTTGGTTAACATTGCTCTGTAACGCATGCCGTTGATCGAAACGTTGGTCGCAGCCTCATTTTCGAAGAAGGCCTCAGCAGCCACATTCTCATCTGCACCGCACCTTACGACCACAGGGACCATGAATGTTGTCCGCCAGCGTACCAGTTTCACGCATTTTTTGCTTACTGGGTACTGGGTGCTTCACTTCAGCCGTAGCGGGAAACAGCTGTCACTGTCAAATTAACCTATGATTTAAAAAAAAAACCTCTAGATGGCCCACCCTGTGCTAGTGCAGTCTTCACCAGCTGGTCTTCTTTTTCTGGCGAATAGACAAATTTTTCATTCATCTAGAAATGTTCATTTTCTTCACTTTTTAATTTTAAACAATAACCGTACACGAACAGCGCACTCCGTAAATTAAAAGTGAAAAATGACATTTCACGTGTCAATTGTCAAATTTATCCCAGGGGAACTGAAATTTGGGTAACTTCGGGCTATTCATATTCAGGCTGTGAGTTAAAGCAAAATCAATTTTCAATTCTCCGCTTAAATCTCGAGCTATGACCAACTGTGAAGTTCATCAACTCTCGTGTTTCCGGCAAAAACCACACAACCCTGGATTTTTTTGTGAGTGAAGTGGTATTTCTTGAAGCGCAGTAAATCTTTCGCCGGTTTGAAGATGATTTTGCGATGAAATTGGTTATTAAAGTTGTCGTCACCGATTCGGAATTTTGGTCGTTGTTTCGCGAACCTTTGCACGATGAAAATGGTTTGTTTTTACCGAATCTTTTCACATTGACAATTGGTTTATGTCCCAATTGGAATAACCGCCTTCACAAAGATATGTTAAGGCCCAAGCGAACTACTCGTGTGTTGCTAATACTAATAGTCTCTAACAAAATTGATAATAAATAAACGAGCCACGCAGAAGAAAAAGCACACTTTTGTCATCCCTTGGAGGTTAAGTGTGGTTTTTTCTTCTGACTTGCCCGTTCATTATTTTTTTTTATCAAAAACGATTACCGAACTTATCCTTAGCTGAAATGAACCTAATTCTGCGCTGACTTGAACCTCGGACACGAGTAAATGTCTGGAAAGTTCACTGGAAATGCTAAGTGGGTAGGTGACTTGTGCCGGGACTGTATTCATTTCTCATTAGTTCCCCATTTCCACCTTATAAAATTAACAGTGTGGGCATTGCCAATTCTGGTTCAAGAGAGCTAAAGTAATCATTTGAACAGCTTGCTTCATTTGTTCGTCAAAAGATTGAATTCTGATGACTTTCAAAACAAAAAAAATAAGAGAATTTTCCTCGTATTCTCCCGTAAATTGGCACCCGCCTGCCCCTTAAAATTGTCCGAGTTCGAAAAACCAGTCCCAACGGCTGCTGGCATAAAGTTTTCAATCAAATTTCTCAGAAGACAGATAATAAATCAACGAAACCCAAACATTGGATTGCATTGAATTATGCAACGAAAAGTTACTCCGCCGGTGTCGGCCAGAAGGACATCCGTCGCACGGTGCCCCCCTCCCCCCCGGCGATTGGTCGAGCCCTGCGAAAGATGAATTTAAGTTTAAGGCAACAAATCGGAAACTTACTTTGCAAACATTTCAGCTCTCAGGACGTCTAAACGGCTGGGGCTGCCGAAACAGCCGCCCTTGAAGTAAGGTGTCCCCGAACGGCGGCGTCTGTCATTCCGTGCGGCCTGCTGTGCCTGCATGCCCGCGTCGGTATGCCTGTTGGTGGTGCTGTCTGAAGTTGTGCCGTCGCTGGTGGCATCATCGTTCAGCCAGGACGTCGACGTGGCCCTCTTCACTTTGCCCGCGGTGGTTTGTTCTTGGCCTCTGTCGTCCACGTTCACGTCCACGTCGTCGTTGTAGTTGCTGTGGTTCACATCGTGTACCGTGTTATTGCTTTTATTGCGAAGTCCTGCAACGTCCTCGGACGACAGTTGCTGGTTGTTTTGATTGGTTAAGCCACTTAAGTTTTGATTATAACTACCACCACCTCCGTGACCCGTGCTCCGGCCACTGTCTGTTGCTGCCACTGCTGCTGGTGTTGCAGTGCGTGTACGTGGGCGTGGACGGGTGCGTGTGGGTGTGGGTGTGGGTGCGGGTGGTGGTGGAGGTGTTGTGTGTGTATAAAAACTAGAATTCAATTTGTTACTATCACCGCTACTATTGATATCAACATTGCTGTTGGGACTACGTCTAGATTTAGTGTTATCGGCTACTGTTTCGCTACGAAATGTTTTAATACTATTACCGCTAGGAATATTTAAACTACGCACTGAACTTTGTGTCGGGGTTTCACTGTTAACTGATTCGGACTGTTCGTCGGGGACGCGTCGCTTGCGCCTTCGACGGCCCCGGCGGCGACGCTGTCTCCCTCGTGCGTTTTGCCCACGGCCCGCGGGCAACCAGCTGAGATTGTCGCCGTACGGATTGATGCTGACGCGCTGGCGGTTCTTCTCCAGATCGCGAGCGGCGGCGATTTGTACCTGCGCCCAGGTGGAGGCGAACAGGCGTATCGTCGAGCGAATGAAGTTCTGATCGACGGTCATTTTGACCGGCCGCAGGGCGAGAAGTCCCACCGGGAAGTCCTTGAAGTGATGGAAGAGCACATGCGAGGAGGCCGACGAGGCGTTGATCCCGTAGTGCAGGGACGAGGTGCGCTTCGGCTTCGGGCTGCGGTGATCGGCGGTCTCGTTGGCCAGCATCCGGCTGTTCAGGAGGTTGTAGTAGGAGTCGAGGTTTTTATTGTCAAACTTATTCGCTTCGAAGAGCTGCCGGAATCCGGGCTTCGGTTGTGCTGCGTCGTCATCGTCCTCCTCCTCCTCCTCGTCGCTGTATTCCTCTTCGTCGCTGCCGCTGGATCGGGTGGATGAGTCATCGCTGAATTTGTTGTTCCCCGTCTCGAGACTCTCGTACGAGTTCTGATTGAGACCAATTATGAGACGTTCCTCAGCCGTCGACCCCGTGCGGGGTGGCTGTCCTCGTTTGTGGGCGGCGTCGAAATTTCCATCGCTCCGGGAATCCGCGTCCCCCCTTGGTGGTGGTTCAACGGCATTGTGATGGGAACTCCAGTCGGCGTCGAAAGCACCACGCTGATAGAAGTTGGCTTGTGGTTGTGATTGACGCTGATGCTGTGCCACATTCGCACTGGGATTGTATTTCCCACCAGAAATCGCGTTATTATCGTTACCGGCGAATTGTTTCACAGCCTCCGGGTAGTTCATCAGCTTGTCGGTTGCGCCATCGTCTCCAGTGTTGTCGGTGGGATCCACGACCGGACTGGGGGTTTTATTTACATCGAAAAACTCAGCCGTGCTGCTCGTATCGGCCCACAGCCAAATGAAGTGCCCGCCGGCCATGTTGAGCCGTTTCGCTTCCGACATAACATTCCGGGCCGAAACCAAGTTGCACAGGAGGAGCACTATGCCTCGCGTGGAGCGGGATATCTCGGCCAGTTGTCTGTGAAGAAAAGAGAACAAATGAGCATTCATGTGAAAAAAGGAGGAAATTTGATTTTTTTTTTTTTGAATCAAAGAAAAAATAGTTCCTCCCTCTGTTTGGGGAACGAACGCCTTAAGGTGGATGTGGCGTTGGTTATTGAACGTCCCCTTTCTGTGGAGATGGTGATGTGGAAGACTAAGAATACCACGACCGATTGGATGGATGGTCGTTTGTTCTGGGAAGGAAATTGATTCTGTCGACTGCCACTAGAAGAGCGGAGAAGTCACCTGCGGTCACAAGGGGCGTGCGGAGTAAGCTTAACCGGAGTTTGATCGTCGACCTGGAAGCGTTTGCTGTACTGATTTATGGGTGGCATGCGGTTTGGTGTAAAAAATCGATTCAGTTTCATTTACGGACGATCTTTGGAAGAAGTTCTTCATGTACACTTAACGAAGGCTGTGTGGGTTAACTCATCAGATGCCCCCGGGGAGCGACTCGGAAGAAGCACAGGCCGCTTGAGAATCACTCGTTCTTTCGATGAGGATGCGAACCAGAAAGTGTACCGATCGGCATCTGCGATAGCAACTCTGATTGCACGACGAAAAGCAAACATTTGTGTTCAGCAGCGGTTGTCTGACAAATGTGTATGCTTCCCACATGAAAACAAGCTTCTGAAGGAGGCTCTAAAACGTCTGCATGACTTCTTATATGGATACACGAATTGACTGAAAATTATGCGCATGTCAGAACCCAACGAACAGCATACAGAAGAATTCTCAGATTTCAAAGTGCTCATCATTGATACTGTTGGAAAATCGATTAATTTTGCTCCCCACTCAACTGAGCAAACGCGGACGCAACTTAACGAAACTTAACGAAACTCAACGAAGCTTAAGTAAACTTAACGAAACTTAAGAAAACTGAGCGAAGTCGGTATTTTGGTCACAATGATTCACTTCTTCTGGCTGAGGCCCAGATCCAATGGAAACTGTAGTGCTACCAGAAGAAGAACTGGATAATTTCGTTGTATTAACTTGATTGCTTGAATGACTTCGTCCATTATGGTTGGGCCTTTATTCTGCAAAACAGAAGGTTCGAGTACACAACGATGATGAAGTGTTGAAGATGTTCACACCTAGGAGTCGGTCAATTCAGCTGAAGACATTTGTCCAGTGATGCCCTTGCCTCAGGGAACGGGGCAGGAACCAATGAGATTGAAGGGAATGGCGGTCAATTGGACATACATTCTGAAAGGAGGGCATCTGCATAGCCAACCATGCCATGCAATGGGACCCTTTTAAGCAAGACAGCGAAGACGCGATGGTCCAACGTTAACTTCGGACAGAGTTCATTCGTAAAGCTTTTCCTGAAAAAGCCTCCAAAACCAGGGAAAATATTGAGTTGACTGGATGACCACTGCCAAGTCGGTCGAGGCAGTCATTCGAGTGAACAAATTTTATCGAAAAGCTTACCACTTTCAATGAAGCAACAATCACTGGCAAATATCGCCCTTTTTCGAGGGCCTTTGTAAAAAGAAACCGTCAGATGAGTCACCCTGTAAGCCGATGTATTTACATTTCACTCGCACACTCACAGTCATAAGCTCACATGTGAGTCAGCTCGAAGTGTCCATGCGAAACATAAAAATATCTCTTCGGAATCTGTGTACATTCGGTGGCTGCTTCATTTTCTTTGAAATGAAGCCGTCGGGTGTTATTGACTGTCGGGCTTAATGAAAGGAGTACTGATTACATTTTGTGTTGACTTTGTTTTCGGGGGGAATGGAGCCAATTATGGCGATGGGAGTTTCTTTGCGTTACGCCTTTGCTTGGTGCGTCCTTGAACACTGCAGACACACCGGGGGTGTCCTTGTTTTGTCGCCGGGTCTGTTGATCTCTTGATTCTCTTCGAAAACTGGGCTGTAGTTCCTTGAAAGTAATCAATGGATTTGTCTACATCTACAAACCGAGTCATTTATTTAGCGTCGGTGTACATCAGCATTCAACCACCGGACCACTTTAATCGAGAGGTTCTTGCTCACGTACGCACGATTCAATTGGATTAAGTAAACTTCTTCCATCAAAAAATGACAAGCGTTCAAATCGAAGACGTCTCTTAAGAGCCACCGCCTGCAGCATAATTACTCAGGTGTCAATGTGGACATGATAGCCCATCGAAGAGCGATTAAAGGCTTAAGGACTCATTTGCCTGGCGATTAATTGCCGAGAATTAAGGGTGAATTGTGCTGATGAGCTCCGCCAATTTGAGAAGTTGATCGAATGCTTTCGTCGACAGAGTCCTTAGATATGTTGGGAGTAATGGGAACTTTTCGTGTCGTGGGAATTTGGCGGTTGGACGATCATTTTTAGGGAATTCATTAATCAATTCATGGTTATGGCAGTAATGCTGGATTTATTCAAGGGACAATTTGATTCCATTTCATCTTCTATATGAATTGGGGCAGATGCCTGACGTTACCGCATCTCTTCTCGCTCAGTCTGGTCAAATTCCCACCACTTTCTTTAGTAACTGGGGCTGGAACTTCGTGAACGTTGCCTTCCCAGTGACGTCACTGTCGACTACAGACAGACAGAGGGAATAGCCTTAAGGTCTGACATCAAATATTTCTTGTGGCCACTCGACTAAGCCCACTTAACGCGCTGATGCGCCCTCCTACTCTAATTCCGCCACACGTGCAGTGCCCCGCAGTCTTTTTGAAAGACCTATTCCACTTGAAGGCTATCCCCGTGGGAAATGAAATAAGTGACAATTGAAGCATAGTCCTCCCCTTAGCTGGACACTAACCCTCTGACCAGGAGAAGATTTCTTGCCAAATGTCGACCAATGTCTCACAAGAAAGGAGACACACTTTGACTGTACCAACCATCGAGGCATACGTCTCTTCAACATCGTGTACAAGTTCTTCTTCTGTCCGTTTTGTGTGAGCGGCTCAGCCTGACAGGTCCTTCTCAATGAAATTTCAGGCCCGAGAAGTCCACAGTAGACTAGATTATCATATTGCGACAGATCCATACCCAAAACCATTCGTCGATTCCAAGGCTGCATGTGATGACCTCCATAGAGACAAGCCACACTCCGCCATGTCTAGCTTTGACACCCAGCCAAACTCATTGGGTTGTGAAGTATGACCATGGGAAGCCCTCGCAGTTGCATCATGGCTGCTGACGAAATACTAACACATTCAAAGGATGAAAGGATTTAGGCCAGGCGACGCGCTTCCAAGTGATTATTTCCAACTTTATTCCTGAGAAGGACGTGCAAAGAATCACTGATCAGCACTAGACGCACTGATGACATTGCAGTGATTGGTCAGCAACGAGCAGTCAATCAAGCACTTGGCTCGCATTGAGACGGAATCGATTGTGGTGGACGGGGCGAACACGAAGTATATGCTGAGTTCTAGAAATAGCGACGTCTTGGGCAAACTCCCGAAATAGGCAACTTTGACATCGAGATAGTGAAGGACTTCATCTACCGCGGTTCCCTCGGAAAATAGTCCAAACATCATCAGCCGTGATCTAACGTGAAGTAACTCTTGCCAGTCAATATTGAGCTCAAGAGGCAATCTAGTAAGAGGGCACTCATGTGATGGACTAAGCCTTTTACAAAACATTGGCCATCCCAGTCCTCTTTGTCATGCACTTTGTTTAACTAAGAAAAAAGTTACACATCTCATCGCAAGCTGCTCGCGTCATCGCCGAAAAATGATATTTTGTTGACGTCAATCGGTACGAGTGTCGTTTGGATGGGATTGAATGGCACTCACTAAGGCGATGGCAATAAGGCAACATCAACATCCGCCGCAGAGGCATGGACTATATCGACGGTGGATAAAGAATCCCTTGGTCCTTTCGAGAAATAATTGCGTTTATGTCATCTGAAAGAGAAGATACGAGCTAAAAGGGCTTGCGTACAGCGAAATGAGTTCAGTCCGGCTTCGACGGATCCAACGCCTAGTTTGGAAGACTATGTAGAGTGCATGCACAACTTGGATCTAGTCCGAAGAATATTCGAATCCGAGTCAGAGGAACTATGCAACGGAGGATGCCTACGTGGTGGAGCAACCAAAATTAGAAGACCCTCTCCCAATTCGTTGGAAAAAATTGTAACACCATTGGTATAGGAGACACCGCTCACTGGAAAGCAATAAGGAGTAGACAAAGAAGGAGATTCCACCCAGCCAGTAAAGTACACCAAACTGTGATGATTTGTGATCCCCTCGGCGTCTCTATAAGTGATTGCGGACTTTGTTTACTGAGGCAGTCATTCATGTCGTAGGACAGAGCTAGTTTCACGATCTGAACCACGATTATCGAAACAAATTCACACTATTCACAGCAGCTGCTCAGGCGGGCTCTGTTCATTACAAAAGGGCAGGGCAAAGTTACAGCTAACCAACTCTTAACTGCCTCATTGGCTGTTACTAAAAACAGTGACGTCGACTTGGAAATCAAACTCTTAAAGAACACCCGTCGGCCGTCAGCTCTCTCCACGCAATCTCAGAGATCTGCATGCGTTTGGCGTCAACTTGGGTTAATGTGCTCCATTTGTCCTTGAATTTGCAAGACCTAGTCAATTTATTCATCTGAGTGATTTTAATCCGAAGTCGATTAGATCCTGACAAGTTATTGGCACACGTTTCCTAAGATTTGGACATTTGCAGCTTTCTTCCCAAAGTTTATGACTTCTATTGCCAAAATTATCGACGACAACGTTTAATTCAGCCCATCCAAGCCGGCTGCACACGTCAAGTTCAAAGACAAATCTACCCTCTACGTTTTCAGTTTCGAATTCAATTATCCAACGGTCCATTTCCTGCTTCCGCTATTTCTCAATCGAAACAATACGTCTTGGCTAGTGAGAAACTGGCTCGGCAATTCACAAGACCACTTGCCTCCCGTAGACTCACTTCCTGAGATCGACATAACTCACAATCGCACCGAAATCCCACGAACAAACACAAGTTTCTACCGAACAAGGAGTGCTTGGGCTGCCCAACTCTTGTGGAACCACATCGCCCGCTGGTCGAGGGTAAGTCACCAAGACCACACCCGATCGGCGCATCCAATCCGTTTGGCAAGACAACCACTACACCTGGCTCGTGTGCAGGCATTTCATGGAACCACATTTCCCCAACAAATGTTTAGCCACAATTCATTTGCAAAACATTCCACTTAAGGCCCCTCGAGTCGAGTCCAACTGCCGGGGCCACTCACACTCCCGGGTGAAGTCACCTCATTCTCATTCATTCAGCCGACACATGGAGATAATATCTCCTCTTCTATTAGCTATTACCCATCCGAATCAGTATCTTGATAAACGACCGCATTAAATTGTATCCCATAAATGGCAAATACAAGCACATCCTTGAGAATCCTTCCGGCGGCACTTGAGATAGAGCACTGAATGAATTTCCTACACACTGCCAAGATAGGCGACGGCATTACACGCTCTTATCCCATTAAAAATGAGTCAGTATTTGCCTGTGGGGCATAATGAAGAGCTCCTCGTAAATTGCGAAAGGGCCAGCATTTGCTGTGAGTCCTTGTTGTTGTTCTTGTATTTTCTTGTTTTTTTTTGTTGCTCTTCCTTTGTTCGCTTTCGGCGGAGTCCTTCTCGCGGATTCTATGATTTCTAATAAGGTCGTGACCTTGGCGGTTGTAAATTTCCCGAGTTGAGAGCTAAACGAAAAACAATTTGGGACCGAAGGTGGTTGTCAGATTATTGGGCGATTGTCGGGCGCCATTTTTCATCAAATTTTTCCTCGTTTCGGCTTGTTTTCAAATCGGATTTATTTTCCCTTGCGCTTGGGAAATGATGCTAACACATTAGGATATCGAGATGTGCGGATCAGTGTGCTGGGGGTGCCTAAACGGAGCCTATTAAAATGGTAATTAGGCTGATGAGTCTGAACCGCCAGCAACGCCGCCAGCAACGCCGCCGCCGCCGCGTCATAAAGCCGGGATAAGCGATCGACATCGTTAAGGTGTTCCCGGGAGTGGCTGTAAATTTGATTCAGCACCATTCGGTGACATGGTCAGAACGTGTCAATAATTTTATGTATGAACTGCTTCTTGGTTGTTATTTAGTTTTTCTTCTCCCGTTTGACTGATTTATTGGGAGCGTATGGTGGGTCTGCGGATGAGCGGATTTTCTTGCAGACCACGTAGTTCTTTGTATTTGAAATTTATTGCCATCTGACGCCCGACATATTAAGTAGATGCGAGCAGATAATTGGGTGAGTAAAAGGTCATTTTTGTTTGGATCCAATCTTATCTGGCCAGACAAAGTGGACAGGAGGTTGCTGTTGACAGCAAATGCTTTAAAATTCAAGGTTGCAAGTTGTTGGGACGCTAAATGCATAACCATAATGTAGGTGCGTAGACTTAAGTCAACTTTAGGAAAATCGATTTAATACAAGCACTGTGACCATAATACACACTTTTCTCAGTTTCGTTAAGTTTCGTTGAATTTTGTTAAGTTTCGTTCAGTTTCGTTGAGTTTCGTTTACGACTGTTTTCTTTAATGAGCGTGAAATAAATTGTTCTCCACGTACGCAAATGACATTTGGTTGTGAAATTTTGCGTCAATAGCCAGAAGTACTTATTGGCACTTTGAAGTTCAACGATGCCTATTGCTGCTTGTCCTCCCATTTTGATGCAAGCATAAATCTAGGTACGTTCCTTATTATTAGCCCTTTTTTTCGCTTTCATTTCACATTCTTTTCATTTTTAAAGGAGCGTGGGCATTGCGCTTCCTTTTAGACGCTTCAACGAATTTATTAAATTCAAATCAAAATTATACCCAATCCCGATATGTCTTTCAGATCCTTTCGTACTTGCTGACAATCTAAAAACCATTCATTCGCTGTAATTAATCCTCTGAACTGTTTGCATTCCACACAAATAGCTGCCCATCATCCAATTTGACCGCAGTAGACTCTCTATCTGTTTGCGTTGTCACCATCCAGCCCTTCATGCACACCGATGGCAATAGCAAGGGCGCAGCGTATCATGGGGTGACTTTAATTGACAGAACGCACTTCAGTGTCTGACGAATGCCATGCGATGGACAAGTGCACTTGAAGCCACAGAAGGACATGGGAGGGGTCACCAAAGAGTGATGTGCTGGTCGCCAGATGATCATAAAGAATTTTATTTTCACATTGCAACCCATTCCGGTTTGAACAAAGCCCCCTAGAGATTAAGATAAGACATCAAGTTGCGTGTGTTTCTTTTCGTGGGAGACAGCGGTTTGATTACACCGAATTTCATATGCCACAGAGAAAGTTATTCTGCTGGGACTAATGAATTATTTATGGACCAGCCTAAGCCACATAAATTTCCACACATTTTGCTGGAGTTTGCAGAGAGTGTGTGTGCAAACCAGATCGGAGAACAACATTTGATAGCCGTTCGAGTTAACGCTCACTTTTGTGCAAGGACAACGTTAGCACTTCGTTCTCCTCAAGTCTACTGCAACTGACACGTTCGCACGGAAAGCAATCCAAATGCCTTGAATCCTTTAGCAACCCTTAAGCCAGTCAAAGGGTGCATAATTCAAATTGTTGTCTTATTCAAATCCAATCGATGCTTCATGAATCATTGATTAATGATTGGCAAGTAAGCCGATTAGGTGAAGACGTGAAGTGTGAGCATGCTGTGCATTCCCTTACTGATGAGTGTCGACGACACGAGCATTTGCATCATTATAAGTGTTCGTAGCTAACTTATGCAGCACTCACTTCCTGCTTAACACAAGCTGGTAGGTAAAAAAAGATTTGGATTCAAAGCAATATGTATATGCATGGAAAAGCAGGCTTTCTTGGAGGAGGACGTTATTTTTAGAGATTTGGTTTTCAATTTGGCATCACTGTTTGGCAGTTAGGAGTTGGTTAGCTGTAACTATGCCGTGCCCGTTTTGTAATAAACAGAGCCCGCCTGAGCAGCTGCTGTGAATAGTGTGAATTTGTTTCGATAATCGTGGTTCAGATCGTGAAACTAGCTCTGTCCTACGACATGAATGACTGCCTCAGTAAACAAAGTCCGCAATCACTTATAGAGACGCCGAGGGGATCACAAATCATCACAGTTTGGTGTACTTTACTGGCTGGGTGGAATCTCCTTCTTTGTCTACTCCTTATTGCTTTCCAGTGAGCGGTGTCTCCTATACCAATGGTGTTACAATTTTTTCCAACGAATTGGGAGAGGGTCTTCTAATTTTGGTTGCTCCACCACGTAGGCATCCTCCGTTGCATAGTTCCTCTGACTCGGATTCGAATATTCTTCGGACTAGATCCAAGTTGTGCATGCACTCTACATAGTCTTCCAAACTAGGCGTTGGATCCGTCGAAGCCGGACTGAACTCATTTCGCTGTACGCAAGCCCTTTTAGCTCGTATCTTCTCTTTCAGATGACATAAACGCAATTATTTCTCGAAAGGACCAAGGGATTCTTTATCCACCGTCGATATAGTCCATGCCTCTGCGGCGGATGTTGATGTTGCCTTATTGCCATCGCCTTAGTGAGTGCCATTCAATCCCATCCAAACGACACTCGTACCGATTGACGTCAACAAAATATCATTTTTCGGCGATGACGCGAGCAGCTTGCGATGAGATGTGTAACTTTTTTCTTAGTTAAACAAAGTGCATGACAAAGAGGACTGGGATGGCCAATGTTTTGTAAAAGGCTTAGTCCATCACATGAGTGCCCTCTTACTAGATTGCCTCTTGAGCTCAATATTGACTGGCAAGAGTTACTTCACGTTAGATCACGGCTGATGATGTTTGGACTATTTTCCGAGGGAACCGCGGTAGATGAAGTCCTTCACTATCTCGATGTCAAAGTTGCCTATTTCGGGAGTTTGCCCAAGACGTCGCTATTTCTAGAACTCAGCATATACTTCGTGTTCGCCCCGTCCACCACAATCGATTCCGTCTCAATGCGAGCCAAGTGCTTGATTGACTGCTCGTTGCTGACCAATCACTGCAATGTCATCAGTGCGTCTAGTGCTGATCAGTGATTCGTTGCACGTCCTTCTCAGGAATTAAGTTGAAAATAATCACTTGGAAGCGCGTCGCCTGGCCTAAATCCTTTCATCCTTTGAATGTGTTAGTATTTCGTCAGCAGCCATGATGCAACTGCGAGGGCTTCCCATGGTCATACTTCACAACCCAATGAGTTTGGCTGGGTGTCAAAGCTAGACATGGCGGAGTGTGGCTTGTCTCTATGGAGGTCATCACATGCAGCCTTGGAATCGACGAATGGTGGTGACTATGGATATGTCGCAATATGATCTGGTCTACTGTGGACATCTCTGGCCTGAAATGGCATTGACAATGACCTGTCAGGTTGAGCCGCTCACACACAACGGACAGAAGTAGAACTTGTAGGCGATGTTGAAGAGACGTATGCCTTGATGGTTGGTGCAGTCAATGTGTGTCTCCTTTCCTGTGGAATCATTGGCCAACATTTGTGAACAAATCTTCACCTGGTCAGAGGGTTGGTGTCCAGCTAAGAAGAGGACTATGCTTCAATTGTCACTTATTTCATTTCCCACGGGAATAGCCTTCAAGTGAAGTAAGTCTTTCAAATAGGACTGCGCGGCACAGAACGTGCGGCAGAATTAGAGCAGGAGAACTTTGACGGTCGTTTCAGCGCGTGAAGTGGGCTTAGTCGAGTGGCCACTGGGAAGGCAACGTTCACGAAGTTGCAGCCTGAGCTGGAATAGATGTAATCGCGTCCGGCATCTGCCTCAAATCATATCCATAACAATGATTTCGATGAGTTTTCTTTTATTTTTGAGTCCCTTAGGGTGAGCCTCCCTTGAATGAACGGGCAACTCTCGGAAAGACGGTCCAAGCTAAATTGACTGAAACTCAAATTCGAATGTTCTTAACCCCCTTCAGCAACAACTGCCACTGTTTCCTCTTCAAATGATTTCGGTTACACTCCCGCCCGAGAATCAGTGAACACACATTGCCGACCTTGATCAGAAATTCCTCGGAATCTCCCCAAAAAGGCGCTTTCAGCAGAAAGCCGAATGCTACATCAATATTTTTGGCCGTAAACAATGCGAGTAAAAAGCACACGAAGATGTATCAGTCAACAGTGCCGCTTAAATTTGCCGCATCAGCCGCATGCACACATCCCGAAGAGTGCGGAAGAGTTGTAAAGTTGCTCCAACAAACTAAGTTGCTGACACTTCAACTGGCACCGCTCACTTGGCATGCATCTGAAAAGTTGATGAAAACGCTAAAACAAACATGAAAACTTTATGATTGCTTTCTACCCGATTGCCTCACAACAGCGAACCGCTCGCATGCAAATAACTTGAGGTTCAGCGCTCCGCATACCGTGTCGCATAAATCCAACCTTAAACGCATAAAATTTCAAGTTATGGCTCTAAATTCGAAAATCATTCATAAAATTTGATCGTAAACCGTCCCCAGCTGAGTGTGCTCCGCGGGAGGGTGTGGGGAGCATCACCTACGTCGCTCCGACTGTCTACCGCGGCGAGTGTCACTCCTAATCAAGCTGAGTACTGAGCAAACCTCAAGCCTTTAACTGCTGTGGCGAATTAACAGAAAAACAATTCGAATTGTTTGTGATCCATGGAACCCTTAAGCCCAAATAGCCCGACCATCGATAAGCATCAAGACTAGACTCATAAGTTCACAACTCCCTTAATGGCCCGAGCTAGCCTTCGCCTTCGCCTGTCGTTTCCCCCGGCGGCGGCAGAGGCGGTGGCAGAAGACAAGAATAAAAAATAAAAACAAAAACATAAAACTATTTCCATGTCAATCCACCCAGACCCACTCGCAAAGGAGTGCTCCGCCCCCATCTCCGCCTCCTCCCCCCACACAAGAAACTATGTACGAGTATCTATGAGTATGTTTATACCCCCTTGCGCGACAATAAAACATCCACCGCGCCCACCCCTCGGTCGACTGTAATGCCATCACAAGGGGCGAACTGAGGCAGACAAACGCTCGCATGGAAATGTTTACCATCTTGTACGTACGTACGTACACACACACACACACACACGCAGCGGGAGTATTTTAATCGGAATCATCGTCCTAGATTCCACCCCTACACCAGCGATGGGATCTGTGGCAAAGCGAAACGCGCCATTATCCGAAATGAAAGGAACAACAGCAGCAAAACAAACGAGACTACGAAATGCGAACAGACTTCAGTTTCAACCCTCCGAGGGACGACGAACTATGGACGCGACCCCGCTCCGTTTTGGTGGTTCCCCGTGCGCTGTGTGCTGTGTGCACACATTCAAGGTCAAGGCAGAACTCAGCTCGCATCCATCTTCTGTGCCACGGTGTCGCAGGGTCGTGGGCCGTGGGGATGCTCACACTCACTTTCGATCTCTCTCTCTCTCTATATCTCCCTGCTCATGGCCTACTAATGTCATGATATGCTGCGTAGCGCCACGCAGTCATAAATATTAATCTTGTGCTTCTGCCCTTAACTTCTGCCTTCTATCATCCCCGACTTTGGTGCGCGTCATTTTCAATTGAAGTTGACACAAACAAAGGGGGGCTGTCGAGGGGGGGGGGGGGGGGGTAGAAAACTCACTTTTTACGACGACCCCGGAGAAGAGGAGCAAGGCTCTCGAAAAATGCATGAATGATGCTCACTTTCGTGGGAAACTGGGACATCCTTGTTTGTCGCTGAAATACGGCTGGTGCGAGTCGGTGGAGGCATTCTTTGGCGATGTCCTCGCAAATCAACTTGTTTACAAAGATTTTCTTCCTCTCGCAAGGAGTATTCACTGAGGATGTGGGTCCTTTCCATGTTTCCAGTAGGATGGGGCTGGTGTGGGTAGTTTTGAAATTTATAGAAATTCTGGGGCTCTAGCGTATTGCAGCCGCGGTGCTCATAAACCATCAATTCGGGTTCGTTGGGCCCGACCTTTTTATGAAAGTCGTAAGGCAGAAGCTCTACGGATAGGACTGGAACACAAGTCGTCTACAAAATCGCCTCTGGTAGTCATTCTTTTAATGGAAGCGTATATTACCTCTTCATTCACTACTGTGGCTGGCGAATAACACAGTAGTGGCCTCAAGAGAGTCATATTTATTATCAAACGCAATCGATCGATTCCACTCGTGAGAGAACAATAGCACGAGTGGTTGCAGAGAAACTAGGCCCTGGGCCTCTACGGGCTGTATTACTGTTATCGCTCGATTCCGACGGGCAACTGACGTCTCAATTGCGAGAATTCACATGTCTCATGAAAATGGTCACGTAACGAAGCCATTACTTCACCAGCTCTGTGTCACGTGGAGCCGTTCTGATCAAGCATAAATCTCAGGTAAACAAAGTCAGTTAACCTTGTCCCCCCTTCGGGTAGGGGTTAGAATATACCCGAGTTAAGGCATGCCTGTAGTAAGAGGCGACTAAAATCCTGAGCCAGAATACATCCCTGCTCCAGTGCTCGTTAACACGACGGTAAGAAGCTCACAAATAAAGGATTATTTGTACAGTGGACTGCGACGCATAGAATGACAGATAACACAATGGCTGCCTTCGTCTTCTTTTTCTAATGGCGCTACAGTCTGGGGTAAACCTAGGTCCCACTCAACAAGCCTCTCCAGTTGGCATGATCTGTAGCCAACTGCCAGTCGTGGGATATTATGCCAAATCTTACCGGTAGCTTGACCAGAGGCTATAGTCTGGTGCCATGGGAGATCAGGAAAGCCCCTGAGACCTGCATAGGTTTTCAGTCTGATCGCTTGAAGTTGGGCAACGCAAGTGGAAGTATCGTGGTGGCTGCGCCTTTCTGAGAGTTTGCTGGTATTGAAACGGAAGCGGTGAAGGACAAAACGAAGTAAAGATTCGTACTAAAACACATTAATTTGAAAGAGAACTTAACATTTGAAAATGATATCATGTAAATGCTGGCCACGACTACGTCTGAGGTTGTCCATTCGGAAGGTCCACTTTTGGGTGACTCCTTTGAGCGACTGGTATCTGACGGATAACGCGAGTTAAAGTTGGCTTCTTCCAAAGCGTCAATCGTAGTTCGCTTCTTCCTGAAGACTTGAGACTTTACACATCCTGAGAGAAAATAGACTAAAAATGTGATATCGCATGATCCAGGCGACCAATTTACCGTAGCAAAACGTAAATTAAGTGCTCACCAAAATGATTTCTCAACAAGTTCATTGTTTCACGTGCTGTATAGCGCGGTAGCGCCGTCTTGTTGAAACCAGAGCTCACCGAGAGCATGTGCTTGAATTTCAGGAACCACATAGCACATACGCCGAGCCAAGCTGCTGAGAACGACGACGAATCGATTCGTCACGTCAGTGAACGCGAACACTCTCAGCTACAGCTGCTATAGTTTCTTCACTACGTGGATGTGGTCTAACCGGTTAAATATCATCCAATAATGTTAACTCGGACTCAAATTTGTAATAGTGGTTTCAGTAGGTCGATTATGCGCACCGAATCGAATCCCACGAAAAACATTTCTCACAGAACGCTGATTTTCGTAATACAGCTGAACAATTTGGAGACGCTGTTGTGCTGTGGGTGTTTCCTTGACAATGACAAAGCAGTTTGATAGGAGTCACGCACGATCTATCAAAAAAAGCCTATTGAAAATCAGACCTCACGCACAACATCGACGACTCGGCCAGAACGTCACCGTAGGCAGCTATAACTTCAAAGTAGTTAAGGACTCAGTCTATCTCGGCTCGGCAGTAAATAGTACGCACACCATCAGTACCGAGAGTAAACACAGAATATCTCTTGCCAATCGCTGTGTCTTTGGGCTCAAGGGACAATTGACTAGTAAAGCGCTCTATCGAAGGACCAAGCTATCATTACATAAGACCTTGATCATCCCTGTCCTGCTGTATGGCGCGCGGAAGCCTGGACAATCTCAAGAGCAGATGAAGAAGCCCTTGGTCTTTTCGTGAAAAAAGTTCTGCGTCCAATCTTTGGTCCTGCTTGCGTTGATGGCATCTTGAGGATAAGATTCAAACACGAACTGTAGGCGATGTACAGCGACATGAGCCTAGTCAGGCGTCTACGGATTAAACGTCTAAGATGGCTAGGCCCGACTCTGAGCCAGTGGGACTCTGAGCCAGTAGAGGAAGCCCCCCCAAACGAACGCCCACACAAGTGAAGAAGGACCTCAACCAACTTTGCGTGTGAAATTAGAGCCAACTGGTTACAGGGACTTGGTGGTTGAGACCCAGGTCTACCGCGGACTGTAGCGCCATTAGAAGAAGAAGAAGAAGAACAAGTTTGAGAGTTTATCACGCTAAGGTTGATAGCGTGTGCGACTCCGAGACGTGAAAGGTATACGATCCCAATCTGTGTGGAGTTGCAAAAAACAACCCGGTGCTGCGACCCAAAGAGCAGAAGAGGTTTTACATCAGCCGCAC
This sequence comes from Eristalis pertinax, assembly GCA_907269125.1. Taxonomy (NCBI): domain Eukaryota; kingdom Metazoa; phylum Arthropoda; class Insecta; order Diptera; family Syrphidae; genus Eristalis; species Eristalis pertinax. The sequence goes on along the minus strand of OU026148.1, from coordinate 60,095,044 downwards.
GCTTGAGAAACAAGTCCATAAGCTTATGCTCTAAATTGGTACTTCAGATTCCTGCCTAAGGCGTCAGACTTCGTGATGAAAGCCCAACGGTAGGAGATCGCGTTAATCAATTACTCATTTGTTCGTCAAAGCAATTCACTTGCTAAACAGATCGCGCACACTTCTTGTTCCTCATCATCTCGTCCATTAATTTCCGACATTGTGTGTAGTCATTTGGCAAGAATTCGAAATCCTGTGCAAAGATTGTCCCTAAGGCCTACACCCTCGGCTGCACTGAACACATCTCTCAACCTTCCAGGTGGCTGCATGCAATACGCTTCAGATGTGGAAGCAATGTCGCTCCGGATGTTTCATAAATTTCACCTCCTTCCTCGGAAACCAACCAAGATTGAGGTATCTCTCCGAGCATAACTTCTCAATCAACATTCACTCCAGATCCTACAGGAAGTCTGATCGTCAGACGCTGGAGGGTCGTTTGAGTATTTTCTCGGATGGGCCGATGACAGACGAGGAAGTGGGAATGTGATAGAGGGTAAATGTAGACAAATACATATCCTTTCTCTTATCGCGTCATTGTAGGGTTTTTCAGAAACTTTCAAGAAACGATCACAGATGCTCTGGCCCCGTCACAAAAACAACTTGACAACGCAACTTCCTCTGCTGGCGCTACAGTCTGGGACCTGGGGACCTGGGCCTCAGTCAACAAGCATGACGTCATTCCCAACTTGTGGGCGCCCTCAGTTTCGTGGGCGTCATCTATTGCGTGGTCTTTTTTTTTATTGCTCTCTACTCGGTGAGATGCCAGCAATGATTCCAGCAAATGCACGGTTCAAGTTCACGTATAGTCTCCTTGTGGCGCCCTCTGGTACAGTCTCCTTGTGGCGCCCTCTGGAAAGCCTCTACGGCAACCACCTAGAGGTGACCTATTGTATGAAGCGGTTCCTCTAGCCAAGGGTTTAGATTAGGACCCGGCCCTCCAGATTCGGAGTATCGCGCGGGCTTCACTCCACCTCCGATTAAAAAAGTATCAGTTCAGAGACGACAACAATGCTCAGCTGTCGATCACATACAACGATTTTTAACTCTGCACGTTTAATGTGAGGTCCCTTAACAGACCACGTGCAACCGATGAACTTGCGAATGCCCTGGAAGCCTACAAAGCTATCCAGGTCGATTGCCACAGAGAGCGAATGCAGCTCTTGTTCGGATGCGGGTTTGTTGTTCGAAAACTGCGTCTGCCATGAAACACCTAAGGGAGCGCCTCATAACAATCCGCATCAAGGCTACATTCGACAAATCCTGCGCTCACCCCCCGACGGAGTACAAAGATGACGATATCAAGGATGACTTCTATGATCTCCTGGAAAGGACAATAGGATAACTTCCCCGCCGTGTAAAATGTCACGCTGCAACATCAATCTGTAGATGCACTCATTGTTCACTCAAGGATTTCTCCGAACTGCCACTACCTCGTTGGGTATGGCATCGGCAAAGTGCTTCTTCCAAGTGGAGACCAATCATCCATGTCTTCAGCTACACGAATCTGAATGGATGGTCTAAAGGCGCAACGTGACTTACTACGGCAAATGTGCTCATTGCCGTAATAATGGGTTACTGGGCCATGCACATGGTTATCCAGTATAATGACGCCTCCCGAAGTGGCACAGGTAAGTGGTAAGCATTTATTATTTCAACGCACTGTGTTCATATTGCATTTGAGTCCGTTTTTAACGACTTCCTACTTTTTTCTTAACCACGGTAGGTATATAATTGGATACTCTGAAGGCCATAAGGCCGTGGATAACTTAGTCCAAAGTGTTGGGTCCAGTGTACACAGCCAAAGATTAACCAAAGCCATCACAATCGGTGCGGAACGTTTACAGTGCAACAATGGCATGAAATCTTAAAATGACACCTCTTGTTGGACTCTACACTCTACACTGTTCGAAAGCAGTGCTGGGCGGGGCATCCAACAGCTGAGTTTATTCAGTGGTTTGTCATTCGAAGTCCAGTCTTGGGTCTCTACATTTTGCACGACTCACGGTTGTGTTGGCCCCCCTAGGTGAGAGGATCAAATATTCAATTAAGCTTCATCTCATCCAGCCTGACGGGCCGATAGAGAAGGCCCAACGATAATAAACGTAACGAGACTGAAGCCAGCTTAATCAATCAAGCAAATAAACAGAAATTACACAATTCTTCCATAATAAGTACTTCCTTCAGTTTCGTTCACTTTTGCGAGAATAAAAAATTCCACAATTCGACCATAATAAGTTCTTCGTTCAGTTTCGTTCACTTTTGTGCGACACAGAATAACACAATTCAACCATAATAAATACTTCGTTCAGTTTCGTTCACTTTTGCGAGAATGCAAAATTATACAATTCGACCATAATAAGATCTTCGTTCACTTTTGCGAGAATACAGAATAACACAATTCGAACATAATAAGTACTTCCCTCAGTTTCGTTCACTTTTGCGAGAATACAAAATTACACAATTCGACCATAATAAGTTCTTCGTTCAGTTTCGTTCACTTTTGCGAGAATACAAAATTACACAATTGGAACAAAATAAGTACTTCGTTCAGATTCGTTCACTTTTGCGAGAATACAAAATTACACAATTGGACCATAACAATTACTTCGTCCAGTTTCGTTCACTTTTGCGAGAATACGAAATAAATCGCTCTCCACTTTCAGAGATGACAGTTGGTGCTGAAATAGTACTCTAAGATGAGTTTATAGAGGAAGCACACAAGGTGATGTACTCTCCCCTCTTGTAAGGGACTTGGTAGTGAACGAACAGCTGTTAGTAGAAGTGAAGACTGGATGCAAAGTTGGGGCCATGTCCGTTGGGGACATGTGGCACTACACAAAGACGAATGAGAATCGGTCAAATTTCCATCGCATACTTATTTTCGCCAACTTCCGACGAAAGGCTCTTAATCTCGACGAATGTGAACGCCAATCGTACATAAATTCTCCCTCAACCCCACTACAAGCCCCGCTGAGCCCTAATCACTGTTCAGATACAACCTAGACCACACATTCCATCGCAAAGCACACATTTATTTCCTCTAAAGCCCCTTACCTGCAAGTCAAGATACGAGAGGACCCCTAAAATAACATAAAAAAGGAAATAAGAAAAAAGAAAACGATAAAATATGATACCCCACCACGTCACCATCATTACCGGCTAACCACGGCACCGTTCTGTTCCGCTCGCATCTGCCTTTGCACACACCGTCCTAGGCACACTCCGAAAAGGGTGCGCCAAGCAGGACATCCTTGATGCGAGAATAAGAGCAACTAATGGCGATACCATGGAATGCTGTGCACTCGTATTCGATATCAAAAAGGATTTCACGATTCCATTCAGTCGGTGGCATAATTACGAACTGCTCCTGTGGGTGGCGTGTGTGCAAATGAGTATAAATTAATGGATGCTCTATGGAAATCGTTTTGCAATTTCATTCGAAACGGCTGAGTGGTGGCCCAACCGCCTGCCAACTCGATTGGACGACACATGGAATGAGTGTGCGGTGTGGTGTGGTGCGGTGCGGCGCGGTGGTGCCATGAATTAAGTTGCTTTTAGTGAATAAATTAACGAATTACAATGGAAGAGTGTTTGTGGATTTTAATTATGCTTCACGGGCATTAATTGCTGACTCTGGCTGAGCCAAGGAGATTCGTGACGGCTTTAATTTGACTTAAGCGGCGGGGCTCTTTGAGATGAACTTATTTTTTTTTTTTGGCATATTATTGTTACAACTCAGATGCTTGTTAATTAACGGCTTTGAGCTATTCGTCGCGGCAGAGGGGTAAACAATGTGGTTGCATTCATTGAGCTACAATTTTGCATTCTTAAAATTCAACGTTGAAATTAAAGGTAGGCGCTTTTTTGTCGATATATTGAACAAATCGTCATTTTATTACTCTTCGTGAGGGAAACAACATCGGTTTTGAGAGGGTTAACTGAAAACCCATTACTGGTACAGACCTGATATCCGACAGACAGTACATCTACATCTGGGTATATGCCATCGGTACCTGGTGACTTGAAACCATCAAAGGACGCAACTGCGTATTTGATAGCCTCTGCTGTTAACAAGAACGATGAAGGATACCAGGCTCGGCGTGTTATGTTAATCAGCTCATCTTCAGATCGTAGGAGGTAGTTGTGAACCGGTTATGACCTGGTTTCCTGGAAAATTAGTCTCAAGAATGAGGCTGAGAGTCTCAGTTTTTTGACTCAGTGTGGGTATCGTAGGGTCTTTTTTAGTGTTTCCAACCTGGCCGGTTTAACCTATGACCAGTCGGCTGCTGGGTTCACCGAGTGTTTCGATCTTTTCACAGAAATCTCTATAAGCGGCACTTTTCCGGTACCAATTCCAGTGCTCCTCCGAATTGAGAGACCTACTAAAAAGTTGTCTGGTTTCCTTGCGAATTCTCTGCAGTTCTAAATTGCCACCGTGGAGCAGATGATCTGTACATGTCATTTCGAAACATTTCATGCGGATATTGTTAAGATCTTGAGCTGCCTTCTCAACCTTCCGTCTCGGCCTAAACCTAGGGAGGAGTTCGAAACGAATATCTAGCTCATCCCTAAACCGCGTCCATTTGTTTCCTATATTATGGCTTTGCATTCGATTCGGAATATATGATTTGACATGGACACTTCCGACAGAAGCCTCCAGTCAGTAATCTCCTTAAGGTATCTATTGGCGTTAACTCGATTACTTCCTGTCTCCTTGTCGTAACAAAAGTGGGGAACCAACATTGTTAATGCTCAGATTAGACGACAGTATGAAGTCGAGAAGGTAAGTCCCTCTCTCAATGCATTTGCTGCTGCCCTAGACGGAATTCTGATCATTATCGTTACAACAGTTAGTTCCATCTTTCTGGTATCACAGTTCTGTACGAGTTTCCCTATTGCTTTTGGTGGTGGCAACGGAAACAGAATGCAACAACGAAGTTATCCCATACTCCGTTCACTTTGTGCATACATAGGAAACTGAAGGACATATTGAACAACAACAACTGATCCTGCCTTCACCAGAGAACATGATGCAGTGAAGCCAGGTAGGTAGCAATCATCATTCGGTTGGCATTGAAAGCTCCCAATTGGTATATCAGATATCACTATCTTCTCTTGAACTAACTAACCACTTGGTGCACCATTTCTATTTTCTAAATTAAGGGCCGATGTCGAATGTGAACCACAGATAAACGTCAAGTTTTTTTCGGCATTTCATTTGACATTTCTCAATTTCAGACTAACTCAATTTAAACCATGGAAAGATATACAATCGAACAAGGCGTTATAGTTATTCAGGCTTGTTATGAAAATGGGCGTTCAAATCAAAATGCATATCGTGCACTTCGTGATTTTTTCGGTCAATTTCATCGTCCAAATGTGCGTACCGGGAAAATCGTGCAAAAATTTGAGCAAACCGGGTCTGTAGGAGATGTGAAAACACCAGTGCATGCTCGTACAGCTCGTGCTGCACTAAATATTGCTGCTGTTCGCGATAGTGTGGCTGAAGAGCCGTCCACCTCAACTCGTCGTCGTGCCCAACAATTGTACCTCTCACGCTCGTCGTTGGTGAACATTATGCATAAAGACTTGCATTTACACGCTTACAAGGTGCAATTGTCTCAAGATCTCAAGCCTCTTGACCATTTCAAGCGTCGTCAATGGTCAGAATGGTGGCAAGAAATGGCAACAGTGGATGATCAATTTTCGAAGAAAATCATCTTCAGTGATGAGGCACATTTTCACCTCAGTGGATTCGTCAATAAGCAGAATTGCCGCATTTGGGCGAATGATAATCCAAAAGTGATTGTAGAAAAACCAATGCACCCACAAAGAGTGACTCTTTGGTGCGGTTTACCGGCTGGCGGCATCAGCGGTCCGGAAACTTTTTATGGCCCGAATTGGAAGATATGAATGTGGACGATATGTGGTTTCAACAGGACGGTGCCACTTGCCACACAACGAAACGAAACAATGGCTCTTTTGCGCGACAAATTCAATGGCCGTGTTATCTCACGTGGTGGCGATGTCAATTGGCCGCCAAGATCATGTGATTTGACACCGTTGGATTTTTTTCTGTGGAGTTGTTTGAAAGATAAGGTGTACGTCGATAAGCCAGCAACAATTCAAGAGCTAAAGGATGAGATAATTCGGCACATTCACGGCGTAGAACCTCAATTACGCTTCAGCGTCATCGAAAATTTAGATCATCGGATGCAGGTGTGCCGCCGAGGTCGCGGCGGCTTTTTAGCCGATATTTTGTTCCATACATAATTGAACCGTTCCAATATTATCATAATAAAAAGAAATGGCAATAATTTCATAATAATTTGTGTTTTATTCAAAATCAACATCGGCCCTTGAAATTTAACCACCCTATTATTCGATGCTTCTTTGCGGATGCTAAATGCAATTGTGTTACTGCATGATGCCTACAGAAGGTGCGGTTCTAACAGAATTCCTTTCCTCGGGCGAACTGTTCACATATCATATGAACGCTGTACCCGCTTCATCATCTTCAGCCAAAGTATCCTGAGGCTGATCCAGACAAATGATTCAAATTCAAGATTTTCCGAATCACACCATTTACCACGGAACCCACGAAGGCATACCGTATTAAAGTCCTGATAAGTGAATTACACATTTTTTGGAGTACCGCACGGATCTACACTCTGATCCGTCGATTTCGTTATACGTACGCGGTTTTCAGTAGAGACAATGTTGAATATTAACTTTTCTTGTTCTTCTTTGTTTGGCGCTACAGTCCTGGGCCTCAAACAGCAAGCCTCTCCAGTTAGCACGATATTTCGCTTAGGCACAACAAGTTGGTTGAGTTCTTGATCTCGGTGTTATTGTCTCTGTCTCCTGCAGAGCCGAGGTAGATGAAGTCCTTGACTACTTCAAAGTTTGTGCTGTCCATTATGACGCTCTGTTCGAGATGTCGATGTTGTGCGTCCTTCTGTCATGACAGAAAATACTTTGTTTTTCCCTCGTTTACCGCTAGACCAATTTTAGCCGCTTCCGTTTCAATGTCAGCACACGTCAATATCATCAGCGTAAGCTAGCAGTTGAGTTGTTTATAATTAATTCAAGCCTACATTTATTTTTCCTCCTACGCTGAAGGTGCTGGATTCAACACGGGCTACTTTCACAAGTCACGGCTCTCTTTTGACTAATTTTTCAGTGAAATCAATTAATTGACCACACTTCTGAGGCTCGTTTGTTGGTTGAGTCCCTAACCGGGATTCTAGTCTAAACACAAGCATCTATCGTCCTTGGGTTTAATCCTTCAGTTAAAGCCCCCCTTCCTAACCAACCGCTGCTGGGACTAATCACGGCCAGCCTCCGAAATAATGACGCAACATCTTGAAAAATGCATGATATCTCAATTTTAGCCCATTGTCCGGCGAACCACTTCACTCAGGACGACGTTATCTGATGCAAGATAAGCTCCCCAGAGTTGCTGGACCCTCACTAACGGTGTACCGAGATAAAATCGAAAATGCGTTTAAAAGTTTTTGAAATCTCCCACAAGCGCGCGTAATTTTAGTGCCACCATTGGCCACTTCCGTGGAAGAGGAAAAAACCCAATTATCCTCCTCCATTCATTGAGGGAAAAATATTCATAATTAGTTCTGGGCCCCCCGTCCCACTCCTCCCGACAAATAGTTGTCTCACTCACCTGAATACATTCCCATCCGCCGGTGGCAGCGGGAGGATGGTTGGCCTCAGAGGCGGCCGCTTAAGTGGAAGTCCCTCGATACCTGCCAACACCATGGTCGCCTCCACGTCCGATAGCACGAAGAACGAGTGCCAGTGTGTCTAGTTGCCGTTTGATATTTTATGTGAGAGCGAGAGAGAGAGAGAAGGAAGAGAAAACAAATTCATTTATTTATCATGAGATTTTTCCCGAGTGAAAAAGCAGTACGGCGCGGACTTACCTGCAAGAACAAAGCACGTATTGCTTCCAGAATCTCCCTTGCTGATGGCTGCAATATTGATTGCAGCGTTGCATGGTACTACAAGACGGGAGAGAGAGAGAGAGAGAAAAAGGAAAAACTGGTTAAAAAAAGCGACGACAAGTCCAATGAGACGAAAGGAAACAAATGATGAAGATGGGAATTTTCCCAGGAAAACCGTCTGAAACGTCGAGAGCACTCGAATGGCCGGCCAGGAGGGAATGGAAAGGAACTGTAATGAGATCAGAGGGAAGGCCGCTGACTGAGTGCAGTGCAGACAGCCGAGGATGTGATTCAAAATCTTGAGCTCCGACTGATGTAATGAATTTTAAATGCGTTCTGGGACTGGGGGAAGGATGGCTCTGATGAGGTCCACCCGCCGCCCCATCAAGTGGAACATTTTGCGAATTCAATCGCCACTGACCGCGAATGGGCGGCCACTGGAACGTTCGGTAATCGCTTCAAAGGACTTCGATTCGGACCAAGAGCTGCTCAAGTTTGATTGCAAGTGAATTGCGGTTCGGATTGCTGTGGCCAATGATGGTTGACCTTCTCGGGATGCTGAGCCCGACCTCGGCCGGAATGAGGCCGTGAATGGGGGTCATTATTACGCTCATCACTTACGGTCATCACTTGCTCAAGCACAGAAACGTGGAGTTTTATGGGCTTTTTGGGTGAACTTTTGCAGCAATCACGTCGAGAGGGAGTGGCAAATAGAGTGTGACATTAATTCGGTGCTGTGATGGCTTGGTGGTACGAACTGTGTCACAAGGACGCGCTTGGTGGGAGAACTTGCATCGCGGTGGTGCCTTTGTGGCAGAAGCTGCAACTTTCCCGTGGCGACTTGGTCCATCGTCTAGTCACACGCGTCGTTGCTGCCTCTTCAAAGTGTTCCCTAGCAACGGTCAGTGGCTCATCGCTTCCTGTCGAATTCGCTCCAAATCAACCTTCAAATGAGAACCACCGCTTAGCAGAGCATCCATCTAATCGCCATCAATGAGGCAGATCAACTGCAGGCGCTTCGGTCGTTCAAATAAAATTAAACCCTTCAACGCGATGAAATATTCAAATGCCACTGCATCCGGATCCCAAAACACTTCGTTTGGCCTTAAATTTACGACCACAGCCGTCCATCAAGCCAGCGCACGGCACACGTTTCGCACATTCTCGCGCGCCGACATTATCGCTACCGCTCGGCAACATACATACATACCTCACTCTGTGTACTGTGAATGTTGGCCGTTCCTCCTCGGGCCCAGAGCACCGGTATCCCCATGGAATGGCCCGACAAAGCAATTGCACGTGCCGACTGTCCATCACCGATGACGACCATTCCGGCCAAGGGCACTCCGTCGGTCTGTTGGCACAGCGATGTCAGAACTTTCACCGAGAATCTGCAACGAGAAGGACGAGGAAAACATTATGAGAACTTTAGCTGTTAGCTGCGGGGAGGGGGGAGGAGGCGGATGAGGATAAACAAAAATCATCAATTGACCTTAGATGCACGCACACAAGTTTAATTCGCTCCCGTCTTCGCACATGGCATGCGACTTCTGGGGACGACAGCAGCGGCTAGGTGGTTGGCGGTCGCATAATAAAAAAAAGCAAACTGCCCTCATCCACAAAAAGCCATGAAATTATGGTTTATTCATGACGCGTGTGTGGTTCCGTATGGCCCAAGGGCCGTAATCCATCAAATGGATATAATTTTGTTGGCCCAGCATCAAGCCATTGATGGGCGTCGTTGGGGGCATGAAGCCATAACAGGCGTTTGCCTCCGGTGGTCGCTGTAGACTTCCTTGGAGCTTTAAACTCACCGGCCGCCTGAACAATTTAAGGCATGAACTCTAGAACTTGGATTCTTGGGCGCACCTTTAAAATGTGGACCCGAGTGCAAGCCGTGGACGTGGCCACTGGCCGAGGAGACAAAGTGAACTCGAATCAATACAATCGGATGATGGCAAGGGCAGTGGGGGGAAGCGAATGACGAATCATACACTCGTACACGTCGTCTGGAAACAAAACCACCAGAGCACTGGCGAAAGGGAGTGGAACTCGAAGACATTTATTATTCGGTTCTTCTTGTTTTGGTATCGGTTTTTTTCCAACCCCCCTCTCCCCCTCGTCCTGCTCTCGTTTCAGTTGTCGTCACAAGCACAGCACACGGGGGTGGGCCGCTACTGTCGTGTTTATCCAATGGCGCCAAAAAAAGATTTTTCTTTTGTTCGGTCTCATGTTCGGTCTCCTATTTGTGCGCCTTTCTTGTTTGCCCGAGCAAACAAACACACGCCCATGCCGAGGCGGGCAGAGGTGGAGGATAATCCTGTATTCGGTTTCATCACATGGATAAATTGGTGCCAGATAGGATTTGGGTTTGTGTGCCTGGCACACATATGCATGCACCCAGAAGATTCGGGCTAACAACAAGCTGACACACTTGTAAACAACGGGGCGCACATAAATTGGAAAAAAGGGGGTAATGATGAATGCGTGTATCTTTCAGTTTAATCGAGGCCACACGGTCCGGCGGACTCGGGACACGGTCTGGCGGTCTGGTGGGGGAGACTGGACTTCTTGAAAAATCAATTAATCAAGGCATTTGGCTGCGGCTGCGGTTCTAACCTGAAACCTGAGGCTGCCGAAGTTGAAAAGCAATATTTTTTCTCTCTGTCACTGACTGGAGACTGTGGTGTTGTGTCGTGTGATGACGTGTTGTCGTCCTTGAAGTGTGACGGGGACGATTTGAACGGCTCTCAGGGGATCCATTGAAAAGTTGGAAACGAGCACTTGAAAGTGTTGAACCGTGAGGCTTTTGGTGGCTGAGCGAAACCTTATCGCGGTGGATTTCGGTCATGATCCTGTACTTCGGGGGGAACTTCTGCAAAGGGGACTTTGTCGCTGAGTTCACTAATTCCACGAAGCGGCTGAGCGATTGAAGAATTCATGAACAAGCAATTGAGCGACGAGTCCTCCTGGGACGGGCACATGGGCAATTAAAACAACCAGAACAAAATTAATTTATTTGAACCGTATCCATAGAGACCAACACGCAGTCGTAGAATTTTTGATTCAGACCCAGACAAGTACTGGCAGCAACAGACCAGAAGTTAGCTTGAAGCGGATAACCAGACCTCCTATCTTGATGCCAAAGCAAATGGGGTGAAACACCGGGCAAATAAAGGGCACGTTACGGACCCGTGAATTGGCCGCCAAGATCGTGCGATTTAACGCCGCTTGACTATTTTCTGGGGAGGAATTTGAAGTCGCTGGTCTACGCCGATAAACCCGAAACGATTGACCACTATGAGGAGAACATTCGCCACGTTATTGCCGATATACCACCACAAACTTTGGAAAAAGTGATCGAAAATTGGATCTCCAGATTAGATTACGTTCGAGCCAACCATGGAGGTCATGTGCCAAAAAGCATATTTAAATTATAATGCCAGAAGATTATCTTTCGAACAAGGAAATTTCATGTCAATTTAAAAAAATTATCTTTGTTTTATTCCATTTCAAAGTTCTATACCTCCACAAAAAGACACTCGTTAAGGTTGGTGGTTAAATTTTAAGGGCCGATGTTGATTTGGAATAAAACACAAATTATTTAGGAAATTATTGTGATTTCTTTTTATTATGATAATATTGGTACGGTTCAATTATGTATGGAACAAAATATTGACCAAAAGGCCGCCGCGACCTCGTCGGCACACCTCCATCCGATGATCTAAATTTTCGATGACGCTGAAGCATAATTGAGGTTCTATGCCGTTAATGTGCCGAATTATCTCATCCTTTAGATCTTGAATTGTTGCTGGCTTATCGACGTACACCTCTTCTTTCAAATAACCCCAAAGAAAAAAATCCAACGGTGTCAAATCACATGATCTTGGCGGCCAATTGACATCGCCACCACGTGAGATAACACGGCCATTGAATTTGTCGCGCAAAAGAGCCATTGTTTCGTTTCGTTGTGTGGCAAGTGGCACCGTCCTGTTGAAACCACATATCGTCCACATTCATATCTTCCAATTCGGGCCATAAAAAGTTCGTTATCATTTCACGATAGCTAACACCATTCACAGTAACTGCCTGACCGGCCTCATTTTGGAAAAAAATACGGACCGCTGATGCCGCCAGCCGGTAAACCGTACCAAAGAGTCACTCTTTGTGGGTGCATTGGTTTTTCTACAATCACTTTTGGATTATCATTCGCCCAAATGCGGCAAGTCTGCTTATTGACGAATCCACTGAGGTGAAAATGTGCCTCATCACTGAAGATAATTTTCTTCGAAACCACTGTTGCCATTTCTTGCCACCATTCTGACCATTTACGACGCTTGAAATGGTCAAGAGGCTTTAGTTCTTGAGACAATTGCACCTTGTAAGCGTGTAAATGCAAGTCTTTATGCATAATGTTCACCAACGACGAGCGTGAGAGGTACAATTGTTGGGCACGACGACGAGTTGAGGTGGACGGCTCTTCAGCCACACTATCGCGAACAGCAGCAATATTTTCTGCAGTACGAGCTGTACGAGCATGCACTGGTGTTTTCACATCTCCTACAGGCCCGGTTTGCTCAAATTTTTGCACGATTTTTCCAATTGTACGCACATTTGGACGATTAAATTGACCGAAAAAATCACAAAGTGCACGATATGCATTTTGATTTGAAGGCCCATTTTCATAATAAGCCTGAAAAACTTTAACGCATTGCTCGATTATGTATCTTGCCATGGTTCAAATTGAGTTAGTCTGAAATTGAGAAATGTCAAATGAAATGCTTTACATTCAACAGCGGCCCTTAAAATGTAACCCTTTATGATCAATCCAACTAAGCATCGATGCCTGTACCAAGGATGCCAATCGTCAATCATAGACGCTGGCTCATTAATAAGAGTTCGTAATCAACACACAACGTTGACTTTAAGAAGTACGTGGAACCGTCGGAGTCTTCAACAGAAATCGTTGATAGATCTCTTTGTGGCACTATCGTGTATGAAACGAATGGTTTGTGACGTTCGTACGATGAGAGGGGCTGAACTGTCAACTGATCATCACCTCGTGTTGTGCACGCTGAACCGCACTGATAGAGGTTAGAGAGTACCTCTTCTGCCAAGGCGGAAACCAAGTGGTTACGTGGACATGCATACGGTGGGAGAAACTGCAGAACAGTGAGATGCAGCAACTTTTTGCACGGCACAGGTCTGGAAATATTAAACGAATTTCACAACTGCTTTCAACAGCTGTCATTGCCCCTGTTTTATAGTACGAGAAGTTTTATTTGTAGTGAAGTGGCGGCTAGCGGTGGGAAAATAATTGTGTGGTTTAAAACACCCGAAGTTCCAGATGCCATCAGAGAGAAGAAGAAGACCTACAGAGACTGGATTCTCTTGGGGGACTCTGCTTCTCGTGACCAGTACACTGAGGCGCGAGGAACATGCAAATTGGCTGTGCGAACAGCTAAAGAGCAGTCCTGGAAGGAGATCGGCGAGAATTTGTAAAGCGTCCATAGACTCAGAGGAAGGAAATTCGACAACATCGAAGGAGTCAAATCCAGTGAGGTGGACATTTTGCGCAGATGGAGCGAGCACTTTTCGGAGTTGCTCAATCCCGAACAGGGCACTGAGGATGGCGGACTCGCAGTCTTGTGTGGGGCGGAGAATAGTCCAACGGTGGAGGAAGTCATTTTCGCTGAAAGTTGGTAAATCCGCCGGTGGGGATGAAATTAAACCAGAAATTCTTAGGGCCATGGGTAAAGAGGGAGTTTTATGGCTCTCTCGTGTCATTAAAGTGGTATTGGAACGCGGCGAGACACCTGGCGGCTGGCAAGCTTGGGTGACTATCCCTCTTTTTAAAAAGAATTGCTCCAATTACCGGGAAATTTCTCTTTTAAGTATTCTTGGGAATATCTACGCTAAGGTGTTGGAGGCGACTTCTAGACCTATGGTCGAGTCCAGTATGGGGAATGAACAGTGCGGTTTTCGTTCCGGCAGAAGTACAACCGACCAGCTTTTAACTCTGAGAAAGGTACTCAAGAAGGCTTGGGAATATGCCAAACCGATCTACAGCTGTTTTGTAGATTAGGCGTACTACCGAGTTCCTCGAGGTAAACTCTGCAGTGTTCTGCAGGAGTATGGGATTGATTGTACATTTGTTGAAGGTTAAATCAAAACCTTTCATTGTAGACATTGTACTTCGCCAAGGGTGCGTCTTGTCACCTCTCATTTTCTTTATACGGACTGGATGATGTCACACAGCCGAGGCGAGGAATGTTTTACTTTGAGAGTGTCTTCTCTTTTGCAGAAGACATAGTTATTCTCACTTCCTCCCAGACGGAACTCTGGCGGGCACTCGATGGGTTTGCGGCCGTATGTGCTGATGCTGAAACGTGGATAAATCAGCGACTATGGTCATTTCTGAGAACGCCTGTTCAATGTACTCTACATGTTAATGGAGTCCCATTGAAGCAGGTGGAGGAGTTTAATTAGGACCAAGCCTGAACATAACTCCTGATGAGTTAGAGTCGATGGCAAAGGATCGAGTGGATTGGAGATCTCTAGTGCGTGCTTTACTCCCGCGACGCCATCAGTGATGCGGGTCAGAATATAATGAAGTTGTTTTTGAGACGATTACTAAATGTATTCTGTCACCAGCGATGTGATGTGAAGTGGATTCGAAGAAACATGAGAAATAGTGCCGAAGCCACCGTTTATTTGCCTGTTATACATTGAGAGGTCCGAATCGTCAATCAGACGTGCTTTTTTCCACAAAACGCTGTGATGGCAGACTCTCACTCAAACGATTTAGAAATATAAATCACAACACTCTTGCTGTCCCCATGTAAAGGGTGATTTTTTAAAAGCTATAGGAAAGTTTTTCAAAAAAAAACACATAAAATTCAGAAAAATGCATGAAATCTTTATTTGAATCGATAGTACGGTCCATATAATTTAATGTTTAAAGAGCATTTCATGCTCAATTTTGGCATACTCTTTTCAACATTTCGGCCGGTATCTCACGAATAAATGCTTCAATGTTGTCTTCCAATGCGTCAATTGAAACGGGCTTATCTGTATAGACATGAGCTTTAACATAACCCCACAAAAAATAGTCTAAAGGCGTTAAATCGCACGATCTAGGCGGCCAACTGACCGGCTCCGAACGTGAAATAAAATGTTCACCGAACTCGCCCCTCAATAAGTCCATTGTTGCGCGTGCTGTGTGGCATGTGGCACCGTCTTGTTGAAACCACATGTCATGCAAGTCAAGCTCTTGGAATTTGGGCAAAAAAGAATTGGATATCATCTCACGGTAGCGCTCACCATTCACAGTTACGTTACGATTCGTATCATCTTTGAAGAAGTACGGTCCAATGATGCCACCAGCCCATAAACCGCACCAAACTGTGACTTTTTCTGGATGCATTGGTAGCTCTTGCAATGCTTCTGGCTGATATTCACTCCAAAATCGACAATTCTGCTTATTTACGTACCCATTGAGCCAAAAATGAGCTGATCATAAAATGGAAGAAGCGCGCGATTAACTTTCTTAACAGAGCACGCATTTTGATAATAAAATTCAATAATTTGCAAGCGTTGTTCGTTTGTAAGACGATTCATGGTTAAATTATAGACCAAACTGAAGATGTTTGACAGTGAAACAAACCACGAAACGTGCGTCAGCTGTTTAAACCAGTGTTGCCAAAAAGATAATAGCTAAAAAATCACCCTTTAGATGGAGAAACTCTTCAGCTCTACAGCCAGACAAAATACCATATCTATGTACTTTTGCATTAGTCTTAACAATCGTGTAACCACTGATTCTGCTAGAAATAAATAAATCTAAATCTGTTCCCAGAAGGCAGATTTCGGCAGACTGGCGAGTGCGCCTTGCACATACTCAATGCTAAAGCTACGGAAAAATGGATCAGCTGCTGAGCAATGGAACGAGGACATAATCACAACCATGAGCTGAACTTGGACAACATTCATTCGTTCATTGTGAATTGCACTACATCCGAATCTAGCATGAAATGTTGACAATGTTTCTGGTTCGCGTTCCTGATTCGAACTGAATAAAAATCATGAAATATGTACAAATTCCGCGGCGCTGCCTCAAGCCCCTTAAATAACGTCTCGAGAGAATGACTGCTCAAGTCATGGTGAAGCAGAACATCGATATTCTCCCGCCAGTCCTAATGGTCTTTAATGTGTTCTTTTGCTGGAAAATATGCTTGAATGCGTAACACCCTTCGGCGCATCGTGAGCATCTCTAACTTAAAGACTTTCCTAGATACACACCCCACACAGGGTGAGCCCCCGTCCCAGCATCAGCGAGACACAACCGCCTCCCATCGTCTTTCAAGGCGCTTCGCATTCGTACTTTGTTTGCCTTAGATTAACGATACGCAGGAAATTACCCCGAAAATATCGCGCAAACTTATCACTCCGCCTGTACACACGAATGTACTTAATGTAAGCCGAGGCCCGGCGGCATGAATTCCCAGCATCCACCCATCCGTGTACTCGACAAGCCGCATCATCCGCAGCGTCATTTGGCCGGCCCGCGGCTACACTTCCCCAGACAACATCAATTATTCAGATACGTACTCGCACACATAAAATTCTATATTTTTCATTGTTCCTCCTCAGGACCAAGCGCGCTCAGCCCCTCTCCACCCTCCACCAAACAATGGCACACAAATGCTGCGTTGAATGGAAAATTAATGGACCCACCACCGTGTCGCCGTCGGATTCTAGTCCGAATGACGTCACTCAGCCTAGACAAGAAGTGAACTAAAACTGTCATAAAAAAAGGAACAAACACACACACACTATTGACAAAAATTGAGTGTAACTAGCCTTGTGGTACTCACTTTCCATTAGCGGGCAGGTCGACGTACAGCGGGCGCAGTGGTGGTCCCAGCGGACTGCCGAACGGCGGGCCCATCTCCATCAGTGACCTGGCCAGAGTGCGGCTCCATACCTTGGCGCCACCTATCACAGCAACAACGAAGTACACCGCATCGCTGCGCTCCGGGAACACAGGAAGTGGCTCGCCCGCCGCCGGTGCCCTATGATGTGGCGACGACGGATGATGATGATGAACTCCGCCAGATGCGGCCGAACCGGATTTTGCCAATTCGTAAAACGCCATCGGCTCCGGAAGTTGTTCGATTTCCCCGTGGGATAATTCGATTCTGAATCCTGTTGCTGCGCCATCGCCATCGATTGAGTGGGTCGGGCGGGTGGTGGTGCTCGTGGCGTTTGAAACGTCATTGTTGTCGGGTAACGACTTTTCGCGTCGACTCAGCTTCGCCGCGGCGATGGTGCTGCCGCTGGCGGTGGTGGTCGTGCTGCTGTTGGTGATTGAATTTTTTAGCGCGGTCTCATAGCGATCCGTTCTGGCCATAAGCACAGTTCGGTCCTCATCCAGTCTGGCTAATGAGTCAGCGGTCGTGTGCGTCGTCGTCGCGGTCGCAGTTGTGGTGGTCGCGTCTGTTGCATTTTCGAAAACGATGTTCGTACTGTTGCTGGAGCGGATTGAGTCCGCGTCGGCCGAGAGGAGTAAGCTTGTGTGGTGCAGTTGTATCGAAACGATGAAAAAGTAAACAAAAAGGTTTCCATTCGAGGTCATTTTTCATGTGGCTTTGTCTTGAGTGACTCGAAGTGGTCCTGAAGAAGAAACCTACTTCCTGCCTGCGCTTGTTTATGCGGTTTTACGTTAATTTTTTTTTTGTTATTTTTGTTTTGTTATTCTCTTGGATGCACACTTCGGTGATCTGTGTTGACGCGGGGGACGGGACTTCTTGAAAACGCCGTCACCTTGATGTGGGTGGTGGGTATTCGGGTCCCTTCATCGCTACGTGCTGCCGGAAAAAAACCGGAAAGTGTGCTCCTCTGGCAGTGGCTGCAGCACCTTGCGCTACGAGTAACTTTCGCTTGACAAAGTAGAAGTAGTTCTTGTTGTGCTGCTTCGACTTCTGCTGTTGCTGCTGCTGCTGCTGGTGCTGGTGCTCCTGGCTGGTTTCGTAATTTATCAGGACATCCTTTTGGGGAAAGTGCTTACGATTTTTCATGCAATTGCCAAGGACTTGTAATTAATTTCAATTCCGACAGTTGGAGCAGCTTCCGCTGTGCCTGATGCTGTTGACGACGACGACGACGACGATGCTGATGGTGGTGTTGTTGCTGCCGCCGCACATCTCTGATGTATTGCCGGATGTTTGCTGAATTCAGTTTTTGAAAAATTACGGAACTCCCAGATTTATTCCAGTAATTCGGCAGAGATTCGGTTTGTGCTTGTGTCTGTGTTGTTTGCTTCTGAGACGCTCGCTCGCTCGCTCGCTTGCTGTTTGAACTTCTCGAGTGTTAACTTTGACTTGTGGTTAAATGGTGCAGAGACGTTTTCCGGTCGAGTGTTTAACCCCTTTGCGCTTTGAATTCGTAATGAGATTTGCGACGCTGTTCTGGTTGTTGTCCTGATGGCTGTGCTGGTGGTGGTTCTGTTCCATTTGAGATTGAAGACGAGTCGCTGTGGTTATGTGTGTTGCGGAGGATTAACCATTTTCCTTCAAGGAAGTCGACATATTATATTATTGATCGATGGCTGACTGTGGGCGTGTGGCTGGCGGACGACTGATGCTGGTGGAGGCGGCTCGGCATCTGGAAGAGGAAAAGAAACAGAAAAACGGGTCAGTGGGGGGGAGTGGTTATGGAGCGAATCGAAATGGAAATATTAAGCTAACCCTTGGCGACAGATTTACAGATTCATTCGAATAAAATATTTTTGGTCAATTTATTTATAGTCTTGAGCCGGTAGCCGGAAAAGGGATTGATGGGCTTTGCGTTACGTGATGCTGTGGCTGTGAGTGGGTTCTTTGCGGAGTGATTTGTGGGCCGAGGAGGTTTCGGATAAGAAATGTACCATGGTTTGTGCGTGGCATGAAATAACAACACATTCTAACGAAAAAAAAGGAACTCGGAGTTTCTACCCTAAATCACACATGCGCTGACATGGCTTGCAAATCTTGACGAGAAAGTGGAAAAAGGGCCAGAAATAGAGACGATATCTTCCACACATCCTTTGACTGTCAGGCTAAATGGATGAATTCTTCTCTTTGTTGCGCTCCATGGCACAGTGTGTTATTTCGCGCATCTAGCAGAAATTTATTGCTGTTGGGGATGGTATGGATTAACCATGACTTTACCTGGTCGGCGACGGAATAAATGTGGTTCCATGAAGTTTTTAAGACATTTAAACATATGCGATAATTGATGGAGGACATAATATACCCACACCATCCATTCTCTGTAATTTGTATGCCATCGTTTCTATGGTTGCAGGGAAACTTAATGCAAGCCCCTTACCAGATTTGCTGCATCACTCTTGCCACTCAATTTTAAAGACACTTCTGTGGCAGTTGCAATTTCACTCATCATTTTAGTGCATACCAGTTCTGTTATATTTTCTTTCAGAGTGGACCATCTAGTGTTTTTTTTTTTATTCATAGGTTACTTTGACACTGACAGCTGTTTGATGCTCGAAATATTGACAAAAACTCCGTATCATACCTCCGCGGAACAAAATGAGTCGCTGTACGCTTGAACAACGTTGGGAAATATTGAAAACTTACTTCCCTTCCAAAGTGAGTGCTGTGTGGCTCAAAAAGGTGGGTTTTTTTTTTTTTTAAAAGAAGAAGTTGTGGCCGAAATGAAGCACCCACCGCAACCACTGTATGCAAGTTTGTGCAAAAAGTTTGTGGGACTGGAATGCGAGTGGACAACACTCATGGCTCCGTCGTCGTATGGGCGAACAAGTGAGAATGTGGCTGAAAAAGTGAGATTGAATTCACGCCCATCAATTCCCCATCGATGTCCGCATTTCACGCACTGGCGTGAGGAGAATTCTGAAGAAAGATTTTGGATTATTTGCTTACAAGGTCCAATACACTCAGCAATTGTAGGCGCGCCATCATCTGTTCCATTATCGCTTCGCAGTTTGGGCCTTAAAGCAGCTTGAATTGGACAGCGAATTTGGGCGAAACATCATCTTTTCTGACGAGGCGCATTTTCATCATCTGGGCTCGGAAAACCCGAACGTTATTGCCGAGAAGCCAATACATCCACAGAGAATGACAGTTTGGTGCAGCGGATTGTGGAGCATTTTTCTTCGAAAATGAGGCTGGGAACAATGTTTCGGTCTCAACGGTGGACGTTACAGAACCATCTTAACCGACTTTTTTTTACTGATATTGAAGACATGTATTTGGTCGACATCTGGTAGTAGGATGGCGCGCCATGCCACACGCTCCATGCCACAATCGATATTTTGCTCACCAAATTCCCAAATCGTGTTACCAGTCGTCTTGGCGATGTCAATTGGCCACCTCGGAGCTGCGATTCGACCCTTTTTTTTGTGGGGAATTGTGAAGGTGCGATCTTATGCCAACAATCCGAAAATGATTCATGCACTTAAGGCCAATAGCATCCAAACAATCCGTGAGCTACAGCCCAAAACCATCAACAAGGTCGTGGATAATTGGGGTGACAGAATGCGTTACTGGGAAGTCAGCCGATGTACAAAAAAAAGCGGATAAGCATGAGGCCTTCAAACAAAATGATAATTACTACCATTTCCTAGGTTATTCAAGGTTCAATCTTAGCTAACAGATTCTGTGTAAACCGGAAAGGTTTGTGATGTCACTCAGCGGTAAATACTGTTTCAAGTAATTTTTTTGGAAAACATTAACGGCTCAACTATAATGCGCATGAGCGAGCATTAGCTAGTGTCAAATGCGCATGGGTGAGTGTGCGAATACACCCACCCCTATATATCGTCCATGAAAGATTGCGAACATTTCATTAATCATGTGACACAAATGGTTCGTTAAGCATGAGCTAGCGCGAAATGAATCGCACCGCGCATATGCGAATCTGACAGATAAAACACAGTACACAGCCCCAGACACAGTACACACATACCCATATAATCGAACTGGAAAAATTAGGAATTCATAATAAATCAAAATTAAATAAAAACAATAAAGCAAGCAACGGAAGAAATTCTGACAGTTAGTTACTCATAGTTACTCATGTTTTTTTAGCAAACATGACGAAACATTTCGTCCAAATTTGACACTAGCAATTGCTCGCTCATGCGCATTATAGTCGAGCCTTAAGACGTGTGCTTTTAGCTGTCGTTTGATATCGAAATTTTGACGTTCAGACGACTTTGATTATTGAATGAAGTTTCGCTAGATGTGCATCACATCATCAACCAGTCTTTAAAACTTTGGCTGACCCTTGAAATCGTGCCTGCGTCAAGGACTTTCCTGTTCTTTGTGTCTCGCTTCATACTTGGGTGTCAACTACGATCCTTTGCTGGAAGATATGGTCGGAGATTGAACTGAACTGCTATGTTCCCTATGGCTGACCATAGAGATCAACAGGATCCAGTCCGATCCAAGCTGAAAATTTCAATCAAACCCGTCGTAAGGGAAATATTTTATTGACGAAAACCCACACAAACTGAAATGATGCATCCAGATTCCAGTCTGGCTCGCCACTGTTTTTGTTGAGCTACGGTGCGGGGCCAAGGACGTCTGCGACCCGTGAAGGGTTTTAGCTTGATCTATAGCTGCTAGAATAAAACTGATTCATCATTTTCATCATCATACGAGATGTGTTGCAGACAACAAACTAATTCTTCCGGCTTACACAATTGTGAATAGACGCACCTCTTTTCGAATTTATGCCAAATTTTGGCTAGGCACACGATATGGCTACAGTTCTTTTTCGTTTGTTTAGTGCAGTGTGAGTGCATTTTTTCATGACTGTCAGTTGACACGCAGTAAACTGTCAATTTGTGTTTTAGAGTTGGCAACACTATTTTGATTGGACTCGATGTGGGACTAGATCGTATTTTAACTGGCGGCCATTTTATCAGCAGTGTCAAGTGATTTATTTTTAGTTTGGTTTGGCATTTCAACATGAATAGACTGACGCCTGAACAACGCTTCCAAATTGTGCAAATTTATTTGGAAAATCATGGTTCTGTTCGACATACCTACCGCGCACTATGTCCATTTTCACCATGTTAACTTTTGGTTGAATGGATACGTCCAGAAACAAAGCTGCCGTATTTGGAGTGATGATAATCCTCAAGTGTATGTTGAGACATCGTTACATCTACAAGAACTGACTGTTTGGTGTGCTATATGAGTTGATTGAGGAAAAATTCCTATTGAGCCATGATTACTGACTTTTTCGTTCATCAATTGAAGAACGATGATGTGCAGGAGCTGTGCCTTCAACAAGATGGCGCAACATGTCACACAGCTCGTGCCACAATTGAATTATTGAAGGAAACGTTTGGTAACCGCATAGTTTCATGTTACGGACCAAGAGCGTGCGATTTAACGCCGCTTGACTATTTTCTGTATAAATATGTGAAGTCGCTAGTCTTCGCCGATAAGCCCGAAAAGATTCACCACGTGGGGGACACCATTCGCCGCGTTATTCCCCATGTACGACCACAAATGTTGGAAAAAGTCGAATTGGAAAATTGTACCTCCATATTAGACAATGTCCAAGCAGCCGTGTCGGTTATAAGCCAGAAGTCATAATTAAATTGTAATGCCAAAAGATTATCCTTCGAATAAAGTAAATTTCATGTCAATTTAAAAAAAACATCTTTGTTTTATTCCATTTTAAAGTTCTATACCTTTTAAAAAGAAAACACCCTTTAGAACGAGAAATAAAGTAGCATAGAGACATTGAGGCAGCCGACTTCTATCTCTCTTGTCCATTAAAATAGTTTGACATCGTTTTTTATGTCGTTTTCTCAAATCCAACGCACCAATCAGAGTTATCCATTTAACTGAATGAATAACTGTCAAAAATGCTCTAAAATTCATTGATGAACAAAGGGTCACTAAGACGTCTCTATAGTACCTGGTGAAAAGTACGCACTCTCTCAGGCACCGGCAACATTTTAAGAGACTGCGATGTTACGTCAGAACGTTGCTCTCTCATTTTCTAACGAATGTAAGAACGGTAGCGCATTTGTGGATCCACCTTCGTATTGCTTGGTTTGAACGTGAAACATCACTCGACGGTAACAGCAACGCAGCGTTGGCTTTCACGCAATATGGGCACCCCACTTTAACAAGCGCTTCGTGGAATCCGATTAAGTGCGATGCAATCATTATTCACAGCCAAATATCTAACAACTACTTCGCCTTAACTTGACAGCGATGCGATATGGCCGCAATGAATACACCAACAACGAGGGAGCTTGTTGAAGGAACATCACGAGGTTCGGTTATCACTGAATTCGGTATCGAAAAGATTACACGGACTGATGCATTGAAAGGGAACCCCTTGTTTTGTGCGGCACGACGTTAGTCATCACTTTTGCACACTCTATCCGGCGACATATTTGTTTCGATTCCCCTATAGGAGTCGCTGTGCTACGTAACGAAGACTGGTCGAAGATAAGCTATATTTCACCGAAATAAATAATCTGAACGAGCTGTCATATCGATGGGAGATTGCTAGACGATGGTTTCATCATGATAAGAGGGGGCGTTGGTGTGTCCCACTTTTTCATTCAGGGTTTTTGGTTGATTTTGTACCTCAGTCGAAAGTCTGGAAGCAAACATCTCGAATGGCATACGAACTAGTTGCCGTCTGCTTCTTGCACCAAGTTGTGCAAAGTCCTCTCATCTTGTCCACTGTCGGGGAGTCGAAGACTTAATCAAACAGTAATACCCACTGTTCGGTTCATAAGGAAGTTGTTTGGAATGCTTCACTGCCGGATCTGCAGTGTTGTTGACTCCTCACAGAGTCACCCAATGGCGGTCCCAGGATGGGGTCGAAAAAATCACTCCTCCTTGCAGTGCATGACTACAAATGAGTTCTGTCACATGACGATGCGAGCGGGTGTGAGTGTCTGAATGAATTCCATCGAATCCCGACGGAGTCGAACTATCAGCCTCCGCTGGGGACCATAAGGTTGACATACATATCATCCCCCGATGCCAACGGATTGGCTGTCTCACCAGTTCGATCCACATCCCATTAAGACACAGACGTACATGCACACTAGCTGGCCATATGCATCCAACTTTGCATACGAATAACTCACAGGACCGTCCGGACTGCTGGAAACTTTTGCACTTCGTGGGCTGGGGGCAAAATTTTTTCCCAGAATTCTTCTGCACACACAACCGAGTTTCATTTCACCGCACGATGAGGAGCATCCTCGCACTATTAAATCAACAGACCGTAAAACGAACAAAAAAGAAAATGAACGTTGAATGAAATGAAAGTTTCCACCGCAACTTTTCGATGAATACACCGAAGTCGCATTAAAAGCGAGGCGAACGCTCGAAAACAATCATCGATTGGATGTGTTTACATTTCACACATGTGAGGGTAAATGTTTACCTTGGTGCATGCAGCACACAATGGCTCCATCGTCGTCGCTGTCGGTGTGGCGGCACAGCCACGAGGAGGCGGCTGTGAATACACTTGATCTTCGGGAATTATTATTTGAATACTTTCTTTCCTACGGCGCTGAGCACAATAATAATAATAATTGGTTCGACTGTGAAAGGCCCTCGTCTGGCTGTCATAACAAATCGAATTTGCGAATGCGAATTCGAAGGCTCCTCCAATTACACACGTACGCGCACGGGCGTGGTTTATTGAACTCTTGTTGACGGATCGGACGAGCTGATTATTGCTTGACAAAACAATTCGGCAGCGATATGAATTTGTTTTCGTCGAGCACTGAGGATGGACGGCTTTAATTTCATTTGTGGCTGGTCTGACGAAGAACTGGAACAATCGGAGTTGGATGCACAATATGGAGCATTTTTTGAAAGAAGTTTCAGTTTAAACTTGGCAGCATTGTTCGTGGTGACCGTTAAGGCTTAATCACAAGAAATCAAGTCCTTGAGGGATATCCGACTTCGCAGCTGATAGATAGGCGGACAGCTGAGGTTTTTTTTTTGACGTATGGTCGTGCATTTTTGACAGCCAACCATAAAGTGGCTGCCTCTCTGGTCTGCTTGGTCCGAGAAAATGTGGATTGACAAGAGGAGGATTAGTAATCAATAGCATCTCTTTTCTGTTAATCACTTTTCAGCCACTCCCCCTCTCATGTTTGCAACCGCTCAGACGTCGACCGAGGGTTGGTTACCCCATCTTCTGTCGAAGGTACTGGGGTCCTGGATATTACCACGTGAATGTGAGAGTGAAAGTTCAAGACAACGCTTTGAAATCTGAGGACACACATCTAGCCAATGCCAGAATCGGACCCCGAATGCGGTCGTAGAATGAAAAGATGGTCGTTTTGACAGGCTATCCAGTATACTCTGTTTCAGTTGGACCATGAGGATTAACTTGTTGTCAGTAAGCTTCCCCATCTTGCTCAATTTACAAACTAGAAGTTCTAGAAGTGTTTCGATGAATGAATGTTTGGATGTTTGACTACTTGACTGTTTGTGGAGACATATCAACAAAACGACTGCTTGAATTTGGATGGTACTTGGTTAAAAGATTACTTATGTTCTGGATTAGGATATAAAGGGGGTCCGCCTCATCTTGGCAAAAGTTTAACATCAACCCGGAAGAGACCTTTCCACGTAGGTACAACAATTCCAATAGGTCACCTTTGCAATCGAACCGATCGCTAGCGACGGCCGCGCTATGTAGCATAACCTGAAGTTTTGGACACGCACAGATGTTGAAAAAGACATTTTCTGCACTTTCACACTTTCTCCTTACCCATTCTGTATCGTGCATACTGTTAGTTGTTGTTGTTCGTTTTTGAGCTGAAAGGGACTTATAGTAGAGTTGCGCAAAAAATCAATAACTGCGAATTTTTCACAGTGATTGAAAATCAGTCGACCGCAGATCTGTCTGTGATGTGCGGTCGACTGTGATTTAAACTGCAATTGTGATCTAAACTTCAATTGCGATTCCAATCACAATGTTCAGAATCACACTTACGCCCTAGTTGCTCTTCTACACAATCCCATTCGCATATTGATTCACACAAAAGATTTCGTGTTCAACATCATGAATTGTGGCAGACGTGAATGAAATACGTGTTTACAAAATCTGAGTATGCTGTGCCCGGGGTTGCCCTTCATATATTTAAATGTGATATTAATCTTTTATCCATTTCACATTATGATACCAACGTTGAGAGTCAACTCCGGTCGCCTTCTGTATTCGATCATGGTGGTAAAACTTTGAACTTCATACATGTGCTTGAGGTAGCTCTGTAAATATCATCGTCGTAGGGCAGCAGTCGGAACTCGGAGTAGTCGATTTATTGAGATGTTATTTACTGTACAGTGTACACTATGACTGTTTGACTTACAAGAGCGTTAGATACTTGATGTAGGTTTTTGGCTTCTCCTCTGCGAATTTACCCATTCAAATATTATAAGGTACAATATAAAAAGGTTGGAGTCACAGCTTAAAATCACTGTGATTAGAAAATCGCAACTACAGCTATACCAGTGAATATGAAATGGTACCTTAGCCCAACTCATAATTATAGGCATCTAAGGCATAAGTGCCCAAGTTGACTTCCAGCCTCCCCACCCTCACTATCTGGCTACCCCATACAACAACCGTTGTTAGTTGAGCCAGAACAGGCCAAGATTGCACAACAGTGCAACGACAAGTCTGGCGAATTTGAGAAGGGATAAATTCAGCCCAGCCACGTAAAAAGAAAAAATCCGTATGGAAGCCTTGATTGAGTAAACGGAAATCAAGACGTGCCGCGATAGATGGGCAGTAAGAAAGACAGAAAGAAAGAAGCTAGAAATTTAAAGGAAGGAGAAGACTGAGATGGAACCCGGATGTGGATGCAGTCTGGAGTGTATGCGAAGATCCGTCAAATGCCAGCTCGAAGTCCCCACTGATCGCCACGATCCGGATAGCGAACACATTTGGCTGTTACACCAAATGTGGTATTCGTTTTAATACTGGATAGTCGGTACTTATGTGTTTAAGGAGACCATCTCGAGGTAGACGCAGATCAGCAGCCAAATGTCGGCACATAAACAAAGTTCTTACTTACGGTACGGAAAGATCAACAAACAAAGAGGTCAACAGCCACTTAACACTACTTAGACTTCTTTGATGAATCTATCCTTTGATGCGCAAGCAAAATGGATTAAGCCAGATGACGAGGCTGCTGCCCTACACGTTAAGCTCTACTACAGCTGCCGATCTTAAGGTACGGCTTCCAAATATGGCCCACCATTTCTCAGACAAGTATGGAGAAGCTAGAATGGAAACTACTGCATCTCACCTTCTTCGACAGTAACCGTCAAAAGCAGCACAGTAACAAGAGCTTTACGACGAAGAATGCATCATCCCTTTGCATCAGTACTGACAGAAGGCAACTGTTCAGAAAGCAACTTCTAGACATCAGCAACCATCCTAACGAGGCAACCAAGAACCGGATATAGCTACCTCAACGCGTTAAGTTTGATAGACGAGCATAACTTCACAACGACATGCTATAACAGAGCAGCGATAGCGGTTTTCAGCGAGGCTAAATCGGCTACCACATCATAAGCCCATCCCTAAAGGACCAACATCGACGTACGGACTTGAACAACCCGATGTAAGCACTGGACATTGTAGTGAGACATTTTTAAATCGCTTTTAAATCGTCACATAATCTGACTCGACCACAACGAGCGCCTGAACACCAATGATCTGGCTGAGCCAGTAATTGAAACCGTGCTGCCTGGTTGTAGAAAGGTCAACATTTTCGGCATATAACCAAGTGGTCACGGACACATGTTGATGACTGGAAGCAGCGTGTCCAGAACCTTCAACTGTTGATGGCAGCTTAAGTTCAGAATCGGATGCTCTATCGATCGCCTTTTTTGGATTTCAGTAAATAAGACTGTGTGACATCCACAAACTTCTCCAAGACTCTCAATTGCAGTACACAATGCCGCGATTTCAGTCCTCCCAAAACGGAATGGAGGAACTAAATAGTTTGGCTGAGAACCGTTCATTGCAGTTGTTCTTTGTAGAACTCAGCAGGGCATGAAAACAGCAAGGGGAAAGCAACAAGAGCATGATGAGCAGAGAGATGAAATTCCTATCGTACCGCCTAAGGGTTCACAAAGGCAGATGTACGTATCCACTGGACAACAACTGGCGCATCAAATGGTGCGACCAATTATGGTACAATTCGAGGGTGCTTCAACCCTCAAAAAAGATCACAAGCTACCACCTTAAAATGACCGAGGAATCGGATGTATCCTTGAAGCCAAGTACACCCGATCTGAGGTTATTAAATGTTGAGCACTCACTGACCACTCTTCATGCAACTAGAGCTTACACAAGACAGGCTTCCTCCACATATGCTCACTGCACGTTGCCTGACAGTGGGATTATACAATTTCTGAAAGACCAAGGGTACGACCGCGTTTCGGTTCCACTAGAGCGACTGTGTAAAAGCCGTGTTTCATCGACTCACCAGACACCTTCCCGCCTCCGAACGCGACCCGTCATCGTTTAAATTAAGTCGAATCAGCTTCGACCAAAAATCCCCCAGCTTACTAGTTCAGCTCCCTCAAGGCCCTTATCTATGTGAAATATTTGGGAGCAAATATCGAGCTGAACACCTGCGAATTTACCGAATCTTATCTGCTCTCCGCGCCGCAATAATTAATACCGACAATTGCGAGAGAGATATGATTTCGCCCGCTCGGTGCAGGGGAACCCGGCTCGGCCTCAGCCACTGCCAATGGCAAGCGAATGACGACATTGTGTTCGACAGGCCTTATCTGCGTCTACGACGGTGGTCGATAATCGAAAATTCGGCAAGCCACCTTCAGAGCAACGACATGTCAGTGTAACCGCACTTGTGGCCCTTGGAAGACGTGCAAGAGTGCAAAATGTTGGACTACCTCAACCGGCTGTGGCATCGCGTCAAGTACATGTACTTTCTGTACGAGCTGAATACGCAGATCTCGATCTGCGAACCGTGGGAGAAGACGTTCATAAGTGAGTCATGGAGGAGGCTCACAGGGACTCAGCTTGACGGTGTTCTCCTTCTTTCAGATTGCCTCTTTCTGCTGCTGTTCGGTGTGATCGCGTTCGCCTGCTACGCGTACCTGCCCGGGTACGTGCGGACGCTGATGTACTTCATCACGCCCGTCAGGGTGATGGAGCAGTTTCAGAGTTCCGATACGATCGATAAGGCGGCCTTTGTTGACCATGCTGCTGAGTTTGTCAAGGAGTTTTAGTGGAACTATTGTGAAATTGTGTGTGAAGAATCTTGTGAGTCAGCGGTGTGTGCAAGCTTTAGTTGGTAATAAATGAGAGAATTGTGCTGTGGATGGTGTAATTTTC
The DNA here is from genome assembly GCA_907269125.1 of Eristalis pertinax. Classification (NCBI taxonomy): domain Eukaryota; kingdom Metazoa; phylum Arthropoda; class Insecta; order Diptera; family Syrphidae; genus Eristalis; species Eristalis pertinax. Next base: position 60,065,639 of record OU026148.1, on the reverse strand, counting down.
TTATGGGAGGAATGGGTGGCAGGGTGGCGTTTGTTACTACTTGTAGTGCCCGCTCGCCTGTACATTACACTACTGAAGCAAGGGCGGTAGGTTCCGAATCTAGAGTGCCTTGGAGACGACATAGAGTTGAACCATGTTCTTTTTTTCCAACCCGGATGAAGTGAAAGTAGCCATATCTAAACTGAAATCCAAGAAAGCTGCTGGAGCTGATGGCCCGGGGCTAAGTTTTTCAAAGCGGCACGCGATGACTTGGTAAGGAGTACCAACTCGTCTGTACAATATGATCGGAGGAAAGCATGCCCGATGAATGTCGCCTAAAGCCGTTCGTCAACAACCTGGTCGGGCCATACCAGTGTGGCTTGAGGTCAGAAAAATGTACCATCGATCAATTATTCACACTACGGCCGACTTTGGAAAAAAAAACCAGGAACAACAGATCGATACCCATCGATCTTAAGGCCGCGTATGACTGCATCTGTAGAGACGAAGTTTACAGAGTAATGTGTAGTTTTGGCATCCCTACCAAACTCGTCCGTTTGTGTAGGATGACGATGGAGAATGCTGAAACGAAATGCTGCTCCATCAAGGTCGATACTCGATAAAGTACTCACCGAGACCATTGATGTCGAAAAAGGATTCAGACAAGGCGGGGCGCTGTCATGTGACTTCATCAACATCATTCTTGAAAGAATTGTTCAAAACTCGAACGCCAACACGAGAAGCACAATCTTTCAGAAGTCCGTCCAACTACTCGCGTGATGTCAATGGCACTTTTGTGAGTATTGCGACGGAGGCCACTAAGATGGGTTTAACGGTGAATGAGGGCAAGACCTTCTGTCAACGAGAGAGGACACCCAACAGCGACGTCTCGGCCAGAACGTCACAGTAGACTAGTCTTACCTTGTAACCGCTGCTAACGCAGACAAGGACACCAGCGTTGGAATGAAACGAAGAATAACGCTTGCCAATCGCTGCTTCTTTGGGCTAAGGCAGGAACTGATAATCAAACCGTCACTCGAGCAACCAAAGCGACCCTCTAAAAGACCGTAATGGTCCCAATCCTGCTATACGGCACAGAGATATGCACTTTGTCAGAAGCGGACGAAGTTGCTCTTGGCGGCTTTGAGAGGAAATTTCTGGTGATTCTGGGTCCCGTCTGCATAGATGGTGAGTGAAGGAGAAGATATATCAACGAACTGTACGAGCTATTTAGCGACATCGACTTAGCCAAAAGAATGATGATCCAACGATTGAGCGGTTGGAAACCAATGCTCCGGCCCGGAAAGTCTTCGAATCCTCCACCGAGGGCGTTATCCCGTAGAGGAAGACAGCGACTTAGGTGGCGCATACAAGTGGAAAGGCACCTCAACTAACTATACGTGCAAAACTAGAGGCAGCTAGCTAAAGATCGAGCTGGCTGGAGACGCTTGTTGGTTGGGGCCCAGGTGCACCCCGGACTGTAGCACCATCTTAAGTAAGTAAGTAACACGCGCCACACACAACAAGTCAATCAATGCCTGCAGCGTTAAACATGAAGTGTTATGCTTCGTCTAAGCAACTTTAAAGTGGTGTCCCACAAGAGTCTGTCCGTGGACCTATACTGTTCCTCAAAAGCTCATCCATCCTGCACTCCAAATTTGACATGTTAGAATAGAGTACGTCAAACTGAACTGCCAGCCGAGACTACACGTGTTTAGCTTAAGAGCGAGACGGGTGGAAGATTCGCATTCGACCGCTGCTACAGAGCGCTACGCGGCGATGAGGACGTTTGTGCAGCCTGGAAGACTATTTGAGTAGACTCGACTCCTTCAGGTCGAGGGTAAGTCAACAAATCCCAGCTGAGTCCGGCGATTCTTTTGAGGGAGAGTTGCACAATATTTCATCCCCTTTACGGACGTCCACCAAAACAACTCTGTTCCTTCCCAACGGTGAGCAGTGAGCGGTGAATCGGTGCGGAAAGTTTGTCCGAGAAAGAATCCAAGGAAGCTTAACGTTTTAAAGTGTGATTGAGGGTGAGCGACGAGGGAAGAATGCTCCAGCATGAAGATGAATAGAGAAGAGCACACCAGCTGCTGTACCAAGATGTGGATGTAGTCCGCAAGCTTTACATCCGTCTACTGCACTTGCTTGGCCACATCGAACGCATGGATACCAATGCTCGAGCTAAGAGCGTCTTCATGACCGAGCCTGGTTCGAGAAGGGGAGGATGACCGAAGTTCCAAGTCATCGCGGCTGCACTCGAAATGGCTCAGAAACAGCAAATGATGAGACTCAGGCGTCCATAGGTCACACGCCTGCGGAGTAGGGCAGCCACACAGCAAAGTCTTGCTACAAAGTCCATGACGTCGCCATCCCTGTCACCAACTGAATAGTAAGACGCTTCCCACGTGTTCATCGAATCCCTTCGCATTCTTGTCGAAAAATCGAATTGAAGGTCATCCCAGAGCAAAAGGACTCGGGATTTACAACCGCTTCTAATGGCCCGATCACAAATTGTTGATCATAATTCTCGCCGCCACTGAAAGCGTCCCCCACTCCGATTGGACGACCTTCAGAAATGCCACAACCAAGCCCGAGACATATAAATAAATTGTAAAAAATCCCCAAAGAGCCTGCAATAAACCAAATTGCATTATAAGAGCGATCCTTTTTTGGTCGTAAAATTCCGCACAATCAAATTTCATATCTATTCTCCAACTTTTCATTGAATCCTGTCGCACTTAAACATTTCCGCTTCACTCAGAGGGGAACACGAAGCGACGACGCCCATGACGCCATACATGTACAAATGGCCACCACATCCTCCAACCCTCCACCCACAGGCTGACGCCCAAATTTATTGGAAACAAAAAGAAGCGAACCACCCAGGCGGGCGTAGGATGTGCGCCCTTCATCCATCCGCCCCGCACCCATAAAATCCACCCCAAACCTAGTCGCCTTCTTAAATATCGAAGAATTCTTCTGATTTATCTCCCCAGTGTCCTTCTGCAAGGCAGTCAGTCCGATTGAATTGATTCCAAGGAATTTAAAAGTTACCGAACAACCCCTTTGGGTGTCGTTCCTCCCCTGGTTTCATAATTAAGAAGAAGAGCACCACGCGACGAAGTCAACGGGGGGACGTGGGACAAAGGGTGGGCGCAAAAAAAAGGATTAAGGGTATTCTGTGTCGTGGGAGTTTCCCTCACCGCCCCAAGCGCACTTTAAAAAGTTAAACTTTCTCGGATTCTTTCTCGGACAAACTTTCCGCACCGACTCACCGCTCACCGCTCACTGCTCACCGTTGCGAAGGAGCAAAGTTGTTTTTGCGGACGTCTCCGAAGGAGATGAAATATTGTGCAGCTCTCGCTCAAAAGAATCGCTGGCTTCAGCTGGGATTTGTTGATTTTCGCTCGACCTGAAGGAGTCGAGTTCAGTCAAATGGTCGCCACTGCTGCACAAACGCCCTCGAGGGGCTGTTTTTGAAGTAATTGTCTGCAGGCCAGGTAGTGGGATACCCTGACACACAAAAGGGATACATTTGATGTGCTCCCTGCAGCCCGGTGGCAACATGTGAAGAAAGACATCCTTCACAGGAGATTAGCTGCAGATTCCCGCAGTGGACATGGACTGTTCACTTCTTGCTGTCGAATTGGATTTTCGCTTTTATTGACTTTCGCTTGGTTGAGCTTTGTGTTGTGTGCTCGTCGATAGGACCGCCGCGCCGCACCGTCGAAAAGGAAGAACTTCTTCTTGATGAGTTCACATGAAATTCCATTTTGGCAAAAATGCTCCCGCATTGCGGGAGGCTCCGAATCCTGCCGATTTTTTTTTGCGATATTTTCGGGGGGAAGTTACTTTGTAAACATTAACTTATTACGGGTTGTTAAACTTTTACGATTATTTGAGGCTAGATACATTCAAAGTCCGACCGTTCCTTTTGTTGGGGAAAGTTCCCCGAAAGCGAGAGAGAGACCAGAGTTCCGGGGAATATCCAATTAAGATGGGCTGAGGATGGTTTTATGGGCGACGCCGGAAATGGATTCATTCCCCAAGTCCAGGATGTGGAAACTCTGCAATTGATTGCGTTTTTTCGGAGAAAATGTGGCAAAATGTGGATCTTAAAAAGCACTCTGATTCTGTGTGTTGAATGCAAGACATGTCAGCTGGCGCAAATCTGATAAAGAAAAAACTCAGACGTTAAACTGGGAGCGTGGATCGCATTTGCATATTGTCCCTTGTTTTTATGAATCCGTTGACTTAGACGACACGGACGCTAAGAGCTGCAGGCTGCCATGACAAGTCTGTAAGCTGGTTTATGAGGGTTGGCGGAGAGTAAATGAATGGACGATGGCGGGGATTTTGTTCGTCGGATGGTCCCTGTTCGATAGCTCAGTGACTCAGTGATGAAAGACAGGACATATGGCATAGGGAAGACAAAATCAGCTTTTAACGAAGATCAAAAGAACGTTGCTTTGTGGGATTTGATCAAAGTGATTGAAGACTAAAAGCAGGCTTTGCCAATATTCTGCTTTCTCGCGCAAGTAGTTCACTGGCTTCCGTTGCGGTTGAATAGGTACAAAACATGCTGAACGGCAAGGATGTCCAAATGACGTTAAAGCGAAAGAAGTGGTCAACAAAAGCCACGAGATTGTGTTACACGATCGCCGGCTCAAGGAACATCGAATAAAGCATCACGATTTGGGCATGACAAAATTAGCGGCGCGAGATAGGCGTCGCGATCGCCGACAGCGGACCATAAACGGATTCGGGTGAAGATTGCAGAACAGAATTTGGGGCACTTCAAGCGATTGTGATTATGAATTCTAATTGACTATTGAAGCAATTTCGGCGAGGAAGAAATTTAATCAAATCTAAACTGGTCGAATGCATCTACGAAGTGTTTAGGGTTCTCAGCGTGCAGCACTCGATAACTCTAGGCTGGATCCGGCCCATTGGGACATAACGAGCAACGATGTAGCGATGAAACATGCCAGGAAAGGACTAAAACCGACCCATCCCAGATAAGCCTAGGTGTCAAACTAAAACTCATGCAGATGTTAAGAAAAAGTGGATGACACGACCATAGAGGAAGCTAATAAGATTTGGAAGTTTCTAACCACCCGCGATACCATTGGGATGCTCTGGCACAAGAAAATCCGACAAACTCCTTCAATGCGACAAAAAGTTGCTAGCGACGGCGTTAGATCACTAACAGGCCATAATCATCTGAAGTACCACGAAATGAAAATGTGACTAGTCAAGGACTATGTATATATGTACGCGGTGGCGAAGAGGAAAAAGAGGACACTCCTCACTACCGGGAGAATATTCACTCCAAGATCTCCAGGATCTAACAAAAATCCCACTAGGGTTTCCTTGCCGATTCATTAAGGCATCCAGATGGCTGCACAACGAATGCACCTAATTAGGACGGAGAAGGAGTAAATAGAACAGTTTGGTGGAAAGGACATTCAGTTTTATGTCGCCTCCGAACGGCCAAGTTTTTGAAGTTTTTTCCAGACACTTTAAGCATTGTCAGTGACTTGAAAGACTTGGGGCCGTGTGAAATTATTTTTGTCATACCGGGAATCGAACCGGTCTTTTCGGCGCATTCCTTTTCATTTCCATCAGATTACCCATGTGTGAGTTGTTTTAGCACGTTTGTGTGAAGGGATCGATTCAAAATTTCCCCCAATATTACCTACAATGGAGTCAGTCGCAAATATCCCCTTTTATAGATTTTTTCTTTTGCCGGAGATTTTTGAACGCTACACTGGAGCACTTAGACCCAAAAACTGGTCCATTGTACTACCAGTTTACATTGTACTTACCAACCTACATTTAATGAAATTTCATGGTCTTTCGGAGGAACGCAGCAGCAGACGCTTCTATGATGAGCAGCCTACATCATCAGCTCTCACCTCATCAGCACCAAATAACTGTGCCACCTGATCCGAACAAAGGCGGAACAGTGGCAGAAGAAGTGCTCTGCAGTGTCGCAGAGGGTTTCATCGCTTAGGCCAAGCTCATTTAGATGTTTGGCGAAGGTGTAGTGACCTGTCAGTGACCGTCTGCAGTCTTTTCTGTTAAGTGATAACATGAATGCCGCTGATTTCTTACAGACAGCAGCGAGCATGCCCTTGGTTTGTCTACATCCTTTAGGGTCATGCCACCTCTGGTTGTGCTCTTGAGAAGCCCAGCCATCTATGGAAGCCCTAACTGAAGACGCGAGTAGTCCCAACGCCTGTTCGGTTCCTAAGAGTATCTCCTCTGTTTTTTCCGTGATTCCGTGGTGGCCGGGGACCGGGGCAAGTCTTATCGAATTGAGCCTGCCGATCCAATTCAGAGAATACTTGCATTCCTGGACTATCCTGGAAGTGGTTAAAGGGTTGAGTAGAGCCTTAAGCACAGCTTGGCTATAGCTACAGACACAAATACTTCAACCCTTACATCTGCTCTTCACAATATAGTTCGTAGCCATAATGATCACATAGGTTTCCGCTTGGAAGACTGACGCAAATTTACCTAACGATGTGTGCAGTCTAGTGTTGTCGCTCTCCACAAAGGCACCAGCGCCAGACCTTTTCTTGCTCTTGGAGCCATCCGTGAAGATTCTACTACATTCCTTTCCTGGCTCAGATTCTGGCCAGATCCAGTCCTGAGTGTAGGTAAAGTCGACTTTGTATGTGCGTCGCAGCTGAATTGCTGGTGTCCTTGCGTCAGACATCATATCCTTTTATAGGCGGTAATGCATACAAACTGATACCTAGGCCCTGCGCTTCATAATCTAAACTAAAATGTAAGCCCCTTGTGCCAAGGTGTAACGGACGGCCAGACCAAGGGGCACCGTTAAAGGATGTGTTTCTTCAACTCATCTTCAACTCAAGTCCAAGTCCTTTAAAGTTTGCTGCTGTACATTCAGCTGGAGCCAAAATATTTGCCCTGTCCCTCTCGCTAAAGACGTCATTTGGCATTCAAGTATCATCGCAAAAAATCGCAAATTTCCCTCAAGTCCTTCACAAATACTTCCCACATCCCGCACTCCAACTGCCTCATTGAGTCGCATTAAAAATTGCGACTGTTCGGGACTCCAAAATGCCAACAATCCCAGCAGTTGATGGTCCTTCAGTGGCACGCATCTATCGAGATGCGACCCACCGCACCTCCTCCCTTCCACCCCACAAGACCGGACATTCAGGTTAATGATTCAATTTGTGTGTGTGCCTGTGCTGATCGGATGCAGAAGAATCAATTTTTGCCAAACAAATGGAATCGATTAACTCTTTGAATACATTACGCCGCACAATGGGCCCGAGGGTGCGCGCTGGTTTGGGAATTTGAATTTTATAAAATTCATTGCTTGCTGCTTTTGTATTCTCTTTCGGAGGGAACTAAAATTTAAGTGGCCAGATGGATAATTCAACAAACAAAAATGCCAGTGGAGTGGCTTTAAGTGGCGAGTGTGTCCTCGGGGATTTTCAGAAGTCCGTTGCACACGCGAGTGGCTTTAATTCAATGAGTGGCATTCGTGGCTTTAACTGGCAACATATTTCGGCTTACCACATCTTTGAGTGTCATACGTTCGCTGGTTAGTTTGAACGCTTCAGACCTGCAAAATCTCAGGGACGACCAAAATAGACTAGATTTTTAACTCGCCGCAAATCCGGGAGAAGGCTTAAGAATTGCAGACCGATCCAACGAAACCCACAACATCAACGCCGGCACAAAAGCCCCGTGCGAAAGCGTCCATAGAGACGATCAACAGGGTGTCCAGATAAGAACGATGGGAAAAGAAATTGTGGTGTAGCAACAACGATCTGAGATAAATAATTTATTCTGACTTTGTTTTAAAGCGAAATTCATGTCATTATGTTTCAAATAGCACATCATTAAGGTTGCCACCTCAGCTTCACAGTCAGTGCTGCAAGCGATTGGTCCAATTTCCGATGACTCAGTCCAATATGTTCGTCGTTATTCTGGTAAACGCGTCTCGAATGTTGGCCTCGAGCTCGTCCAAATTGATTGGCTTGTTAGAGAAAAGAAGCTAGTGTTGCCAAGGCGCATGATCGAGGCGATCGATTGACGCGAGTTCTGGTAATGACTAGTGACGACTGACCACACGGCGAAATTCACGTTGCGTATTTACACGCACTTTCTGTAACAATGCGTGAAGAAAAGGAAAATTGTACTGAATATTCTGACAGCTGGACGTCAATGGTGTCTTAGGCAGCTGATGCAACGTAAAAATTGGAAAAAAATGTCTAGTCAAGCTTTATTCACCGGCATGACATGACATCCTTGCCGAGCTCAATGGGTTGCGCGGGATTGCTGTTCCATCCAGGTGGTCATAGAATGCCTTCAATGTCAGAAAAAATATTGGGTATAGCGACTTGTTGGTAGTTATGGATGTTGCCAACTCCAGAAGCACTATTAACCAAAAGCCTGTACGCTGTTGACATTCGGGGGTGACATGCAATGGACTAGTCGCGCACAGCGAGCAGTCAGTGAACCGTTTTCCGGCTCTCAAATGAAAGTTGCAAAAATAGTCGTAGCTCCCTGTCTGCCAGAAAGGATGTCGCACAAGTTAGACAATGACTGCGACATTCCGTCATACTGGGGAGGTATAATTTCGAGGTGGACTCAAACAACATCGATACGGAGATGGAACAGAGAATAAGTCTTATCAATCGGCGTCTCGTTGGGTTCAAGAAGCAATTGAGTAAGAGCACCCTCTAAAGCAAATGGAATCATTGCCTACATGCCAAGATACCCTTGGTCTTTTCGAGAGAAATGGTCAATGGTCGATCTTTCGCATGGTTCATGGCAACTGGAGAAGACGTTTCAAGCTAGTAAGAGAATACTGTTCTAAGGCATGAGTCTAGCAGATCCAACGTCTAAGGGGACCTAGACTATGAATGGCGCAGTGTCAAGAAGCGTCTTTAAGCCCGATCCACCGGAACGCAACAGAGAACACTCGTGAGTAAAGTGGATCACATATGTCTCTGCAGACGGACAGCTTGAGCCAACTTGGTGTGTCCAACTGGAGGCAGTCAAAAAGCACTCTAGTTGGAAGGCCTTTTTGGTTCAGGCTTAGGTTCATCACGTATTGGAGCACTACGTAAAGAAGATGAATACTTCTGTTGACCGTGGAATAGAACTTTTTCCCTTTGGAGTTAATTTCACATCTCGCACAGTCCCAATCTGCTGTGATTTAATACCGTGCTTAACTTCGTGCCCGTCCACGATGAACCAGAAGGGGCTTTGAAGTGACCGGCTCATGACAGTTCTCCCCGATCCCAAACATTCGAAGACTTGCACCGGCTGTCACAGAAAAGTGACACTTTTGTCAAAACAGTAGCAGGTGCAGCTCGAGCTGACATATGCAGATGTCCTCGCGATTAAACTAACATCGAAGGAAGTGTTACTTTGCATAAAAATGTTGCGTCTACCCTCTTCTTATTTGTACCCCCAAAGGTTATGAAGTCGCCGTGTTTTTTGAAGGATGACTCCTCTTATTATTTTGTCTCGGGAATGGCAAAGTCCGCTTTACATATTTCATATCGCTTCTACAGAGTAATTCTACTATCTTCTGTTATGCAGTTAAGCCACGGCCAAAGAGAGACGATCGACTAAGCGGCGAGCATTTAAGTGACGAGGTGGAGTGAATGGTGGCCATATAGTCTGGCAAACATGGTTTTATTATGACCGTTGAAATTAAATTGAAAACAAATATTGTGTATAAATTCGTCGTCACTCAGCGAAAAAATGAAAGATTTTGAAACGCCGTAGCTTTTTGTATGGGAGAGTGGAGCAAAATCTATTAAATCCAGACCAAAGTACCGATTCCAATGAAATATTGAAAATGGAAACCGTCTGTCTAATGGTCCAAACATTTTAAAGCCAGCTTAAAAATTAAAGCATAAAATCCTAATTTTATTAAAAAAAGATTATTAAGTTATTGTTTTAATGCGAAAAATATTTTCTCTGTTCGCATATAAAGGGTGGTTAAATTTTAAGGGCCGATGTTGACTTTGAATAAAACACAAATTTTTTATTAAATTATTGTGATTTCTTTTTATTTTGATAATATTGGTACGGTTCAATTATGTATGGAACAAAATATCGGCCAAAAGGCCGCCGCGACCTCGGCGGCACACCCCTTATCCGATGATCTAAATTTTCGATGACGCTGAAGCATAATTGAGGTTCTATGCCGTTAATGTGCCGAATTATTTCATCCTTTAGCTCTTGAATTGTTGCTGGCTTATCGACGTACACCCTTTCTTTCAAATAACCCCAAAGAAAAAAATCCAACGGTGTCAAATCACATGATCTTGGCGGCCAATTGACATCGCCACCACGTGAGATAACACGGCCATTGAATTTGTCGCGCAAAAGAGCCATTGTTTCGTTAGCTGTGTGGCAAGTGGCACCGTCCTGTTGAAACCACATATCGTCCACATTCATATCTTCCAATTCGGGCCATAAAAAGTTCGTTATCATTTCACGATAGCGAACACCATTCACAGTAACTGCCTGAGCGGCATCATTTTGGAAAAAATACGGCCCGATGATGCCGCCAGCCCATACACCGCACCAAAGAGTCACTCTTTGTGGATGCATTGGTTTTTCTACAATCACTTTTGGATTATCATTCGCCCAAATGCGGCAATTCTGCTTATTGACGAATCCACTGAGGTGAAAATGTGCCTCATCACTGAAGATGATTTTCTTCGAAAATTGATCATCCACTGTTGCCATTTCTTGCCACCATTCTGACCATTGACGACGCTTGAAATGGTCAAGAGTCTTGAGATCTTGAGACAATTGCACCTTGTAAGCGTGTAAATGCAAGTCTTTATGCATAATGTTCATCAACGACGAGCGTGAGTGGTACAATTGTTGGGCACGACGACGAGTTGAGGTGGACGGCTCTTCAGCCACACTATCGCGAACAGCAGCAATATTTTCTTCAGTACGAGCTGTACGAGCATGCACTGGTGTTTTCGCATCTCCTACAGACCCGGTTTGCTCAAATTTTTGCACGATTTTTCCGATTGTACGCACATTTGGACGATTAAATTGACCGAAAAAATCACGAAGTGCACGATATGCATTTTGATGTGAACGCCCATTTTCATAATAAGCCTGAATAACTTTAACGCTTTGCTCGATTATGTATCTTTCCATGGTTCAAATTGAGTTAGTCTGAAGTTGAGAAATGTCAAATGAAATGCAGAAAAAAACTTGACGTTTAGGTGTGGTCCACATTCAACATCGGCCCTTAAAATTTAACCGCCCTTTAGCTACGGCCTACGGCTAGAATTCAATAATTTTTCAATCGTGATAGTACGAACAGCGTCTGCAACATTATGGATCGCGTCTTCAGTTTGATAAGTCGTAAAATCGTTAATTAGGATATTTTAACTACTTTCTGTTGAGGTTTTGCTTTAAACTATGGGAGCGCGCGTAAGGAATTTCGAATTTCCTTAAAAGTCTTTAAGTAATGCGGAGAAAGTGAGAGAGGGAAGGTTGTTATTCTCGATAGCAAAATTTCACAATTGAATGCGCAACTAGGGGCATACCAAGAAGTTTATAATTTTATTAATTTTAGCTGAAAATTGAAAATTGCAGTGCCCGACCCTTGCGTCCACCACGTTCCAACACCGGCTATCAAGGACTCACTTTGTCACAATCATACACAATCCTGTCGTTAAGTCGATAGTCCATCAAATTTGTTCATTTCTTGTTAAATGTCACTTCAACATCTGATCTGAACACATTGGACATTGATTTCATTTGTATTGCCATGACCTACTAATATTGCATGGACTTGTTGACATAATCAAGGACCACGATGCTTACTTTGCAGTACTGCTTATCGCTCCCCTAATCGATGACTCTGCACCCGAACGTAGAAGAAAGCGGCTTTGTTCTCAAAGAAATGAATACCGCTGTTGGATATCCATCATCCATCATCATTTTCAAGGATCCTAATCCTCATTGAAGAATTCATAAATCAACATCAATTGGGTGGTTTTGAAAAAAAGCCTCCATCATCTTCAATCAAATTTGCATGATTGAAATCCATATCCTCGGAATGGAGACGAATCCTTGAAGAGACAAACGACGTCGCTGCCGACAGCCGTCCTCGTTGTATCGACTACACAGTACAAAGCACCCACCGCAGGAGTGTTTGCGGACAGCGAGGAAACGCCGATTGATGGTCAGGAGATGTTGAATTCATTCATTCCTTTTCTTCATTAAGACAATATTATGATTGGTTAGCGAGAGACTCACCGGACACCGCACAATTGGGGCTTGGCATACTTGGCAGCCGGGTTGTCGGGAAAATGTACTTCCAAGTCGTTTGAAACATGTACCTTCAATCTGATGGTGGAGCAGATTCCCATAATTCCGTCCAACTGTTGGGTTACCCGAATGATATCGATATCGTTGCGCGTGCCGAGACGTGCCATCACCGCTTCATTGGTAAATCGAGCTGGTCTTATGGATAATGAGGGAACCACAGAGTATGTGATGACGAGCAAAAACCCATCCGACATCGACAGTGTCCTGTAGTCCCACCTTCTGCAGACGCAGACGTCTCAACTGCCGCAGCACTCACCCTGAAATAAGTAGGCTGCCCCCACCTGCTCATTGTTTGTCTGTAGTCAATATGGTCGAAGAAATTCAGCAAATTATGGTCATTTTTCATGACGACGGCGGTGTCGACCGGAAACCAAAAACAACTCCATCCGCTTATTTAAAAGAAACCGTTCGTATCAAAAAACTTAGTAATTACATGTCGAAATGATGTATGTTCCGCCGTGACCCTTGGACCCGCACACAGCAATAAAAATGATTCACGGCCACACGTTGACTTTGCGGAAGACATTTTTCTCCTGAGTCACACTGGCAATAAACAATTAATCACACAACTTTGGCAATTCCGTTTCAGACTGTGCCACCATTTGATCGGCGGTGGCAATTTGAAACGAAATTAAATTCCGTCAAAGAGTGAAATTAGATGAGGATTAATTGAGCGAGTCGTTAATCTCCGCAGAACATCTGTAGTTGTCGATCCTTAATTTGTCAACGTCTTGGGACGCCTTGAAATGGAGTGTGATGGGTTCTGTAGGATGTTCTTGAGACTATCCCGATGATGATTGTCGGATGTGTGAAGAGAAGTTTTTTTGTGGAACGTCAAGGGAGGACGTGTGGCATTGATACAAGAACTTGAGCTTGATTGCGGTACGAAGGGTGCTATCAACCGCTGAGTGGGTGTAGAGGCACTTTTGCATCCAGTCGTCATGGGGAAGAGTAAACGCGACTTAAACCATGCCAGCCCATGTCCAGAGCTACAGTGAAGTTATACGCCAGTCGAAATAAGGCTGATTCTCAAAATTCGCTTCCACAATTGGAAATAAAATAAAACAGGGACAAGAGCAGGGACAGAGAACGTCTATGAACTTTTGACGTTAATGCCAACTTCGGCGGCTTCAGCAACGCCACCAGTTTTTCTCAAACACGGCTACATACTGATCTGTCATCATATATTGCGAGTGCCATAGGACGTTGCACACTTACCAGGACAGAAGCGGCAAAGGAAGGAAGCCTCGGAACTAGAGAAAGCCGCAAGTATGGGCACGCTGTACTGGGAGTTCTTCGCGTATACTGTGTGACACTGCCACACACACAGTGCGTCTAGAAAATGAGTAGAATGCATTAACCACTTGCTCTGCGATTGCCAGTCTCTTACGAAAGGGAGTACCAGGACCAACTGAAAAATGTGCGTGTGACTTAAACGCAGATCTGGTTATCTAACGACACGCTAGAAGGTTCTGGCGGGCAGTAATTGATTCTTTAAACCCACAGTGCCGTATTGCTGGTATATGTGAGCGGCCATTGTCATCCATGGTCTCTGTGATCCACGGTCTCTGTGATCCACGGTCTCTGTGAGTCCGCAATATGAACGTAACACAACCTGGTTTCAGAAGGCTCGGCATATCCCACTGCGGCGTAAGATTAAACTAGAACTCGTGTCCCAACTGCTCGTCCCTGATAGACTGAAAGATATTCCAGGGATCTGAATTGCCCGCCCCTGTGCGCAGATCACCTGGATCGTAGTAGTTGACGAAATCATAAAAAATCAGTACAGGGAAGGATTCACAGTAGCCGCATACGCGGACGATGTTGTCATCCTCATTTCATTTCAAGGCAATTTTCATCAACGCTTAGCCATCGTCTCCCCTGTGGAGTAATGTTAGTTGACAATTGGATGCAGACCCGAGGACTGGACGGCAATCCGAGCAAGACAGAATTGGTACTCTTTACGAAAAAGAGGAATATTCTTGACTTCATCTGTCCAACTATTAATGAGGTTCAACTCAAACTCTCAAAGACGGCTAAATTCCTAGCCGTTATACTCGATTTAAAACTCATTTGGAAGGATAACACGGATGATTTGCGGCGTTCTACACGTGCAAACGGGCCTTCGATAAACCACGGGTGGTATACTGGCTATACACCATGGTAGTAAGACCCATCCTGAACTACGGTTCTCTGGCATGCCGGATGGCACTGGAGAAGAAATATATTCTTACACAGCTAACCAGAATCAGAACCAGAAAACAACACGGACGGCAGCACTCATCCTCCTCCCTAATCTCGACTTATGCGATAGCAACAGTGCAGTGCAACAGTGTCTCACTGGCCCTGAGGCTCAGAGAAGCGGATTTCTGGAGGAAGAAACCACACGGTCACTCTACCATATTAACAAGTTGGACAGCAGCACAAAATATAGCACAAACGGACTGTTAACCACCAACCCTAGCCTCGGAGAGGCGCTTCAATCAGCGCTTTCCGGACCGGAACTAATGGCAGGAACAATTGGCAATTGAAGTAGAGGGTATTGCCTTATACACTGAAGGCTCAAAGACGAGCGCTGGTACTGGTGCGGGGATCTTGTTCTGACTTCTTCGAAAAATCCCTGGCGGTACGATATGACTGCAGCGTCTTTCAAGCCGAAGTGGCTGCGATACATGACGTAGCACTCGCGCTGAAAGCACACATAACCACAACGTAACCGGAAATCGATCACAATTTTCTCTGATAGTTAAGTGGCAATAATGGCCATGGCATCAGACATTGTGACATCGAAGCTGGTTGTGCTGTGCAGACAGAGATTCAGTGAGGTATTCTTGATGAACGCGGTAACCCTCTGCTGGGTACCGGGACATGCTATATTCCAAGCAAACTAAAAGGCGAACATGGGATCGGAGCTGGCAGAATTCCCATACACCGCTCAGCTCCAAAAGAAAGACGAACTAGACGACGAAGCCATAGACAGAGCCAGTGCTCGATTGCTTCGTCTGAGTGTTGGAGCAATGGCGAGGGCCCTATGGCAGACGCTGAGTAAAAAGAGGTCAACATCATTGATTGGCTTTCGTCGCAAGGAGGTGAGCACTGAGCAGCCTAGTTGGAGTCCTTACCGGGCACTCATGCAATGCGTCTGAACTTACCGCAAAACGACTTTTGCAGAAGCAGCAGAGATGATGAAGAGCAACATTTACTCTGTGACTGCCCAGCCGTAGCAGGAGTCCTTAGAAAAACGCCTCTTCATTGAGCTTAAGGACTTAAGCGGCGTTGAACTAACATATCTCTTAAGATTCACATGTGGAACTGGGTATTTTTTGCGCCACGGTAATAAAACATCCCAAACAAGGGCACAATGGACCCAACTCGCTTGTCTAATTGAGCCACAACCTTAGGAACGACAGGGCACCCAATTGCCATACCTATGTTCTGGCTAAACAACAGAATACTGGCCTCACCCTTGATCAACCCAAAGATCGAAACGACACCAACTCAATGAGTCATCCTCATTTAAAGACGACCTTGTTTACATCTCCGAGCAACCGACACACCAGCGAAACACAATCTCTGCTCAGAGTCAACCAGTCGACCTCTTCCGTATCGGGTTTCATTAACATCGCCAACTGTCCGTCAAATGACAGCATAACGTCAGCGGAGACGACCGATTGACCTCCGCCCACCCGCCAGTCACATGAACGCACATCAATCTCGTTTGACAAAACCACCAGAAGCCCAGCAGCACTAACTAGCATCTCAGTCATTAGTCAAAAGTAGGCCTTCACAAACACCACAATTCCATAAATCAACATAACAATTCAATTAAACATCGTTTGACACTGTCAACCCTGCGCGCCCCGTTCCTTTGAAGTTCACAAGCAATTAATTTGTTTCGCCAATACCTCCGGTCGTCGTCGTCGTAGTCGTCGTCGTCGCCCGACACACAGCCCTAGCCCCCAGCGCAACGAATTATCACATTCTGTCCCAATTAACGAGCGAAGAACACAAACGCTCTGCGGATTGAGTTTTGCTCGTTTGTTTGCGCAACGCCCAAAACCGAAGCGAGTCCTTTCGGGCGGCCCCGCTGCGGACACAGAAATGATAACACGAAACAGGACAACTTAATGATTGATGATGATTCATCAGAAATCAATTAGGAGCGACTTGCAAAATATTTTCCCTTCCATGCTATTTCCCTCCCCCCCTTCTCCATCTCCTGACAAGGACATTAATGTGTGTGCAAGTCGTCATCGGGCCGCAGCAGTAACTCTATCGTCTCAATATGGTGCCAATGGCACACCACACCAGTGGGAGTGAGGCATCCCTGAAATGCGACGCATCGCGGGGGTGCTTAGCGACGAACAAACGGCAGGCAGGCAGGCACGTGTCCTGGCAGAGCAGATCGAGTTGGAGCACTGATTCGGATGACGGACGAGAAGGTGGAACCTAATTCATGAGGCGACGACATGATTTCGCCTAATTGACATTTCGGTTTTGCGTGGCACGGTACAGCACGCCACGGTACGGCCATTAACTGGCACGGCTTACAAATGACTTTACAAATAGAGTGCCTCCCAGGGGCCATCCCCGGAGGCGACGAGCACACACATCTTACGATCAATTAAATAAAAATCCTCCTTGTTGGGGGGATATTTAATTATTCGCCACCCTCGCTGGGCCATGTGTGCCATGGCTTGGGGCAAATTGTTTTAGTGCCAGTGCACAGGCGGACGTCCTCCCACTCTCTCACACACACATCCGTCCACATGATTATGTAAATATGGGCAAGCACATATCGGCATTTAATTAAAGTGCCCCTTGTGAGGTGGGCCCTTGTATTAAGTGTGCGCGCAATATTCTACCGACGATACGATGGCGCCCCCCAACCAACGCTCCAGTCGCCGCCCCTGGTGGGTTATTTAAGGATTTTAATGTCTTTCTTAATTGAACTCATTAATGCTGAGTACATCCACATGTTGGGGATGTGTCCGAGTGGGGGTGCGGATGAATTGGAGACAATGACGTAAGACACGATACTCCTACGGCGACAATAGGAATGTGGAGTGCTTCTTGTTTGACACGAGGATAAAGACCGTGGCGCGGAGTGGTGTGGAGTGATGTGAAGTGGTGTGGCGACTGGTTCCGGAACTCGTGAGAGTGATGTGTTTGCTGGCGTATGCTTTGTGAAGTGCTAGTGGTGCCGTCATCAGTAATCCTCATCGACAGATGTGGAGAGTTGGACTGCTGGAGAGCTGACGTATGATGTTGGCTAGGCCTGCTATTGGCCCGTAATGACTTGTAAACGACTTGAACGACGTGGGTAAACCAGCTGGAGTTAATTCAGTGTAGTGCAACACTTCGAGACTACGAAAAGTGGCATCGGCATCGTCCTATAAAATACGACACCGAGCTTAGTTCAAGGGGCCGAGGGCATCTGGCAAGGCCTCCATTGTGGTAATTCTCGATCTTGTTTGTTGGCACTCGCTTCCCAGACACCTCTGCTGATTGTAGTGTAGCCTCTATTACGACAACTTATTGACACTCACTTCCCAGGCCCCTGCGCCAGCTTAGTGGCAATTTAACATGCTGCTCCCTTAGAGTGGCGCACACCCCAAATAAACACACTCATCGAGACAGCGAAACCAGATGAAGCACACATCACACCCGCACTATGCCCTGCGCCCCGAGGTCTTCACAACAGCGTGCGACTAATGTGAACATGATTTCTGTCTTCTTTGGCTGCCGCAACGTTTTTACTGAAAAGGGGCATGGCAAGTAGTGTAATTGACATGATCGGTGAAAAGTTAAAGCCAGACTTAGGCTTCACCTTCTAGCCAGACATATCACCAACTGCTTGACGTCTAGGTCAGTGGCCTGCAAGACTCCTTCGGAATTGTACATGCCTTACTAGATACGTAGTACAAGGCCACTTGGGCCAAAATACGCCCTTTGTACCGCCACGTGAATGTTTCAGTTAAGGGAGAGGGTTGCCGAGATTTTAACATCCAGCCAGTTTTGTCAACAAATTTTACTAGTGCATTGACCGGTCATTTAGACTATCACAGAAGTAGGGGCCTATACTGGCTTTCCTAGGTGAGGCAAGTGCTGGAGAGTTGCAGAGAAGGTGCTGAATGCCTTCCTCCTCGTCCTCGGCTAGGCAGCTTCTACAGAAGTTCTACAGCGAAGGCCTAGTAGGCAGTGTCCGGTACTCTATAGGGGATCAGGCTAATTGATATTTTTGGATCGAGGTGAGGTCAGATTTGTGGTGCCTGTGGACCATCTGGCATTCATTTTTTGTATGTAGAAATTATTAAGATGTAGCTATAGGGGCCCCTATGTTGCGAGAGATTTCATCAACTGGCAGCCTGGTGGCGAATTTAGGGAGTTCATCAGCTCTGCGGGACGTCCCTATGGCCTGGTACCCAACAAATTCGGATATCTTGTCAAGAGATGCACGGCAGTCGATTACTATTTTAAAGTTTATAGAGAGCGATGGCAGGGATTTGATTGCGTCTGGGCTTTCCGTGAAAATGCAGATATCGTGGGCGGATATCACGCTCCATCTTAGCCAGGATAGGGCTTCGCTAATGGCTATAATTTCCGCTTGGAAAGCGCTCCAGTGATTGGGTAGACGAACGTATTTGTTCACATGCCTTACTATCTCAAGACGATGTTGCCTGGACAACGATTTTGGGCGCAAAATCGTCTTTTCTGACGAAACGCATTTTCATCTCAGCGGCTACGGCTTGGAAAACCCACATGTTATTGTCGAGAAACCAATGCACCCACGGAGAGTGACAGCTTGGTGCGGATTGTGGAGTGGTGGCATCATTGGACCATGGGAACAATGTGTCAGTCAACGGCGGCCAGAGCCATGTTCAACCACTTTTTTTTTACTGAAATTGAAGACATGGATTTGGACAACCTCAGGTTCATGCAGGATGGTGCGCCATGCCAGACAGCCCATGCCGCAGTCGATCTTTTGCGCACCAAATTCCCAAATCATATTATGTTGCAATTTCAATTGGCCCCCTTTTTTAGTGCAAAAACCATGAAGGACCGATGTTATGCCAACAATTCGGAAACGATTCAAGTACTTAAGGCCAATATCATCCAAGCAATCCGTGAGCTGCAGCCCGAAACCATCAACAAGGTCTTGGCAAGTTTGGGGTGACAGAGTGCGCTACTGCGTTAGCCAGCCGAAGCAAACACTTGAACGACATTGTTCTCACTAATAAAGCCATAATACATGGAAAATAATCAAGTTTGTTGATTTTATTGCATTTTTAAAAAGAAACTTATGTTTGGCCCACCCTGTACATCCATTGAATAATAACGATGCGCGATTCGATTGTATTCCATTTATTTTTATTCTCTTTTAAACTTGAATCCCGTCTACGAAGGCTGTGCGGTCACATATTCTGCCGCGAGTTGGCAAAGATTTCGGGCACAAAACAGAGATAATCCCTCGCTTTCAGTGACCGCGGCTGGTTAAGACGATGAGGCACTTAATAATTTTCTTTTCAGGCCGACGGCCTTTGAACTAATGCCGTCAATCCTTGTCGGTCCACCCGATCACGCAGTCATTTAGGCCATCTTGCTGTCGTAATCCTTTGGTTTTTACTCTTAAATCGCAGGTTTTTCGTCGACCTCTCGAACCAGGAGATGGGTCGGAATCGGAGACCATTCTGCTCACTTCCGAACCACAACCACATCATTGCCCAGGTGATCAAGTTCGCGGTGACGCCTCTTCGTCTATTCATCCTTTTCGCAGACTGGTCCCAAAAAGCGCACATTGAAGTGCTAAAAGGACCTCACGAAGCACATATGAAAATGGCAGAATCACGGTCCATCCGGTGACGCGCGGTTTTGTCCTACAAAACAATTATCCTCCTTTTCAAGTCGCTTCACTCCCGAAAGCCACATCCGCCAAACAATTATTCCAGTTCAATATCCTCGCCGATCCGAGCGCCCCAGCCACTTACAATCGAATTCTGTTGACCTCCCGACGATCTCTGCCACAAGAACATCATAATGTCACTTTAAGCACTCACTTTCAACTCGATTAACAGCACTTACGCCGCCGAGTCCCCCTGATGTTGCATTCCTCAAGGATGTGCGCGCTCATCGTACTCTCGCCAAAACGGAAAGCAAGCCTTTGCCACACAGTGTTGAAGTTTGAAATTATCTCCTATCTCTGCCGGCTGGATCTATGCCAATGCATCAGTACTCTGTGCGTCCCGCCTCTCTCTCTCTCACTCTCTGATGGAGTTTCATTTTATTATGCTCCACAGGCAGTGAACGCCTCCGGTCCGTGTGTAACAAGGCACTTGAGGGCGCGTGCTACTAAAGGAAACAACGAGGATAGTTTTTACTATCTCGCCATCTGCGAGGAGGACTGATGTACTTCATCTTCCTTTCATCCTGCTTCACACAACACTCTCTCACACACACACACACACACCAGAGAGAAGCTCTCGCACTATCTACTGTGTAAGCTCGAAATGTTTAAATTGTTTTACGATTCCATTTTGTGGCCCCCAGCGATACGGATATGATTTCATTTTCCACATCTCCCGCTGCTCTCACTTTGAAAGGGGGGAGTCTGGGTGGATGGGTATGTGTATCCGTTCTCCTTGTTATCGCCTTCCCTCCGTTTGAGAACTTAAGGCAAATCCTCCACAGAGCCGTGCAAAATAGACGTGCGAACAGCAACGATACTGCTTCAAAGGGGACATCAAGCGAAGGCACGAAAGTCGAACAGAACAATCGAGCGAAACCTTGAAATTGTGATTGTGTTAACGCTGTGTTTGAGTGGCGCACTGAGCAGGATGTGCTGAGTGGCATCTGTGGCTATGGCAGTGCCGGTGCCAGTGCCAATGCCAGTGGCAGTTATCCCGGGTGTCGAAGATTCTGATGGCTTGTGTTGGATCCGCTGAAGAACACTGTATTCCGTGTTAAATGGAATGTGAATTCAATGGAAATTCAGGGCAATCACGGGCCGGGGGTGGCGAAAGAAATCTGCTAAAATTGCAAAGTCATTACGAGGAGCGAAGGATGTTCAGGAGATGATCCCTTTAGATTAGATAAATTTGTGCTGCTCCCTTTTCCATAAATCCTTTTAGATTTATACCATTTCCCTTGTGCCATCCGTCTCTTTCTTCAAATGTATCTCGTTTCAATCAGATTTCCGAATTCAATTGGATCTCGGCAGAACCCTTTCTGGGGCTCCATTGGGTGTACGTGTGGGCGGTGGGTGGAGGGTTTTCTGGGATGTTGCCGGCATTATTTAACGTGGATGCTGCCCGCGTAATCTGATGAGTTTTATTGCAATGGATTTTTGTTTCGTTCGAATTTAGCGCAAGTAAACGTATCGCCATCTATCCAAGAATGAGCTCAGATCCATATCACATCCAGATCTGTGCTCCTTCTTGGATGGAGGGCGGTACTTTCTTCAAATGGGGGCCGCTGATGGGGGAAGAAGAGATATCACAGCGTAGCCGTGTCTGAGATGAATCGTTGCTGTTGACAACTTCCGCTTGGATGGAGGCAATTCGTTTGTGTTGACCGACTTCCTTCTTGCATTTGTCGGGCTGGTAGTACATCAATTCTAGTAGTTTCAATCCCCTTAAGGCTCCATCATTCATTTGCATGAGATTTTCTTGGTTTTTTTTTTTAAGACACTACGCTGGACAGCTGGCGGCCGATCAGCTCGTTCAAAATGTGCATGCTGAAATAATCACAAAACTGGTGAATTACGTTGAATTTAATCTTCTGCCATATGAAGGGACATTAGTTCTGTGGATGGCTACTAGGAGGGAGATGAAGTTGCGCAAGCTGCACTTCATCATCGACGTATTAATACAATCAAGCATCGAATCAAGAAGAAGCCAGTAAAAGACGCAGAGTAAATTTCGAACTATGACGAATGTGCGTAGACTTAAGTGAACTTAACGAGTAACAGACTTGATGCTCTGACCATAATGACGGATTTGCTCACTTTCTGTAAGATTCGTTTAGTTTCGTCAAGTTTCGTTAAGTTTCGTTAAGTTCGTTAATTGTCATTTACGTTTGCTTACTTAAGTGGCAGCGAAATAAATCGCTCGATAGGTGCCCAAAAGCCATTAGACCTTGAAATTTGACAAGATACGACACCAGCATAAACACCAAAACAAAAACACAAATAAACTCACAATTGTCAGAATGTTGAGAGAATCCCCAATGACCTCATGGTGCATAGTTCTGCACCCTGTCTGGTCACCGTTACACGTTCAAACGTGAAGGGAGAAATTAAACAAACACATAAATTCCATACTTAATGCTGTAAAAAGACTCCCCCTAAAATCTGAGGGAATGGGATCACAAAAAATAAAATCATGTGTTCAACGGACCTTCCCAGAGGCGGCAGAATAAAAGACAGCAACTATCATCAAACTTTGTGGCTACTTAAAACCACCAGATTTTATTATCGCACTGTTAAGTTGTTTGGACATACAAAAGGAGTTCGGAGCGCCACTACAGATGTAGGAGTTTGTAGACTGTGATAAAATCAAATCGTAAACTCCGACCGGTCGGGCTTGGAGAACAATTACCGTCAAATTTTTCATTCAGTGACGGGGAAATTTTCGCATTCGAATATATTTTTAAGCACGACTATTCGAGGAGACGACGAGATTTACGGGTGAGATGAAAGGTGTCCAGAAATGGGTTGGAGGGATTGTGCTCGGACACCTCTAATGACTTTTGTTTTTATGAGTTGAATGCGATTTTTGACCTGTGACACGAGGTTTTTATTAAAACGAACGATGTTTGGATTACCCAATGAACGATTATGAAGCATACCGCCATTTTTTATTTCTATGGCGCTTCGGCGTCAGCGCATTACATCTAGAAGGGTGGAGTAAGAACAGATCTAGAACGACACTCTGACCGATTATTTACCCAAAATAATGGACTGACTATTCTGCTCCGAAAAGTACAAAATGTGCCAGTAGGACAACTAGCAATGGAGGGGCAAGGCCACCCCGACTGTTGTGCTAAATAAAGAATAATAAGAAGGGCTGCACATAACTGCAAGGGATCAAGGTTGACAAACAGGAGGCAATATACCAGAATTACCACGTTTACACACAGAAAGGGTGTCCCAAAATGAACACAAGATTTGAACTGCCGCCATTTGTGCGGTAAATTGTGGAAACACTGGAACAAAGTTAATCTGACAGCTGAAAGTTTAGGGTTTGTTAAAATGGAGCAAAGCAAATGGATTCACGACGTGTCACGGGTTTTGTGCTAAAGGCATTATTGGACCGTATGAGGCTGGTTAAGCAGTGACTGTATCTGATTATCTCGATATCGCGACATTATAACACAGTTCTTACTGCCGCAATTGGATGCTATTGATGTGGCCACTATGTGGGTTCAAGAAGACGGTACCACATACCATACAGTCCGTGAAACAATTCAATTACTGAATGAGACACTTCCTGGTTGTATACTCTGTCATTTCCTGTAATTTAACACCCTTCGACAAAGCCTACCACCACACGTGCATTACATGAGGAAATTAAATGGTGCAACGACAAAATTCGGCCAAATTTTTGCAGAATGGTCATGCAACATTTCGACAAGAGAGTGATTATGTGCCAGCAAATCCGTTTGTGAATCCATAAATAAACCTATCCTACGTACTTTATGATTCCATTAAAAAAAAAACAATCTAAAGACTAAAAACTATTTAATTAAAATCTTGCATCTATATATAAGGAGGAATGCACTGAGATTTAATCAATCTGCAAGGAAACACACACAGTGTGGAGAATTTTTAATCTCCAGTGTGTGTGCTTTGAAAGCGAAAATCAAATGTTGCAAAGTCGAGGTGAAATGTGACAAGAGTGCACACTCTTTTCAGTCGAATCGATCTTCAGAGCAGATTTGCAACAGAAGCACTGTCCGTCCGTCGTTAGCAATTTCTGGCGACGTCGCAATTGGTTTCAGTTCGATGAAAAATGTCGGTTAAAAAGTGCGTATACGCCATAGTCAATCCAGCCCGAAATAATGTAGGAGCAAAATGGACAGATGAACAATGTTTCTGGATGAGAATCTTCTGTTTAATATACGTTCCTAGATTTGTTGTGATTTTAGGGGATCGTATGGCTGGATTGGAAATTTATCAGAAAACAAACCAGCCCCCTACTGGTTCCTATGACTGAAGTAGGTGGTTCATGCCACATCCGGTTGTGCTCTCGAATTGATCCAACCATCGATGGAAGCCCAACGCAGTTTAGTGTCCTAAGAGTACCTCCTCTGACCCTTGCTCAGCAAGTTCATCGGCGATCTGATTTCTCCTGTTCCCGACAAGTCGATACGAATACTTATTTGATATTCTCCTGCAACATCAACTTAGTGGCAAAAAACCGCATAAACGGCTTCAGGCGAGCACACGAAACGACAGAAGAGATCTGATACGCGATGTTAAGGACACCTATCCCTCGATAGTTGGCCCAGTCAACGTAGTGCACCACCCTACCAACATCTAACTAAGTCAGGATAAAACGAGGCTTTAGCTTAGATCGAGAGTAACAAAGTTGAGATTATTCAGGGATCCTGTTCATTTCCCGGCGTGGGCCCTGTCATATCATAAACCACTGATCAGTGGCTATTCAAAAGCGGTCGGCATACATCTCCAGGTGGACGTTATTTTCACAATCGGCTGCAGGTGGTATGTGTGGCTCAGTAATGTAGCAGTTCCAAATGAAACCAAACCGAGTGTCGCAATTGCTTTCAGTTCGGTGACAAATGTCGATTGAATGGGTACGTATACGCCATAGTGAAACCAAATTCAGTGCCAAACTGGAATAAAAGTGCCACATCCCGTCTACACACGAATGACCTGAGTCCGATCACAGTGAGCAACCACTTAAACATTTTCAAACCAGCTCAGACTTGCGTCAACCGTCCCAACGTCATTCGCACGCCCCATTTTCATTCCTGACTCATTTGGCTTAAATAAACTATTTAATGCAGATGTGCATTTCGCCGAAAACACCCCCATTCTAGCGCACTTCACAGTTCACATGCATGTGTCAAGAATAAATTCGCATTTTGAACGAGCTGCTAGGTGCATTAACAGACGCCCGCTCTCAATTATCTACCGAATGACGACGATACACTGGAAATAATTCATTTGCTTTATTGCATTAGTTCGTGCCAATCTGTGGTCATTCCAGAACGGAAGTTGGCATCTGGCATCGAATTTATGATCTGTTTACGAGCGAATTATGTGAAGCCCCTCGATGGAAACCGAATTGTTTGTGCAAATTCACACATTTGCGATTTCTCGCCTAGTCGCCCAGTCGCTCAGCCATTGGGCGGCCATTGTGCTTAATTAAAATAATTTCGTTTTAGCCACACAGAGGCGCGTCGTTTAATTTTTGCCCTCAAGGAGAGCGTATTTGCGTTCGATTTGCCGGGGGTGCGCTGAAATAACCCACCCGGCACGTCGGTCGTCGTCTCGTTCGGAGTGAACGGTGCCCACTCAAGGTTGCTTGCATGTGGGGCGTTGCGGCGCCGCTTATTTCGGTGGCTGGTGTGGTGGGGGATGAGGGAAATAGTTTTCTAATTGATGATAATCGGCGGAACAATAGTTTATTTGGCGAATTTGGTGTGTTCGGAGTTAGTGCTCATGACGGTGACTCGACTGGATGTTCACTGACAAGGTGCACGGCTGCTGGATTGGCACTGTCAGAGGGATGTCCGAAGTTGTCGGAGGAGTGCATCAAATGGGAGAGCGGAGTTTGGTAGCACTGCACGAATTGGTGACATTCCGCAGTGACCGACCTTTGTAATGACTCACAGACTGTGCTTCAGGAACAGTGTGCAATATTAAATTCCTCAGGAAGGCTGCATGAACTCCAAGAATGCATGGCAGACGAGGGAGTGGGCGAAAGTGTTGGCTCAGCAATAGGGGCCCAACGGATGTACAGTGTTTAAATTAACAAATTCAATTACAATTTCAGTCTGGGGTATTTTGTTAGTCCCTACAGGGATGTCCTGTGCTCACAATGGGCTGTTGAGTACCGTGTGTCATTGTTGTCCGTTTCATGGTGCAGCATGATGGTGCAACGTTGTAGCGAAAAGGGAAATATGGTGACAAGAGGGATGAGATGCCTAAGAACGCCTGGAATGCTTGAATTCCTTTGCCTCTCATCACACATCCTTTGCAGGACTGATGGTGCATGATTGATTGTGATGCTTCTTGTTGTGATGCGATACATCCAACGATCCTTGTCGGAGGTGGGACCGATACATAGTCGCAGTATTTTCATCTCGATGCTCGATATCTGCTCGACGCTACTTATGTGGTGGCAACTCCCTCTTCTAGCTTAATCAATTTGTTGCATATGCATCAGGTATTGGAAGCCCTAGTTGGCCCTCTTCACGACCAGCTTGGTATGACTTCTTCTTCACTTCAACTTGTTGTTTATGCCACATCATTAGGGAGTAATATCTTTGGTTGCACATGAGCTGAGATCGTATCTTTTCGGCATTTACCCTGTCACAGTAATGAATAGCTTCTCAGGTTGGATTTGCATCCTGAACCCAACAGGCAACTTAGGGATCGTCGCTACCGTTGCCGTTGGATCACTCCGATCGAGAGGATGGCGTTGTATTTTGACAGATACCCATTTATTGGCTCAACTGATGCATGGTCAACTGAGCTGTAGGAGGAACTGACTGCAGTCTGTCGTTGATGGCGACATCTGGCGTTAGGGTATTGCCGGCACTAAGACCAGACGAAAATTCTAAGACTTTCTGTATTCGACAGTGAAGAGCCCTTTTCAACCGGCATCGCCGACAAGAACACAGGCTGTGTCTGTAAACTGTTTGGAAGGCTCTAGGTTCATATGCTGATACAATGCAACTGAGACAAGCAGCTGAAGCCAAAAGATCTTCGTTGACGTCGTGATTTCGGAGACTGGATGTCTGAATGCCTGAACGTGGGTCGAGGCTTGTAGAAAAATGTTTGTTCAGTCACGAGTTAAAAAAGAGAGCAAACCGAAAGACGGCAATAAGCTCCTACAAATGAAATCTTTGATGAGTCTCTGTTGAGTTGAATGCATCATCGGGACAAGATGAAGAAAGACGAAAATCCTAATGTTACCTATAAATGGCGCCCAGCATGAAGCCGAGACGGATGACAAAAGAGCCTGATTGAAGGCAAATTGGATTCTCCAGGATGCAACATTGGTTGCGAAAACATCGACTTATTGTAGGGAATCCGTAGAAGACAGCAGACAAATGGCTGTAGCTACACTTCCGGATTAATTGTTCTTGTGCAAGTTCAGTCATTGGTATATGTGATGAAGCCCACCTCTTCTTCTTCATATGGGATGGTGTGGAGTGAACCTAGGTATCAGCCAACAAGCCTGTTCAGTTGGTCCATTCTGTCTGTACATTCACACACCAAAATGGATGACGTCCTTGTGAGGATCACCTTGTACACAGGAGTCCTCTGCTTTGTTACCCCACAATCTCAGACCCAAAGAGAGGTAACAAAGAGCCCAGGAATTCGAATGCTTCTAGCAGCCCTTTAGTAGGCCAATGAACCATAACGATTGACTTCTGAGTTTTAGCTAAGTCTAGATTAAAGTCTTCACAGTACACACAGTACACACTGTAATGAACCGTCAATCGAAGCGGAAGAGGAATAAAAATGATCCCTTTCCTCAGTCGACTCAAATATCAACATGAGCTACCCTCTGGAGTAAACGAGAGAGTGGCCAACGATCGGATAAATCGGGGAAGACATGCCATGGGCAATAGTCCTTCGATCGGGAGAGGATACGGTCGTTAGTTATCTCGTGGTAGACTTCCGACATAATAAGAATCATGAATATGATGGTACTAGTTTTAGTTTCAGAAAGTATGCCAATTTTGGAATTAAGACCTCGCCACAACGACCATCGCCAACTGGATCATGCCGGCTTGAGGTCCTTGATCGTCTACGTGAACCGCGCCGCTTCATTTTCTAGGCACGATGGGTTGTAGTTGCTTAACCATGGTAGGTTATTCGTAGCTACGACACGAGAGTGCTTGTTGCACTGGTTCCGACGTGGAATGCTGTTCTCTTTCTCCACATTGCCTAAGCTGACTGTACGTTGTCACAAAACAAAGAACTTCCAATCTCGTTAAAAGTTGACTCTGTAAAGATATCTGTTGCCTATTAATGAATGTACCTCTAATGAACGTACCTCCACCAAGAAGGAGTACACTTCCTCAAACTTTCCTTCTGTGCAACAAACACTTCTTTCGTTGGAATCCAGTTTAATTGAAAATTACTAAACTCTTTTACTGTCACTTCCTTTGCCTCGTTAGACGGCACTCCTCACTCAAGCGACACCCTAACTCACTCTTAGTGACCTCAGACCCCCTTTCGCAACCTCTAATCTGAGCTCAATTCTTTCGGACTGTACATCGGTTCGGTGTTGGAAGCAACGAACACTAAAAATTAATGTCCTGAGCCTTGAATCAAGGTTAGAGAGCTCATATCCCCTGGGCTAGAAGTCTAATCGTCACCGTCATTCGGACCAAACGTCGTAGAGTGAATGCACAAGGACGATTTTTAATCGAGAACCTTCTTCCCACAATGAAGCCCTAATACAGCTCCAGAATAAGACCAAAAAGTTCCACAAAAAGAGTGATCGAGTTCACCGCAGCGTCCAGGTCAACCATATGATCTCATCGCCTCGTAAGCGATAACATTTTAGCAGCCTTCTTTTCCATTAAAAATACACCAGATTTTCGAGGTCAAAGCCGTTTTATTTCAAATTGGAAATTCAACCTCTCAACGAATCGACCATTCGACAAAGCTTTCATTCGAACTCGCCATCCCAGGATCTACCAAAAGGTCCTCCCAACACAGGACAAAGCAGAGCAATAAAAGGAAACAAATCCCTGAGCCAGTGAATCTGCAGAAATCTCACGAGTCCTCAGCGAGAGAAGTTTGTTCGTAAGCAATTACTTCGTACATGTAACCCGTACATGTTCCCTGCAAATGACTCATCCTCCTGCGATGTCTTAATGATTGCAACTTTCCCAGCAATTCCCAAACCCACCGGGGCTCCCTCTCATCCGTGGCGCGATAAACATCGCAAGGGTATCAGTACCGAAGTGTGCGACAAAGTAGTATTTATCTCGAATAAAGTTGAGTTTCTTTTCTTTTTTTTTTTTTTGTTGGTCCTTCTCTTCCCGCCACTGGGCCACTGGCAGAAGACGATTCACCGGAGAAGATGTCTTATCGTGGCACAGTGCTCGTCGTGTTTTTGGTTCGTTTATTTGCGTCGTTTTTTTTCCATACGCCATGCCATCCTGTGCAGATATGCTTTTCTGTGTGCCCAACTTCTGTTCATAAAAGAAAACGCTCTCACAAAATAGTTAAAGTCTTTCATTCGAATGAGTTTTGGAGTCGTATTCTCTCACATTTCCCATTCACTGCCGTATGGTTCGTTCCTTCGTGTGCTCTTTTTTTTCGGAGGTTACTGCTTTTTTCTGGTGGTGTTTGCTGAGTACGATACATTTCCTCCATCAGCGTTATCCTTGCAATTCAGCTCGTTTGTTTTTTTTTTTTTTTTACTTATCTCGAATAGTTCTTAACTTTCACAAGAATGAACCTTTCTTGGGAATTTTTTGCACTCTTCTGGGCGACGGCAGAGCAGACCCTTCCTTGGTCTGAATTAATCGATCGATTAAATCTCGTGAAGAAGTCAGCTGCATGTTGAAACACTTTTTGTCGGTTTGAGTGGTTCGGCGAAATAAAAAGTGCGAACATTGTTTTTAGCGCAAGTGGATTTCTAGATGAAAAATTGAGTCGATATTCTTGCTGATGCGCGGTACAAACTTCTAAGGAGCATGATGGGAGATCAATGAATCAAACCAAGTAATTTTCAATGGGATCCAGAGCTCTGGTATGTTCTGGACTACTGTGTGAATGAGGTCTAGAAGCGACGAAAAGGTGCTGCACATAGAGTTAAAATTCATAGTCTTTTTTTTTTTTTCAGAATTTGGCAAATTAGGAGTTCATTGGCCTGCAGTCCTCGATTGTTTTTCTTCGCCGATATCTTTAGAAAAGACTTCAGGATCAACTATAATGGGCGTAAGGAGACGTATTATCAATGTAAGCAATTGCAAAAGCGAATACACGGAATCGGCACGTCGTGACCATGGTGATCACTCCAATCAATTTCGTTAAGTTTCGTTAACTTAACGCTTGTATTAACAGAGTTAGTGTTGGAGTTGTGCCAATCATAGAAGCCAGACGATAATTGTGGCTAGTGCGGTGATCACTTCACTCAGTTTCGTTAAGTTTCGTTTACTTTCACTTACTTAAGTAGGAAAGAAATTAATCGCGCGTATTTTTGAATGAGAACTGCTGTTGGAGCCTTGCTTATAATAGAAGCCAGACTTTGGGTTCGGTTCTAACATAAAGTTGAGTCTAAAATCAACTGGTCCCATAGGAGACTAATTCATTAATTTTAACTAATCCTGAAGCCGCATGCCGTAGTCGATGTAAGTTAACTTCAAAATTGTTGGGTACTCTGGCCAAAAGATGGGCAACTTTTCCTTTCATGTAAATAACACTCATACGCCACGTAGTAGTTTTTTTTTTGAAAAGACACTGATTGAGTCAATTCAAATCAAAATGAGACGCCGCCAAATATTGTTTTTGTAGATAAAAAGTAAGCGGTGATGGTATAGACTGTAAAAGAAATGTGAGTGGTTTCATACCACGATGAGTACATTAATATTTCACGCTCAATGGCCGTAAGGTCAATGAGTGCAATTAGTACGATTGCATGGACACCAATGCTCTAGCCAGAA
Source organism: Eristalis pertinax (assembly GCA_907269125.1). Classification (NCBI taxonomy): domain Eukaryota; kingdom Metazoa; phylum Arthropoda; class Insecta; order Diptera; family Syrphidae; genus Eristalis; species Eristalis pertinax. The sequence continues at coordinate 60,034,409 of OU026148.1, read as the reverse complement.
AGAGTCTTCGATTCCGGGCCACTTAGTTCAAAACGGAGACAAATGCAGAAATCGTCGCGATCGCAGTTTGGTCTTGGTGCCTGGAAGCAGTGTGCTGGACGCTTAGCTTGTGCAAACTGCTCATTTATCCTATTTTGGGGTACCGTCTTCCTTATAAAATCCTTATAATTTCGCTGTGTTCGTCTATCCGTCCGGTCCGTGTGGTCCGCCTGGTGCGTCTAGTGCCGTCTAAACGCTCTGATGCTGTCTAGTGCTGTCTGGTGCTGTCTGGTGCTGTCTGGTGCTGTCTGGTGCTGTCTGGTGCTGTCTGGTGCTGTCTGGTACTGTCTGGTGATGTCTGGTACTGTCTGGTGATGTCTGATGTTGTCTGGTGCTGTCCGGTGCTGCCTGGTGCCGTCTTGTGCTGTCTGGTACTGTCTGGTGATGTCTGATGCTGTCTGGTGCTGTCTGGTGTTGTCCGGCGCTGTCTGGTGCTGTCTGGTGTTGTCCGGTGCTGTCTGGTGCTGTCTGGTGCTGTCTGGTGCTGTCTGGTGCTGTCTGGTGCTGTCTGGTGCTGTCTGGTGCTGTCTGGTGCTGTCTGGTGCTGTCTGGTGCTGTCTGGTGCTGTCTGGCGATGTCCGGTGCTGTCTGGTGCTGTGTGGTGTTGTCCGGTGCTGTCTGGTGCTGTCTGGTGCTGTCTGGTGCTGCCTGCTGCTGTCTGGTGCTGTCTAGTGCTGTCTGGCACTGTCTGGAGCTTTCTGGTCCGTCTGGTCTCTCCGGTCCGTCCCTTGCGTCTGGTCCGTCTGGTACGTGTGGTCCGTCTGGTCATTCTGTGCCCGTCTGTTCGTCTCTGTCCGTCTGTTCGTTTCTGTTCGTTTCTGTCCGTCTGTTCGTCTCTGTCCGTCTTTTTGCCCCTGTCCGTCTGTCTGTCGCTATGACGCATAAATCGTGTAAGCTCGAAATTTTTCTCACTTTTGTGATCACCAACATCCGAAGATTATTGTACGCCACTGTATCTTAAAGTACATGTCTTCCTCAAAAATCTTCGATGAATACAATGAATAAATCAGCTGCCACATGTCACATAGTCGCTGCCACTTCGAGAAGCAAACAATTAATGGTCTACCGGGAATTCCAGTTCAGATAAAGCGAACATCCCCCCAACTTGAAAAGACTCCCTTAAAGCGGCAATCAGCCAGAGTTCCGACGCACCCCGTACGTCGTCGTGCTAATGACAAGCGCCGTCCTAATTCGATCATTGCCTGCGCCCCGAAGCAGCGATGAGCTCAAATGTTGATGAATGGTGACAAAGTTACCGCCATGATAAAACTTGAAAATTCCAAATCATCACCACCAGATGACGCCGCATGTTTCGCTGCCGAGAAAACCATTATGAGTTCAAATCTGAGATGTCGCCCAAGAAGCAACCAAGCACAAGGTTATGCCGACGATGAGAAATGTTCCGTCAACTTTCCTGTCCTGATGGGGAGCAGCTGAGTGCCTGAGTGGATGAGTGGATGAGTGGCTGACTGGGCTGCTGTTGCCGTTGGAAATTTGGTGCTGTGAGACGGTCTTATTTATTTCCTCAACCTCCAATCCAACTCACATGTTATTGCCTCACCACGGCACACGAAATTTATTTATGAAATTTGACACACACACACAGGGGGAAGCAAGGACTTTTTCCTTCTTGGCGGAATGAAATTCATTTTCTTCTGTAATTTCCTTTTGTTCGCCTCTATTTCCTCGTTTTTCTGTTTCTGCTACGCCGTGTCCCCCGGACGGACGGACGAACGGATGTGTGCCACATGAGCGGAGTGCTTTTATATTTTCTTTCCTTTGAATAGACCGTTGTTTAGCTGAATCTTTGTTAATAAACCAGTCCGGGGCGATGGGACAGCGGAAAAGTTTCCCTCGAACATCTCGGACGATTTCATTGGATTTTCCCAGCACAAATTTATCACATTCTCCCGCGGATGGGTTGGCCGGGTTGGAGGATGGTACTCTATCGATTAGCGGACAACAAAAACTAAATAAAAACCAAGCGAGCAATGATAGCCTGGTCGTAAGGTCGATTGAAACTTAATACAAAAGAATTTCAAAGTTTCTCCTTTTTTTTGCTGCTTCTGTTGAGAGGACACACAGCACGAAATGGGATACGAGCGGAGTTATGTCTGTTTGCCTCTTGATTCAATTTGTGTATCTGTGAGATATGTGTGTGCTTTGTGGGGTGGTGGAGTGGAGAATGTTAACAGAAGCGACGGCTCGTTTTACGGCGGAGATGAGGAATGACGACTTGCAGGCGATTTCATTCAGTTGTCCGCGATAATGTCCGCCTCCGTTGTTACAATTATTTGCGAATTTACATAGTTTTATGGGATTTCTGTCGTAAAAGCTATGCTTTATCGCTTTTCGAAAGTTTTTCCAGTTCTTTTTTTCGTGTTTCATTGATCAAATCGACGGCGTCAATGCACGGAATGAAGGATGTCTGGGTCATTTTACGAGCCAAACGAACTCGCTTTGGGTTTCAAAATGTCTCAATAATTGGAATTATTGACATAAACCGAGACCGTAAAGTCGTGTGAGTACAAATTCACGTACATTCAGGTTCGCTGGAGATCAACAGTCACTTGATTTCGGGTCAGACTCATTTCAAATTAGTAAACTAAATCGACCGGGAAGAACCTGCTAACATCAACCACAACCTCGATCGAATAAACTGTTCGTTTATGGATGCCCCTTCATTTCGGGAAATACATGGAATATCACGAAATCTTTATGACACTCATCATCAACACGAATTGCTGCAGGCGCACACACTCGTCCGCAAAATCAACAAATCGTCCGTGTAAATAACGTGCGTTCAAAAGTGAGAAAGACGATGAGGGAGGGGAATCGGCGCCGACATCATCAATTCGGCGTCGATTTCACTTTGTTTGGACAAAGTGTGAAAAGACGTGTAGATCCAGGTGCTGCGGCAAGTAGTCCACGGACACACTGTACGTCGCGACTTGATCGCGGTGGGTTCTTGAGCAATCACTTATGGTTTCGTGACTAGAAGCAAAACCATTTCAGGCACATTCTGTGGTAGACCTGGGCTTCGATCAACAAACTTATGTTAGCTATCGCCAGTTTTGCCAGGACAAGTTGGATGAGGTTTCAACTGCCCTTGCATGCGCTGTAATAAACGCAGGTGTCCATTGTGGCAGGTGTTCCGCAGACTCGGAGCCGAAATGTTGTGATTTTCACGATTAAGTCAAGAAATAAGTTTGCAACGCGATCAAAATCAGCAGTACGATGTAGAATTAGAGTTTAGGAAGAGCTAAATATTCCGTGGCAGTCTCAGATCATAAGCTGTCACTTGTAGAAAGATCGTCCACTTAGGACGCTATTTTATTTTCCGTGACGAATTGAAAAAAAATCATTTGACCATTGCTGCTATTTTAAGTAAAACCAACCTGCCCTGCACTCGAAGACCAAACATCGAGCTTGAAAAAGTATTTTGCGCCATTTTGTTGCAACAAGCTAACCATTAAGCAGCGGATGGAGCACGGTGTAGAGGAATCATTACTGTTGTGGATCAATGCTTACGAATAGAATTATAATTACGGATGCGGACTGTGGCCAGTATGTAATGTCGGGGGTAAATAGAGGCTGCCCTCAGGGTGGCGTACTGTCTCCACTGCTATGGTGCATGCTCTAATGTCTACTCCCAGGCCTATGAGAGTGATGTAGCTGCACTGTCTGTCGGATCATGCCTAGCGGCTGTGTGTTAAAAAGCGCAGGCGGCTCTAGACGTGATCGACAAATGGTTTACTAGAAATGGGCTCTCAGTTAGCAATCTTAAAACAGAGGTTGTTGTGTTCACGAGGAGGAGACATTTTACTGGTCTGACTCAACTAGTAAAAGGTGTCACCATCCGCTTTCTCTCTGGAAAAAAAGAAACACACCAAGGCGCTGTCAGTTTTCTGGCAGTGTAAGGGAATATTCGGCAAGTTTTGGGGTCTATCACCAGAAAGATCCCTCTGGGTCTACACGGGTATGATAAGGCCTCTTCTCTCCTGTGCCTCAGTCGTTTGGTGGGAGCTTGGGCACCGTATTTCCTTTGACCGCAGTCTTGTGGATATGCCGTCTGACGCAAGGACACCAGCAAATCCAGCTGCGACGCATATACAAAGTCGGCTTCGCCTGCACTCAGGACTGACTCTGGGCAGAAAGGTAAAGCATGTAGTCGAATCTTCACGGGATGGATCCAGGAGGAAGAAAGGGTCTGGCACTGGGTCTCGCCCGTGGAGGGCAGCGGTCTTTCAAGCGGAAACCTATGCCTATATTGTGAAGAACTGGTGGAAGGGGGCGAAGTATTTGTGTCTGTACCGACAGCCAAACTGTGCTTAAGGCCCTACTCAACCCTTTAACCACTTCCAGGATAGTCCAGTAATGCAAGTCTTCTCTGAATTGGATCGGCAGGCTCAATTCGATAAGACTTGCCCCGGTCCCCGGCCACCACGGAATCACGGAAAAAACAGAGGAGATACTCTTAGGAACCGAACATGCGTTGGGACTACTCGCGTCTTCAGTTAGGGCTTCCATAGATGGCTGGGCTTCTCAAGAGCACAACCAGAGGTGGCATGACCCTAAAGGATGTAGACAAACCAAGGGCATGCTCGCTGCTGTCTGTAAGAAATCAGCGGCATTCATGTTATCACTTAACAGAAAAGACTGCAGACGGTCACTGACAGGTCACTACACCTTCGCCGAACATCTAAATGAGCTTGGCCTAAGCGATGAAACCCTCTGCGACACTGCAGAGCACTTCTTCTGCCACTGTTCCGCCTTTGTTCGGATCAGGTGGCACAGTTATTTGGTGCTGATGAGGTGAGAGCTGCTGATGTATGCTCCTCAGTCCTCATCACAGAAGCGCCTGATGGTATTCCTCCGGAAGGCCATGAAATTTTATTGCTGCCTGGTAATACAATGGTCCAGCTTTTTAGTCTGAGTCAAAATTGAATCAAATTTTGCGTTGCAGGATGGAATTGGCCGCCGTGGCATAGTGCGTTGGTGCGTCGATTCCTACGCTTAGTGGTCTGGGTTCAATCTCCGACACGAGTAACTTTCATAGCTCACGACTTCAAATCTCTCACGTTTGTCAGTTTCTCAGCATTGTCAGCAAATGCTGAAATAGTATAGCTTAGAAAAAATTGTTCAACTTCGCCGTTCGGAGTCGGCAACAAACTGCAGGTAACCTTCACTCGTAAGAGAACAAAGGTACGCACGGTACGAATAGTCGCTCTAGAAGATAGTAGCCCCAGGTCGGCCTCGGACATAATATTATTATAGCCACTGGTTTAGCTGGCTCAGAAGCATGCTCAGCTCACGAATAGAACTGTTTTTTGGCGAAAAAGGTCCTTGAAATCAAGTCTTCTGGTAATCCAAGTAGAGTAGGACCGAATAGCGGATGTGATCCTTACATAGGCCCTTTGGTCTATAGTGCTACCACTAAACAGAGTAAATCTAGTTGTAATACACTGTAGGCGCTACTGTTTTTTTTTTTTTTTGGCAACAATTCTTAGCTGTTGTGATATCACGACAGCCACATGATTCAATGATGTTTTAAGTCTAGTTTTGGTTAAGGCCGGACAAATGACATGCTCCAGAGTTTCATCCGCCTTCATCCTCCATCCGCTGGATTCTGGGGAGCTGCGGATCTCCACAAACATCTTGTCATCTGCCAAGCCACTAATTACCAATTTAAATCTTCAGTCAGCTCAAGGTAATGGAACCACAACTGGAGGAACTTGGAACAAACCGACAAAAAAGAGAAGAAGCGCTATCGCACGATTCGAACCTTGCTTGGTTGAAAGTTCGGTTGAGACTGACGTTTGGGAGACAGATCCTTACTGGTGGGAATATTATCAGGAATTAGTTAACTGGCATTCCACTGCTACAATTTCGAGGTAAGCAGTAAAGGAGTTTGTCTACCTAGGGACAAAGATCAACTCCCCAAACGATATTACAGTGGAGATCCGACGTAGAATCTGATGTTTCGATTTGTCGAATCAACTGGGCTCACAGCTCCTGACTCGAAAGACCAACACAAACAACTAATTTTCTCTAATTTTGGCAGTCCTGCTCTATGGAGCCGAAAGCCGGACGTTGAGCAAAGCAATGATGATTGATTCTTGACGCCTTCCAAAGAAACGATAAAAGCTTCCATCTGCGAGGAAGGTGAATGGAGCGGACGACAACCGCGATCTCTACGAGCTGTGCGGAAGGCAAAAATTCGTCGACTGCACTCGACCAAATCGAGCGTATGTAAATACAACAATGTTCCAGCAAAGAGGGTCTTCGAATCTGAGCCTGCTAGTTCAAGAAGGAGAGGAAGGCCGAGCTTCCGGTATAAGGACGCAAAATGCCCAGGACAGTCCTTTACCATAGTTATCTTCAAACAATGCTTCCTGTGGAATCGCTTATGACCGCCATAACCTGTGTGGTAATGCGGCTCCAAATGGTTCTGTATTTTCAAGAACCTATCGGCTAAAAGTTGCTCAAGTTAATGAAACGTTTCTATTTTAATTCAAAATTTTAACACATTTTGCGATTGAACAATGGTCCATATGCAGTACGGTCTTAGTTTTCACGCGTCGCAAGCCATAGGAATGACAGTGAAATGTTGACCCTTAATCAATGGCGTCGAATTCAAAATGCCATCTCTTGTTGGATGACCCCATTTTTCGAGGAGTACACTCTGTCCACGTCCGTTTCATGCAAAACTGCACCCAAATTCAAGCAGATGCTGGCCACACGATCCGCAAAAGCGCGGTTACTTGTCATCTAAGCAATTGCCCCGCAAACTGGCGTGCACTCAGTAATGACAATAAAATGGCACTTGCTCAATTCGCCGTCGTCGTTCCACTTTCGAAACTTGCAAACATCTTAATCCCTCCTGATGACAGTTTAACTTCCAAGTAACCAACCACCATTCGCCAGTGTCATCGTGAGGAGACACCTCGAAAGCAAACACAAACACACCCGTCAACGTATATGACCGCCATCAAGCATCAGAAAATTGGTTTACTTTCGCCCTCCCCCCCATCAGTTGGCAGATGCATTAATCAAAGGAAACTTCCACTTCACCTTCACCCGACGAGAGCGTGGGCAACTAAACTGAAAGTTCCCATTTGCCGGCACAAATATGATCGATTTCCTCTCGAAGTAAATGCTAAGTGCCGCAGATACACTCGAAGCGAACGAAGAAAAGAACTAAAACTGAAACGAGCCCAAGAACACATCAATTTGCGAATTCAGACGTTCTCGAGGAGCATGGGAAAATTCACGTGAAAACATCCCCCCAACCAAGTACGAGTGCCATGCACACACACGCGCACACAGAGAGCGTGACTCGGTGAAAAGTTCGAGGCGAAAAAGGACCCGAGATGTTACGCTTTGCATTTGAAGCGCCGCAGAGCGCGAGCAGGAGTCAGGAAGTGACACATTCATGAATGCAGAGCACTCCTCATGCCTCATGCGCTGCCGCACCGTCCCTTTAGGATTCTTCTCACGAGAAAGGACGTGGCGACGTGGAGGAAAACAAACTAGAGAATCGAGGGTGGCAAAAGGAACAACGTCGCCGTGCCCTTGCGAGAGGAGGGCGGAATCGTATGAGTGGTCCTAGAAAACGAGAGAACCCCGTGACTTCCAAAAATAAAAGGTTTTTCAAGTATTTTTTCGTTTGAGAGTGGCGCCTAGGCCAAGGATGCCGCATACTATGCGTATCCTTGAGTGGGTGGCTGTGGCTGTTGGCGTGTGTGTGTGTGCTGTGGCACGTAATGGTATCGGTTACGTGTTATCTGCTCGTATGTGGAACGATTGCGTTGTTCGTTTCGTTGGCTCTCGAGCTTATCCGGAGGCGGTTAACTGCTTGGATTAGGTACTCTTTGTGTGAAGTGGATTCCCTTTTGCACAGTCGAAGGGGTACGAACATTCTGTGACGTCATTGGAGGCCCAAGGTGATGGCATTTCCCCGACAGGGAAAAGAATTCAAAGAACAAATGGATCCATTATCTCTCGCAGACACTTATAAGAAAGCCATAACTCCTCCGGAGGAGATGTCACTTAACTTTAAAAGCACAATCAAATCGGAGCACGGCACGGTAGCGAGAAAATTGAATAATAACACCTTGGGACGCGAGGCGCCTGCCGAGGCCCAGCCTCTGATGAAAGCAGTGCACGTTTCCTGGTTAATTGCTGATTAAAACTGGAGTGGAGATATTTTTAGTTGCCTCCCCCTGCTGAATTGATGGATGTGCTTTGATGGCGCCATGTGCGGGGGGAGGGGGGGTGGGGTGTAGCCGCTGATTGGCTGGCTCTTGCTGGAGCAGGCAATCCACTTACGTCGGTACTCGAGCGTGTATTTTTATTTTAGAACGTAGTAACTGCATTCTGGTTCATATATAGCCACGAGTGGCGCTGGGTCCTGGCTTTGTGTTCATTTCCGTCATTCAACGACCGTTCACTGATGGGGAATAAATTGAATTTAATGGAGTCGTAAACGAATCGACAACGTGACATGCGACATGTGACTTTTACCGGCTTTAACAGAACTTTGTCCGCTTGTTAGTGCATGCAAGTTCTCTTTGTGCTCGAATCTCTCGGACTGTTGGCCTAAACGGCGGCAGGACCAAGATGCCCACTTTATCCGCTTCCTCGCAGCGAGTGTAAATACGATGTCACTGTCACATCCGCCAATTATGACACAACGCCACTGTGTCGTGTGCTGAATTCAAAAACCTGCCTTAGCCCAATTAAATGCTTAAATTGCTTGTAATTAACTCATTCTGCACCGCAGTCATGCAGGTCCACCATCAAATCAATGTTGACAGTGACCAAGGAGAATTCCTGCGGTTTTGCCGTGGTCACGCTCAAAAACAAACACTCATGGGGCTTGTAATGGGATTATGCTTGCATACGTAAGTGCCGGCCATTAATTGAGAGGAAGCTCGCCTCCCCCTACGCCTCCTGCAGGAGGACGATGATTGGATGCGGTTTGTGCTGAACCAATTTATGGTGACGCTCTTTTTGTATGCAGAACAGCACATCCGGAGACTGTGCAAAGCAATTAATGGGTGGTTCTGGATTTAGAGTTGAGCGCTATTAGGCAACAAATAATTCTTCACACATTCTTCTGATTGTTCGCCGCAAGAAACTGCACGAAGAACTGCATTGTGGTGCGAGCACAAAGAGTTGTCTGTCAATACTGGTGAGCTGACCCAAATCGAATGGTGGCGGTATCAGCGAGGACGCTACTTGTCAATGGACGACTTTTGAGCAACAAATCTTTGATTTCCGTGACGTGTTGTTCATGATGACGTGCTCCTGGTCGGACTCGCTTTCTCCGCCTTCCTTGAATGGTTTGTACCACTTGTACACAGGTTTTTTGCGCATTGCCGGGCTATCCAACCTCAACAAGGTATTTGGCAGGATCCAATAGCGCGAGTATTTTCGAATTAAAATCTGGCTTTATTTTGTATCATTTTCATTTCTAAACTGTGCCGTAAAATGAAGGCACGATTTGAATTAACTAGATACACACAGTTTCTAGTCTTTAGAGTGTTTTTCTTTTTTTTTATGGCTAACTGGAGTGATTGTTCCTCTTTGCAAAAGAGGAGGACAAAAGAGATTTCTCCAGCAACAGCCTTCCGCGCGACATTCCATGGTTCAGTATGTGTCGAATGAAGATTGTTGAGATCATCTTTAGCTGCCGTGATTCTACTTATTTGAGATGTGCTCTGTTGTTCCAAAAACTCAGAGTCGAAGAGGTCCAAGAATGTAATGAACTAGACACAGGATCCGTGGCCACTGTGATGCAAGTATAGCGTAGCCCATATATAACTGAGGTCACTTGAACCAAAGCAGATTAATCGCCGACCATAACCAGTCACATTCTCTGTGATGTCACACTTAGGCAGACAGCGATGAACGCACGCAAAGGAATCAGCTCCCGCCCGACCAACTGATTCCAGTCAGAGAGAGCACTGCGTGATTATCTTGACATGTTGGTGAAATGTTGAACAAAAAATTGAGTGAAAATTGGCATACATTCAAAATAAGAAAACCAGAATGAATCCAGAGCAAGCCTGAACCGTCTTCAAAGTCGTCATTGGCGTCTGTGAACTGTGCACCCCTTTAACTATCGGCTGATGGCACAGGCAAGCCTTAAAAAATGTCTCTAGGTCACAAGGGAAAAGAAGGGACCGTCTGAAGCACAATGGGTGCAGCACGCTCAACCAAGCAGTTAAATGCAGCCAACGGCTAGGCTCTGGTGCGGGAGTAGACGGGTGTGCTTGGATTGAAGGTGTTCCCACAGCCAGTCCATGATTCACTCGGAAATAGTCGATGTCATTGCATATTTTCCTCGCTCATTTTATGAAAAAAAAAAACCTTGTTTGTGGAGTTCTAGTAGCTTCCAAATGGCCGTTCGGATTTGAATGAAACTTGGTAGAAAAAGGAGATTTGTGTGGTTTTTTTTTTGGGGTCCTATTGGCGAAAGCTTAAGACCCTGGGGGACCTCTTGTTTTGGAGCTAGTGTTTGGTGGAATGAGTCAAATTACACACCTATGCCGATAAGCCCTTGGAAATGACATAAGCGAGCGAAAAAGTGACTCTCAGTGTGAGCCACTTAAAATCTAGATGTGGTTAATCTTTATAAATAAACAAATCTTCACATTCCGTCTCATAACTGTTCTCAAAAAAGGTTCATTTTTGTTGTGTTCGATAGGAGAAGTCCATACGATGGTTTGTAGCTATTCGCCATGTTTGTATGTGTATTAGTTTTTGTCTTTGAGAGCCTAAAAAATTGGAAAAATAGTGATTTCCGCATATGTGTATGACACGCTCCAGAACGATAACCAATTTATAAACAAACATATATGAGACAATTGTGGGTGTATTTAATGATATAAAAGGTGTATTTTTACTTTTTGGATACTCCAGGAGGTACAATCACAACATTGTAAAGATCACTGCTTTTAGCGACAATACGTACTCAAAACAGAGTTCTGGTTCTGCGCTGGTTCTTCTGGTATTGCAGCAACATTGTTAGGAGGTGGTCGAACTGCACATTTTGTACTTAAACTGCCGCTGAATATTTACCCAACGAGGTGTGCAGTATAATGTCGCCCTCCACGAAGGCACCAGCATCAGAACCTTCCTTGCTCTTGGAGCCATCCGTGAAGATTTGGCTACTTTCTTTTCCTGGCTCAGATTCTGGTCAGAGCCAGTCCTGAGTACAGGGAAAGTCGACATTGTATGCGCAAGTCTTTGTATTTCCGGATGGATTGATCATTTAACATGTCTATTTCGACCATATCTTCCATGCTTCTAATAGACAAATCTTCGAGGCAGTTAAAGTAATTGCTGTCTATCAGTCTTCTTCTTGTTTCTGCAAGGGCGAGGCATGGTACAGGTAGTGCAGTACTTTTTCCTCTTCATCCTCATCCCTGCAGCTTCTACAGAAGTCATTGCATGGTTCGTCGGGTGTTTTGGCCTGGTTGCCAATGCGGCAGTGGCCAGTTATTACGCCCATAAGTCTACCAATATGCTGCCTGATTAACCCAAGGAGAACTTTAGTCCATTTCGATGATCTGCATGTATCCAATTCCGCCCCGCATGATTGGCGTACGTCATTAGTGGCGATTTTATTACTTTCAGTGTGGTAGGTGGAGGGTCTTCTGATTCTGTGCCAGCGGCAAACCCGCCCTCCTCCTTATCAATTCGTCGGCTCTTTTGTTGCCTGGATTACCCTTGTGTCCAGGGACGGAGCACGGGGTCAGATTGCATCTGTTCGCTATATCATTGAAACGGCAGAGTTTTACCATCTTGCAGTTGATTGATGGTGTTTCCAGAGTCTTTATGGCCGCCTGACTGTCTACATATGTATATGACAATAGATCTCCCGTCTATCTTATTCATTGGTAGTTGAAGGGCTGCACTTTTAACAGCTGTAATTTCTGCCTTGAATACACTGCACATGGTTCAGTTGCGGGAGCGTCATAGCAAACTGGCATATGTGCTTTCATTCGATTTGGATCCGTCTGTCCGAGGTAGGTTCACACCAACTATTCCGGTAGAGTAAGTGTGTCTAAAGCTGAAACTGAAATCTGGGGGGGGGGGGATCTCACTGTCTGTCCATCACTTAGCTAATGCTGGACCCATTGTATGCTTGGAAACAACATTGCACGTGTTATTAGCGAGCGAAATAGTGACACAAAATTCGACTCTCCGTAGGGAGAGAAGAAGTGGTTAACATTTACCTAAAGTAAGCCTTGAAAAGGAAATGGCAAGCAGTGATTTATGTACCAACGTAAAAATTGTACACAGGGTGGGCCAAATACAAGTTTCTTTTTAAGAATGCAATAAAATAAACGAAATTAAATTATTTCCATGTATTATGTCTTTATTAGTAGGAACAAATATTCCCAATAATTATGAAATACAAAGCCCTTCAAGTCGCTGCCTCGTCTGGCTTCGCCGTACCGCATTCTGTCACGCCAATTTTTCAAGACCTTGTTGATGGTTTCACGGATTACTGGGATGATGTTGGCCTTAAGTGCTTGAATCGATTCCGGATTGTTGGCATATAATCGCTCCTTCATGGTTCCCCACAAAAAAAAGGTCCAAACGGATCAAATCGCAGGTGCTAGCCGGCCAATTGATATCGTCAAGATGGCTGACAACATGATTAGGGAATCTGGTGCACAAAAGATCGATTGTGGCACGGGCGTGGGGCATGGCGCACCATCGTGCATCAACCAGAGGTCATCCAAGCAGATGACTTCAATTGCAGTAAGAAAAACATCGGTTAACATGGCTCTGCAACGCCCACCGGTGACCGAAACTGTTGTTCCCCCAGCCTCATTTTCGAAGAAGGCCACATCAGCCTTTTCACATTCTCGTCTGTGCGCACCGTACGACGACGGGGACCATGAGTGTTGTCCCCTAGCATACCAGTCTCTCGAACATTTTGCACAAACTTGCGCAAAGCAGTCGCGGTGTGTGCTTATTCCCGGCCACAAATTCTTCTTTTTTTCTACAAGGCGCTCACTTTGAAAATAAATTCTGATTATTTTCCGGCGTTGTTCAAGAGTAAAGTTATTCATTTCGGTCCGCGGAGGTACGATACAAATACAAATAGACAAGATGTACTTGTGAGGATACAGTGCCGCGCACCACTCCAAGATAAATGACTAAGCCCATGACAGAGTTGATTACCTTGAATACCAAAGAGTTGCCGCAGCTTTTTCACTCATTTTGTGGTCAGTGCATCTCTTGAAGGGACACTGACTAGCTTCAGCAGCAACCACTCGTTGTTTATGCACTCCACTGGTCTTGTGGCAGCGTGCCTGAGATCGTCAATGGTCTCGTGGAGGTTCAGGCGCAGGCAGAGACACTCCATGGATCATGGACCTCAGCATCATATCAACTTAGTGGAGTAACGAAGGAGAGCCTTCGAATGGGACGAAAGAACAAGCCCCCCTTGAACGGAGAGCCTGAATAGGAAGATGCAACTGAGAGCATCCAAGAGGACTTACGGGGACACAGCCAACGTTGGCTGACTCCTTGAAGGCAGAGCATGGTCGCGGAAGTATGTCACGGCGATTGAATCAGAGCGCACAAGCGGAGCACACAACTAAGGGCCCCTAAGAGGATTACATGTCGAGCGACACAGTCCCGTCGAATGTGCCCCCCTTCCAGTGAATCCCTCGGGCATCCTGCAAACAAACTGCACACAGAGCCTCCCCAGTGAATAGAATACCCCTAATTTATTATGTAATTGATTCATTCACTCCCCCCATCGCCCGCGTGTCTAATTAGATTTTCACTATCAAAAATCCTGCCTGCGTCGCGGTCGTGTGTGTATCCGCTTTCTGTGTCAATATTGACGCACGTATACAGTGCAACAGCCGTGAGGGCACTTCCGATTAATGAAAGCGTATCCAAGATCCCCCACACGCCCGCCCAGCACAACCGGCGACACAGCCCCTGACCTGCGTCCCACGCCGGGATGTAGTTACACGTAATTAAATTTAAAATTACAGCACTTAAGTCAACAACTGAGTTAATTAATTACACTGCGCCGTGAGAGCGTCAAGCCAACTGGCGCTACATTGCGAATGCGGTGTGGCTTCGCCTTCGGTGTGGCTTCGCCTGCGCGAGTGACAGGCTCTCGAGAGTGTGACTTACAAATGGCCCACACATGCGGGCAATCCCGCCAAAAAGGTGCTGACTGCCGAATGGGATGTAGGTCGCCAGAGGAACAGCCCCTGATGGCCTCATTACGGGTGCATAGGATTAACTTCATTAGCAGCAGAGAATGACGCAAAGGCAACCGCTGCTTTCGCTTCGCTCCTTTCGATCCCTTCTGCTGCTGACTTCTCTCAGCATGGAGTGCGTGGGGTGGATGCACTTACCAACCGCAGGAAAAAAAAAAACTGCAAAAAAAATGTATTCCATCACTCTACCCACGTTGCGCCCCCTTTTGCGGCCCCTTGCTTGTGCTGGGTAGACTTGTGTCCTCTCAATGGGGACCAGTAGCAGTTGAACCACATCACGCTGCAATGGCGTGGCCGATGTAAGAGAGCCAGCCCACACGACTGAAACAAGTCCTTTTGTTTATTTATCATTTGTCTCCGAAGGGAGGCCAGCGTAGGAAGTGTAGCCGGCGCAAGGGCCTGCAGCCAGCCACAGCAGCAGGACAGCGACAATGACAACGACAAACGAGGTAAAAAGTTGTTTCCGGCTTAAGTGCGGCAGCAGTTGCTCAGCCATCGCCCCGAGCGCCTTGCATACGGCATGGTTGGCCTTTTATGCAAATAATTGGGGTGTCATAGGTTGTTTAAGTTTAACTCAAGTTGACATCGGACGCCAGTTATCGGGGTGTTGTTGTTATTGCTGTTGTTGAATTGCTGAGCATTTAAGGAGGACTTAATTAGAGAGGGTTAGCCTTAGGGGGGTGACTGGCGCCCGACGCCGGCCAGTGACACGCTGGACTTGAGTTGATTGAATGGTGCTCGGGGATTTATGGTGATTGCGTTCATCTCCCCCGGCAGTCTGGTGGCATTGCGGGTGAAAATCTCATTCAGACAGAGTCGGGGTTTCTTTTTGAAAAAAGTATGAAGAGCGAGGGGAGTGGGCACCGATGTCTGGCGAGAGGAGCCAGCTTTTGAACGAATCAAAGTCTGTGCGGACGAATGGGTTGCCATTAGGCAAATGCTTTGCCGTATACAATCATCAGCTCGTCGCCACAGCCTTTCAAGACTCCTGGCCGGATGTTTTCACGCAAGACTTGGTTGGCATTCCCAGTGCTTCTGGTGACTGAGCAGAGTGCTTCGAAGAAGAAATTAACTTCGGAGATTCTTAACTGTTTACTGGGGTTCTTGGCTTATGGACGGGCCTACACGAAGGCATGACCCGTCCCTTGTGCCGACTGCTGGCTTGATTTTTGGATGTATTCGATTCCGACACAGCGTGACCACACAGAGACTGGTCACGTCATGTGGCATGACTCAATGTGGCGTGCGGCTCTGCAGGAGACTGTGTCAGCGGCAGCAGGGTGCTTCTGGGAGAGGAATGTGAGTACGATTTGGCTCTACCTACGAGGAAGGGAAGAGGCGTGTACGAATGAAATCAGAAAGGCAACGATGCATTGCCCATCTGAATGCCATCAAATCATGTTGACTCTTCCTACCGAGTCTCCCAGACACAGCACCGCACAAACAATCAAGAAGTTATTGGAAACGTTGCACATCAGAGACGAAGGATAAATTTCTCGATGGCCAACAAGTGCAAGCTGGAGTCCTACAAGGCAGCGTCTCATCGAACTACGAGAGCAGCTTGTGTGCTCTACGAACAGTGGATGCTGAGAATTTGAAAGGATCACTTCTGCAGACTGTTGGAAGGCGACTAGGGCACACCTATTTGAATCTTCCACTGAATCTGGACGATGATAGACGAGAGATGCGTCTTTTCGACTCACAGGGAAGTCTGTTTGCTTGGCTGTCTTCTAGACAACTTGGGATGATCTGAACGATTCACGTAGCTTGTCGGCACTGATGGCTTCCTTGAGGAGTGTCGAATTTCGTGAGAGTGGTGATGCTGGACGGAGTTATTCGAGGGATCGACACGGATTTTGCTGATTGCCTGAACTAGGCCAACGAAGGAAAACAAGGACAAGTCGACAACACGTATTGACTGAGCTTGGGAATGAATTAATGAAAAAGTCATGCTAGACATAGACAATACCTAGGAACCTGGCCATCAGTTGAAAGCAGATTCAGAGTCCTTTTTATTCTCCAGGTCGAAGCTTTTGCTTAATGACTTCTAAATGAGATGGTTTTTTTTTTATAACTAACACCTTTTTGATCGAGCATGTGGTCTCTAGCGTTATAAATGAAATATGATGTCGAGCCGGCAAATGAGTATCCATCGACCTACACGATTATGACTTCGGTGTTGGTAGCAGCCTTAGCTCAGGGTACTGCATAGACCCGCCCATTTCAAATGGAATAGAACATCGTTACAGAGTCCTCCACGAGAGGTCTCATAAGACACCATTCTGGCAACGTAATTTTCGGTGGCTTTTCGACACATATCCGCCAATAACTCGGCTCTGACTTGACTAATCTTGAATATTCATCCTCAAAGGGATAAGAGTTGGTGAATTGATCGCAAGAACACACAAATAGCAATCAAACCACAACAAATCATACGAACGTGGTGACAAGTTGACATCAAGCACACTTACGTCGTCCATGACCCGCATATTCCACCAAAGGAGTCGCAGGGGCAAAGCACACACAAGAGATCTCTAGGCCACTCGAACCTCCGACATCGACGCTAACTCATCAGGAGAAATGCCTAAGCGTAACTTGCTCCAACCACTTCGTCCTGCTAAGCGATTTCCTGACGGAGTCGCATTTTTGGCACTCCTCGCGATTCGTGATGATGGGAACTAACACATGACCAAACCATCGATGCATAGCCCTTTCCGTTCGAAGAAGCAGCTCACCATATCACGGCAAGTAACTCCCACAACAGCACGAAGAACCCCCATCTCGGCAGCTTATGCCTTCGGTCATTAGCCAATTGCATGACCATAGGTGAGAGTTGGAACAAATATTGACTTAAAACGGCTAACTTGGCTTTGACACCAAGCTCGGCCTTTCAAAATTGAGCCAGATTGGCCAATCCTACAAAAAAGCTCAGCATCACTACTCGCATCACTTCTTCTACGAACACTTGAACTTCACTTTTCAGAGAAGCCAAAAATAAGCCATCTCAGGAGATGCAATAAACACACCTTGGCTGTTTTGAGTGGAACGTGGCACTATCTCCATGTCATCCTTCTTCTAGTGGCTCTACAGTCCGGGGTGGACCTGGGCCTCAGTCAACAAGCTTCTGCAGCTGGCACGATCTTTAGCCAGCTATCTCAAAACCACCGGTGTGGTGTGCGACCAATTTTGGTTGAGGTCCATCTCCACTTGTTGGCGCCGTCGGTTTCGTGGCCGTCCTCTATTGCGTTGTCCCACTGGTTCGGAGTCGAAGACTCTTCGATCAGGAGCAGTGTTGTCCATGCGCTCTACACGGCCTACCCATCTTAGGCGAGGAAACCGTAGGCGCCTGACTAGGCTCATGTTGCTGTACAGCCCGTTGCATCTTCTTCTCCAAAAACCATCAACGCAAACGGGACCAAAGATGGAACGCAGAACTTTTCTCCCGAAAAGCCCAAGGACTTCTTCATCTGCTCTTGAGACTGTCCAGACTTCTGCGCCATAGAGCAGGACAGGGATGATGGAAGATCGTGCCTCTAGTGTTGGCGTTTGAGTTTCGTACGATTTTCTCCAGGATGATGTTGAAGAAGTCACATGACAGCGCGTCGCCTGGTCTAAAACCTTTTTTGACATTGAAGGTCTCGGTGAGTTCGTTACCGACCTTGATGGAGCAGCGAGAGTTCTCCATGGTCATCCTGGACAACCTGACGAGTTTGGCAGGAATGTCAAAACTAGACATGGCGTCGTATAGCTCGTCTCTATGCACGCTGTCATATGCGGCCTTGAAATCGACGAATAGTTGGTGGGTGCGGATCTGCATGTCTTGGGTTTTTTTCCAGGATCTGCCGTAGTGTGAGAATTTTCTTCCCCGGCTTGAAACCGCACTGATAGGGACCTATCAGGTTATTCACGAATGGTTTCAGGCGCTCGCACAAAACGACAGAGAAGATCTTGTAGGCGATGTTTAGGAGACTTATCCCTCGGTAGTTGGCGCAGTTGAAGGGGTCTCATTTTCTGTTTATCCATGTCATCCACATGCTTTAATATTGCATATAGGGATCAGAAATGACGGTGACTGTTACATCTTCCTCATATGTAAAGAAGCAAGAACCAATGCAACCACTAGACCAAATTGCACTTATTGTGGAGGCGATGGTCTTTCGGGAGTCACATTCACACTCTCCTTACCATATGCGACAACTTTGTTTGTTAAGCTATCCACGGAGTGAAAGATGCAGCCTCTCGCTGAAGACAACTTTTGCGTGACTATCGTTCATTTAAACGCTGATGGCCAAGCCCTCAATCGGCATATGTTCCAAGCATCTCGGCGTCAGCTGAATGCAATGCACGAGTTAATTGAACTTGATAGAGCACTAGATTTTTCGTTGATAGTTCGATCATAGCCTCAAAATTGATCCAGGTATGCTGCCACAATGAGCATGGTGCTGTAAGGGAAAAGCTCAAAGTTACCCTACTCCGAGTTCTAGGGCACAGTAACATTTTCGGCAATGAGCAAGCCGACGAACTCGCCAAACAGGAAGCCTCCTCCTCAGCTCTATAGCTCGTCTGCGTTTTTGGTACACATTCCATTTGGCCTAGTTAAGGTGCAAAATTACATCACCTCACTTCTTTAAAATGGCTAATCTAAGCAATTCCGGTTAGAAAACTGTGCAATCTCTACGTAGACTTGGCCACAATATAATGTATTAGGTGTAGTAAAGGGAAATCCATTATTTTTCCAACAGATGTCTTTAGCTTTCTATATCTCGCGTTGTATACGTCCCATCGGACCAAACGAAATTTAAGATTTAGTACTTTACGGACAGTTTTGTGATTCATTGACTTTGTTTCGTTTGAGCGCGCGTCAGCGATGAACACCAGCAAACGGAAAATACGAAATATTTCACAGATAAAGGCCGAAACGCAAGCCACGAGCACGAGCGGCTAAACATATGAATAATGTTAGTGGTCCTGATAGTGTCCTGACCCATATTTGAAGCGGATGGTGATTGGTGACGAAAAGTGGATCACTTACGACAACGTCAGGCGAAAACGGTCGTGGTTGGATCGCGGTGAGTCGGCGTCATACGGAGGCCAAGCCAGGATTGACGGTCAGGAAAGTCTTGCTGTGTGTTTGGTGGGATTGGCAAGAAATCTCCTAAAACTCTAAATTCGGACCTGTTTTGTTAAAAATTGGATCATCTGAAGGAAGCAATCGCTCAGAAGCCGCCAGCTTTGGCCGGCAACAGAGGAATTGTCTGACTTGACTCTAAGCAAACCCTTCAACGAATAATTGGGTGAGATCTCCAAAAGGAGCAACAAGGAATTATTACTGCTGCTGAACGCCACACGATTGCGATGGTTTTAAGTTCACTACAACACACTCCAATCAGAGCCGTGGTGTCCAAACGTTCAAATGTACCCACTACCCACCACACGCATAGATGTGAGTACAAATGCATAATGTAACGTAAGACTTGAAGAAATTATTGAATTGACACGCCTTTCCTTGCATGAACCTTGAAAAAACAAACTCCACAACTGTGCAACACTTATGCCAACCCACAGTTAATTTAAACTCTTCACACAAACCACACATTTGCATTCCACCTCAGCACCGCACGAGCACCAATTTCATTTCGAACACAACGCCCTCATTTCCACTGTCCACCTTTCAATGGAAAATTAACATTCTCAAGAGGTTCTTGACTCCGAATTGATAGTGATTTGATCCCAAACAAAAGCCCACTCAGTGTCCCTGGTGTGTGAGTTGGATTATTTCAAATTTCGGATTGATATTCCCGGCCGCCTTTCGGGCACAGAACATCGGCATCTCTGCATTCATAAAGAATATCCATGCATACAAATGTGCACGCCGCCCGCCGTCCGGCATTTCGACCCACTTCCACCCACTTCCACTCAATTATGCAAATGCACTGCGAACAATGAAAGTTTGGGCTTGGGGAAGCGAAAGGGACGACGGATTTAAGGAATTAATAAACTACTTTACATCACAATGGAATTCTGCACAATGAAAGGGTGTAAGGCTGCGTAATTGTCTTTGCTGCGTTTTTGCTGTTTGTGGATAAGCAGCGCGGAATTCCCTTCCTTTTGAGGGAATATTAAATCAATCTTGTGATTATGAATATGCTAAACGCGCCAGTAAACAAGGAATTGTGAAGAAGACGTCTCTTGGACCAACGACTTCAAGTTCAGGGCCGTCGGAGTGAGCAACGAATCTTGTCTTACAAATTTGCATTCCATTAGCGATGCACATGGACATTTTTTTGAACTCAGCGGTGCCGCTATGTCGACTCTACTGCATTGCTTGTCTATCCTATTGGTGCTAGAAAATCACAGCAGTAACGCTGCGTCACCACTTGGACATCCTATTCGAGCCGGAAACAGCAGCAGAGGCGTTGCGGCTCGCGGGACGTTATTTCGGTGATCCAAAGCTGTGCCACAGGAACAACTCCGCTCGTGTGTCGTAATAAGACCGCTTATCTCAGCAACAGCTCTGCGTCCCTCTCGCTGCATTTTTTGTAATGTAACGTTGCGGCCTGTGCGTCCAATTGGTGCGCAAATGCCTGCAAGAGCGAAAAGTTCTAACTGATGCATCGCATTGGGGTTGTTAGACACAGCAGCAATTTGCGTTATTTTGTGAAAGTCCGCAGTAGTTATAGCAACTAACGCCAACTCGAAACAACATTCACCACAAAATCACAAAAAAAAATTAAGCGTCCAAACATAGTAGGGACCGAATTCCACCTAAGCAAACAAGCAAATACTCAAAAATGAGTTATTTGAGTTTCGTTAAGTATCGTCCAGTTTCGTTAAGTTTCGTTCAATTTAACTTACTTACTTGAGTAGAAGCGGAATCACATGCCCTTTTGATGAAAGTTAGTGTTAAGATTTTACATAAGTTAACAGAAGCAATTATGGTAACTTTGAAATTCGACCATAAGCATACTCACTGTTGAATATACATGTATTCTCCCCAGACTCGCTTAATGGAATTCTGCTCCATCATTCCACGTAAATTCATCTTCATCAACCACCTCGTAGGGACTCACCAAAAACCAGCGCCAGAACATTGAAATATCACATCAGAAGCAGTGATTGTGAAACGGCCGTTCAACTTACACAGCTTCCCTTCCTGGGGTGTGTTAAATTGCTGGCGGAAAAGCTAATCATTCCAGGAACGCGGAAAGAGGAATGGTACTCCATCAAAATTCATGCCTCATGCATTCGATGGGTTGTAAGAAATTTATGGCCAACATAATCGCCCAACTGAATTATGTAATTTTAACGCGTTCGTTAAATATTTACCGAATGTCGTGATGGCTTTAGTATCATCTCGTTGCCGAATGTGAATTCGATTGTCCTGATGGGTCGTTCTGAACCATGTATGAGGCGTGACAACAAATTGCCATTCAAAACTGTTCACGTGGTGGACTTATTATTTATTTAATGAGTTACAGCAGGCGGGGTCACGGTTTCACATTTTTATAGGTCAAGGCAATTTGATAAGGCACCAGTTTAAATTTTAATCCCTTTGGTTGTGTGTCATATTTGCAAGGTTTAAGGAATAATGAGCGAAGCACAGACCACAGATGAGATTCCCACTAGAGCATCACGGTCCGTCAGGCCCTCCCTTCCATTTGGTGTTAAGCACATAAGTCAACAAGCGAATACACCGGAATAAGTTATCGTCAGGTTTCGTTAAGTTTCGTTTACTTTTGCTTACATACCTGAGGAGAAGAAAGAAATCACCAGCGCTGTAAGCTTAAGTTGGTGCTGTCGTTTTGCGTGTGTTTAAGACGCTTAACGCTGCTTATTGCCTTGGTTGATCGCCAATCTCTAATTGATGTCAGTGAGATTCAAATAAGATTCAAATCAGATCAAAATTTTCAAAAACTTAAGGATTTGAAGTCGACATGAAACTGGTACCTCATGAGGAATCAATAGCAATTACAAGTCGAGTGGTTGCTAGAGACGCCGGACTCATATTCTCCACGGAAAGAAAAGGCACAACCAAAAATTTGGTTAATCGGAGTTCAAAGATGAGCAACAGTCACAGATATGCTTTTTACGGCAAACAGAAGAAGGATCTACTCAACCAGAGAACCCCTCCACCTGTCGTACATGCGTTCAAGTCCGCATATGACAGAACTAACTTTGCGTGAGAAACTGGAGGCAGCTAGTTGGAGAGGCTTGTTAGTTGAGACCCAAGCCCACTCCGGACTGTAGCGCCACACGAAGAAGAAGAAGCTGATTGCTTTATTTTGGAGAATGTGGATACAATGCATCGAAGTCGAAGATGGGCTTCGGCGGAAAAGTGGAAGATGGCTGACGACGAAGCGGAACACATTCGATTGATTCGCATTCTTGATGGCTGATATTTAAAGTAACTCGATCTCCGGACACACTGAATTCGAGGGTAACAGTGAATGCGATTCCAGACCCAGGACGAGGTGGTTATACCAAGCGCCTGGTTGCGATAAGCCATAACTCCTGTTGAGTTAGAGTCGATGGCGGAGGATCGAGTGGCCTAGAGATCTCTCGTGCGTGCATTACCACGATATTGCTGTGATAAACAATAAAGTGGTTCAGCTGATCAAGAGCTGGTCCGTTCTTAGCAACTTTTGGTGGTAGCAGTCTATCACTGGAACCGACTGACTTCGAGAAGCCCTGTAGACATCCAAGGCACACGTAAATTTTGTCAAACGATTGTCGTACTTCCTTGTACTGATTTATAAAGACTGAGAACCAGCTATGTTTTAAAAAAATTCTAATTTTAATTTTAATTAAAATTTTTAAACAAAAAATAATGTATCCAAATTTCTTTAAATTCCAAATAAGACTTAATTGATTTTATTTTCTTTGTTTTACAGTCAATTCTTTGGATTCTTACATAACAATGCACAACTAAACATCGCTAGCGGGTGATGGTGCTCAAATTTATAAAAAAAATAATATTTTTCCAGAAAAAAAAGCACACACAAAGAGCAAACATCTGCCAAAAATTCGCATCACTTGCTGAAAATGATCAGCCACCAAAGCTCAACACAATTCAAAAACGGATTTCAATCACCACAAGCTAAAAATTATTAAATTCCAAAATTAATAACAATTAATCTTCTCAAAGTAAATAATCTGCATCCACCGCCCCGCAGCACATCACCAGTGTCATGATGATTTTCCATTTTCGTAATTAAAATTTCACCCAGTCCCAAGTGTGGTCGGGAGTAGAGCGCCCATCTCCGGCCCCCGAAATTGAATACAAAACCAAAAAAGAGGCAACGAGGAGCCAACCGTGAAAGACATCCACCGACTATCTGACTCGATAGTCATTAATCATTAAATACCGAAATACTATCCCTAATAAATGAATTTCAATACAGTCTATCTGCACACGCCCATACAAATTCAACAATGCCTTACGTAAATAATTTACTTGAGTCTATACAAAGGCATCAGTTGCTCGCCTACCCAAGGAGCGCACCATTAAAACCTTTTCCTCCCCATTGCGCTGCAAATCCCAAAAGTATCTCATTTTGTTGGTTTGGTCAGTAATAAAATTTCCCCTAATTAACGTGTACCATCCCATTCACCAGAGGTGCGGAAAGGGGGCAACAGAGAGAGAGGTTCCGGGACGGGGGGGATAGATTTAAATCATTCCATTCAGCTGACCTCTCAATCGAGGTTTCAGAGTCAGAGTGGACTGGGGGGGGGGAAAGGAAAGTTATATGTGTGAATTGAATACCCTCGGAGGACACAACACACGCCCAATGTATTTATGGATTACATAATCGTGTCCTTCTCTCCCCCTGCGCCCACAGTCACCGGAATGCCTGAAAGACCGGTCGGAGGATTAAGCCGAGCTCATCTGCATACTTTGACCCAATCCCGATGCCCTACCTAGCATCGCGCAGAGATTGCCACTACTTGGCACATCCCGAAAAAAAATGATAATCATCTAATCCAGCGAAATGAATGAATAAAATGTTAACAAGGACGTCAACTTACCCTTCTGCGGTGATTAAGACTCGACCAAGATGACTAGATGAAAATGTAGAGCAGGCGATGTAGACGACGATGCTCTGGCTGACTGAAGCAGCGTTAATAATTGTCCGCAGCCAAGAGACGCAAGTCTAAGCCAATGGTAATCCGTTTGTTATCCTTGACAGTTAATCCTTCAGTTATTAGTTCTAAAATGAATGCATAATGATTTCACTATCCATCACATCACATTCAGATTCAGATTGAGATTCAAATTCACTAGATAACACTCTCCTCTTCTCTTCCTTTATTTAATTTATTCTCTTCTCTTTTTTCCTTTTTTTTCTTTCTTTTCTTTCAAATTGAGATAATTTATTTAGATACAAACACTTCACGGAAGCCCAAGCAGAAATATTCCGTTGATTACATAAATCTTTCGAATTGCCAATCACTCCAGGAGAACTCAACACACCAGAAGATAAGGACACACCGAGCACCGAAGCACGAATCGCAACGAGATGTACAATATTTTGTTGGCCAGAATGAAGAACGCCAAAGAAATGTATATCTATTTATGAGCCGTTTGGGAATATATTTCGTATATTTTTTTTTTGAAAGTTAACCGCCTCTGTGTCGTTCGGCCAATGTCAAGATTGTGTGTTACATAAAAAAAAAAATAGGAAAAAAAACAGACAAACAAAAAAACAATGTAAGAGTGCACACTGAACAGCTTTGTGGGTATCCTTTAAGGGTTCTTCCTTTATTTTATATATTTTTTGAATTTATATCAGTTTTTCTCTCAGTTAAAGCAACGCAGCGCCGTATCCGTAAACCGACCCGAACTTCTCGAATAGGCGACCGTCACAAGACTGGTCCCCACAGAGGAGGCCAAAGCGAAAAGTTCCATTCTACTGACAATTTTTGGATTTTTCCTTTTTTTTTGCATGTTTTTTCCTTTTGCTGCTCGCTCTCTCTCTCTCTCTCTCTCTGTCTCTGGATGGAGTTCGTGGATGTGTACTCTTAGAGCAGAACAGGGTGTAAAGCTTTTTTTGATTTGATTCATCCTTGAAATACATTCGCGAACGGATGATAAGATACATTGCTAAGCAGATACTAAGCACCGTGGTGGGGTGGCGATGATGGTCGGGGTAATCATTTCACTCATTTTGAGATGGAAAGTGATTTCCGGAGCTTTTCAGAGTCGAGTGCAAAAAGCTTCGGCTCCTCACTCAAAAGGGAGAAAGTGTTCGCCTGCTGTTCATCTGGATTGTGATGAATCCAAATCTGATTCTGTTGCGGCCAAGGGATGGGGGATAAGTGATTCTGGGTGTTGAAGCAATTCAAATTGAAGACTGTGAAGCAATTTATTGAGGGAAATGTCAATACTCGGCCGGCATGGCCTGCATAGATTCAGATATAAATACAATCCACTGGATGCGAACGGGCTGTTGTCTGCGACTCATGTGTGGGCTGTGGGAGGGGGGGGCGATGGGGACGGGGTGTTTTCGATTCATTTTAATGGGAACATTGAATCCGGGGAGTGAGTGTGCTTGTCTCGGGTTTTATTGGCCAAAACATCTTCACAGTGAAGCGAACGAAAACAGATTTAATGAATTTTGAATACATTTTCATCAATCAAAGGCGCAAGATGTCATTTCTTGATCAAATTTGAGTCCAAATTTGGTTGAAGTTGGACCCAAACCTCAATTTGTGCTGAAGTCACATTCCCAAATGCTACTCTCGTTCCATTCAATAGTTATTTTATTAAAAATTAAAATAGGTTATTAGTAAAAAGGAATCCATTATTCTTGTACGAAATTTAAGGCTGTTTTTGACATGGTTATAATGGGCCCATTTAGGTCAAATATGCGGATGCACCATTTTGTTGGATTGTTGCAATTTTGATGGCCCGTCTGTCGTACAAGCCCTCGTCCCTACTGGTGAAAAACACAAGCGTCTCTTGAGGCGAATTTTTTACCAGCATAATCGTTCGTATCGATCGGTAATCATTTGATGCTAGGTGCGTACTATACGATGGATGCATAAGGACCTCACAACCAAGAATAAACTCTTTACACAAAAAAATAAAGATACATAGTATTTTGCAAATCACTGGTGACTTTTTTAGCCTTGAGGGCATTCAATGTGGCATTTCCTGTCATTCAAATGGCTGGAATGCTGGCCAAAAGAGGGCCAAAGAAATAATGTCCCGTCTTCGAAAACGAACGCACAACATCGACAAACTCAACAGAAAGTTACGCGTGCCATCTTTGCACTTGCTTGTCTTGATGGAATTAGCAAAAGCATATTTTATCACCACTTGTAAGGGATGGACAGCAACATGCATCTAGCCAGGCGACTACGGATCCAATTCCGGGACTATTTAGGGAGCCTGTGATAATGCAAGCCTGAACCAACTTGGTGCGGTTTGCAGGGAAATAGAAATTGCACTAACTGGAGAGACTATTTGGCTGAGAATTAGGTCCGCAACAGAAAGAAGAAGGAATGATGTTTTGGTTTTATAATACAGTGAACTCTCGATTATTCGAACCTGCATAATTCGAAAACCTCTTTTAATAGAAGCATTCTCACAGTCTGTTGAAACAAACTTCTGTAAATGGAAGAAAACCTCATCATCATCATCATCATCATCATCTTCTGACCCGCATGATCCACTAAACGAGAGATCTCCAGGCAACTCGATCCTCCGCCATCGACTCTAACTCATCAGGAGCTATGCCCAAGCGTAACTCGGCGAGTTTTTGAACTTGGTCCAACCACCTTGTCCCGGGTCTGCCAAGCGGTCGCCTACCTGATGGAATCGCATTCAACGCCCGCCTCGGAAGTCGTGATGATGGGGACATTCGTGCCACTTGACCAAACCACCGAAGCATAGCCCTTTCCGTTCGAAGAAGCAGCTGCTCAATGTTGAGTGACTCGCGCACTGCCGTGTTTCACACACTATCCAGGCGAGTAATTCCCACAACAGCGCGAAGAAATCTCATCTCAGCAGCTTGCACTCGCGATCTTAGAGTGTATTGAACAGGCGTTCTGGAAATGACCATAACCTCTGATTTGTTCACGTTAACCCTTATTCCAGCATCCGCACATACGGCCACAAACCTATCGAGTGCGCGCTGGAGTTCCGTCTGGGAGGATGTGAGGATAACCTGTGCAATTTAATTAATATTGTGCAAAATACCGTGAAAACTGGAGCTCCTAAGATATTTCCCGGGTACCCGCATTTTCGGTTATTACATGGGAACCTTAATATTCTGTACCCGGTACTCTTCGGTTTCAGTACAAGTATGAGCAAGATGGAAGGATTGCAGTTTCACAAGAAGTGATTTGGTCTTGGCGCTAATGCTGATATGGAAATAAATATGTATACTTACATTCATACATTCTTAAAGCCTCTAAATGGCCATGCAAGGCGATACAAATCCCAAGAGAAATACAAAAATCCCAAGAGGAAATAACTACAAGGCCAAAGGGGCCAAAAGCCGAACGTGACTGCACAATGGACCGGATGGTCTAAGTGAGCATGACTGCCAAATCAGTGATGCAGTCACCCTACCTACCTACATTCATACATTGACTACTAGCTGCTACTGGTGCAGTGTTCTTATCATATTTATGGACAAATCGCTGGTGCTTATTCATTGATGCACCACAAATATTGCACAGAACTTGGTATTTTTCTGGTTTATCAGGCTTCAGGGCTAAAATTAAGCTGATACGCTTTATTAAACGACTACATGACTCAAGACATCGACAGTATCCTTAACTTAATTTGCATTTCATGCTGCTTAAAGAACGCATCTTTATCAGTGTTTCAACCGTGCATTAGCATTGAAACTTTCTTTTAAAATGCCTGCCACCTACTTTTCTCTTAATCTCCTGCACCTTCACCGGAACTTATTACACTCCCGCAGAGCAAATATTTGTCCTCCCCCCTCCTCCCCCCTCCTTCTTTAACCATCATACCCCATCCTCTCTATAAAACCTCCCCATACACCCATCTCTGATTTGCAACTTGGGTACCCGGTAGTTGAAATTCACGAACTTGGTCATTACCCGCAGTGCTTGGATAACCGGGTATCCGGTAAACTGCAAAATTGGGTATTACCCGGATAAAATCAAGAGCCCTCATGAAGACCTCTTTAATTCGAAAATGATGGCTTTTTTACTTCTATAATTGGAAGTCAAGTTTATTTGGTTTTCTTCGACTATTAATTGGAAATGAATACGTGACGAAAGTAAGCCATGAAAACAAAACGCTAGAGAGATGCCTAATATGAATCTGAGTCCGATTTCCTATGCCTTGTATCGCCAATAGAGACGCAATCGAATTAGACTATCGGTACATTAGACGTATTCTAGTCCCCAAAAGTACAATCCGCAATTGTTTTAGAACTTGTGGCTTTCCCCGGCCGAGAATCACAAGCAGTGTACAACATTCAATCTACGTTGAAGATGTATCAGTTGAGGAGGTATGCAACATACTGAGTTCGTTGAAAAGCGACAAATCGGCGGGAGTAGATGGAATAAGACCAAAAGATCTGAAAAACAGCGCTCAAACCCTATCTCCAATACTTACAAAATTGATCAACATGAGCTTAGATCAAGCATCTGTACCAAACATGCTTAAAAAATCTATAGTTAGACCGATTCACAAAAGTGGAAAAAAAAGTGAAATTCTTAACTACAGACCAATCTCAATCCTATCAGTAGTCGATAAAGTTTTAGAAGAGGTGTTGGCCAGAAGGCTATACAACTTTATAGAAAAACACAACAGTCTCAACAAGAATCAATTTGGATTCCGCAAAGGAAACTTGGAGATTTCGCGAACAAAATGTACCTAAGTTTAGACAAAAACCATAGCTCAGTAGTTCTGTTTATTGACTTTAAGAAAGCCTTCGACACTTTGAGCCACAGACAAATCTTGAGGCAGCTGGAGAAGATTGGTGTACGGGGTCACATCTTAACATGGTTTGCAAGCTACCTAAGTAACAGATCATTCCAGGTAAAAATTGGTAATTACGTTAGCAATGAAGAAAATATCGATTATGGTGTTCCACAAGGATCGAAGCTAGGTCCGCTTCTGTTTATTATATACGTCAATGATCTACTGTCAGTGCTGAAGTATAGTACGGGTTATGCGTATGCGGACGACACAGCGATCGTAGTTAGCCATAGGAGCGTTGACGAAGCGGTGAAACTTATGCAATTAGATTTTAATAGAATCGCTGCTTGGTGTCACGACCATGGATTAATTATCAACGCACTTAAGACAAAGTTAATGCACATTCGCGCGCCGCATATTTCCAGAACGAAACTTAAGATAAAAATGCACAGCGTAGATTGTTTGCACAGATATGGCTGTGATGGAATAACAGAAGACGATGATGACTGCACCGTTAATATTGATTATGTGTCAACGTATAAGTACCTAGGACTGACGATGGACTACAACTTTAAATGGAACCACCATATAGAGATATTGAGGAAGAAATTGTGTCACTCTGCATATGCCCTTTTCCATCTTCGTAAACTGTGTACACCAAGAGTACTCAAACAGTGCTACATGGGCTTGGTGGAATCATATCTACGGTATGGAATAACAGCGTGGGGAAGAGCGTCTCAATTGCAATCGCTACAAAAAGTGCACAGAAGACTTCAAAAGCTTGTGGTAGAAACAGGAAGTAGCAGAGAAGTTCAGCAACAAAGAAGCCAACCAACACGCATGCTTAACATCTGCCAAATACATAATTTGGAAATCTTGGCCAATTTCGATGATGACAACAAATACAGGATCCAGACACAGCAGACGGTGAACTAGAAGACTAGAACTAGACTAGAAGACGACAGCAGCAGCTATGTGAAGTTCCGAGGTACTGGAATGAATATGGTCGAAGGACAATTAAAGTGGCAATTCCGACAATCCTTAACGAACTCCCAAGGGAAGTTCGCAACCTACCCAAAAGAGAAATTATAAAAAAAGTTAACGAAATCTATTTAAGCTCTTCAAACTAAAATATTCAACTTTAAATTTAAATTCGAAAATCGTAAACTATTGTATTATTATAACTATTTGTTACTTGTATTGCCCATGTTTTTGCTTTTTTAACTACACATAATTGAATTTAATGAATTTCAACATTTATAACTGTAAAAAAACATTTGTGATTAGTCATCTGCAGACAAGCCACTCAGGCTTTGCAGATAAACAAGTGTAAACACTACAAATAAAAATATAAATATGAAATATAAATAAAAACGAAATTGAAAATTGAATTGAACATGAAGCTCAAGGCGAATGAGAAGAGGAAATAGATACACGTCGGCTGGAATCTCCTACCTCATTCCCAAAGAAATCTCAGTTTCATTCCAAGAGTTTGCCCACTTTGATTAGAACGCAATCAGTCACTGGAGCCCTAAGGGATGCATACATATTACCGTCTGAGGAAGAAAACTCGGATCATGATGAAGATGAGGACAAGTTCGATTCATAACTTCAAAAGAAGCGAAATTTCCACTTAAACACAATCGAAAACTCACTGGGCTGATCATGTTTGCAGTCGCAGAAAAAAATGACTGATTTTTGTGCACACGTATACATAGTCGTACGAGCGAGTAATAAATGTTTCGTTGGACAAAAATACTTTTTTCCTGAAGCCTCCGTAATTCGAAAACCTCGGTAATTCGAAGTTTGTCCCTGGTCCGATGAAATCCGAATTATCGTGGGTTCGATTTGTTGCCAAAAATGCACGAGTTGAACCTGATCGTCATGTGGTTCTAACAAGATCGACTACATGCCACACAGCCCACTAATGGATAAACCAATTTAGCTTTTGACCGGTGAATTGGTCGGCCAGGTCGAAATGATGCATTTATACTCTTTTTCACGAGGATACGTCAAATTTACTCGCCTTTGCCGATAAGTCAGTGTCCTTTGCAGTTGTGGATGGTAACATTTCCCGTGTTGCTACTGAGATACCAGCTAATATGCTCCAAAAAGTGACTCAAAATTGCAGTCTCCTTATGGATTGCTTACAAAGCAGTTATGTTCAATTTTTTCATAAAATAATCATACGAAAGTAAATGGCAAGCATTTGAAATGAAAACTGTATACACGTTTGCAATTGTCCTGTGATCTTTTGGACAGTCAAAAACCAAAGGCTTTAAAAATCACAGAGACCAAGATATCATGGTCACTGTAGCCTGCCAAATAAGTCACATAATAATTTTCAAAGGAACAAAATTTGAGTCCGGAATGAGATTAACATTCTTAATGGTCACCCTTCCGTGGCATGGTTCATATTCTCAAACTCCACACAGTTACAACCGCAAGGTGACTACGCCCAACCCCCAGATGACTCCACGCAAATACTCACAGTTCGCCTTGCATCCCACTAAACGTCAATGCCTGGCACATCCACAAAGCAAAACAAAAACATTACACGTATTCTTCCACTCCCACTCCAGTTGCATCAATTTCAAATTGTCAACGGTCACGGGAATTCCCTCGATCAATTGAGTGATTAATGAAACAAACAAAGTAAATCGCATCAAGAGATATATATTTTTGAGGTTAAACATTTTGACATAAGCTTGTTAAAGATTTATGAAAAGCCCCCCCGAGGCACACAGTCCACAGTTCCTTAAGTTCGTTAAGGCAAAAATTCCAATTTGCAAGGCGACATCCTCTTAGGGAAAAAGCTTATAAACTTCCACGAAATTGCTATCTATTGGCAGGGAATGCGTACGCCTCGGAGGCAAAAAGAATAGATTCACATCAGGGGCAGGATACATTGACATTTACCACAAAACTCCAGCCATTAAGGCAGCGCACGCACATGCTACTCAACGGGCCGGCATCTGTGTGAGGCATGTGTTATGAATTAAGGACATTATTGAAAGTAATCCTTTTGATGAAACTTTTCTTCGCTTTTTTTTTCTTTCTTCAAAGAACTAACTTAATTACACAAATAAAAATAAAATATTGTAGGAACAGCAGTACCAACGGTAACGGGAAGAGCAACAGCAACGTCAACGGCTACAACTGAAGCAGGAAACGGAAACGTAGTCGGACGAGTTCGGAGTTGTTGTGTCAAAGTTTTCTTCTTCTGTGTCTCGGAATGTCGTTCCTGCCTGCCGCTCTGCCGTGCGACGGATAATTACATGTTTAATGGGATGAAATGTATTGTCTGCAGCGAACGAGGGAGGACGGTGCTCTTGTTGAAATGATTTCCCCTAATTACCCGAGATTCGCAGTTCATTTGAAGTGCGTGCAGTGTGTGCTCGGAGGCAGTGTAATGGGGCACTTGTCACTTAGAGGCATTCCATGTGGAGGGCTTGTAATCAATCTTTCTGTGGCAGGTGAGTTTCAGATTGGAATTTGGCGCGTTATTTAAGCGTTTTGTCGATATCAAGGCGGTTGAAGGGAACTACGGAATTTGCGGTGTTTGGGATGGATTGGGTACGTCTACCGATTGGTAAGCACGTCAAACAGTATCTGTGTTGATAGCTGCGACAATTGAGAAACCACACAGCGCTGAATCGAAAGATGCCACATCAAATTGAAGAGCAACAGGAAGACGGTGACGAACGTGGGTAAAGCCGAACGGAAGATGAATTTGTTTACGCAATAAATGAGCTCTGGAACTCAGTGGTCAAGCTTCTAAAGAGTATAACATGGATGGACACTAGATGAACTGAAAGAAAATTGCTCTATTAGAAGAGAGCATGAATGCTTTGAATTTTCTTTTTTTTGTGGGTTTGTTAAGCCACACACTAGCTTGATGCGGGATTAATCACTGTTTCCTTGGGCCCATGGGCCAATTGAGCTTAGTACTAAGTCGGCACTGGCCAGTGACCAGTGCTGGCTAAAAACACGGATCCTGTACTGTGGTCTCATCGTGGACATAACCAAAGCCTTGGCATGATTAACCATGAAATTTGGTTTTGTCTATGGCTGGTTCATGTCATATATAAGTTATAGATCCCAAAGAGTCGAAATTGAGAACATATATAGCAGTGCAGCAAGTAATTACCTTGGTGTTTCCCAAGGTTCAGTTTAGGGTACATTACTTTTCCTTAAAGATATAAATTCCTTGTTTAGTCACCGCTTTAAAGGAAATATTACAGCCTTTGCAGATGATCTTGGCATCGCATATAACTCAGTTAGTCCCCTCGACCTGACTGCTGATATTTTCAGAATCTGGTTTTGCTGAGTACGAGCTTTCAGTCGGTGTTAAAACTAAGGTAAAGCACTTCAGTCTTGGCCAGAATAAGTCTCAAGATTTTAATTTCACTCAAGGGATTGCTGTATACTCACATTGTCCAACTTTCATTGCAGTCCGACGTCATTAACTTCACACTTCAATGAACTAAACTCCTGTGATAATAATTGTTTCACAGTTGAATCAGTAATAATACTTTGGTGTTATTATTGATCGAAAAATCAACTCTTTTCGTCTTAGAATATTTCTTGACGATAAAGCTCTAAAAACAGGGTGTTTTGGTTTATTCGAATCAAAACTGCAGCTACTGGGGCAGTGCCTAATAAATTAAGCCTCTCCCGCTACTTATCTTACAAAAAACTGAAATAAGAAACATTTGCAGAATTAATCGTTTTGCTAGTTCTAGGATTTTTTTCAAAACATTGAGAATTCTGCCTCTGAAACTGAAATTTTTTTCATAAGAAGAGGTCATTACGGACTCTGAAATCGGACAACCTTGGCTTTTATTCCGCCCTTTCGAACAACTATGTATGAAAACGTTTACTCCATAGTCTCCCGCGTTTAATAAACTCCCTGTTAATATTCGCAATATAAGATACGAAAAAGAATTTCTGGCAAAAGTTAAAAAATGGTTCTTTAGGTTTGATCATGATGAAATCAAAAAACTCCTACAAATGAGGGATTCTGAGGTGTAAACGAAATTAGTGAACTGACTTAAGTCAATCTGCTGATGCTCTCACTCTAACCCAGGCAGACTTAGTTAATTGACGACCACACTCCTAGTCTACAAGCACTGGATCTCTCAGCTCTCCAACAGGTCTTCGAAATATCTGGTTCATTTGCTGGTCAGGGCATTTGCCATTCAATCAGGAAAATTAATCAAAGTATGTCCACTGTGTCCGACGGTATTTCAAAAACCCAAGAAGTAGCTGTCAGTCGCCGAAGAACAACAACCTGTAAACGGCAATAGGCAGAAAATGCCAAACTTAGACTGACAATAATTGAGCTTAGTTCGGCCAGGTTATTGCAGGGAAGAAGTGAACCCCTAGGTGAACCATTTGCAGAAAAGGTTCATCGTTTCTGTAAATTCTGCAGAAGTCATCGTAGTGCACACACAATCCAAGAGGGCGAGTTCAAAATTCAAATGGTGCAGTGATAACGCCGCCGATAAGAGTCCTTAGAATCGTCCTGCTGAGTGTGATCAGGCTGCGTGATCGCCAAAGCTCAGTTACCATATTTCTAAAGCGTCTACTCACGAAACGCACATTTCAATGAAACGAAACTCTGCCAGAGGACTCATCGAATGCCACCAAAGAGGTTATGTCCTTGTTGAAGAAGTTAGGGCATATTTAGCTTAGCGGTCAACATTGCAAAGATGAGGAATGACAACATGAAGAGCAGACGTAAGACAACGCGGTCAACTGATACAAGAAATGCAAACAATTTTATTTTCTTTTTTGTTGTATTCATTTGACGCAATGGAAGGACATTATTAAGCCGGGAGTTCCGCGCAATTGAATTGGATTTTTAGTCAAACGCTTAAAGTTCGAGTTATAGCTTCTGTATGGAATGGATATTTACTGCAGATGGAGTGGATTTTTTGATGAAATTTGTGAATCGCTTTAAAAGTGACTTGCGAGGAGGAATCGTTCATATTTCAGAGGCCAATAGGATAGCTTCGGAATATCTCGCACAGGAAATTAGATGTTGGCAGGTGTCATCAGGCTTTCTAGAAGATTCCATCTCAACTTTCTCTGTGCTTATATGGCTCTGTCGCATCTAAAGCTAAGACCGTTTAGGAAGGCATGCTTTTAATGGCACGGATTTGGGTTATCGAAAGACTCCACACGACTGTTCATGTAGCTAGCAACTGTAACAGCTTGTCCTCCCATCCGATGCATGCAACACTTCAGACTGGATTTGGTATTGTTTTCTGCAGATGAGGGCTCGGCTCTAGAGCTTATCTTCTGTATAAACTCAAGTCTTGGTTTATGGTGCAGAGCCATGGTCACTATACTGATGAATAAGAAAATGAGCACAAATTCAGCCGAGAACGGTCATGGATATGAATATTGCTTAGCCCGCCATCGCTGTACTAGTTTTGAATCTGAAGTAAACGGAGACAGGAGTTTAGATGGCTCCTTGGCTATCAACGCATATGGCAACCTTCTGCTTTGGCAACATATTCGCTTCCCAAATTGCCGCAGACTTTGGAAATGGTCAGGAATGCTGAGAACACACCCGCAACGAAACACGCCGCCCGTGTTGATTAATAATAAGAATATGGGTGGCGCTACAGCCCGTAGAGGGCCAGGGCCTAGCTTCTCAGCAACCACTCGTGTTGTGCGTGCTATTGTTCTATCACGAGTGGAAGGGACCTACAGTTTTATGCCGACTCCGAACAGCCAAGTTTGAGAAGCTTTTTCTAGAGAGTTATACTATTTGAGCCTTGTCAGTGACTCGAAAGAGGTGGGGCCGTGAAAAGTATTTCTTGTCGTACCAGGAATCGAACCTAGACAGGTAGGTCCAAGTGCCTAGGAGTTGACGCCCATACCCACAACGTCACGGGGAACCACCCGTGTAGATTGCCTAGTTGAAATACCTTCACATCTGCCCGTATGCCATTTCTATTTTTCGGGGATTGGAGTGTCAGAGCCGTTTTGTAGATTAGGTCTTAGTGGTCTTAGGTCTAGGGGACCGTGTAGTCTGTTAAAGCTAATACGAGATCGCTCGGAAATCGAAAGAATTATTAGCGTACTCCAATATTATGTGATCTAAAATGTATCACAGACCCACGCCACCCCAGTGCTCCCGACGCAATTTCAATTGCACTATCCCAAGTGGCCAACGATCAAACGAACCACCATCGTTGCAACCAGCTACAGAGACACAAAAATATATATATTCCCGGTTTTGAGTTCCAGGCACAGCATCAGCTCTTTAAGCCATCATCGAAGATGAACTCTGTTCATGTGCCTGATTAAGAATTGTCGACCTAAACACATTTCCTATGCGATGTCCATACACCACCCTTTTAGCACCAGCATCAGCGCACTGTTCAATCGCACAAATTTCATCTGCACACTATACGTGCATAGTTAAGAATGGCATTTCCCACTGGTTCGTACTGCCTTCCGGTCTAGCTCACAGTTACTTTTCCACTTTCACTTATCGCACCCTATCAGCAATTGCTTCCCCCCCCCCCCCTACCCCTCTTCACTGGAAATGAAAGTGAATAGTTTCCTGTTCTTCCGTTTTTTTCTGTTCCATGTCCCCCACTCTGTATCCGTCCTCGTTCCCTTTCGCAGTTTAATTAGTTTCCGTCAAAAACAAGAATTACATAAAATTCCTCGGTCGACTAAGAAGTGACCAGTCGTTCCTGCATTCCCATTTAAACATGCCTCAGTCTACGGCTGCAGGAAGTCGAGTTTTAAATCGTCTGGGCATCCTGCAGTAAATAACTTTTCAAGTTCCTTCCCGCCGTTGAGACCGAACTAAGTACGTGCGTCTGCCTGCCACCGTTGGAGGGGACAACAAGAATGGCAGGGTGACGAAATGATTTTGTTTACGTCGCCGTTGTCCTCGTTCAGTCGGGTTTCTGAAGATGTTCCAAGCAGAAACTTGGGTTTTTTTATTTACAAAAATCCTTCGTGAGATGGTAGAGGTGTCACGGGTGGACTTGGAGTCTAAGGGGCCCTCCTCCCTACAGCGGAAAACGAAAGGCGTTCAACAAATCCATTGTCAATAGTAGAAATTCAGGAAAAACCGTCTCACAACTGCTACCAAATTGTCTAAAATCCAGCAAGTCGGTGACAATGGTGGCCGTCAGGGATGCTGATGCCACAATTGGCTTCTGGTCTTTGTTTGATGTGCAACTCCATAGATATTCCCTCCAATGCAGGCTCCCTCTTGCACCGCGCCGGCTTGAGTCTCCACTTCTCTCGATTGGCACTACCTACAGGCGTTTAGAACGATTTGCTAGTTCGACACCGCGCCGTGGCAAATGAAAATCCCTTGTTCAAGGTGAGATTGCCTTCCGATAGCAACGGCCTTCTTTCGCGGATCAACCTTGCCTCACAGGAATGAAACGGCTCTCGTAATCTCCTCCGCGAAATGCAAAGCACTATGCAGATCGAATGAATAAAATAAACTTGTGGCCGAACCCAAA
The DNA here is from genome assembly GCA_907269125.1 of Eristalis pertinax. NCBI lineage: Eukaryota > Metazoa > Arthropoda > Insecta > Diptera > Syrphidae > Eristalis > Eristalis pertinax. The sequence goes on along the minus strand of OU026148.1, from coordinate 59,996,691 downwards.
AATCCAATTCACCAGCACTCGATTGCCGTCAACTCCCGCGAAGTGATCCGCATAAAACCCAACTAGACGCACAAGTGGTCCTCATTCCACGCAAGACAAGCGCCACCAGGAAGCCATGTTCGAGCGTCTCCCAGAATATTGAATATGACTGCAGGCGTACCAGCCATTTCCATTTACATAAGCTAACACAATCAGCTGTCGTAATGGAATTTCATTCGTGCCAATATACGTTTACACACAGCCAGTGTAGCTCACTCGAATAGTTGAAGCGCAGCCATCTGTTACAAAATCGCACAAAGGAATCAAGGAATATGGATAATAAATCAATACTCTGTCACTGCATCTTTATCTAGGATTTTTATCATCATCCAGGAACATCCTTGACATCACACACAGAGAATGTCGATGAATCAACAAAAGGAAAAGTGGGGATGTCGCAGTCATTGTGTGTGCGTGCGTTTCGCACAGCACCGACCGGCAAGGAAGGCAAGGGTAGGCAAATAGTGCTTGATTGTGTGTGTGGGGTGGGTGTGGGGGTGGCAAAAAAATATTGGAATGGGAAAATGAAGTAATTTCATGATTGTGTGACGTGTTATGTCATCTGTCACGGCCAGGGCCGTATTGACGGTTTTTGAAAGAGATTAAATCGGCATAACGATTAATTTGACATCACCGTCACAGTCTGTCGGCTGAGTTTAAAGCTGACGGTGGGGAACGCTGCTTTAAGGATGTGGCCAGCGGGGACGTGTGCTGTCAGTGGATAGGGAAGAGCGGGAATTTGGGCATTAATTTGGACACGCTCGCTGGAATTGTTGATGTGCTCAGAGGTTGGTTGAAAGTAAGCGCCCTTGGTGCATTATTCGGGGTTTATGACATCAAGAGAAGATTCTGAGCAAAATGCTTGGTCGACAACAAGATAAGAAGCCATTCTTTGAAAAGAGGCTTGGATTAAAAAAAAATCATTTTCCAACAAGAGGTGTCATTTTAAATATACAAAAATATGCATAATTCTTGCAAATTTGGTCCTGCTATTCTTACTTTATTTCAAAGCAAAAACTCTGCGGTTAATAAGTCAAGGACAATATTCATCCCAACTTTGCTGACAAATTTGTACTTTTAAGTGAAAAGAAGAAATCCGGTTTCGAAGTAATTTCGGGATTTGTGTACCGTTTATTTAGCGAATTTGGACTATTTTAGAACATAGAACGAGTATCTTCGTACTCACACTAGAAAACCTCCTAATTTGTTCTTATCAAAAATCATGGACCACATCCGCGAAGTGTTGAAGACTTAACAATTGTCTGAAATTCAAAATGACACGTCTTGTTGGATAATGCCGAGTGATGAATTTGTCGGGAACTTTAACAAATTTTGGAAGGTATATCGAGTTTGAACATATCTACACTTAAAAACCTCCTAATTTCTACTTATCAAAAAAACCTGCACGGCATCAAGTCAGTGTTGAAGAATTACCAATGGTTGGTAATTCAAAATTACACTTCTTGTCGGATGATACCGAATGATGTATACTTCACAGGATTTGTCGAGCATTTTGATTAAGTTTTGAACGTATAGCGACTATGAACCTATTGACACAAGAAAACCTCCTAATTTGTAATTGCCAAAAATCTCCATTCAATACTGACGGATCAGAAATGGCGCTAAAGCCAAAATGACACCTCTTGTTGGATGATACCAAATGATGATGATCTGACATCGATATTTTTAGGGGATTTGTCGGGAATTTTGACGAATTTTAGATGGTATTTGGAGTATGAAACTATTGACATACGTAAACCTCCTAACTTCTAATTATCGAAAATTATACGCAGTCTCCATTCAATAATGACAGATCAGCAATGACGTCAAATTTAAAATGACACCTCTTGTTGGATACCAAATGATGATGATGTGACATCGATATTTTCCTGGAATTTGTCGGGAATGTTGACAAATTTTAGAAAGTATTTGGAATATAAACCTTTTGATGCTAGAAAACCTCCTAGTTTTTACTTATCAAAAATTGTGCACCCCATCAGTTAAATGTTGAAAAATTAACAATAGTGTGAAATTCAAAATGACACCTCTTGTCGGGTGATACCGATATTTATACCGAATTTGTCTGGTATTTTAACTAATTTTATAAGACATTTCGAGTCTAAAATTATTCACGCTAGTAAACCTTCTAGTTTCCACTTACCAAAAATCATACGCAGTCTCACTTCAATAATGACGGATCAGCAATGACGCCAAAGTTCAAAATGACACCTCCAGTTGGATGCTCCTCCCCAAAGTGACGTACACGGCGAAAGAAATACAATAAATATTTCACCGATTCGTTGTTGCTGTCCACGTTGCCTGCGAAGCTCGTCAAAAATGCCCGCCCCTCCCGCCGCTCTGAACATTTATTGCACCTGACTACGTATTATATCCTGGCAATACTGACGTCAGCCCGACACAGATTGTAGTTGGTGAATAGTAAATTGGGCCGATTTTCATTAAGTCCGTCCCAGAATATGATCGTTACGGCGAACAAATAAACTGAAATCCATAAACTATAGCCTTTCATACGTGGCAACACGACTAATGTCAACCAAATAGGCCAACACCATTCCCTATCCACGCCAGCCCTCTATGGTGTCATAAAATGCCGATAAAACCGGTAAACGTGTGATTTCGGTGATATCTTGGGCAAGGCCGCAAGCATACACACACACATGCTCCCCAGAGCACAGTGGACAAACAAAAAGGATTTCTGCTGATTCCGTCGAATCGAACCAAAAATTGCTTTTTATTTCCTTCCATCCGATACGTAATGCGTCCTCCCGCACAATACCGGAAGCAATCATATTACACAAAGACAACGACCAGCTGGATTGTGCTTGGATCGCTTCCATCAAGCTTCCACTTCGCCTGCGATGCTGTTTGGGCTTCGGTATCCCTCCCTCCCCCCCCCCAACGACGCGTCGTCGTGCTGCGAGAAAAGAAAAGAATAACCTCACGAATTCCCCGCACACAAAAGGACGACCATAAAATGGGATACAGAGTGATTTCATCTGCGATACGAAATGAGGTCTCGATACAGTATTGCCGACTACGCCGCTGCCGCCGCCGGATATTCGGTCCACATGCATATGATTCGACTCGGAACTCCGCCCGCCAGAGTCGGCACAATTGCCAATTTTTACAGTTGCCTTGACAAGAAATTCATATCCTCTGCCATTTCTGCGTGTTTTTCTTCATCTCGTCTCGTCAAGGATTCAGTGCCTGTGCAACTCGAAGGGAACTCCCCTCGTCTTCATCGTCATCGTCGTCGTCGTCGTCAGTCGTATTGATTTTCCTCCCCAACTTGTGTTCATTAGTTTTCGCACCCCCACCCACCCTGACCTACGGCGCGAGCATGGGATTCTGAATTCGATACGTCTTGTCCCTGCGTCTCGTCCTCGAGATTGACGGCCAACATTTGTGGACCAGCCAACCAGCTAACTCCACCTAGATGACCACTATCCCTCCACATGTCTTTACGCCACGGCAGTGGAAGCGAGCAAAACTTTTCCGAAAATCAACTTCGAAGGATGCTCCAGTACCCGACGGAGACTCCATGACGTCGGTCCGCACACGAATCGAAAAAAAAGAATCGCCACAAATAAACCAATTTAATCTCGCAAAAAGGGCACTTAATTGACCTGAATTCCTCCGTCAAAGTCAATAGGGCCGATGCATGGTGTTGCCAGCTTGAAGTCGAAATCTGGTGGGCGTTTGGCCGTGGAACGGCTCCAAGGTCCCGTGTCGTTTGTTTTTCGGCACGAAATTCGATTATGAATTCAGGCCAAGTTCTTGCGTTAGGGGAAATGGGAAAATGCAAATGTCGGAGTGATAATTGGGAAGGAAGTCGCATTCGTTCGGTCACGTCGGCAAGGACATGTCGCAGGAGGAGTGTCATCGCCGCTGCAGAGGTTCGCACAAGTTTTTTTTACAAAATTTGTAATTTGGGGCTTAATTAAAATTGCCATCGTCACAAAAAAAACCGTCACCTGATGTGGCTCAGGTTGGGAGATACGTAAATCCCATTAAAGGCAAGGACAGCTAATCAAAAGTGCTGTCTGTGGACGCAAACTGATTGGATTTCGTGGGACAAAGCGGCGCGGCGTGACCTTGTGCTCAGAAGAATGGCGAGTGACTTCAGTCTTTGATGCAAGAAGACCTTGTGAGAGGCATGCCCTTTATTCGGTTGTCTGTTCAAATGCTGCCATGGTCTGGGGCTTGGCAGTTGTGCGGTAGGTCTTACAAGTCTGTCGCCAGTAATCAGGGGTAACAGAGGCTTCGGAGATGTTTAAGACGATGCATCTTGTGTGCTGTCTGGGATAGACCCCTATTGTCATCGCCCCGAACCAGATGTGAGGTGATCTTTCGGTAAACATCGGTTGGGTCAGAAATAATGGGCATACGAGAGTAGATCTAGCGTGTTTAAATGCGGTTGGCGTTACTGAGAGATATAGGAATTACCGTCGGTAGACGTTGCTCAACGGGAGGATACAGCAACGTTCACTGCATATGGAGCTGGGCGGAAGGAACGACTCGTATCCGAGCTCGTTGGCATTCAGAAACTTATCGAAAATGGCCTATAGTGCGACAGAAGAAGACTTATAGAGCACGTGCCAAGATTGTCAAGGAATAACTCGTTTCGCCACATGACGAAATAGGGAAGCAACTGGACAAATATCTATTTCCACGTCGTTAGCGTCTAGGGAGTTGGATACTCTTCTCAACGGAGTAAAGCGGACGAATTAATCTCATATCCCCCATATGTCATCGCTCCTTTCACTCTCTCCCTTCGGGTACTTACTTACTTTTCAGGCGGATCTTAGCCTGATCAATAGCTGCCTTCCATCGACAATAGTCCTGGGCACACTGCTTCTAGTCATCCATTAGGTCCACGATGACTTGGTCTTTGTACTAGAGGTTCGGTCTTCCACCCCTTCTTGGACCAGTAGGCTCGGCTTCGAAGACCCTTTTTATTGGAGCGTGGTTCTCCACGCGCTTGATGTGGCCGAGCCAGTGCAGTCAACCAATTTTCGCCTTCCGGACTATTCGTAAAGCTCGTAGAGTTCTCGGTTGTGTCTTATCCTCCTTAGACCTTCCTCGCAGATGGGACTATATATCGTTTCATTCGAAGGTACTAAGAATCAGCTCTGCAGTTTTGCTTAGCGTCCAATATGCCAGGACTTGCAAAATAAGGGCAAAAAGCTTCAAACCAAGTTGTTTCAACAAACCGAAGTAGCATCGGTTGCAAAAGACGCTGCTACGTCGGATCTCTACTAAGATGTCACTCGTGGAGTGTCCTTTGGAGTACCCCATCTGGTAAAAGGTAAGTCAGAGGCCGGTCGTAAGAGGTAGCTAAAATCCTGAGCAGAGAGCTGCTGGTTTAGGATACTTCTCTATTCCAATGCTCATTAATATGACGGTTACAAGTTCACAAATAAAGAACTAAGTGGAGAGTGGCTTGAGACACATAGAATTACGCTTAACACAATAGCGTCCAGTTCTGCGAAATTATGGCATCCTATTGGTAGCTTAACTAGAGACTATAGTTTGGTGCCACGGGAAATCAGGAAGGCCCCGCATAGGTTTCAGCCATATGATGATCCTTAGCCGGAGCCTCGTGTTTGGGAGTTTATCACGAATAGTGAGGTTAGCGTATGCAAATCCGAGACGTGAAAGTTGTATGATCCAAATCGTTGTGGAGCCAAACAACAACCAAGTACTGCGATCTAACGAGCAGCAGAGGTTTTAGATAGGTCTCACTCATCACCAAGGTGGAGGAAAATGTCCATAAGCATTAACCCATTTAGAGGTTAGGCCACTAAAAAAAGTAAAACCCCCCATAAAAGCATATTTTATCTGTCTCTACAGTAGCCTTAAGTCTCTACAGTAACCTTAAGGAGTTCAGTCAAGCAAATTGGTCCAAAGGGACCTCGTGATGTAAGCCTTTCGGCAGGAGATCACGCTCCCATCACTTGTCCTTTCACTCATCATTAAGTACGTTCTCACAGCTTTCTGCAGTTGAAGCCTTTTGGTAGTTTTGATCACGGTTTGGGTGGGATTGCAGTTACTGCTCATAATTTTCTGCTTATAAATTCGTCACAAACGTGCGAAACAGAAACTTTTTCATTTGTGTATTTTCAATTATGTACTTAAGAATGAATGGATACTGGAATGAAAGTGTCTCGTAAGAAATCCTACGGACATGTGGAACTATTCAACCAATATTTGCATAACAGGCGAAAGCAAATACAGCAGCACATGATATGCTTAAATCATTTGGCAAGGTTTGTTACCGAGTTTTGTTTTTATCGAAGATTGATGCTTGATCAATAAATCTTTCACCCCCTCCCGTAGATTAGACATCCATCTTTCGGAGCTTTTAATGGGTTTCAGTCTTTTGAACGAACGAGACTCAACGAACAGTCTGCTTGCTGCTACTACTAATCCAATTCATTTCTTCCTACTTTATTTGTGATGAAAGCTTAAAACCAGGAAGACTGGCCAGGAATGATGACACTTAAGAGATGGAGATGCGGAATCCACCCGAAGTTTAATTTTGAATTAAATTAGTTATTTAATGCAACGAACCGACCTCGATGCTTAATTGGGTAGGATTTGGGTACAACTCTCACATCCTGTCTGGTATCCACAGATCTCTTTGTATCGTTTAGATACAATCCACGAGCTGATAAAACTCATAAGAGATGGCAATACCTTATGAGAAAATGTCCGTCTCGTGAAATCTAGATACACAGTCTGCCAGTCATATGTTGGGTCGCCCGGCTTAAAGCCGTAAACAGACTGCAATCAACTTAAGCAGAAAAGATATATTGTGACTATAATAAGTCTACGTCGCAGTTTCGTTAAGTTTCGTTAAGCTTCGTTCAGTTTAATTAAGTCTTGTTAAGCTTCGCTCAGCTTAATTAAGTTTCGTAACGCTTCGTTCAGTTTAATTAAGTTTCGTTCACCTTCGTATACTCAAGTTGGATCGAAATCAATCAGTCTTTCCCTACGCAAATGACGTACGTTGGTGTTAGCATTTAGAATGAGTTCATAAGATCAGTTATAGGAACTTATTGGACATTCGACGATTTGTGTGGCTACTGAAATAACCACTTAGGGCAATTTAACTTGAACTTCAGAATGAAGCAGAATGACGTTAGTCTCATTCTAGTCTTAGATGCGTCCCCCAGTTGTTCATTTCATGCTTTAGTGACTGACCACCATCGTCCATTAAGATGACAATGGGATTTGATTCTGGAAATGAAAGTCAAATGTCCAATGCCCAAGGTCTTTGAATCTTAGAGGGATAGAAGAAAATACTTCCAGACCGATGCCAATGACATAGCCCATGGAAGAGGACTAAACGCTAGCCACTTGGTGACGGCAATCGACGTCTGTTTTTTCGTTTTTTAATTCATTTTGCGATCTTGTTTTGTATTTCCCTCGTGAAGTAAACCAATTAAGCAAAAGTAAGCTTTAACCAATTGAGTTGCACAACCTTGCTCTGGGCGGATGGTGGGATGATGAGATCCTAGGGATCAACTGCGTACAGTCCACAACAATTCTTCATTGACCTTAAACCCAGTCAGTACGCCCTGTTATTCTAACACCTTAAAGACATTTTAAAACCTACATCGAGGGGAATGTCATTAGAGCGCAGGCTTTGTAGAAGCACCATCCCACGACAGCGCCTCCCCGAAGACTGTCAACAATCAAAAATAAAACTGATTCGATTCACTCTGGCCTTGTGTCTGCTCATGTTCTTCCACTATCCTCTGGTTCGAATCTAAGCCCCCCGAGATCCCGAGAATCCGCCAAATGCGATTAAACGATTAGGTGAAGAGCAAATTGGCAAATGTTCTCAAGTCCTTGCTGGCAAAACTTAAAGGAACATCCTGTGAAAGTTAACAATTTGAATAAAATAACTGGGACACACATTGCAGACGCCTTTTTCGCAGAAAACACAGTTTCGTGCCCTCCTCCCCCCGGTGACCTCTTTAGCCAACGATCGTTCTACAAGGCGGTTGATAATTTATTCAAAATTTGCAAGAAAGTCCTTGGAGACAGCCCCTCCCGCGGGAACGACAAACAAATGCAAATTCCTAACCTCGTTAGAAAACGATTTCGCATTTGTGTGTATTTAGGTGAATATTGTTTTATAATCAACGACGACGCACTGTTACACGTACAATTTGTGAGATTGTCCTCATCCTTATGCCCATCCTCATGCCCACCACCCACACACACAGCAGGCATATATCCACCCATCGATAGTCGGCACGCACAATTCGGAGCACATTCAACCACACGCAGCTCTTAAGGGAGCTCGTAACATCGATTATGGTATCGAAGCCGGTAGCTGCTTGCTCCTCTCAAGGAGCCGTGTATCTGAAGAGGCAATCGAACTTGTGAATGGTGTATCTACGTATCGCAAAACGCTTAATATCCAATTTATGATACCGACTAAACAAGCCATGAAATCTAATTGTGTCAATTTTCCGCACAGGGTGCCCCGAAAAGTGAACGAGAGTGAATGCTACGTTCAGGTTCAGGACGAAATGACTCCTTTAAAGCATGTCCCGAATGAATTGAACACGAAAGGGGCTGTCTTCAAAGTAGTAGCCGCCCCATAATCCTCGCAAACTGATGGATGTTCAATAAACGATATCGTAACTCAAAAACTTCATCCGTGTCGGAGGCGCTATCAAATTCAGTCAAGCTGCGAATGCTGGTGATCCTTTTCCTTCGGCACTCATAATTCTGCATGGAGTGGGGGTGATGGCAGGGGGGACTACAAATATTTACGAAACCATCGCACGATAGCTGACGAGTGCATCGAGCGTGTGGGGGTGAGTGAGCGCGGGAGTAGAGGACTGCCACGGTGGAAAGGACTCTGTCATCAAAAAGAGTGTCAAATTTTTTTTTTTTGTGAGAAAATATTTCCCCGGCAAACAGTGGCTCTTAAATTGGTCTCCCTCATCTGGCCCCAATGCCGAAGAGAAGGGTTGAATCGAAGCGACAAGGTCTAGTGGGTAAGTGTCATTCCGCTTGATCCCATTTGCGAAACCGTCGTCGTCGTCGTCGGCCGACTACGTCAAATTATGAATCGATTCAATCCGTTCCGTCGGCGCGGGGCCCAGGGACCTCTGCTAATGAATTGCAAAGTGTCAGTCACTTAACTTGATGCCACAAACGCCAAAGAAGGAGCGGGCAAAAAATGATGAGGAGAGAGCGAGAGAAGCCCATTCATTCATTACGTTATCCTTTCGGATGTGGGTTGAAATTAAAATTTCGTTAAATGAATGAGTTAAATGACATGCCAAGGCATGGCTGGGGATGGATCGGGCCCCGAGTGAGCGTAGCTCTAAATTTCGGATTAGATGGGCTGAGTTTTTTCTTTTTTCTGTTTGTCGAAGAACCGTTCGGCCCCACTTGTGCCCATGTGTTGGCCTTGTTTTGCTCGACTGAGCGTGTGTGGGGCTGTAAAAATAAATGGGAGGTAATTTTTAAAGCAAGCGCGCAGTGAATGTGTTGGGATTTGATAAAATTAAACGGGGGAATTTATTTGGAAGCGTGTGTGCTGGCAGCGGTTGTTCTGCTTCAATTTTGGCAGAGGCACTTCATGAAAAGGTTGCTGAATGATTTAATTTGGACTGTGTCGTGCGCTGGGGGGGACGCTGCGAACAGATTTAGTTTGCAGATTGACCCTGAGAGGGGAAGCCTAAGCAGATGTCGTTCGTTTGTTTTTTATGTGGCCCTTCTGTCGAGTGTGAATCTGGACAAGATGGGGTAGGCACTTTGCAGAGCCTCGTTATATTAGAGATAGTGCCTTCTCAAAAAGGAAAAAAAAACCGCTGCTGATTAAATGAGAAATTTGTTCGCAAATCTTTCTCTTATTTATTTGGCCCTACAGTGCGGTGTGGGCTCGTTACGCAATCGAGGGACTACCCAGAAAAGTTGAATTGTGGCCAGAATTACCAGTTCGCTCATTTTCGGTAAGTATTATTAAGTTTCGTCAAGTTTATTTAAGCTTCGTTAAGTTTCGTTTACTTCTACTTACTTCATTGGGAACAAAATCAATCGCTCTGTACGTACTGAAATGATAATTGGTGTTGTAATGTTGACACTTAAGGGATATTGGACGGTATTTTTGACATCTGCAAACGACTTATGGCCCGGGGTGTGCCTGCGCTTGGGCCAAGTTAAGCAATCGAGAGAATACACAAAAAAGTTGAATTGCGGCCAAATTATATCTTCGCTCAATTTCGTTAAGTATCATTAAGTTCCGTCAAGTTTCTTTACGCTTCGTTAAGTTTCGTTCAGTTTTGCTAACTTCAGTGGGAGCGAAATCAGTCGCTCTGTACCTACTGAAATGATAGCTGTTCGTGGATTTTTGACACTTAAGAGATATTTGACTATGCTTATGGCTTCTAACATAATGACTTATGTCAGAATGTGCTCCCAAATCGTCTTCTTCCTTAAAAGGCACTACGTCCAGTGTGGGTTTGGGTCTCAGAAAAATATCCTTGGGTTTTCACCACACAGTGTCAGGCTGTGTATCGACTGATCCTGGACTCTGACGGAGTTGCGTGGAAGTTTGAGGTAATCTAACCACAATGCACCATCCGCAGATCATGGAGGCTTGCACAGACCTTAGCCAAGCCAGGGCAAGCATTATATTTGCCAGTGATGGTCACTGACTTGCAGGACTGGGTCAGATCCTATGAGAGTTTTAAAGAAAACCAATTTCTCGACCGCCGGTGGGTAGTTAGACAATTTCGGAGTGGCCTTTTCAGCGTCTCTGCGTTGACTCTCCAGGATCATACTCACGGACGAAGTTACCAGTCTTCCACACACATATTTATGGTTCTAGACGACATTAGCAAGTTTAATTTTTAAAACCCTTGACGAAGGTAACTGAAGCTTAGGTGCCCGAATTCATTCACTCTAACAATGGTAAGCCAATTGGTTTCTGGACTGCTTACCAGCTCAAACCTGGTCGTATCAAATTCCATGCTTCTCAGGGATTGAGGATTGCCAAGTAACTCAGGTCCAGATGGCATATTCACTGACATCCTCAATTTGGCCAAAATTGGGCGATTCCCGCGTCCCAACGCATTCGCCTGCCAAGAGCAGAATACGACATGAACATGCATGAAGTGTCCTTCAGCTCAAAAATGATCGATTAAACTCTGTAAAGCTGTGCGGGTGATCGTGAAGGTGCCTGATAACGATCAAAAGCAGTGCGAACACTTTACAAAGTTAGCTCATCTTCGATTAGAAACTCATCTGAGAAACAAATTCGATGAAATGAACCCGAAAGGCTACACTAGGGCTCTACGTTGAGATGACCATGGAAGCAATAAGTCTCCAATTATTTTGTGGAATTTAAAGTAGCGGGACATCTTCCAATCTAGCCTAGGCTAATTGTTGAATCTGTCAAGCGAACATATTCCCATTGGTCGCTGGTTCATATATCCGGCACGAAGGACCAATATTTGAAGTAAAGTGGGAGGAACTAAAGTTTATACCACGGTGATTGGTAATGCGGATAAAGTGGATCTGGCAGCAAACGAGAGCTAAACAAAATATATGTTGTCATCGAAGAAGGATGCACAGCACCGATCACTCGCCCTGAATGTCACCCCAGGCAGCTATAACTACCTCGGTTCCTTGGTAAACAGTACGAACAGCATCAGTACCGAGAACAAACGCAGAATAATCCTCCCCAACCGCTTTTTTTTGACTCTAAGAACAATTGACGAACAGAGTCTTCCCTCGGAAGACCATGTTGACTCTGTATAGGACTTTCATTATCCCCGCCCTGCTTAACGGCGCAGAGGCATGGACTATATCCAAAGCGGATGATAAGGTTCTTGGTGTCTTCGAGAGAAAAAATCTGCGCCCGATCTTTGGTCCTATTTGCGTTGATGTCATTTGGAGAAGAAATCTAAACCACGTCGACGTATGGGCTCTACAGCGCCATGACTCTAGCTAGGCGTCTACGGATCCAACGCCTAAGCTAGCAGGTAGAGCATATGGACAAGCAAGCTTCAGCCCGAAGAATCTTTGACTCTGAGCCTGTCGGACAACGCAATAGAGAACGTCCACGGACAGAGTGGCTGCACACAAGTCGAGGAGGGCCTCAGCCGGCATGGTGTGCGAAACTGGAGACAACTGGCGAGAGATCCTGCTTACAGGAGAGGCATGTTTAGATGAGTCAACCACATTGTCATCATTTCACACGAAAGATACGTACCAGGTGCTGACAGAGATGCATCGGCGTCGTAACATGCGCAAATATGGCGACGTTGCTATACTTAATTTGTCAGCAGTGGAATAAGATCTCTCGCTGTGACCATCCACAACAGGATCTACATATGTTGTCGTTGTTGCGTTGGTGTCGCAAGCTTCCATCTGCACTGGCGGCTCACTCAGAATTGCTCACCTCAGATGCGCTTATCCCTTGACCTTTGTGCCCAGAAAATGGCAGCAAAGTCATGATGGCACATGGAACATTCAATTCTCTTCTCAATGGTTCAACCCTTCTTACCCAGAAATATCGCCCGAATCGACAATCCCGGACAGGAGACTCCACCAACTTCCACAAATGCGTGGTCCACTATGACAGTCGAATTTTGACAGTTCAACAATGGCGCACAATTTAGATTGACACCTCTTATGGCACAGTCCCTATAAGCCTCAAATTGGGTTACTGGCGTCCACTTGTTCTGCTGCTCAGCGCTGAGTTCTTCATCGAAGCGGAGACGGAACTCCTTCCTCAACTTGTTGTACGCATCGTGATGGTTCACCCCGGCCATACGTAGAAACAGATGAACATAACGACTTCACATGCAGCCCAGTGCCTGATTGCCACAAGCATCACCCTGTTCCAAAGCCGATTAGTCACCGCCATGTACGGGCAGAGTTCAGCGAAACACCGCGAAACTAAGCCCACAGGCAGTGCAAGTTCCCTGCGCGTTTGCCATCATCTTGAAAACAAGCAATTTTCTGAACTCTGCAAGAACACGATTCCATCCAGCCACTGACATCCAAACAAAAGCTCTCCAACTCCGATCTGTTCGCGAACAGGAATCATCAAAAACTCCTCCAGGACTCCTTCTGACAGATTAGCATATGTACTGTGCACACAGCACAACTCAATATCGCCGCGCAACAGAGATTGTCGAACAACCCAGGGAGCTACACCTTGTATCTCGTTATGCGAAACATCCTGATGAACGCGCGTAAAACTTTTCCCCTCTGCTGTGCAGTAACAGGACTACGGAGCACCGCGTGTCACCACATGGGTTGTGTGCAATGTACACCCGTCGGAGGGGAGATCCTTCTGCGACCTGTGCTGCTCATTAAAGTGCCCACACGTGGAAAAGTTCTCCCCTTTAATTTGACTCGCACGCACACACACACGCACGCACTGGAGGTGGGCAACTAGCAAATACTTGCCGACATAATAGCCGACATAAATTCACTCCCGGTGTGAACCATGTGACATAGTTAAGTAAGTGGTGTTGGCTGCATCGCACGAGCAACCTACCACCCATCCACCCCTCCAGCCACCCACTCACACTCGTGGAAATTTGACGTTTTTAGCCTGAGCGGTTATCCTCGTGCCAGTTCCTGCCTCCTGCCTCCTGTAGCCTGCCTCTGCTGGCGTTGTCATCGTCAGGGGCGAAATGTAAATAATATGCAAAATACTTTCGTCACAGCAGCGCCGGGGTGGGAGGCGGCCCGGCACACACACATAAATCACAACGTAATGGGAATCCTTTATTTTTCGCCTTCGTTTTGTTTTTGTTTCGTCGGCGGCAGATGATGGGATCGCTCTCGCCGTCTCCGGGAGGAGAATGCTGGCTTGAAGGCTGCGAAGATTTACTATGACTCTTCATAGCGGACGAGTGTGCATAGGTATTCGGGGCTGGTAGCTGCTGGTGTTGGCTGTGTTGCCTGGTGTTGATGCTGCCAGTGGCCACTGCTCGGATGGTGCTAATGGCGGGCGGTGAGGGATTCTTTGGATTCTTCTTTTGTGCCGTCGACCCAGTGTGGTCCTCGACTGCTCGGGATGGGCACACGTGCTTGTGACATATTTCGTTATCCTGCTACTTGGGGTCATTGTGTTATTCAAATGGAATTAGATTCAATTTAACTGCGAACGTGGACCTGATGTCAGGAGGAGGAAATCGAATTTAACCGGGCATCGGATGGGAGGTGGGCATTTATTTCCTTTGCTCCCTCAGCACTCGGCAGTCACGCGGCAAAAGGGTTCCAGAGGACGTTCAAAACACATTCTGAACGCATTGACATGGTAGTTAGGCAGTGAGAGTGGCTTTTAATGAACTGTAGGCTGGTGCCGCAGTGAATCAAAGAGGCTCTGAGCGTTCAGTTTCTGCTCTGTAATTGGGGACTTTCTTGAAAGGATTCACAGGCGGAGTTGAATTTGATGTGAGAAGATCGTGCCAACCAACCTGCTGTTGACTGATGCTCAGATAAACCCGGCTAGCAGTGGTGCCCAACCCTGGACTGCAACAGCGAAACACCCGCCATCACAAGACTTCAGTGGAGCCCGACCCCAAGACTACAGAAGCGCCCCACCCCGAGTTTAGTGGAGTAGAATTGGCAGAGAGTAGAGTAGCGCCCAAATCTGGATTTCAGGGGCATCCAACCCGAGACTTCTACAATGTCCAGTTCCAAAGTTCGTAGTAGCCGCCAATAGAAGACTAAACCTCTCAAGCCCCGATTGAAAACACCAGCGGCGTCCACCGGAGACTGCAGCGACGTTCAAACAAATTTGGGGTAACCCAAGCCGAGGCGACAGTGGAACCCAACTCTAGACTAGAGTGGCACCCAAAGCCACACTGTAGCGGCGCCTAACCAAAGATTGCAGAGGTACTCAATTCAAGACGAACAGAGACCGCAGTGGCGCCCAACCGAGGCCCGAATTCTACCCAACCCCAACCGAGGCCCGAATTCTACCGGAATACCCCGGATTGTAGTGGCGCCCAAACCTGCACCGACGCCTAAATCGGACTCCATCGGACCTCCGGCTGGAATGGCGCCCGACCCTGGACCGACGCCTAAATGGGACTCCATCGGCACCCAAGCCCGAACTCTACCGGCGCTCAACCCCGGATTGCAGTGGCGCCCAACCCTGGAACGACGCCTAAATCAGACTCCATCGGCACCAAAGCCCGAACTTTACCGGCGCTCCACACCGGACTGCAGTGGCGCCCAACCCTGGAACGACGCCTAAATCGGACACCATCGGCACCCAAGCCAGAACTCTACCGGCGCGCAATCCCGGATTTTTAGTGGCGCCCAACCCTGGACTGATGCCTAAATCGGACTCCATCGGCACCCAAGACCGACGCCTAAATCGGACTCCATCGGACCCCCGGGTGGAATGGCGCCCGACCCTGGACCGACGCCTAAATGGGACTCCATCGGCACCCAAGCCCGAACTCTACCGGCGCTCAACCCCGGATTGTAGTATCGCCCAACCCTTGACCGACGCCTAAATCAGACTCCATCGGCACCAAAGCCCGAACTTTACCGGCGCTCAACACCAGACTGCAGTAGCGCCCAACCCTTGACCGACGCCTAAATCAGACTCCATCGGCACCAAAGCCCGAACTTTACCGGCGCTCCACACCGGACTGCAGTGGCGCCCAACCCTGGAACGACGCCTAAATCGGACACCATCGGCACCCAAGCCCGAACTCTACCGGCGCTCAGCCCAGGATTTTTAGTGGCGCCCAACCCTGGACTGATGCCTAAATCGGACTACATCGGCACCCAAGCCCGAACTCTACCGGCGCTCAACCCCGGATTGTAGTACCGCCCAACCCTTGACCGACGCCTAAATCAGACTCCATCGGCACCAAAGCCCGAACTTTACCGGCGCTCAACACCAGACTGCAGTAGCGCCCAACCCTTGACCGACGCCTAAATCAGACTCCATCGGCACCAAAGCCCGAACTTTACCGGCGCTCCACACCGGACTGCAGTGGCGCCCAACCCTGGAACGACGCCTAAATCTGACACCATCGGCACCCAAGCCCGAACTCTACCGGCGCTCAGCCCGGATTTTTAGTGGCGCCCAACCCTGGACTGATGCCTAAATCGGACTACATCGGACCTCCGGCTGGAATGGCGCCCGACCCTGGACCGACGCCTAAATGGGACTCCATCGGCACCCAAGCCCGAACTCTACCGGCGCTCAACCCCGGATTGTAGTACCGCCCAACCCTTGACCGACGCCTAAATCAGATTTCATCGGCATCAAAGCTCGAACTTTACCGGCGCGCAACCCCGGATTTTTAGTCGCGCCCAACCCTGGACTGATGCCTAAATCGGACTACATCGGCACCCAAGCCCGAACTCTACCGGCGCTCAGCCCCGGATTTTTAGTGGCGCCCAACCCTGGACTGATGCCTAAATCGGACTCCATCGGCACCCAAGACCGACGCCTAAATCGGACTCCATCGGACCCCCGGGTGGAATGGCGCCCGACCCTGGACCGACGCCTAAATGGGACTCCATCGGCACCCAAGCCCGAACTCTACCGGCGCTCAACCCCGGATAGTAGTACCGCCCAACCCTTGACCGACGCCTAAATCAGACTCCATCGGCACCAAAGCCCGAACTTTATCGGCGCTCCACACCGGACTGCAGTGGCGCCCAACCCTGGAACGACGCCTAAATCGGACACCATCGGCACCCAAGCCCGAACTCTACAGGCGCCCCGGATTGTAGTACCGCCCAACCCTTGACCGACGCCTAAATGGGACTCCATCGGCACCCAAGCCCGAACTCTACCGGCGCTCCACACCAGACTGCAGTGGCGCCCAACCCTGGAACGACGCCTAAATCAGACTCCATCGGCACCAAAGCCCGAACTTTACCGGCGCTCCACACCGGACTGCAGTGGCGCCCAACCCTGGAACGACGCCTAAATCGGACACTATCGGCACCCAAGCCAGAACTCTACCGGCGCGCAACCCCGGATTTTTAGTGGCGCCCAACCCTGGACTGATGCCTAAATCGGACTCCATCGGCACCCAAGACCGACGCCTAAATCGGACTCCATCGGACCCCCGGGTGGAATGGCGCCCGACCCTGGACCGACGCCTAAATGGAACTCCATCGGCACCCAAGCCCGAACTCTACCGGCGCTCAACCCCGGATTGCAGTGGCGCCCAACCCTAGACCTACGCCTAAATCGGACTACATTGGCACCTAAGCTCGAACTCTATCGGCTCTCAACACCTGCACAACTGCATGGCCACCCAAGCACGAAAGGTAGTGGCGCCCAATGGCGAATATTTGCAAGCATCACTTGAGACTCGCAAATTCATGGCGTTGTTAACGAATCTTTTTTCCCGCCATCTACCGCCATTCAGCGCCAAAATCCAGATTCAAGCCATCAGACAAGAGGCGCTGAAGATAATTTACGAACCGAATGTAATCACTTTTCGCAGCCGAAAAGCAACTCAATTACACGTACAATCCTTTACAGGCGCTCTTACGGCCGGCACATAACTACCACTGAGCCGGGCACAAGTGCCCTCATCCGGAGGAATCACATAAAAATCCGACTTTGCACACATATGTCATCGTGCCCGAGACGGGAAGGCCGTATCCCTTCATTTCATCAGCAGTAAAACACCATAATCCTCGCCGCCATCATCATCATCATCGTCAGAGAATTATTTTAATTCACTCCCCCCAGCCCTCACTCAGCGCTTAATGTGGCAGCATTTATGTGCACTGACGCCGAGGTCATTTCCTTGTGCTTCTCCTTGGGTATGTCTCACATTTGATCATCCCCACCCCACAGCACGCACACACCCAGCAGCGGCCCAGCGCCGGTACAAGTGTGTAAACAAAGACGCAATTAATTCGGGTAATGTTTCCAAAATGTAGTCGTCACCGTACGAGTCGCCCATTAACCGATCTGCCAAGCACAGCGCCCCGGCAAATTTAAAATCCTTTTATCTGCAGGAAGTGCGAATTACACACTCAACTCGGTCCAGCCAGTTTGCAGACTCATGAAAAGCACACTAAAACGTATTATTCTCGCCTTTCGGGGTGAATGTCTCCTTCCGGGACGACGGTGACTGACGGCAGGGCGGACAATTAAAATGATTGAAAACATAATAAAAGCGAAAACTAATTTCACTCGCCGCCAAGCCACCGCCACACACACGAGTGGATGGGGGGGCCAACGACACACAGAATTTTGGCGCTCGATTATGAGCTCATCGGTGTTAGGAGGCTGTGCCCGTGAGTCGAGGATGGGGGTTTAATTAAATGCAACACATTTTCCATTGAATGACAATCGAGGTTAAATTTTAATTATCCCCTTAAATGCTGGCCCCGCCAGTCCATCAGACTCCAGTCAATCCGATGTCGGTGGCAGTCACGGTGTGTCGGTGTACCGGAGCGAGGTGCAGTGTAAATATTCCCGGTTGCAATGAGGTGCAACGACGATAGGGTTCTGCCGATTCGAGGATTTTTAATGAAAATTTAATTTAATAGCAATCGGCTAAGGGATCCCCGTACTTTGCGGGCGTGTGAAATGGCGGGTGTGCTTCCGGGTGCCTCGTAAAGTTAACGAACAGGTTGTCGCGCAAGAAAAGGTACAACTTGGCTGCTGGTCACTACTGGATTTTTGTAAAAGTGAAGCATTTTGTTATTGGTTTGAAGTGCAATCAGAACATAATGCATGCATGGAATTTCAAGACGCACAGTGGGACAGAATGTCCTTAAAGTCGGCATTAAATCAACCAGAAAAGCTTGGAATTTGGCATAACTACTATTGGTAACATTGTGAATTCATTGTCTACGTTGCATATGGACACGACCACCAAGGCTAGATGCGCATATGCGTCATAGCAGCGACAGAAAGTCGTAGTCACAAAAAAAGTTACCATGCATGCACTTGTTGTTTTCTGTCGCACGATTATTACAAAAATAGAACACACAGCTCTTATTGTCAATACGCACATATACGACCAACTATTTGCAAATTGTAAAGGGTGATTTTTTAAAAGATATAGGAAAGTTTTTCAAAAAAAAAAAACACATAAAATTCAGAAAAATGCATGAAATCTTTATTTGAATCGATTGTACGGTCCATATAATTTAATGTTTGAAGATTATTTCATGCAAATGTTGACCTTGACTGCGCCTCAAATGGTCCATCCGCTTAGTCCAATTTTGGCATACTCTTGCCAACATTTCGGCCGGTATCTCACGAATAATTGCTTCAATGCTGTCTTCTTCCAATGAGTCAATTGAAACGGGCTTGTCTGTATAGACATGAGCTTTAGCATAACCCCACAAAAAATAGTCTAAAGGCGTTAAATCGCACGATCTAGGCGGCCAACTGACCGGCTCCGAACGTGAAATAAAATGTTCACCGAACTCGCCCCTCAATAAGTCCATTGTTGCGCATGCTGTGTGGCATGTGGCATCGTCTTGTTGAAACCACATGTCATGCAAGTCAAGCTCTTGCATTTTGGGCAAAAAAAAGTTGGATATCATCTCACGGTAGCGGTCACCATTCACAGTTACGTTACGATTCATCGCATCATCTTTGAAGAAGTACGGTCCACTGATGCCACCAGCCCATAAACCGCACCAAACTGTGACTTTTTCTGGATGCATTGGTAGCTCTTGCAATGCTTCTGGCTGATATTCACTCCAAAATCGACAATTCGGCTTATTTACGTACCCATTGAGCCAAAAATGAGCTTCGTCGCTGAACACAATTTTTCGGTAAAAAAGTGGATCTTCGGCCAACTTTCCAAGAGCTCATTTTGATAATAAAATTCAATAATTTGCAAGCGTTGTTCGTTTGTAAGACGATTCATGGTTAAATTATAGACCAAACTGAACATTTTTGACAGTGAAACAAAACACGAAACGTGCGTCAGCTGTTTAAACCAGTGTTGCCAAACAGATAATAGCTAAAAAATCACCATTTACCTTGTTGTCGTTTATTTGCCGCAAAATAAACTGGATCATATGGATGAGCATAAATTCTCACGCACTTGCGACTTGTTTGTATGCAGTTTCCATAATGTCAGTTGTAAGTGACGAAATATCATCAAATAAAGGCAGAAACACATCAAACTTTATATGCATGTATAATAGGAAAGGAATATAGTGACCGACATTTAAAGGAGAAGTTATGAAGTTAAGTGAAGTGTACGCTGCCGTCTTGTTGTAACTCAATGCCACGGATAAACGTTCCTCAGGCGGTATACAATTCCTCCATTTTGTATTTTGGGTCCAATTAAGTTAAGTAATTCACCAAAGCTTTTGTCACTCATTCTATAGTACTTTTTGAATATTGCCGGGTATTCTCTTGAACTACGGTGAATTCTATAGAACAATCCCTTAAGCAACCTTTGACTTAAAAGAGGATGGATCCAATATATTTTGTACGCCTTTTATTAGAATTTAATCGCTACCAAAGTGCCAATGGAACAATATGTCTCATTTTTTGCGACGAAATTATGATCCGATAGAAAATCGCAAATGCGTGCGTAACCACATCGTGTTGCGAAAAGTCGCAGCGATTTTAATCACAAGTGTGTGGATCCTCTTGGTAGTGCCTTTGTCTCATTTTATCTTGCGACAATCGCATCGTCAAACAAATTGGACAAATCGCAGACTTTTAATCGTTAGAATTGTGAGGTGTCATGTGAGCTCGTTCACATTGAAAGATGCGTCGTCTATTTTTTGCGACTGAATAGTCGTGTGACGGAAAGCACATGTGCGCGCCTAGCCTAAAACGGCGCGTCGTTCACCACGGACACGTTTGCATCACTCGCTTTATTGAACCCAGTGTTCGTCTACTCGGATACACAGTTCGAGGGAAACGGGCGCTGGTTCTTGTTCCATATTCGCTCTGAGCCCCACTTGTTGGCATAAACCAATGATTGTTCAGGTCTTAAGGTGTTAAATGACATGCTCGACAGGACTATTTCTCGATAAATAAGTCAATTGTTACACCGGCTAGTGGAAACTGCATGTCCTTAATGTCTTGTCGTTTAGTCTTTAGACGTTTACCTCTGCTCGTCGCACCACGCATTGCCTATACTCCCTCTCATACGCAGGCTTCTTTGCGGGTCTAAATTTGCGGGTAATTTATTCAAAAGGCCGTTCATTTAGCGCTTCCTATCTTTAAATTTAAATAAAACAAAGTGTGTGTGAGATATCATCGAGATTTGTAATTCGTTTGAAAGGCCTATCGATGCCATTATGCATGGAATATAAAGTCGTTCAAATCTTCGCCGCATCTTCTCTGGGTGGTGCGCATCCGAAATGTCCTATGTGGCTGCATTTTGACCGATGGCATGGATTATGCTTTGAGGGCTGCTGTGACTTGTGGCGACTTCACATGGACCTGCGATTTCAGAAAAGCCCACAAGGAAAAGTCTAATCGCTCGATCTCGTTGGACAGTTCACTTCACTTCCAAGTGAGATGACCATGCCCTCAAATAAATCGTGCAGAATTTGTAATGTGGCATGTGCTGTGTGGCACGTAGCTCCGCCGTCATGTAGAAACCGCATGTCGTCGGTATCCATGTCATCCAATTCAGGCCAAAAGAAGATGGTAATCATCGCAAATGGCAAATTGGTAAGAAATTAAACTCAAGCTCGCCGTTGACGGTGATGGCCTCGACGGGATATGAACCGATGACGCCGCCAGCCCAAAATGCTCTTGGATCTCATGTGGACTGGTATCGTCCCAAATTCGACAATTTTGTTTGTTGACCTACCCATTGATCCAGAAAACGGCCACATCTTATGACGACTATAAAATGGGCGAAGCGCGCTCGAACAGAGCACTAATTTTGATAAATTTGTATCATTTGCACTTGTTGTTGCACGCTCTATTCGCCTATGGAGAAGTGGCAAAACAGACTGATTAAATGACAGCCAATTTGACAGATGTAGCTTCAACAATATGGCCGCTATCAACTGTCAAAGTTCGGAAGGCTCTATTGGAAGATCATTTGTTACAGTATCTATACCGTGGCAGTGCGTAGGTGCGTCGACTGCTATGATAACATACGTATATCCCCCACGTTCAACCCCCGAAGTTAGGAACTTTCATAATTTACGGCATCGTGTCGCTGACAATACCCAACAACAAAACCAAATCAACCAACCAACTCAGTCAGGACGAAATCTCGTCTGTCAGATCAGCGACTTTGGCTTGAACATCATCCACAACGACGCGATGGGGCGCTAACCTCCACAAGATTGCCCACCACTTGGTCCGGCTGAAACCGAATGAAAATTTCAGGAGCTTCCGGACTTAAACTCAAGGACCGGCGGCCTTATTTAAGAAAAACTACAATTTCCGCTCAATGCACGACAATCATATCATTTTGCTTTCGCAACAGCACTTCAATTGGGGGTATTCTAAACCATTGGTTCCACACACCACCGCAGAGACGTGGATCGTTTCAAAAGGATGAAGGGGTCTGTTCAACAGAGAGAGAGAGAGAAAGAGAGAGAGAGAGAATCCTGTCCCTTGGTTTAGGCGTGAATTCAGCAAGGTAACATGTAATCGACGTGGCCGTGGTGTTGTGGATCTTTGCGTCGACTCCTACGCACTTGATCCTCGGCGTCTAGGTTCGAATCCGAGTACGACAAAAATACTTTTCACGGCCCCACCTCTTTCGAATCACTAACAATGCCCTCAGATTATAATTGTCTAGAAAAAGCTTCTCAAACCTTGGCCGTTCGGAGTCGGCATTCAACTGTAGGTCCCTTCCACTAGTGAGAGAACGTGTGTTTACTTGAGAGGCTAGGCCCTGGCCCTCTACGGGCTGTAGCGCTACCCGTGTTGTATTATTATTCTTAAGAGTTGTCACGCATATTATGTTTGCTATCGAAGCCGTTTTATCAAAAAAAAAGCATTTCCTCACTTCTGCTGAAATTTCCAACAACTTCCAACATTCCCAGAGCCCAATTCGAGGAGGTACGTCGATCCCATGAACGATCGATCAGTCAGAAGATGGCACACACGAGGATCGATCACTAGGAAGGAAAGTTGTGGCTATCAAATGAAAACCAACCGATGGTTCAGCAAAATCATAAGGCCACCTGAACATACCGCATAACGACTTTTGCAAAAGCTGCAGAGATGAGGAGGAAAAAGAATCTATCCAACATCTGATCTGCCCTAGCTGGTAGTAAACCAACCCCTAGCAGGGACACAATGAAGCCAACACGATGGTCTAAATGAGCCACCATCGGGGTACCCACTTAGCTCCCCATACATAGTGTCGTTCGACAGATGACAGTACACGACGGCAATGACAATTTCTCTCAGCAACTGCATTTGTTTTCAAGAACGGGTATCTATTGATCCACCCTCACGTGTGTCAACTTGCGAATGAGGACCGTTCAGCCATCTTGTCGTTGATCCACCCTCGTGCAACAGCATCTGACGCGGCTACATACCAAACCGTCACTTTCATTTGAGGAAAGTTGTCCACATCCTCTGCTATCCACTCCACTTGAAATGTCCAGCATCACATCAGACGAACGCACTCATTCCACGAAAGGAAAGTCAATCTGCACGAACTCTCATCCCTGGCTATCCCATTACATCATGGGGTGTCGTCAGCTCGTGCTGCAGGTTGCCACACCGTCAACCAGCTTATCCCCTCTATGCAAAAGAATTTCCATCGCACATCGCACATCGCCATACGAACGCTTTGGCTCAAAGGAGAATAGATTTTAGGGTTTGCCAGGACTTAGCTCACAATTCGGGAAATCGGACGATCGGCGATTACGTTTGCAAATGGGGAGAGGACAGTGTCATCACGTGTGTGCGCTACAGGGCAGCAAATTCATTTTTAATTCCATTTAAAGTTGTGGCGAAAGTGAAACCGAAGGATGCGTTCGCCGGGGAAGGAGTCTCACGAGCAAGAGCAGCACTTGGGCGCGCAATTCATTGACCTTGAGGAGAGCAATAATTGCTTGTGTACTCTGTCCACTTGGACGTTCGTTTGATGACACAGCAAATGCAACACTCTTGACCAGAGGCGCAGCACAAGCACTTGGCACGGAGAAAAGTTTTTGTTTGGCAGAGCGTTTGTTTTTATCCGAAATTCTCTTGCAACTTGAAACGAGGTCAAGGACTGGGGAGGTGAGTGCTGCAGTCCGACGTGGACTTGGGGCTTGGTGGAACTGCCAAGAATACCTTCTCAAACTGCATGCATTTGAAATGATTAAATGCTTATGAATATTTCATTCGAAAGACAATGCCAACCAGCTTCGCTTCAGGTGCGTAAGTTTATGGCCAAGTCCACTGCCGTAGCATTCAGTGGCCGTGGATGCGAATCGTTTAAGGTCCAGAGGCAAAGTTATTCGTGACAATTAGCCAGACATTGTTTTCCAGGGGTTCTCTGTTTCAGAAAAATGTCTCAAGACATGGGTTTTCTATGCACGGATACCGCAGATGCTTCATTCTGCAGACGATTACATGCTATTTTGCTGAATTCACACCTAAGCCAAGTGGCAAGATGTTCTCAAGAGGCGAGACATCTTTATCCTGAGGTTGTACAGAGCCCTTCAACCTTTTGGAATGATTCACGCCCCTGCGATGGATTGTAGACCACTGGTTTGGAATACCTCCCAATTCCAGCGCTGGTTTGAAAGCAAAATGATATGATTGTCGTGCATTGAGTGGAAATTGCACTTTTTGTTAACTAAGGGCACCGGTCCTTGGGTTTGAGTCCTGAAGCTCCTAAAATTTTCATTCGGTTTCCGCCGGACCAAGTGGTGGACAACTTTGTGGGAGGTTACCGCCCCGCCGTAGTGGACGATGTTCAAACCAAAGTCGCTGATTCTGAAGATGAGATCCACCATGCTCTGGATGGCCATTTGTTGTCTTGTTATCGATAAAATGGTCATGTACACACAGCTTCGTTTTGGCTAGGAGCAGCATTGCACAAAAAGCACGCTTGCGACGTTGAAGAGGAAGTGGAAATGAAGAAAGTCGCAGCCTACACGCAGTTGCAAGTGGATGCTTCGTCCCAATTTACCATGTTAACGTAGACATTGGCAGCTTATTTCCTTGCTCTGCCTACAAGGTAGGTACTCAAAATCAGTTCACCAATTCAAAAAACACAAGAACCACCCAGTGCACCTTCAAATGAAACCCCCTTTAAAAGCCCCACTCCCCTACATAAGCTAAAGAACTGAAGCAACGTCCTCAATCACGCCCTGATCCCTGATTCAACCCTGAAACGAGAAATTTAAGAATTTGTCTACGACTCAATTCGCCGCCCCCCTCCTTTTTTTTCATCAAAACAAAACGTCAGCCAAAGGCCGCCGTCATTTGTCAGTCTCCCCTTTTTCAAACCAGCCCCCCGGGGCGAACGCGAAGGGACCCAAGCAATTAATTGTCGCCCTCTTTAGTGCGATGAGTCAGCCCCTCAATTTCCATTCAAACACATCTCGTTTGTCTAACTGCCTCGCTGCCAGCCCATGTCCATGCTCGTGTGCACACAATTCGGTTGTGGTTCTCAGCTGACCATTTGATCTGAATCTCTGTGCGCACCACTCCACCGCCTTCGCCAGCACTTCAGATGACCTTGTCTCGCACTGAAACTACCACCAAACATGCCGGAGTCCCATTTCCCTTTCGCTGGTGTCCTTCCACTCGCCGCCAGCCAGCATTCATCATGCAGAGCCATTCCGCAATGCGTTCCCAGAGATACGATTAATTCGCAGCGTTTTCTCTTTCTGTTAACCACATGCGTCCCTGGTGGATATTAAAATGCGAGGCGCTTTACTGTTCGCGCCAATGTCCGACACGAAGATAAATGCTGCCGATCCCCCCTTCGCCCTGGTGGCACACTCGGCTCGTATTGCAGCCGCCACTGCTGTCGTACATCGTTCCGCACACGACCTCAAAAGTTTGCCAAAACGAATTTGCCCTCCCCATGCGAGGGATTATTACCTTCGACTTTATGTTCTTTCGACCTCCGGCTTCGGTGGCGGCAGCACATCGCAACCGCACGGGCCACCCGAGTGAAGTCGAATCCGACTCACACTCCCCGCGATGAAAGCTCCGCGCTCGCACGGCTGCGAAGGGCTGGAGCAGCTTAATTTATGCCACTTCCGTGTACTCACATGCTCCAGCGGCCGGAGAAAGTGCCAACGGCCACCCCAGCGACGGTCCACATTCCGATTGACTCCCGTCCGCTTTATCAATTCATCTGTTCCCGAAATGTCCTCTCAGCGAGCGGGCAATTCAGCCACCAGCCACGAATGCCATCGAATTGGGTCCGTTTGTTTGGCGGACAAGCAGTTCGCTGCCTGTGTACCCATGTACGTAGTCACGATTACGTAAGGTGTTGTGTAAACAACGGCACAGGAGCCAACTCTGGCTGGCTGTAGCCGAACAACTTGTCAAACACATCGACCTGCGGGGTACGACGCTACGCGACGATGGGCAGGCATCCGTCGACGAGCGCAGAGTTGGGAGTGAAGATGAATGAAAAGGTTGACTACATGGCGCGTGATGACATAAGGATGCCGAGGACATCCGAATGTGGCGCGCATCGTTCGCGAACGAGTTCCAGGATTCATTTGTGCGAGAGCTTGCTGCCGCCGCGTCGAGGGTGTGTGTTGAGTGAGCTTTCGAGTGGTTTTGTGGAACTTTTGTCGGCTTGAGGATTCTGAGTGGAACGCAACAACGTTGTGACATAATTTGTGAAAGCTTCCGTTTCGAGACGTGATGACTGAATGAATGAATTTCGTTTGAATAAGAGACTCGCGCAGGCACAGCAAGAAGAACTTTGGGCAGTATAAAGGGCATCAAGGATGAAATCGGAGGTTCTTCAGTGGAGACAGGTGTGCATTGGTTTGTGTATCATGAATCGATCTTTGATCAGGAAGTGTGAAAGAGAACGCGTAGGGAACTCTGGCATCATGTCCTTCATTCTGAATCGTGCAGAGCCACATGATGGCCCAGAAGTGGTATGGTTCAGGTTGAGATCATCAATCGAGGAGGCAACAGCATAAACAAAAATGTTGACTCCAGGTCAGAATTGAAGGCCGTAACTGAGGAATTGTCTGTCACAATAATGAGAGTAGACGCACTTCTCAGAGGACTCAATTTAGAACTGCTTCTACAACAATTTGGTACGCCGGCTGAAAGATTGATGTGAATAATCTGAAATGAAGCATGGATACCAGCAAAGAAAGAGCCAGGCTATTGTATATACATATGTTTATGGTCCTGATACTGTAACAATGTGAATCAAGAGAAGTTTTGTTTCCGTCAACGATGCACCATTTTCAGATGCCAATTGTCGAAAAAGTCGATAAAATCATGAAAATCGTCTAATCTGACCGTCATGTAAGCTCACTGAGCAATCGAGACGCCCAGGAGCTGAATATTGCACCAAAAACCGCTTAGAATCGTTTGAACTAAACACAAAAAGAAGCTCGATGTATGAGTACCACTCGAGTTAACTGCTAAATCGCAAGAACGTCGACACATTTGTGAAGCGGATGGTGACTGCTGCCTAAAAGTAGGTCTCTTACGATACTGTCAAGCGAAAACGGTCGTGGTTGGATAGTGGTGAGTCGGCGCTAACGATGGCCAAGCCAGGATTGACGGCCAGGAAGGTTTTGCAATGTGTTTGGTTGGGATTGGCAGGAAAATATCTACTATGGGCTGATCTCCTCCGGCGGAACTTAATTCGGACCTGAACTGTCAACAATTGGACCGTCTGATGGAAGTAATCGCTTTGAAGCGGCCACCTTTGGCCCACAGGAGAGAAACTGTGTTCCATCAGGACAACGCCAAGCCACACACACTGATACCGACTCGCCAGAAACTCCGGGAACTTGGCTGGCAGGTTCTTATGCACTCACTTTGTAGTCCGAACCTAATAACAAAGTGATTACCACCAGTTCATGTTTTGGGAAGCAAGACTCTTTCAGTGGTTCGACAGTAGGCTTTTCCATCAAAATTCCAACAAATACTCGAACAAAACCGCGCATATTCAATCTAAATCGAGCCACAGAATTAAATTTCTTGCAAAAATAATGGATTTCTTTTTACTACACCGAATATTTCATCTTTTTGGTTGTGTTTACGGTGCTAGAAGATAGACGATTTTGGACTTCATTAAATCTCCACAATTGGGCGTCAACTCGTATGGTGGGCTGAATGTATTCGGTGCACAAAGCAAGCAACTTTCATAATTCACGGTTCCACTTCTTTCGAGTCACATTAAAAAATGAGCATCTTCTGTCAAGAAAAGGAGACAGAAGAATTACATGCACAAGCCCAGTGGTTGCTGTAGAAGCTAGACCCAAGTCCATATTGAACTGTAGCGCTACTCATTTGACATTGCAAATGTAAACGTCTAAATATATTTCAGTAATCTTCAGTAAACAGAAGCTTATGTCAAAACCGATCGAAAAGTAGCCACAGGCATCGTTAAATTTCACAGTGCTCGTAATTGCATCACTGAACTTTATATATCTTTTTTTTTTTTTTTTTTTATAATTTGCGCGCGCTCAAGGGATTGCTAATACCCTTAAGTGTCCGGGGTCAAGACACAGCACGGGCCGAAGGTATAGAGGGAGAAAGGGAGAGGAGGTACCTGTGCACATTGGTCTTAAATATCTGCGGATTGTAGTCTGTGGGAAATATAGGGTTGGGAAGAGTATTCCAAATTCGCGTAGTACGGCTGAAGAACGAGTCTCTAAATTTAACTGTGCGTCCGAAAGTAGGCTTAAGGGTAAACTGATGAGCATTCCTGGCGAGACGAGTATTGCGGGTGAATTCATGGAGAGGAGGAATGCAGTTGGCTAGCTCACTTGAGCATCGTTTGTTGAAATAGCGATAAAATACTGACAAAGAAGAAACGGTACGTCGATGTTCGAGCGAGTCTAATGACTTTGCGACATTGTTGTCTCCTATAAGTTTTATCGCTCGCTTTTGGATTCTATCTAGTAGGTGCAGGGTGGTCTTTGGGGCACCAGACCAGATATGAGCGTTGTACTCAAGCTTGGGGCGGATATACGCCTTATAAATGAAAGCCAAATCAGAGGGGGTGAAATATTTCTTGCATCGATTAAGGAAACCTAAACATTTCGCAGCATTTTTGGCGACCTCAAATATGTGATCGTTCCAACTAAGTGTTCTGTTGATACACATACCAAGGATGGAAAGCTTTACGGTTTCATCGACACAAGCACCATTCATGGATAATGGCTGATTAACAAGGGTTCGCTTAAGTGACAGCAGACAGCATTGAGTTTTAGAAGCATTGAATTCCACTCTGTTGTTGTTTCCCCAGTTAATTATGCTGTCAAGATCGGAATTCAATGAGCTTAACATACGCTGCCGTTCCAATTCTACGGCCGAAGGGCAGAGTCGTGAGTCTCGGAACGAATATGAAAAGCTGAGGGTGCTGTCATCAGCGAAGGAATGGATTGGATTAGAAGTAGCAGACAAGAGATCATTAATAAAAATGAGAAAGAGTGTCGGAGACAGAACAGAGCCTTGGGGTACACCAGCATTTATTTGGTGGATATCAGACTTGAACCCATCCAAAACAACTTGAATTGAACGGTTCGAAAGGTAATTTCTAATCCATAGAAGAAGAGATTCATCGATACCATATGCACGCATTTTCGACAAAAGAGCTTGATGCCAAACTCTGTCAAATGCCTTAGAAATATTAAGTGCAACGATCTTGTTTTCACCTGCATTATGCAAAGATGTGTTCCACTTTTCGGTGAGATAAGCTATCAAATCACCAGTGGACCTGTTACTACGGAAACCGTACTGCCGGTCATTAAGAAGCTTCCGCGATTCAAGATATTTCAT
Organism: Eristalis pertinax; assembly: GCA_907269125.1. Lineage (NCBI taxonomy): Eukaryota > Metazoa > Arthropoda > Insecta > Diptera > Syrphidae > Eristalis > Eristalis pertinax. The sequence goes on along the minus strand of OU026148.1, from coordinate 59,966,735 downwards.
AAGCTGACGATTTATCAGCGTTTCCATGACCTTAGAAAGAAGGGACGTAAGTGCTATGGGTCGGTACGAGGTGGGTGACGAAGATTCGCCCTTTTTAGGGACGGGCTGGACAAATGCTGTTTTCCATCTGCTCGGAAAGAGACCTAAAGAGTAGGATAGATGAAAAAGCTTACGCAATGGTTTTGCCAGCGCAGAAGAACACCTCTTCAGAAGTATAGGGGGAATACCATCCGGGCCAGCGGATTTGTGCACGTCGAGATCTTTAAGTACTCTTGCAACTGTACGAGTGCGGAAATGGATTTTTCCCATGGTGAAATCAACGCTCTCAAGTACAGGTGGAGACATATTGGAATCTGGCAATGTTGAGCTGGCTGCAAAATGCGCCGCAAGCAGATTGGCTTTGTCTAAAGAGCTGACAGCTGGAATGTCATTGTAAATGAGCGTGGGAATTGAAGACGAGGTGGAATTCTTTATGTTTTTTACAAATGACCAAAAGTTTTTGCTACCTTTGGGACATTGAAGCACTTTTTGCCTCAACTTTTGATCATAGGAGAATTTCACACGTCTGATAGTTGCATTGCAGTCATTTCTGGCCCGTTTAAACTTAATCCGGTTTTCCTCAGTAGGGTTGGCTTTGTATGCCCGGAAATTCAACTCTCTCAACCTGATAGCCTCTTTACAGCTCGAGTCATACCATGCATTTTCTTTGGGCTTGATACTTTTCACTCTATGCGGAATGAAGGATCTCATGCCCAGCAGAAGAATGTTTGTGATCATATCAGCAGCGGCATCCACGTCACTATCGAGGAAGCATAATGACCAGTTAAAATTCCGAAAGAAATTGTTGAGTCCGCTCCAATCGGCTTTCTCGTACAGCCATACTGTTCTTTTAGGAATTTGTTCTCTAACTGTGTGTGGTGATAACGAGAAATTAGCTGATATGACACAATGGTCAGACGAGCCTAGAGGCGACAGTATGTCAACAGAATATTTATCAGGGTGAGAGGTGAGAAACAGGTCCAGGGTGTTGGCGGAATGATCTGCGATGTCAGGTATTCGTGTGGGCTCATTTACTAGCTGAGTCAGATTGTGATTCGGGTGTTGTCTGGCCTGAATGTCGAAGCCAATTAGAATTGTGTACATTGAAATCGCCCGCAATGGCAATTTCAGTGCGAGGATACAGGGATACAATTCTTGAGATGGAATCGGATAGCGCATCAAATTCGTTAAAAGTTGAATTGCTATCCAAGTTTGGACTTCTGTAAATAAAACAGTAGTGGATTCAATGCTTACGGACATGGATTTTTAACCACAGAAAATTAAATTCCGGATTGGAGCAGTGGCCATATTGTGGTTGAATTTGGTAAGCTACATCACTACGCACGTAGATGGCGAGACCGCGGTGAAAAAAGAAAAGAGGCACCAAGCTATATCCGGGCAGGGTCAAATCCGATAATTCGGTATTCTCACCTACCTGTGTTTCGCTTAGTGCCAAGACAGCTGGTTTATATAAAAACAAGTGGACATACACAGCGAAGAGATTCACTCTTAGCCCACGAACATTGCACACATCAACCCTAAAGTTTTCCATAGAAAACAAGACGGAGATATAAAATTACCAAACTCCGACTGCGTGTGGTAAGGCAGAGTTGAGAAGTGCAAATTCCGTAATAGCTTCCCAACAACAAACGATGTAGGTGTTATGCCCATACATCGATTGGAGTTGGTCCACCAACGAATTCACACTTCTAAAATCCGTTACGTCAGATGCTACGCACTCTCAGTCATAGCATCAACCCGCTTGATGAAATCAAACGGGAGTTGCGACCGAGAATGCGCAGCAGTGGCTTGTGGAGGAAGGGGGCGAGAGGGAGCGGACCGAACGCACTCGACACCGAAACACTTCACACAAACACTTGTTTTTTTGTTGGTCGGCACTCGCGGGGCTTTTGTGGGTGGAGGGACCGCGGGGTTTTTTTTTTTTTTTTGGCACACGCGTGATGCACGGACGGCGACAGGTGCACGCGTCGAAGGATGGCACAGAACTCCCTGTCATCTAAGTGCGTAGAAAGGAATTCACTTCGATCCCCCTTAAATAAGCAAAAGTATACGCAGCTTAACACAACTTGACGAAACTGGGCGAAGTGCTTAAGTTCACTGAAGTTGCCTGATATTGATCATGGTTGGGACTTCATTTTAAATGTAATATGCTCTCACAATTGGCAGTTGCATTCATAATAATGACGGACAGTTTGAAACGCAAGCGAGGTAAGAAAGAGTAACATCTTAGAAATGCCAAAAATTGCATGCGACTGAAATGATACCTGCCTAAGAAGGGGTGACGAACATGAAGCAGACATTGCATGATATTACTAATACCTTCGATTTATGTGCAAGTGTCATTCTTCATTAAATGTTATTTTCTTTTGACCGTGTAAGACCATGCTATTACATAATTAAGTTTCCCTTCGAGTTTCAAGACGCATCACGCGTGTCATCTTCATCATCATATAGCTCTACAATCCGGAGTGGGTTTTGACTTCATCTACTAACGTCCTCCATTCTTTCTTTTTTTTGCCAGGGTTCGCCAGCTCCTCGTGTTAATCGCTACAGCGTCCGCTTCTATCCCGTCTACGGGTCGTTTACGTGGCCAACTTCTGCTTCTATCTGCTATATAGTAACTGCGCCCCCGTGTTGTTCATTTTTAAGACGTGCCCCATCCATCTAAGGCGCTGTGATTATACAAACTTAACTATGTCTTCCACTTGCGTGATTTGTAGTAGCACTGCATTAATTCTTGCTCCGGCTGTGAGTTTGGCCCAAGTATCTTCCTCAGACTCCTCCTCTCAAAGATTCGACGGGTCTCTTCCTCCGCGTCCGGCATGCTCCATATTTCGGAGCCGTAACTGGCATTGAGACGGATGCGGCTGAAATGTGCCAAAAAAACAAAACAAAGTATATGCTGCCCTCCAGAAGGGAAATACAAAATCGACATCTTGGACAGAGCGTCACAATGGGCAGACATAACTTCGAGGTGGTTCTGGACTTCGTCTTCCTCGGCAGTAAACAGTACAAACAGCATCAGTACCGAAATAAAACGCAATGAAACTCTTGTCAACTCAAGAAGCAATTGAGTAATAGAGCCATCTCTCGAAGGATCAAGCTGAGTTTATATAAGACACTGATCATCCCCATACACCTGCTGAACGGCGCGGATGCATGGCTGACCTTAAGTCCATGGTCTCTTGCGAGAGAAAAGTCTTGCGTGCAATCGTTGGCTCTGTGTGCAGTGACGGAATTTTTAAGGAATAGATTCAACCACAGGCTGTACAGCGACATGAGCCTATGCCTAAGGTGGCTGGGCCATGTGAAGCGTATGGACAACTCAGCTCCGGCCCGATGAGTCTTCGACTTCGAATCTATGGGACAACGCAACAGAGGACGCCTCGTCTAACCACCCAACTGGAGGAGGACCTCAACCAACTTCGCGTACGAAACTAGCCAGATATCGCACGAGTTGGAGAGGCTTGTTGGTTAAGTCACGGACTTACCGAATTTAGACTGCCGATAAAATTCAGAGAAGACTTGCATTCTTGAACTATTCTGGAAGTGGTTAAAGGGATGAATAAGGGTTTAAGCACAACTTGGATGTCGCAGCAGGCATAAATACACCGCTCCTTCCACATGTTCTTCCTAGCTATTAGCCATCGCATAGGTTTCTGCTGGGAAAAACGACGCAATTTTTCCTAACGTGGTGTGCAGTCTAATGTTGTCGCCCTCCACGAAGGCCCCAGCACCAGTGCCAAAACCTTCCTTGGTCTGGGAGCCATCCGTGAAGATTCGACTACACTCCTTTCCTCGTTCTGATTCTGGCCATCTTTCATCCTCCAAAATAGATGGTCATGTACATATATGGTCTTACTTGCGTTGACTACCAAACCGACTGTCTTCGCTACTGTCGTGATATTCGAGGTACAGTTGGTTTCATCTGCATATGCCATTACTGTTCCCGATCGATTAGGCAGCACAGTGCAGGCAGAGCTTAAATATCTAAGACATCACTGCAGTTCTAAGCACGAGGACTTCACTGCTTTCTTGTTCAATTGAGACATCGGCTATAGTATTTTTTAACGTTGACATTGTGAGTCTAGTTAGCTTTTTAGTGATACCCAGCTCGGAGAATATCTTTGGCGGTGGATATCTATTGTCAAAGGCTTGTTTAAAGTCTAAAAACACCTTTTTTTTTTTTTTTTTTTTTTTTTTTTTTTTTAATTCATTTTGGAGTGTTTACACTTGTTTATCTGCAAAGCCTGAGTGGCTTGTCTGCAGATGACTAATCACAAAAAATTACAATTATAAATGTTGAAGTTCATTAAATTCAATTATGTGTTAGTTAAAAAAGCAAAAACATGGGCAATACAAGTAACAAATAGTTATAATAACACAATAGTTTACGATTTTCGAATTTAAGTTAAAAGTTGAATATTTTAGTTTGAAGAGTTTAAATAGATTTCTTTAACTTTTTTTATAATTTCTCTTTTGGGTAGGTTGCGAACTTCCCTTGGGAGTTCGTTAAGGATTGTCGGAATTGCCACTTTAATTGTCCTTCGACCATATTCATTCCAGTACCTCGGAACTTCACATAGCTGCTGCTGTCGTCTTCTAGTGTTCACCGTCTGCTGTGTCTGGATCCTGTATTTGTTGTCATCATCGAAATTGGCCAAGATTTCCAAATTATGTATTTGGCAGATGTTAAGCATGCGTGTTGGTTGGCTTCTTTGTTGCTGAACTTCTCTGCTACTTCCTGTTTCTACCACAAGCTTTTGAAGTCTTCTGTGCACTTTTTGTAGCGATTGCAATTGAGACGCTCTTCCCCACGCTGTTATTCCATACCGTAGATATGATTCCACCAAGCCCATGTAGCACTGTTTGAGTACTCTTGGTGTACACAGTTTACGAAGATGGAAAAGGGCGTATGCAGAGTGACACAATTTTTTCCTCAATATCTCTATATGGTGGTTCCATTTAAAGTTGTAGTCCATCGTCAGTCCGTTGACACATAATCAATATTAACGGTGCAGTCATCATCGTCTTCTGTTATTCCATCACAGTCATATCTGTGCAAACAATCTACGCTGTGCATTTTTATCTTAAGTTTCGTTCTGGAAATATGCGGCGGGCGAATGTGCATTAACTTTATCTTAAGTGCGTTGATAATTAATCCATGGTCGTGACACCAAGCAGCGATTCTATTAAAATCTAATTGCATAAGTTTCACCGCTTCGTCAACGCTCCTATGGCTAACTACGATCGCTGTGTCGTCCGCATACGCATAACCCGTACTATACTTCAGCACTGACAGTAGATCATTGACGTATATAATAAACAGAAGCGGACCTAGCTTCGATCCTTGTGGAACACCATAATCGATATTTTCTTCATTGCTAACGTAATCACCAATTTTGACCTGGAATGATCTGTTACTTAGGTAGCTTGCAAACCATGTTAAGATGTGACCCCGTACACCAATCTTCTCCAGCTGCCTCAAGATTTGTCTGTGGCTCAAAGTGTTGAAGGCTTTCTTAAAGTCAATAAACAGAACTACTGAGCTATGGTTTTTGTCTAAACTTAGGTACATTTTGTTCGCGAAATCTCCAAGTTTCCTTTGCGGAATCCAAATTGATTCTTGTTGAGGCTGTTGTGTTCTTCTATAAAGTTGTATAGCCTTCTGGCCAACACCTCTTCTAAAACTTTATCGACTACTGATAGGATTGAGATTGGTCTGTAGTTAAGAATTTCACTTTTCTTTCCACTTTTGTGAATCGGTCTAACTATAGATTTTTTAAGCATGTGTACCAAAGATGCTTGATCTAAGCTCATGTTGATCAATTTTGTAAGTACTGGAGATAGGGTTTGAGCGCTGTTTTTCAGATCTTTTGGTCTTATTCCATCTACTCCCGCCGATTTGTCGCTTTTCAACGAACTCAGTATGTTGCATACCTCCTCAACTGATACATCTTCAACGTAGATTGAATGTTGTACTCTGCTTGTGTTGTACTGGAGTGTTTGGTGGCTACATTCATGAACAATTGTCCGTACTTCTGAAGTTAAAGCTTTCGCGAATTTGTTGGTCAGGTCTTTAATGTTGCTTTCATTCGAGAAATTCTTGATTAAAACCTCATCCAGATTACATTTCTTTTTACCAAGTATCGAATTTACAAGCTTCCAGGTCTCCCTGGGGTTATTCTTACAAGTCTCAAATTGCTGTTTGTAAAAGTTCGATTTTGTTCTGGCTATCTTCTTGTTCAGCTCGTTTCGATATCTTCTGTATTCTCTGTGATAATCTTCATTGTGTCTGTTGTTTATGTGTCTCCTGTATAGTCTATCGCGTTCTTTGCAATCGTTTTTCAACTCAGCGGTAATCCAACTATGCTCCGTAGTTCTTTTCTTCCTTTTCACTGTTGATGTTGTGGTCAGAAAATTCATTGCCTCTTTGAACTTCTCATATAGATCATTTACATTTGTATATATATTCAGCTCATTCCACTTGAATTCATGTACCTTTTGTGCTACAAGGTGACTTAGGATTTGGCTTTCATTTTTGGAATCTATTTGAAGTTTGTTGTCTCTTTTAACTCCACAGTATAGCGCATAGTGATCTGAGATGCATAGTTCAATCACCGCTGAGTTAATTTCGGCCTTGTGCACAACTGGACAAATTCATAGCTGTTCTTCTGTGCAAAAGATTTTATCGATTACAGTCTTGCTATCAAAATGAAAAAATCCTCCAATTCCACCGTTGAAAATTCAAATACCGAACATGACAAAGTGCACCCTATAATGAAAGTTAATTCCAATTTATACCAATTACATTATCGCATTCTGAAACCACATGGAATTTGAGCACGTACCCAAACCGTGTCGAGGCGAATTCGATAGTATAGCTAAAACACCAACCACTCTCAGGTGTGCCTTCGATTAATCGAAAAACTTTCGAACAAAGGTTATTTTCTTTGATAGCTTGTCGATGATGAAATGCTGGCGAATGTGAATGCGATTTCAAAATGATGACGATATGGCACAGTTTCCGGTCCGATTTTAATAAATTTCATATTTGTGCCGTAGACTAGTACGATCTTTAGGCTTTGACACAAGTTGAGGAGGCCTTCGATTGTAGTTCTAGCCTCGCCAAGCTGACGTTGGTTATACATGGGCGTCCGGCGTGATGTCTGGTGTTGAAACCATTTTGATAGCAAGGAAGACATGAAAGATGGCTTCCACAACTGCTGCTCCGTCTGCTGGGAGGACTCTCATGAATCTAAATTCAGTGTGGAGTCACATTGCAACCAGGCGATGCAGCCGTTAGAGCAGGAGAAGCGAATGTCTCTTCAAGCAAGAGGTTAACGCTGAATACAGGGGTCGATCAATAATAATGCGTGCTTTAAGGAAGGTGGGCCTTGAGAAGAGGTGTGATGGAACAGACTGTCCTTTGACAGATGTCAGTACACGACGTTGATGACAACTTCCCTCAGCAATGTAATTCGTTTATAAGAACGGAATTCACCCATATTCTTTAACTCGTGCTTTGTTATCGAATGCGACTTTACTCGAACCTCCTTGATTCCGTATGACCTACATGGCGAACATTCAAATCTCGAAAATGATGCATCGTCTCTCGATGTGTATTCCGTATCTCGGTAATAGTCGCATTTTACTCGAATTTGCCACAGACTTTTTGTCGCTTGCAAAAGCTATATAACAAAGTGAGGCTGGAAAGCGACTGCGAAAAAGGTGTTCTGGCAAACCATTCGCCGACTCAGAGGAAGGAAATTCAACATCATCGAAGGAGTCAAATCCAAAGATGTGGATGAAATCCGGCCAGAAATGCTTAAGGCAATGGGTAAAGAGGGAGTTTTATGGCTCTCTCGTGTCATTAAAGTGGCCGGGGAACGCGAAGAGACTCCCGCAGATTGGCAAACTGGGGTGATTGTCCCACTTTTCAAGAAGGGGGACAAAAGAGATTGCTCCTACTACAGGGGCATATCTCTCTTAAGTATCCCAGGGAAAGTCTATGCTAAGGTGTTGGAAGCGCGTTCTAGAGCTAGGGTCGAGCCCAGTATGGGCGATGAACAGTGCGGCTTTCGTCCCGACAGAAGTACAACCGACCAGCTTTTCACTCTAAGAATAGTACTTAAGAAGGCTTGGAAGTATGCCAAACCCATCTACAGTTGTTTTGTAGATTTGGAAAAGGCATATGACCGAGTTCATCGAGGTAAACTCTGGAGTGTCCTGCAGGAGTATGGGATTGATGGTCCTCTTCTGAGGGCCATTCAGTCCCTATACACAAACTGTGGCAGCTGTGTTTGGGTAAACGGTTCTAAATCAACACCTTTCACCGTGGGCGGTTGGACTTCGCCAAGGGTGTGTCTTGTCACCTCTCCTTTTCATTGTACGAGGGGCGTTCAATATATTCTCGGTATCGGGGTGGAGCTGTGCTTGCATATAGAAATTGACTTATTTATCAAGTAATACTATATATTTTATTGCATTCGTGTAAAATTTCATATAAATGTGATTATTAATTCGCGTTTTATCCCTAGTTAAACAGAATCATAATGGCAACTGAGACGATGATGGTGAAAATTGAGCATCGCGCTGTAATTAAATTTCTCACTAAGCAATGAAAAAGTCAAAAAAACTATTCATGAAGAGATGGTGGCTGTTTACCAGGGTTCCGCACCATTCCGCATCACATTAGCAACTGTGCAAAAGTGGTCAAGTGAGTTCAAGAGAGGCAGAGAGAGCATTGAAGACGACCCCCGCTCCGGCGCCCCGGCTACTGCTTGTACGGGAGAAAGCATCAAAGAAGTCGAAAAACTTGTTCTTCAGGATGCCCGAATAAAGGTGAAAATGATGGCAGAGATCACCAAGCTTTCAATTGGTACCATTCCCACCATTCTTCATGACCATCTTAACCTTTCAAAGGTCAGTGCACGGTGGGTGCCACGAATGCTCACAGCGCCTCAGAAAAAAGTGAGAATCGCATGCTGTAGAGAGCTTTTGGAGATGGTGACGAAACATGGGTCCACCACTATGACCCTGAAAGCAAACAAGAAGCCATGCAGTGGCATAAAAAAGGAACATACCCCCTGAAGAAGTTCAAAGTCACTCCGTCTGTCGGGAAGCTCATGGCCACAGTTTTTTGGGACCCAAAGGGAATCTTGCTCATTGAGTACAAAAAAAAAGTGAAACAATCAACGCCACATCCTATGCTTCCACTTTGCATAATTTGCGGGAGGAAATTAAAAAGAAAAGACGGGGTAAACGGGTGTGTTGCTTCTTCGTGACAACGCTCCTGTTCACACGGCGCGAGTTTCCAGGGCTGCTGCGCGAGATTGTGGTTTCGAAGAAACCCAACACCCACCCTATAGTCCAGACCTTGCGCCTAGTGATTATTTCCTGTTTCCGGATTTGAAATAATGTCTTCGTGGAAAAAGATTTTCGGCTGATGAAGAACTCAAGTCGACAATAAATGGGTATTTTGCAGAGAAAGAGATAAAATGCGATTTAATAATCACATTTATATGAAATTTTACACGAATGCACTAAAATAATAGTATTACTTGATAAATAAGTCAATTTATATATACAACCACAGCTTCACCCCGATACCCAGAATATATTGAACGCCCCTCGTATATATGGAGTTAGCGGTTTTCAACTCAGTATTTGTTCCAACTCTCACCTATGGTCAAGAAATTTGGGTAATGACCGAAAGAATAAGATCGCGAGTGCAAGCTGCTGAGATGAGATTTCTTCGTGCTGTTGTGGGAAATACTCGCCGGGATAGGGTGAGAAGCACGGCAGTGCGCGATTCACGGAAAGGGCTATGCTTCGGTGGTTTGGTCACGTGGCACGACTGTCCCCATCATCACGACTTCCGAGGCGGGCGTTGAATGCGATTCCATCAGGTAGGCGACCACTTGGCAGACCCAGGACGAGGTGGTTGGACCAAGTTCAAAAACTCGCCAGGTTATGCTTGGGCATAGCTCCTGATGAGTTAGAGTCGATGGCGGAGGATCGAGTTGCCTGGAGATCTCTCGTTTAGTGGATCATGCGGGTCAGAAGATGATGATGATGATGATGACAAAGTAAGGCTTATGGACACCGATGCGATATGACACTCACGACTAGATATACATGCGAGTAGCCATTCGACGTACGGAGTATCGGTGAATGTCTGAATGCAGCTTGAAATCTACAAAAAGTGTGTGGTTAGTGATAACTGATAAGAAACAACTGGAAAGTGCAGTTTTGTTTTTGGTCCGTCAAGCAATGTTAATACAGGGTGGGCCAAATACAAGTTTGTTTTTAAAAATGAGATAAAATGAACAACGTTAAATCTTGTCCATGTATTATGGGCTTATAAGTAAGAACAAACATGCCCATTAATTATTAAATACAACGTCGTTCAAGTGGCTGCCGCGGCTGGCTTTACAGTACCGCATTCTGTCACCCAACTTTTTACGCAGACCTTGTTGATGGTTTCGTGCTGTAGTTCAGGGATTGCTTGGATGATATTGGCATTAAGTGATTGAATCATTGCCGGATTGTTTGCATAACATCGGTTCCCCTAAAAAAAAAGTCCAAAGAGGTCAAATCGCAGCTCCCAGGCGGCCAATTAACATCGCCAAGACGGCTGATAACACGACTTTGGGAATTTGGTGCGCAAAAGATCGACTGTGACATGGGTTGTGCGTCATGGCGCGCCATCCTGCATAAACTATAGGTCGTCAAAATCCATGTTTTCAATTTCAGTAAAAAAATAAAGTCGGTTAACATGGCTCTGCAACGCCCACCATTGACCGAAACGTTGTTCCCAGCTTAATTTTCGAACAAGGCCACAGATGTCACATTCTGTCATGAGCGCACCTTACGACGACGTGGACCATTAGTTTTGTCCACTAGCATACCAGTCTCATGCATTTTTGCACAAGCTTGAGTACAGCAGTCGCGTTGGCTTCATTTCGTCGTCCAAAACTTATTATTTTCAAAAAAACGCACTGTTTGGCCTACACAGCACTCACTTTGGAAATAAGTTTTCAATAGTTCCCGACGTTATTCAAGCGTAAAGCGACTCATTTAGTTCCGGGGAGGTATGATACTGATTTTCTGTCAGGATTTCGAGCGGAAAATCGCTCTCGGTGTCAAGTGACCCACGATTTAAAACAAAACCACACGATGGCCCACCCTTTATTTTTGACTAAGGAAATAAAAACATCCTTCTCTCTCTTCTGAGTCATCAGTAAACGTATTTATTTAGTTTTTCTCGGTTTATTTAATTAATTAAAAGTTACAATTGATTGCACGTTACATGAGATTAATTACAATTAAAGTAAAAATATAATTATCTTGAATTTTACAAAACTTCTCCTCTTTCGCATGCATCCCTTATCCAAATGAATTCAATTAAATGTAGATACAAGTGTGTATAATATTTCTGTGGCTATACATATGTACATGCATACATCCATCATCAATCTCAGCTCTCTCAAAACCAAACACATCGCCACAGATACACTATAAGCTTATCAAATATTAAAAGAAAAAATGTAAAAAAAAAAACAACAAAATCGATACAGTTATCATTAACAAGTGATAATGCCAGGGACATAGACTCCTGCTGATTCCTTAGGATTAACTCATTTGGAAATATTTATTTTCTTCTAATTTTCCAAATAAAATATAAATTATACAATTTTTTGAGAAAAAAAACAAAACAAAGGTAAATCCCCCGCAGATATAGTGAATTTTGTAATTATTAACAGTGCCAACGTTTGCATCTTCCTATAGAGTGTATTTTTAAATTTAACATTTAGTTACATTTTGAGGTTTCTTGTATTTGTATTTAGTTTTATATAATTTATGCTTCATTACAGTCAAAAAGTATCTCTTGAAAAATAACTATGCATTAGTTCTATGTTAAGTCCATGTTAACAAATTCGAAGGCGCTTGGGTTTTACATATTTATTCCTGTTTTTTTTTTTTATTTTTTTATTTATTGTTTGGAGTAACATTTATATTTTATTGAATTAGATCTGCATCAGAGTGCTTGTTGCTTTGTAAAATCATTGAATTGGCTATGTCTGTAGGCATTTTGCTTATTATTTTTTTTTTGTGCGCGTTTAAGACGAATCTAGCTCAAACATAGATCTAATTACATTTTTTGTTTTATTTATTTATTTCGTTTCAGTAAAAGATGTAAATAAGTATATAAATATTTTGTTTAAAAAAAAGCATTTAAATGGAGGTAATTTATTTATTTTATATCGTATAGTGTTTGCAATAAAATTACATTACTCTTAAAACAAACCCTGAAATAATGCAATTACAACGCTTGTTATATATTTTTTTTGTTCATTTTTATTTGTAGTATACATGCATTAGAATGAGTGGATTGTACATACAAACAGTTAATATTTAATCTTATGCATATTTTAATATCTTTGCTTCTGTGTTGAGACACTCGTTTCAAAGCTCTTCTGCTCGATGAAGCCGATTCCATTCCCTTCCATCTGCTGTCAGACTTATTTTTTGCGAACTAATTGTGGACGTGGCTGAATAGATTTAAAATACGACGATTGTCAGTGTTGGCTGGGGGCGCATAACTTTATCCTCCGTGCGAGAGAGTACTACTTCGAAAACGAGGGCATTTGACCGTTCAAACATTCAATTAAGGCGTAAATTGTTGGACAAAACTCTAAGACACTGCCTCTGAGGATGGCTTTGACGTTAGTATGATCGTTTAGGTATTTGCTGAAGAGCTATTCATGGAAAGAGTTTTCAAAGCCGAAACTAGGCTATTTCGGGCTGTAACTGGAGAGTTCAAGCATCGGAACCAGAATGCGACACGTCTGTCATCTTCTGCGTGACGGTCTTTCACAAGTTTGTGTGGAGATCTAAGGACCAACACGGGCATGTAGCAAAATACGAAGAGGCCTTACGTAATTTCGCCAACAAGCACTTTCCATTCTCAAGTGAACAACAATTCTCGGCCGACACCATGTGGCGTAATTTGAGAAGATCACTGATGACAGAAACAATCAAAGACTGTAGTAAATATCCGAAAGCAGATGGATATATGACTCGGAATTGCACCATCAGTCTCATAGACCCAAAGACACTTAGCTACTTCCGGGTTGCAAGTTCAAGGTTCCATCGTGGACATGCCTTCTTTCACTCGCACCGCACGAATGTCTTGAGTCACCGACAACGACTCACAAAGTGTAGTTGCCAAACTTCGACTTTTCGTTCGTCTAAAGGCGTGTTGTCAATGGACACGCCAAAATCTTACACGAACGAGACCTTACTTCATCACGACACTTCCCAGAGAACAACTTCGAAACCCTGATCCCGGACAGAGACCTGTGACATGGCCGCACCATACTCTTCGGTAAGGCTCCTGGTAAGATACGCAATTTAACACAGATGGATCCAAGACGGACGATGGCTTAAGAAGTGGCATTTTTCTGAACAAATTCGTTCGTCTACGCAATCACTGCAGCGTTTTCCAAGCGGAAATTAGCGTAGCCCTCTCCTGGCTAAGATGGAACGTGATTTTCGCCCGCAATATTTGCACGGATAGCCAAGCAAATCCCTGGCATCACTCTCTATAAACTCTTAAGCAGTAATCGACTGGCACGCATCTCTTAACGGTTCAACATTCAGAGACACAAATGAATTCCAGAAAAACAAGTCAAAATTGTCAACATTCGCCTGTGCTGGGTTATAGGCCACAGGAACATCCGGGGGCTTCAGAGCCGAAGAGTTCGCTAAATGCGCCACTAGACCGCCAGTTGAGGGAATCACTAGTAACATGGGTACCCCAATAGGTTCAAGCTACACCCCAATAACTTCTACACACAAACAAATTAATTCAAGATGGTCGACAGGGACCACTTGTCGAAGCTCAACACAAATCTGGCCTCATCTCGATCCAAAAAGATCAAGAAGCCTGATCTCCCTAAAGAGATCTAAGTACTGCAGTGGGAGTAGTCACCGGACACTGTCTAGTAGGCATTCAAAGGACAAAGCCTATTCTCTAACGACCTCTGTAGAAGCTGCCTAGACGAGGATGTGGAGAAAAACAAAAGCAACCTTCTCTGTAACTGTCCTGTACTTGCCTCAACTAGAAAGGCCCCAACTTCAATGATAGTCTAAACGACTCTAGTAAAATACCGGTCAACGCACAAGTGAAATCGGTTGACGAAAATTGGTTAGCTGTCATAATCTCGGCAAAACTCTCTCTCTTAACTGAAACAGCCACGTGGCGCTACAATTGGCCTATTTTGCCTAAGTGCATTAATGCCACTACCTACTCCAACTTGGAGTCGACATAAAACTGAACATCTTTCGTACTCGTGCTAAAACAAGGACGTACAACACGGGTGGTTGCTGGGAGAACTAGGCTTAAGGGCACGCAATAAAGCCGTGCTGCCAGTATTTTGAAATAAAATTTACTCCACGGCTGCAGAAAAAAAAGCTAAAAATTGAGCGCTTTCACTAACTAATCCGTGCGAAATATATTTGAAAACAGAAAGGTTCTAAAGGACATTCTCTTGGAAGAAATTTTACCAAACCAATAAAATGGGACTTCAAAACTTATCACGAACTGGCATCACTGACGACACAGGTATGATACAGCTTCCGTTGACTTAGTTACATTCCTTCCAACTTTTGGAAAGGATGGTCTCAAAAGACTGAAATCTGAACTTCAATCGTTCCTTAAATCGACAAGTTTATTTTCCATTCCCCGAGAAGAGTGATAAGCGTTACGAACTGCCATTAATTTTTTTATAAATATACACGAAAATCTGTCTGTCTGAATTAAACTGAACACAAAAACTTTATTAAACTCTTTTTTTGAGAATTTAGGTCACATTTTCGCATGCACATCAACAATTACTTTGCAATTTATTTCCTTGGAGACATTCTGAGACACAAATGGGTCTCAGAAAAACAAGTCAAAATTGTCTCATCGCGTGATTGGAACCACTTATGCGGGCTATGTCAAAAGTTAACACCATTGCTAAGGTTTTGGCTTCACGTGTCATTATGCATATTTCCTCGACTTCATCCAATGCGTCGTCATAATTCACTCCTCATTCGTTTTTCCCCCGAAAAGTACATTTCCTTGCGTCGTTCATTCATTTTTAAGCCGGGGCGGTTTCAGTTGGTCAAAGTGAGTCGATATCCGTGTAGTGGATTTTTACCAATTAGGCGTGTATTCATATTATGCGACAGCATAAAGCACTCGTTAAATAAACGAATTCATGAGGAAAATTCTGGGCTCTAATGCGAAAGTAAACATATTTGGTCCTGCTTGCTAGGAGGGTGAATGGGGCAGAAGACACGACCGCCAATTAGCCGTAAAAATAACTAAGATTACCCGATCATATCGACCGCATGAGTGTTCATATATATACTTCAATACGTCATTTCCTTAGCATTTGAATCCAAGCCACCTAGTTCGAGAACAAACGAGAAAGACGAAGAAATTATCGCCGACACAAGGCAAGTTAGTCTGCAGCCTGAAAGCAGTGTGCCTAGGTGCTTCAAGGATAGATGGCCTTGGATCCCCTATGATTCTCTTGGAGTAAGATATCTCTTCCTAGTGATGGATTAACTCAAAAAGTTGAACAGCTGAAGTGAACACACAATTCGCTTTCGGCACGTGAACATAGTTTATTTTTGCAACTGACTTGTACTGGACAGTTCTATACCTACAGTTGGAGTTCGGTATTGGTTCTGTTTCTAATGAGACGGTCATTGTGGCACTCGATCTACTTGATCTTCTCGTTGCAAATAATCCGGCACCTGTCTTAACTGACACCACCTTTATTCCGACAAGTCCTAGACTCATTACGTGACTCGGGTGTGCGTACAATTTATTTCGGAAAATCTTCGTTAATGTGTGTCTAAACAGGTTGCTACTAATTCAGGCCACAACGAACTGTGCTCTCTATTCTGTTGTCCAGCCTTATTAAATTCCACATACATTGTACGATTTATAGTACACTTTGAATTGTAATTTGCCGAATTATTAGAAATTCTGTTTCAAATAGTTCCGAACTACAGGGAGTCTGGGGCAGTACTCTATAGAGCGACAAATTTAATAAACCGTCACTCTCGTGCAGCTCGATCTGCTTCAATTCCTACTCAGGTTTGCTAGGTTTAATAAAGTTTCAGTTTGGTACATCACTTGCCTCTTCTCTTTCAATTTATGATACGTGAATCAGGAACAAAAATCCTGGTAGAGGGTGGAAGACGGGGTTACATATCTCCAAACACCATCGGGCCATATTGTGCCTTTCAAATGAATTGGTTTCTATTAGACGTGGGCTACGTTGCGATTAAATATTCTCAGGTTCAACTGTGATTGCGATCTTAAGTTGTTAATTCAAACTTAGAATACTGTTGTGTGGCTCTTCCCTGTCCAAAAACTCATACCAAATTCCGCTCTTTTAAGTCAATCATTTTGAATTGTATGGACAGTCATAACTCAGTGTACATTACATGAGATCTCAATAAAACCATTACTCCGTGTTCCGACTACTCATTTCCATTGTTTGCTGCCCCACGACGCACATTCTGATGCACATTCCTACCTTAATCATATGTATGAAGTTCAAACTTCTACCACTGTTACCGTAAAAAAAACGCTCCAAGTCAAAACAAATATGAAAGGCACCCTAATCAGCATACTCAGATCAATTCATTCGCATTTGCCACACTTCATGATGTCAGACATGACTTTGAACATGAATTCGTTTGAGTGAATCAATATGAATTCAAACCGTGGTTGTGATCATGATATAATAGCAACTCAATCAGCATTCACAGTTAAGCCACAGTCCATCACAGGCTGTGAGTGTGATTTTCCGATCACTGCGAAAAAAACGCAGCTAGTAATTTTTTGCTCAAGTCTAGTTATGTATAAGCCAATTCGCAAATATTTCTTTGTATTCCTTCGGAGGACTAGAACGTTAATGGGCAGCACCGATACAGCTTAGCTTCTTTGTCATTATTGAGTGTAGACTCAGTTCATAAACTGGACCTCCATTAGGTAGGCCTTAAATTTGACACAATTTGTATCTTCTCTCACATCAATATTCTTCTTATTTAGCAATTTCGGAATTAGTACCAATGAGCTGCAATAAGTTGTTGTGCTGATTGTTTAAGTCTATTAATGATTCCATGCAACAACCGCCTTTCATCGCCTTTTCTGCAAGTGGTTTCTTTCCTAACGATGCAATCGGGAACCTGAGAAACGCAATCGCCGGACAACGCTCACCTTCAACGCGCTAAATCTGCTAAGCGAGCAGAACTTAGCAACGACACATCTACCAACGAGATGCATGGATACTACCCTTCGCAGCGATAGCAATCATCATCGAGGCCAAATCGGCTACCACACCATCACCCCATCGCAAGAGGACCAACATGGACACATGGATTTGAAGTGAGCCACCCGATGTAAGCACTGGACATTGTAGGGCATACTGGGTGGGCCATCTAGTGGTTTTTTTTTTTCATTCATATGTTAGTTTGACACTGTCAACTGTTTCCCGCTCGAAATCTTGACAGAAAGTCAGTATCATACCTCCGGCGAACGAAATGAGTCACTTTACGTGTGAACAACTTTGGGAAATATTGACGACTTATGTATTTCCAGAGTGAGTGCTGTGTAGCCCAAACAGTGCGTTTTTTGAAAAGAAGAAGTCTTGGCCGAAATGGAGCACTTGCCGCGACTGATGTGCGGAAGTTTGTGCAAAAAGTTCATGAGACTGGTATCCTAGTCACCACTCATGGTCCCCGTCGTCGTTCGGTGCGCACAGGACAAAATGTAACTGCTGTGGCCTTGTTCGAAAATGAGGCTGGGGGAACAACGTTTCGGTCACCGGTCGGCGCTGCAGAGTCATGTTAACCGACTTTATTTTTTTTGCTGAAATTGAAGACATGGATTTTGACGACCTATAGTTTATGCAGGATGGCGCGCCATGACACACAACCCATGTCACAGTCGATCTTTTGCGCACCAAATTCCCAAAATAGTGTTTTCAGCCGTCTTGGCGATGTTAATTGGCCGCCTGGGAGCTTCGATTTGATCCCCTTTTTTGTGGGGAACCGTGAATGGCATATTCTGACAACAATCCGGAAACGATTCAAGCACTTAAAGCCAATATTATCAAAAAAATCCGTGAACAACAGCCCGAAACCATCAACAAAGTCTTGGAAAATTGAGGTGACAGTATACGCTACTGAGAACCCAGCCGAGGCAGCCACTTGAACAACGTTGTATTTCATAATTAATGCGAATGTTTGTTCTTACTAATAAAGCCATAAAACATGGACAACATTTAGTTTTGTTCATTTTATTGCATTTTTAAAAAGAAACTTATATTCGGCCCACCCTATACTCAAACTGGCACGCAAGCCACTCTAACCCTGCCACCAACTCCCAAACCCATTGCACAACAAATCCCCACCAGCCAACAGCAACAAAATGAAAAAAAGAATCCATTTAAAATTTTTTAAAATAAAAATAATAATTTCCCTTTTCGTATATTTCTCGTGTCTAGCTACATAAGGCAGAATCGATGGACGGTAGATCTTCACAAATTTACCAAAAAAGCAACAAAAAAAAAAAACTCGAAACAAATCTTCAAGAGTTTCGGACACAAATCGGTTCTTAAAAATAATGTAATCCCCTTACAACTGCGCTGTCGCCTCCTCCGCGCCGAGATACAAAAAATAAAACCCATTCAGATGGTTGTTCGGTTGGGTGAATGTGTAAACAGAAAACCGCCGGGCGAAACTAAATCTCTCAGCCTTTGTTGCACACCCGTACAAAATGTGTGCGCTCCTCTGCTCCGGTCCGTCCAGGCACGCCAGTTAACTTATCCTAGTTACATGTTGAAAAATAAATTGAAAATCTGTCTCCCTCTGCTGCCCAGCTCCAACTGCGCGCCCGATTAGTGGGGACGAAGGACATTTGCGAGGAAGTCGCCGACGATATTGCCGCGAGGAGTGTAATTACAAACAACCACCACCTTGCCCTTGCGTGTCTTGGCTACGCCGACGCCCAGCTCGGTTGTTGACTTCCAGACCATTTGGGTGAAGTGTCCGGCACGGAAGACCCCCTTCGGTTCGACCAGATAATTGTGGTCCTTGTGCTCCTCGTACCACGAGCGACACACATCCTTGGGGCTGGCCTTTGCATTGCGGTCCGACGACCACAGGCAGTAGATGTTCTCGCCGTGTGTGCAGTGCGGACGGTACGCGAAGCGGTCCTCCCGTGCCAGGGTCTCAGCCCAGTCCTGTGAAAGTTGGCAGAGGTCGTGATTTATTCTGCAAGCAAAAACGGAAGGAAATGGTCATTATCGTCCCATCTGGTGGGATGGGGGTGTTATTTGAACTTACTTCAGAGCTGGAACTCCGTGCTTCCTTCGGTAGTTGTTGTGACAGCGCAGCACCTTGGTCACGAAGTCGCTCATCTCGTCACTGTATCCGCTGGAGGACAACGAGGTATCTGTTGATTCTGAGATTTTGTCGACGATTATCTTGGGCGTCAGCGGGAAGCCGCCAATTGGCGGCACGTTCTCGGCGAAGCTGCCGATGAAGTTGCCCGGCGGGTCGTAGTTGCACACGACCACCACCTGGCCGGTCTTGCTGCGTGCCTGGCCCACGCCCAGTTCCCTGCTGTCATTCCAGACCACCTGCGTGAAGTGGCCGGTTCGTAGAGTAGTTGGCTCCTTGCCGAAGATGTGGTTCTCGCCCTCGCTGTACCTGAAATGCACGAACACCCCTTTTCACAGACGGTCACAGATTGAGAAAGGCGACTAGCTTACCAATGCTCCACAGGCTCACGGCCGTCGACGATCGCACCGC
This sequence comes from Eristalis pertinax, assembly GCA_907269125.1. NCBI lineage: Eukaryota > Metazoa > Arthropoda > Insecta > Diptera > Syrphidae > Eristalis > Eristalis pertinax. The sequence continues at coordinate 59,946,785 of OU026148.1, read as the reverse complement.
TCGGGGCGGAGCTCCAACTACAGAAAATGTTCTCGCCGTACGGCGAGTTGCTGCGATGTGTCGGGTTGGCCCGGTTGGCCAGGTTCATGGCCCATTCCTCGGCGAATTTGCAGAGTCTCTTGTTGAGCTTGAGCACCGGCACGCCGTGCTTTGTCCGGAACTCGTTGTGCGCCCGCAGGCAGTCCAGCTCGAACTCGCCGTAGCCGCGCTTCATGCTCAACGGTGACGGGGACTTCTGCCGGAGACTCAGCTGGGATTTGCTCGTGCCGTTGCTGAACGACACCGAACGGCGCTCGTTGAAGCACACATCGTTTGTGGACACTGTCAGCGACTGGGCCTCGCTGTGCGGTGTAACGCTGCGACGCATCAGTCGCACCACACTCGGCGACTTGCGCACGTCCGCCGTGGAGTTGTAGTCCCTCCGCTCTTTGGTTATCACCGTCCGGTCCGGCTTGTGACCTTTGTATGTCTGAATTGTCTCGAACGTGACGATCTCGCATTGTGGATCCTGAAATGAAAAAAAAAACCAGACGTCTTAATTAATCGAAACAATGTGACTGCAGCCGTCCTAATTATCGACGATGCTTTAGTCGGCTTTGGGGCAATGCCAAGTGGGCTAATTACAAAGTGCATACGGGTGTGTGGGGGAAGTGCAAAGAGGTATCTGCTTGGGTTGTGTCAAATGCTGACCCACTTTTGGCAATCGGCAGATAAACAGCATGCACGTGTGCCATTTGCGAACATTTGAACATTGCGGTCAGTTGCGACACTGCAGTGCTTGCGTTGATTCTCTCTGTTTACGGATGCTATTCTCTTGATTTTGACCAACATCCGGTTGGCTGCTGCAGTGCGACGCGAAAAGGCCGGCTCACTGGGTGGGAATGGGGTCAGCTGGGTAAGCATTTATTTCACAGAGAAGCAGTTAAACTACGTCCCACACGTCGGGTGGGAGAAGGAGAGACACGGGGAGATGTGAATTGACTGAAATTGAATAAAGCTCATCTTGAGTGCTTGCCATTAGCAATGACTGTCGTACACCAAGCTTGGGGTGTGGAATGAGCGAAGGGTCCATTGCTGCTCGTTCAGATGAGCGTTCGTTTTCTGCCCTGTTAAATGGCACATTACATCACATGAAAGACAAAATGAAGTCCTGGCTCAAAGTCAAACATTCTACAAGGCGCTTATTCATTTAGTGCTCTACGGACCAACTCGACAAAACTCACTCTACTCAATATCAAAGAATATTGGGCAGTGTAACCGTGTAAAGGGTGTTTTTTTTTAGAGATATAGAATTTAAGTTGGCAACACTATTTTAACTTGTAGCCATTTTGTCAGTTGTCAAGTGATTTATTTTTAGTTTTGTATTGGATTGACGCCTGAACAAAGCTTCCAAATTGTGCAAATTTTTTTTTGAAAATCATGGTTCTGTTCGAAAAGTTCTCACTTTTGGTTGAATGGATACGTGAATAAACAAAACTGCCACATTTGGAGTGATGATAATCCTCAAGTGTGTGTTGAGACATCGTTATATCCACAAAAACTGACTGTTTGGTGTGCCCTATGGGTTGGTGGAATAATTGGTCCCTACTTCCTTAAAAACGATGCTTGCCAGAACGTTAGACTCAATGGTAACCGCTATAGAGCGATGATTACTGACTTTTTCGCTCATCAATTGAACAATCATGATGTGCAGCAGCTGTGGTTTCAAGAAGACGGGGCAACATGTCACACAGCTCGTGCCACAATTGATTTATTGAAGGAAACAAGTTTGGTAACCGCATAATTGGCCTCCAAGATCGTGCGATTTAACGCCGCCTGACTATTTTCTGTGGGGATATTTGAAGTCGTCTACCGATAAGGTCGAAACGATGGACCACTTGGAGGACAACATTCCCAGCTATTATTTTGCCGATATACGGCCAGAAATGTTGGAAAAAGTCATCCAGATTAGACTACGTTCGAGCCAGCCATAGCGGTCATATGCCAGAAATCATATTTAAATTCTAATGCCAGAATAAAGTAAATTTCACGTCAATTTAAAAAAATCATTTTTGTTTTATTCCAATTCAAAGCTCTATACCTCTAAAAAAAACACCCTTTACATAGCAAACCATCGTTGAAATGGAATGGTGAACATCTGAATTTCACGGTCCGCTAGGATCGAGAACCTGTCCCAGCCTCCTGCAATAAATTTGTTCAACTTAACGTAGTCTGTAGTTTACCATCCACCCTAAGCACGCCGGGGCATGTCCTCCAACGATCACTTAACCATGCGTCCTTGCGACACATCGCCCTTTCTAATCACTTGTTGTTGAATTGCTACTCAAACCAATAACTTGCGGCATGCTCTCAGTTCTCAGTTCTCAGTTGGGCGTCAGCTAATTGGAAAGGAAACTGGAACTTTTAATTCAACCGGAATTCAATTTATTCATAAAAAGCAATTTGGTCGCGAATCAACTTGCGCTGAACTGGTTTAGAATCAGGATTAAGTGCAGAAAAGAATACCGCCCGATGATCGAATGGCAAATGGCAAACCATCAATAGTGTTTGTTCTTTTCAGAATCCACGATATTTGTTCGTCGCGGATTAGTTTTCAGAACAGAAAAATGCTGGAACTGGAAAAAAACAAGAGACAGAGGCGCACCAGCTTCTTCACTGGCCAGCAGAAGGAAATCAGACTATGGGTCATTATTGGGTGACATCTACCCCCGCTCTGGCAGCCCTAATAAGCGGTTGTTCAACTTCAATGGGTACACGCGTGCGGGTGGGAAGTGAGAACAACAAAGGCAAAGACAAAAGTTGTCCATCAACATTCACAAAATCGCAAGCGCTTCGCAAAAACACGCTAATTTAGGCGGCGACAATGCAAATGAAATGCCACCTATCCTCCCGACCATGCCCAGCACAAGCTTCGGCAGAATTTCGTTCTAAAATCCCCAGCCGCCGTCGCGTCGTCCGTGTCCACATCTGGCCGCGATTACCATAGTGGAGCGACTTCGATCGGTCGAGATAACGCGGATAAGATAAACGGTTTCTAGTTAAATCAGGCTCAACGCCAAGCCAATCTGCATACATTTTCATAAACGAACCATCTATTCATTTGAATGGACCTCTAAACGTTTGTTTAACTGTTGTCCGCTTCACACACTCAACCACACACTCATAGACGACGCGGTCAATTTCCATTTCAAATTCGAATTCGACGACGGCCTGCCGGTCGTTCATCATCTTTGACCGGTGGGGACGAGCTTTCAAATTCGCATGCAAAACCCGCTCCAGATTCCACGGATTTGGCGGGTTGCATGGGAAAGCTCAAACCAATCACTTTTACTTGAATTGTTCTGTTCCGTGGTGTACGCGCACAGTCGTGCATTACCTCACAGAACCGTATGCAAATCCGTCGCTCTTACGAGCCGGCTTTCAACAGGTTCTGGCTGGCGGTGACGGTGACGGCGACCGAGGCTTGTCGACTGGTTGCCAGCCTCGCCGCTTCTTACAAAAGCGATGACGCAAGGAAAGGTCAGGCCGGAGGTCTAGCTAGACATGAGAGAATTGTATGCGGAATCGCTGAGAGGTTTCGCGCCGCACTGCCGCTCACAATTGGATTACACTATGAGCCCGCGTGTTGTTTCGTTTGCCCGAGGCACCCCTTTATGGTTGCATATTCGAGCGCGGTGTCCTTGGACTAGCGTCTGACCTTGTCCTGACATCAATATGACGTGTAGTGTTGAACCGAATTCGAACTCTGAATGGGGGATGGTGGCTGGCAGCACTTGCTAATGACCGCTTTATTGTGATATCGATTTTCGATGAATTCCACTCAAAGTGTGGCCACAGTGCTGTCGACAATTCATGCAATTATGCTGGGGCGCGAATGTGTCATGTAAGTGTGCACGAAACCGTTCAAATGCCGTTTTGCATTCTTGTTGCTTGCACTGGCGCCCGGGTAAAGGCACGCGAGTGTCAACGAATTGTAAGCTTGTTTGTCGGTAATTGATCTCGTCGCAGATTCCAGAGTAGAGTTTTTTCTCTTTTCTATATTTCTCAGGCATCAGAACTTGGTTTCTATCGTCAGTTGTCCATTCGCATCCCAGGAAGCTTCTGAATCCATTTGATCATTGTTTCAGCTCACGCGCCATCTTCTGTTTCCCTGGCTCGTGCGTTTTTCTCCAGAGAACCCGGGTCTTTTACCCATCTTTCGTTGGAGCGTTGCACTGTAGGCTTCCAGCTTCGTTACGTGTGCCTGCCATCGTTGCCAAACCTGGTGGATTCTCTGGTGGTGTCGTACATCAGCACCAACGCATCCAATCTTCTTCAATTGTTCGTGCAGGTGGCCTCGAACTTATAGACAGTTTCTGGGAGACACGATCGTCAAATATCGAGCAGTTTGCTGCGACAGTAGCTTTCCGACGTCAAGCCGTGGTGTTCGCCGTCGACTCCGTCGTTCTCTCGATACCCGCAAATCATTGATCCGTCTGGTTGACGGTTAATTGATCCCCTGTTGAAGTGAGGAAACCGCGTGCTTGCTACAGAGAGATACTGCCCCGTGATATCCATCAGACTGAGTCCTGCCTAAGATCTGGTGTCGCGCAGGGCGTGCTCCCTGATGACTCTGGCAAAGATGTCCAGCTTACCAAGATCAAACAAAATCAATGGTTTAGTGTCGAGAATGGACAGAGGACATTGAACGTATGTCCTCTCAACGAGATCATAGAAGTTTCTCTTGCTGTTGTCATGCTAGTTCTCTATAAGAGCGGCAACGCAAATCAGGCTTGATGTGGATGACTATGAGGCGCTCGATTTTACAATCACATCTTTGCAGGCTGTTTGTCCAAGTGTGCCTCGAACAACATCCAAATAAGCGCCAGTCCCTGTTGCTCTCGCCAGAGTTGTTCATCCACTTATTGCCCGACCCATGCCGCCGCACATCCTGGATTGCGTCGATTCTTCTGATGCACGTGGCCTGTTAAACGCAGAACCGAAAATCGTTATCATCTGTCCAGCTTGCCCGTCCATATCCGAGCACATCAAATGGGGTTTCGCGCCCATTTCTCCAATCACGCAACTAGAGATGTAACCAAATAAGGTCGATGTCTTTCCCTCCGCCCGGTGAATCGTCCTCGCCCGACACTTTAACTCATCCACACATGAAAAGTGAAATTGACAGGAAGTAAAATTCACCTTTCAAAATCACATTCGATTCTGATTCGAATTGAAAATGTTGAACTTGAAGACATCACGCACTCCCCCTAATCACGCACCAACTGCAGCAGCGCTGCCGGCAAAGATGAAATGCACACACACTGAGTCAGCAGTACTGACATCATTCGCGCGGCCCGGTCCATTATCAAATCAGTTCAAATTATGAAACAGCCATTTATTCAATTACTGCATGACACGTCAGCCGGAGCGGAGAGCACCAAGTGATGCAATCGGCGCGGCGGCGCTCCATTCGGATTGACCTGAAAATGCCAACATTGTCGATGCTGACTCTCGCTTCTGCATAATTCGATGAGCAGCAACAGAAGCAGCAACAGCGGCAGCAAGTGCGCATATTTCTTCGCGCCTTCAGCCTTGAACGGAGCTCTTTCGTTAGCGTCAATCAGTGATCTATGTTCGATTGCGCAAAACAACAGAACGCCGCCGCAGTGTGGGAAGGCAATTTATGCTTCGATTGATTGCAAATTATTTCGTCAAGACGAGCACCTTTCCCGTTGCCACAGTCGACGGCTGTGACCGTTCCCACAAATCAATTACCCAATCGATCTTGCAACCCCCGATCGGGCTGATTCCGGCGAGGTGTGAATGCCAGTCGGTCGGTGACGGGCGTTAGCTCATGATCAATTCGTTCCACTGGCCGAAGTCGCCAGAGGTCGCGAGCTCAATGACGCCAGGCTGACCGCCGGCTCACTGGAGCTCCGACGACGAGTATGTGACAGAGTGAATCGCTGTCCTTAATTGCAGCTAAAACACTTTTTAATTAACGCTCATTGTCTCAGAGGGGTGCTGGGGAGGGGGGGGGGGGACACGAAGACGGGTGCGCCGCAACTGATGCAACCCGGATTGCGTAACAGCGACTGAGACCGATGGTGTGTGGATAGGCGACATTAGATGCAATTTTGCATTGTTCCCTCGGAAGTGCTCCGCGCTGGGGGGAGCACAATTAATGGGCACTTAGTGCTTGCACTCGTGTAGGGGTGGCTGTGGCACGAGAGCTGTAGGGGTGGCCTAATGCACGCTGATGCTGTGCGGGGTGCTGCCGGTGTGGGTGAACAGATTGACTTGAGTTATTAGCGTCGCCGTGCTAAACTGCCACCTGCGCGGGGGGCACTCAACAAAAAAAGAAAACAAACACAATTGACAAGATAATTTAGCTTGGGAACGATCGCATGCTGCTCGGTTGTATAACACGGGGGCATGGGAACGGCTCGGAAACTGGCTCCGACGTGGGGCGTCGATCGATTGTTTCACGGGCAATTTTTGCACTGCGCAACTGAAGGCTCTGTGCGACGGTGATTACAGCACTTGGGCGACACTTTCTTCAACTTCCGCCGCTTTGGTCGTTCGACTTGCAAAGTCACCTCAAGTGAAAAGGTTTACAGTCACTTATGACTGGAGTGGAGGGTCTTGGTTGGGTGTGCGTACTTGCAATGAAAGAGTGAAGTTTCCCGGTCATCCAGTCTGGCTTCATGTTGGGCGCCATTTGATGCTAGTCACAAGAACGGACTCCCAAGCATGTCGCGTATTACCCCACCACGCCAAATCTGCCCCCAGCGTGGTTGCAACAATGTCACAGTCAATGTGAAATCCAATCCAGATCCGTGTTTTCATTGCCAGAGGATGATATCATATCAGATTCATTTAGGACCCAGCACATCGCCATCTCCAATGGCACGGCACTAAGTGTGTCTTGATTTTAAACAAGTACTGACAAGCGATGATGTCAATTTCCATTCAAATTGATATGTAAATATGACCACTCGGACGCGGAGTTCTGAGAATCACAATTGCACTGCGTGGTGTGCGAAAAATGAGACCGAGTGACATGGTGTGATGTGTTTATACAAACAAGGCACAAGCAAATCGGGAGCAAAGAAAACCGAATGTTCTTGAGGCCGCAGTCTGTTTCTGGTTCTGAGGAAAGTGATGTCACTCGCTGTTGTGTGCGAGGGTGAGGTTGGTTAGCTCCTTTCCATCTTTCACCCAAGAGCTTCGACCGACGTTGATAAGGAGTTTCGACCCTTCAATGACTCCATGGGTGTACAACCACCCTTTTTCGAATATTTACCCCCTTTCGGTTACCAAATGTAGGACATTTACCCAGTAATTGCGCCACCTATTGCCTTATTCAAGTACTTACGTAAAAAATGACTCAATTCAGGCGAGTCTTTTTAAGCAGGAGGCTGCGATCACGAATGATCAAGACATCCCTAGACGATCTATGCTGCACCCTGAAGGTGAACAGAGGGACACCGCAAGGAGGAGTAGTCCCATCTCTCCTATGAATCCTAGTGGTTGACGAAATCATAAAGACGTTGGATAAGGATTCATAGTAGTCGCGTATGCGGAGGATGTGGCCTCATCCTCATTTCAGGGAAGTTTCCTACAGCGCGTGTCAGTCATGGACTAAGGCTAGTTAATAACTGAACGCAGACCCGAGGGCTGAACATCAACCCAAGTAAGACCAAATTGTTGCTCTTTAACAAAAAGCGGAGGATTCCTGAGTTCATACCGACTATCTACCGTCAACCCTATCCCATGAGAAGATATTCTATCAACGTTTTCCGAGCCGGGAACAATGGCATGGTCAAGTGGTAGGAGCAGAGGAGGATATCGCCCTATGCACTGACGGCTCAAAGACGAGCTGTGGTACAAATGCAGGGGTATTCTGTGACCTCTTCGAGCAGCGTTTTTCAAGCTGAAGTGGCTGTAATACACGAGGCAGCACTCGGATCAAATAGATCACCACCTGCTCTGATAGTCAAGCGCCAGTAAGGGCCACTGCACCAGACATCATGACGTCGAAGCTGGTTAGACTATGCGGACCGGGGCATACTGGGAGCCATGGTAATGAAAAGGCAGACAAATTGGTGCGGAGCTGTGGGAATCTCGGGCAATCCTTTATGCGCACACACTGCTCGGGTCCATGAGGAAAAACCTAGAAGACGAAGCCCTGAATGGAGCTAGAACTCGCCAGCTTCATCTGAGTATTGGAGCTACAGCAGGAGCTCTACGGCCGATGCTGAGCAAGAAGAGATCAACATCATTGATCGGCTTTAGTTTGCAATATGAGTCCTTACCGGGCTCTGTGCCATGCAATGTAACTAAACACACTGCACAACGACTTATGCAGAAGCTACAGAAATGAGGAAGAAACAGAATCAATCCAACATCTGATCTGCGAATGCCCAGCTCTAGAAACTAAAAGAAGACCGCTTCTAGGCAAGGACTTGTTCAGGGGTCGACACTCCTTAGCACAGACACAATGGACCACACGATACGTTGGTCTAAGTGAGCCACGGCCACAGAGTCGTAACCTACTCAAGTTCTTCTCAGAGCCGCGCCTCCATGGAGCGCCTGAGCCGAAGCCAGTACTGCCCTCCACCCTTAATGGTCCGGGACACGCTGCGTGAAGCCATCAAGGCCAAGTTGACTTATGTCCGCTATCACATGGAGGTTCAGGCATACTGTCTTAACCGGTGCGAGTGATAATCATGCTTCACATATGTATGCCTGGGATGTCTATGTGGTCTGGCGCCCAACACTGTCGAACAGTAAACTCCTCCAGTGACTGGTTCCAATGGCTGATGGGGATCATGCTAATATCACGAGCGGGGATATATGTGTGTGGACTGTGTCCTGCGAAATGCGGTGATCTTCGTCTGAGAACGTGGTCAGCGAATATTTTCTACAGGCGAAGATCGAGTTGTTTGGAAAAGACACCACTCACAAGATGTGGTTGCTGCCTGTCCTCCCCAAGATTCTTATCGGGACAAGGCGAGGGTAGAATGTGATCGATGGATCATTCCATTTAATTCGTTAACCTTTTTGGCAGACAGGAAGGAGCACTTCTCCCGATCTGCAACGAGCTGCACTAGCAACACCTCCCAAGGGTGCCTGTTCTCCATTAAGACGCTATTTGTGGAATTTACCCTTGCTTCGAGGTCGTCAATCGTGTCATTTCAAGTTATAAGCAACATCGTACACTTTGTCCCAGTTTACCTTAAACCAGCTCATTTCGCCCGCTCATTACAGATCGCGGAAGCCTCTAGAATGCCATTCTGGGACCGATCGATAATATCGATCTCATTTGTATAGACAGCAGCTGCAATGATCCTCAGTCTTTTCCAGCATTTGTCGAAGTGTCGATACTGTGCCTGAAGGGCACTTGTCACTACTGATTAGTGAGATCTCAAAAGCTGTCTTAATTCGACAGAATTCAACTTCAAATCCCCTGAAGTTGTCTTCATGGCATCATGAACCACCATCGCCTCTAGTCACCTTATCGATTGACTGTAGGAACAAGCTCTCCAAAATGAAAGCCGTCATCTCAAGAACTTTTGCCCCCCATTGGGCTTCACTCTAGTTCCTTAACAATCTCCCCTCTGCACAGCGCCTCCTATCTCAGGCCCTTCCTTATAATTTGTGTCTGAAATGTCTTTAATCTTCTTTACGACATTCAGCACGTGTGCACGGACAACATCTGCACTCCCAACCGCACCAGGAAGTGCACACGTGCCCTGTGCAGTCGGTGCATCCAAAGCAAATAGTTAAACCATTTAACGTCCCCATCTATAGCCAGCAGCCAGTTAGCTTGAAGCGAGCGCACAAATCCCCTGTGTTCGCTCGGTTGCAGGTAAACAAATAAAACGACTCGTTGAAGGGTCGTAAACTGGCCAAACCTCAAACAGTTGCTGCCAACGTCCCGCCCGAACTGCATTCGAATTCCCGGTAAATACATCAGCAGAAGAAACATCATTGCACGGGGGGGAATGCAAAACAGACCCCCAAGCCCGACTGCCCCCTGCCTCTTGAACGACCTCGTCAAACATCCATCGCGCCCCACCTCAGCCAACGCTCCGTGTGTGTAAACTGTTCGCGCAGCGTACGTTCGTCTATTGGCGGCAAAACAAAAAAACACGTGCTTAACGTTTTCCCACAAGTGGCTGAGATAATTATTTTGACAGCCGGAGCCGGAGAGAAGGCAAGGCAACGACATCGACGCCGGTGGCGACCGGAGGCTTACGACAGAGCTCTGGGATCGCGATCAATTGATGCTTTATGGCGGATTGTTGATTGATTTCGTTGTTAATTTGCTTCGCAGCGACGTTTGTTGGACACACAATGGGAGTTCGGTTGGCTTCCGCACACCGGAAGATGGCACAAAGTCGATGTTTGTTATTCCTAATGAATGCGCTGTTGTCGCGGCGTGCCGTTGTTCAACAGATACGGCGTATCTTCATTAATTTGAAAATGTGTTCACTGCGGAACGGCGAGGCATGCAGCGCAAGCTAGAGATAAGTAATTTCGCTGACGGGTGAGGCTGGCGATAGGGTGACACCATCCGCGCGGACTGTGTTGATATGTGTCCAGTTGGCGGCGGTAGGGAGCTGGTGTGAGATTAGGAAGAAGCGTCGACTGAAGAGAGGGAGGAGTGGGATTGGGAAGAAGGGAGGTGAACTGGGCACTGGTATTCGAACGGCCCGACCCAGTGTTCACGGACGCAGGGCAATAAAGACTTATTTTGGCAGCCACGTGGACAAGAATACCAATGCTCCAGCTATGATGTACTCCAAGTTCCAGCCACAAGCTTTGAGAAGGAGAAGTGCAAAGACCAAGAGCAGACAAGAGATGCAAGACGGCTCGGTCTAGATGGTTGGAGGAAGGTCAGACCGTGCCAGGGGCAGGTCCAGGCCCATAAAGGAAAGGACCTCCATACTCATATGTCGTCTGTGTATATGTGTCGAAGAGTCTGACTGACATTTTGCCTTCGCCGCTGTCGGCATGGTGCCTACATTCTAGCTAAGCTCCAATGATGACTGTGACACCGTCGCAATTGCCTATAATTAGCATGCCCTTGAAGAAAGTAAACCACCATCTCTCGTATACTCGTAAACCAAGCCGTTTGAGATAAAGGTCTTTACAACTTACGGCCCAACCGCCAACTAACTTCACAGCCAGCACTGCAGTAGAGTCATTCGTCAGGTGTTCGTTTAATAGGCTCCAAGTCATTTGACTCCAAGCAAATATTCCGAAAAACCGCTTTAGACTTGCGTGTTTATGGGTAATTTTAGCGGCTCACATTGGCCATGTAAATGACCTTAAAAGTCCGTAACAAGCGACTGCATCCCACCGGCACATGCTCAAGGACTTTGTGGGAACACTTTAAGGAAAAATCGATGAATCCTGTGTCATCGTTTTTAGACCGAGGGTGTACTGATTTAAGGGAGTTAACCCATATTCGCTGGATAGTCTGCAGTTGAAAACAGATTGTCTGCATTTCATCCATAGGGAACTTCTGTTGACTGAGCAGTTGAGTGAATAATTTCACTCCATTATTCGTCATCCGTAAGGAACGTGTCTCGATTTAGGACAAATTCGCTGTACAACAAAATTTCAATATTTGCAGCTTCTCAACGCTTGGCTACAAAGATACTCGACGAATTATCCGCTGACCTGTGTAAGCCCTCGTCAGCTATGTAAACTATGCCTCTGGGATAGGGGTTCGAATTTACCAGAAGTAAGGCATGGCTGTCGTAAGAGGCGACTACAATCCCTGAGCTGAGAGCGACTGGTTTTGGGAAACGCCCCTACTCCAGTGTCCATTGACTATGACGCTTGCAAGCTCGCAAAGCGGCCGTGGCGTTGTAGGCATGTGCTTCGACTTTTACGCACTTGAACCTCGGCGTCTTGGCCTCCAGTACGACAAAAATAATTTTCACGGCCCCACTTCCTTCGAGTCACTGACAATGCTCAAAGAGTATAACCATCTAGAATAAGCTTCTCAAACTTGGCCGTTCGGAGTCGGCATAAAGTAGGTCCCTTCTATACGGGATACGCTATTATGCACAACACGAGTGGTTGCTGAGAAGCTAGGCCCTGGCCCTCTACGCGCTGTAGCGCCACCCATATTTTGTTGCGAAAGCTTGACCAGAGGCTATAGTCTGGTGCCACGAGAGATCAAGAAAGCCCCGCTTTGGTTTCAGCCTGATCGCTTGAGGTTGGGCCCCAAGTGGGAGCATCGTGGTGGCTGTGGTTTAATACCCAAAGTGGTGGGTAGCGTTGGTAGGTGGATACCTGCATGTCTGACTCCGAGACGTGAAAGGAATATAATCCAAATCTGTATAGAGTTGCAAAAATACAAACCTGCGACCCTAAGGGACTCCCTCATCACCTCACCAAGTCCATACGATTATTTCAAAATTTGGTACTGAAGATTCCCACTCAAGGCGTTTGGTCCAGCGTCGAAAAATGGTCCTAAGAGTAAGAGAACTCGTGATATAAGCCTAATCGGCAGCTGATCACGTAAATCAATTACTCATTTGTCCTGCACTGTGTCCAAGTGTGTTAAACTTTGTCTGTGTCGTACCCTTGTCCACTCTCCGTATCTACCTTGACAGCCAAAAGTATTACTCAACGCTAATGTGTTAACTTCAGCTTAAATTCTCCCACAATGACTATGCGTGGTTATCTTTATCTGTCGCTGAGCACATATTTACACTTCAATTTCATGCTCCTCCTACTGGACCTTCGCCCCTTAGAGATTATTCTTTCGCACCCCGCGCCGACAATGTCGCTCCATCGAGCTGACCTCTGTGAAGTTAACGAAACTGTCCTTTGGCCATTCGGCGGATAAGTAAACTTTGGCAATAATTGACGATAGTAGTGCGGGATGGAGTTTTATTTGATTTCTCGGCTGAAGCTGCCTCTTATCCCTCACCTAGCCATTAACAATTTAATTCCGTCCTCTATCACTTACTCGTAGAGCGGATCAAAACTCAAATTTCATTGGATTTACAGTGTTATCTGATTTGTTAAGCGTGGAGCACATGAGCAGCGACTTGCGATCTGCGAACTGCGAATGGGTAAATCTGACATTTCATTCACATGGAGGTCTCTTTGGTCACAGGTACTAAAAACATTTAATTTGTTCGTCGATTGGGACCGAGGTTTTTTTAGTCATTGTATACCCCAATCGGCGCTTTGTGGATGGCGATTTCAGTGACAGGTCGCCAAAGATATGGTTGAAAGCGGGAAAATTGTTTTAAATTAAAAATTCGATACCAAGCTGGATATAAAAGGTCGACAATTAGATTCCCTTTGCTCACCAAGATGTCATTTCATGAAAATCAAATTCATGAGAACCACCTCAAATTACGCAGAATGTATGAACATCAGGGAAAACTTCTTCTGTTGAGACTACGTTAAAATCCGGGAAGACCCTGAGCTTCAAAGCAGAGCCCATGCATACTGTTCCGCTCCACAAGTTGTTTTAGTTCCCTTGCAACTAATCTGTGACAACTTACATTGCCGTGATCATTGAAGGAATCGGTGTCAATGCGTGGAGGTGATGATTATTCCACATGGAGTGTGATCATTGGCTTGAGCCGTTGATGTCTGCCTAAATTCATGTTCACGTGCAGGCCACTTGTACCGCTGTTGAGTCTCTTCATCACAACAAACGCCAGTTCACCTCTAAATGGGTGCTTTATCCGACTTTGGATTGTATTCTGAACTGTTAAGCTCGATAGGAAGGAACAAGGACTTGGTGCACTTCACTTACTTTAAGGGTCGTGGAAACAGAGATTTCCCGAATGGATTCCTTGTCATAACCGTGTTTGTACTATTGACTGCAGAACCTACTCTTCCGACGGATTTTCCAAGCCCTTAACAAAGTTTGGTGCCGGCCGTGGCGTTTGTGGGCCTGCACGTCGACTTCTACGCAGTTGGACCTCGGTGTCTGGGTTCGATTCCCAATACGACAAGAATGATGTCCCACCTCTTTCGAGTCACTGTTAAATGCTCAAAGAGTATAAATGTCTAGAAAAAGCTTCTCAAACTTGCTTCTCAAACTTGCTTCTGAAACACGCTTCTTCAACCAATTTCTCCCGCAAAAGCCTTCCAGCATTTTAGAGAACGTTGTCAAAGGACGCAAGCCACCATCCGTGTTAGGTTAGGTTAGATTGGAGTGGCTGACTGCAGAGGGCAGTCACACTTAGGCCAAAGTAGACCCATTGTGATACCACGCGGATACCACCCGCGTTAAGCGCGGTAACTAAACACAATTCTAATCAAACCCATACAAGCTGAAGTGCCTCAAGACAGAGTTCTTGGTCCTCTTCTTTATCTGCTCTGTACTGTCGAAGGAAAGTAGCTGACGACACGGTAAAGATTCTTCGGAAGTGAAGCAAAATGACTCCAAATGACTCGGCGTGAAATGAAGGTGGAGCACGTTATAAACAAACGAGCTTGGGGCTCTATATTAAAGTAGTACTGGCTAATTGAAGAGTCTTTCAAGCCAAGTTTCGATAACAAACCTCTTTTCCATGAAATGAAATATTAAATTAAGCGCCGTACTTCCTCGGAACCTCACATTGTCACTTGTATCTTCTTTGTGTCTGGGTGTGTGTCCGACAGTCCCTGGTGGACATGGGTCTCACTTGTGCCACTCTGGCTAAGTAGATCGTCGCTGACGCGTGCCTTTTTCGACGGCAGACGGCAATCTTCAACTATGCGCATGAAACGTAGCCAATGGCAGGTACTGACGATTGTTACTGGCGTTGGCCCGAATCCATTTCGATGCATTGAGGATTTTACATGACCGTGTCCTGCCACCATTCTGCTGTGACTTGCAAAGGCTTCCTATATCGATTATGAGCGCTATAATCTCAGCTGGCGGAGCTTCATCACCCATCACTCCCTCAACCACACGCCCAGAGACAGCGACTGCCAAACGTTTCAAGTGCAACCATCCGAAGAAGGACGCCAAATTGAACACCGCTCCTCTTCTGCCACTTCGAACGCGTCACCTGCAGTCATCACATCACATCACAGTTTTTTTCAAACGATATCGATGACACACTGGCGCCAGCCAGCCTATTGAAATCGTGCACTTTTGTGCATCATAACCACAGCGACAATAACGCTGCACCCCGTTCAAGTGGCATAATCGATCGACCTTAAGCCACCTTGGCATGCAGTCTCGAATTCAAGTGCCCCAGCAAAGAAACCCACCGCTTGGCCCACAGAGCCATCAAGCCCAGACTAACCCAATGACGGTCGATTGGCTGAGATTGGATTGTTTACATTGATCGGCCTCGATAGGGGCCAATTAACACATTCATTCATCGAGCACTACAGACACAGATTCCCAGCACACAGCGAGGGAAATTCACCTAGCTGAGTCTGTGTGCGTCTATTCGATGAACGCCCTGTGCACACAGCTGGAGCCCTACGGTCGGGGCGACGTGCACATTGGATGCATTGTGCTTGTGCTCAGCAGCCCGCAGCCCGCAGCCATTGAGACCGACAGGCGACGACGGCGACGACGCTTGGGTAAATGTATTCACATGGTTAAGGTGAAGGCCAGCGAAAGGCAATTAAATTGACTATTGTTTAATTTAAAAGGCGATCTCGATTTTCTCTGGGATTCAGCACGTGAAGGGGATGAGATGCTGTTGTTCATTTCTCATTGAATTATCGTGTTTATTCGATGAATGGGTGGGACCGTGTGTGTGTGTGTGTGTGGAGGACGTGTGGCCTTGGACAGGATGAATGAATATTCAGTCGATGGCGCGGCGCGGCGGCCCTTGCATGTGATGGCGCCATCTTATTGATTGATCAACGATGATGATGTGAGACATTTGTCGCCAGTGACTGGGTGCACGGGCAGGACGGGCTTTCGGAGGACAGAGCAAAGACATGCATGAGATGTGCATGAGATGTCATCTGCCAGGCGTGCAGGCACCGGCTGCTGAGACGTTTAATCATCATTTTGTCTGCAGACGCATGGGAACAATGATGGGGTACGTTGCGGTTAAAATCAATAAACAGAGGTAGGTGTTCGACTCGACGCCGCAATTAAGAACTGCCTCAGTGTGCTCGATGTGCGTAATTGCAAACAGCTGGCTGGAAAGGCTTGTTGGTTGAAGGTCAAGGTCCAATAGTGTCACACGAAAAAGAAAAAAAACTAGAGGGTCGCAGACCCGTCCCAGTTATTGCATGCAATTCTTTGTTGAGCCTCCAACCGATGCCAAAGCGACAAAGGTGTGGAGACTGCCGCAAAAACTGTGAGCTTCCAGTTTAACAGAAACAGGGTCAAAAACGATCTGATTGCGTCGGATTATGTGGGACTCCTGGGACCGTGAACCTTGAAGCAGTACTCTGTGATGTTCGTATGTACAGGGTGGGCCATCTAGGGGATTTTTTTTTAAATCATGGGTTATTTTGACACCGATAGCAGTTTCCCGCTCGAAATCTTGACAGAAAGTCAGTATCATACCTCCGGCGAACGAAATGAGTCGGTTTACGCTTGAATAACGTCGGGAACTATTGAAAACTTATTTCCAAAATTAGTGCTGTGTAGACCAAACAGTGCGTTTTTTTGAAAAAAAGAAGTCTTAGCCGAAATGAATCACCCGCCGCGACTGCTGTACGCAACTTTGTGCAAAAAGTTCGTGAGACTGGTGTGCTAGTGGACAACACTCATGGTCCCCTTCGACGTGCAGTGCGCACAGATGAGTACGTGGCTGCTGTTGCTTCGGTCAACGGTGGGCGTTACGGAGCCATGTTAACCGGCTTTTTTTGTACTGAAATTGAAGACATGGATTTGGACGATCTCTGGTTCAAGCAGGATAGTGCGCCATGCCATATAGGCCAGGCCACAGTCGATCTTCTGCGCACCAAATTCCCTTATCGTGTTATCAGCCGTCTTGGCGATGTCAATTGGCCGCCTCGGAGCTGCGATTTGACCGCTTTTGGACTTTTTTTTTGTGGGGAACCGTGAAGGATCTATGTTTTGCCAACAATCCGAAATCGATTCAATCACTTAAGGCCAACATTATCCCATCAATCCGTGAACTACAGCCCGAAACCATCAACATGGTCTAGGAAAATTGGGGTCAGTGAATGCGCTACTGCAAAGCTAGCCGAGGCAACTAATTGAACGACGTTGTTTCGCATAATTAATGGGAATTTTTGTCCTTTCTAAAAAAGTCATAATACATGGAATAAATTTAATGTTTTTCATTTTATTGCACTTTTAAAAGAAACTTGTATTTGGCCACGCACCTGCAGAACAAGAAGGGATCATAGGACGACACAAACGCACCCTTAAAGCCATGGTGGACTAACATTCCAACAAAAAGACGAGGCAACAGACAACGAATAGGCAGAGAATGCCTAAAGGCTTGAAGACCGCAGCCACCAAGCAGTTGGAGAAGGGAGGAGTTGAAGGAGTGAAGGAGTTGTGATGTTTGAAGCCTTTTGCTGTTTCCCTTCTTCTTTTGCTGCTCCTGGGTGGTTCTGGGCCTCAGCTAACATGCCTCCCCATCCAGCGCGGTCTTGTGCTAGTTGCTTCCAGCTCCACACGTTGAGCTGATTGAGAGCCCTTTTCACACGTGTCCGCCATCGGAAGCATGGTCTTCCTTTACCGCGTTGTTCCTCGGAGCCGGAGTGGAAGACTTTCAGGGCCGGTGCATCGGTGTCCATTCGCTCTACATGCGCTACATCCATCTGAGGCGAGAGATTCGAACTCGTTCGACCAGACCGATGTCGCTGTTCGTCGTTCAGACTCCTCCGCCAAGGACCATCGATACATACGGGACCAAAGGGCTTTCCTATCGAAGAGACCAAGAATCTATGCGTCTGCTTTAGTTAGTATCAATGCTTCGGCGCCTCACAGCAGGACTAGGACTATCAAGGGACATCTTGGTTCTTATAGAGGGAGCTTTATTCCTCAGTCGCCTTCCAAGCCGAAGGGCACAGCGGTCGGCAAGAGTGATCCTTCTTATTGCTTATTTATCAAGTGACCCAAATGGCACTAGGTTCCGTGATGATGCGACACTGTTGAAGTAGGGCTGTGCAGCGAGACATCCCGATGTAAGTCTTTTTGCCCGCAAAACAAACAAGCAACTCTTGCGGATTTTGAAACACAGTCTTCATAGTTTACCGTGCATTCCGCACGACCGGCGAAGACGTCAAACAACGAGCCAATAATTCGCTGCGCGACAACAAAGTGCTCGGGCGTTACAACATGCGCGCGTAAGTGGATGCAATTTTCTCTGACCAGTGGTGACATAAGCTCACCGTCGGCGTCATTCACGGCCAGAGAGGAATGCCTTAATTGATCTCGCAGTGAAATCGGAAACACTTCGTTGAAATGTCACCCCAAACAGTGGCTTTCGCAGGCACTCCCCCCCCCCTTGTCACACCCTGTGACAGCTTGAATTCCCATCAATCGACTTGAAATGTGTACTCACACTATGAGGTTTCCTATGGTTTATCAGGCGCTGATCGGTTTTCCGGACCATCACAACTCTTGACAGCGAGCCGCAGTCATGTGACGAGCTGACCGCAGGTATTCTCGACACATCCATCAGTACTGGTCGTGTTGGCCTGAAAATAAGCAGAGACAAAAAAAATCACATTAAATTACAGCAAAAACACGGGGAAAAAAATGAAGAAAAAATCATGAAACTGCATCCCGCTCTGTGCAATTAACGCTTCCACCGATGCGGGTAGTGTCGATCTAAGCCGGCGGCGGAACAGACTTTTTCGCAACCCTCGAGATGCCGGAGTTCAAGCGGACGCGATGTGCCAAGTGGATAAACACGAAATTCATGAATTATTAATTAAAGTATTGTTATCGTTGTCTTGGACTCAGAATCAACGCAGACGAACGCAGAGCGGAGGTGGCGGCAACGATGACGCAGTGGCTCTCGAAAGGGGGACGCGATGCGAAACTTGTGAAACTCGCTTAATTGACACGAATATTCATTACTTTAATGGATTCGATGAGCAAGCCACCGGCCCAGAGACTCATAAATATCGACGACAAATACGTTTCAGTTTTGTTTGCGGAACGTGATGGCCTAGCGCGATAGTTTATGCGGCCGACGCGACGGTTGCAAGGGCCAAAGTGCGCATGGTGCGTGATTAGTTCCTGCTGCCGACGTGTCTGGCAGACGATGACTTCCTGGTGGACTTCCTCTGTTCGGCTTCCTGGTTGCGTGGTGGCCATCTAAGGAGACCACACAGGCATCGATTTGTTTGCTCATGCGAGTGGGATCCGGTTGGAGACAGTGCCCCGGTGAGGCGTTGTTTGAATTTGAAGTGAAGTCCAATGCGCAGGCAGTCGACAGGTGGAACTGCTATTTTCGGTTTAAACCAGTGCATACGAGAGCGGTGACGATGTCAGTGACAGGGGGAACTATTTCGATCTTGTCAAGGAATGGCAATGGCTTCAGAAATGCGGGGCAACAAAAAGTATCAGGTTTTCGCTGGCCTTCCTCATTCGTCTTCCGTTAAGATAAGCAGATCAGCTCTCAAGAGCAGCATTTTGTTCGGAAGCAGAGCGACTCTTCTTGACGAGCGACAACAGAGGGCTGACTCGTTGGCCTGTTGGCACTTCGAACAAGATACAACGTCGTCGGGGAACGGAACAACAGCTGGCAAAGAATTTAAAAATAAAAACAAATGAAAAAAAAAGTACAAATAGGGTCTTGATGGCTCTTTTTTTCCGGTTTAGAGCTACACGACGTCACGCATACTGCTTCTCTTCAGGTAGGTTGGAGGTGGCAGTCAACAGCGCGATGAGGACTGCTACAGGTGACCAAAAATGATTACCCTAAGATCACAGCACGACACATTTGCTCACGTCACTGGTGTCACCTCTGAAGACCTACATGATTTGGTCGGTGTGTCCTAGCTTAACTTCAGCTAATGTCATGCGGGAGGCTGACAAATCGTCTGAAAAGTTGAAACGTTGCTTCTTCAGGTTCGACGATAGTCAAAAGCTCGCAAAGAGTGCACTTCCGCGAAGGACTCTGTTGGCTTATTGAAGCAAAATATTGATAATTTCACGACTAGTTGACGAAATTCCTTGTTATTGTGATTAGTTGCCTGTGATCTTGGCTGCATTTGGCATTGGAACAGTTTGAGGAAGAGTTTCTAAAAGGAACGACCCCGGAACCATTGGAACCGGCCGGCATCTGTTGATCAACCACCAAGTGGATGCAGAAGACACACGCAGTAGAACTTGTGTCAAATCACAGATTGTTGTTTGACACTCGCACAATGCTGACAAACAGAGCGGAATGAAATTGAAGGAATGCTTGATACGCGTGTTTTTTTATTCCAGTTCGACTTTAATCGGGCGCCATTTTTGGAGAGCCGCAGCAAGTGGTCGATAACAAAGTGTTACTAAAAAGCTGCGGATGTACAGTTGAAAACAGTTAAGACTGGGCATCCACCAGATTAGCTAGCGTCGCAAAAAATGTAAAAATTATTAAAAGACTAGCTGTACTCGCGAATTCGAGTCCACGTGGGGATTTTCGTTTATCTGCGTTTTATCCTTTCCAAGGCGGCCGGGGCGTTGTGGGTCTGTGCATCGAATTCTATGCACTTGATCCGCGGCGTCTAGGTTCGAGTCCCAGTACGACAAAAATAATTTTCACTGTATGGCCACCCATATCCTTTCCAAGTCTACTTATATTGGTGGTGTTAGGCCCAAAGGCTATAATGGCTTTTGCATAGTTTCAGATCAGAATGTGTGGCCTTTTATGTCTAGATTATGAGTGGGAGTCGTAGTGTTACGTGACTAGTTTTGGATTGGTCTGATGCGTTGTGGTGGTCTGAGGTCTGTGGTTCTAGCGCTAGCTCGGATTGTGGGAGCTACGGATCGAGTCCAGTGTTAGGGCTTCTTCTTCTATTGTTCGGTTTGTTCCAAGTTCCTACAGTTCTGGTGAATTGGCTGAAGTGGTAAATTGGGAATGAGCGGCTTTGCAGATGGCTTTATGGTGTGAAGACCCGCAAAGCCGCCGATACAGAGGACGACTAGACCAATCCACTACAGTCGCAAACTAACTTTGTTGATGATACTGGTTGCATTGAGAAAAAACAAAGAAGTAATGCAGCCCATCTAAGGTTTGGACCGTGCGAAGAAATGTAGGAAGGAGTTTGCGGGAGGAAACAGGGCATTTCATTCTTTTGGTGCCATCCACGGTCACTGCAGTTGTCGATCAGTGGTAGTAGTCTGACAATGGGTATCACAGTGGACCAACATAGTCTAAGTGGGCTGCCGATTTAACTGGCAGCTCACTCTACCTAACCTAACCATTCCTTTGGTTTACAGTGATTCGAAGCTTTTCCTTCCATCTTCAACCAGCGGAAGGTGAACGTTGAGGAGCATTTGGGCAATGAGAAGGCATCCCGGAGGAGCACACCCCAGGGAGGAGAAAAATTTAAGCCAAGGCGATGAACGTCTGAGGTCACACTCATCAAGTAAGGTGTCTTCGGCAGTGAGGCGCATTATCCAAGACCAGGATATTTTTGTAAATATGACTATAACTGGGTGCCTTTTGCTGTGAGTCGAAAATCGAAAGAATAATCATATCATCACATCGAGAATCATGATCAGGTCAGGCGGTGGCGATATGCGCTAGTGCTCGCAAGAATTTTATAACATTTCGGTGGGACACGGTTTGTAAACAAGAAAGACGACAATTTAATTTTCTTATTTTTTTCCATCGAAGCACTGATTGTGAATAAAATTAAAAACGAAATTCAAAAGCAGGCTACCAACTTATTGTCCCGTTTCAAGAGGTGGTGAATTGTACGGACGCCCATATATAAAATAAAAACCAACAACAAGACCATGGCCTCTCTCCACGGCTGGCCAGGCACCCTCCCGATCGAAGACGCACGTATGTATGTCGCCAAATTGATGTAACATTGGCCTATATCCTAGTACTAGACACAAGCAGTCTATCTACCAAGTTGCAACAAAATAAGTGCAGTCGTTTGGGAGATAAGGCTCCGCAGACACTCAATCATCCCAACCATCTAATTTTGCATGAATACGCCTTTTTTTGTCAATCATTTGGCGAGCAAGTGCGCTGAACACTTTTGAAAATGTTCAATACACTGGGCAACAAACTGGGAAGATTGGGTGACAAATGCCTCTCCTCACCCAAACCCCACTTCCAGGAGAGCACACCCCAAAACGCCCATCATCTCTCCTCGCAGAGCAGACAAATCCAAATTAAGAGCATATACCGACGCAACCAACGGATGCAACAGCAAACAAACAACACAACCGCTTACACCCTCCCAACTAAGGAGACCCCATCAAGGTTGAACAGCGAAGACGTCCCGCCAAAGTGCGTGCATACAACTTCCTCATAAGCAGCAACTTCACAGCCGCCCTTTGATGTCCAACCGAATGGCCATTCTCAAGCGCAGGCCACTTCAGAAGCCGCAAAAGAACTGCTCAATCATCGCCCGTCCCCGCAATTACGATGCTGCTGATGCCTTTATGCGATGGACCCGTTGACATGAGTCGGAGCACACACACACACCCTGCACACCGAGTTACGCCATCACGAGACGACGCTGTCCATCAACATCAAAATCAGCACCATGCCACCGTACACGATCCCACATAACTAACCAGCGACAAAACATCTTCTTCCTGCCAAGGCGGCTCTTCGTCGCTCCGCTCGACTGAATTGGCAGCTCATTTATCATTCCTGGATCTGTCCTCACTCGCCGGCTGGACCATTTGCCAAATTGCCAGATCGTCAGCGACAGGGTGCTCTTAATCTCTATAACTAGAGTTGGCCGGGCAGCATTTGTGCCCCACGGGCCCTTGGTGCATGTGCGCATGCATTCCCCAAGTCCATCGTACCCATTAGGCAATTAAGAATTTCAGAGGCGTGCACATGGACGTGGACATCATTGCTCTGCCAATTTGAGACATGTGTGTCTCACAGAAGCTGCGGGGGGCCGCCGCACCCGGGGAGCGAGTGATCCCACCCGTATGGCGTGTGTGTGCTCCGTCTCATGCCTGGCCAGTGCAGCGCACGGAACGAATTTCAAAGGTAAGAGTTGGCTCCTAATGCAAATCGGAGGCGACTCATTCAGTGGCTTTGATGGCGAGATGATTCCCTTTGATGGGAGTGCACAGTGGGGCTGGACAGGGGCGGCTGCTGGATGTTGCTGACTTTTTGAAGACCAACTGGAGATGTGGATTTTGGACGTTAAGTGAGACGAGGCGATGGATGAACGACCGATTTGACTCGATCCGACTCAATCAATTGGTTGAAGATAGGGCACGATCGTGAGTTGAATGAAAAACGAGTGAGCAGCGGCCAGATACCTGCTAGCCAACCAGAGGAAATGGGAGGTTTAAGGTGTCATTGGGGCGAGTGAGACAGAGTGGATGATTACAAGGAAACACTACGGACGCTTGAAAAATTAAGAGTTCCACGGGACATATCTGGACATTAAGGAGCGGCTGAAGCTGGCTGAATACAAGACATTTGTTGTCTTCTTCTTACTTCAGTTACTGCTTATTGAACAGAGATTCAAGTAAAACAAGGTCTCCTAGAAGATGTCAAGAAAGAAGTGGAGGAAAAACTCATAAATCCAGCAAATGAAAGGTTGACCTCTCTAACCACCCGTGAGACAACTCGGAGGTTATGGCTCAAGTTAAATAGTTAAAAAACCGAAAAACTCCTACTATGCGACTAAAAGTTGCTAATGATGGTAGTGAGAATCTGAAGTAGCATGAAATGCAAATGAGACTTACCCATGACTTCATATGCAAAGACATCTGGTGATGAAGAAAAAAAAAAACGGGATATTCCACACTATCTCTGCCATTTGAAGCATACAACTCTGGGTGCACACTTCTTTCCGGACCTGCCGGAACTGCCCAATTTCCCCATAAACTCTATTTTCAGGTTTATTAGGATTTCAGGATGGTTGGACAATGAGCGAACATGATATGATGGGTACGGGAAAGGTGTAAAGATGGATCTATTCCCCCCCCCATTGGGCTTCACAATGGGTGCGCTAGGAACTAAGTGAGACGTGCCTTCGCGCATCTACCCACTGACCTAGCATAACCTATCGTGGAAGTGTACTGAGTGATCTTTATGTTCCAGGTCGATATTTTTTGGCATCCATTTCGGTTTGGATGCCATTTGTCATCTGGTATTTGAGAGTGAAGTAAAAGGGCCCATGGCCAACCATGCCCATGGAACGAACTAAGTTCATAGTGTTTCAGGGAAGATTTAGTCGCACCAACGTGTTGGACATTTTTTTTAAAAAAGCTGCCTTGGCGTGTTTTTTTTTCTTCTTTTGAATTTATTTCAGATTCTGGTTAATTGTACAACGATTTCGAAACAGCTTGGTCGGCGATGGTGAGCTGATTAAGTCCCCAAAAAGGACTTCAAGCCAAAGATGGCATTCAATTAATACAAACATATACAAGTACACTCCTTAACCTCAACAGGAAGGAAATCAGTAAGATCGTAGGTATTATCACCGTCCGCTGCATGTTGGTCTCTCACGCAATAAGAATGGGAGCCACCTACAACGAGCTGTAGGGATGAGGTTGAAGTAGAAACCTGGCTACACTACGTCGGCACCTGTCCAGCCCGTGCAAGAACAAGGAAAAGCACGCTAGGCACCTGTTCATTTAGCAAAATAGAAATGTCAAACATCAAGAATCAGAACATAGCAAAATTCAGCAAGAAAATAAACCCAGTAATGGAGTGGATCTTCTTAGGATAGACCATGTGGATACCAGCAGGTATTCCTTAGATGTCATTTAGTTCATCGGCTAACGAGGAATCGGTGTATCGATCACCAGATAGTGATAGTACAATGGATCCAAGCAGTGGGTCATAACTGATTCAGCTGTGACAGTCTTACCTAATCCAGATCAGAAGCAGTCTCTTCACTAAATCCAATGCATCGAAGGGGGATATACCTCCACAAACACCCTAACTTGAGTTCAGAGCTGCCACTGCAGTTGCTGCCGAAGGTAGGCTAAGAGAACTATTTTCAGAAGCTTTTTCAGATACTGCCGCTCTGGCTCAGCTCGAAGTTCATTCAATTGTGGGCATCTAGAGCCCTTCCATGATACAAAAGCCGGTGCAGCGGTCAAAGGCTAAAGAGTTCACTGGTCTTGAACAAAAGTCTGACAAAATTTTTGCCTGTCAATCCAAGTGACTGAACGTCTGCTGGCTGTTTTAGTTTGTTCGCAATAATAATATTACGGGTATGGCCGAATGGCCGTATGATTATAATTTGTTGGGCACGACAGTCCGAGGTGGACCTGGGTCTAGCTTGTGGTGTAGAAGCCGAACAGCGAAGTTTTTTTTTTCTAGACAGAACTACTTTTTGGATATAGGCACTGACTCGAAAGAGGTGGGGCCTTGAATGACGAATGTTGGCAAATTCGGGGAATTAACAGGGCACTCTCGACGTAGGAGTCGACACATTAACCCACTATGCAACAGCGACCAGTGGTTCCACTCTTACTTTAAAATTATGAAAGGGCAACATCACGCTAAATAGTGCACCGAAAAAATCTGAATGCGGTAGCAACAGACCACAATACATAAATAATGAAGCAAGTCCGATGACCCATAATGCCACGAATATTTTACAAGTATCAAGTGTCATCCCTTTCGGCGACAACTGAAGTTTTTTGTTGTGAAAATTATACTTTCCTACTGTTCATGGAATGCGTCGGAATAGCGACCCAATACAAGAAATAGGCTCATCGAGGTTAGGTTAAGTATACGAGCCTGACTGCAGAGTTTAGTTGTGCTTCCTTGAAAATTGGTCCATTTTTGCTGCCACGCAAATCGCACAACTCTCAACTCATAAAGTTGAAGACGCTGGCGGACATAAAGCTTTACCTTTAGGAGCTGTGCGTGCTTGGCAACTTTGATGGCAGTTCTCCACTTGAAATATATAATGACCTCCTGCATGCCACAGAGTCCCGCACCCACATGCGGAGACAATTTAACTCAGTCATCTCGTAAAGAGACAGGCGGTAATGCGGAGAAGTCTAGTGGTTTTAGTACAAGTTTTAGTACAGCCAAGACATACGCTCTTAAATTGGTATGGTTTCTACGCAAGATACGCAGCCACTGTGCCCAACAAAAAACCAACGCTTGCAGAACCCGTCCCGAGGACCCTGATTTCGGCATCATTTCGCACAGAAATTCCGCAGCGTTTGCATGGAAAATGCCTCGCCATAAATAATCCCATTAAATCACCACTCGGAAGCCACCCCACTGTACGAGCGCGACGTTCCAAAGCAGGAGTTAGCCACTTACAGCCCACCGCTGATGGTGCTGAAACGAGAGCGCTGACAGATGCCTACGAAGCGAGGCAGCACCGAAAACAGCAGCAACAACAACAACAACAACAACGGCACACCATCCAGAAACCGTAGACAGAATAATTTCACATTCGAAATGTGGTGACTTATGGCACGTGCACCGCACCATGTCATTGTTTCCACGCTCTCTCATCTCATTACTCGTATTTATAGCTCCTCGTTCGAAAGTGAATGCAACAAGACGCCGAAGACCAGAATACCGACCGAAGATTGGCGAGCCCAGTCGCCCGTTTGATGATGCATGTAGTATTTAGTTATGTTCGGATGAGCTCCCGATATGACATCTTGGAATGCGCCGAACATTACTTCATTAACAGCGCTGTCGCAACGGTACATCCAATCCATGAGCTCCCTCCCCCCAAACTCACCATGCGACGACTCAGATAACGACGACGTCGACATCTCACATGTGTTAGAGGCTCATGTGCAATGAACTGAGGAATTCCGTGTCTCGACTGGAGTCTCGGAATCGTCCACAAGGGGAATTTGTCACGTTTTTCCTCGCCGAGTGATTAGTGATGCTGGATACACTTACATGGCGTATCTTTGACTTTTCACACGCGATAATGATATGCGATCGTGCCGCAACGAACGGATGATGTAAGCGATGTAAAGTGGCGTGCCTACACATAGACATAGAGTCGCGGATCGCGCACTCCCAAATATGAGAGCGAGACAATTTGAATGCAGTTTGAGTGCCTATCGGCGAGGCACTGCGATTAGTGACACTTCTGGCCGTGGCTTGCATTTTGAGTGGCGAAATATGATTTGAGCTGTGCGACAAGGTGCATGTCGGCAATTATGGGCCGCAGGGTTGGCGTGCAGGTGTTTGTTGTTTTGTCGCGGGCGCACTACCCTCGAAATAATTAATTTGGATCTGTCGGAATGAGTTGGGCACGTATCCGTGGACAATGCCAGAGATCGAAGGCGGCGCGGCGGTCTGAATGATATTTGAAAGTTAATTGGCGGGCGGTAGGCAGTGTTGTGCAAAAAAATATGGACGCATTTGAAAGTTAATGAGTGACGATGAGGAGTTGACTTTGATTTGTGCGCACTCAAAGCAGTTCGCAGGATGCACCTGCTCCCGCTGAGAAATTCTAATTTATTATTCCGAAGCAAATGTGTGTGCGCTGATAACACCTGGCTTCGACACTTGGAACGGGGTGCCCCCCAAAAGGGTGGACAATGGACGCCAAATTGCAGTCAGCAAGTATACTCATTTTGAACAGCTGCCACAGCTAATCTGGGTTGACATAAGTCAAGTCTAAAGGAGTAGAGCTAGATTGCTCAAGGCAGTGAAATAACCCCCAGCGAAAAAGGGAGAACATAGCTTGTGAATAACGCTGAATTGCTAAGAGATGGTAAAGGAATAAACTCTATTGCTGGCACATATCTATTATGTAGTGAACTTCCACTTTAGGCAGGCTCACAGGCAACTTTGCTTTCTGGAATGGCTTAGCGGCGTGCGCAACTTACTCGCTCTGCTTAATGTACTGTTTGACACAGCCGCCTAGGATCAAAGAAGTTCAGCTGCAATGCTCAATATCGCCGACTCTGCTACTGAACCGCATGATCCACGCTAATGAGGTCACGGGAATAAAGCACGCTCTAGAGATCTCCAGGCCACTGGATTCTCCGCCATTGACTTTAACCCATTGAACTTGGATCTATTTTACGTGTAGATGTGAAATGAGGCCGAATATACAGCATTAGTCTCGGGCAGCTGCATTCCATGAATTGAAGGAAAGCTCGAAAATTCGAACATCAACGGAAGGCTTAAACGACGGAAAACGTTGTCCAAATACCGAGATTCTTTAAAATTCTAAATAAAGGGTGATTTTTTAAAAGCTATAGGAAAGTTTTTCAAAAAAAACACATAAAATTCAGAAAAATGCATGAAATCTTTATTTGAACCTTTAAGATACCTATCGATAGTACGGTCCATATAATTTAGTGTTTGAAGATTATTTCATGCAAATGTTGACCTTGACTGCGCCTCAAATGGTCCATCCGCTTAGTCCAATTTTGGCATACTCTTGCCAACATTTCGGCCGGTATCTCACGAATAAATGCTTCAATGTTGTCTTCCAATGCGTCAATTGAAGCGGGCTTGTCTGTATAGACATGAGCTTTAACATAGCCCAACAAAAAGTACTCTAAAGGCGTTAAATCGCACGACCTAGGCGGCCAATTGACCGGTCCCGAACGTGAAATAAAATGTTCACCGAACTCGCCCCTCAATAAGTCCATTGTTGCGCGTGCTGTGTGGCATGTGGCACCGTCTTGTTGAAACCACATGTCATGCAAGTCAAGCTCTTGCATTTTGGGCAAAAAAAAAGTTGGATATCATCTCACGGTAGCGGCGCTCTCCATTCACAGTTACGTTACGATTCGCATCATCTTTGAAGAAGTGCGGTCCAATGATGCCACCAGCCCATAAACCGCACCAAACTGTGACTTTTTCTGGATGCATTGGTAGCTCTTGCAATGCTTCTGGCTGATATTCACTCCAAAATCGACAATTCTGCTTATTTACGTACCCATTGAGCCAAAAATGAGCTTCGTCGCTGAACACAATTTTTCGGTAAAAAAGATCTTCGGCCAACTTTCCAAGAGCTCATTTTGATAATAAAATTCAATAATTTGCAAGCGTTCTTCGTTTGTAAGAGGATTCATGGTTAAATTATAGACCAAACTGAAGATGTTTGACAGTGAAACAAAACACGAAACGTGCGTCAGCTGTTTAAACCAGTGTCGCCAAAAAGATAATAGCTAAAAAATCACCCTTTATAACTACTTTTATCCCAAAAAAATGTTTTTTTATCCGCGCTCTCTTTGGAAAGTGCTGCAATTTTGAAGACATTCACGATAGGAAAAATGCATCAGCGACTGTATTGAAATCTTTCAATTTGGTACAGTTTTCGAGTTCCAAAGTTACTGAAGCCGGCTGATAGTTTGTTGAAGATCAGTTCCACCCACGATACAGTGAACTCGCCCTGAGTCGAATTCTCACGGGATATCGAAATTAGTTCGAGTTAGAGGGAGTTCGACTTAGGGAATGTTTTTTGTATGGAAAATATGGCGAATAAAAAATTCGAGTTAGAGGGAATTTCGACTTAGGTAGAGTCCGTCCACTGTATGTGAATTATATTTGTTACACTAAACAACAAAGCCAATAAGTAATCAAATCTGAGATGGCCAGTGGAAGAAGAACTCACTACACAGCTCGAAAGTGAAAGTAGACGACTGAGTTCCACAAAAGCTGTCCGAGTTCTTAAAAGCCATGAAGACCGTATTGCGTATTTAAATTGTTATGAAGCACAATAAAAAGTGTGTGAGGGGAGATTAGAGTATCAAAGCCGTTTAATAGAATAAGTCTTGGGACCTGTGGGTCTGTGGAGGGTGTTACGAGATCTCTCGCAGAACGTCCAGGGTAGTACTGTGATCAAAGGGTTCTGATGTCCAGCACCCATACTCGCCGAGCCTGATGGCATTCCGTGTTTTTAATGTGTAAGTGCATGTGTAAGTGCAAAGGAAGATATATCATTACAGTCATCGCGTCTGATGGTGTCGACCGTAGAGTACCTTGTTGAGTTTTGTAAAATAATATTGTATTTTTTTCTAACGGCCGATCACCATACTTGTGATCCATTGGTTGTAATCGGGCGAAATATCACCGTGTACATCCATATGATCAACTTCAGTTGGAGACCCCACTTTTTGCCGAAGGTTCAACTGGAGGCGTAGAAAACTTTGTACGCCTTCTTAACTCCTTGGTCTACGCTTACCTGCCAGCTGAGTTTGGAATCACAGGCAACGCCTCGGTATTTAGCGCTGGATTGTGATGTTCTGGTCAGATTGTCGATGTTGTGTGTCCGAACTTAATAACGATTTAGTCGCTTCGGCCTCAATAGCCAGCAATAGTCTCATAGAAGCACAAATCCACAGAGTGCTTCAAGGAAGACACATTCTAACGTGATTGTCGGTGAAGTGAAATATCACTTCGAAAACTCAAAACTGGCACGAAATAAATCGGCGCAAACTGGAAATAAAGCAAAGTCGCCAGAATTATTATCTTCAGGGCTGTATGACCTTTCATTGTCTGCGTCTACACATTAACCAGCCCAAATGGAACTTTTCCGGCCCAAGGGTGCCTCATTTTTCATCCTAAAGGTCACAACACCTTGTCCAATACCCACGTGGAATTGTAAACACACAAACCCAACCTCGTCTGAACTGATTTAGAAATCCAATGTCGAATCGTGATCGTGATCGTGCGTTGACTGAGGAAACAAAGTTCAGCCTTTTTCTCGCCCCGACTTCGACACGGTTGATAAGAGCCTCTGCACATGTGTACAGAGAAGCGCACACATGCATCCTCACAACATGTTGCCGCTCAGTTCTCGAGGAGGAGAGATAAGCGATGAACTCTCCCCTTTGGTTCCAAATTTAAATCATTTCCTCGCACGGAACGAAATCAGTGCCTCCTAATCGAATTAAGATTCCAGAATCGATGCGCGCACACGGCGCAGCACTTCAAGTCCAGATTAGCTAAACCCATTAACGCTCCATCCCCGGCTGACGGTTTTTTGAAGAAAAAAAAAAAAAAAAAAACAAACAGGAATTCCGCTGATATCAACCGCACACACTAATCCGAATGCGCGCGCTCCGTCCGGAGAGGAGCTCACATAATGAAGATTTACAACGACCTGAGTGTAGCTGCAATAAATACAATTTAAGCGCAATATTCATAAATCAAATGATTAATCATCCATGCGTCCAGGCGTGCATGTGCGCAAACAGAGCGAGTGCCAGTGCGAGTGCGAGCGCGAGCGGGAATTCAGTTTTTAATTAAAAACCTCTTGCTCGTGCTTCGGCAGCGGTTTTATGAGATTTCCGATGCCGGCGAGGATCGCTCCGTCTAGCAGCCCGGTTGTGCAGCGTCCACCCCGAAAGATGGTGCTCGTCTTGCGATCAAATTAGGGGCGACACATCGTACCGGCGGCGCTCATTGCGTGCGTCTTCATTCAGCACGCCAGGCGAGCACTGAATGAATAATGTGTATCTAATTCGGACTAAGTCCTCAATTATTTATGGTCTAATTATGTACATCTCAAGTGATGAGTGTTGAACGAAACAAAATCAAAGAAAACAAAGCAACGAAAACGGATGAAATACATCAGGATGGTGAATGATTTACCCGAAAATTTCTACGTACAGCTCCTCCTCGGTGGGATGCAATCTCTGGCTCGCTCTGAAGGTAAACATCGTGTATCTTCGCGCAAATGACTGCTCTGCCGGTGTCTGTTTACGATCGGCTTTTGATGTTGCAACACAAACAGTCTCTCGGGCGGTTGCGATTCGAAATACGCAAATACGCGAATCTGGCGGAGGTGCCACGGCCGTTTGCAGATCTTCCGCAATGTTTTACGATTATTGCAGGGGGTTGCTGGAGAAGTCTACACTGCGCCGCCACTTCTGCTGAAGAACTGGGGCCCGGTGGATGGGAGCGAAACGCGATTCGGCGATCGCCACGGATTCCAAGCGTCGATCGCGGAATGTGTGATAAAAGTCAAAAATAAAGATCGATAAGGAAATGGTTTCGTTTGATAAGAGCTGAGGCGAGGTGCGTGGGCATTTAGGGTGGGGCTTTGGGCCACTTATTCGGCACTCACTGGAACTCATGTGATCTTGGTGGCGCTACGGTGGGTGCTTGGCTCTTGCAACAGTCCCTCGTGTTGGTATATCTCTCAAGGGGGAGGGAACGTCTTTACTTTTATACTGACGCCGAGTTTTGACTGAGAAACGTTTCTTCAGGGATTTAATCTCCAGTGAGTTGATGTCGTGAGTATGAGAGTTGGTGAGTCCGGTATCGAACCGGGGAGCTTCAACGCTTTTTGCCATGGCGCCGATTTCTCGATCGTCCCAAGTCGTACATTTTCATGAAAATTTAAACTTTTGGAGACCTGTCCTCCTGCAGGGCACGTACATTGAATTGCTGTATAGTGCACTTAGACCATAGTGGGTCCATTGTCTCAATTGAAACGCAAGCAATTCCATGAGGTTTTGTAGACGGTCGACGGGCGTGTCTCGTGAAGTCAAGTTGAAGCTTTATTCTTCGATGACTTCACCGTCTTACAAGACATATCTGTCGACAATGAACCGACCTTTAGGGTCGCTAGACCTTGGCAGCTTTTGCATAACGAGTAATTGCTTTTCTGTTTGATTTTTCAGTGTCATATGCTTGACAGCTCATCATTTGTAATTCAGGTGGGATTGCCATTCACCACAGAATGACTTACACTTCGGTTAGGTTATAGTGGCTGGCTGCTAAGGGCAGTCACACTTAGGCCAGAGTAGGCCCATTGCGATACCACGCGCATTGACTTCTCCTAACATCGGAACCAGTTGGTGCTTGTAATGAAGCGATTTAGCTGGCATATGCTGGCGCTGTTTAGCTCATTGAGGTTATCGATATAGTAGGCCCCTGGTGTAGGAACCTACGACCAGCCAGAGCGCTGCACGAGCAGAGCTGGTGATGAGTGTTTTCTACCTCCTCTTCATCCATGCAGCTTCTGCAGAAATCATTATATGGGGCACCCGTCCTGCGAGCATGAGTGCCAATTGCACAGTGCCCGGTTGTGACTCCTATGAGAGTCCTTAATGACTGTTTGCTGAGTCTAAGTAGACTGAGTGACCGTTTTAGATTAAGTGATGGCCAGATTTCTTTTGTTTTAAGGCAGCTGGTGCCTTCTATCCATTTGTTATTGGTGGTTTTTATTGTATGAATCTTTAAAAGATGGTAGGCTGTAGCGATCGGCATGGAAGATGGTACCCGATTTTTTTTTTTTTTTTATAATTTGCGCGCGCTCAATGTATTGCTAATACCCTTAAGTGTCCGGGGTCAAGACACAGCACGGGCCGAAGGTATAGAGGGAGAAAGGGAGAGGAGGTACCTGTACACATTGGTCTTAAATATCTGCGGGTTGTAGTCTGTGGGAAATATAGGGCTGGGAAGAGCATTCCAAATTCGCGTAGTACGGCTGAAGAACGAGTCTCTAAATTTAACTGTGCGTCCGAAAGTAGGCTTAAGGGTAAACTGATGAGCATTCCTGGCGAGACGAGTATTGCGGGGGAATTCATGGAGAGGAGGAATGCAGTTGGCTAGCTCACTTGAGCATTGTTTGTTGAAATAGCGATAAAATACGGACAAAGAAGAAACGGTACGTCGATGTTCGAGCGAGTCTAATGACTTTGCGACATTGTTGTCTCCTATAAGTTTTATCGCTCGCTTTTGGATTCTATCTAGTAGGTGCAGGGTGGTCTTTGGGGCACCAGACCAGATATGAGCGTTGTACTCAAGCTTGGGGCGGATATACGCCTTATAAATGAAAGCCAAATCAGAGGGGGTGAACTATTTCTTGCATCGATTAAGGAAACCTAAACATTTCGCAGCATTTTTGGCGACCTCAAATATGTGATCGTTCCAACTAAGTGTTCTGTTGATACACATACCAAGGATGGAAAGCTTTCCGGTTTCATCGATAATGGCTGATTAACAAGGGTTCTCTTGAGTGACAGCAGACAGCATTGAGTTTTTGAAGCATTGAATTCCACTCTGTTGTTGTTTCCCCAGTTAATTATGCTGTCAAGATCGGAATTCAATGTGCTTAACATACGGTGCCGTTCCAATTCTACGGCCGAAGGGCCTGCTATTGATAGGGAGGAGGTTGTACCACACTTGGCGAGTTCATGGGCTTTGCAGTTGCCTGGTATGTCATAGTGTCCCGGCACCCACATGAGGTGAATGTTAAAATGCTCAGCCATTTCGTTAAGAGACAGCTTGCAATTAAGGGATGTTTTTGGAGTTAAACATGACATTGACCACGGATTTAATAGCCGCCTGACTGTCCAAACAGATGGTGATATCCGTTTTTGATATCACGTTGACTTACAGTCGAACAACGCAAATAAATTATTGAACTATCAAAAATTAACGTGGTTTGTGAAAAAAAACATTTGCACTTCGACAAGCAATTCAAGACAAAGTGACCAAATTTTGCACCAATATCAGCTATTTAGAGGCGTTAACACTGAACAATTTGTCGATACGATTTTCTTGATGTCAAATTGGAACAAGTGAAAATGCTTTGTCTACCGTACTACAAGTCTGCCTACTTTTGCGTTCACATTGTCGATTGTCAAGCAAATCGTATCGACAAATTGTTGAGCGTGAAGGCCGCTTTTGATATCAATCGACGTACCCGCATGCATAGAGGCTTTACAAAAACATCGTTATTATATCCGTGAGTACTAAGGGCGGCCTTTTGCCTTGCGGACTATCCACATCTTGGTACAGCTCGTAGAGTTAGCGAGTGCGTCATCTCCTCCATTCACCTACCTCGCAGACGGGACCATATACCCGACGTGGAATTCTTCTTTCGAAGGCACGGAGAATAAACTCTGCTGCTTTGCTTATCGTCCAGGTTTCGGCTCAATATGGAAGGACTGGCTATGATCTTGGTCCTTCGAGTCGGCAGTTTTGAGCCCAGTTGATTTGATAAACCGAAGTAGTAGCGGTTGCTAAAAGTGATTCTACGGCACATCTTCCCTAGGATGTCGTTTGTTGAGTGCACCAACAAACTCCTCCACTACCTCAAACT
Organism: Eristalis pertinax; assembly: GCA_907269125.1. Taxonomy (NCBI): domain Eukaryota; kingdom Metazoa; phylum Arthropoda; class Insecta; order Diptera; family Syrphidae; genus Eristalis; species Eristalis pertinax. Next base: position 59,911,700 of record OU026148.1, on the reverse strand, counting down.
TGTAGCCGTTGATGGTGATGTTTTGGCCCAGATGGTGAGCGGCGGAATGTTTCTTGCTCGACAGTCTAGGTTTCATTCGGTCCTCATTGACCTTAAGACCAGCTCGTTTCGCCTGCTCTTCAATCGCCTTGAAAGTTTCCACTACGGCACGTTGGGAAAGTGCGACGATGTCGATGTCATCTGCGTAATCCAATAATTGGACTGACTTGTAGAAAACAGCTGCCCGCCGCACCATCTTCTCCAGTACCAGATTGAAGAAATCGCATCTCCTTGCCGAAATGCGGTGCAGGTTTCGAACGGCTCAGGGGTTCTTGAACCGAACTGGGCGGTCCATCGAAAATGTGTTAGCGTGATGCGCCACAACCGGATAAATTGTCGGCCATCCCATCGAATAGCTCCTTGCAATGAATGCTGTCGTATGCTGCTTTAAAATCGATGAAAAGGTGGTGTGTGTCGTTTTGAAACTCGCTGGTCTTCTCCAGGAATTGCCTGTGTGCAAATTTCTCCGGTTCTCGACTTGCCGGGTAGGAAGCCGCACGTACCGATTAGTGCGGCGCAGAACTGCCTTAGACGTACAGACAGAAAGCTGGAGAGGATCTTGTAGGCGACGTTGAGCAGGGATATATGTACCTATGTACTTGTTGCGAAAGGTAGGATCGCCTTTTCTATGGATGGGGCATATGGAGCTGATATTCCAGTCGTTGGGTATTAATTAGACTTCCCAAATTCTGCAGATGATCATCGCTACCACGACATCACCATCTGCCTTCAAGAACTCTGATGGTAAGCCACTAAGCCTGGGGCTTCATATCTCGTCGACTGCTTAATGGTTGTGCCGACTAGATAGTTGGAAGGACTTCTTCATCGATTTGAGTCGGTATTACTTGATTCCGTAGCCCTCTCTCCTGCTCAGGGCCGTTGAACAGCTGCTGGGAGTGCTGCTCAAATACACCCACTATTCCATGCGAGTCAGCAACAAGATTACCCTCACTAGAGCCTGGGTGCCGTTCCTTAAGCCTATTCAAAGCTTTCGGCTTTCCCATAGACTCTTCCATATCCTTGAGGTGTGAGGTTGCAAGACCTTCTGGCGTAGACGCTTTTTCTGTTCTCATCTTCTAGCCGGTCTTAGGGTGATCACTATACTCTTTTCCAGTTGTTAGTCGTTGTGATTCCATCCTAATTAACTGTGGCCATGACCCTGTTTGGCAGACAGACCCCCTTGGCCTTCTTTGGTGCACACTCTCCCGGAAAAAGCCACTGTCTTGATTGTTCCTTGGTCTCTGGCCAGCCAAATGATCTATGTTTATACGTCCACGGTTCGGATTGCGTCGGACATCACCAAGTACTCACTTGGTTGCGCTTATTGTCGAGTGTAAGCAATCGCGATAGTTGGAGAGTCTTGTTGGGATAGGCCCAGGTCCACCACCAAGCACTGTTGCGCCAAATAAAGAAGAAGAACAGCAATCGCGGCACACTTCACACGGAACGCGTTTTCATGTCAAAATATTCACGTAGAATCTGAGTTGAGATGCCTATAGTCTCAGTTAGTATTTATCAAGATGCTTCAGCAAACGAAATTCTTGTGATTTGCTGTCAGAGTCTGTTGAACAAAAACTAAATGACACAGCTTGCTCAGAATTTGGCTTTTGCATGCACGGCAAATTCGAAAAGTCACGGACTTATCAAACAGCCCTCGTATTTTTTCTTAGTAGACCGAGTCTAGGGCAGCCTTGGAAGACGACATGACACTAATTATTAGCTAGATATCCACCAATCTGCTCAAAAATGTACTCAAAATTTGATTCGTGGTCAACGTGTACACGATCTAGGTGTCAGGGCGTTCAACTTCATCAACGTGCACTGTGGATGGCTAGAGGTTTCTCCAATTCTGATCGTTCTTACCTCTCTTCCTTCTTTAACTTCAGTCTATGCCGAGGATCTGCATAACTTGACTTGGAATCGGAAGTCAGGCTGCGGTTCGAAGTACATGACGATCGATTGTGCACCTTGTTCGTGCCACAATCACACGTGTTGGTCTATCTCACAAGCGGAAGAGACATAGAGAGAAACAAAGATTACCATCGCAGTAATAAAACGTTATAATCATCTCCTTATGCTAGCGATCTTTCAAAGAGGAGGCACACCTCTGATCATGCACCTATCCTTGTTTTTAAACAGTCACTTTTTAAGGCAATACCGCTCTCATCTCTCAGATTTCCTTCCGACCTCTAGTAGATCGACACTTCCCATCAATTTCGTTCAACGGTCAACAGGTCGAGCAACACACAATACTTCATTTGATGTCATGTCTGACTCAAGGCATGCCCGCCATTTTTAGCTGCAGGAAGACCGTCGTGAACGTGCTCCACATTCAAAGAGAAGTCGTTCACGGAAGACGTTCGCTGTATGCAAAGCAGGCGCTGACTCAGAGTCTTGGCTCAAATTCAGGATGTAAACACATCCACTCAGTCCCAAAGTAGACCTCATCCGCGCTGTAAAAGTGGCAAATATTTGCATTCTGTATCGCTGAGCTGCAAGATTGCCTTCGCTAATTACTTCTTAAAACAAATTTACTTCGCCAGCTCGCGTTGTTGACATGCTGTGTGTTTTGTGCGGGTCCTAGCCAGTTGCGTAATTCAAGCGACTTCACAAACAACAAGCTCAATGGTGAGTAACGCGGAATTTGTTGTTTGAGCGCGAACTCCTGACGTACGTGACGGGCGAGTTCAATGACAAGGCGATTTCGTGAATGCACCCAAGTGCATGCAAATGAACCCAATAAATGCAAATCGCTCAATTATCATCGCGCTTAATCAGCTGCTAGACTTGATGGAATGCCTTACTCATTGAATGCTGATTGTGGGGCTTATGCGGGTATTGTCGACCCCTGGAGGCTATAGGAATACGCTAATTGAACGCCGATAGATTGTCGCCGAGAAAGTGGCTGGCCTTGTGATAAGGTTTTTATGGAAGAGAGTGGAGTGGAAGTGGAAATTACAGCCTGGGCTCTTGTAATTCTGTCAAGCTGGTTTCTATGTGGATGATTGCATCGGGTTTTGCTTTTTATTTGGAATGTGTGACTTCTAATGAGTCTCCGTGGAATGTTTTTGGAATTTTTGTTTGAGGACAAGGCGGAGTATCCATTTGTTGTTAGCTCAATACGTTGAGAAAGTTAGCGGAGTTTCATTTAGAAACCAACAAATCACAGTCGAGTTTGTCGAGCAAGTTGGCCAGCGGCACCCTATAATGCCTGCTGTTGCAGCTGTAGAGATGAGGAGGAGATTGAGACGATAATCCACTATCTGGTGACCTTTGCTACTCTTGCAGTGATCAAATGTAATTAAAAACAACAATGTTCAAGCTCTACTCCTCTTTATTACTAATCTTCTCGGACCATCATCATCAAAGAGACTGCCTGTCAGGACCGTGGTCCCCGTGTAAGGTTTCCACACGCAAATCAACGTTCGGCCACCTCGCATACACGATCGACTAGAAGGAGCAGGTTTACACTAGGTACACGACTACCCCTCGATGATGTGACAAATGTCAACCTAAAAGATATCTCCTTAAGCACATAAGAACCACCAAGTGTATACAAATTACAATTCCTGTCAACTAAGACCACATTACTGGAACTAACATCTCGTTGGAACATCCCTGTTGGAAATGCTTTACAAAGGCAACACTGGATAGTGGCAGTTCAATATCACGGACAAGTCCCTGACAATCACTACTATCTACTTACCAACAAAGGCACCTATCTAGGCACTTTGAAGCAGCAAAATAAAACCCGTATCCCTTCAAACTTGGTGTTTGAATACACATTTCACTAATTTCACGAGATGGATGTTTTAGGACTGCTGCAAGCGTTTGGCTAAAACTTGACGAATAGATTGATTATGTGCTGGATTCCGACAATAGATAGCCTTTCGTAAGGAGCACAACACCTAGACAGGAGAAAAATCCCAAAACCCTTGAGGATGTCCTCAAATCATCACCGCCGATTATGCAAACAAAAATGTGTTACAAGAGATAGGAGACTGCCAGGATTTGAATATATAGGGCTCAGGTACGAAGGAAACGATACGAATGACTTCCGGTCCGGAGTCAGGACAAATCACGAAAGTATAGAGGGAGAAAAGGAGAGAAGTCATCGGAGAACATTGGTCTTAATGTGTCCGTGGATTCTAGTCAGCGGGAAGTATTAGGCTGCTGTTGTGTGGTGCACTGAGAAACGAGACTCTAAACTTCATAACTGCGTCCGAAAGCAGGTCAATGAGGCGGTCAATGTTTCGCTCCTTTCGTCTTTCAAAACGAAACTAGACGTGATACGGGCAGCCCTATAATATGGACTTCTGAACAGTTGACAGTTGAAAGCGGCCATATTGTTGAAGCTAGATCTGTCAAATTGGATGTCATTTATTCAGTCAGCTTTTGCCAAATCAACGTGGATGGACAAAGCGTTCGTGTTACGTATTACGTGTACAAAAAAGTCTTATCAAAATGGGTGTTCTGTGTCCGGCAACGTTCAGCGCGCTTCGCCCATTTTCGGTCGCTATAAAATGATTACGTCAAATTTGGGAATGTACCAATTCACATGAGATCCAAAAGAATCCAATGCATCCCGAAAAAGTCACTCTTTGGATTGGATTTTGGCTGGGGACATCATCGGTCCATATTTCTTTGCAAACGACGTTGGCCAGGCCATCAGCGTCAACGGCGAGCGCTATAGTTCGATAATTACCAACTTATTTTGACGAGAATTGGATGATATGGGCGCTACGTGACAAATTGGATCTTCTGCACAAGCGATTCGAGGCCATGGTCATATCACGTGGGGGTGATGTGGACTGGCGACCAAGATCGGGCGGTTTGACCCAGTGGAGTTTTCTGAAGTCGCAGTAAACTACAGCGGCCCTCAAAAGCCAACATAACCCATTTATCGGTCAAATTCAGACTGATTTATGCACCAGAGACATGAAAAATTTGACATTTCAGATGAGCGAGACCCAGAGCCGCCGCGGCGGACGTCGATTGGCCTTTTAAACGAACAAAAAATGTCGACGACATCTCAAACGCATTTTGTTTTGTTTAAATTTAAACATAGGAAGTGGAAAGGAAGATGAAGGTGTCTGTCTGGGTGACTTTTTTCCTTCAGATCTACTACTACTCCTGCCACCTGGACCTCGTGGTTGCCTGCTGCCGTGCAGAGAGACCAGTAAACCATTGAATGACTCTGTATTCCACACCTAATGCCTAGTTTTATTTACATTTTGAAAACAGGTCCAAGGCTCTTTACTTTCTTAATCAGCGCTGCATTTGGCATAAGGCACCATGTGACTGCCGGATGTGTTGCAAATATTCATCGAAGCCAACACAAGCTTCAAGCTGCTCAGGGTGAAGCTCTGTTTGGCCTGTTTACCTCGTTTCACTGCCAGTGCTAGTAGATTTAGAAGTTGGTGCGAAGCTCCCACCTAAACTTGAACGTAAACGTCTTAACACCAAATTCCACCAATGGCGCCCAACGAGGGCCACTGCTCTTTGCAGCGCATGTCTGTGGACTTGGATTAAAACCTGAAACATATCAGGATTCCGAGTAATAGAGGCACTTTATGAATGTACAGTCCGTCCTATCTCCAGATTCTACCCTGGCGCCCAAAGAGGAACGCAGTCACAATGAAGTGGCTGTCAGAAATGGACGGCTTTAAAAACGATGGCTTATTGCCCATCAAACAAATTCAAAAAGTCTGTGCTGTTTTAGAATTCATGTCAAGTTGACTGCTGCTCTAGGACTCCCTGCCAGACTTTCCTTGTCAATCAGGTCCTTCAACCTGCAATGTCTGCCACGCACAAGTGTCTCAAGTCGCTCTCATTCATAATTCGATCATATCATCAAACAGAGTTTCGCAAGATATTTGTATACCCTCGTCTTTCGGTTATCTGTGTGCACACACGCCGAGTCAAGCAGCCGGTTAAATGAAACACTTAAGTGGCGCATGCAATCGGAGCTATGTCGGCAAGTGATTTGCCTCTCAGTCGTGCTCATGCACAATCATCCCTCGGGGGGGTCTGTTGACCCACATCTGTTGTGAAAGGATAAATGGAACTGTTGTCTCGCCAAAGGAGTAGTTTAACACTTTGAACATGTGCCCAAGACAATGCATTTCATTGAGAGACGTCAAGATGGTTCGTCTGAGCGAACGCACTTGTGTTTGAGTTCAAAGACTGCAATGAGTTGGCTCCAGTTTCTTAATCGAAATCAAAGCCCGGACTGTAGCACCACCCAGAGAAGCGGTGCACCTGTACACGAGTCAACGGAGCAATCATCCATGTCCAACCACAACGGTTTGCATGCAGAGGTCAACCCAGTCGCGGAAGTAACCCAACGACATCCAGACATGAGATCACGCTTATCTGCGACGCGCCAGATGTCCCAGTCAAGCTCCATCGGCGAACAGTTGGGACGAGCGCTTTTGATGGTAGTCCATTTCTGCGCGCTTCGTGATGCCACTTAAACATGAATTCATGACGGATACAACCGCTTAGCTCTTCATAAATTTTGAACTTTACGAGTCTCTCTCTCGAGTGTGACGACGAGACGCTGCGATGTCTTCCCGCGACAGACGTGAATTATTTCACACAAAAAACACATCAATTCACTGGCCCGCTGACAGTGCTTCCACATCCGGCCAATTAGAAGCGGCGTCATTCGATTTCGACTCGAGCTCAGCGCACTGTTCCGCGATCGATTGCCGCCGTATCTCTGATTACATCTGATCGAGGGTTGGTGTTGCAAGATTTTCCACGGGAATTCCCAGCCCGAGCACCAGTTCGTGTTGCAAGCGTGATTAGAAATTGCAAGCGACAACCAAATGTTGGCACGCTCACATTCGGAGGAATTACGTCGGTCGGTTGTGCACCGGTAATGTGCTCCGGGGCGAGCATGTGATCGCAATGACAATTCGCCGATCGATGACTGAACGAAAAATTTCTCTTCGCTTCATTCGTCGCCATTCGGAGCACGTCCGCGATGAGTGACGTCTAACCCACTTTGCAGCCTGTCTAGGGCTGCGCAGACATAATTAATTAATTGTACATGCTAATGCGAGGCTCATTCTCCGTTGCTGCGATCGTTTAAGGGCAACCGGGAAGTTCGCTTTCCGCGCATGAAACTGGTGTTAATCGATTTACGTGAGATCGGAGATCAATCAAAATTTGTTCGTTTCACACATCGTCTGCGGCGTTTGATTGATTGTCTGTTTTGGGGGAAGCCTAGTTGAATCTTGCGTGGTCTCGGTCATGTCTCCGTCATTAGGGCTGACGCTGTGGAGAGGCTGTGGCCTGATGGCAGAGGAATGATCTACTTTTTGGCGGGAGGTCAAGAACCTTTTAGGTGGTGTGTGCAGGTTGGTATTTATTTGATGGGCGTGGGTATTGTTGAACCATTTGGTGAGAGGTGAGGAAATACAGGCATTCCCTTGGAAATACAAGACAATGCGCTGCAAGCTGTCGGAAATTTTGTCTGAGCAAATGTGCTGAGGGAATAGTGCTAACAATGCGTTGGTTGCATTGACGAGGACGCGCTAGAGTTCAAAATGAGGTATACACCATCTTCGAGAGACGACGTGCAACATCGCAGAATTGGCCGGAAGGTCCCAATGTAAAGCTATAATTTCGAAGCAGTCAGCAACTTCGCCTCCGAGGCAAAGAGTACAAACAGCATCAGTGCCGGATAACTCTTGTCAACTGTAGTTTACTGGCTCTCAGAAGGCAGCCGTTGCGTTGTATCTGCGTCAACTCCTACGCACTTGAACCTCGACGTCTAGGTTCGAGTCCCAGTATGCCAAAAATAATTTTCATGGTCCCACCTCTGACTGTACTCACTGACAATGCTCAAAGAGTATTACTGTCTAGAAAAAGCTTCACAAAACTTGGCCGTTCGGAATCGGCATAAAACTGTAAGTCCCTTCTACTCGTGGGAGTGAAGAGTGACGCTGACGTTGATGCCGTCGGGATGAGACGATTCCACACCGATCATTACGGTCTGGCCAGCGACCTGAGCCTTGCCGTCTTCGCATCCAACGCAACTGGAGAGGATGGCATACATTTTACTGACATAATTACATTTATCAAGCTCCGCCTAACACCCCTTGAACTCCTTAAGTACGAGACTTGAAACGAATTCGCCCATGTTCTGAACAACTGGTCGGTATTGTAAAAAAACGATCATCGGTTGGTTGACGACTGTGCGTGGGACACAGTCAGGGCCGGACCCACTATATTGGAGGGATGTGTAAATGCGCAAAGGGCGCAAAGGGCTTAGGGGCGCATTGAAGGCAAAAAAAAGCTATCCCATCAAGACGGTAAGCGAAACATTCAGAAATAGAAATTCGGGAACTGCACTGGCTTGGCGATATCGAGCGCATGGACCCATGATCCAGTTAGGAGGGTCCTCGAATCCGAGCCTAATGTTACGGAAAAAGGTTAAGACCAAGCATTTGACTAAGTTAACCCGGAAGCAAGACAGAAAAGTTGCCAAAACTGAAGAAAGGGGCGCCTAACTTAGGGTTTACACAAGACGCTCATTTGGCTCGGAACGGCCCTGGACACAGTCAGCCTTATGCTGTCCACCGAAGCACGTGTGGTTGAAATCGATAGCAAATAAAGTTGATCGAAGAAAATAGGCGAAAAAAAAATGAGAGACAAAGACTGGATCTGGTAAGATTCCTTTCCGGCTCATTAAAGCGATTTCCATACACTCAAGCCAAGGAAGTCCAAGTACCAATGTCGATGTCCAGACAAATCAATCAGAGTTATCATTGACGTACGTCTGAGACAGCGAAAGATGTGAGCAATGGTTGGCTAATATCCTCTGTTGCCAGTTGGCTCACGCTTTTCCCCAAGAGTGGAGCGAACTGAAGTGCTTGGCTTTGGACCAGAAATTGTGAAAGGTGAACATGGGCGTAGTCGCTCGTGCTTTAGAAATACGAAAGACACTAGAAAGCAGACACATTGCCACGAACTTGTTCGATCGAATGACAACAAAGACATGTAGAGCTTGAAAGCCAACATCGCCCTTGTCACAGACGATAAATGTAGACATGATGTGTTGCAAATACTCAAAGAGATACAGCTTGTCGTCCAAGGAGACGACTAATACAGTTGAAGTGTGCGAACTTCCGGGTAAGTCAATGGCGGATTTAAAAAAGAAATAGGGTAATCAAGCAGAAATGTGACTGCCTTCATCAGTCAGCCACTCCTGCCTAAATCAACCTAGGACTCTTAGCAAAGCAAAGTCCTAGGTTGATTTAGGCAGAAGTGGCTGACTGATGAAGACAGTCACATTTGGGCTTGATTACTCCTAACCTTGGCAGCAGTATGTTCTTCTTCATTGGTTGGCGCTACAGTCCAGTGTGGACCAGGGCCTCAGTCAACATGCCTCCTCCACTAGCATGGTCTTGGACTAGACGCCTCCAGTTTCGTCCACCTAGCAGATTAAGATCCCTTTCCGGCTGGTCATTCCATCGGAGGCGAGATCTTCCTCTACCACGTTGTCCCTCGTATTTGGATTCGAAGACTTTCTGAGCCGGAGCGTTGGTGTCATATCCTAGCCATCTGAGTCGAGACAATCGTTTGAATATGGACCAATTTGTTGCTTACGACAGCAAAGAGGGTCTTTGAATTCGAGCCTACTGGTTCGAGAAGGAGAGGAAGACCGAATCTCGGGTATAAAGACCAAGTAATCGCGGATGCAAGACAGTGAAGCAGCGTGCCCAGGACCGTCAACAATGGAAGGCAGCAATTGCTCAGGCTCGAAGCCTCCATGTGTCGCCGGCCTGATAAGTAAATAAGTATGTAAGTAGTTGCTTACGACAGATCGGTTTAGCTGGCTAATGCTGACCCTTTTGAGGTCGCTGAGATTGTTGAAATAGTGGGCCCCTAAATGTGAGTACCGACGACTTGCCAGAGTACTGCACGAGGAGAGGCATCGGTGGTGGTTTCTACTTCCCGTCTTTGCTTACTGCTGTCCACCGAACTGATACCCAGTGTTGGTCTTACAATCGAGATGAAAATTCAGTAAGCGATGCGTGGCTATAGTCACCATCAGCTGCTTAAGAAGAGTTCTTTCTAGCACACCCTGAATTCCTATCCCAGCTTATTATCGATGATGGGACCCACCCACATTCCGCTGCAGAGTAGTGGCGCCTGCTTTGAGGGGTTAAACAAGCCAATTCCGCATGTCTTTGTCCTTGTGTGTAGCTTTTTGCGTGATGTCTCTTAAAGTGTAGACGGATTTGCCAGATGCCACGCCATGGCAACATCTTCCGCATTGGCAATGTCTTAGCATCCAGCCTCTTCCAGTACTGATAGCAATTCATTCACTGATACGTTCCAAAGAAGGGGTGAGAGTATACCTCCTTGTGGGGTTCCTCTATCAAATTCTATGTAGATCGCAGCATTTCGTCAAATAACAATGGGTTACCCTGCCGGGGAGTGGCTGAGTAGCAGGGACTTTTCGATCGCAACTAAAATTGCCTTCGGTTCAATGTGCACGTTCGATGCAACGAAGCAACGCCGCAGGGGTGACTTCCTTATATTCGAGGGATTTTTGAATGGTTCCTATCAGGGAGTGGAGGGCTGTCTCTACGGATTGTAGGCCGAGTCTCGAAGTCCTAGACGAACACTGTTACGTTGTAAATTTAATATCCTGCTTTTCTAGGGTCTGAGCAATCGAGGGAATGGTTTGTTGAACCCAACTGTGGCCTAAGTTGGTCTCAACTGCTGTCGAGGCAATCCCGGTTGCCTACATACCATAACAATAGGCTTTCTGTAACGACCACGTAGTCAAGACTGCCTTCTTCTTTGCGCTCAATTAGTTTGTCGGGTCTTCTTAAGCAATACCCGGCTAGAGCCCGAAGCGCGAGCTATCGCCTTAGCCGTGTGGCGCTAGATTATGTGAGCCCGAGTCCAGACTCTTAATCAACAAGCTTCGTCAGTTATCGCGATCCTGACATGATGCGTTACACCTATCAATGATGAATGAGAAGACCCGTCGGTCGCTGCGTCTCCTAGACAAAACTGAACCTAAACTGACTCAGCGGGAACCTCGACAAGCTGTCTTAGAAGTCACACCAGATGCATTAAGGCCGTGTTCTCTGCCCTTGTACGCATTTGACAAGATCTCTGACAAAGTCGACACGGTCTCTCACTGATGAGACACGCCACCACCGTCAAAGCGCGTCCTTCACCATCAATCACCATTATTCCCAAAAAAACCCATTCTCCCCGCCAGTGCGTCAACGTCTTCAAATTGTCTGGGCGGCCTGGTGTATGCGACTGCACGTCACGCAAAGTTCATCACACCACCCGCGATAACCTCATCACGTACGGGCACACAATTGAATCTAGCCGACCGCTCCGCACCGTAAACTCAACTCAAACGGATTCTATTCAAGTTTTCAATGTCAGCTGAAAAGATCGCGACGCAAAGTGGGACATGATCTCACCGACGCATGTGAGCCGGAGCTTCGGTGTTTTTTTTTTTCTTCTTCTGAGAACGCACTGATTGCCGGCGTTACGTAAGTGCGTCTAGTCGCTGGACCTGCCTCAAAGCAGTCATTCGTGACGAGCGCGTCCGATGGACAACGCGGCGCGGCGTTCAACAAAAGCAATTCACTTGAATTGAAATGCTGCAGCTGCACTCAGTTCATTGGAATCTGATTATCGCGCACAACTCACTCGAGGTGCAGGCAGAGGCAGGCAACAAATCACGTTCCCCTTAATTGCATCTTGATGCCTTTATCCATTCGCTTACCGTTAGCAGATCCTGAGAACACATTCTTCGCGACTCTGCGCTTGACATAGGCGGCAATCAGTCAGGAAGCATATCTCCGGCATGACGCACACCTCTCCCAGTCGGATTTGTGCACACAAAGCGTCTGCCAATCGAAGAAAAAGGCAAAGGAAGGAAGTCCAACGGCACCCGAATCTGGATACGATGCAGCGTCGCGTGTCATGTTCGACGTGCGACGGGAAAGGCGAACAAAAATTCGTCATTTGTGTGGCTCGTGTTTCCTGGGTGCAATGAACTCAGCAGCCGCCGTGCATTCAAATTCAGGGGACGTCCCGCCATGCCCGTGAGCTCTTCAATTTCAACGCGAACGAATGGGCATTTCATCGGCGCGTAAGTGGGTCACTTGCAAAATCTAACGCGGCCCAGGGGAACGGTCTTGCGGTGCCCGAAATAGCGCGTTTTTTTATGATAATCAAACTGGTCGGCCACGAAAGCGTTGAATCATTCATCAGCGCGGAGTGTCGCACAGAACACATGGGAACCGGGCTTGTTAGCGGCGGCCGCTTTTTTTTTTTTGACGGGCATGAGAAGGCAGATTTCAATTGCAGTCGCTTTTCGTAATTCGAGTATGTGTCGGAGTGCAGATACTTGTTCGAGTTCGTTACGCAATTGTGTGTGACTTTCGGTTTTGAATTGAGCATTGTGAGCAGTTGCTCGTTGAGGACTGGTTTTTGGCCAAGCCAAGGGCAGTGAATTCGCGCAAGAAAGTCATCGACAGACGGAAAGTTACGTATGACTTGGTTGGTTGCAAAGCCAGCCACGGCCTTGGGCCGCGATGGTGTCCGATAACGATCGAGATATGCTTCAGTGGACGAGAGACGAGACAACACAGAGAAAATAAATAAATCGTGTTATAGGGTCAGGAGACGAGTGCTCTCCGCTTCAGGTGGCAAAGTCGCGTCTCGTCTCGTGGCCAGTCTGCGGGCATCTGGTCTTCCTCGTGTGGTTCATCGATCTTGATCGGTTTCATCATTCAGTTGTGTGTAAATAATCTTCACACCTTAACGCTAACCATGTGAGACCGCGCGCAGTTGCGGATCTATTTCGAAAGCGCATCGATCAAGAATCCAGAAGTTCGTTGCCTGCCTCCGCGGAGTCTTATGTGATCATTCGGAGGCAGTTGCATTTGTTTACCTCTTGATCCTGAATGGGATCCCTCGGATATTTCGTTCAGGGAGCTGGACAGGGATGAAGATGAACGCACCAGCTGAAGACGATTCTTTTGTTGTCGGTCTTTGGCACGAAATTCCATCAACATCCACACGATCCACACAATGAATGATTCAATTCGTGGTATAATTGCCCTCTTTTGTGCCGTTGTCGTTGGTGTCAAGAAAGGTTCAATCACCTACTCGTACTTGATGTAGATACCTTCGTTGGACAGTGCGGATTAAAAGAGCTAAGATCTTTGACTACGTATCCCGAAACCTCTCTACGACTGATATGCCACCAGAGTGAAGTGCTGAAGACCAGCGGCAACGTGCCACCGGAAACGCCGCAACTGATGTCCTGTAATCGACCACCGCCAAGAAACCCGTGATTTTTCGCAATCAGAACACCGACAAGTGCATACGAAAACTGCGCACCAAGCGCTTAAGATGACTAGTACACGTAGAGCGAATGGACAACCATGCTCCGGGCCGCAGAGTCTTCGAATCTAACCCTAGGAAAACCGTAGTAGAGGAAGACCTCGCCTTAAGTGGCGCGCATAAGTTGAAGGCGAACTTGTGCTTGGAGTGCACACCTGGAGGTAGCTAGCTACGAACCGTGCCAGCTGGAGAGGCTTACTAGTTGAGGCCCAGGTTCACCCCGAACTGTAGCGCCACTTAAATAAGTAAGCAAGAGCTTTGAAGGCATAGTGGACAAAGACGTAAAAGGCTTCCTGAGACTTATCCAAATGTCCCATGATCTTGTTAGTGAGCGCAGATCTAACAAAATGATGAAAGCGTCGGTCTGTGTCGATCTGAATGTTGGAATGTTCCACTAAAGTAAGTGAACGCACGAGAGATCTCCAGGCCAGCCGATCGTCCGCCATCGACTCTAACTCAACTCAAGAGCAATGCCTCAACGATACCAAGAGAAATGTCGGACTTGGTCCAACCACCTCATCCTGGATCTGCCAAGCGGTCCTTCCTTCTTCGGGCTTTTTTTGTCGTTGTTATTTATCCTATACCTACACTGGATCACTGGAGCAGACTCAAATGTGAAAAATGGTCCTTTCTTACTCACTTACTTAAGGTGGCGCTACAGTCCGAGGTGGACTTGGGCCTCAACCAACAAGCGTCTCCAGCCAGCTCGATCTTTAGCTAGCTGTCTCAGGTTCGTTGTTGGTAGAGGGCCCTTTCCACTTGCGGGCGCCACCTGAGTCGCGCTCCTCCTCTACTGCGCCGTCCCTCGGGGGTGGATTCGAAGACTTTTCGGGCCGAAGTATTAGTTTCCATCCGCTCTACATGACCTAGCCATCTCAATCGTTGGATCTTCACTCTTCTGGCTGAGTCGATGTCGCTACACAGCCCGTATAGTTCATCATTATCTCCTCCTCCACTCACAATCTATGCAGACGGGACCGAAAATCACACGAAGAATTTTCCTCTCGAAGCAACCAAGAGCAGCTTCATCCGCTTTTGACAAAGTCCATGCCTCCGCGCCATATAGCAGGACTGGGACGATTAAGGTCATGGAAAGAGTTACCTTGGTTGTTCGAGAGAGGGCTTTGTTTACCAATTGCTTTCTTAGCCCAAAGAAGCAGCGATTGGCAAGAGTTATTGTTCGTTTGATTTCAGCGCTGGTGTCATTGTCTGAATTGATAGCGGTGCCTAGGTAGACAAAGTTTTTGACTACCTCAAAGTTATATCTGTCTGCTGTGACGTTCTGACCGAGACGTCGGTGTTGGGTGTCCTTTCTCGTGGACAGCATATACTTGGTCTTACCCTCGTTTACAGCTAAACCCATCTTCGCGGCCTCCGTTGCAATACCCATTAAAGCGCCATTGACATCACGTTGCGTTCTTCCCGCTGCGAGTAGATGGACGGACTTCTGAAAGATTGTTCCTTTGGTGTTGGCGTTCGAGTTTTGAACAATTCTTTCAAGAACGATGTTGAAAAAGTCGCATGACAGCGCGTCGCCTTGTCTGAATCCTTTTTTGACATTAAAGGTCTCGACCTTGATGGAGCAGCGTGCATTCTCCATCGCCATCCTACACAAACGGACGAGTTTGGTAGGGATGCCAAAACTAGGCATTGCTCTGTATAGCTCGTCTCTATAGATGTTATCGTACGCGGCTTTAAAATCGATGAAAAGGTGGTGGGTATCGATTTGTTGCTCCTGGGTTTTCTCCAAAATCTGCAGCAGTGTGAATATTTGGTCGATGGTGGATTTTTCTGGCCTAAAGCCACACTGGTATGGACCAGGTTGTTGACGAATGGCTTTAAGCTTTCGCACAGTACGGCAGATAAGATTTTGTAGTGGTCCATTCTACTACCAGAAATGTCTTGGTCTTCCGGAGGAGCACAAGCAGCAGGCCAGCAGTGATAAGGAGCATACATCATCAGCTCTCACCCCATCAGCACCGAATAACTGCCACGTGATCCGAGCAAAGGCGGGACAGTGGCAGTGGAAGACTGCTCCGCAGTGTCGTCGTTATCTCCACAGGCGTCGCAGAGGGTTTCATCGTCTAGACCAATCACATTTAGGTGTTTGGCGAAGGTGAAGTGGCCCGCTTACAATCAGTTCTGTCAAGAGATAACAAGAATGCCGCGGATTTCTTACAGACGTTAAGGAGCACGTGCATAGTTTGTCTACTTCTTGGAGAGTCATGCCACATCCAGTTGTGCTCTACAGTTGGCCCAACCATCGATGTAGGATATTTGGGTATTTATTGCAAAACAGGAGCTACAAAGTTATACGTCTTGCTTCGACGTGGTCTCGAAGTGCGGCCGCCATGTTGCTACTATATATATACGAGCGAATGTCGGCAACACAAGTTTTCCCCCATCGATGCAACCAAGGACACAGGGAACCCCAAAGCGGGTTGAGACCCTAAGTTCATCGGCGATCTCATTTCCCGTGATCCTGTGGTTGCCCGATCAAATTCAGAGAAGACTTGCTTTCCTGAACTATCCTCAAAGTGGTTGAAGGCTTGAAGGTAAGGCATTAAGCACAGCTTGGCTGTCGCTACACACACAAAAGCCTCAGCCCCTTAAACCTGCTCATTAGCTATTAGGATCGCACAGGTTTCTCCTCGGAAAACTGACACAAATTTAGCTTACGAGGTGGACAGTCTAATGTTGTGATCCTCTACGAAGGCGCCAGCGCCAGACCCTTGCTCGAATTCTAGTCGACTACAGTCATTACCTGGTTCAGATTCTGGCCAGATCTAGTCCTGAGTGAGGCTTGGAGTCAAAGCTGAGGCGCTGGTGTCCACTCGCTTTGCATGATCGCCAGGCATCTCAGGCGAGAGAATTTCGAATTCGATTGACAAGGTCGATGTCGCAGCATAGCCCTTAGAGGTTATCGTTCAATCTCGAGACAGAGCACAATCCGAAGGAGAATTCTTTCGCAGCGACCAAGAGTTGAACAATCTTCCACAAAGTCAGTGCTTCTGCAGCCGTACGGCAGGACTGAGACTGATTTTCATTCGTCACGGAGTCCTTAGAACTTTCATTGGAAAGTGAATGAAGTTCAAAAGGCAGATCCGTTTTGAAAATACTTGTGACAGCTTGTGTCGTTCAGTTTGTGTCCGTTTGTATCATTAGGATAAGGCCACGCACTGTCGGCGTCGAGGAGTCGTCGAAAAATGCCCTGTACTCTAACCCGATGGTGTCTTAATCTAACCACTTTGTCTACAAATGCCTCCTTGCCCCTAACGCAGTATGCATCCAAAATGGAATTGACAGTTGCTCTTTCTGCGTCTGCCTGTGTTGAATGGTTTTAATGGAGAGCTGTTTGCTTTAGACCCTACACACGACTCTGTTGCATTGTCTAGCACTTGTCCTGCTCTCGAGTAAGCGTTGTTTAGGCATTTGTCAAGAAACCTGAAGAAGAGGATTATCACGGAGTACGTCCACGGCCCAATAAGCCCACGATCGGACTCGTCCTTATGTCGCACAACCCTGAATAATCATTGCCACCCAAGGTTTCTTTCGCTATTCCATGACGTGTCGGCTGGAGATCGGATCATTCAAATCTGTGATCGCAAGCGAGCTGCTAACAAGAGGTGGGAACAGTGAGGCTGCTCTACGGCTGATCAGCAGTCTATTCAATAGCTCCGTGCCCATGGAACGCATCTCCCTGATCGAATGCATATTCCCAGACTTTTCAGTCGACAAAAGGACAACGATCCAGCCACTAAAACAGAGCCGTACTGATCTTACAGGACAACACCGTGCTAAGCTGCCAAATTTCGATCGATTCTCGATTTTCTCGATCGTTCCATTCAGTCATTTCTCAAAAACCAGGCAGAGCAACTACAAGTCAGACGCAAACTGGCAAAACGATCCTATCGGCGGATCACTTTCTCTGAAACGTTCGCGAATGCTGTCCGCACGGAAACGAAAGTGATGTCGCTGCTCAAAATGCAAATCTGCCTCTCTGCGGGGGACTTTCTAGATGCAATCGACGGCCTTGACGTCATAAGCATCAGCAATTCGCCTGCTTTCAGAGAACTTCATCAAATCAGATCACAGTCGCAGCGACGTTGCCAAAAAAACAAACAAAACCCGATTTCATCAGCTTTCCGCTTTCGCGGCACAAATGACTTCGACCTCGCTCTTAGCACATCTTCCCAATGACGACTTTGATGGGAGAATCTAAACGAAACGAGATTTAGAGACGATGCGGAGCTAGTCGGCAAAACCCACAAGCGCCAAGGTTGCGCAACACAATGCATGCAGCTCGAGCTCGAGCAGAGTTCCAAAAGTTTCACCGCACAATGGGGTGTTCCGCGAATTTAATGAACTGTGCCCAAAAACAACTCGCATTTCCCGACCTTAAGCACCGTCATCATAATTGACTTTAGCGCCGACTGAGCGGGAAGCAAATTAGCCACACTCACCCACTTTGCGAAATTGGCCACGCACACACACGACTCGACGAGGGCTCTCCACGGACGGGTCGCGTCTTGGAGTCGATCTAGGAGTTCCCATGTTTGGACGTCGGCGCATTTCTGGGTGACGTAAAATAATTTGGCGACAGTCGCTTCATCTGAGAACGCAGAGCCACCAAATGCGGGGGCAAGGCAAGGCACACACGAGTAAGCCGCTTAGCCAGAGACCGGGGCGGATGGTGAATCGGAAATTAATTACTTTTTGAATAGAAATTCGTTCACAAGTCCCCGGGGGGAGGCGACCAATTTGTGAGCGTCTTGTTAACAAGACGATCCGCGCCTCAGCACCCCGGCCAATCGACGTAAACAGAAACAACCGACCAGCCACAGATGGTGGTGATGGCTAGGTGAATGGATCCATCGTGTATCGGTTCGCTAATTGCGGCGCACATGTGTTTGTTCTCCTGGGAATGCATCAAACCGCACCGGGGACCACACCATCCATTCATCCAGCCCGGTTGCGGGTCTGGCCGATGTACCCTCTTCGTCTCTGTCACTGCTCGGTGAGGCGCTGCTGCGCCGCGCCACGCCACTGTCGTGGTTAGTTCGAGTGACTCTTGTGGAAAAAGTTGCTTTGCGCAGATTGCCGGGATGATTGGTGAATGCGAATGCGAATGCGAGTACGACTGCGAGTGCGACTGTGTCTGCGACGTCGACGGCGACTTCGGCGGCGACTCTGAATGCGAATGTGAGTTGTGAATTGTTAAAATGCCATTATCGTGACCGGAATGCGCGCAGAGTTCGCTGGAAGGGAATTGCCTGCTCGGTCGGTTAGTGGTTACTTAACAGCACTTACGGCGGATGATACTCGCCGGCCTGTATGCGGATTTGAATTCGAATTAGAATTGGAATTGGGATTACTATTATTATTCCAGCTGTTGCTGGTGTGATTATTGTGGCGCTTGTTACCACCGCGCCGCTGGTCTGGCATTTATCTGCCGTCTATCTGCTGTTGCATTCGGAATGACATTACGTGAGAAGGCACTTTGCGTGATTCTTATTTTTCACCTCCCTCCGTGCCGCTCTGCCGAGGGCCGAGAATGGTGCAGAGATCGAGTGGAGATCGACTGCGGTACGGTGTGCTTGGAATGCACGACGGCGAGAGGTGGTACCCGATTATTGGGTGATCGTGGCCTTTGTCGGCTTTGTTCGCTCGGCACACTTTGTCTGAGTTTCGGTGGAATGTGCGCGATGTGATGTGGTTGCCGGAAATAACCTATCAATCCGTGAGGGAATCTCAATGACTGTCGCCCATCAGCCGGGGCAGGCACACTCATCGCATGCAGAAGCTGACTTGATAGCCAACGCCAGGTGTCCGGTTGCATAAGAGAAGCAGAAGACGATGAAGACGATCATAAACGATCAGGACGGGCAAATGCCATCATCAAGCGACTGGCCCATGGCGAACCTATTGATCACGCTGGAAGATGCATTCTAGGCGCAGCACGAAGCGAAGGCATTGTTGACAATGGACACGAGGCTAATCTGCTGGAGTCGTGATTTTCGTGAGAGAATGGAAGAAGATCTGAATGGCACAAGGTCACGAAGATAATTTCACGTCTCCCATGCAGCAGTACACAAGAGATCGGAGGAAAACCTATTCTGTTAATGATCGTCGACAACTTCTTCATGAGACGCTGCGGTTGCTTTTGATGCAAGAACAAAGGCAAGCGGCGCATCGACGTCTCGCTGGTTCATGGTCACTAGATTCAGATTTTCGTCAAGGTTTGGCGGAAACATAATTCTCCAACTCAACCGTGGGCTCTCAGAGTTCATGAATGCTTATCACTTCAGCTTTGCTTGTTGCTCCAGCTGTACGGGCTTACGTCGCAGTCGTGTGCTAAATGTTGCTACAGAGCGAGGCGGTCTGTTGAGCTCTCTGGAATGCTACAATGAACTAAGAATCATTCTACGCGAGGTTTGCATGCATAAGAGGTTATTTAGGCATACTCCGTCAGACGACCTTGATGTAGTCTTAAGCTTTAGTTTTGGTAGACAACTGGGGGCTCTGGCTAAGACCGTCCATGGGTCATCAGACTGAGAGGTATGTTAGTAAGCGAACTGAGGGCCAACACAGCCACCAGATTCATATTGGTGGGACTCTAATTGATAAAATTACAAACATTTTCTACCCAAGAACGTCGATTTATCGTCGGATCTGGGCCACAACGCACTTATATGAGTACCCTCGCGAGTGGAGCATGCCTTGATTTGAATGCCGACTCCGAATAGCGAGGCTTTGCTGACAGCTGTACTCAGTGTCGTGACAGGTATTTTCGTAAAAACCAATGTTGGTGTGCTCGAAATTGAACCCTGGACTTTCAGTGTGATTGGACTTACCTCCCGCGGCTGTCAGTTGTTTCTACTGAGCCCATAGACTTCCAAATTGCGCTTTTCTATCGAAGATTCTAGCACTTTTAGCGCCCGTAGTGGAAATGTGTGTCAAAGAAGTTCGAAACTGCACTTTAAGCACATGCGTGGCTTTGTTGGAACGTAGATCAACCACCTCCTCTGTTAGCCCTCGGGTTTCCTCCATTCTGTATTTCATGTCCTAAATTACTTTAAGAAGGCCACATTTTTGACCCAATCAATGCTACCCCTGGAGTCCCAGAAGGTAGTCAACTTGGACCATTGACTTTATTTTTAATCATCAATGGTATTGTTAGTAAATTGAATTCTCTCAAGATGCGAGTATTTATGTATACGCTGACGACAAGAAAATACACATGTATTCAACATCGTGTCTTCCGCTACCAACTCTGATCTATGGCAAAACGATATGAACTCGTCTTCGGGTTCTTTATGGCTTATGGCTTATGGCTTATTATGTTGAAGCAGTCCTGGAAGGAGTTTGAAAAAGACTGACTTCCCTGAAGACCTCTGCCAAGCGGGATGAAGTACATAGTTGCATCATGTCCAAAAGCTTCCCTATTTTCGCTTGGACATAACTCCTTATCGCCTTATCACAAGACAGAAACTGCCCCCATAGCTTGGAAAATACGCAATAAATTCCAGCTCTTGTCCGGAGTTCTGTCTTTGAAGTGGATCAAGTACTGTCGCATAAATAAACGAGGGACAGCGGTGCTTAAATTGGCTCTTACCGTTGAATAAACAGCTCAACCAACTTCGATGTGTTATTGTAGATAGCTACGCAGATGTCAGATCCACGGAGGAAGACGAAGTGGTTTCGGCAATGCAGCTTATAATGCATCATGCCTTATAACTAAAGGGTGGTTAAATTTTAAGGGCCGATGTTGATTTTGACTAAAACACAAATTATTTAGGAAATTATTATCATTTCTTTTTATTATGATAATATTGGTATGGTTCAATTATGTATGGTAGAAGATATCGGCGAAATGGCCGCCGCGACCTCAGCGGCACATCTCCATCCGATGATCTGAATTTTCGATGACGCTGAAGCATAATTGAGGTACTATGCCGTGAATGTGCCGAATTATCTCATCCTTTAGCTCTTGAATTGTTGCTGGCTTATCGACGTACACCTTTTCTTTCAAATAACTCCAAAGAAAAAAATCCAACGGTGTCAAATCACATGATCTTGGCGGCCAATTGACATCGCCATCACGTGAGATAACACGGCCATTGTATTTGTCGCGCAAAAGAGCCATTGTTTCGTTAGCTGTGTGGCAAGTGGCACCGTCCTGTTGAAACCACATATGGTCCACATTCATATCTTCCAATTCAGGCCATAAGAAGTTCATTATCATTTCACGATAGCGAACACCATTCACAGCAACTGCCTGACCGGCCTCATTTTGGAAAAAATACGGCCCGATGATGCCGCCAGCCCATAAACCGCACTCTTTGTGGGTGCATTGGTTTTTCGGCAATCACTCTTGGATTATCATTCGCCCAAAATGCGGCAATTCTGCTTACTGACGAGTCCACTGAGGTGAAAATGTGCCTCATCACTGAAGATGATTTTCTTCGAAAATTGATCATCCACTGTTGCCATTTCTTGCCATCATTCTGACCATTGACGACGCTTGAAATGGTCAAGAGGCTTTAGTTCTTGAGTCAATTGCATCTTGTAAGCATGTAAATGCAAGTCTTTATGCATAATGTTCATCAACGACGAGCGTGAGAGGTGCAATTGTTGGGCACGACGACGAGTTGAGGTGGACGGCTTTTCAACCACACTATCGCGAACAGCAGCAATATTTAGTGCACTACGAGCTGTACGAGCATGCACTGGTGTTTTCACATCTCCTACAGACTCGGTTTGCTCAAATTTGTGCGCGATTTTTCCGATTGTACGCACATTTGGACGATGAAATTGACCGAAAAAATCACGAAATGCACGCTATGCATTTTGATTTGAACGCCCATTTTCATAATAAGCCTGAATAACTTTAACGCGTTGCTCGATTGTGTATCTTTCCATGGTTCAAATTGAGTTAGTCTGAAATTGAGAAATGTCAAATGAAATGCAGAAAAAAACTTGACGTTTAGGTGTGGTTCACATTCAACATCGGCCCTTAAAATTTAACCACTCTTTATATCCAAACGATCGCATTCGCCAACCTGTCCAGCAACTTGAGGACCAACAAATTAAGGTCGTCACCGCGCCTCATTTTCAGACAGAATGACTGTCTTACAGACTAATCACCTTCTTTTGTGATCCGTTTTCCCCGTTTGTTCATCCATTCCAGGCAGATGACTTCCCATGAAAATTCAAACTACCAACATTCCGTCAACCCATTCAAGCAGCATTAAGCCATGCTTCACTTAACCAAGGGACAAGAAAGAAGAAACGAAACAAACAACAAGGGTTGCGTGGGTAAGGAACACAACACAAACCCCATTAAAAAGTAAACTCATGCGTAGCGCATAAAAACATTACAACCATCGGCCGGGGCAAGAACAGAAGCCACAACAGAAGCCGCAAAGATTGTCGCATTTCCCAGGAATTTCCCCAGCAGGAAATCACACAGAAACCAGAGCCCTACCGCAACCTATTAAGTATTCATCCGTCCACCCGGCACGCCAATGAAATATTAAAATCGCTTTCCAATGCAAACATCTCCCCTGGGCGAAATACATCCGTCCCCTCGAATGTGACGTTACGTCATTCGGCGGCTGTCATCATCCCACAAACTGCGGCCGTGTACAATGTAAACATCACGAAAACTATTAAAAGCACTGCCATCATGCTGGACGTGATCAGTTGGCTAGAAAACAAGCGATAACATCGCATGCTAATCACGAGCCAGACGCAGTAACGAGGAGTGTGTCACCGACTGGACCAATCGTCTAGTTGTCCGAGGAGTCCTCAATTGAACAGGAGCAGCGACGAAGAGCTGGGAGCACCACCCACATGCGCCGCAACCGCCCGCGGTGACAACATAATTGGTTTTTAATTGAAGGCCACCACCGCGAGATGAACAACGAGTGTGTTTACGACCAATTCAGCGGCCGAATGAAGATGTAAATTCCGAATTGTTGACAAACACTGGAGGCGCACAGGCGACGGCAATTTGTTATCATGAAAGCTCCATTACTGTCATCCGACGGCGGACGGAGAGGCGGCTGCGGCTGCGGCATCGAATGCGACCGCGAATGCTGGCCAAACGGATGATCATCCGCCGTTTAGAGGTCTCCTCGCTGTCATTAGTGAGCTGTCATCATTTTCGTCGAAGAAAAACCGCGCGCGTATGGATTTATGGCGTGTGACCGATTTCCATTATTTTCCACTTCCGACTGTGCTTAGAGCAGCGCCAGCAAAAAAAAAGCAGACGATCCACCGCGAGCACAACAAAATGATTGCTTTTTGTTTAGCGTATGATTTTGTGATTTGCGATTTGTGAACTGCGCCGCAAAAACAACGAACCCAAGGTCAGAGCCAGAGCTGCCGACTGAGCAGTGAGCACTGAATTAGGCGTCCCCTCCTGCGCCGAGATCCACAGACCCGCTGCTGCTGCTGAATTGGAAAGGTTGCGGAGCATGAAAATCGTGTTGATGACAAGAGACGCTGAAAACAAACGACAAGACTCACAGATTCGTGTGGCTTTAGAAGAAATTGACTTTTTCCATTAAGCACCGGCGCGACACGGCGCGGCGAGTTGTTTGTGCAGCCGATGGGAAACATCAATCATATCGTTGTTGTGATAGTGATTGGTTTCTGTGGCTTTCGGTGCAGAGCAATTGTATCTTTCTCCGTTCGGCTATTCGGCTGGCTTTAATGTTAATTTATTGAAACGGGAAGAGCGAGTGAATGGCAGCGCTTGCCGCGAGGGCATCTCGACCAGATAATTGGTTTCAAACATCGAGTGTCTCTTTCCGTTTCTTTCTTTTTCGACCTGACCTACTGACGAGATTGGAGATTCCGATTCGGAAATTGAAATGATGCCGAAGTGAGTAATGGCCGATGGTGCCGCGGGATGGAGGACGGCGGGGACGCCCGTCTTGACAGTTAATTTAGAGCGTTGTGATGTGCCGGGATGACAGGCTGTCAGCGTGTAATTTGTGTCGCCTTAGACGGTGTAATTAAAAGGGCGGGTTGTAAAAAGTGTTGTGTGTGTGTGTGGAGTGGGATCGTAAAAGTTTCTGTATCTTGCTCTTTGGACGTGCCACAAGCTGCGGAAGGGTGGAAGGAGTGCTCTGGAATGTTGACGGGAAGTTCACATTCGGCCTGTACGGTGATTGGATGGCATTTCGGGCACGTTTACATCATGTTGAAGTTGAGGAGGATTTTTTGTAGCCCGTGTCGGATACGTACAACATTCGCTTGAGTTTCTATGTTCTCTTTTATGGCTTTTCGAATATTCCTCGATTTACGATTTAGTCTTGTATCCTCGGAGCTAGTCGAACCATGCATGTAGCGTCGTACGGTCTGAGGGGAATGAGTACATCATCACATCGAGACTGCTCCCTTATTTGCAAACTTTTTCGGGTAAGCAAGCTTTAGGTCCCCCTTTGCCACCCCTCGGCAGACATCACCAATTGTTGGTCACTTCCTTTCCACTGTGGCAGTCCGAAATGGGCCTTTCTTCAACAGGAACCACTCGTATTGTGCGTGCTATGGTTCTCTCACGAGTGCAGGGGACCTCCGACTATGAACTGCAGCCGCTTTTCGTAGCCAGTTAGACTTTCTGAACATTGTCAGTGATTCAAGAGAGGCTGCGCTATGACTTATGAATGTTGTTCGTGTGGGAATCTAACCTCAAATCTTAGCGCAAGTGTTGACAGGTTACCAGTTAACACTGTGCTACGGCGGGAACATAAATCGCGCATAGAATCGTCTTCCTTTGGAACATTGATGAATCTCGTCCATAGCGTCATGGGCGTTCGCACATCAGAGTTGTGACATGACAGCTGCTGTCATTCCTGAAGCCAGAGCAAATTTCTAGACGATCTGTCCTTCGTAACGTCCTCAAATCGCTGCCGATATCGTTGCTCGCTACAGACATACAGACGCCCCTATTGTAGTCCGAATACTGACTGAAGACATGCTCTTCCCACCGCCATCTCATTGGAGTCTCTAAGACTAAACAATGACAACAAGTGTCAAGAACAGCTCTTCAGTTGAAAGAGAATAATGCGTGGTTCCTGCAGAATCTAGGTTCAAGTCCACGACGGAGTGTAGCGCCAGCACAAAAAGAAGGACAAGTGTCGAATTTACCGACTTTTTGTTCCTCTCGATGGCTTCGATAGGTCTCCAGCTTAATCGATTCTTGCACGAGAGATTTGAGACCACGCACATTTAAGATTGACACCACAATTGCTATGGACATCCATTGTTTTGCCAAGCTTAGGGTCAACGATTCGGTTTGAAGAACAATACAGTTGCTAGCTACCACAGAATGACTGGACATCATCAAGCTTCAAACGTCGATTGAAGAGCACCCGAAGCGAGGGCGAGCGAATGCCTAGTGGGTGCAGTCGCTCAAGAACTCGAACATAGCTACACAGGCAGGACTCTGTCCAGCTTGGAGCAAACGTGAACTAATAATATGGGTGGCGCTACAGCCCGTAGAGGGCCAGGGCCTAGATTCTCAGCAACCACTTGTGTTGCGCGTGCTATTGTTCTATCATTACAACGAAGATCCAATAGAGAACCGCCCTTGGCAACCGCTGCTACTTCGGTCTGACGCAACGACTGGACTCAAGACTTCTGAATCGAAGGACCAAGATCTCTTATTTTGCCGAAAGCTGGATATAAGCAAAACAGGAGATATGATTCTTGGTGCCTTCGAAAGTACGAGGGGCGTTCAATATATTCTCGGTACCGGCGGAAGCTGTGGTTGTATATATAAATTGACTTATTTATCAAGTAATAATATTATTTTAGTGCATATAATAAACAAGTCAATTTATATATACAACCACAGCTTCACCCCGATACCGAGAATATATTGAACGCCCTTAGTAAAGTGCCTGTGAGGAAGATGAATGGGGGGAAGACTCACTCGCGAACTCTAC
Source organism: Eristalis pertinax (assembly GCA_907269125.1). Taxonomy (NCBI): domain Eukaryota; kingdom Metazoa; phylum Arthropoda; class Insecta; order Diptera; family Syrphidae; genus Eristalis; species Eristalis pertinax. The sequence goes on along the minus strand of OU026148.1, from coordinate 59,885,298 downwards.
TAGCTCCACCAAGATGTGGATGCAAGTAGTCCGGAAGGCGAAAATCCGTCGGCTACATCGAGCGCATGGTCTGCAATGTCCCAGCGGTCTTTGAATCCGTGCCGCCTGGTTCGAGAAGGAGAGGAACACCGAACAAAGGCCAACTCATCGCGGACCCACTACACCCTGGTCTTGATGAGTGGCAGCAGCGTGCCTGGTACCGCCAATGCTGAAGGGCAGCCTTAACTACGGGTGAGCCACCCTAGGGCCACTAGCGTGTGAGAAATAAGGAAACAACCAGCTTAGCCACACCCGCTTTGAAAACACCGACTGCCTCATCTACGCCTCGCTGAATTAGAAACCTAAACGTACGTAGTTTTCCGGTCCAACCGAGGAACTGAACAGACTCACTTATGTCACAACTCTCTAAGCCGACGTTAATACGACTGGAGCTTCTTGCTATCCAGAGCACTTTCGACTGTACACCGACAGTCATGTCGTAACGTTCGAAGTCCCAAAAGTGAAAGTCAACTTCTTAGCGCGAATGCTCGTAGAAATTTCCCAAAAAAATCGCAACTCACATCAAAACTGCTCTGCTTTCCACGCAATTCCCTTATGCAACACAAACCAGCACAAACCCCATCATTACCGCTCCACGCAACACGGTAACGACATCCGTTTGAAACCAAAAACAAAAAAAAAATGTCAAACCCTTCGCCGAGAACAACCTTGAAATGTCAGAGAAAATTGCCCATCACCCGGCTGCCTGAAGCCACATTAAGTGCTAACTCACCGGAAAATACTCGTAATCACACCGCACTACACGTGCGGCACCGCTTCACACTTTAATGGGTGCGAGGGAAATTCAATTGGATAGTGCCGGGAAAGCCCAACAACAAGCTGCACCAATTAAAGATTGAATTATCAAATTAAAGTCAGTCGATTGCATGGGAAAACTCGGCATTCGTCGGCACTCGGCACCAGGCACCGCACAGTGCGTCGTCTCGGTAACCTTGAACTAGTAACAAAATAAACTAAAGTTCCGATTTTTTTCCCACTCAACCGAGCGAGTGAACACACAGCCGAAAGCACCCATACACTGGCGTGTGTTTTCGTTTTCCCATGTGCCTTCCAACGGGCAGGCATTCCAGTCGAATTCATTCAACACACGCTCTCTCGCTCTCAGTGCGCCCCCGCAGTCGTCCGCACTCTGGCAGCGAAAACTCCCCGAAAACGAAGCGAAGTACGTAGTTCACCATCGCTTGGATGATCCGCAGAGGAACAGTGGCAGGAAGCGACCCCCACCACCGCCGCCGCCGTCGATGGGAGTACATGCCCTTCTCATCGGGCGGCTGGTGAGTGGTGGAGTGAGCGCTGGCTGTAACATACGACGAGCCAGCGGCAGTCCATCCCCTTTAAGATTCATTGTGCTGACGACGATGACGAGGGAGTGAGAGCCCCCACCCACGGCCCTGGACAGACGGAAAAATCGATACCGACTCATAGCTGGTGCCGACAGGCAAACAGGGAAGCGAAACTCTGTTCGGTGTGTGCCCCTTTGCTTCTTTTTTTTCGCCAGAGTCATGAAACTGCGATTCGATGGGGGTGCTGCCGTTGGTTTATTTTCGTGAGGCGCTTGCCGTGAAAATGCGGGAAAAAAAATTGGCGAACGCATTCCCGTCCGTTTAGGGGCGACAGTGTTTGGGTCGGTTGCTCTGCGAAGGGCGCAGATTGGAGTTGTCAAGGGACGCACTGGGATGGCATTGGCATGTGCTGGGGGCGGGCTAAGTGCTACACGAGATGTCTTTTGTTTGCGTTATGCGACGACGAGCCAAACTATCCGAGATGATGATGCCGTCTCGGAATATTTTATGATAATTCTCGAAATGACGACGCTCTGGGGTGAGATGGAATTTATGAGATTTACGCAAACACCGACACACACACGCACGCCATGTGTAGAGACGAGAATGTATGCAAATTTGTTTGCCGCCAAACTGGTCATGGCGGATAAATGCAAATCGGAAATGTTTGGCTAGAAATCAGCGCCTGCCCTTTTGATGAGGCAGTCGTTTGTGGTTAGTCTGTCGTTAGGACGGAATTCAATTCGGTCTGTGAGACTGAAGGATATTTGGAAAACGGAAAAGAGGGCGGGGGTCAGTAGGATGCCATTTACAGATGCAGCGGTGAAGGTCTTCTAGAAGCGCGATCGTCTTTTTCTCCGAGTGGCGCTGCAGTTTAGACGGGATAGCCTTGCTTCAGCAGCAGCAATTCGTGTTGTGGGTCCCTCACGAGTCAAGGGGATATAAGAAGTGCGAGAAGCCTTCTACGGCAGCAGTTTGGATCAAGCTTGCGCTCCGGCCGGAGACTTACATAAACCAACGAGGGTCCACAGTCTCAGCACAAAATGTCTGAACAACTCTTTAAAACTATCTAGATGTGACGAGATTCCTTGATTATTACTGTTCTTCGTACAAACTCAAGAGGAGCGGTGTCATAAAAATGACTGTTGATGTATCCAGGATCGAATCATGGACATGAGCTCATTATTTTTTTCAAGATCAGAGACCCAGACTTTGGACTGACTCACACTGACCCACACTTTTGCAGACTCTTAAATGGCGATGCGAATCGAAGTACCACCGTCAGGCAGATGTTCCATTCAATCTGAAAGATGATGGACGAGAAGATCGTCCCCTAGGGCTAGACGAAGTTAAGTTAGCAATATCAAGACTGAAACCTAACAAAGCGGCTGTCACCTGAAACCTTTAAGGCACGATCTGCCCGATCCACAAGAAATCTGTACCAACTATCGAGGGATGCACTAGAGCACTGTGGGCCAGCGAACGTCTGTATGGCAGAACCTGGGGTCCCTATCCTAATTGTATTAAGGTGAATTTCAACCACGAGCAAACCAACGATCGTACCCTTTTGCGATCCAAAGACGATTCTCGTGGCATGTCCACTCTGATTCACCCGATTGTTGGGTAGTTCTATTGCTATTTGAGTCAATTGAGGAAAGGTATCATTTTTATTCATCGTGCAATATCGCTCAACAATTGGTTGTACACACTGATGGCGAGACCCATTATCACATATGCGACCATCGCTTGGTGGCCCAAAAGACCCGCCAACAGGCAACTGCAAGAAAGATGCAGATGCTGCAAAGAATTCCATGACTTGGTACAATGCCCCACAACAGCTTGAGAAGCTATATTCAGGCTAACTCCCGTACCGATCTTCATTAGGAAGATAGCTGCAAGGTATGCAGGAAACCAAGCGACTAAACTATACGCCTTAGTTGAGCATCCAACTTAATCCCTAAAAGAGACACATTTCATACAATGCCAGATAATGGTCAGGCAGCATTGTTTCGACATGATGTTTGAGGTTGGACCGTCACAATTGGACCAATGCAATGGTGTTCCAACACTAGACCCCAGACGTTTGGTGTGGTTCCCGGATGGATCAATGATGGACTTTGGGGTCTTTGGACCCAACAAATTGATATCCGTACCTATGGGGTCGAGTCGTACTGTGTCTCAAGCCGAAATCGTTGAGATCTGCTCCAGACACTCCAAGGGTAGAGCTAGAATCCAAATCTCTTCTGACAGTCAGCCGGCACTTAAGGGATTACCGTCCAACATAGTGGACTCCAAAACGGTCAAATGTTCCATCAACGCACAACAATCCCTTGCCTTATATACAACAAAGTGAAGCTCGGCTGGGTCCCTGGACACACAAGAACATTGCAGGCAATGAATCTGTCGATGAGCTCGCTAGGACTGGCTCGGAATCTGCGTTCATAGGTCCTTCGTAGTAGTACGTCTCTTGGATTAACTCCAACCCTTCGATATAATAGATCTCTTCAGGTAGCGGTGTCATTGCCTCTACAAACCATTTGTACAAGACGAAAAAATAAATACCGAGAATACTTCCAAACATCGCCTCAAACATCTTCTGTGCCGTTTTGTGTGAGCGCCTGAAGCTATTCGGGAATAATCTGATAGGTCCTTCGGATCAATTCGGATCACGTTGTAACACAATGAGCCAACAGTGGACTAAACGTGTCTGCTGCTTGCTGGCAGTCAGGCCGGGGAAGTGCACCATCGCGCACATCTACCGCAGATCCTGGAAGAAAACCCCAAGAAATGCCGATCGACAGTCGCCACCTTTTCGTCGATTTCCAGGCTCCATATGACAGCGTACCTGGGCCTGACATTCCTACCAACCTCGTCAGATGTTGGTGATGACGATGCTCCAGGGTGGGAACGAAATCATCAAAGCCTTCAAAAAAGAGCCCGAGGCCTGAAAAAAAAGGATTTACACAAGTCGTCGCGCTGCCAAGTGACTTCTTAAATATCATCCTGGAGAAGATCGTGCAAGACTCATACGCCAACACTGGAAGCACGACCTTCCAGAAGTCCAGACATTTACGTGATTCGCAGAAAACAACGAGCCGTCAATGAGGCGTTTGCTGGCATTAAGCCGGAAGCGGCTAAAATAGGTTTGGCGGTGAATGAGGGCTAAACGAAGTATATGCTGTCGTTCAACATCGGCGTCTTGGTCACCATAGGCAGATATACTTTCGAGGTAGTCAAGGACTTCATCTACCACAGATCTAGCCAACAAACAAAGTACAAACAACTTCAGTAGCTAGCTCAAGCGCAGTATAGAGACAATTGAGAAATCGAGCCGTCTCTCGAAGGATCAAGTCGACTGTATACAAGGCACTGGTCATCCCTGCTCTGCTCTGCGGTGCGGTGGCATGGTCAATTTCAAGAGCAGATTAAGAAGTCCTTGGTCTTTCTGGGAGAAAAGTTCTGCGTTCATTCTTTTGGCGTTGATGGAATTTGTAGAAGAAAATCCAATACACCGAGAAGAGCCGTGCCAGGCGTCAACAGATTACACGCTTAAGACGACTATGTCAGGTAGAGCGCATGGAGAACACTGATCTAGCTCGATGAGTATTCGACCCTGCGCCTGTGGGACAAGGAAATGGAGGACGTCCATGGAACCGATGGCCCACACAAGCGATGGCCCACACAAGGAGAGGGACCTCAGCCAAATAGGAGCACCTGATCCGTTCAAAATGCAACAAAAAAAAAAAGAAGGCGCATGCGCAGGCAACTATTCAAAAGTCCTTGCAGGCAATACCAGGAATTGCATCGAATTAAGTTCAGCTGTGGTCAAGCAGCATCACAGGATGTCAGTTACAGCATCGAGTCCTCATTGTTAACTGATTTTCTGAATATTCAATGAATTGAACTCAACTCGGGAGACGCCTGTAAAGTGTCGCTCTTGACAAAGTTCTTGAGAAGTCACGATGAACGTGGACTCGGTAGTGTGAAGGAAAACATGACAAATTGCCATTCCGCCCCATAGTGTGTGCCACCTTCCCCATGACACAAATAACTCTCTTGCACCGGAATTCTTTTATCTTCATATCGTCGCTTTAATCGTAATTTTCTCACGGGTTCGCCAATAAGCATTCTGCGCAGTCGCCCATTTGACCGACGTGCCCAGCCCAACTCTGCTACGTGACTACGATCTAAAGCGGGTTAAGTGGAATTTCTGAAAACAGCTCAGCAGTTGCCTATCAAACGCTATCTAGATCTGCGACCAGCGATTAAATGTCATATGATACGAGTCAAAATTTTGCGAACACATTTTGTCAAGCTTTCTCGACAGCAACATTTATCAAGAAGCGTCACTCGTTAAATATCACTGAATTTCGAGAAGAAGTTACGTCTGATGCCAGGCACCAGCTACTGGCAAAACAAATGCCTCCAAATTTCCCTTAAGCGATGAACAATGGCCAGAGTGTCTGGGAGCAGCTTATCTGGTTAATCCTATTACGCGCCGTGGCCGCGCCGGTGGGTGAGCGATCGCTAAATAATTGAGTATCATTCAAAAAGCAATCATTTCATGGCACTAATGTGCGGGGGACCTTTGAATGGCTCAGATGTGTACAGTGCCCACAGAGAGTCCAAATGTTTTGACTAAATCGATGGAAGCTATGATCGATGTGAGCAGGAGCATGGAAGATTCGTAGTTAATGGGGAGCACTTTACGTGGCTGCTTGGTTAGATGGGTAGATGGACATGAGACAATCGTTGTGATGCCCGTCGGGGGAATGTCTCCTCTGAACACCTTCATCGTACCCGGCATGTTAGTGTGTTTTGTGCGAGTCCAATATGTAACTTCTAAGCCCTTCGAGTAGTGTTAATCGCTCAAACAAACGTCTTCATTCGACCTCAATACTCCTCATGTCGTCGTGTCTTAAAGTGAGTCTAGACCGTGTGTGGTCTCTCACGAAGTGTTGCACCTCGAAATGGAATTGTGGATACTGGACCCATCTGCCTGACCACTCCTCCCCCACAGCAACACCGCCATCAAAGTTCACGTGACAAGACCTTTCTCCTTGCATAAGAACGCTGACGGAAGCCCCCTCCCCCCCCCCACCCCTTAAGCAATGCATCGAACGAAAATTGAAATTCAACCGATGAATAAATTCATCCAAATGCCAATCGGTTCCGAAGATTTTCTCCAAAAACAAAAAAAAAACAAAAAATGATGGCACGTCAAGACCTGCATAATTTGGCACTTAATTCCGGCGCGATATTAAAATCGGATTCAATCAAAAGAAATTTACAACCTAGCGGTACAGCTTGCCGTCTCTCGGCTGCTTTGCATTCACGAAAGTAAAAGTGCTTTGAAATGTATTAAAGAACCGACCGCGAACGAGATTCCGATTGGGTCTCGTGTCTCCGATCGATGGCGCAGCCAAAGTTCAGCGGTTTCGCTTTCGATGTTAACACGAAAGCGGATGACTAAACACCACTTCCACTTCTCTCCTTATCTAATCAATCAACCGCCCAAGGGCTTTCCTATCGGCACATCGGCTGTCGACGCATTAGCTGGCTGAGCTTCCTTCTGTCGGGTGCACTTGAGTGCCCGCCGCCGTCGTCGCGAGATGGCAACAGACAGTTTATTTAATTTAGATTTATGGCCTTGTGTGGCCTTGTTGTCAGTTGGATGTCTTTTCGAATTTTTGCACAAATTCGACTAAATTGCCGAGAAAGCGGTGACACTGTGCTCTACCGAGTGACAAGGAGTTCCTGGCGGGTGTGGGCGCGAATTTTGCATAAAAAAACGAACTCAACACATGATCGCACAAAAATTAAAGCACATCATTTTGACATTGATTGCGGTGAAAGTTTCGGTGCGGAAAAAACCGACAAAATTTCGTGCAATTTGGAGTCAAGTCAGTCGCCGGCCCGGCGATGGTCATTAAGCGGAGAGTGCTGACAAAAGCTTCTGTCGATCTGTGAAAGTATAAATATGGGCTTACCGTTATTGATGTAATTGCATATTCTCATAACGTTGACGGGTTTATTTTGGTTTTGTTTGGTTTGAAAATTAGAAAGCATTGTCTGCGGGATTATCGGATTACTCGGATTCTGAGACAGTTCTTACTTTAGGTTGGAGACGACGTTTGAATTGATTGACGATCACTTTGATCTGATCGGGATGACGGGGGGAACAAGCGCTGGGGTGGGGAGGAATGTGATCTGAAGGAAAGGTGGATTCTCTGTGAATTTTGGACAGTTCGAGTGCCAGTTAGCGTTCATTTGTGGTTTATTCGCTGGCCGCCTGTTATTGCCGTCTTAGTCACTGTACACTCGTTGCAACCTTTGCGCCAAGTCTCGACAACGTTGGTTCTTCAGCAGCTATCGCGTGGACCAAATCCCGCCTGAGGAGCCCGAAAGGGCGTCAAGATAACCTGTCGCTCCTGACTCGGCTTCATCTTGGTGGACGTTCATAAATGCATTTGCAACAGTCTGCGGAGCACCTCCACTCCGTGAGTCGCTCCGGTTAATCCGACTGTTGTCGAAGTCGAGGAACGTTTAATAGAAAGTATGTTAGCTCATGTATAGAAAAGTCTAAAGGTTGTAGCCTATTTAGAGCTAGTCAAGGGGTAGAGTGGATCTTGAGACGCCGTGAATATCTTGACAGATTCTACACATCGACACCAAAAACGCTTTTGGAGTTGCCCTCCAGTACATCGTGCAGAACTTAACACCTACCGACTATTTGTGGACCAAGAAATGGAGGATTGCACTGCAGCTCAGTCTAGTATTTCATCTGCTAAACGAACATCGATAAATGACTTCCAAACACCACTGCGGAACGTGGTGTCTTCCGATCAAACAAGATTGTGTTAGTTTTGAGGAGAAGGTTTGCCCTTCGAACGGATAGGACTGTGCTTCGATGGTTTGGTCATGTAGCACGAATGTCCTCATCAGTACGACTTCCGAGACGTGTCTTGAATGCGATTTCATCAGGTAGGCGACCACCTGGCAGATCCAGGAAGAGCTGGTTGGATCAAGTCCAAAAACTAGCCTGGTTTCGCTTGGGCATAACGCCTGATGGGTTAGAGTCGATGGCGGAAGATCGAGTGGCCTGCAGATCTGTCGTCCGTGCATTAACCCCTCTACCTCTGTTGTGGAGCATGCGTCAGAAGATGATGATGAGGTTTGCTGCAACAAAAGTCATCTCTGGAGGGTCGCCAAAGGGGAGGGCTTCACTATTGCCCGGTATTTCGCAATGTCACGGCATTCACATGAGGTGAAGCTGAACGTACATTTCCTCAGCCAATCTCGTTAAGAGACAGTCGAGGAACATTTTTAAGTTAAAGATCACCTTACTTACTTAAAGTGGCGCTACAGTCCGAGGTGGACCTGGGCCTCAACCAACAAGCGTCGCCAGCTAGCTGTCTCCAGTTTCGCATGCATAGTTGTTTGAGGTCCCTTTCCACTTGCGTGCGCCACCTAAGTCGCGGTCTTCCTCTACTGCGCCGTCCCTCGGGGGTGCCCAAAGAAGCAGCGATTGGCAAGAGTTATTCTTAAAGATCATCTTGCCAAGAGATTAAATTGGAGCTTGATCATCTCTTTCGGTCTCATCGGTATTACGTTGTTTTTGAATCAGGAAAGTTCCTCTGCACTCCCAATGATCTCTGCCTGGAAGTCGCTACTGGTGTAAGATCCGGTGTAAGAATGTGCATTTGGGAATATCAGGTCCCTATGCCTCATCTACTTAAAAGGCGAGCCTGCGTCTTACAACAACTACAGAGAAATATCCCTGCTCCACGTCGCCTACAAGATAAAGCCCAGAGTACTGTGTGAACGTCTTAAGCCGGCACGTACCAGTGCCGAGAAATGGACCAGAGATCAAATTTTCACACAAAGCCAAATCTTGGAGAAGACCAGCGAGCATTAAATCACCACCTTTGCACCGATCTTAAAGCCGCATACGACAGTATTCTACGCAAGGAGCTATTCGATGCGAAGGCTGACAATTTATCCAGTTGTGGCTCACCATGCTAACACATACGCGCTGCACCGTCCGACCTCTGAGCCGGTTGAAAGCCGCACCGGATTTCGGCAAGGAGATGCACTGTCATACGACTTCTTCTATTTGATACTGGAGAAGATGGTTTGGGCAGCTGTAAGCACGGAAGGCACTATGTTCTAGAAGCCAGTCCAACGGTTGGGTTACGCAGGCGACATCGACAACGTCGCGCGTTTCCAACATGCCGTAGTGGAAAGTTTCACCGCGAAGAACAGTTGCAACGAGTCGGTCTTAAGGTAAATGAGGATAAAACGAAATATATGCTGTCGACCAAGAAACGTTTCGCCAAACAACACCAGGGCCAAAACATCACCATCAACAGCTACAATTTCGCGATAGTGAAGGAGTTCGTCCACCACGGGGCAATCGTGAACTCCACAAACGACATCACAGTGGAGATTTATCGTATCGCCCTGGGCAACGCTGCTACCTCCGTTTGTCGATGTTTCGAAGGACCAAAATCATGCCCTTCTTTTACCAGTCCTGCCATATGGAGTCGAAAACTGAACGATAGACAAAGCAGCAGAGCTGATTCTTGGTGCCTTCGAAAGATAAAATTCTGTACCAAGATGTGGATGTAGTCGGAAGGCAAAAATCCGTCAACCACACTGCCTCGGCCACATCGAGCACATGAACTACGATGCTCCAGCAAAGAGGTTCTTCGAAGACTCTTGGTTCGAGAAGGAGAGGAAGACCAAACTTCTGGTATAAAGGCTAAGTTACCGCGGACCTAAGACAACTTGGTTTTGGCGACTGAAAGCAGCGTGCCCACGACAGTCATCGATGGACGGCAGCTATTGCTCAGCTTAGACTCTCCACGGGTCAGGAGGGAATGCCCACCGACTGCGTTAGGCGCATTAAAATATAAAAAATCCGTCCCGTCTTCAAACCCCACTGACACTGACATTCCAGCTGACACCCCTTTTGAGTGTGTTGGCCAGCACATCGCACGCACATTCTGCCTTGTCTCCGCAAATATACAAAATCATTGATGTGTAGAACATGGGACAAACCCTATTTTGCACTCGTAGAGTTGTGAGAGCACTTGAAGATGACCTGGACAGCTCTGCAGGTGCTGATGGTATTCCTCCAATATTTCTGAAGTGTGGTTCCTCTTCGCTAGCAAGGCCAATGTATAAGAACTCCATCTATCCAACTTCTCTGGCCTATTCCTAGAAGAAGGAATACAGTCATTGTCTTTAAAAAGGGCGGATCTTCGTCAATCTCCTCTTATCGACACGTAGGCATGCTGCCTGCTGGCTTCGGTCACTGATCCGCTTTTAGAAACAACCGGGAATAAGGTGGTGCACCCCTAAGTCCAAGGGAACGGCAACCACCATCAAGTTTGTGTGAAACAGTAGATGTCACGGCTTGATGACAAATGAAACCCGAATGAAGTACCGTGAAACCTGCTAAAGTCGGCCAACCGCGATGCAAGGAACTTATAAGGGTGGCCAACTGTACAGGCTTCGCTCTGCATGGTGGTTTGTCGAAACTGGATACACAAGCTCGAGGAGTTGGCTGAAACAGCAAACGACGTTGTGGACTCGAATTCGTGGAACATACCCCTTAGTGCAGTTCCTGAGTGCTGGGGCTTCTCCGAGTTGAAGTCTCAGAGAGAAGGCACATGTATATCCTAATCAAGAGCATAAGCTGTCTATCTACCAATTTTCATCCAAATCCGATCAGTCGTGTGGGGGCTAGAGCTCCGCAAACATGGCTTGTCGGTTCTAATGTCCCCCCTCTGTCCAAGCTTCAGCTTCGGAAATATGTTAGATCGCAGACGCCCTGGTTCCCTGCTCGATCGTATGGCCTTCACATCTCACAACGTAGGCAACAGCATGATTGTTGCCTTTTCTTGACTTTTATCGAATATGCCCGCAGACAGACCGAATGTGGCTTATACTCCGTCTTATGACAGACGTAAGCATCGTAAATAGGTCTTGCTCGTTTTTTTTTCTCGGTTTTCTCAGAAACTTCAGTCTTTTTCGTCTCATTTCACTTCTCCTGGGAGTCAAATGTAGACGCCTCTAGACCGACACTCTTGGATTATTCAGTCGATCCCTGCTCCTCTGCCGTCGTCTTGACATGTCAAACCCTTCAAACTGACTACAATGGGGTCTGATTTACACAAAAAATTAAGGAATCAAACCTGAAAGGAGCCCAATAAACCCTTCGAATGCTCTGAACCAGCCTCGCTGAGCACCTTTGAAGTCAGTACTTTGAATGGTGTGTCTCAGGGAGATCTCCACAACATCGCGCTCGTGTGCTACATCAAAAAATGATACAAATTTGAAGTCGTGACGCCACACAACCACCCGGCCTTCTAAAACAAAACATTTCTGGACAGACAAAGTCGGTCTGTACACGACAAGCCTTACATCATGTAAATGCCTCGTAGTTCACCATTTTTGTGAGAAAACACACAAAACACTCTCGTGTCGTCTATTCGCCAAAGTCATCGTCGAAAACACGCATTTACACCGGCGAAACCACGAAATGCCTGTTCAGTCAAAGCGCGACGATAAACTTGAAGTTCTATCGTTCAATCGGCCTTATCTACACGGGCGACGACGTCTCGCGTCTAAAAATAACCTCCACACGTTTCGCTAGCACCGGTCATCGCTTGGCAGTGCACTTTCACCACCTGACAGTATCGCACACGCGACTCAACGAGATGTGACACGCTGGTGTGTGGAGTCAATCAAATGCACGTCCATTTGGGGCGCAACCCGCTTCACACAGTCCGCCTGACAAGCGAGTGCTACATATTAGGCGCAATTCATCAGCCTTGTCGACTGTCGTGTAATTGAGACTCGGCGCTGTTCCAAAACCGAATGTAAATCGGACCGACCGAAGCGATGATTTGTTTTTTTGCTTTTTTTTTCGAAGATAAATTGAGTCATCAGCAATAGTTGGCATTCCCCGCAGTGAGCCCTGAGCCGCCTGTTTACAAGCGAACGCAATTTACTTGCCTAATTAACACCCGTTAAGGTGTGTTCAGTGTGCTTTTCGGCTGGCAACTAGCTTTGCTTCGAATCAATCTCGAGGGAGGACCGCACTGGCACGAGCTGTGCTGAATTCGTGTCAACAGACATGCTCCTCAAACGCATCCACTTGCACACACACACACACTGGGGTGCAAGTCGAGCACAGAAATCGAGAGCACAGGCACTTCTGCCTGCTGAACGGGGTCAATTGACTGCGATTTGGGAAGCAGATCGAGAGCGAGTTCGTGTCGTGTGAGGAGCGCATTTATGTGCTATTCAAGAGACTTGTGCGAGTGCAACCCTTCGGTCGGCCACTGCAACTGCTGCGGCCAACGTCCTGGGCCAGCTGTCGATTCCCTGCCAATTTCAATTGCTGCGCTTATGCTGTTCAGTGCGATGAGGTATGAAATAATCACATTGCTCCCCTTTATGGCGTCGCAGACAACAGGAACTCGCACGCAGGGGTGTGTGGCTGTGTGTGTTGAGTGGGTTTTCTTTGAAGGGGCGGTTTCCTTCGGCGTTGGGGTTGAATTCTTTATGCTCTCTCTCTCTGCTATAAATTGTCCATTGATGGCAAAGTGCTTTGTGAGTAGGCGGTTGGCTTTGAGTGTGGCTGTGGTCGGCGTTCACTTCTCAGATGAACATCGGCAAATTGAAAGCGACGTCATTTAAGCGCCGCTCAATGCGGTCAGCATGCCAAAAGCGACTTAATGCCCGGTTTATGGTCTGACAAATCGGCACGAGAAGACGTGCGCCGCGCAGCCGCTTTCAAATTATGGGCATTTGCTGCTAAAATAACTGCTCAAAGTGACATTTTAACGGACCGCTTGTCGGGATTTATTCGACAAGTGATTGATGAGTTGCGCGCTTAATTTACTGCGTTGGACATCGAACTCACCACTGACGACAAGAGAAGGAAACAGGCGTATCGCGAATGGGAAAGAGTGGGAGACTCAGTCGCTGGTTGTGGAACTTGTTGGCCTTTCCGGTTTTAGTGCGAAGCTCACGTGTAGTCAACGGCGTTTAGTAAGAGAGCCTGAGGTCACTATTGACCTGTGAAAGGTTTGATTAGACAGACTGAGGGCAGAAGCAAGTGCGCAAGTACACGAATTGTGGGTCGGTTGTCAAACTCGGCCAGACTTAGCCATTGTCAGTGACTTTTTATACTGTGATGTATATATCTGCTGGATAAATTTAGACTGCCGATCAAATTCAGAGAAGATTTGCATTCCTTAACTATCTAATGTCGAATGTGGCCGCCGAGGCTTCTAGGTTGAGGATGCTGGGTTCAATCTCGATGCGAGCAATCATGGCTCCACCACTCTCTGATCACTGACCGAGCGATACTCACAGCGTCTGTCTAGAAAAAGCGTGTCAAACTTCACCGTCCGGAGTCTAGTCTAATAAGGCGACAAATGTTGTCGTTCAAGTCGCGCATCATCCCTGCTTCATCGGCGAGTTGAGTCACCATTGTACATCCCAATCGAAGTCAATTCAAAGATCTAACAGCGATCGCTATGCGCGCTCCACTCGTGAGAGAACAATAAACACACGGAACGACTTGTTGCTGGGAAGTTAGGCCCCCAGGCTGTAGAGCGTCATTATTAAACTCATTACATCAACATCCTCCGTCTGGTATTTTGTGAAGATCATCGATCTTCTTAGTATGGCTTCAGAGTTGGCCATAGATCGGAGTTCACAGAAGATGGTCGTACATACCAATGAGCTTCCATGAGACACAGTTCTCGTGGGGACGACAAAAACCGCCGACTCTTACGGATGACTTGACTTACCTGAAAAGATAGAAAAGGACAAGAGGTTAAATATAAATATTTTCAAAAACAGTTAAATTGAAGGAAGGATGAAAGAGTTGCGGCAGAGGGCTATTAATCGGGAAATGGATTCTGAGACTGTGGCAGAGATAAAGGGAGTCCTAGGGAATAGAGCACCTGTTGGACTAGCAATGCGAGAATTCGAAATGCTAGCACTGCCTACATCACAGAAGAAGGTCTGGTCTGGTTGCGTATAGTGTAGTCAATTTAGTGCTCACTGATCAAAAAATGGATAAGTTTGGTTATTTGAACATGATCAAAGGCAACTACCTGCGTCAACGCGTGTGCAAGCAAAGCTTACAGGGTTTACGTTTGACTCTTGCGTTTTCGGCTTTATAGAAGAAAAACTAAAATATGGCGTATTTGACGAGACCTCAAACAAAGGTGAGTCTACCTATCAAAAACAAAATTGCCCGTAAAGTTATTTTTAGTACGACCGCTTGGCAGACCCAGGACGAGGTGGTTGGACCAAGTCCAAAAACTCGCCGTGTTACGCTTGGGCATTGCTCCTGATGAATTAGAGTCTATGGCGGAGGATCGAGTTGCCCGGAGATCTCTCGTGCGTGGTTTACCCCCGCGACCCCTTTAGTGGATCATGCGGATCAGAAAATGATGATGATGATTATCTTATCTTTTTAAATGCACTGAGTTTGGTCCGATGGCTCCAAATGCGGACACATGTAGCAGCGAGATCGCTTCAAAGTTGACACATTTGATTGTTCTTGAAGATTTTCTTGGCAACGTTGAACCACTAATCTTTCCAGAACGCTGTATGGAAGAGAGGTCTGATGAGAGATTTTCCTTTGAATAAAAGCGTCCCCTAATGTTTCCCAAAAAAAGAAACCTCTTCGTTTCAATTGTTTTGCTTCTATAAGATCTAGAACTACACGAGGGCCTTGATTTCGTCCTGGCTTACAATTGCTATCGTTACTGGTATAAACTTGTAAAGAACAGGCATAACTTGATTTACTATCGCACAGAGCCCATACTTTTATTCCATACTCTCCTGGCTTAAGTGGAATGTATTGTTTGAAAGAACATCTCCCATATCGGTATCGCACTAATTGTGTTGGGCTGGCAATTCGAATTTGGAGCTAACAGCTAACAACGTGTGAAACAAGAAATGTTCTTGCCGTTTAAAGACAGTCTTCTGTCCTCTGAGATACGCAAAACTAATTGCACTCGTTACCCAGAGTGCACCGAATCATACTTGTTGGTGTCATCACGAAGGATTGTCTTATGACGAACCATGCTTGGCCAGTTTCGTATGCAAACCTCAGGGGCACGCGTCTTCACTTTCAAGGCGGACAGTAATTTAAATAAAAATAATAATTGGGTGGCGCTACAGACCGTAGAGGGCCAGGGCCTAGCTTCTCAGCAACCACTCGTGTTGTGCGTGCTATTCTAACACGAGTGGAAGGGACCTACAGTTTTATGCCGACTCCGAACGGCCAAGTTTGAGAAGTTTTTTCTAGACAGTTATACTCTTTGACTCGAAAGAGGTGGGGCCATGAAAAGTATTTCTTGCCGTATCAGGAATCGAACCTAGACATGTAGGTCCGAATGCGTCGGAGTCGACGCACATACCCACAACGCCACGGGCCACCACAGGACAGTACCACATGCAATACAAGGACATTGATGTAATCGAAAAGACTAATTCCAATCGACATCGGCTCTGCGCATTTAGAGCGAATGTCACTACTACGCCTGGACCAAGAGTGTCTCCGGATCACAGTGTTCATGCTCAAGACAATGAAGATCAAATACTTCTAAGCGCCGTCTACATGATCACAGGCTAAGAACCCACAGCGATCGTCGGGCAATTGGGTTACACTGTCGCTTATTTTCAGAATTTCGTTCAACAGAAACATTCACAGGTGCTCTGCAATGAGCACAAAAAGGAAAGCAAAATGTATTGTGAAACGATGTCGCACCATCAGGTTCCTCGCTGAAGGTAAATGTGGCCGTACCCATTTGATGTGGTGGGTTTCATATTGTCCCTCAATCGCTCTTCGCTTTCTCTTTCATCAATCGATCCCCTAATCACTTGTTGTCCTATTGCTCGTTCCGCAATCATACTTTGTTCTGTCACTCGATCGTCAATATTTTGTCGCTCACTCATTCGTTCTTAATCGCTCGCACCTCAATTCCTCATTGCTCGATCGCTCCTTGCTATATTCCTCGTCCTTCAGCAGCTATTTTTCTATTATTTTATTCGATCTATTATTCGTCGCTCAATCGCTTGTCGTTCTATCGATTGCAGCCTTATCGGTCGACGAGTCCGAATAAAGCCTCAAACATAGCTTAATCTCAGACATTGGTGTAACAAAAAAGTGAAACCCATATCCATCTACACAATAGAACCATTTTCAGACATCGACTAGGCTGAGCGAATGACGACTTCGCTTACAGGAAGTACATACAAACGTCTTAGGTTCACATGTGCGTTCCTCGTTGACGATCTCACACATTTATTTAAACACCCGCCATCATTTGAACTTTTGTGGAATAAGGGAAAACTGTGTAGCACTTCACATTGCCCGTCAACATATTTGTGAAGAGCTGTTATTCAAAATTAGTATAGACTCCAAGTGCCTCCAACTCTACGGCCGACACAGAACTCAATCTTCTTCTTTGTGTGACGCTGCAGACCGATGCCGACCTGCCTACAACATTGAAAAATCGGCGACGTATTTAGCTTGTGTAATAGCCGCCCAAGGCACTCTGCAGCAGGTTTCAATTGGTTGAGGTCCTACGCCACTCGTGTGTGGCATCTTAAATGCGAGCGTCCTCTGTTACGTCTTTTTCACAAATCGGACGGTTCTGCGGGCCAAATCAAGTTGACCATGATGGGCTCTATCTGGTATACGGTCTGGCTAACCCCCGACGTCATTGAACACGCCCGTAGAGTCCGTGACTAAATCTCCTCCTCACTATGCTCTCAGTGCAAATAGAGGACCAAAGATCTCAAGCAGAACCAGGACACCTTTATCCACATTGTAAATCGCCCAAACCACGTAGCAGGACTGGGAACTGATTGCAGTTTACCAGCAGTGACTTGTCAGATGACGAGATGACCTCCTTGGCAATAGCTTCACGAAGGCCTTGTGGACAGCCACATTCGATAAGGTGTATTTGCTGATGCAAAAGATGAAGTTCGGTCTTGCAGCTCTGTCGTCTTTGTGGCCATTTTATACCCCCTCTCCCACAAAACCCCACTCTTCGTCGAACAATGAAAGAAAAAACGCCTCCATCCGAATGACTAAGTGCACAACTAAACATCCCGTGAATTCGCTTATAGAATTTCCAGCAAATGCTTCTGTTGAATAGCATCCCCCAGCCCACAGCACAGCCTCGCGTTGTTTTTCTGCGCCTCACAGGAACTTCCTGCAACAATATCATAACAGAAACAAAGCCCTCACATCAATCCCTTTCAAAAGCAATTAGTTTCGTACGACTGCTTACCCACTAAGGGATGCATTCAGAGAGCGATGTAGAACGCCCAAGCAATGCTCAGTGTTTTCTTTCTTCTCTGGTCTACCATTCAAAACGTGCCGCCCTCCCGCTCCCCTGGAGAGTGCTGCATAAAAGTGCAATCCTCAATCCACCACCTAAGTACATTCAATGGGGTTGTGTGTGCGCGGGGTGCGCGGGATGCTGCGAAATCCCAGCGAGGACACGATTTGGCAGAGGCACCGCATTATGCACCAGACGCCGCAGAGTCTGCGAAACGATGGCATCTCTGCCACACACAAAAAAAAAAAACACGATATTTGTGTCAAAAGTGGGAAAAGTCAATGACATCCCCGCCCGAGTGGGTGCGACTCGAAAAACTGCATTCGGCAGCCGCACACCGAAGCAGAACTACTTTTACCACTGAGCTCATGCATGCAGCTAACTGCTGGAAAAACAAACAAAATTGCGGGGCGGGTGGCGGGTGGCGGCTGACGACGAAGGAGAACATAAACATTTTGCTTTTGGCTTGTTGTTCCACGAGCAGTGTTTTCTTTTTTTGTTCGGTTAACAGGACCTGAAAGGATGATGCTCGACTGCAGGCTGAAGAGCAAAAACTTTTTAATAGAGTTCGCTCTCATTTCTGAGCCGTGAATACAAGAAGTTTTGCTATCTAAACTGGATTTCAGGCGAAGGGATGAGCGAAACGAAGTGGAATCCTTTTTGGCACGAAATGTGGGTTGGCCGTCGAATCGAAAGTTGTTATGTGCCATCAGGCATCGATCGACTGTGCAAAATGTGCATGCAGTCGCTGTCTCGAACCTACCTTCTGGCGGCGCAACTCATTAGCGCCATCTGCTGGAGGGGGAGCACATTCTGCTGCCGTGACTAATCGGATCCACTCACGCAACGATGAGACGTGAGGGGGGCTGAGTTAATGTCTTCAAATCCCGACCAGAGTTTGACTATCCAAAAGGGGAGGGTGGTGGGGAATCGGGAGGCAAAAGTTTGAGAATTATTTTTGGATCTTAATTTGTCATCGCACAGGACGGAGGGGGGAAGGTCTGATAGTCGTTAAAGTTGGAATGGCGCTATATCGTAATTTCAGACGCTGACAAGGTAATCATTGCGGTATAGTGCTCGTAAATTTTACGAACAACTTCGGGGTGGTTCCCCGCGGGCAGGCGCTATTTCGAATTTTGTATTTTTTTTTTATTTTCATTCCGTTGCTTTGAATCGATACTCATTAGCGAGTGTGGGGACCAATCGATGGCATCCTTGAGATGTACATAAACACGGGAATGTCTATTAAAGAAATGTGTGTCATGGGTGAGATTTGTGAAGAACTCCACGAGGAACTATTTAGTTTTGAACGATTTATTGGCCGATTTGCTTGGAGATTCAAAACATCGTTAGATGTCATACCGGGGGGAAGTGGTTGTTTGTCTGAGAAGAGACCAGGAAATGTTCTCTCTCGTGTGGTGGGTGGGGCAGTCGAATTGATGCACGGATCTTGACGGAAAATAAAAAATGATGTCATTGTTTGCGACGTATTTTGATATAAATGTTGAACAAGTGGCTAGATAGATGATAGTTCTTTCAATTGTCACGTCCAGCTGTCAAAATATTCAGCAAGGAACGTATGGAAATTGTTCATAAATATCGAATTTCGCACCTCGTGTGTCGTAGGATCATGGCGTTATGGCTTCAGTTTACAAGCAGTTCGTCGTACAGTGACAAAGTTTCTTTCGGTCACAGGGTAGATAGGCTCCACTGTCACTATCCACTGTCCGTTGACCTTCCTGGATCGACTGGTCATTTCTGATGTCTGTTTCGACCATTTCATAGCCATTTGGTGGCTTTTAGAGATTGCAGGATGTCTCTTATATTTTTACTAGACAAATCTTCGATGCAGTTAACTAATATTCTTGTTTCTGTAAGAGCGTGGCACTTTTACTCTTCCTCCTCATCCATGCCGCTTCTACAGAAGTCATTGTAGGGCGCTCCGAGTCTTCTGGTCTGGTTGACTATGAGGCAATGGCTCGTTATTATGTCCTTTTCTGCTTCTTATAAAATCCCGTGGGTTCAAGGGCCTCCACTACTCGTACGCGCCATCATCCACAATTTCTCGCAATGAGTTAGTTCAGCTCCCTCCAACTCTTCCCCAGCTGTTGGGTTTCCTCCTCTACTGTTCTGCGCCCTGTACTTCTCAGTCGACCCGTTAGCGGATTCCACTGCATCGCATGTTTTGCTATGCAACTGTCATCTTTTCGAAGGGTATGACCAATCCACTGCCACTTGCGCCATTGAATAGTGGTGGCTATAGGCTTCTGGCCCTTTCTCTGATGATGCTTTCCGTTTGAGATTCGGTTCGGCCAGAAAATCCTCAGTAAGTTACGTTGGCAACGATTCACAAGCCTCTGTAGCCTTCTTGACATAATGGCGGTCACTTTCCAAGTGCTGCACCCATATAACAGCACGGAGTCAACAGTACTAGCTTGTATAATCTAATAGCATTTCTTCTCCATACTGCCTATTAGTTAACTAATGTTCATCCTGTTTAACTCCAGGAGACATTTGGTCCTCTTTTGATTTAGCGCAGGCCATGTTTCTGCTCACCTATCGTTGGGCTCACCTATGGTATCAGCGATTTTATTCGCTTCAGTAGGGGAGGGGGGCTCTCTCCTGATCTCGTCCAGTGGCAAATCTGCCTCGTACCTTGCTAATTCATCGGCTCCTTCGTTGCCTAGAATACCCTTGTGCCCGGGGACTTACCATAGAATAAGATTACAACTGTCATTAATCTCTTTTAAAGATAGACGGCAGAGTTTAACCATCTTGGAGTGGATTGATGGTGTTTTCAGAGCCTTTATGTCCACCTGACTATCTAGGTATAAAACGCCCGTCTATTCGACTCATTGATAGTCGATAGCCCTATGACAGCTTCTGCCTGGAACATACTGCAGTGGTTCGATAGACGGTGTGCCATAGATATCTGGCGTATATGCCAGAGCCTCATCCGATTTGGATCCGGCTGTGTAGATTTCCGATGAAGCCGAATTGCAGACTTTGTCTCCGTCCCTGTTTCCCTTTTGGGAAATGTGATATTATATTTTATTTCGAAGTCCAAACTAGGAGTTAGATAGTCTGCTTCCTTTGGGATGTTTGAATTTTGGAGTACCTCCCCGCCTCAATTCCTTTGCTGTGAATGTTATCCCAGCGATTTCACTCTCTTAGGATTATCATTGCATGAGCTTCGCGTAGATATCTAAGGGAAGAAGATGAACTGGCATTTCCAGTGCGGCTGTAGGCGTTGATTTGAGTGCCCACAGATCACAGGGTTGTACTGTCGAAATCTTGTTGTCTTGTCGAAAACTTGTTGTCTCAAGTTGATGCTGATCTCGTTTTCTTTCAATTCAATTCAACGAAAACGTGATGAAAACTTGCACCAAAAATTTGAATGACTCTGGACAAGGTCTTACCACACCTTTTGCTTCAGATTCACCCCAAAAATTGAAACTATTCACAATAAAGAAGCATTTTCCCACATGATTTAAAATTAACCCTCATGCTGGTGGAATCAGACCCTATCACTCACAGCCTTCCTTCTGCACATTGGAGAGTACCCTTTCAAATTCTCAATCACTATGCATTCGCAGCACAAAACCCACCATCTATCGATCACCCATTCAGACAGACATTCGTCAAAGTTACTCCTGCCTCGTGAGGTGCATGACCCATACACGTCCACTTTCAAGAACAGACAAAAAGGACAAGCTCTATAAATTTCAGAAACCGCCCGGCGTAGCACGATTCCATTTCATTTCAAGGCCAGCCTCAACGACTGTAACATGAGTTGTCATTTTGTGTTTAATGATCTCGACCGTGATTGCGATTCGCCTCACATGCAACGCACACACATCCCAGTTCATGGAGCAGTGTCAGCGCCAACGAGAATCGTGATCATCGGCTTAATGCGTTGACGCTGATAACAAGCGCAATCAGATCTGACCAGGTTGCCGGGTGAGTGATTAATTTTATCGCTTAAGGTCACGACTGGAAGCAGTCGTATGAATGGCAATTTTGCATGCTTTTTCTTCGAAAACAATTCTGGAACTGAAAGTGTTTTTATTTGAGGAAATGAAGGGCAAGGTTGGGAGTGAGTTGGATTTTATTGAATCTGTCTTAGACCAACGAGTGATTAGGACTTATCAGCGGGCGAGGATAGTTTAACGTTTGTTACTTAAAATGTCGAGGCATTCATTTCGTCATGAGTTGCAGTAGTTTCACGACTCCAGCGCAACGAACCATTGTAAGTGATCGAATGTGGAACGACATCGTTAACGCAACATTAAGACTCAGGCGAAGCCTTCACAAAGCGGATTCGGTCATCAATTGCAAGATCAGTGAAACCAATCGATCATGTGACTGCGATGATCACTCTCACAAATTAGTAAGTAGAACGCCTGCGTTAGCCAGACATCCAACACAATCGATGGCCTGATTCCAGCAATGTCCCCAAAGCTGGACATCTATTCAATCGATCATCGCAACGATCCCGGCCAGAGCTCAATGAAGCCTCAATTAATCTCGAGCTACAACTCCAGCTGTGATGGGCAATAGAAAAGATATTAACCCAAAAATCATAGTTAATCAAACATAAGTTCCTCCTCAATTGATGATCCAATTGTTCTTCGAACAAGCACAGCAGAGCAGAACAAAAAATCAGCAAACACAAAAAAAAGAACACAGCACATTTCTAGAACACGACTGTCCCCACAAGTGACACATTGGCTTCCACGAAATACATATGTCATATTCCCCGCGAGTGTAGCCGCACAATGAGAAACTAATTCAATCAAAAAGATAGCGATAATAATAATTTAAGTGGCACAAGAACTTTAAAACAGTCGCCGGGCGAACCTTTGAGTCGGGCTCGTAAAAAGTCGCACAAACAATTCGAGAAACATGAAATTAAAAGTTTACTTTGTGTGACTGCCCTGACTCGGGTGGAATGACGACGATTCTCTGGGTGGCAACAATTACACAGCTGACGTGTTAGACGCGCACTGGGCTGACTAGGGTTTTTAATTGGGCTTCAATGTGATCACTTTACAACGAGGCACGACTAGTGGAAAAATCTAGGGGACTTGGCTAAAGGGGGGACTTTTGCGTTCACAACTTGTGGAGTGTCTCCAAATCGATGTTAAATGGGAGGATCAACGATCAGTCGAGGCGTTCGTTTGTAGGGAAGATGATTGGAGTGGCTTTTGAAGTGCATTTCGATCAGAGTAGGTTCGTTGGCGAAGATGGATAGCCAATAGATTGATCCTCTAAAAGGGCGACCTGATAGCAATGATAGTTTTTTTTTTCGATTTTATGTTTCATCTCTTGTCAAAGCTACCAATGACATCCAGGAGTCAAAATATTCAGAAAGATGTGCCATTTCATCGTGCATCGATTCAAGTTTGACGAACGTGCGGGAATTATTAAAAAATTGTATCGAACTTCCACTCTCTTCACTTCACTCTCAGCTCATAAGTCGTGAGGACAGTCATCATGGGCGTCGCATGGCATGCGACTTCATATCTATAATGGATTATTTTTCCTTGGGCTACGTCAAGTCCTTAGTCTTCATTTACAAGCAAACTGAAGGCGAGCTCGAGACCAACATTCGAGACGCTATAAGACCAAAGCATCCAAAATTGAACCGACCGCTTGAAGCACTGCCAGCGATGCCGAGGCGCCCATTCTGTGCTATTGTGCATTGATGTGCTATCTTATACATAATGGGATGAATGTAGCTTCAAAACAAAGCCAGCATCAATTTTATAGTTTACACCGTCGTCGTTTTATTTAAACTTCTTTTTCTATCGTTCTTATCTGGTCACTCTTTATTATGAACAGAAGAGTGTCAATGTACGTCTCGCTTCTGCTCTTCCTTCGTGTGTCGTTACAGTTCGGGGTGGATCTAGAGCCTTAAGTCAACATGCCTCACCAAACTGACTGGTCTTGAGGTAGGCGAGCACACTACCAGGGGCAAGATCCTCCTTTATCGCGGTATCCCTCGGAGTTGGAGTAGAAAACTTGCCAGGACCGACGAGAATCCGAAGCCGTAGCGATCAAGAAAATCTTGGTCCATGCTTTCAGCTCCACCCAAAGCATATTTGAGATCGATTTTCACTCCGCAACGTTATCAGGCTGCATTCTTAAGTAAATTGATTGCATTTTTCTTCCTATTCCTTAGGTCGTCGATACAGGCTGTGCTGGATTTATCGCCAGCTTCTGTTGAGCGTTTTATTGGTCTAACTACTGAGGGACATTTTATAAGCTTCGTCTACACACTTGCAAGTGGAAGCTAAAGGTAGAACAGCGAGTTAAGAAGGCGTGCATAGTTTTCTACGCCTGCAGCAGAAACTTCATTAAAAAGTGGGCCTCAGCACAGCGCCATCAAACCAAAGTTGATCCTGAGGATGTACACGGCGTAGTTCAACCCAGATCACTAGTATGGTGGCCAGCACTTGAAAAAATGTACAATATTACAAGCTCAACAAGATACAAAGAACCGCATGCTCATTGGCTCTACAGTAGACACCATCAGACACTCTGACAATAATGCTACATCTCCTGCCTCTGGACTTACACATTAAAAATGCTACAGCGCACAGCGCCATCAGGCTCAGAGAGTGTGGGTGCTGGACACCAAATGGTCGCTGCCCCATCCTAGACCTTCTACTGAGAGATCTAGGACAGCGAAGCATACGCATATCCAACGCCTAATCTGGCTGAGGTTAAGTTAGTGGCTGCCTGCAGCAGTCACACGACCAATATAACCCCAGTGAGGTACCACGCGGGTTGACTTACTCCTGCACCAGCAACCAGTCGAGGCTTGCGACGAGGCGGCGTAGTGGCTTAAATTGACACCATTCAATTAGCTGAGGTTGTTGTAAAGCAGACCCTTTGGTGAGTACCAACGACTAGCCAAAGCACTGCGCGTGCAGAGGAGGTGATGTGTGGTTTCTAGCTACTCTTCATCCATGCAGCTTCTTCATAAATCATCCAATTGTCCAGCGTCCAGTTGACAGCACCGATGATGCCTCTGAGTGCAGGTCTGATTAGTTTGAGCAGACAGACTGATCGTTTGAGGTTCAGTGTAGGGCACATTCCCTTTGGCTTAAGACAGGTGGTGCCTTCTAGCAGACTTGCTTGATTCCTGCATGAATCTGAAGGAGATCATAGGCTGCAGCGAGCAGCATCTAGGAGGGATCCCTTAAGGTTGATGGGCCATGGACAATATTTGGCTCAGCGCGGAACAGTCTGTAAGACAAGGCAACAGAGAACGACTGCGTTGCTCACACAATGACCTCAACCAACTTGATGTGCGCAACTGGAAGCAGCTGGACGGAGATTGAACTCGACCTTGAGAGGCTTGTTTGCTGGCACCCAGGTCCACCCCGAACAGTAGCGCCACACAAATGAAAAGAAGAGGACGAGAAAGAAAACACCAATGGCGTCAATGTCAACGTCATTTTTTTTTTAAAGTGTTCTATGTTCTCCCCTGAATGGCGTGCCTTTTAAAGTCAAATCTTTAACAAATGCTCACGATTTCATCCGAGCCGAAGTTGCCACCCAGTTCTGCTTGAGATTGAGAGACGACATGGAATAAGGCAACCTTGTCCCTAGTCTTTTGATGGCTGTGGTTGACGACGAATGCAATCTCTTACAGTGATGCCTTCGATGAAGCAGCAGTTAACTCCGCAAGTGGTCATCGATATTCTAATTCAAACAGAACCTCCAAACCGATTTGTCTGTCAATTCGACTGGACTGGTGGGCTACCTCAAAGGGAAAGTCTTGCGCTGCGTGATTTGAAATCAGATCAACGTCGAATTGGTTAGAAGACAGTGCACTTTAAGAAAAAATACGTGAAAAGCAAGTGAAAAGGGCGTTGGATACACTGACCACACTGTATAGAGAAATGCAATCCAATGGATTACACACTACCGCATTCCTCCAGCTCTTGCAGACGGTCATAAAGTACAAATTAATCCTCAATCAGAGGAACATAATCTCGTAATAGACACAGTAACTGTTTTGTCTTACAACTGTACTTAGATTCGCTTTTTGAAGCGCGCTGTCGGTTAAAGAAACGAGAAGTCGGCTACGCGAAGATAAGCGAATCGATCATTGTCTTCGTTAATTACTTCTGACGATTAGGCGGGAATGCTGACTGACTCTGTAAGACATGAGCACTTAACGGTAGAACAGCAATCTACTGAAAGTGACTTGCCGAAGGTATGTGCGTGTTGCCGCGTGGAGTGTTCAGCAAATCAGAAGAAAGGTTTTTCTCATGGGTTTTTATCAGATTTTCAGTCCAAGTGCACTCGGATATGCGGTCAAGTCGAGGGAACTTAGCAAGGGTTTTCGACTGCTGGGCGGAGGATACGGACGTAGATTCGGGACTGCAAAGATTTTGAAGGAAAATAGTAATTTCGACCGATGGACAATGGGTTCGTCATCTGTTACGCTTAAAGTCCATGATTCAATCCGGGAGGGATCGACTGTCAGTTCCGAACTTCGACCATATCTCTTGAGTCACTCTCAGAATCGGAAAAGGCAAGTGTGTAGTTAGGTAGGTAGGTAGAAGTGGTTGATCAGTGAGAACCTAATCAGCACTATATGCCGTGCTAATGACACAACTCTGGTACCACAGGTATGTAAAGTCTATTTTTGAGATATCAAGTGAGTGCAAGAAGGATCTACCAAGTGCGCGACGGCTGGCTCCAGCAAAATCCAGACGGGTTCAAATGAAGTGTGTTAAGGTCTCCCTCTCAGCTATGTTGGCCCTGCGCATTGTCTGTTTGAATCTTCTCTTGCAGATGTCCCCAACACAAGCATGAACAAGGATCTTCTTAGGGAGCGACTTCACTCAACATGCCCCTCCAGCCAGCTGTTTCCGTTTTCGCACACCAAGTCGGCTGAGGTGTCCCTCGACTTGTGTGCGCCACCGTATGCCTGGACGTCCTCTGTTGCGTTGTCCCACAGGTTCAGAGTCGAAGATTCAGGTGACCAGAGATCGCACGTAGAATTCTCCTCTCGAATAGTCCATTGACTGTGGGTACCTTCAAGTTTGCCGTTTGATGAGCATTTGAAACACCTTTTCGGTCCTAGATGTCCTTTAACTTTAAGCCCGGTAGTCAGAAATCATCGGAAATATTTGCTCAACAGGAACAATAGCACCCTTGACTCACTATTATTTGACGTGGTCTAAGTAGTCAGTGTTTAAGAAAACGAGAATCTATACATAAACACGTGCTGCCGATTTTTGTGGTACGCTTATACGCCGTTCTACTCAACCGAATGACATGATACTTACACCATTGGAAAGGTAATTTCGAGTAGGTGTGCACAGTGTTTGTTTGCCAAAGGGTTGAGTAGAACTTTGATAAGCACATGTACAGAATTGTGTTATATTATTACGAGAAAATATCATACTACGCATTTAAACACATAATCGTCGAATTTCGACGACGGGCGAGCCTAGTACAAATAATTGCGGCCCTTTCCTGATATAATTCCATGCCAATTTGACAACCAAAACTCAGTTAAGAACTATTTATCAGAGCTTTCAACAACAGCTCATGGCGTAGAGGTATTTTGTGCCTCGATTCGAGTTCAGTTGACATTCGTTTGCTATTATCGAAAACTGAAACCGACCGAATGAGCCACCTAATCACCTTGTCGCAGTATCTCTCTCGTAAAACACGCGTCTTGTGCGTTTTTTCCCTAGTCACTCATCTAATGCAATGACTGAAGAAAGCGATCACGTGCTTAGATGGTTCACTGTCAACACAAATTAAACTGATTCACTGACGTGATAAAATACATTAGTCCCCTTTTTTTCAAAGGAATTTGAAACCACAAACTCGACTACTGGACGTACAAGTTGATACACCCGTCTCCCGACAAACAAGTAGTCCAACCGGTAGAAGAGCGCTGTCAACTCATCGTGGGACCAGATGCAACGACTACAACCAGGACAACCGCCCATCCACTGTGGGAGGGCCGAAGGCGTAACCAGAAATGTTGTCTTGGAAATCAAAGTCGCAACCAGCTAGACGGTTACTTCTAGAGACAGCTAACAAAAGTTAACGCGAGTGTATCTGACTTCTTAGATGAGACTCAGTGTCTTCCGAAATCGTAGCGCAGCACACAGCAGAAGAAGAATTTATCACACACTTCTCAAAAACGATCGAGGAATGCCCTTAAATGGCAGTGAATTGTTCTCCATTTCAATGGAAGCACACGCTTCTACTCAATTGACACCACCAGCCAATAGACGAGGCACAAAAATGATACACTAACAACATCTATCAGCAAAAACAAGCAATTAAGTGAACAAGAGCAAAAGCAGGTAATAACTGTTCCTATCAAAAGGGCACAGACAACTTGACGTCAGAAAAGCTGACTCATACCGCGAGGTAGTTCGAAATTGCATGCTCCTTGAATAACAACACCTCTGTCGAGATTATATTCACAAAACAACTTGTATTCACCGTCCCCAGATAAGGACAAATTTATCAACGATTCGACGAGCACTTAAGTAGTTGACTCATTCACTTCAGATAACAGGGAGACCGATGGGTGATTACTTCTGTCGATCCCAAATTCTCGTTCAATCCGAAGAGATAGTTGATGTTTCCTCTATCAGTCAGTATTTTTTAGGTGCTCTGTACAAGAACTTCATTACCTGAGGTCGCTTCTGTTTACAATCGTATTCGTTGGAGCAATTCTTTGGGAAATTTCAAAGATAAAGTGGAAAAAGATTCGATTGGAAATTCACTACCGCCGGCAGATAACGAGGTACGACCATGATGGATGTAGGGCGACTTAAGTCAGCTTAGGCAATGTGACCTAAAAAAAAATCAAAGAATGAACTATAAAGATAACAAACCTCTAACCCTCATTCCCCTTAACATTTTTTGACGGGGTTTTGTGTAACGTTTTCGTCGTTCAATCAGAGGATGTCACGCTGAACCAAATATGAAACAATATGCGATGGTTCGTGACAATTTGTCAAAAAATTCGGCATTAACCTTGAAAAAGTTTCTGATTATTCCTCAAGCTTGTCAGTAGATAAGTGGTTTATCAGCTATAAAGTCTCTGCTGATTAATAAACACATCTCTAAATTTCGTTGAATGTGATTAAGATACGTTTCATTCAGTTAAAGTTGGATACATCTATTGATTTGATGATTAATAATCGCTTCTCTCAATTTCGTTAAGTTTCGTTAAATATGGTTAAGTATCGTTCAGTTAAGGTTCGATACCTCTGTTGAACGTGATCTTTGCTGAATAACAAACACTTCTTTCAATTTCGTCAAGTTTCGTTAAATCTGACTAAGCTACGTTAAGTATCGTTCATTTTAGCATACTTACTTCGAAGCGAACTTATGGTTGATGGACGGATGACACACATTGCTGTTGAAATTTTGACTAATTTCCCAATAGCAGCTAAGAAGCCTTTGAAATCTTAAGATATTTCTGATTAGGTTAGGTTAGGTGAGTGGGCTGGTGGCGAATTGGGCAGCACACTTAGACCATGTTGGTCCATATACCCGTAGTCAGACTACTACCACTGATCGACAAATCCGGTGACATTGCCGTAAATTTGATTTGAAAACCGGATAAAAGCGTACTAACTTTGCTTTCAATGGGATTCGAACCGAGGACCACTCTAACCAGGGGCAGGCACTCAACCAAATGCGCCATCCAGCTGATTGGTTATTTTTCGTTCAGTTTTGACCTCAATTAGTTAAGTCAATTATAGTTGGGCTTGAATTGTGACTTCGACTTATATATTGAAGGTTCACGGTTCGATTCATGGCACACCCACTTGAGTAAATTGACAAGCCTTCGAGGGTATGACACTCACGGCCAACTTCTCAATCTGTCCCGTTCATAGTCTCCGCAGATGCGTCAATAAAGGGGTACCCCAAGCTGGAGTACTGTTTCCCCTTCTTTTTGCAACACTTCGGTTAATTAACTGAATGTTGATGTAGAAGCGCTTGAATGCCTGATTTTTTATCCACTTGATGACATATAGACTCAGACTCCACTCTTCGATACTCCCAAACAATAAAGCAAAAGCCTTATCCTCTGAAATTCAACACTCATGAGAGAGTAAGGCCATCAAGGCTGCAAAAAGGCCAATGAATGCCAAATAGGAAGTATGTCCGCCCAACACGTATCGCAATAGTGAGGCCAATACTCGTCTATGCTGCCACTGTACGGCGGACAGCCCTTGTCAAAGATCTGAACTGAAGACTGCAGCGAATGGCCCTCGTGTGCGTCAGCGGATGGCTAAGAAGTTCTTCATCACAATCTGTTCTATCTTCATCAGCTGTATACCGTCGGAGGAAAGGTTGTGGAGAGCACTGCTAACGGATTCAAACACTCAGACTATGGACCGATTTTAGCACTGTTTCTCAACAAGTCTGCAACCAGCGTGCCCTCCAGAAGGAGTCTGACTCTCAGATGCTGGAAGGTCTCCTGAAAATCGTCACAGATGGACCGAAGACGGAAGCAGGAGTGGATAATGGTATTCACACCAAAGACCTAAATATAAACGCATCCTTACACGTCCCAATTCAATGTAGCATACGTTAGAAACGCCCAGACAATCACAATTCGCGTTGCATCACAATGAGCCTACATTGGCCTAAGTTCAATTACTCTCTGTAGTCAGCCAGTTCAACCTTGCTTAAGAGTCGGTGCAAACCTAAGAAAAACTACTCGTAAAAGAAGAGGAGTTCCTGTAGAACCTACGCCCACGCGCCGTCTGTGGCGCTTCCCGAAAAATGGGCAATTCATCGACTTCTGCACCATGTACCCAGTTTATTTTACACGCGACATTTGTAACAGAACAGGACGAGTGAGTTCAGACAAGTGAATACTACGCAGCAGGGAACGTATTGGACCCGTAAAAGCCCAGAGATGTAGTCACTTTTCAAGAACCGAAGTGAACTTCCAAAAAAAACTGGCAAGCTTCTTGCAGACACAACAGAAACAGGCGACTGTAGCCAGAACATTGTGACCCCGTAGCTTAAAAGTATGCGCGTGGACTCTAGGTCCCGACATAAGCAACTTTCATAATCAACGACTCGACCACCCTCGGATCCAACCCTCGTAGTCGGAACAATGCCACAAGTCCCATCCACTCGTAGGCTGGTACACAACTGCCTCGTGTCAGCTAGGCCCATATCCACCAAGGGCTATGGCGCCACCCTATCACACCCAAAACAATCAGATCGAAGTGATTGTTTCACCCCTGAAACCACTGACCAAACACCGCTATCTAAGCCGATCGGTACTCGTCAAAATAACACGCTTCACCGGCCAGCACTGACAATCGAAAAGTTAATTCCCCCCAATCTTGTCTGCGAGCGAAACTGCTTTCTGTTATCTTTAATTGGACAGATACGCAGTTGTTTGTTTTCCATCACTAACGCCCTCATCAGTGCGCCAATTGTTTACCGCCCTCTCTCAGCCACGCCACGCTTCAACAGGTCCCGAATTTATTGCCTCTTTTTTTTTCGGCCGTATTGCCCTCGCAAATTGAGTTCCATTGTTCTGCTCCCCCGATCGCGAAATGAAGAGTTGTGTTCGTGCCTATTTTTGCTGGCAAAGGTGTGCGCAATGAAGTGGGCACTGCCCGCAAACACTTTTCCTTGTTTATTCAAATTCATTCATTACCGAGAAGCACATCACAACACTTCGCCGAAGCCGAATTGTGTACAAACAATGGAGGAAAATAGAAAGCAACTTAATTTCGATTTCGAATGCGGGTTGAGTTCCGAAAATCGACCAAAAATGCCCCGAAAAAAATTTCCTTGGGAACACGTCGCAATCGGTCGCAACGTAACCGTTCCGCGGGCATGTCCCAATTGCGGACACCGCTTCAGTTAGGTTTGGGGCTGATTGACAATCGAGTTGAGTCTCATAATCCGACTTAAAAATTTGAAATCGTGTCGCGATTGCGAATCTCTGCGAAGAAACGTGAGAGATGCCATCCGAATGCCATCTGGAGCGCTGTTGGATCGCGTTAAGTGTGACGGGATGGCCAAACAAAGACACCGGGCTTTGAAATTGGTTCAAATATTGACACATATCTAAACGAGCGGTCCGTGGCTTTGTCACAAGCCGGTACACTTTTAGCCAATTAAACGCTGAAGTGGGTGATTTGATGGCAGGCGGCATCGTCTTTCCCGTTTTTCGTTACGTTGCCGCTGCCTGGTGATGCGGAGCACACGGGTGGGGTGGCACTTGTCCAGCCTGTAGTTTGACGACATAATGGAACGATCATGTTGTGTTCGCGGCATTGTTTCGTTCGACAAAGACAGCTTACCTTTGGTGGAACGGGAAGTTGATGGCGGAAAATTGAAGTGGAACTCTTGCTGGGAATAATCGGGTGGGGTGCAGTGGCATACGCAAGAGAATAGATTGACAGATTTGCAGGGTTTGTGGTCAAATTTACGATCTCTGTTCTCCGCTGACCCTCAGCTCAGCCTAGTGAATGTTGACTTGGACGTTACCTAGCCTGAGTGATAGCGACGATCTCTTCAATCTTCAAATTGAGACAGGTCCAGGCTTCGTTGCTACAGCTTGACTAAGGCAAAGAGTGTTGCCAAGTTGGTTCAGACACCACAATGCCAAGGCATGACTCCACTAGAATTGCCACGAAGGCTTCAACTTTCGATGTTCTTTCTTATCCCGTAGATGGTATGACCCGATAAGTTTCTCTGCCTCCCGGACCACCTTTGAGTTTATACCCTTGTCCACTTATAGAATCTTGCAATAGAAAGTCGTAGGCAATCAAAGAATACTTCGCTTAAGTCACGAAGAGGTTGGGTTCTAGTTTCGCAAGAGCCGAACTGGATGCGTCCTCTGCAGACGTCACTCGTGATAAAATCGATTAATTTTCGTATGTTTTCCTTGTCGGCAGTGCCTTGGTACCTTCATCTATGACTTCTGGAGATGATCTTTTGTTGACGTGGGAGTTGAACACGTCCAGCATCGTCTATGCAACTGCTCCGGCTCTAGTGACCATCAGACGACGGCCGCAGCACCTCGGAACCATCTTCTTTGTCGATCATGGATAGAATAATAAAATTTGTTTCCTGCTTGCAGATGGCTGGATTGGCTCTTGGGTAATCCATGTGGAGCCACATTGAGCGATTACAATCGTTCTCCCATAAGGAAGTAAAATTCAAAGAAACTAAACGAAAGTGAACGAACTTAACGAAACTGAACGAAGCAGCGATTATAGTCACAGGGGATCTTAAGATGGCTAGCCACTTAGACTAGGAGCACGTAGTAAGCGACAAGAGGTAAAATGACGAGCGATTGAGCGATAAAAAAAAATCGCAGTCCTTGAGCTTTTTAAAATTGTTTCGTTTATCGACGTTGGATACTTCAGTCAGTTTCTTAAGGAACATATGGTCAGTCGTCGTTCGTACTTGACTATCGCTCAGTCGCTTATCGCTTTCTGTCGCTTTAGGCACTCGTTTGAAACCACATTTTCAGCGATCGGTCCAGTTTTTGCGAAACGATGTTAAGGCTTAATACGACCCCTCAATAACTAAAATAAATTACACGATTAAGAACGACGCCGGATCAGCATATCAAGCACAAAAGCCCGACACTAGCGACAGTGGGTGGGAACTGAATTAGACTTCGGCGCAACTCAAGACCTTGGCGATGTTGTTTCAACGCTTTTCCACAAAAATGCTCCCAGAAACATCGAAAATGCCCTTGACATCGACTCTCCATCGTGCATTCCATTACGAAGCAAACATCAGAACTAATTTGAAACAAAAAAAGGCAAAAATTAAGTTCAACATCCGTGTAATGGACGTCCATAATTGCTAATTTAAAATTTATAATTTTGTTGACTAAATCTGAAACCGAGTTATAGCCTGCCCTTTGCCCGTCGAGCAAATTAACATCGCGCCGTCATCGCTTTTCAGATCTTCACTATTGCCTCATGTGGGGACTTTATTATTTTAATTATTTCTTTTCTGTCTCTCTCGCAGATTTGATGGTTCTAATGACCGCACATTAGTCTATGAGACGAAACTAATCCGGCGGAGATTTACCGACTCCCCAGAGCAACTAATTGTGTTGAGTAATTGACCGAAAGTGGACCACCGATGGATGTGGTGGCCAATTGAGCAAGAAGATTTTTGTTTCTGTTCCATGGTCACAGTGACGCGGAATGGAATGTGACATTCCAATCTTTCTTTCGACTTGAGGCGAAAGTGTTGGTGTGAGGAATGCGGGATATATGTGATGGGTGGCGCTACAGCTACAGCGCTACGTAGATGTTCATTAAAAATGCACACGACATTCCATTCGAAACTGAAACACTTGGAATTCGATTTGAATTTAAATTGACATCAGGGTAAGGGCCATTCACCAGATCAGGTAGAGCATTTCTTTCGAAGGTCAGCACTGTTCCTGGTGACATCAATGTGGCATTTGGGCTGTAATTTATTGTCGGTAATGTTTCCCATTTGACCATGAACACAGGGAAATTCACCACCACCCCTTCTATTCTGGCACCGTGCTACTGTATGAATACCGTATTGCCCTTCGATCAGAAAACAGACACGCGCACCAAAGGGTTGAGGGAAGACCAAGGCAGGCAGTAATGTAGGAAACGATGATGACATAGGACTGATTACCCGAAAGGTAGAATGCAGGACCACTAAGGGACACGACTATGTGGGCAATATGTACTGCGTTGATGATACCGTGTTTGTGTTACGTAATGCAATTCGCCAAGACACAGCTGATTTGGATTGCAAATTGAATGTGTTTTCATATATCAATTGGCAGTTGACACACAAAAAATGCTCAAGTATCAACAAAACGCCCTCTTTCACGCCAAAGGTTCAACAAGTCGAAGCATTTCCGTGAGCTCTTGCGTTGCTCTCATTTCTTGTTCAGCAGCACTGCGTTTCCGACATTATAGATGTCGAAATTGTGCTAGTAACGATATTCATACCGACGAAACGTTTCTGTATGAATTGTTAAACATGCACTGCTCCATCAGAATCGCTGACTATGGCAGTGTTTTTCATGCTGAGGTCCTGCCAGTCACGGAAGTGGCCAGAATGCAATCCACCGGCTGGTGTTATCATCCTAATTGACAGTCAAGCTGTTCGGCAACAGAATTCACAGAAATCAAGTCCAAACCGGTCGTGAAGAGCATCCAAGTCTCAGCATGCAGCACTCGAATACTCTATGCTGGGACCTACGTTCATTGCTGATTAAAGAAGCAGCGGCTGAGCATGCCAGGAAAAGGTCGAAACAAACCCATCCCCGGCAACCCTATGGATCAAGCCACCTCTTTCGGAAGTCAAAAAAAAAAGTGGACGACACAATCATCAGAGCTGGCGAACAGAAAGTCTAACTCCCTGACCACCTGTGATATCACTCGGATGTTGTGGTCCAAGCTTAAGATTGTACAAACTGACAGACTCCTTCAATGCGACAGAAAGTTGCTGGCTATGGTAGTTAGAGCACGACTTACTAACTTATTACGCCAACGACCCTTGGAGGATCCACGTCTGAACAACATCTGCCTTCCATCGCTGACGGTCATGGCTACGCTGCTGCTAGTCATCAAGACCAAGCCGTTTTGCCTGTTCCTTGTGCCAAATATTCGGTCATTATCTCCTTCTGCAAATAGCCCCGAATTCGAAGACCCTCTTTGCAACAGCGTTGTTGTCCAAGTGCTCGATGGTGCACTGTCTTGCGGACTACATCCAAATCGTGGTACAACTCACTGAGTTCGCTGTTGTGACTTCTCCTCAATTCACCTTCCTCGCAGAAGCGACCATGTATACGACGTTGAAGCAGTAGCTGGCCACAATCATCTGAAGCACCACGAAATTCAAATTGTACCAGCCAACGACTTCATATGCAGAGGCTGGCTGGGGGACGAAGTAGAAAGAGAGGACACTCTTCACTACTTTTGCCTTTGCCCCAGTCTCTGCCAGTTGAGACGTAGAACACTGAGAGACCTCCAGGATCTAACAAAAATCCCACTTTTCATGGCTGTGCAACACACCAACATGACGGGTACGAGAATGGTGTACAGGGGAGACATTCCCCAAGACCACACTCAAGCCCGTCAAGGTACAAGAATACTCGTCACTAAGCATGGAATACAAACGATTTGCAAAAGCACAGCTTGCACCTCGGATTAAAAGATCGGGAGCAACTTAAGTTGAAGTTCTTTTTTCCATTGCCGTTAAAATTCACCAAGTTGTCTGCTTTCAATAGCTATTTCAAACACAAGCAAAATGACGCAGCTTGCTTAGAACTAGACACTTGAGACTAGCCTATTTATAGATGGCAGGCAGGATGGCTGCGGCAGTTGCATTTTAAGTTACTGTCTCGGAAATTCAAAAGGTCACTGACTTATCAATGGAATCAGGCCCATCAAACTTTGGTTAACGTGCCGGGTCCTCTCCCATTCCTCGTTGTGACTTACCGCGCAAATTATTGCATAAAATTCTGGATAAGATAATAATTATCTTGAAATTATATTTCAGGCAACACCATCATCGGAATATGTTCATATGGGTCCCCTGCCTTATCTCACAACAAAAACGTTGCTTTATCGTCAAGCGACGCTAGCTTTGCCTAAAATATGGCCTTGACATTGTGTGGCTGCCGTGGTTAAGTGAATCAACTCCGGCACTGGCTGCCTAGATTCAGTTATCGACACTAAGAACTTCATTATTCATGACTTTCGAGACTCTAAGGCTTTCGAGGCTCAGAAAGTACAACTGTCCAAAAAAAGCTCCTCCAAGCTTCGCCACTCGGAGTGGGCATACAATTGTAGGTCCCGT
The DNA here is from genome assembly GCA_907269125.1 of Eristalis pertinax. Taxonomy (NCBI): domain Eukaryota; kingdom Metazoa; phylum Arthropoda; class Insecta; order Diptera; family Syrphidae; genus Eristalis; species Eristalis pertinax. The sequence goes on along the minus strand of OU026148.1, from coordinate 59,848,706 downwards.
CCACTCGTGAGGACATCGATACTGGTCAGGTTAAGCATCATTGAGTGACATCTTTGACGGTTACCCTATTCTGGGTACGAGACCATACTGGCATCAAAGAAAACGACAAAGCGGACAGTCTTACGAAGGATGGATCTGAGCTGGGAGAGCTGGTAGAATGTTGAGCAATCCCCTCACGCCGCTTAGCTTCATAAAGAAAAAAAAAACTGCAAGATGAACCACTGGACAGAGCCACAACTCGATGGCTTGGTCTGGAAATTGGAGCAACAGCAAGGACCCTGTGGCCAACGCTTAGTAAAAAGAGATCAACATCACTCAGCTTTAGTCGCAAGGAAGAGCGCATGCTATTAGGAGCTCCTACCGGGCACTGTCCTATAGGCACGCAAGCATTGCTATCGAACATACCGCACAACGACTATTGCACGACCTGTAGAGATGAGGAAGATACAGAATCTATCCAACATCTGCTCAGTGAATGCCCAGCTCTAGGAAAGAAAAGAAGGCTGTTCCTGGACGACTTAAGCGGTGTAGAACTGAAAAACGTCCTAAAAAACATTATCGAATAGGGATGATTTTAGAAGTGAAAGAAAGTCTCCTATTAAGGGCACAATCGATCCAGCATACTGGGCTAATTGAGCCACAGCCGCATGGTATTAAGGGCACCCACGTACCTACCTACCTACCATTCGTGAGGAAACAATGGGTATGTCAAAGCTAAGCTCAAGTCCACCACGATCCGGGACGAAGATTCTCCGATTCCCAGATAGTAAAGGGTGTTTTTTTCAGAGGTATAGAACTTTGAAATCGATTATTCGAACACCAATCTTCTGGCATTATAATTTAAACATGATTCTGGCATATGACCGAATTGGCTCGGACGTAGTCTAATCTGGAGGTCCAATTTTCGATGACTTTTTCCAACATTTGTGGTCATACATCGTCAATAACGCGGCGAATGTTGTCCTCCAAGTGGTCAATCGTTTCAGGCTTATCGGCGTAGATTAGCGACTTCACATATCCCCGCAGAAAATAGTCAAGCGGCGTTAAATCGCATGATCTTGAAGGCCAATTCACGGGTCCGTAACGTGAAACTATGCGGTTACCAAACGTTTCCTTCAATAAATCAATTGGAGCACGAGCTGTATGACATGTTGCGCTGTCTTGTTAAACCCGCAGCTCGTGCACATCATGGTTGTTCAATTGATGAGCGAAAAAGTAAGTAATCTTGGCTCTACAGCGGTTACTATTGACTGAAACGTTCTGACCAGCATCGTTTTTAACGAAGTACGGACCAATTATTCCACCAACCCATAAAGCACAGCAAGCAATCAGTTTTTGTGGATGTAACGAGTCTCAACATGCACTTGACGATTATCATCAATCCAAATACGGCAATTTTGTTTATTGACGTATCCTTTCAACCAAAAGTAAGCATGATGAAAGTGGACGTAGTGCGCGATACGTATTTCGAACAGAATCATGATTTTCATAAAATTGCACAATTTGGAAGCGTTTTTCAGGCGTCAGTCTATTCGTGTTGAAATGTCAAACCAAACTAAAAATAAATCACTTGACAGCTGACAAAATGGCAGCCAGTTAAAATAGTGCTGCCATCTTAAAGTTATATACCTCTAAAACAACACCCTTTTTATCCGTGCTTGATGTCGTGCACAAAATTGGAGAAGTACTTCAACCAACTTAATCGGCAAAACTAGATACAATTAGCTACAGATCTCACTGAAGAGTAAGTCCGGTTTGTTGTAGTGTTTCCCTAAATACAGCAAAATTGTCAACACCTCTACCCACCATCTGAGTACAAATCATTCCTTTTTTGATGTCACAAAATGTGAGATTGATGTGAAACAAGGCGAATTGGAAGTTCCAAATTTGCGAACAAAAATACGTTACAGTTCCCAAAAAGTAATGCAAATAACGACATTTACTTTCCAATATCCCACTGCGGACACAGGCGCCAGTTGCTGGGCCACCCTTAGCGCGGCGACGAGTTGCGTGAGTGGGTATACATAAATCATCCTAACGTCCAGACTAGGATAATAATGGAGATTATATTATAATTTGTGGCCATTTCGTTTGGCCTCATTTCATGCCAACATGCTAAAGCCATTTTCCTGACAGAGGACACTTGAAACTCAAAACAAACATTTACCAAAGACAGTGAGGCAAATACCGTGAATGTCCACTGCTATCGATCGCGGAATTCGTAGTTCCAGGCCAACGTGAGTATTAAATTTTCTGCAAAACTTAAGGTCAACGCATTAGCAATGGAGATTCCATCCCATGTACTGATTTAAAACCATACGGACCAATTTGATGGCTTATGGAAGATATCGATGTGCTCGGCTTTCCAGTCGATGTGGTTGACAGGCAGACATTGGCCTTTACTTGACATTCAAAACTTACATCGAACAATCGTAATCAAGGCCAAAACGGAACTTCAAACTAACATTCACCTTAGGGCCAAACTATAATGGACTTAAATAAAATTGAAGTTTGGTGGTGGCCGTGGCGTTGTGACTCTGTGCGTCGACTCCTACGTACTTGAATCTCGGTGTCGAGATTCGAAACTCAGTACGACAAAAATAATTCTAAAGGTCTCGCTTTTTTCGAGTCAATTACACTGCTCAAACAGTCTTCTTCTGTCTTCTTCTAGTGGCGCTACAGCCTGGGGTGGAACTGGGCTTCAGTCAACGAGCTTCTCCAGCTGGAAAGATCTTTAACCAGTTGTCTCCAATTTCTCCACTTGTGTGCGCCATCGGTTCCGTAGGCGTCCTCTATTGCGTTGTCCCACTGGTTCGGAGTCGAAGACTCTTAAAGTTCAACAGTCTAGAAAAAGCAAAACTTGGCCTTTCGGAGTCGGCATAGAATTGTAGGTTCCTTCCACTCGTGAGAGAACAAAAGCACGCACAACACTGTAGAAACTAGGCCATGGACCTCTACGGGCTGTAGCGCCGTCCATATTATTACTATTAGTAAAATTTATGTTTAGTCAAAAACGAATAAATGGTATCCAGTAGCATCGTCAAATTGCATAGTGCTTATATTTGCCCTTTGGACGCTTACGCAAAATTCGAATACCAACTGCAATTTACGTACGTTGACAGCGATTAATTTCCCTCCCTAAGTGGGAGTAAGCAGAAAATTAACGAAACTTAACGAAGCTGAGGAAAATGGTTGTTATTGTCGCAGTGAAGACTGCTTATGGCGCAGAAGCATAGACACTAACCAAAGCTGACAAAGAGACGCTTGGTCGATTTATCTTTGTATCCCGTATGTGTTGATGGTGTTTGGAGGGCGAGACTGAATGACGAACTGTGTACAGCAACATAGATCTGGTCAAACGCGTTCGAGTCTCTCGTCTCAGACGGCTGCACCGGCCCGGAAGTCTTCGACTCAAATTCCGAGGGGCAACGCGGTAAAGAAAGACTACACCTCTGGTGGCGTTGACTGCTGGAAAGGGGCCTCAATCAGCTGAACGTGCGTAACTGGAAGCAATTAGCACAAGACCGTGCTGGTTGGAGAGGCATGTTGGCTGAGATCCTGGTCCACCTCGGGCTTTAGCACCGAATGAGGAAATAGAAACACACCGATTCATCCCGAAGTGAGAACAAGCAAAAAATTGACGAAACTTAACGAAGATGAAATGGTTAATATTCATTCAGTCGTAGTGGACTTTAGTGGACTTCAGTGTGCTTGCATCCAATGGGTAAAAAATAATGATTGCCATCGACTGCAAGACTGGCAGAGGACATCGACGCCTTCCACAAGCAATGCCGCAAGCCCATCACACGTTAAAGCTCAAAATCGTGTATCCCAAACAGAACCGTTCAACTTGTGTGAATTTTAGCAAGAATGCTCTAATAAGCGCAATCGTTTGAGGGTCCCTCCAAGATTGTCTGCAAAATCGGTTTAACCTCGAAACATCACGTATAACCAGCAGAGCCTCTCAAATAGTTTCAAAATTCACCATCGGTTCATTCTAAATTACGATGAAATTATATTTATATCGGGTGAACATTCAGTTTGCCATGAAATCAAGAAGTCAACCTTCGTCGGTCACTTCACAGAGAGTGGCCACAGAATTATGCCAATCGATGTGTTCGATGGAACTGCGGAGGAATGTGGGATATTTTTGCTCCATCAAGAGCAGACAGCGTGTGGGTGGTGGCAAACATCCACCCACCCCAGGGAACTGTGTGAAATAGTTTGCGGGGAATGTCCCAAAGGCAATTTTATTGCTCCTCGGAAGATGTCGCAATCATCACTCTCTTACATTTAAAAACGATTAAAGTTTGATTAACAAGATGGTTTGCGGAAATGACTGGATGGCCGGAAGACGATGATAGCCTTCTGCTGGGATTTGCGAAACACTTTCAAAGCTAAACAGCTTTGTGATCATTTGCTGGCGATGTCGTTAAACTGCACGTTGACTTAAAAATCAAGCGAAAACCCAAGCAAATTTGAGGGAAATTGAAACCGATTACATTCGTCACAAGATAGCTTTTATGGGGAGCGAAATCATTGGCAAACATCTCAATAAACACATAAATCCCATTTGTCGCAGATGCCTCCAATGTTGCCCCAACTAAACATGACTTTATGGCCAGGCACATAAAATGTGTCCGCATAGTAAGTGTTTGTTTGGTAAACAATCAGACCGCACTCAATGTCACTTTTTTTGTCTTATCACGAGCACCGCATTCCCCTCAGCCGCTCAAGTGAAGTTCCCAAAACAAAAACTGCTTCGATTTTTTTTGTCTGCATTAATTGTTCGATAACTGCGTCAAGCGAGGAACACGCGAACTGACGGTAATTCCTTAATTGCATGTAAGCCGGTTTCTCTGCTTCGCTTCAACTTTCGGCAGTCCTCGACCATAGCCGAGGTAATTTTGGACAAACAGCCGAGATCAAGGACTGCCACAATCGATACACGTCCCCCCCCCCTCATTTTTCGGAATGCAAGTCAAGGTCGCCGTGTAGTTGATTATTCACTTTCGCAACCCGTCCGGTTGTTTTTCGTGCCGTCAGGGGAAACCAGATATATACACGATATCAGTTCGACGCACACATACACGCACCAGAACGCGGGCGGGCGCATATCTGGAGAATGTTCTTATCTTAGTCGATTGCTTATCGCTGATGTTCGTGAAATTTAAGAAAGTTTAAACAAAACTTTACACGTCTTAATTACACGCGGTTTGTGTGGCTTCCATGCGCCCCGCGCCGGCACAGATTGCAAGCGCACCGATAGCGAACACATTTCCATTCATTAGCGGTATCTGACTCAGCAAATCGACGGTTAATTACGCAAAAAGCAAAGATCGAGATTAAGTGCTTGAGTGTTTTTGAAAAATACGAAAAACTACGCGCAAGTACCAGCTATTTATAGGCTAACCGTTCTGTTTTCTAATGTTGCCTAATTACATGGTCGTTTAGGAATGTCTGGGAATTTTTAGAGGCCATTTTATCAGTGAGCCCTGTACTTGAAATGTCTGCCGTTCATTGGTTTCACTCATATTTTTCTTTTGTAGTTTAAAGGGTGTTGCGGTGGTATCAGAAACATAGGCGGTATGCTACGTCACTTTTGATAGGATGGGATGGGGTATTTCTACCCCTTTAACGGTGAATCCATGCGCAACGAGCTATACAAGTTCAAGTTCGTCCCCTCTATGGGAGCATGCAGTCCTTGTTTACTCATCTAGATCCAGGCTGAGGCTGAGAACTTTGAATTGGCAACACTGTGTTCTGCGACAGCTCATTTGACAGTTCTCGCTTGTTTTGAGGTTAGTTTGGCTTGGCAACATCTCACGTCAGAGCAACGGATGGACGGATGGACGGATGGACGGATGGACGGATGGACGGATGGACGGATGGACGGATGGACGGATGGACGGATGGACGGATGGACGGATGGACGGATGGACGGATGGACAGAAGGATGGATAGAAGGATGGACAGAAGGACGGACTGAAGAATGGACAGAAGGATGGACAGAAGGACGGACTGAAGAATGGACAGAAGGATGGACAGAAGGATGAACAGAAGGATGGACAGGCGGATGGACAGGCGGATGGACAGGCGGATGGACAGGCGGATGGACAGAAGAATGGACAGAAGGATGGACAGAAGGATGGACAGAAGGATGAACAGAAGGATGGACAGAAGGATGGACAGAAGGATGGACAGAAGGATGGACAGAAGGATGGACAGAAGGATGGACAGAAGGATGGACAGAAGGATGGACAGAAGGATGGACAGAAGGATGGACAGAAGGATGGACAGAAGGATGGACAGAAGGATGGACAGAAGGATGGACAGAAGGATGGACAGAAGGATGGACGGAGTGACGGAAGGATGGATGGCCTGACATACCGAAATTGTTAAGCTTCTGTTTAGAAGACGGGACCTCAAAAAGGGTTAGATTTCTTCCTTCATTATCGTCATTTCCTTTTTCACTTTTTTGAGGGCACTGCTATTTTCCTGCTTACATCTGTACGTCGTTTGGAGTCTTGGCAAACGCAATAAAAGCACGAGCAACAAGTGGTTGCTATTGTCATCGTAAAATGTGATCTGCAAGACTGTGCTACGCCCCCGGAAAGTAGCAACAAAGTAGATTGTCCACATTTTGGCCACGCTTCTCCATCAAGGTACAGCCTTCAAGGCAGATAAACAAGTGCACATACATTGAAGTTGACACTTCAAGTATGCCAACATTGCGGACACTTGACGTAACTGTGCGACTTCGGGAGTTCCCAGCAACCACTCCAGACTGCGATACAACAGATTTCCCTCACGATCGCATCGCTCAACAGTCACTCGCTCTATTGCGCCATCACTTCGTTCAAAATCAGCGAATGGGCATGCGGCCCATTAATCCCGCTTCGCCATTAGATGTTGACCCACGTTTAATGACTCTCCAAAGAGTCTACAAAATTTTGAAAGTATCATCACCGAATCACTTTCCATCGCAGCAAGACAAACAAACAAAAATTCAAAAGTGTATCGAATCGCGACGACCACCACTGTGCCCATCATCACCCATCGATCGACTTTTTTTTGTTTCTCCCTCTTCTCATTGCCTCTGCAGATGCCGGCCGCAGGGAATCTGTATTCGACGTCTGTGTCCCCCCACTGTGGCATTTCATTACGTTCGCTTATTTATGATGTAAACAATTGGCAGCTCGTTGGATGCCGCCTGGTGTTTGTTATCTTGTTGCCATGCACTTCCACCCTCATGTCGCTCGTCGCGTCCGCCTGAAAGACTGGCTTTGTGGCAAACTGAGAATTAAGTGGCATCTGCAGAGGCTGTTAACGCCGTTTATAGAGGCACTTCTTGTCACACATCTCGGTGGCACCTCGGCACCCCGAGCGTCAGCGTCAATGAAGAGCACCAAATGCACGGAGCACACTCTTCCCGGAGCGAACAAAGAGAAATGCTGCAAAAACGCACCCAATTCCCGCAGTCAACCAATCCAATTTCACCCGTGCATGCTGTGCATGATTCGCTCCCCTTATGGTCTGCCATTGTGTGGAGTATGCAGTGCCGCCAATCATCCAGAAGTGTTAGCCTGCAAGTTTTGCAAGTTTATTTATACTCCATTGTATCTGGTGGCCATTAAATTAACGAGCCAGCCGCTTGACGGCTGCCGTTGTCTCGAAATGCCTGCGCTTGCCTGCGTGCCATCTGATGGCGCCCCGACGGTTTAACACTTGGGCTTTGTTTAATGCAATAATGATTGCAAATGCTGCTCCATCTCGCGATGGTGGTGGTGCTGGTGGTGGCGTTCTGTCCCGAGAGGGCACGACACGGCGCTGGACAGAGCGCACTCCAGGGTGCGGAAGCATTGTGCGAGCGTTCAACGCGCGTATCTTTCACTTGTGCGGCTGTCTGATGGACTCTTCGTTTTCCACACAAATGATACACTTCCATGGGATTGAAGCAGAAAGGTGTGAATGCTATTGGCGACGGGACGCAGGGTTACTCGCCGTTGCCTCTTGGTTGGTTCAGTGAGAAAGCAAAAGTGCATTCGAGGCATATTTTTTCCCCTTATTCTTCGCACGACGCGACGCACTGAAGCGTGCTACCCTAGCACCCAGTGTGTGGGAATGCGTCCGCTGTGAAAATTCAAATTATTTACGCCCCTCCGCGGCGTCTGTTGGGTAATCTTATCAGTGACCTGCTTGCCCGGAGAAGGGGGAGTCCCCCTAAGTCGGTGCTGCTTGAGAAACAATTAAAATTACTTGACACTTATCTGCTGGTCGCCACTTTATTCGAGAGGGCTTTCTGCCAAATTGAGTCTCACAGTGGCACAGCTCTCGAGACGTCAGTTGATCGATTATGAGATCAATCCGCTGGACGGACGTGTGCGTGAAGAGACTTCTGCAGAAGCGAGTAATCTAAGTATCCTCGTCGGTGAGTGTCTTCAGACCTTTGACAAGCATGAAAACAGCGACATTTGATAGACGGGCAAATTAAACGCACATCCGTCAGAGTGTAGATACCTGGAGAGGGAGAGGAGCGTAGCAGTGAAGGCCGAGCTCTTGAGGCGGTCGCATGACATCGTCTGGAACTAATTGCTGTGTATTCATAGCTTATTCATATCTACACAGTTTTTCAATTTGGATTCCGCGTGATATGGGCGTTTGTTTGCCTTTGTCAAGGGAAACAAACAGACGCCCAAATGAGGGCATTCAAAGCAAATGTTACCTTTCCAAGGCAGCTGTCAACTGAAAGCGGAATAATGCGAACTGTTGTGAAGTTGCGAAGGCATTTGAGGGGAACTATGGACTGTCGTGGATTGTGTAACGTGGGGGAGGGAATGGGATTCCTCTTGTGTTCTGTTTTTTACAAACAATTTCTTTGAATTGAAAGCGAAGCGGGCTGAAGCTTGCGCAAGGTCTTGACTCTCAATGCCATCATTTGTGGTTGCGACTTGCTAAAGCAATGGAGGGAAGACATTTCATTGAATTTTTGGTTTTGTGGCGAAGGAGACGGCCGCAATGTGGAATGGCATTCCCCTGAGATTGCTTCTAGTGACTGATGTGGAAGTCATTTAGGATTCTCTGAAACGAAAGTCTAGTCGCTGCATGCCCTTTAATGATGACGCTGAATTGAATTTGGCGACACTGGAACTGGAACAGACTGTTCGATGTAAAGAACATCATGAGCGAGTGCCAAGATTGAGAGGTACGGACTCGCAGTCACGATGACTTGTACAATTTAAAGCAGGAGGTAGCTATTAATACGCGGCTGGCTCAAGTATTCAGGTACACAGTTGGGGTGCATCCAGAAGTTTAGTCATACTGATGCACAGAAGTCTACATGTAGACCTGAACATCAAGAAAACGGCCTTATTTTGCATGCTTTCTTATGCTCACATCTTACTCACTTCTTGTCACACATCTAGTTGGCACCTCGGCACCCCCAGCGAGGCTTCAGTATCAGCAACTAATGAGCTCGCGCCACAGTATATTCTCCGGAATACGCATTCCGAAGGTCTCGTACCGTAAAAATGTAATGAAAGAAGAAATTCTGAATAATCATAGCACGGACAGTACGAGTGGCTGTTGTAGAAGCCAGACACAGGTACACTGTAGACTACAGCACCACCCGAATTATTATTAGTAAAGGGTGGTTAAATTTTAAGGGCCGATGTTGAATGTGAACCACACCTAAACGTCAAGTTTTTTTCTGCATTTCATTTGACATTTCTCAATTTCAGACTAACTCAATTTGAACCATGGAAAGATACACAATCGAGCAACGCGTTAAAGTTATTCAGGCTAATTATAAAAATGGGCGTTCAAATCAAAATGCATATCGTGCACTTCGTGATTTTTTCTGTCAATTTCATCGTCCAAATGTGCGTACCGGAAAAATCGTGCAAAAATTTGAGCAAACCGGGTCTGTGATGTGAGATGTGAAAACACCAGTGCATGCTCGTTCAGCTCGTACTGCACTAAATATTGCGGCTGTTCGCGATAGTGTGGCTGAAGAGCCGTCCACCTCAACTCGTCGTCGTGCCCAACAATTGCACCTCTCACGCTCGTCGTTGATGAACATTATGCATAAAGACTTGCATTTACATGCTTACAAGATGCAATTGACTCAAGAACTAAAGCCTCTTGACCATTTCAAGCGTCGTCAATGGTCAGAATGGTGGCAAGAAATGGCAACAGTGGATGATCAATTTTCGAAGAAAATCATCTTCAGTGATGAGGCACATTTTCACCTCAGTGGACTCGTCAATAAGCAGAATTGCCGCATTTTGGGCGAATGATAATCCAAGAGTGATTGCCGAAAAACCAATGCACCCACAAAGAGTGCGGTTTATGGGCTGGCGGCATCATGGGGCCGTATTTTTTCCAAAATGAGGCCGGTCAGGCAGTTACTGTGAATGGTGTTCGCTATCGTGAAATGATAACGAACTTTTTATGACCCGAATTGGAAGATATGAATGTGGACGATATGTGGTTTCAACTGGACGGTGCCACTTGCCACACAGCTAACGAAACAATGGCTCTTTTGCGCGACAAATTCAATGGCCGTGTTATCTCACGTGGTGGCGATGTCAATTTGCCGCCAAGATCATGTGATTTGGCACCGTTGGATTTTTTTCGTTGGGATTATTTGAAAGAAAAGGTGTACGTCGATAGGCCAGCAACAAGAGCTAAAGGATGAAATAATTCGGCACATTCACGGCATAGTACCTCAATTATGCTTCAGCGTCATCGAAAATTTGGACCATCGAATGGAGGTGTGGCGCCGAGGTCGCGGCGGTCATTTCGCCGATATTTTGTTCCATACATAATTGAACCATACCAATATTATCATAATAAAAAGAAATGACAATAATTTCCTAATTGATTTGTGTTTTATCCAAAATCAACATCGGCCCTTAAAATTTAACCACCCTTTACTAGACACGCCCGTCGTCGAAATTGTGAAAGTGCTTAGCAAAGTTCTACTCAATCACTACCAGATATACATTGTGCACATCTACGTGCAATTACCTTTCCAATGGTGAAAGAGTCATGGCATTCGGTTGAGTGTAACGACGTATAAGCGTACCACAAACGGCAGGACGTATTTATATATAAATAATTCTGAATATTAAACAACGACATAAGCGATTTCAGGATAATTGACAAAATTTACTACGAACTTCGGTTGTAGTTGCGTGTTTTAAGCGGATGAAATGAAAGTGTTCGACACAACTGAGACCTGTTTGTCGTAGTTGTCGATTTCAGGGGCAAATTTTTGTGTGGAAAATAAATTCTAAATCGGCGATATATCGCTAACTTCTCAGATATTTATGTTCTCATCGAGTAGCATGGTATAATGATTTATATTTTTCACACTTCTATATAAGAAATTGAATTGTGATGGAGGCTTAAGGAAATGTATGTATGCAGTGGCGGTTCTAGGAGAAACCAATTAGCACTTTGTGCTGTTTTAATTCATCAGCTTTATTTTGTTAATAGTTACGTAAGATATTTGTTTTTTTTTCTTACAACCAACGTGTTGCATTTAGAAATTTAATGAGTTCCTTTATGGTTTTATTGGATTGCCTAGTGTTCGCTGTCTGATCCTAGCCAACGCTGGGCCACTGCACAGAAAATAAGTTAATGTTACCTTTTCCGAAGTGTCGTTGCGCTAGTGTGTGTTGAATGGAATGTTTAGTCTGATTGCGTGATCTCCTAACGGCCAGTGCCCCGCGATGACCGCTGTTATTCTTGCGAAGTGAGTGCGGGTCTGACTTAGAACATTCTTAGCCATTGCATATTAGCCATGATTTCCTGGATTTTGCGCAAGTAGTCAGTTGAGACCACCTACGACTAGCAAAATGTGAATCAATTCTAGCTTTGACTAGTCTTAATGCTGTATGTAACTCTATTGCAGACGAGCTGTCAATTGCTGAACTTTGCTTGGCTTGTTCGTCAGCTCTTTCATTATCTGGAATGTTTCTATGAGGCTTAAGGAAATATAGTGTACTCTCCCTAAGTCGAATTTTTCTCTAACTCGAAAACTACACAAACCATCCTCTAAGTCGCATTTTCTCCAACTCGAACTAATTTTCATGCCATAAATACTTTGGGGGAGTTCACTGTATATATGTCCAGTGCCCAGAATAAGGTCGCAAAATAAGAAGGTGACGATTTTGACAAAGGTCTAGCACACCTTGTTTTCCTTACATTCAGTGGAGATCTACAAAACTACGTCTTTAGCTTTTCTGAGTCCGACAGTCGATGTTTTTGTTTTATGTTTTATAACTAATATCTCGAAATAACATCCATCGAATAGCGCTCACCAGAGACGATATTTCTTTCTTTTCAAATTTTATTCATTTACAGAATTTTAGACACGTTGCTTCAAAAATTACAGGGGGACACTACTCAATTATCCACTTAGTCGCTTAATACCTCTGAAGTGGGACTTTGGAAATGAAGAGAATTTGGAAATCAAACCTCAAATATGCCTATCGACTCATATATCAGAAGATAAAAGGGACTTTAAAGCCACCCCGAGGTGATAGCTATAAAGTGGATTTTATGTGGACTATAAATAACGAAACGCTAATTTGGAGTTTGTTAAGTGATAAAATAGCCTAAAAGCAGTTTTTATCTGACTGCGTGTGAATTTCCCAACACTGATAGTGATATTGGAAAATCTAGTTGCAATGGGGCCAAACCGTAGTCAGATCAATGATAATGATAATATAATGCTGTGGCGGCTTAGTCTGAGGTGGACCTTGAAAATAGGGTTAAGACAATACTTATGAATCCTAACGAAGCTGGCAGAGCTTTCGGGGCGAGTACAGCGGGAACGGCAGAGTACTCCAAAGGTTCAAGGTATACTTTCGAAAGACCGGGACCAACAGTTCTATGGCAACTGCAAAGGGGGCAGTTTTGAAAAGCCTTTTCTTGACGGGTCTACTCTCTGATCATTATCAGGGACTTCAAAGAGCGGTGGAGCCGTGAAGAATGTCGGGAATTGACCTCAACCAACCAGCGTGGGTGTTAATGAACTCACTAGTGATGCAACAGAACTACATAAGAATCAGTTGTATGCCGTATGGTGTCATTTGACCGCCGATAGTAAGCGATGGTCATGACAACATCCTCCCTCAATGTCACCTACTTTAAAACACATGACATCGCAGGCAGCTTAATATTTCAACAGTGGACTAGGAAACGATGGACTACCTGAAGCAATTGCCAATTCACCCGGAAAAAAATTCACGGAACGCAGAATCATTGGCATTTTTTTTTCAAAAACAACCGCGAGAACAACGCTTCCGTCACGTTTACATATTTTTGTTTTCAAAAATTCAAGCGCTGTTCTTTGTCAGCGTCCAACAGCCGAAAGTTAAACATTAAGCAAAGCAGAGCTGAATCTTGGTGCCTTCTTCTTCTTCTTTGTATGGCGCTACAGTCCGGGGTGGACCTGGCCCTCAACCAACAAGCGTCTCCAATTAGCGCGATCTCTGGCTAGCTGTCTTCAGTTTCGGACGCCAAGTTAGTTGAGGTTCTTTTCCACTTGGGTGCGCCGTCTGAGACGCGGGCGGCCTCTGTTACATTGTCCCACAGGTTCGGAGTCAAAGACTTTGTGGGTTTGATAGAAAAATTCTACGGCGGATATATTGCACCGTCTGTGAGGAAGGAGGGGCAGACACAACCAGACACAACTACAAGGTATACTAAGAGCGGAAAGCACAAAACCTTCGACTACACTGGCTTGGCCACATCAAGCGCGTGGACAACAATGCTCCAGCAAAGAGGGCCTTAGAATCCAAGACTCCTGGGTCGAGAAGGAGAGAAAGAGTGAACCTACGGTATAAAGACCAAGTCATCGCGACCGAAAGAGTGCTTGATGACTGGAAGCACCGTGCTCATGACCGCCAGCTATTGCTCAGGCTCAGATCACCAAGTGATTCCAGCAAGACAGCGCTACATGCCCAGTACGCCAATCGGTGGATCAATTGATCTCGTTATTGACGACTGGCTTCATTTTCATGGCAATCCGTCAAGTCAGTCGACTATGCCAATAGGCTAGCATCAAGGGGACGTTACAGATGGTACATGAGTGTCAGCGAAATGCCAGCCAACATGCTCGACGATGTGACTAACAATTGGACTCTCCGTATGGACCACTTTAAACTTAACTAATCGTGGTCAACATTTGAAATCATCTATAAAAGAGGAAATGGCAGCTCAGCTCAAATGAACATTTCCTGTGTTTGTTTTGGCAACACCCTTTGAAAACAGAAATCTGGCCAACAACTACAGGGCATGCGCAGCCGACAGAATAACATTTCGCTTCCCTATTCGGCATCCTGCCAAATCCACTATTTGTTACATCACTAGTACCGGCCCACTACGACAAGATGGCAACTTGAACACTTCCCCATTTGACGCATTGTTACAAGATACGACGGTATTCAACGTCGTTAGCATCTGATTGGTCTTGGGTCGTCCACTTTATGGAAAATTGTGTGCAAAGCTCTTGTTTGCTTACAAGATTCAGCTCGTGTAAGAATTTGCGCCAAATAACTACTGTTTACGTCGACATTTCAGTGAGTGGGGGAGTATCGAAACCAACTCGTGATCAGTGAATGACGAGGCTTCGTTTTGGCTAAATAAGCAAAATTGTCACAATTGCAATGGAAATAGTCCATTAAACCGTCGTTACATGCCGAATGCACTGTTTTTTTTTATAATTTGCGCCGGGGTCAGACACAGCAGGGGCCGAAGGTATTGAGGGAGAAAGGGAGAGGAGGTACCTGTGCACATTGGTCTTAAATATCTGCGGGTTGTAGTCTGTGGAAAACACAGGGCTGGGAAGAGCATTCCAAATTCGCGTAGTACGGCTGAAGAACGAGTCTCTAAATTTAACTGTGCGTCCGAAAGTAGGCTAAAGGGTAAACTGATGAGCATTCCTGGCGAGACGAGTTTTGCGGGTGAATTCATGGAGAGGAGAAATGCAGTTGGCTAGCTCACTTGAGCATCGTTTATTTGGCTGTGGGCTTGTCAATTCATAGATTTTTCAAAAATAAGGCCATCAGCGTTGTCCTCCAAGAGTGCCCTCTAGATGACTTTTTCTTTCCCCATTTGATCTCCCTTCCAAATTTTAGTTCAGTATTTCTCTAAACACCAATCAACTTCTGTAATTTCACTAATAAATTAATTCTCTCTTATCTTACTAACCGAGTTCAAGCTGTTTTCCGTAACTCAAACTTGGCATTTTATCTTTTTGTGATGTGCGCTGT
Source organism: Eristalis pertinax (assembly GCA_907269125.1). Lineage (NCBI taxonomy): Eukaryota > Metazoa > Arthropoda > Insecta > Diptera > Syrphidae > Eristalis > Eristalis pertinax. Next base: position 59,833,419 of record OU026148.1, on the reverse strand, counting down.
GAGGAACATGGTTCCATTCTCTGTCCCATATTTTGTTCAATGTTTATAAATTACCTTCCAATGGTGTTGTCCTATTGTTAATTTCATATATATGCAGACGATGTTCAAATCTACTTAAGCTGCCGTGTTGATATGGTTGAAGACTCGGTTGCTACAATCTGTGCTCTATTGCCAATTGGGCTACTAAAAATTCTAGTGCTCAATCCTGACAAAAATAAAGCCATTCTCTTCCCGAAACAACTGCCTTTTTTATTCAATTTGCCGAACTTAACTCGGCGGCAATATGTTACTTGTGTAAAAAGAAAAAGCCTTGGAATTATGTGCAATAGCGAACTGACGTGGACTGACCACATTGATAGCCAATCAATCCTCAGAGGTTGTCAATCATCAAATATATTCTCACTATGAACGTTCAATTTAAACTTGCCTTTGCACATCATGACATATGGACCTGAGTTGTTCGCTGACTGTGATAGTTCTTCTTCCAAAAATTGACAAGAGCAACTGACGTGGCTGCACAACCTACGCAGTTTTGAACATGTCTCCAAACTCTCCTAGGATGCGAATTGGATCCATTCTTAGGCTACAAATCGTGCATATTACTCTTCAAAGTTATTCACAAGAAACAGCAACCTTATGACGATCGACTCGTCATATCGACCTCAAACCGTCCATTCGTACTTGTTTAATGTCACGCAGGCAATTCTTCTTCATTCATGCTGTTCATCTCTGGAATCCCCTAACTACGTTAGAGAGAAAAGCCACGGACTTATTTAAATACTCAAGACAACACTGATTAATCACAGTTTGAAGAGGAGAAGACAGCGCCCTTAAGTTCAACCAAAACACTCGAAATTCAGCGAGGGAAGAAAATAAATACACAATTTTTGTCTAAACACTGTCACAAGTTGTCAACTGGATGAAACGCTAAATTGATTGACAGGCAATGACTGTTAGGCCAAATTATTGTGCTTAGTAGCAGAAATTAAGCACCAGAGATATATCGGACTGCACAGTTGATTGTCCCCTTGACGATTTGACGGATAATCCCAATTAGACGAATGTTTCGACAGTTAATCACGACCCACCGAACATTGTACGCACACTTGAGCGGATATACTCGTAACAGGGCACCATGTCATTGGTATTCGCTGATGGAAAATGTTTCGAAATATGTTAAGGAACAAGAGAGACCTCTTTAGTACTGGAGTTCTGGGCGAAACTGTTGTGTTTAGACCCTTTGAACAGGAGTTCCTTCGACACTAAAAGCCAGCATTGTTTCAAAACCTCGATGTCTACGTATGAGGCTTCATTACACCTCCCAAGTCAAGATCTCGAGATCCGGAGACGATGGGAACTCCTAGTCAGCCAAACAGAAATCCCTATCAAATCCTTCGACGCGTCAATTCAAGAGGAAAGGTGACATGGAATCAGAGAACACACTCCCGCACTTAAGACTCACCGTCGCACCTCTAAATATCCACTAAGGCGAGTGGATAATTCCCAAGATCAAGTTCTAATGTATTGGCTCGAAAATGAATACCGAAATCGATGAAATTGACGTAATCCCGTTCTTAATTGACACCAGTCTTTATTGCCGCAACACAGAACAGTTAATTAGAGAAGAAATGTTGTTTCTTTTTTTTCTTATTTCTATTTTCAACGTCAAAACCAGTTTCGAGAAAAAAGCAAACGTTTAATTAACAACCGACTTCGAAGTGACCACAATCGAGGCGTCGCTCACTGTGAGGAAGAAGGAATCATCTGCAAGCTCTGCAGAAGCCACTTCATTCATGGCTCGGCATTGTGATGATTTGCGCAAATCGCACCCGTTCCAGGCGGACATGAGCAGCAGCCGCAGCTGGGCATACACATCCTTACGAGAAGCGACACGTAACGATGAGTGGGACCAACAGGAGCACGCAATGACATCCACCCCATGGCCACCGCAGGACTCCTTACATCACCAGCACCGTCATCGCATCTCCCACACCGGTTTTTTTTTTTGATTATAATCAACGTTGTCGTCGTCATTGTTTCATCTGACATAATGCCTGTGGCGCAACCCGACACTCAGCTGAATGGGAACATGGAACGTCTTCGGTAATTGGCCAAGGATATTCCGAAAGAATAAGGCACTTCTGCGTGTCACTACATCACCAGCCCTCTACCGCTGCCAGTGAAGTGACGATACGGGTTTCGTTTTGTCTGTTTGTCGGTCGCTCGGTTCTTCGGTTGGTACTCACTTGCATCGTGATGCCATTTTTAAACAGCACACCTCCATGGCGCCTTTGCCTTGTGAATTCCTTCTGTGCACGCACCAAACGAATAAATCCTTCACAAAAAAACGAAAACAAAAGACAACAAAAAAAAAAAAAAAAAACGGAAAAAAAAACACCGAAAAAAAAACAAAACACACGAAGATTCACAAGTCACCACACGACGTTACGTTACTCTCGCTCTCACTAGTCACTACCACTCCTGCGGCGCACCAGCTGACATTCAGCCCCCTTCGCCAGGCAGACAAATACGAGTAATTTCAGCGAATTCTCTTGGCGAACAGAATAAAAACTAAGCCCGAGCCCGGGACACCACAGGGACAAGTGATGTGTAATCCTTTCTAGGCACTGTGTAGGTTCACTTATTTCGTATTTTTTTTGGGACACACAAAAACTGGAGCACCGCGCACCGAGGGAAACCATAAAAGGCACCGGACTTCGGTTACCGAAATTCTAAGCAGTATCCTGCTGCCGCTACAACGGGACTATCGCTGTGCCTTCGGCAAATATTTCTTCTTTTTCTTTCGATTCTTTCTCTTTTCAATTGATTCCAATTCCACTACACCAGCAGCAGATGATAGAATGCAAGCACTTGACGGATTGAGGAAAATTCGATAAGAGCACACCCGCAACACTTCACACTCGCTCGCGTTCTGTTCGACGATGACTGAGGCGCAGAGAAGTTCGGTGTTAAATGCTTGCTTGCTCGCTCGGTTCGGTGTTCAGTGTTCACCCGTTGTTGGAGCAGATAACCCACCGTCGACACACTGACGTATTGGACGTGAACTGCTGGAACGTGGTATATAGTCGGACGATGGAGGGGAAGCGAATTCATTCATGGCGACCGGCTGGAGCCGGTTCGGGGGCTTCCAGTGATGGATGCGCGTCTGTGTGTGTGTTGTGTGTGTTGGTTCGTTCGTTGGAAAGTTATCAGCTGGCACACGTATGGCCCGTTGTGTGGTGCGGCACTGCGTAGCAGGTGGCTGACTGGAAGTTTGTTGTTGTTTGGGTCATGCGCACCACGCCGCACAGTTATCAACTGGAAACTGTGTGCGCGCGTGTGTGTGTGTGTGTGTGAGCTTGTGTTCGTGGATTGTTTTTGTTTTGGAACCAAGCCGGCAGCAAACGCTTTGGGTGGCGGATAAGGAAGGTTGGTGTTTGTTTGGCCGGTGGCCTTGATTTGTTTTACAGCTACCGCTACAGCGATGAGTAATGTGAAATTTAAGTCCAGTGTAATATTTTGACGTGTAAGCGATGGATGGCTTCCCAAGAGGGTTGTCTTGTTCCTCCGCGACCATTTCCGATTCCGATACAAACTTCGAATGAATTCAACGGAGAAGGATGTACAAGTGTCACAGGCACCAACGGAAAAATAATCGATTCTTAAACTTTAAGAAGAATGCGATGCGGAGAATGTTTGTAAATAAAAAAAGAAACGGGTCATAAAGTGGAACCTTGTGGCACATCGATTTAAGTAAATCTTTTATCCAATTGTCATCGTTTAGTTTTGTAAAAACTTAAACTGTTGTGAACACCTATGTACAAGACTTCGCCAACTTTTAGATCGGTGCGGTAAAGGATTGAAAAAGTCTTTCACCGACTAGAGCATATCCTCAGTCGCTTGATTTCAAAGAAAGATGGATTGCGATATTTTGCCCTTTGTTCTCTGTAAGACCTGTTTTACATACATTTTTCTCTAGATTTGATGGTTGCCTCTAGAGACTGTAAAGACTCGTCTCATGGAACAGGCACCAATCGGATGCAAAGTTCCGTGATGCTAGTGAACTTAGCGGTGTTTGACAAGATGATGGAAAGGTAGACCCGTTTGTGCTTAACTTAGTTCAGAGTCACTCACTCTTCGGCAGTGAGTTATGTGCGCTGAATTCGGTTCCTGGGCGATAATTGGATAATCTATGGACGAGAGCTGTGGTCAACTTCATAATTGCAACATTGTTGGCCCTGCACTGCACAAAATATTCTCTCTATGTATTTATGAACAGAAAAACTGCCGCAGGTTTGCAGCACTCGAGTATTATCAAAAACGTATTCATAAATGCAACATACGTAAGTAGGGGATACAAAAAGTTTTGTGCCGTTTCATTCTATCGCTATCCGAAATACTATTCACAATAGGTCTGTTCCAATTGCTGTGAAATTCACCGAAAAACTGTCAAAAGCAGTAGTTTTTCACAGAAGAGCGTGCTCATGTCAGAGTAAAAAATGTCCCCACCCTGCGAATTTCTGCCACAGAAAATTCTATGGGCAGAAAATTGAAGACTGTCAAATTCAAAATAAATAAAAAAACGACATATGTCAATTTTCATATATTTTTTTTTGACGTTTCGTGAATTCTGTACATTTCTACGAAAAGTCGTTCGACAAGTTTGTGCACAGTTTCTCTCTCAAAGAGAGATTTTTACCCCCACTCCTGACAACTTGCTCAACTAGGAATTTCTGTGCACAAATCAATTGGAACAGACCTAATTACTCATGTGTTTTCGTTTGCCACATTTCCCTGCAATCCTGCAACAAAATAAAAATCACAGCGAAGTTGATCGCAGTTTGACTGTCACATTTCTCTTATGAACGCAGTTACTGACTGCTGTCATGCAAAGGTAATGCAGCTTATTTTCATTTATGAACGCAAATCTTGCAGGGCTGCCGAAGTGTGACATTTATGAAGTCGGCCTGTATCAGGTCTTGAGTTCAATGCAAAACCTGTCAAACTTGGTATGACAAAACAAAATTCGCAGTGCTCTGCCCGGTTCGTAATATACTCATTGGAAGTATGAATGTGAACTCAGCCCAACGTTGAGATTTAATTTTTGTAACTTTCGGCTTCTTGAAACTATGTACAGGAATGTCTCGCTAAACACCGCTAAGCAACACCTTTAATCCGAATATCGCACTAATCCCAACCTCTAATTTTTTCTCATTACGTAAGTAGTCTGCAACCTGAACCTGTCCCGATTTTTGTACGCTGTATTCCGAATTCTAACTAAAAAAAACCTACGAACGCATTGGTTTTCACAATAATTTTGGTTTTTAACGTAATTTTGTTCAGCCGTTATTCTTTATACGCCTTCTGAGCGCGTCTATACTTCTCATTACTCACACTTATTACTGATTTCGCGTTCCAAACTGAGCTGTGCGACCATGTTCTCTCAGCATTTTGAAGGTAACACTCCATCTGGTGTGAATAAAAATATTGTTCGTTAAGTTCAACGAAAACCCCCCACTCACATGTTTTGACAGTTGAGCGCATCACGTGTGTTCCCTCCATTTTGGTGTGAATAAAGATGAATAGTATTGTGTAAACCCTTGACAAACTTCCCCGTTCATATCGAAGACAGAACTCCAAGCGGTCTTCGAATCACTAAAGAAGAAAAAGTCAGTTGGAATCGACGGGATCTCGAACATTGTGCTAAGACATCTCCCCCTCGATGTGATTAATATATACACTATCATGTTTAACAATACTCTGAATAATGCACATGTGCAACCCATATCCACGCGAGGTAAAGATTCTTGGAATCCGTGCAACCTCCGGTCAATTAGTCTCCTTCCGAACATCAGCAAGGTATTTGAGAAGGTGATAAATAGAACTCTGACTAACTGGACAGAGGACAAACATATTATTCCGGACAACCAATTCGGTTTCAAAGCAGGGCATGACACTATTCATGCCGCGCCGAAACTGGTGTCGGAGATCTAATGGAACAAGAGCCAGAAACAATGTACGGCTGCCTGCCTGATTGACCTGGAGAAGGCCTTTGACACCGTATGGTTAGAAGGACATTTTTACAAGCTCAATGGGCTAGGCATTAGTAAAACACTGCTGTGCCTACTGTGTAACATGCTCACTGGTAGAAGGTTCGTCGTCAAGAATGGCAAGGTCACATTGCTGCAGGTATATTTGAATTAAAAAATGGTCTCCAACAGGGTGCCGTTAATTCGCCGATCCTGTTCAACATTTTCTTGAGCGATCTGATAAGTTCTCTTCCTCACGTAATTGCGTACGCCGACGACTTGATCGTGAACAGATCAGGTAAAAAGATCGAGGACATCACTACTCTCGCACAGGGTGACTTCGACTCATTCATGAGAAGTTGCGATGACTGGAAGTTGAATACCAACATTCAGAAGCCGAAAACCATTCTATTCAGGACCCTGTTGTATAAGGCTTCGGCAGACACGAAAAAGAATTGGTGGAAGTTCTCAATTGTAGGGCGACACGGGCAACCACTGGCGCAAAGGACTGTAGTCAGATACCTGGGGATCTGGCTGGATCAATATCTATACTTTAACAAACATGTAGATGCTGCTCTAGCCCGAGCCCGAGCCCGAGGCGCTTTCGCTCTTACAAAGAGACTGTTTTACAACAGCCAACTCGATGCGAGGGTGAAGGTAATCTGCTACATGGCCCTCATTCGGCCAATGCTCACCTATGGCTGTCCCGTGTGGTTCACCGTGGATCCGGGTGCTTGAGAGGGCTTGTCTTATGACTTGCCTTCGCCTATATAGAACACCAGAGTCCCAGTACAGAAAATTCTACTCCAATGAGGTATTATACAAGGGTGGAGTGGACAATTTTCTGTTGAAATTGATTCGAGGCCATACTGCCAGAACGATGAACTTAGTCAATAACCTGATCTCGGGGCTTACTACCCCAATCCACAATACCACGAACATAACCACAATACCGGTACATCAGAGTGGCTTCGTCCCCCCAGAAGCATTTCTCCATCTAGACACGGACTGATACAAGACGTAAACGCGGTACCAATCATCTGCCACATCGCCCGTTCAACTGTGGATGGACGACTCAACCACGACCGGTCCGTCGCACAACTAGCTGAGGAGGGTCTCCTCCGCTTCAGTACGGCGGGATATTAGGGATGTTGCCAAGCAACACCAAATGTTCTGGTGGTCAGGAAGCGAGAGAACTCCATCGTCGAATCCGTTAGACCTCGGGTAGAGAGGATAGTTCAGATCTCCTCATGGAGAACCCCTTAAAAATAAGGAAATCTGGAATGGAAGATGAGTAGATTTCATAAATTTTTATCCGTGCTTGCTCCAAACTCCAGCCATAAAAATTAGAAAGCAAGCTGCGTTGAAAGCTTTGTGGGAACAAATTAAGGGCAGGAGCAGTCCACAATTCCAGCAAGATTCAACGCCTAAAAGAAGAAGTCAACATAGTTCGATAATTGACCTTCAGAATGGACCTCCTAGACCAAAAGGAGTTGAATAAGACACAAAGAGAATTATTTGTGTCTCCGAAATGTCATGAATTATATTTATATGTATCTTATGTTGAACTATCGGAGTCAAGTGTACTTAATACTAATAAAGTAAGATCATTGATCAAAACCCTAAAGCTAAAAAAAGTCCTGGCTTAGATGGTATTAACAATAAGCTCTTAAAGGCCCTTCCTTTGCACAGGCTTACGGTACTTAACTGCAATTCTTAATGCATGCCTTAAACTCAACTACTTGCCTGATACAACTTTGGTAATTCCTGGTAATCCAAAACGACGACGTCAACCGTTGTAGGCCAATAAGCTTACTAAGCAGTTTAAGTAAGCTATTAGAAAAGATAATAAAAGACTCCTCCCCGACTATCAATCTGGGTTTCGGCGTTCTCACAATGCGTACCATCAGATCATAAGGATTAAGGAACATGTCAAACATAAATTTCAATCCAAAGAGTCCACTGGATTAGTACTAATAGATATTCAATAGATTCTTTGATACGGTTTGGCATGATGCGTTAATATACAAACTTATTAAATTAAACTTTTCTATGGAAACTGTTAAAATCATCCAGAGTTTTTGTTTAAATAAAGGAAAATGTATAGTAAAAGTACAAAATCTTAAATCCGCAGTACAATTGGATTACCACAAGGTACTGTACTCACCCCAACACTTTTTAATATATTTGTCTCTGACATTCCAGATCTTGGCAATGGTATGAATATGGCTATGTTTGCTGATGATACAGCAATATTTCTGGTACATACTATGCGGTCGTCTATAATGTGCTGCAAGCGGCACTTTCCAAATTAGAAAAATTCCTTTACAAATGGAAATTTAAAGTAAACGCTACGAAAACGAAAGCTGTTTGGTTAACACGTAGACGAAAAGAATGTTTTATTCCAAACAACGTAAAACTTCAAATGGGTTCTATCGATATGGACTGGTCTGAGCACTGCAGATATCTCGGATTTATAATTGATAAGATACTAACTTTTCAGAAACACATTTCTGTCACTGTAGATAAAATTATCAAATACATCAAAATTCTTTACCCCATTATAAATAGAAAATCGAAACTTATTACTGACAATAAGCTTATTTTGTATAAGTCTGTCTTTCAATCCATTCTACTGTTTGGTACGACTGCGCTAAAACTCACAAGCTTAAACTTCAAATATGCCAAAATAGAATCATTAAAATTATGCTTAATTTACCATAGCCAAAGCAATGTAAACTTTTTACACTCTCTTATAGAAAATTGAACAAAAAAGATTCTTTGATAATTGTTATATTTCAAATAATGAACTTATCTTACTCACTTACTTAAGATGGCGCTACAGTCCGAGATGGACTTGGGCCTCAACCAACAAGCGTCTCCAGCCAGCTCGATCTTTAGCTAGCTGTCTCCAGTTTCGCACGCATAGGTGGTTGAGGTCCCTTTCCACTTGCGTGCGCCACCTGAGTCGCGGTCCTCCTCTACTGCGCCCTCCCTCGGGGGTGGATTCGAAGACTTTTCGGGGCCGAAGCATTGGTTTCCATCCGCTCTACATGAACTAGCCATCTCAATCGTTGGATCTTCACTCTTCTGGCTAAGTCGATGTCGCTAAACAGCCCGTACAGTTCGTCATTATATCTCCTCCTCCACTCACCATCTATGCAGACGGGACCGAAAATCACACTAAGAATTTTCCTCTCGAAGCAACCAAGAGCAGCTTCCTCCGCTTTTGACCAGCATATACTTGGTCTTACCCATCTTACCCGTTGCAATACCCACAAAAGCGCCATTGACTTCACGCTGCGTTCTTCCGATAATGTCAATATCGTCGGCATATGCGTAGTAGTTGGACGGACTTCTGAAAGATTGTTCCTTTGGTGTTGGCGTTCGAGTTTTGAACAATTCTTTCAAGAACGATGTTGAAAAAGTCGCATGACAGCGCGTCGCCTTGTCTGAATCCTTTTTTGACATCAAAGGTCTCGACCTTGTTGGAGCAGCGTGCATTCTCCATCGTCATCGTACGCAAACGGACCAGTTTGGTAGGGTTGCCAAAACTAGACATTGCTCTGTATAGCTCGTCTCTATAGATGCTATCATACGCGGCTTTAAAATCGATGAAAAGGTAGTGGGTATCGACTTGTTGCTCCTGGGTTTTCTCAAAAATCTGCCGCAGTGTGAATATTTGGTCGATGGTGGATTTTCCTGGCCTAAAGCCACACTGGTATTGACCGACCAGGTTGTTGACGAATGGATTTAGGCGTTCGCACAGTACGGCATGTTTTTGTATGCGATATTTAGGAGACCACTGTAGTTGGCGCAGTTCAAAGGGTCTCCTTTTTTTTGGATCGGGCAAACAATGCTGAGGTTCTATTCATCGGGCATGTTTTAATCCGACCATATTTTACAGATGAGTTGGTGCATGCTCCTTACCAAATCATCGCCTGCGGCTTTAAAAAGCATATCATTGTCAAATTAAACGCTTAACAATAAATAAATATGTTGATTAATATGTAAAATAAGTTAAATAAAAACCAGTTGACTAGGGGACATTGCAATAATAGATTTTATGAGTTAAATAAGGTTTTTTTCTTGGAGCTTTCCCTTGAATTAATATCTAAATATTTTTGTTGTATCTCGCTCACTCCACTCATTATTAAAATCATAGTTGTAAATGACAGTTGTCCTAAACCTCTAATTATAAATATTCTTACAAATGTAAAAACTATTTCTAATGCTACTTAAATAAACAAATGAAGGAAAAAATATACGAAACGTAAAAACATTTCTGAAAGGGAATATTTCCTGTGACAAATAAATTTGACAGCTCTCCGCTCCAGTTTTTTAAACTTTATCTTGAGTGGAAGAACCTACTCTGAGGACATCTTTTATTCGCACCAAATTGAGTGTTCCCTTTAACGATAGCACTGTACTCATGGCTGTTAACTCGAAGTATTCAATTAGTTTTTATTCACACCACCCATTGCAATTTTTGAGCTTAAGCAGCAATACGCATGGATTTTTCTCGTTAAATGACAACTCTTTTCTTTAGCTTGCCCTGCACTCGTTAGTCCGAATAACGTGATAATCCGAATACCGCCTTGGAATAATTGATTCGGATTACCAAGACATTACTGTACCTAAAACTACATCTGCACAGGCTGTCTCGACACCTGGCCTGCTCTTGCACATTTATTCCGAACGGAACTTGTGTCTAAGATCTGCCGTTTTCCAAGGTAATGTATATCTTCAAGTCATTTCTTATTTCACAAATTATCGATGTTTTAAAAAAAATCATCGGCAGTAGGAAAACATCGACAGTATCGATAATACTATCGATATTGAACGTGCCCTACCTATCCGGTCCACAACTAATTTGTTTCTTCCTTTCACATTTGTACCTATTGGCAGGAAAACGTTAAAACATCTTCTTACATGCCAAAGACTGCAAAATGTCACATTACAATTGATCAATGCCCACGAGTTCCCAGGAACATCAATTTGTCGCGAGGACCTTAACCAGCAGAAGCAACAGGAACAATCGCTCTCCAAGTAGAAATCAACGAAGGCCAACTGTGTCACTGAATAAATTCAATTCAATTCAACATAAAAAACAACAAAATGTTCCCCTCGGCAACTCACCGTTCATCCCCTGGACCACTCACCTACACACAGTCCTTCTCCTTCAAGTTCCTGCTTCGCAGAAAAAAAAAAAAAAAGGAAATGCCCCGGGTGAGGATCGAACTCACGACCTTAAGATTATGAGACTTACGCGCTGCCTACTGCGCCACCGAGGCTTGAATGCATTCCACCCCAACTGTCCAGACGGCGAACGCGTTTCCTAAACCAATCGATTTTCCCCGCTGGAAAAAACCCCGCAGAAAGACTTCACCTTTCACCCCACATGTGTATCGATGCGGAACCAATGGGTTGAGATATAGTTTCAATGACCCCTTAGCATAATTATTCCTGAATGGCTAAGCGAACATGTCCACGCAAAAAATAAGGAAAAACACGGGTGAAATTACCCAAATGCACGACATCGCATCCCCTGCGACTGCCTCCTTTGGCAACACCCATTCGCGTGACGTTTACAACCCACAGACGAGTGCACAAAGCCCTTGCAGTGCCGTTTCGAGCACCTAATTCATTATATGCACCCGCTGTTCCGCCGCGTCTTCGCAACCGCGACCCGCCGTTCCTTCACGGAGAACAATGCGCGGGGTGGTGAGCATTAATTCGCTGGGTAAAGTTCAATGAAACGGATTTTGCATTCATCCTGCTGGGTGGTGGGTACTGGGTGAAGGGCTGTTGGCGAGTGGAACAGGAGAGTTGTTGAATCAAAGTAATTGCAGTGTACGGTGTTCTGGAATGCATTCAAGGTGGAGGTTGCTGCGAAACGGCGTCGCGACAGCAGACGACTTGGAAAAACAGTCAAAGAACATTCCCGTCTGGAGGTGAAGTACATAAATGAAATAATTTGCTCCGAGTGCAGCGGAACGGATATTGAAACTGAAGACGTCGAAGGGTTTTGTGAAGCGCTCGACTGAGGCGTCTGTGGGAAATTGACTTGCGACAAGGAGTGGAATAGACCACAGGCGAGGACTCTAGAAATAAGGGAGATAGTTGCGGGAAAGTTTAGACATTAATTGAAATGCCGTCGGATGGTGTGGAGATTTTATGATACATTTTAGGAGTGAAGTGGGTGTGGCACAGTGACATCTGCAACCCCTTCAAACCAAGCTTCAACTTCAAGGTTTTGCTCCGAATACTTCGCAAAATTAGTGCGAAGCGGTCTGGATTCTTCGTTTGACTCTAACTGGCAATGACAACAAATGAAAATTGCAGCGGTAGGGAATTACATATATATTGGTAGTTCGTGACGATCGGCCTGTAATACAAAGGACTTCGATTATTAATAATTCTATGTAAGAATATGCAGTTCCTTGCGTTGATATATTGATGCAAATCACAACGTAGTAAGTCCCCGGAGTATGCGGATATATGGTCGTAACTACGAATGTAATGGATGTAACGCCCTGCATCATTGAAAGCCACCCTGGGATTACGAGTCTAGACTGCTATATACAACCTCAGCATATGTTATGAGTGACAAGATTAAAGTTGTTACCTGCTTTTTTCGCGTGTGCAGTGGAATAAAATATGCACTGAGCCATAACTTGCGAACGCATACATAGATTCGACCAATGACCACATTGGTGTGATTGTAACCAGACAGATTACAGTTTATTGAATAGCCAAGGCTTATTAGCTAGATCAGGAAAAAGATTAAGTTTCAATTTTTTCTTTGATATTGGAATAATTTGAGATTTCGACCGGCTTAAAAGTAATCCATTTGCAACTGACTAAGTATGAATGCGATTCAGATCATCGTTGATGAGAAAAGCGTGTTCGTTAAGTTTGGAGAATGGTTTAGCCAAGTGTAATTGAACGTCATCAGCATACACATGTACAGAAACAAGTTTGCACACTGACGGGAGGTCATTTATAAACATGCAAAAGAGAATCGGTCCTAATATTGAGCCCTGTGACACACCTTGCTGCCGGAAAGAAAGCTACTCAACAATTTGACAGCCCTGTCACTGAAACCGAAATTGTTCTTAAGCTTCCAGCACAGATGAAATATGATTTACTTTATCGAAGGCCTTCGAGAAATCAAGCAGACAAAGAAAAGAGACAAAGCCCCTTTCAAAATCTAGTCTCATTTCTTGAAGTAGATTGACCATGGCTGTGGAACAGCTGTGGTCAGCTCTAAGACCTGATTGCTGAGAACACAGTACCTTATTTATCGACAAGTGCTTTGTGATTTGTTTTGCTATTATTTTCTCGAAAGCCTTAGATAAGCACGGTAGGATACTGATCGGTCTGTAGTCGGAAGGAGACGAAGGATTGGCTTTCTTTGCGATAGGCAGAACTCTTGCATTTTCCCCGACTTGGGGAAAAGTAGATGTTGTTATGTTTATTATATGGATGAAATGGGAGACATTTCGATGAAGCGTATTGGTGGCCCATCATCACCAATCGAATTAGACTTGATAGCTGCTATGCATTGAAAAATCTAGTCAAACCTAGGCAACGAATGCACACGATTCCCAGTCCGATTAAAATCAAATTCGTTGATACCAGAGTCATCCCCTAGGAAGGCAACATTTAGTTCATCAGGATCTAGAGAACATTTAGAGTTGTAGCCACTGGAAACCATCGGGGGGCAGACCTAGACCACAGCCATCAAGTCAAAACTACCCTCGCAACTGCTTTGCGCCAGCCGTGGTTGAACCTTCTCCACTTTTATGACGGCAAAGGCGCTCTGAGTAGTCCCACCTATTTTTTTAAGGGACTTATGCTTCTGTCAAAACTGAACGAAAAATAATCAGAAGCATCATCAAATTCCAAAGTGCCCTTTAGCAAGCTTCCAGCACCAATTTTCATTTACGTACATATACATAAAATTTAACGAAACTTAACGAAACATTGGCAAAGTGGTTATTATGGCCACAGTGGGTCATTTCTGTGTGTTCCCTTGATGATTAAGTTAACTTATACGTCCAGTCTCTCGGAAATAATTCCTCCTCATCGTGAATTGAAGTAAATCCTACGAAATTATCCACAACCAATTTGGACTGCGAAACTCGAACCAGCTAACGGAGGACGAGCTGTTGCCGTCACCGTATTTTTCTCTGTCAAGAGGAAGTGTGAGTGCGTGTACCATATGAATGTAAACTCTTACCCATCTGTACCCGAATCTCTCGATGATCCTCATCCGCTAACCACGCGGTCTGCAAAACCCTTGCTGACTCTAAGAAATCCTACGATCTGATGAGTGCCACTCCCTAATGAGCGACGAGTTTCCATGCACGTTCCAAGACCGTCTCCACCATATTCTCGTAAATTTGATGTCACAAGGGTTTTCCCATTCCCCTTTGCGGAAAACTCATTTAACGCGATGCACTCAGCAGCAATTAGCCACAAAAAATTACAATTAGCCGAGGCCCACGCAGCGCCGCATTAGTCTCCACCCCTACACGGTGTGCCGTAATTTCGCCCCAAAAACGTTACGCTGCAAGTGTGTTCATCAAGTGAAACTTTCAAATTTATTTCAAGTTCAAAGCCAATATGGGATGCGCCGGCGACGAAGTGGAATCGCTTCCGCTACCACCAAAGGCACAGGCCACCTTCTCCCCGCACACGCAATCTGTGTCACGTTGGAGGCATGTTTCGTGACGTGACTTTGATCAAAAATTGAATTCTCTTCGCTCGTACATATCATGCTCGAGTGCATGCCATAGCCAAGCGTTGTCCCGAACGCAGACATGTGGGTGCGCACCGCCCGACAACCGGAGAAGGGAGTGAACCGTTTGTTCGATTGTGACGAGAGGAAAAAAAAGGTGGGTATGCTCCGCGCACAGGTATTCATTTTCCATGGGAGCAGAATACATTGCTGGCCATTCCACTTGATGTGCTGTGAACGCACATGATCCGACCGAATGAGCCGGGCCACTATGCCGGGGGTGGCGGGTGCAAATTGAGTTGTATTACTGTCCACTGATGCGGACACTGCTGTTGTGATGTGTGTGCGCCTGGACGGAATCGCGTGGATCCACTCGGAGACCTTAATCGAATTACCGATGGCTGAGGTTATGTGGTTCGATCGAATGGAGATATCTTCTGTCAAAGCTTCTAGCGATGACTTGTGAGCACAGAGATCTTCGAGCAAATGTGACAGCTCAGTGATTGAGCAGAAGTATGCCCCACATCCAGTGTTGGGCATGTTCGACGATTGCGTTTGTGAGTCAAGCTCAAGGTCTTCCGATGGATCACAATCTGCTTACAGATGCAGATTGTTTGCACTTGCAATTCAGCCGAAGTCAGCGTTTTTTTCTTATTCCCACGCATCGAATCCACGTCGATGATAATTTCGATGAGATGCGGCGATAAAGTCATATATCTATTCAAGGATATTTGAATCGAGGCCTAAGGCTGTCAAGACCGGCTCTAGCATCTTGAACTACTGGTCTTTGTACCAATCCACAGATGTCGTCCACTCTGGAGCCGGCGGTGGAGAAGAACCTCGTCCAATTTGGTGGGCACAACGGGAGGCAGATAACCAGCAGAGAGGCTTCTTCTTTGAGGCCGAGGTACACCCCAAAATGAACCGTAAAACAAAGAAGAAGTCTACGACCAAGCCTTGCAACTGGATAGAATTCCTGATGCAATGGTGGCGAAAAGGTGTGGTCTGGGAAGGGGTGTACGTTGGTGGTACGATTAAAGCTTAAAGGAGCCGAAATCTTGGTACATCTGAGCTGTTGCTGAGAGCCTCAATGATAGCTCTTCTGTGATTGGGGTGACTTAAGACTAGCTTCACCAGCATCCACTCGTGCTTTTAACGAGACGGAGACCTAATATTGAGAAACTTTTGTTCAGATGATGTCGACGCACTTTCTCGGCGTACACACAGCGATATTGAACGACTTCAAATTTGAGGATCTGACATCATGACGCGGCGGTGGTATCTGGTTATGATTGACAATAGCTGGCAATGAAACGCTGCAAGGGTGTTCATCATGTGAACATTTCGAATTTATTTCAAATTCAAATGAAGTATGCGAGGCGCGGTCCAGAGCTATGGTGGAGTCTAGGATGCGGGATGCTAAGTTTGAGTCTTGTCAACTCTCCTTTGCATGTGCGAGCAGCTAAAGAGCAGTCTTGGAAGGAGTTCGGCGAGAAGCTGGAAAGATCTGCGAAAAAGGTGTTCTGGCAAACCATTCGCCGACTCAGAGAAAGGAAATTCAACATCATCGAAGGAGTCAAATCCAAAGACGGGGTGTTGCTTTCCATTGAGGCGGACATCTTGGGCAGATGGAGCGAGCACTTTTCGGAGCTGCTCAATCCCGACCAGGGCACTGTGGATGACAGACCCGTAGTCTTGAGTGGGGCGGAGAATAGTCCAACTGTGGAGGAAGTCATTTTCGCCAAAAATTGGCAAATCCGCCGGTGAGGATGAAATCCGGCCAGAAATGCTTAAGGCAATGGGTAAAGAGGGAGTTTTATGGCTCTCTCGTGTCATTAAAGTGACCTGGGAACGCGGTGAGACACCTGGCGATTGGCACCACTTTTCAAGAAGGGGGACAAAAGAGATTGCTCCTGCTACAGGGGCATATCTCTTTTAAGTATCCCCGGGAAAGTATATGTGTTAAAGCGCGTTCTACAGCTATGGTCGAGCCCAGGATGGGGGATGAACAGTGCGGCTTTCGTCCCGGCAGAAGTACAACCGACCAGCTTTTCACTCTAAGAATGGTACTTGAGAAGGCTTGGAAGTATGCCAAACCCATCTATAGTTGTTTTGAAGATTTGGAAAAGGCATATGACCGAGTCCCTCGAGGTAAACTCTGGAGTGTCCTGCAGGAGTATGGGATTGATGGTCCTCTTCTGAGGGCCATTCAGTCTCTATACACAAACTGTAGCAGCTGTGTTAGGGTAAACGGTGCTAAATCAACACCTTTCACGTTGGGCGTTGGACTTCGCCAAGGGTGTGTCTTGTCACCTCTCCTTTTCATTGTATATATGGACTGGATGTTGCAGCGCAGCCGAGGTGAGGAATGTTTCACATTGGGAGAGTTGAGGGTAAGTCATCTTCTTTTTGCAGATGACTTGGTTATCCTCACATTCTCCCAGACGGAACTCCATCGCGCACTCGATAGGTTTGTGGCCGCATGTGCTGATGCTGGAATGAGGGTTAACGTGGACAAATCGGAGGTAATGGTCATTTGCAGAACGCCTGTTCAATGCACTCTGCATGTTAGTGGAGTCCCATTGAAGCAGGTGGAGAAGTTTAAGTATCTCGGGGTCTTTTTCACGAGTGATGGAAGGAGTAATGCTGAGCTTTCCAAGCTGGGTCAGTTTTGACACAGCTTGGTAGTTCTGTAATCAGAAAGGCCGAGCTTGGTGTCAAAGCCAAGTTAGCGGTTTTCAACTCAGTATTTGTTCCAACTCTCACCTATGGTCATGAAATTTGGTATAATGACCGAAAAAATAAGATCGCGAGTGCAAGCTGCTGAGATGAGATTTCTTCGTGCTGTTGTGGGAATTACTCGCCGGGATAGGGTGAGAAACACGGCAGTACGCGAGGAACTCAACAGTGAGCAGCTGCTTCTTCGAACGGAAAGGGCTATGCTTCGATGCTTTTGTCACATGGCACGAATGTCCTCATCATTACGACTTCCGAGGCATGCCTTTAATGCGATTCCATCAGATAGGCGACCGCTAGTCAAAAAAAATCGCCTGATTGCGGATTGCGCTTGGGCATAACGCCTGATGAGTTAGCGTCGATGGCGAAGGATCGAGTGGCCTGGAGATATCTCATGTGTGCACACTAAGAGACAGTCAATTAAAGGACTTATCTAAGTACACCATGCCAGTGTAAGAAATAAGTAAAATCTTTGCGAATACTCGCAGATGCACATGCACTTACACTCCGACTCTGTTCAAGTAGGATTACTTCTGATGAAGGAGTGAGAAAGTAATCCACCAACGAACCGGAATCAGAGATAAATCAACTCAAATCGCTTCCAATCCACCTGGTGTCCTTGGATGAAGGATAGCTTTGGTACAAGAGTCTGATGGGAGAGCGCAGTGATACTTAGACGAACATAAGCCCATTGTGGCAAGCTAAAACCAATTCGTGCTTGCTATGCCTCTAGTTCGCCGACTAGAGCTGATGCTTTTTAACCCGTACAAATGATCGACTCCAAGTGTAGCGAGGGTACTGCACAAATTGACGACATGATGTATGTATGCAGTGCAGCAGTTTCAGCGAAATTGTTGAAAATTCATCCCTGGGGCATACGTGTCAAGGGCGCTGTTATGACTAGGCCTATTGATTTTACCCATCTCCTAGATCGGGACTTAAAAAAACAAGATGAATTCCCGTGAAATTAATCTTCGCCCGTGTGATAATTTCACGAACATCACGTGATCACGTATGGAAATGGACGCGCAGTATGGTCCAGCTGGTATTTTATAGAGTTTACAAGTGATTAGATTCACGTGAAATTAAATCCTCACCCACGTGATAATTTCACGTATATCACGAATGCGAATTCACGCGCATTCTGCTCTAAATTTTAGTTCATAGAGTTCACCTTTAATTAAACTCACGTGAAATAAAATATTCACGCACGTGATAACTTCACGCAAATCACGTGATGCGCGTATGCTTCATAATCGTAGTACGTTCTGCCATGAGTCAGCAGATTCAACTGAATCAACTGCTACCAGGCCACGCAGGCTTAAAAGCCGCTCATGCTCTATTGATGTGCCTAAAAATTGGGTTTAAAATTTATTGATCGGGAATTACGGATCAGTACGCTGGCCAAAGAAAGTTGTTGTTGCGATTGATTGTTTTCATCGGTATCGGTGCCGCTATGCCTGAAAAGTGTCTAGTGTGGACAACGAACAACTTTGATTGGCTGGAAGAAAAAATGTCTGCAAGATCAGCGATTTCCTCAGCGATCTCAGACGATCAGCGAAGGACCGGAGTGTCTGCATTTTTACAACCTCGGCCCGAAGCTGCACCAAACCGGTGAGCAATATAAGGGAAACATGTTGGAAGAAAAGGTTTTTGCACGTCGCGTCTTTCAGTTTTCAAGGAAACCCTCAGCATTCATTTGAAAAACAATAAATAGCTTAAGAGGATTTCCACGAAGTTATTCGTCTCACACAATGGATCCTCATTGAAAATTCGCGATCAGGCGACGATCAGTGAAGGGATTACATTTCAGTTTATCGTCACCATTTATTGCTCTGAAAAACCCTTGAAACTCGAAAGCATCATAAAATCGCGCGCACCTTTTCGCTAATTACCCGGGTTCCGGCGAAGTCACCTGGCCAGGATTCGGTTATAAAAGCCAGCCTCAGTCCCTTCAATCGATCAGTCTCAACACAGAGTTCATCTAAGCAGCCTAGAAAAAAAGTCTATCAAGCAAAATGGTCAAAGTATCGTCCAGCAACAGCATCGAGGAGGCCAATCACGGATCAAATGTATATCAGACCTGGAAGGCAGTCATGGCAAACTTCGCCATATCGGAGGAGAAATTCCAAGGGATCTACTACGAGGTGCGCGTCGAATGCAGCAATCCGGAGGTCACCACAATGGATCCACTCGTCTTTATGTCCGAGTACAATCTGCCAAAGAAATACGTCGGACCAAAGGATTGGGTGAATCAGTTTCATTTTCGATTCCAGCACTTGGGCAAGTGCAAGAGGATCGCCAAGGAACTACATCAGGAGGCAGTTGCCGCACAGGCATTGTGCCAGGAGTACTTCGATTCAAAGCCCGACGAGTACAAGATCAGCATTGTTAAGTGCAAACGCTGAGCCAAAACGTTGTTTTACTTTTATGCAACATGTTCCCTATGAATTCAATTCAATTATAAAGAAATCGCTTAAATTAAATGTCTTTTACTTAATTTGGTTAGCATTATGGTCTGACGGGGGATGTTCTTGAGTGAACTATTTGATCTGAAAACATCGGCTCAGATCTGTGTTTCAAATTGTCTTCACCAAAGGGAAGCATCAGCATTCCTTTTTTTATTCGACTTGAAGAGAAGCCAGCTGCCTCAACGTGGTCACAGTTGACTGGTGAATGTTCCACGCATTTGTTTCGTTCTTTGCCAGCTCCACCGCGACCAGTTCATTTTCTAATTTTCCGACATCAAGACCAAGTTGTCTTGCGTCCGCGATGACTTGGTCTTCATGCAGGAGGTTCGGTCTTCCTCTTCTTCTTGAACCAGGAAGCCTTGATTCGAAGATCCTCGTTGCTGGAGCATTGATGTCCATACGCTCGATGTGGCCTAGTCAGTGCCGTCGACGGAATTTTGCCTTTCGGACCACATCCACAGCTTTGCTCTGTCTTCGCCTCCATTCACCTTCCTCGCAGACGGAACCATATATCCGACGCAGATTTTTATCTTTCGAAGGCACCAACAATCAACTCTGCTGTTTTGCTTAACGTCCAGCTGTCGGCTCCATATAGCATGACTCTCAAAGCATTATCGTTTTCCTTCGAGTCAGGAACTTTGAGCGCAGTTTTTTCGACAAACCGAAGTCGCATCGGTTGCCAAGGGCGATTGTACGACGAATCTACACTAGGTTGTCGTTTGTAGAGTTCACGCTTGTCTGGAGGTAGACAATCATTATCTTTTCTCCTATGTGGGGTGCGGAAGCACGTTTCTTGTTCAACAGTATGTTATTCATCTTATCCTCATTGACCGTAAAACCAGGTCGTTTCGCCCGCTCTTCAATCGCAGTGAAAGCTCCGTACGAACGATGATGACAATGGCATCTGCGTAACCCAACAGTTGGACTGACTTGTAGAAGATAATGCCATTCGTGTTTACAGCTGCCCGTCGCTCATCTTCTCGAGTACCTGATTGAAGAAGTCACACGACTGCGCATCTCCTTGCCGAAATTCAGCAAGTTTCGTACGGCTCGGGGTCCCTGAACCGAACTGCAAGCTGCATCGAGTATGTTTTAGCATGGTGCCACACAACCGGATCAGTTTTCCTGGGGTTCCGAACTCAGGCATCTCGCATCGGCCCGAATTGCTCCTTGCGTAGAATACTGTCGGATGCGGCTTTAAAATTGATGGAAAGGTGATGCGTATCGATTTAAAACTCCCTAGTCTTCTTCAGGATTAGATTAGTGTGCAAATTTGGTCTCTGGTCCATTTGTCGGCCGCACTGTTACGTCCCGATTAGTGCGATGCAAAACGGCTTTAGACGTTCACACAGCACGCTGGACAGGATATTGTAGGCGACGTTGGACATCTTGCAATTGTTGCAAGATGCTGGGTCGCCTTTTTAGCGTGCCAGTCTACGGGCACGCTTTCGTCTTCCCAAATTCTGCAGATGATCTGGTGCATGCTCCCTACCAGAACATCGGCAGCGGCCTTGACGAGCTCTGATAAAGTAAACCATATGAATTTGCGGCATTGTTGTTCTTCAGCTTTTTAATGGCTGTGCCGAGTTCTTTAAGCCTGGGTGGTATGCACACTTCGTCGACTTGAGTTGAGATTTCTTAGTTCCCTATCACTCTATCCTGGTCAGGCCCATTACGCAGCTGTTGGAAGTACTGCTTAAATACATCCACTATTCCCTGTAAGTCCAGGTTACCCTCTCAGTTTCAAAGAACCCGGGTGTCGTTATTTTTAAGTTACTTTATGGAAGTTTAAGATGAATATCAGCAAACTACGACTTTAGTTTATCCCTTGAATTTAGTGCTGGCATGAGCCATCAAGGTCCTGGATCGTACCCGTCCTGTGTCGTTCATAATTAATATGGGTGGCGCAAAGGTCCGAGGTGTTCCTTGGCCGAGTTTTCTGCAACCACCACTTGCTTTGTGCCAGCTATTGTTGTTTTGCTTATAGTGAGGACAGCCCCATAGCAAACTGGCTTAGGCAGCACTGTAACTGGGAAAGGATTAGGCAGAACTGAGACACATTGCCAGAAACCGCACACGATGACGCGTAGGCGGTGTAGAGGCCCTAGGACCCATAAGGACTTGATAATGATAATGTGTGGTGGGACCATACAGTTTTATGCCATCTCCAAGCGTGATGTTTGAAATGCTTTATCTTAACATACTCTGTCAGTATTGGGACTCGATATGTGTCGTTGGGTATGGCGGTTGTGTATATACATCCAGCCTTTGGGAAAGCTTCCATAAAATTAACGTCTTGACGAATGTGGCCTTAATTTGGCAAGACCAACCCACAAGTGAGACGCGAGGTATAATTTAAATCTTCACTGGAGCTCAAGAGTCGTTTGTTGCATTTGAAAAAAAACCGTCTCTTAGCAACGAAAAGTAAAGGGTGATTTTTTAAAAACTATAGGAAAATTTTTCAAAAAAAAAACACATAAAATTCAGAAAAATGCATGAAATCTTTATTTGAATCGATAGTACGGTTAATATAATTTAATGTTTGAAGATTATTTCATGCAAATGTTGACCTTGACTGCGCCTCAAATGGTCCATCCCCATTGTCCAATTTTGGCATACTCTTTCCAACATTTCGGCCGGTATCTCACGAATAAATGCTTCAATGTTGTCTTCCAATGCGTCAATTGAAGCGGTCTTGTCTGTACAGACAGGAGCTTTAACATAGCCCCACAAAAAATAGTCTAAAGGCGTTAAATCGCACGATCTAGGCGGCTCGTTGACCGGTCCCTAACGTGAAATAAAATGTTCACCGAAGTCGCCCCTCAGTAAGTCCATTATTGCGCGTGCTGTGTGGCATGTGGCACCGTCTTGTTGAAACCACATGTCATGCAAGTCAAGCTCTTGCATTTTGGGCAAACAAAAAGTTGGATATCATCTTACGGTAGCGGCGCTCTCCATTCACAGTTACGTTACGATTCGCATCATCTTTGAAGAAGTGCGGTCCAATGATGCCACCAGCCCATAAACCGCACCAAACTGTGACTTTTTCTGGATGCATTGGTAGCTCTTGCAATGCTTCTGGCTGATATTCACTCCAAAATCGACAATTCTGCTTATTTACGTACCCATTGAGCCAAAAATGAGCTGACCATAAAATGGAAGAAGCGCGCGATGGACTTTCTTAACAGAGCACGCATTTTGATAATAAAATTCAATAATTTGCAAGCTTTGTTCGTTTGTAAGACGATTCATGGTTAAATTATATACCAAACTGAAGATGTTTGACAGTGAACCAAAACACGAAACGTGCGTCAGCTGTTTAAACCAGTGTTGCCAAAAAGATAATAGCTAAAAAATCACCCTTTAGCAATTAAAGCGTAAACGGGACTTCGATATGAAACATAATTTATGAGAAGGAGCAGGATCAGCAAATAGACCCTACATAAAACCGAGAGGGAAAACAGAAGGGGCTGTCAAGCGCTCGCTCTGTGGCTCTAGCAAGACCCGGGCAGGTACAAATGAAATGTGTTAAGGTCCTCCCTCTCTGCTACACAGTTGCAACGGCGGCAATGTGTCTTATAAGGCACGCCTAGTTTTGCGGCATGGTCTCCTATCGGCCAGTGTCCCATACAGACTGCCAACAATCTAGCGATATCCTGTCGACTTCATCTAAGGATCATTTATTTTGGATCGGTTGTACTTGATGTGTCACAGTTTGTCAGTCTGCCCAATCTGAGGTTAGCTATTTCAAAGAAGTGCGTAGAGATGTTAGCCTTGACTGCTTGTATTGGGATGTCCATCTTCTCTGCAATCGAGCGAGCACTACAGGGCAGATCGCTGCCTAAGCAGCTCATCGGAATTCTCATTTTCTGGGAAGTCACTGTGGGCCCAGATAAAGGAAATTTCGAGCTAGCTCATGCCGGCATTCCTGTACTACTTTATAGCATGTAGTAAAGAAGGCAAAGCTTGGGTGGCTGCTGGCTATCACCTACATTTTGACTTGGCGAAATGATTCCCGGATTGCAAGTCGTTCCAGAATACGCTGAAATTGTCCGGCAGGCTTTGGAAATGTTCAAACATTCTGAGAACACACTCGCAACCATCTTAGAGTCGTCATTGTGTCCCGATACACCATTTCGTTTTTTATATCCTCCACAGGACACAACACTCTCTGTGAGCTCTCAGTATCGCTTTACACAGCAGATGTTTGCTGCGCAACTAAGGATCATATACTCCTTCGGAGACTAGAGTATCAAAGCCGTACTCGATCTCTCGGTAGAAGCACAGACGGTGCTATGACCAAAGAGTTTTGATGTTCAGCACACAGACTCTGAGTTGGAAGCGTGACAACGGAGGTAGATATGCGATATGTTCCGTTCATTGGCGAGGAAGTGCTAGACACTCTTCATTTTATGAGCCAAACTGGCACTTGACACATGACTTATGAACTGCCTGATTAAATAAGACTACATTTAAGAATGTTGTTTGAAGATTCAAATCTCATCCTCTCCCGCTTCGGAAGATGAACAGAAATCCGGACGCTCCGAAAACGCGAATTCTAAATGCCCAACCACTCAAATGAAACACAAGATAATTTTGTAAATGTTTCTATTAAAAATGCTTTATTTCGTAACAAATTGTCTCCTTTGCACAACCCGGACAGTGTACATCTTCGATCTGAACTCATCCTTGAGTATTTTCTGTGCTTCCATAGCCTCCGCGCGGAGTTGCTCAAATACCTGCTTGCACCGCTTCAACTGGTTGCAGCGATATTGGAACTTCAGCGCCCAGTCCCTCGGTCCCTTGTACTCTCGTGGCAGGTTGAGCTCTGACTTGTAGACGACTGGATCGATTCGGGGAACATCCGGATTGCTGCAATCGATGCGCACTTCGAAGTAGACGCCTTGATACTCCAGCTCTGCGAGGGCGAATTTCTGCAGGAAATCCCTCAAACTGTGGACTGGCTTCGAACCTTGATTCGCCATGAAAAGGGCGATAAACGATGACGTTGTGATGAACATCTTGCGAGAGGTGTGTGTACTGCGCGGGCCAAAAGTGGAATGCTGTGAAGAATTGACCGACTGCAAGCGATGCGCTTGTATTTATACAGGATTTGCTGACAGCTTTGCAAACGAAGAGGTACCGTGCGGTAATTGCTTTCGGAAAGGCCCAGGTAATTAGTGAACAGTGCGAGAGAGGTTCGAATGCCTTTTATTAGCTATATCCTGCTTCCATTCGTCATCAATTTGATGAAGTTCTTCCAGGAAACAGGGCTTATAATGGGCGGACCAAATTGAATACAAGATCTGAAGAGCTTTGCAGCCGTTTGAGCGGTGATGTGTTTGTCAGCACAGGAGACTGTAGACATTATGGAGCGGAACCTACAAAAGGCAGCGTGGTTTAAAAAATAGCACGTGATCGCGGATGAAGACTTTAATTTTGAACAGTTCGTAATTTGCGGACAAAATACGATCGTAATTCGGACTTCAGGAACATCAGCGCCTGCGACGAGGTTCGGGTGGCTGTTGGGGTTGCAACTTGCGCCTTGTCCTAGAAGGACCATATTGCTGTCACTTGGCTCATTTCGGTCTACTCCGCTGAGATTGAGGGTGTCTGCTTAGGTCGCTGGAATCGTTGAAGAAGTGAGTACCCAGGAAATCGGCGGGACATCATAGCTGGCCAGGAGCAAAGGAGGTGAGGCTTTCTGTGTCATTTTCGTCTATGGAGCGTCTGCAAAAGTCGCTTGCGATGACGCCTAGTCTGTTGGCTGTATTCTAGATTGTTCTTGATCTAGTCTTAGCTCTAGATCATCTTGGAGTCTTTGGCATGTACTGCTTACCTGGTTAACTCGGTTAGTTTCCCTTGTTGCCGTAGGTCTCACGGGGTGCCTGTCCCAATTCACATCATGTTCTGTGAACTTCAGAGCTGATGCGTGATTCGTCCGCTTCACAATTTAATGCAATGTCTGGATGTCGTGGAACCCAGCAAGGGCGAATGTTGTACTGCTCAGCTATCTCATCGATAGTTTGATACCAGTTTTCAGTTTAGAGAGATTTTAGTGTCTTGCAAGTTGCCTGACTAGTTATGATGAATCGGGCGAATATTTCTTGACATCTTAGCCATGACAGTGCTTCGCGAATTATCCCAACCACAGCCTGGAAAGACGCTCCAAGTTTCTGGCAGTCTTTCGGATGATTTAAGTGGTTCACAAACAACTCTTCCATCCACCCGTGTACAGATATGTGGAGTCCCTGACAGAGAAGTGGTTGTTGTCCCAGAGAACTCTATCTGGTATCAAGGCCACTTAATTTTGAATGGAAGCCAAGCGTAGCGTTGTGTGTTGTTGGGTAAGCTGCCGAATTCTTCTAGGATCTTTGTCTATTAAAAACACGCCACAGCAAGGATTGCAGCCGCAGGTCGCGCTGGCTGCTATTTGCCGTAAGTCAAGTGAAGCAAGATTGAAGATGACTTGAATTGCATCTGAAGGCGTAGTTATGGGCACACCGCTTGTTGTCTAGTCTCACCACCTATACAACACCAGTGGCGTAATATAAAAATTCGGCAGCTGTGTACAGCTAAGGAGTCATGTATGGTTGAAGACCTGATTTGTTGCCTTTTACTTCGTGTGTAGGCCTACTCTACATCGAAATTAAATCTAAATTTCAGACTCGATTAATCGCATTTCTCGCCCTTCAAAACATCCTATAAGCCAGTGAATGCTCAACGACAGCAAACATTTGTAAGTGTGGTACAAATTTCGAGAATTCTCAAGGATTTTCGTAGAGGATCAAGGATTAGTTTCTTGAAAGCATTTTCAAGCACTCTCCCGAAATATCAATCAGCTCAAGAACTCAGAATTACAGAGTCTTCAGACTGGAAGCTAAGTTTCCCTAGCTGTTCAAGCGATGGATCTGTAGACGCCTGGCTAGACTCGATGTCGCCGTACAGGTCGTTCAGTTCGTAATTGAATCTTGTCCATCGGCGCAAACAGTACCAACGATCGCACTCAGACCTTTCCCCTCGAAGACAGAAGGACGACTTCTGAAATTTGAAATGAAGTCCATTCCTCTCCATAGTATTGCAGAAATGTGGCGCTGGTTTGTATTAAGATTCTTCGAAAGAGTGCTCTGACACTCATTTGTTTCCTGAGCACTAAGGAGCAGCGGTTAGCAAGAGTTATTCTGCTGCTCACTACGATGGCGAGATGAACGAAGTCCTTGACAATCTTAAAGTTATTCCGCCGTTCACTACGATGAAGAGATGGACAAAGTTCATGACTACCTTGAAGTTATATTCGGCCCATTTTGACACAGCGTCCAAGACGTCGATGTTGAGTGCCCATTCATGAGGGCAGCACATACTTCGTTTCCCCATCAGACACTTATGCTAGCAAAAGCCTCATTGGCTGCCTGCTGTGCTCTGTCAATCATGTCAAATTCACGCATAAGCACATGTTGCGTATTGCACCGTGTTCTCACGAATGATGTCGGGAATGTCATATAACAGCACGTCGCTTTGCAGAAGGTCTAGGTGAGTTCACTGCCGACGTCAATGTGGCAGAAAGAATTTTCCATCTTGACTAGGTGGCATAACTAGACATGCCGGTGTACAGCTCGTCTCTATGAAAACATTCTTATGCGGCCTTGAAGTGGTCGAAAATGTGAATGAGTGTCTTGCTGCAAAAGAAAAAGGAGAGCCTCTGAATTGCGCCAAGTTACAACATCGCGTGCAGGATCTTATCTGCCGTTCTGTGTTATCGTCTAAAGCCGTTCGTCAACAACCTGGTCGGTCCATACATGTGTGGCTTCAGGCCAAGAAAATCAATTATTGGTCAAATATTCACATTACCGCAAATTTTGTAAAAAAAAACAACCCCTAGGGGCAACAGATCGATATAAACCACATTTTCATCGATTTTGAGGACGCGTATGACAGAATCTATAAAGACGAGTCTAGTTTTGGCGTTTTCATCCGTTTGTGTAGGACGACGATGGAGAATGCACGCTTCTTGATCAAGGTCGGTAATTACCTAACCTAGACCTTTGATGTCAAACCAGCACCCCAGTTCTGCAATACTGTGAAGAGGAATGGACAACTTCAAAAGCCGTCCTTCTGTTTTCGGGGGGAAAGGTCTGCGTGCGATCGTTGGTACTGTTTGCTCCGATGGACAAGATTCAATCACTGACGCGGACTTCTTTAACATCATTCTTGAAAGAATTGCTCAAAACTCGCACGCCACCACCAGAGGCACAATCTTTCAGATGTCCGTCCAACTACTCGCATGCGTCGACGATATTGACAATACCGGACGAACACAGCTTGGTGTCAATGGCACTTTTGTGAGTATTGCGACGGAGGCCGCGAAGATTTGTTTAACGGATGAAAATGAGGGCATGACCAAATATATGCTGTCAACGAGGGATAATGAAGGACACCCAACACCGATGTCCTTGGAGACAGATAGAACTTCGAGGCAGTCAAGGACCTTGTCTACCTAGGAATGGCTATCAATTCAGACAACGACACCAGCGCTGAAATCAAACGAAGGATAACTCTAGCCAATCGCTGCTTTTTTGGGCTAAGAAAGCAACTGACAAACAAAGTCTTCACTCGAACAACTAAGGTAACGCTCCATAAGCCTTTGCTGCTATATTTCGCAGAGGTATGGAAAAGCGGACGAAGCTGCTCTTGCCTGCTTTAAGAGGCAAACTCTTCGAGCGATTTTCGATCCCGTCTGCGTCGATGGTGCGTGGAGGAGAAGATATAACAACGAACCATTGGAGCTGTTCAGCGACATCGCCAAAAGTGTGAAGATCCAACGATTGGAGGTGGCTAGGTCATTTAGAGCGAGTGGAAACCAATGGTCCAGCCGGAATAGTATTCGACTCCACCCCCGAGGGACGGCGCACACATGGGGAAGGGACCTTTGGCGCAGTCAAAATGTTCTCCTTTCTTGTGAATTGAGCTTAGTCTACCTTAGCAGGTATAGAAAAAAAATTGGATGTTAGCTCAACTTGTACAAAGTAAACGCACCTAACAACTTGACTAGTTACCACAGCCAAACCAACGACCCCTAGAAGGACCATAGAATGCTCAAAATTGATGATTTTTTTGAGACGAACCAGCAAATATCGAAGTTCTTAAAAAAGCTTTTGGATTCCATGCGGCAATGTGGGTAAGCAACCTATTGAGTCGAAGCAAATCATCGAATCTGTCTTCTGTGTGCTGTACCTTCATCTTTCTACACATTCTAGAGTTCCCTGTCACACTCCTCCGCATACCAGGGGCACAAATAAAAATCGGTTCCCTTTCATTTTCCTTAACAGCGACGTTTATTAATTCGTTTTTAAAAAAAAGCCATCTCCTTCTATGTATTATGGCAGACTTGGCAGCACTGCTTGCTGACAAGTAAGCCAACTGCTTGGACATCTGTCAACCGTGCCCAACATCGACGATAAAAGACAGGATTTGGGTAAATTTTGTAAGTTCTCAACTTTTCTTAGCGATCACCACAGGACGAGGAACGTACTCGTCGTTGAATTTATTCAAATGGTTCCCAGGCGGATGGTAGTTGCAGCAGACCCAGACCTTGTCTCCTCTAAAAAAAAAAAACATCAAAAATTAAGCAGTAACAACAAAATTTCAGATACGTACATTTGGGCCACGCCAGTACCCATCTCGCGCGTGTCCTTCCAGATCAGCTGCGTGAAGTGGCCGGTCGCCTTCTCGAATTTCGGATTCTTGTAGTCGTACAATTCGATTTCGTCATACCAAGCGGCCACGGAGTTTCTCGCGCACACGTACTTTCTATCGCCACTGTACAGGTTCTCGCCATATTCGTTCTTCGGTCGGTGATAGAAGGCTTCAGTCAGCGCCAGATGCTGCAAGAGAGAAAGGGAAAGGCAGGCGTGAGTCTTTGGAGTGCTCAAGGGTTTTTTTTCAAGCTACCTCTGCCACAAGCATTCCCTGGCCACTTTGCACAGGAACGTGTTGTTGACCAGAGGCGGTACGCCGTGCATGCTCCGGTACTTGTTGTGCACCTTGACGCACTCGCTCTCGAACAAAGCATATCGATCGGGACTCGCGATCCGCAAGAGCTGCTTCCGATCAGGCGCCTTCCTGCGGACTCTCGATGGTCTGGCTGTGTGGAAGTAGTACGCATTGCCGGTGGCCAAGCGCTCGTCCCGCGATATGATGTATTGATCGAGTCGCTTTGCATCGGGCACTTCGTTCGCATCCAACTTCTCGTAGGTCTTTGGATCCTCGTACAGCACTTCCTTGGGCGTGAAGGTGGTCCGCTCCAGCGCTGGCTCTGATATGTAACCGCCCAGCTCATCGACGGAGTCGGTGGTGTCTCGGGTCACTTTCTCATCGTCCTTTCTTACCTCGGCTTTCAGGTGACTCAGGAATTTCTCAAAGTCCTCTCGGGTCACGCGTGGGGGACTTGGAGGCCGCGGCGGCTGGTGTACCGCCGCCAGTATGCTGTGTAAATTCGGCTCAGCGGGCTGAAGGGCATTCATTTGCCTTCCCATTCCAAGAAGTCCTTGTTCCAAGCCCACCATGGCTCGCTGCACGCCCCGCATTGCAGCGGCGTACTGTGCCAGCATGAACTCCTTGTCGGCCTCGTCGCATGCGCCGCTGATGCTTTGGATCTCGCCGTTGACGATGTGGAATTCCACTCCTTTGTGGACACTTTGGAAGTGTCCTGGCGCGACCACGTTGAAGGATACAGTCGATTGACTTTCTTCCGTCGTGACATGCGCGTTTTCTTTTTGCTGTGCTTCATCCTCCACTTCGGCGACAGCGTCTGACATGCGTCCACCGTCGACCTCCTCCACTGCTTCGTCATCACGTTTGGCGACACTGGCTGTCACGCTTGCAGTGTCAGCCTGCGTATCTGCTGTGTTACCTTGTGTCTCCGCTGCAGCTTCGATATCAGCGAATCGCTTATCGGCAAGCACTTCCTGTTGCGCGGCCTCCTTATCTTCTTCTCGCTGAACAGCTGAATCGTCGGGTATTTTGGCCAATTGAAGGGATTGCCTGAGTTTCGGTTGCTCCGCCACCACCCGGGGCAGAGTCGTCCCATTGGTGCTTTCGGCTGCTCTGCATGTGGGACCCTCGTCAGTGCAGTAACAGCAACAGATTCTAGAAAAGAAGTGCTCAGTGCTTCTTCAAACAACAGATTCCCACCAACTCACCTCAGCCGCATGGCGGATTGTGCTGATTCCTCGGGCAAATGCGAACTGAACCACACGAGCTGACGAACGCTGAATTGAGGTTCTCTTATCGGGCCTAATCGAAAATCTATCGCCTTCAACCGATAACCATTGTCGGGGAATCAACCGTAGCGGAGTTACCGGAAACGAGTTTCCACGAATTTTCTCCCCCACCACCTCGACTGCCACGCCCAACAGGCAACAGCGATTGTGATAATTGTTTTAAGATTTGTAAACAATTGATATGGCACACTTGATTGTGGCGTTCACAAGACGCGTTATCTTTCGATGGGCACTCTGATTCACGGCATATCGCAGAGGAAGCACTCATTTCAGGCAACTGTCTTAATTTGCCCCACAATGGCACAATGGTTTGCATGCCGTTCGTCTCATCACTTGTACTCAATAAACGGAAGGGGATTCAAGGCCAGAGGCAGCACCCGGAACAAATATGTGATGGTGATCCACAGGGATCGGTATTGTCACTGTTGCTCTTTTCTGCTACTTTTTCGCAATTCACTTCTTAGATGGGAACGGCATTCTTCGTCCATACTCTGGGATTAGAGATCATATTCGACGTAGATCTGGAACGTCGGAAGGCAGGGCAAGGTTTTTGATTGCTCCCAACTTGGCGGGATGCCGGCAACGATTCCTATTAATACTCAGGTCAAGGTTGACTAATTGCTAACTGCTAACCGGCTTGGCAAATCGCCTATATTTATAACTATATGGTAGTAAAAGGTCTCCCAATAGGCACTTCCGAAATTTGACAGTTGATAGCGGCCATTTTGTTGAACCTTCTTCTGTCAAATTGGCTGTCATTTATTCAGTCTGTTTTTGCCAAATCGCCATGGAGGGAAATAGTGGAAGGAAATAGAGCTCAACACCACGTGCAAATGTTTGTTTTATAAAATGTGTGTTCTGCAACTTTACTCTATACTGGGTTTCTATGCTGGGTGAGCTTTGCCCGAATGGTCGCCATAAGATGAGGCCCATTTGTGGGTGAATGGTTACTTCAACGAACAAAATTGTCGAATTCGGGACGATGCCAATCCACATGAGATCCAAGAGTGTCCAATGCATCCCGAAAAAATCACTGTTTGGTGTGGATTTTGGCCTGACGGCGCAGAGTCTTTCTTTGAGAATGACGTTGGCGTTGGCCATCACCGTCAACGGCGATTCCAATGATTACCAACTTCCTTTGGCCTCAATTGGATGATATGAACGGGGCTAAGTGCCACACAGCTCACGCCACATTGGAAATTCTAAACCAACGAGAGATTCGAGGACATGGTCATCTCACTCGGAGGTGATGTGAACTGACTAGACTTTTTCTTGTGGGGTTTTCTGAAGTAGCAGGTCTAGGCGAATAAGCTCCAAACTACAGTGATTGAGGCCAGATCCATCCCGCACTGTTGCGCCATCAGAAGCAGATGACGAATTCTGCATGCGACAGCCTTAACTGCAAGGACTTATTCAATGTGATGGCCGAATTCAGGATACCAAGGAATTTGATCCGATTGTGTAGCACCAGCCTTTGCACATTGCAGTTCGATTCAAGCACTTCCTCGCCGTTTCAAACTTGCAATGGATTTCGACTCGCTGTCGTGCGATTCCTTCAATCCGACACTGATGCGCCGGGTAGCTGTATACACGGAAGATGCCGTCCTCTACAAATCAGTCCAACTGTTGGGTTAGATTAAAGTGATTGTCACAGTGGGCTGGACAACTGCCGAGGTAGTGAAGTGTAGTTTTTTTTCTTTCTCCTAGGATCTGCAGCTCTTGCAGAAGTCGTTGTGGTTGACTACCATTCTTCTTGCGTGTGTGCCGAGTTGGTTATAGTGTCCATAACATTACTAAATTCATTCCTGTTTAATTTTAGGAGAGTATTTGTTTTCTTTGGATTTATTGAAGGCCAGATTAGCCTCGAAGTCCTGCAAGTTTCTAATTCCATCTATCTCCGATTGCCGGCGTTGATGGCATCGGTAAGTAATAATATGTTTATTACTTCAAGCGACGAGTAGGGAGTGTTCTGATTATTTGCCGATGGCAGACTACTATGCCCAAGAACCCAGCGTAGAGTAAGTTTGCATCAGCTTAACCGTGGTGCTGGAGTATGGAGTCCACGACTGCTACAACTCGACTGACACGACTGTCATCGTGAGCTTTACAAGGTAGGCCATCTATTTTTTTTTTTTAAATCATAGGTTATTTTGACACTGGCAGCTGTTTCCCGCTCGTAATATTGACACAATGTTAGTATAGAAGATGTTTTTGCCGAAATGAACCACCCACCGCGACGGCTATACGCAAGTGTGTGCAAAAAGTTCGTGACACTGGTATGCTAGTGGACAACACCCACGGTCTCCGTCATCGTACGGTGCGCTCAGATGAGAATGTGTCCGCTAGAGCCTTCTTCGAAAATTAGGCTGGGAACAACGTTTCGGTCAACGGTGGTCGCTACAGAGCCATGTTAACCGACTGTTTTTTTTTTACTGAAACTTAAGACATGGACTTGGACGATCTCTGGTTCATGAAGGATGAAGCGCCATGCCACACAGCCAATGCCGCATCGATCTTTTGGGCAAAAAAAATTCCCAAATCGTGTAATCAGCCGTCTTGGCGATAGAATTGGCCGAAAAAGTTGCGATTTTTTTCCTCTTTTGTAGGGGAACCATGAAGGAACGATGTTATGCCAAACATCCAGAAACGATTCAAGCACTTAAAACAAATATCATGTAATTTTGTTCATTTTATTGAGTTTTTAAGAAGAATTTTGTATTTGGCCCACCTTGTATTTCTTAGGCATGGAAGAAGAGATTCATCGAGGTCATAGGCACACATTTTCGACAAAAGAAATATGAAGCACAACGATCTTGCTATCGCCTATATAGTGCAAAGGTATGTTCCACTTTTCGGTGAGAGATATGGTATCATCGCCGGTTAACCTATTGCCGCGGAATACTGACTGTCATTGGAAAGCTTCTTAGCAGACCTACAAGTAGGGAACCCAAGTACTATGAGTCGGAACGAGGAGGGTGACGCCTGCCGGTTGAACCAGGTTATTGGACATTCGTTTTTCACAACCTATCCCAACCTAATCCAAACACCAAATTGTGCAGTTCTTTTTGTTGTGCCCACTCTGGTCACACTGAGTTCGATTGTGATGGACATTCCTGATAGCGGAATTTCGCCTCTAGCCAAAGCCAACACTGCTGGCGATACCAACGCTCTTGACAATGTGCTTGTTATCTGCGATTTTCTCTTGTCGGCATTTCGGGAATAACGTAAGCACACAAAAGCGCGGAGGCGAAGTAGACAACCAGAAGTTTCGAGTTGCCGGACGATAAGAGCGTTTCAATCTTTGCGTAGACAGCCATAAACAAACGGATTCGAAGTAAGATCTAAAAACGAACATACCCCGTCACTTTCCGACTGACAGAAGTCTTGTCTAATCGTTCTCTTATCCGTCACGCCGATGGTTGTGCGTCTTAGTTAACTTTCGTACATTTTTTTTTGGCAAATATCTTTTATTCTGTCAACACAATTCTGTCGATCTGTCTTAGTTTCTCGAGCAGGTATCGTCAGCCTTCCGCACATTACATCACACCACACGCGGTAATCCATTACACTTGTAGTGACTTATCGCACCGATAAAGCTATTCACCATCAACGGGGAACAAGAAAGAGAAAAAAACCAAAAATTCACCACAATCCACAGCTTTGCACTTGAAAACATGTTGACACAACGCAAACAGCTGAATCCGCGAAGAATTCCGACACACAACACCGAGTGCGAAGCTAAATAAAGCGTCCGCGTTCGCGTTCGCGTCCAGATAAGGCACATGCCACTTGCGTACTCGATGCATATGCCTCACGTTTTTCAACTGTCACCGCTTGATTATATCGACCCTTGTCTTATCACTGAAAACCGATAAAGAAACGCGAGCAATGATAACAGGCGCGCACAATTAAATTGCTTCTAAAGTGTAAAGCCAGCGCCAGTTGACAGTTCGGCCTGGCAAGCGTCGGAGCGACGCGAAATGCGCCTTAGGTGAGTGTGGGGAGTTCGGTGGCGGTGCGGCGTTTGCGCGTATCTAACGGCTCTTGTGTTTTGTTTCAGTGTGAATTATTGTTGTTGCGGTGGGATGCTACTACCACGAATCCGAAAGCGGAAGGGGACGGTCATTGAAATTCAAACCGAAGCGCCGTCGCCGCCGTTGACAGAGCAACCGAGGCGAGGTGAATCCATTCAGCTGCAGGCGATCGGTGAGTCGGCCTCGAGTGAGAGGTCTTCGAGCAGCAGAAGAGTCTCTGGCATTGGGGAGTCGGCATTTACAGCAGTTCCCGCCGCTAGAGACCTCAGCCAGAAATTCGCCTCGTCGACAGCGAGTATCAGCCCCACAGTGAGTACCACATCAAGCTTCAGCTACATCACGCGGTCTGGGGAGCTGACTAACATGACATTTGACGAATCAGACCCCAGCTGTGTTCGTGGGTCTTACCAGGGAGCCGAGTTCACCATAGTCAATGGGAAAGTGCACACGGCAGCCGACTCGTACAGTCGCCAGGAGGAGGAGTTAATACTTAAGAACCACTCGCAGACTGTTCTGGCCATGCAGCAGGGTCTGATGGGGATAGAGTCCCGCCTGCTTGACGCCCTCGGCCACCGGCTGCCTCCGATGAGTCTCAGGGAGCTGACAGAGACCGCCCTGCCACCGCAGTCAAGGATAAACGTCAACTTCACCGCGGACAACGGCGAGAAGTCGAGCATGACGTTCAAGCAAATCAAACCGGGTCTCTTCCACGGCACGTGCAACAAACACAAATTCTCAATCGCCAACGGCCAAGTCCTGCCCGCGAAGAGCATCGATGCGTCACTGAACCGCGAACTCATATTGACCTCATTTCACAGGGCGCTGGTCGGTATAAAGCAGACCAGCTTGGGGCTGCAGGTGGGAGAGACGGTGATAGAGTCGAGGCTTCCCGGGCGGCAGCTGAATCCAATGGAACTGCTGAAAGCCGCCTGCCCAGAGATGCGCCTTCAATTCCAGACAGAGTGCCTCCAGGTCCACAACGAGCTGCGGCAGCTCCACGGAGTGCCACCGCTGACGCACAGCGAAATGCTGTGCGACCTGGCCCGAGAGTGGGCTGAGGTATGTATACTGTCCTCAATTTCGCATCCAATCACTTCAACTTAAATTCACAGCACCTTGCACTGAAGGACACGTCCTACTATCGACCGAACAACGAGTACGGCGAGAATCTGTTCTTCTCCCACGGGCTGGCATTGGATGCGCGGAAGGCCGTCACAACGTGGTATGACGAGATTAATTTCTACAACTACAACGATCCGCAGCCATCCAAGGAGACAGGACACTTCACACAGTTAGTGTGGCGCGATACGAAGGAAATGGGAACCGGAATAGCGCAATTGTAAGGATGACGCCTCAAATGGAATTTTCATTCACTGCAAGCACTTCATTCCGTTCTATTTCCAGGGGCGACAAGGTGTGGGTGTGCTGCTACTACCACCCGCCGGGGAATCTCCCGTCCAGGTTTAGCGAAAAGTACGTCCCCCGCCCGGTTGACAGTGCTCCCCGCCGCATGTCATAACAACTCGTAGATCTTTTTTTGCACGAATACTTCTTTAAGTTAAGAGTTCCACCCAGTGAATGTTACGAATTCAATTAAAATGTATGTTTAAGAATGAATGCACGCGTATGGAATGGGAATTAAGGGGAGCCGTGGAAGGGATGTGAAGGGTTCTTGACAGTGTCCTTGGTCTAAAACAAGCCAAGGTCTGGGAGTGTTGTGTGCGTCGTGAGAGCTGTAAACTTTAATTGAAGTCGTTAGCTCCTTAATTTTCGGGCGAAACAATGGAATTCAGAAGATAACGAGCAAATTAACAAGAGACACATGGTTCCTAGATATCCTACTCGTTCCACGTTGCTGTACAGCTGATCAATAAAGTTCCCCCTTCAGACGCTCCAGCAAAAACTGGTCCAAAAATCGATCGCATTTCATTCAATTAATGACGTCTGTTCTGAGAGAGTTCCACTGTACAGGGTGGCCGTTCAAGAGTTTTCAGCGCATCTTGATTAATTTGAAAGATTAATCATGATTCATGAGTCATTCAAAAAGACTTATCATTTCAACGTGGGTTGTATGACGGATGTCGAAGGAGCGGAAATTATTGAAAAAATATTGTCGAATTTCGGACTCAGTTGTAAAGGGTGTTTTTTTTTAGAGGTATAGAACTATGGAATAAAACAAAGATAATTTTTTTTAAAATTGACCTGAAATTTACTTTATTCGAAAGATAATCATCTTGCATTATAAATTAAATATGATTTCTGGCATAAGACCGCCACGGCAGGCTCGGGGGTAGTCTAATCTGTCCAATTTTCGATGACTTTTTCCAACATTTGTGGTCGTGTTGTCCTCCAAGTAGTCAATCGTTTCGGGCTCATCGGCGTAGACTAGCAATTTCACATATTCCCACAGAAAATAGCCAAGCGGTGTTAAATCGCACGATCTTCGACGCGAATTCACGGGTCCGTAACGTGACACTATTCGGTTACCAAACGTTTCCTTCAATAAATCAAGGACATGTGAGATGTTACGCTGTCTTGTTGAAACCACAGTTCCTGCACATCATGGTTGTTCAATTGATGAACGAAAACGTCAGTAATCATGACTCTATAGCGGTTACAATTGACTGTAACGTTCTGGCCAGCATCGTTTTCAAAGAATTACGGACCAATTATTCCACCGACCCCAACTTGCCAACTTGAAGTTTTATACTTCTAACAAAAACACCATTTATAATAAATACGCAGCGTGGGCTTCGTAGTGAAGCAGGTCGTCACAAAGGCTTCAGTGTGCAGGCAATTCGTCGCTCCGTGACAACGTTGAAATGTGAGTACAATCTTTTGGGCCGTAAGCCACAAACCAGACAGTGATCGATGCGAAGTCAAAACGAAGAAAACACCGTAACGTCCAGTATTGGGGAAGACCCAGAAATTCTATTCGACGCCGATCAGCTGAATTGGAGATCGCCAGGGGTTTCGCTGTGCTCACCCAAATGGCGACATCATCGGACAACCAAAGATGACCATATGAGCTCGCAGATTGGATGCTGGAATTGATGGCAGGAGATCCGGATTTTGGGCACAAAATCATCTTCTTGGTCAGACGAAGCACATTTTTGGCTCAGCGGCTATGCAACCAAGAAAAATGTGGCCACTATTGGAGCAAACACAATTCATAAGTGTCGACCAAGAATCAACGAATCCACAGAGACGGACTCGTGGGCCATCATCGGACTTTATTTCTTTCAAAATGAGGAAGGAGGCACATCAGGTATTAAGTGGTGTTAACCGACTTTCTGTGGCCTTAGCTGAGCTGTGGTTTGACGGATACATGCCACACAAACTGCGCGACGCTCAAAATTTTTCAATTTGGTGCCCGCCGCCCGCCGAGTGTTCATCAATTGGTCGCCGCGAACATGCGACTTGACACCAATCAAATATTTTCTCTGGGGCTCCATAAAGTCCTTATTATACGATAATAAGCCAACCACATTCAACGAGTTCGAAGTCAACATTCCACATTCTATTGCCGGAATAACGCCACACATGTGGTACCCACCGACCGAGTCATCAAATATTTAACCGACCGCTTGATGCACTGCCAGGGAGGCCAAGACGGCATTAAAATAATGTGCTATTCTATATATTTATATTGGCATAAATGTAGCTTCTAAATGAAACCGGAATCAATGTCATACTCCACACCGTTGTTGCTTTCTTTAAACTTATTTTCCTATCGTTCCTACCTGGCGCTCCTGTGAATTGATCTTTCTACAGTAATTGAAGGCGCATCTCTGGGCAGTCGGCTTTCTGAACTTCCATTGGATTCAGCTGCCGCACGGGAGGCCTAGACTCTATCACCGTCTCGCCCACTTGGAGCCCCAAATTGGTCTGCTTTATACCGACCAGCGACCTTTGAAATGTACAACGCTTAATTTTCAATCATTTTGAAGCTGTTTTTTTACTAATTTGTTTTCTTTTTTGAATTCCCTAGAGATCTTCAAATTCTGCCATTTTCATACTTTCTTTTGCAAAATATTGCCTTTATACTCACCAGCCCACTCTGTGTAGTGCTCTTCGAGTGCCCGTTGGATTAAGGTGGTGTCCTTATGCAGAAGTTCATCGATTACTGTCTTTATCCAGAGCTTCGTCTTCCATTTATGTCCTTATGTGATACTAAACTAGAGATTCTCCCAGTTCGGACCCCTTATTCCCAAGACATCGCCCAGATTGTCAAGGACTTAACTCTTCCCCACAATCCCCTGACATTAATCGCCGTTGAACAACTATGGGAAGTTTAGACAGAAATGCCAGGGTGATCACAACAAGGGGCATTAATTCGAAGAATGGGCAAAATGTCCCCTTAGCTCACGAAACACCATGTTACGTCGGTTCATGGAAGACTGGCCGCAGTTATCAGAGCCAAAGGAGGCCCGACGAACTACTATCATAGAAGGAGCCACCAAAAAGACCATCCCCAGGAATATATGAATGAATATGAGTCGGAGCTAAACACCATTGACGGCCATAGGATTACCGAATTAATTCAGTCGGGACTTCTGAGAGACCAACGTACTTACTGTGTTCTTTATAAAGGATCAACTAAGCAAAAACTTAACAAAAGTGTGTTTGATAAATGTATGGATATTTATTGGTTTATGTTTGTTAGATATAATGACGTGAGAAATTTCAAGACTGCCTGCACTTCACAATGATTACTTTGTACTCGTCGGCCTTGGCTGCGTAGTGCTCTTCGAGTGCCCGCTGTATAAGGATGGCGTCCTTGTACAGAAGCTCATCTACTTTCTTAAGCTTCTCGATCTGCTCCAGTTGAAACTCGAACTTTGTTGCTCCACTCTCTGGTCCGGGGTATTCCTCTGGCGAATTGAGTTCCGAATTCAAAGTTATCGGATGCATGGTGGTAACATCCGGATTGCTGCATTCGACATGGACTTCGTAGTAAATTCCTTGCAGATTTGCCACGTACTCCTTCATCAGGCCACTCCAAGTGACACCTGATTGTGGTGCTTGACTGGGCACTGAGTTGTTGCTGACGGTGACTGGTGCGATTGATTTGACCATTTTGGGACTGGTTGTGTGTGTTTCTTGGATGAAAACTCGGTTGAGACTGATGATTCGGTGATATTCACGGTGTATTTATACCTGAGTCCTTGCTTCGGACAGACATAAGTAATTAGTGAGACAAGTTGTTGTGCTTTATGGTTCCTTATAAATTTGCATCCCTGTGATATATTTTGAGATAATTACTAAACTAGGTTTTTTTTCAACAATACCTGAAGTTTAATTACGGTTGTTAATCCCTTCAACCACGGGTTTTCCGAAGGCAGATCGACAAGAGCGGAATTACTGAATTTCTGCGTCATTTGCAGGCTGCTGTAATAGCGATGGACCTTAGAAACGCACACAATTTCACAACATGTCGTCTTATTTAGAATACATGCAGAGAGACTGGACTGGACACAAGGTAGTCATTCATTTTCCCACTTACTACCAACGAAGTTGATCATGTTATCGTGGATTCTCATATAACGGTGTATGCCGGTGAAGTGAAAAATATGTTATTTTATCTCCTCCCTCTCCCCATCTAAATAGGTTTTCTTTGTTGTTATCAAAAATCTGATTTTCAAGTTGATGTCAGTAACCAAATCCATTGCATACTCCCGCAATAGCATAGAAGCCACTTGCTTTCTACAGAACTAGTCAGTCACAGCTTTGCGCAATTTAATCGTAAATTGTGAGCCAGTGCAGTCGATGAAGTTTTGCTATCTGGACACCTACTTCTTCATTATAAGACCCTAAAGTCTGGGGTGGACCTCAACCACCAACCAGCTAGTGCGATTTTAGACTAACCGCATTCAGTTTCGTACGCCAATTTGGTTGATGTCCTTCTCCACTTGGGTGCGCTTTCTCAGAGGCGCGCATCCTCTGTTGCGTTGTCCCGCAGTTTCGCAGTCGAAGGCTCTTCGGTCCCAACCTAAGTGTGCCAACAAATGGTCCATTGTGGACTTCCCTGGCCTGGAACCACACATACGTGTGGAAAAACGGAGACTTATGCCTCAGAAGTTGGCCCAGTTAAAGTAATCTCCTTTCTGAGATTCCCCTCGTCCGGCATGACTTCCACCGAACATCGTGAGTTGGTGCATACGCCATAGCAGAACACTTACACATGCCTTAAAGATTTCAGCCGACAGCCCGTCCGCACCGGTAGCTTTGTTGACTACCTCGGTATAACCCAATGAATGGAAGAAAGCTAAAATAGTACCCATACCAAAAAAGAGTAATAGCAATTTATCTATCTGCCCTCTCAAAGGTTCTTGAAAGCGCTCTCCTGTTACTCTTAGATCGTGTCAATCGGGTCTCCGACGCATGCCGATGAGATCCGTAACGGTCTTGACAAGAAATAACTTACCCTATTAACTCTTCTCAATTTCTCGAAAGCTTTCAATATTTTCAATCATACTCTGATACATTCATACCTGACTGGTAGACAGCAGTCTGTAGTCGTTGGAGATCGGGTTTCTCAGATGTTACCGATGACCACCGGTGTACCACAAGTGTATATACCTTGGCCAGTTCGTCTTTCAATATATGTGAACGAGCTGGCCAATATAGTGCAACACTGCAAGGTTCATGTTCATCTACTAGTTCGATTGAACCAGCGACTTTTAAAATGAATGAAGACCACCGAAATATTGTTAACTGGGCAGAGGCTAATAACATACATCTAAAACCGAGCAAATCGAAAGCTCTTGTTATCTCTCGGAACATCATAGAAATGGCCTCCTTTCCTCTGCTGCAGCAAGGAGAATCAAACATCGAATTTGTTACGTCCGCCTGAAACCCTTATGGGATACCCATATTACTGCAAAAACTGAAAAAGTCTATCTCCTCTGGACCTCACGGTCATTTATTCCAACAAAATGGATCCGTGAACTGTGGTCTACAATGATATCACGCGATACATGTTTAACCTTGGGAGGTACGACAATATTATGTCCTATGCTAAACAATTTTTCGAGTGTTCCTTCGAGTATGTACTAAAACATTTCTCACTGACGTGCATCCACGACATTATTCAGAAACAACAGCCAGACTACCTTTACAATAAGCTTAGAATTCCATTGTCATATCGATCCTTTGTATTAATTTAACCTACGTACTCCTGCATAGGAACAGAGCGCCAGTTCTCAGTTCATGCCACTCGCCTATTGAAGTCCCTTCCGGTGCAACTGAGAAGGATAGGGAAAACAAAGCGCTTTAAAAAAGCAGCTTCTAACGCTTTTGGCCACTCATCACAACTAATATCTCTCAACAAACTTTGTTATCATTTTTCTTTTCTTCATAATAAGTTATACGACCTTTCGATTCACTGTACAAACTTATAAGATTTTGTTGTGTTTTGTAATCTTAATGTACAACACATTTTCTTAATAAATTAAACTAAACTAAACATCTGTAAATACGTGCTGCCTATTTTTGTCGTACGCTTATACACCGTTCTACTCAACCGAACGGCATGATTCTTACTCTATTGGAAAGGTAATTTTGCTTAGATGTGCACAACCAAACAGTTGAGTAGAAAATTAGTAAAAACATGTACAAAAATATATTTACAATTTTACGTAGCTTACTGACAGTCTTACGTAGCTTAAAAAAGTCTGCTCGCCTTTGAAAGGCAATAGTAATGAAGAGGAAAGATGCTAGGGATAAGCGTATAGTCTATCTATCTATATTTGTTCATATAGATTATTCTCTATCTCACTGTTCACGCAACGAAACTGAACCGAACG
Source organism: Eristalis pertinax (assembly GCA_907269125.1). NCBI lineage: Eukaryota > Metazoa > Arthropoda > Insecta > Diptera > Syrphidae > Eristalis > Eristalis pertinax. The sequence continues at coordinate 59,790,316 of OU026148.1, read as the reverse complement.
TGATATAGGAATCATGTGACGAGACAATATCATAGCACGTGCATATTTAAATACATAATCGTCGAATTTCGACTACGGACGAGCCTAGTATATTATAAATGTACATAAAACATGAGAATTTCGATTTTCATTTCTAGATTATTTCGTTTGTTGAGAACATAGAATATTGTATGCTGGTTACTAACTTGTGTGACTCACTGTACATAGTACAATCTGGGGGGGCCAAAATATGTGCAATGTCAGCGTATTTATCAGTCGTTCGGCTACTGTTACCCGTTGGAACGTCAATGTTCACTTCTGGAGAATTCCTGTGGCTCTTTTTACGACAGTGTGTTTACGAATTGTAAAAATTGTAGAAACAGCTGTATTGTAGTGTTGCCATGCCACTCATTATGACAAATAAAGTTCAGTTCGTTTGTAATAAACTCTTGTGTGATATTGACTCCATCAGCCTTAAGAGGTCAACATTAATTTACTAACCAATCCAAACAGCTAGCTCACGTGGTTGTTGTGTAAGGTCGCCAGACGTATCTAGTAATAAACCAGAAAATGTCAGACCAACCTTTCAACATTCACCGCGTTATTGGCATGTCTGAAAATTAGATGTTCAAAGTGCACTTTATTCAAAGACGATCATTTTTTACACGATCTACCTCCTTTTTCAGTTATTTCTCAAACGAACCTAAGCTAACGTCCTTTACTCTTAAGAGTATACTAAGCAGAACATCGCCCATAAGACTCAGATCAGGGCGACCTTAAAATCTACACTGTCTCAAATTTTTTTGAGACCACCCTGTACAAGAGCGCGCACATTCTTTATTTAAAAAATGACGACCATTGCAGATTGATGGTCATTTTCAAGAACCCATCTCCAGCACGGACTGTAATGCCATCCGATGAAGGCGAAGCCTTGCACGATGATCTTCTTTGTATACATTATAATTCCCTCGCCTCACCGCTCACCACTCACCGCTCCAGAACGCCAATAAAAGCTCCGTGCCATGGCAGTGACTTCCCCAAGGCATTCAGCTCCCCGGCACGCATTCGTCTTAGTCATTCCCCTTCCAAGTAAATTCAATGCTTTCAATAAACAAAACAAAGATCCGTGCCCCCGCTCCACAACCGGAACCTTATCAATTTCTGATAAGACCAGAGAGCAGCCGTCACTCTCTCCAAGCTACCGGCTCACTTCTATTTTCATTGTCCGCTGCAGTTCGTGAACGACGCGTCGCGTTCCTCTTGGCGTTGTTCGGTGAAAAGAATTGTGTCTCGACGACGGACGGCAATGTGCTGCAAGTGAGTCTTTCAATTGAGAATTAATCGGTTTAATTGAAGTTTATTGTTTGAATGATTGCAAGGTTTTGGTGCTGTTGCTGTGGCGGGGAGACGGCAGATGAGACAAAGCCCGCGAGTGTCGGATATGTCGCCCCGGTGGTGAGTCAGCCAACTTCAACAGGAAGCAGACGAAGTTTCGAACAAGAATGCCTCGCTGAGCACAATCGATTAAGGGCCCTCCACGGATGCCCCCCACTCACGCTCAGTCGAGAATTGTGTGCTTATGCATCGCAATGGGCTAAAGTAAGTTATTATCAGATTTTTCGTCGATGATTTCCACTCATTTGCTGTGAATCAGAAACTGGCGAACGAAAACGTCATACGACACCGGCCCGAAGCGAAGTATGGCGAGAACATATTCTGGTCCTCGGGGTACGATGTGGACGGGGTGTTGCCCGTGAAAGACTGGTACGATGAGATCTCGAAGTACGACTTTGGTAAGGCCACCTTCAAGAAGGGAACTGGACACTTCACTCAGATCATATGGACGAGCTCTCGGGAGCTGGGCGTTGCTATCGAGAGGAGGTAACTATCGGGCACTCACTTCGTTGGGAACTGAGATTTACTGAATTTTCGTCTCAATTTCCAGACAAGACGACGTCTGGGTGGTGGCCAACTACAACCCGCCGGGCAACGTGCTCGGCGAATTCAAGCAAAACGTTCCCCGGCCCTGCAGATAGCACTCACTCTCACTTGTTTACATTTGTATTATATTATTGAATAAATATCCATAGCACCATCGTTTTCCATTGAATAAGAAAAAGATTTTGACGTCTAATCTCAGAACTTGGATTACGTACGCTTTGCATTGACAGGCCAATGAATGACTGCCTTTGTGGGTCTGATGAAAAAACCAAATCGATCTGGTGTCGCATTGTCACAGACTTTATATCGATGTATATGTGACGGGCGATGTTTCTTTGATGACAAGCGAAATCGGCGACAAATTGAATAATTCGGCACGAAAGCATGTGTCATCATCAACGCTTCGAATCCGAACGATTACTGTCTCCAGGCCGAATAGGGAATTCGTACGTGAGTGCCCAATGACATCGGCATTAGCGCTTATTGACGTTTCATTAGACCACCGATCATTTTTGGGCCCTATTAAAGTGCAGTCTGTGGAAATGAATTTGGGAAAACGATGGCATCCTGGTCTGCTGTAATGTAACCATTGTCGGTGAAACCATTCATTCCATAGAAGAAGACTAATTGTCCAGGAGAAATTCACTTGAAGACATTTGCTTAAAGACGCATTAAGTAGGTAGGTAAGTGGGCAGCCAGGAAACTTAGGCCATGTTGGTCCATTGTGAGACGCAATATTTAGTTTTAGAAAATTCTTAAAGAGACGTAATCGTAATTGCCTTGACGTAATAAAATCGACGGGATTTACAAACGAAGAGATTTAGAAAAAAACTCATAAAACACCAAAAATTGTGTCGCTAATTACTTGAGTTTACCCGAAGACAGTGGCCCTATCATTAACCCACCTGCAAGGATCTGAGTATAAATACGCCGTGAATATCTCCAAATCATCAGTCTCAACCGAGTTTTCATCCAAGAAACACACACAACCAGTCCCAAAATGGTCAAATCAATCGCACCAGTCACCGTCAGCAACAACTCAGTGCCCAGTCAAGCACCACAATCAGGTGTCACTTGGAGTGGCCTGATGAAGGAGTACGTGGCAAATCTGCAAGGAATTTACTACGAAGTCCATGTCGAATGCAGCAATCCGGATGTTACCACCATGCACCCGATCACCTTGAATTCGGAACTCAATTCGCCAGAGGAATACCCCGGACCTGAGAGTGGAGCAACAAAGTTCGAGTTTCAACTGGAGCAGATCGAGAAGCTTAAGAAAGTAGATGAACTTCTGCACAAGGACGCCATCCTAATACAGCGGGCACTCGAAGAACACTACGCAGCCAAGGCCGACGAGTACAAAGTAATCATTGTGAAGTGCAGACAGTCTTGAAATTTCTCATGTCATTATATCGAACAACCTGAGCCAATAAATATCCGTACATTTGTCAATCAAACTTTTGTCTATTTTTTGCACTTTTCAGCGAGTTTGAATTGGCGAATTAGTGTAAGCCATCAGATCATCGATGGGAACTTGAATTATCGCTCTGAAAATTCTGGCTCATCAGTCCACAGCTCGTCATTGCACGCTGCACTACTTCCTTAAACTGTGCTCTCCGTTAATTCTTCAAAACCAGCAATTAATCAAAAAATTGTATAAACTTCCTTTTTTCCGTCACATGGTTAGCAGCGTCACAATCATCTCACATTTGTTGTTGTTGAAGTATTTAATCCATTAACAGCGAAATCCTCATTGAATTCCACTACCCCTGAGAACCAGCGGCCACAATCGGTATACTTGATTCGAAAACTGACGTCGATTGGTGTTTTCTCGACCAAGAAACGAATTCAATGAAAAGTCCTGTTGCCTGTTCATTCGACATTCGAAGAAAACAATGGATTATCCAACATGAGGTGTTTTTTCCAATAGAATGAGAAATGAAACATACAAAATTGGAACTTTCACTGAATGTATCCTTAAAACAACTGTTAATGTCAACATTCAGTAAAAACAACACATTTATCATGAAACGCTCATCCGAGACGGTTAGGGAAACTTTAAGCGCGTTAATGCCACTTTTTGATCGTGATTCCTGTCACAGTAGACATAGTCTACGACAGACAGTCTACGAACAATTCTGTTTAATAATAATAATATGGGTGGCGCTACAGCCCGCAGAGGGCCAGAGCCTAGCTTCTCACAACCACTCGCGTTGTGCGTGCTATTGTTCCATCACGAGTGGAAGCGACCTACAGTTTTATGCCGACTCCGAACGGCCAAGTTTGAGAACCTCTTTCTAGGCAGTTATACTCTCTAACCATTGTCAGTGACTCGAAAGAGGTGGGGCCGTGAAAAGTATTTCTTGTCGTACCAGGAATCGAACCTAGACAGATTGGTCCAAGAGCGTAGGAGTCGACGCACATATCCACAACTCCACGGGCCACCACGAACAAATCTGTTTACACAGGTATAAATAAGCCGTGAATATCGCTGGATCTTCAGTCTTTTCATTGGTCGAAGTGCCGAGTACAATAGGGCCGTTCATGAAACCGCGACCGTTGCAAACGAACCAAAACAGTCGATTCCACGCCGTTCTGAAGGACTTGGGTATCGCAAATTATCGCGAAAGAGAACCCTTATACGATGAAGTTAACTCACCAACTAAATGCAGCAATTTCATCGCAAAATCATCTGCAGTGATGACTTTAATTTTGGCTAAAAGTTATTGGTCAGGAGAAAACCATGCGGTTTATAAAACACCACTTCACCGTGAAAAAATAACTTTTTGCTTTGGTTTTCATGCGACACAGTCCATGGAAATCGCTATAGGGACTTATTGCAACGTTATTTCGTTGGTAAATTGCATGGACCCGGGCCACATGCCACGCAGTGCAGCGGGTGTAACAATCGAGTTATTGAAAAACGAATTCGATGAGCGTGTCTGTCAGAAAATGGACCTGTCCATTGGCCGAATAGATGGTGTTATTTAACACCCTACTCATTGTTCTATGCCAAAGAGCCAGTGTAGTTAGAGGAGCTCAGAGCCAATACTGAACGAGAGATAACGTCCGTTTCCTTCTTAGTGTGTTCCCGAGTCATCGAAGCTGGAATCTGTTGAACCAATAGCACAATTTTCGAGTACACGGATTCATTACCAACATTTTGTCATTTTCTCAAATTTATCATCACGATTTCACGTTTGTATTTTGGTGAAAGAAAAGTTCTGCATTCCATCTTTAATCCTGTGTTGGCGTTTTTGGCAACCCCGAACTATATCGACTGAAAAGTCTTGCATTTCGGCCACCCCTTAAAACAAACTCGTAAAACGCTTCTGAACTCCTATTGCACTGTTTGTTATAAGCCATCATAAAACACTTCTCTTTGCAATTTCGTTAATTACTCGCCGTGTTAATTACTTTTTCCTCTAGCATGCTCACAAAAATCTGAATATAAACATGCCGTTAGAAAGGCCCAGTAGTCAGTCCGCCAATCAAAAGAAGAAAATGTTCGATTCAGTATCGTCAACCAACACGTACTCAAAGGACATTGAAAACACTCCGTCAGTTGACACATTTGTGAGTGTTATGCAAAGGTTTGCACTCGCAGAAGTCCGGTACCAAGGAGTCTATTTCGAGGTGCAAGTTGAGTGCAGCAATCCAGAAGTTCCCAAAATCGATCCCATCGTCTACAAATCCGACAGAAATCTACCAAGAGCATACTTCGGCAAAGGGGACTGGGGTTCGAGGTTCCTGCATCGCTACGATCAGTTCATGAGATGCGTTAACACCACCGAACGACTGCATCAGGAGGCCATCGAAGCTCAGCAAATACTCCAGGAGCAGTTCAAATCGAAGAAATTTAAGGTCAGCATCGTCCAACGAAAACGAAACTAAATTTGTGCCAATCGATTGAGTTTCTGTAGAATTAATGATTTTCAATAAAATTATACCAAAGAGAAAATTTGTTGTCTTTTTGAAGTCACTACGATTAGCGCAGGGCCGATGTGGTCAGCTCAGCTTACCATTTAAAATATGTTACAAAAGTAGTTTAGGGTGTGTTGTAACTAAACAACCAATGACGAATTCAATTGATCCGTTTGAAGCAGTTGCAATGATTGCACGAAGGATGGTGTCACTATGGGGTCTTGACAGGATCAACTATTTCAGTGAAACTTGAACATTTGCATTGCTTTCAGATTTATACCCATGGTGGAAGGAATATAAGGTTTGCTGGGCAGTTCTATTGAGACCCTGCGTGACGTCATCGCGGGAACTTGTATGTCAACAAAAACTTAAAGGTGGAAACAGATAAACATTTTTCACACGCATAAAAACAAAAAAAAGGATTTCTTTTCAACATTTTCTGACTCGATATATTTTTTGCAACCTTTTACTGCACATTGTTGCATTTTCGTATACAATACCAATTATAAATGAAGTAAATCCTTTCATCTTACATCAATTTTCAATTCAATTCCTGTTTTTCATTCTTCATTTTTCAATACACGAAATTGAATTGTGATGTGGGCTTAAGCAATACATCTGTCCAGTGTCAAAAACGCACTCTGAGTGACGTCACAAAACATAAAGATGGCGGTTTTGACAAGCTGTCCAGCACACCTTATATTCCTTCCACCATGATTTATATCCATATCGCAACAGCGCGTTCGAGCGGTCGGGCTTTGACATTTTTAGTAGGATACACGTAAATCCATTGGATAAGTCACAATACAGCGGTCGGGCGTTGAAGCTTCACATACCGTAATATCGTAAGCCAGAGCACAAAGTTCTAGCTACTCTCTACTCACCCGGGTGATTTTTTTTTTATTTACTCATGACTTTTCATTTTTGGCCGGTTGACTAACTATTTCAGTAAGCAATTATTTTTTTTAGAGATTTTATTTGCATATTTTTCTTGTAAAATGTATTTGTGAACATTTGAAGTGTCAAACGCGCGTGTTCTATTTCGATATGGAAATCTGAGTGTATCGCATTTTGACATAACATTATCGTAAACACGATAAAACGCGTACCAACGCCTATGAAAGCCCGACCGACCGAAGGCGTTATTGCGGTTTGGCCTTTAATTCACGCCAATTTGCAACGATAATGCCCGTTTCACAATGATGCTTTGTAATATCATGGAAATGAATGGGCTGTCCTTACAAATCCGAACGCTATTGCATATTTCTAGGTGCTCAGAACCACATTTAATCAGCAGTAGTAGACCACTTGAGTTCATCCGCATGTCCCTTAGAATATTCTTGTGGCACTTGAGGTTTGCTTTATATCTGCCCTTCTGCGCGTTTATAACTCGCAACTTGCAGTTCAGTGGTTCTACATCTTGAAACTTGCCGAAATCCCATACTTTCCGCATAATAAGGATGTTGTTCTTGTGAATGCACTTTTGCTTCACAGATTCAGCTGTATGTTTAATTCTGTATAGACCTTTATTTGTATGACATCTACTGTTCTAGTGTGTATACATATATTGAAGATATCATTTTTATTTGTATCCCTTGGCAGGAAGAGTTCATCATTCATTGAAGTCAAGTTCAGAGAATCAATTTCTTAGAGTACAAAGCTCCAAATTGCTACAGCTCGTAGAGGGCCAGGGTTTAGCTTCTCAGCAACCACTCGTACGTGCTACTGTTCTCTCACGAGTGGAAGAGACCTACAGTTTTATGTCAACTCCGAACGACCAAGTTTGAGAAGCTTTTTCTAAGTGCATTGCTGGAAAGAGCATGAACTGGAAATGGAGATCCGTGACTAGTATTTCTTGTGGTACCAGTAATCGAACCCAGGTAGGTGCGTAGGAGTCGACGCACATACCCACAACGCCACGTCAACCTAACCAAGTGTGTGAAGTGCGTAAACGTTATGTTCTTGGGTCTTCCAAAAATCTGTCAAGGAGTGGTTGCTATATCATAACCACTCTCCTAACCTTGATCTCCGTCCAACATGTATGGGAAGTTTTGGAAATATCAGGATTATCACAGCTTTTGGGCGAATAATGGACAAAAATGTCCCTTTACGCCGGTTCACTGGGCACATTGGAAGCCCGACCAATGACTTTTACCTTTTGAATACTCTCCAAGAAACAATCACAGGAGACAGAGCTAAACAACATTGACGGTCATAAGATTACCGCATTAATTCAGTCGAGACCTCTGAGAAATGGTTTTGGCGCTAACTGACCGCGTCCTCTATGAAGGATCAAAAGTAAACAAGAGTTTTGTTGGTAAATTTATGGATATTTATTGATTCAGGTTTGTTCGATATAATGATAATGAGAAATTTCAAGACTGTCTGCACTTCACAATGATTACTTTGTACTCGTCGGCCTTGGCTGCGTAGTGCTCTTCGAGTGCCCGCTGTATAAGGATGGCGTCATTGTACAGAAGCTCATCTACTTTCTTAAGCTTCTCGATCTGCTCCAGCTGAAACTCGAACTTTGTTGCTCCACTCTCTGGTCCGGGGTATTCCTCTGGCGAATTGAGTTCCGAATTCAAGGTGATCGGGTGCATGGTGGTAACATCCGGATTGCTGCATTCGACATGGACCTCGTAGTAAATTCCTTGCAGATTTGCCACGTACTCCTTCATCATGCCACTCCAAGTGACACCTGATTGTGGTACTTGACTGGGCACTGAGTTGTTGCTGACGGTGACTGGTGCGATTGATTTGACCATTTTGGGATAGGTTGTGTGTGTTTCTTGGATGAAAACTCGGTTGAGACTGATGATTCGGCGATATTCACGGCTTATTTATACCTGCATCCTTGCATCAGGCAAAAGCAATTAGGGACACAATTTGTTATGCTTTATGGTTCCTTATAAATCTGCAGCCTTCCGATAAATTTTGAGGTAATTCGAATTATGTTTTTTCAAGAATACCCGAAGTTTAATTACGGCAGTTAATCCCTTTTACCACGGGTTTTCCGAAGGCAGATCGACAAGAGCGGACTTACTGAATTTCTGCGTCATTTGCAGGCTGCTGTAATAGCGTCGGACTTTAGAAACACACACAATTTCACAACATGTCTTATTTAGAATGCATGCAGAGAGACTGAACTCTATCATAGTCCCATCGGGCGTACCACAAGGTAGCCACCACGGTCCATTAATATTCCCACTTACTACCAACGATTTTTATCATGTTATCGTGGACTCTCATATCTCTCAGTGTATGTCGATGGCGTGAAAAATCTGTTATTTTATCTCCTCCCCATCTCCATTAAAATTCAGTCTCTGTTTGGTATCAAAAATGCGATCTTCAACTTGGCGTCTGTAAATCCCAATCCATGCCACAATCGCATAGAAACGTCTTGCTCTCCAAAGAACTAATCAGTCGCAGCTTCGCGCGATTTAATCGTAGTTTCTGATCGTGATGGCTTTGTCTTTTATTTAATCGTAACTTCCGTTTCAAAGTTGTCGATGGTTTTGTCGAAAGCGGGTCAAAAGGATGTTCGTTCTCTGTGTCAATGCCTCAAATATGCCATACGAGGCTGGTCATCTCATCCATCAGACTTATCGTATAGACGCTGTTGAGCACCGGCTTCTATATTTCGTTCTCCGCGATCTCGCCTGATTTCGGAGAAGTATTATGATAGAGCTACGCCTTGCCTAAAACCTATTTTGTCATTGAAGGTCTCGGTGAGTTCGTTACCCACGTTAATGGAGCAGCAAGAATTCTCCATCGTCATTCTGCACAACTTGACGAGTAGTAGTAGACATGGCGGTGTATGCTCGTCTCGATAGGTGGTGTCTATCTATTGGCACTCTTTGGGTATTTTCCAGGATCATCCGCGTGTGAAAATCTGTTGGATCATCTACCCTGGACACATCAGGCGAGCACTCAAAGCAGCAGAAAGGATGTTGTGGACGGTGTTAAGGAAGCGGATAGGGGCAAAAGCTGTATCCTGCCTTGTGGAGCTGTATATTCTTTGCCGAGGATAAGCCAGTAAAGTGATATTCGTGTTACTGCCAATCAAAGTCCTGTTCTTCCTTCATGCCCATTCCAAGGCGGCTTAAATTACAACGGCGGACGAATTGAACGAATGAAGCTCTTCATATGTGACAAACCAAACTGCCAGATTCAAGTGATATCGCGCATAAGTCAGCCAGCCATTGCAGATAAACATACATATGTGCATTTCGTTCCATTTCAATCTGGCGATTGCGTTAAAATGTCTTATCATTGCCATAAAGCCAAATCAAAGGTAGGCCGGCCTTTCTTCAACGATGACTAGGCACCTCCGTTTGTCAATAGCTGATGATGATGTACCAGACTCAGGATGGCATATGACTCAAAAACACTCATAGGGTTGAATTTAATTGCTTGTGATAAGAAAATGCAACTGCGTGATGAAATACAAGATAAATCACGCTGAAGAGGGCATTCCCCGGATATTATTAACGAGCAGGAATACGGTTTGAAAGTAAATGTTTGCCTTGCGATTGACGTTTGTGACAAATGCTGGTGGACTATGGCGTAGGAGGCATTTCCAGTAGCTGCCCCACGTTTTCATATGTGGGGCCATCTTTTTGTGGTTTTTTTTTAAATCATAGGTTATTTTGACACTTACAGCTGTTTCCCACACGAAATCTTGATAGAAAGTCAGTATCATACCTCCGCAGAATGAAATGAGCCGCTTTACGCTTGAACAACGTTGGGAAATATTGAAAATGTATTTCTAAAGTGAGTGCTGTGTAGCCCAAACAGTGAGTTTTTTGAAGAGAAGAAGTTTTGGTCGAAATGTAGAACCCGCCGCGACGGCTGTACGCAAGTTTATGCAAAGCGTTCGTGAGACTGGTATGCTAGTGGACAACACTCTTGGTCCCCGTCGTCGTACGGTGCGCACAGATGAGAATGTGGCCGCTGGGACCTTCTTCGAAAATAAGGCTGGGTAGAACGACTCGGTCTACGGTGGGCGTTGCAGGGCCATATTAACCGACTGTTTTTTTACGGAAATTGAAGACATGGATTTGGACCACATCTGTTTCATGTAGGATGGTGCGGCATGCAACACAGCCCATGCCACAATCGATCTTTTGCAAACCAAATTCCGAAATCGTGTTATCAGCCGTCTTGGCGATGTCAATTCGCCGCCTCGGAGTTGCGATTTGATCCATTTTTTTCTTGTTTTAGTGGGAAACCATGAAGGACCGATGTTATGCCAACAATCTGAAAACGATTTAAGCACTTACGGCCAATATCATCCAAAGAATCCGTGAGCTAACTCCCGAAACCATCAACAAAGTCTTGGCAAATTGGGGTGACGGATTGCGTTACTGCGAACCCAGTCGAGGCAGTCACTTGAACGACGTTGTATTTTATAATTAATGAGAATATTTGCTTTTACTAATAAAACCACAATACATGGAAACAATTAGTGTTTGTTCATTTTATTGTATTTTTAAATAGAAACTTGTATTTGGCCCACCATCTACAAGCAGAGTGCCCATAACTTTTCATTATACTCCATGACTACGTTGAGAATCCTACTTAAGTCTGTAGATGTTGCGATAAAAAAAATGCATTGTGTGAGAGACACACCTTAAGGACATGCGTGCCAATTCTGCCTTTTGATGACGTTGATGATAGCGGGGGCCTAGGACTCTGCTTATAAGTAGACAAAGTGAACGTTTGAAGTGAACCTAAAAGACAAATTTGCTTTATAATTATGTACGTCATGATGTATGGACTGCCAAGCATTTGCAAATGGTCGTCCTGATTGCACTCGTACGTATGGATTTTTTAGAAGATGCTTAGCTGTTGCGTATACCCCAGAATGTTCTTGTTTGTTTCCACGTGATGAGAGAGAAGAGATCTTACCATAAGTAGGAAATTTATCAGTTCCACACCCATCAAGTCAAAATGAAATCGAAATGTTCGCCCGTCCCATCGGGAGATAGTGGACAGTTGAATAGAAAGTGACAGTGTCTAGGATTCAGTAGCAGCTTGCCGGTCCAAGGTACTGGATGCAATTTGTTGAGTGCCTGCCCTTGATTAGAGGGGTCACCGGTTCGAATCCTAGTGAATCCGTGAATCCGGTCGAATCCGGTTTCCAAATCTGGTCCAGTCACCATTTGTCGTTGGGACAATCTGACTGGAGTTGTCGATCAGTAGTCTGACAATAGGTACGACAAGTGTGCTGGCGATTTCGCTGACAGCCTACCTACCGAGGTTGCTGCTGGTAGTACAATGGACCAGTTTTAAGTCTGAGTGCAACTACACTTCAGACAAAAATAAAGAAGCCTCCCTGTGTCTGAGCAGATAGTGATGTGGCTTTTGAATATTAGACAATTTTACACAATTATTTCTAACCTATAATCAGTTGACGAGTTGTTTGTAATGATTCTGAGACTAGCGTCCATCTAGCGTCTGGTTGTTCAGTGTAACGGATGAAGCAGATCTTAGAGACCCACTCACACGGAAGAAGTACACTTGGATGCCAATCGCTGCGCTCGTCTGGGAGTGTTACACATTTGCAAAGTCTCTCCAACTTATTGCCTATCGAAGACTTTCGAAGGACATGGTCAGTAGGCAGTGGGCGCCAATTCGCTGTACAATAGGACCGTGAAAACTTTCCTATCGCGCTTTTGGCAAACCTTATTTGAGTTGTTGAGATTCTTGCAATTTACTCTTTAAGCAATATTTCTAGTAAATGTTGACCAGGACAACGTTTTGGTGGTCAGGTCATTCTGCTTCAAAAGGGTTACTGACATGGGTACACTCTGTGATAGGCTTTCATCTACTTGAGGCTCTGCCAGCACTTCTAACCTTCTTCTTTGTTGGCGCTACAGTCCGGGGTGGACCTGTCAGCCAGCACGATCTTTCGCCAGCTGCCTCCAGTTGTGCACACCAAGTTGGTTGAGGTCATTCTCCACTTGTGTGCGCCATCTCGTTCTAGGACGCCCTCTGTTGCGTTGTCCCAATGGTTAGGAATCGAAGACTCTTCGGGCCGGAACTGTAGTGTCAATCCGTTCTACGTGACCTAGCCATCTTAAGCGTTGGATCCAAACGCGCTTAACTAGGTGCATGCCGCTGTACAGCCCGTACAGTTCGTGGTTGAATCTCCTCCTCCAGACGCCATCAATACAAACAGAACGAAAGATCGCACGCAAAACTTTTCTCTCAAAACGACCAAGAGCTTCTTCATCCGCTTTCAATAGCGTCCATGTCTCTGCGCCATAGAGCATGAGACAGGGATGATCAGAGTGTTATATAAAGTCAACTTGGTGTTTCGAGAGATGGCTCTGTTACTCAACTGCCTCTGGTACTGGTGTTATTGTCCCTGTTTACTGCAGAGCCGAGGTAGACGAAGTCCTTGACTACCTCAAAGCACTTCTAACCGAACCCAACCTAATGTCACAGTGTGAGGCCTTAATTCTCTGGTTCCTTGCAAGGCATTTGTTGTCCATCCACTAGCGGGTGCTTTAATGTCAAACAAGTTAATTCACAATGCAGTCAGAAATAAATGCAAACACGTTGAAACTACATCTTCTTGCAGCTATTTTATTTGATTAATAATTGCATCTGTCAATGTGGTCAAATGGCGATCTGTGTAAGAAACCAGTTTGGGAATAAATCATTAGTCCATCCTTCCGGGAACATTCGCTGTGAATTGGTTTGCATAATTTCCTGGCGGATCATAGTTGGCGACGACATAAACGTTGTTCCCACTAAAAGAATACAAAAATATAAGTTGCTTCCAGTTGCCGATTGCTCATGCTCTGCTCTTACTTAATGGCAAAGCCAACCCCCATCTCCGAGGAAGCCTTCCAAACAACCTGAGTGAAGTGGCCAGTGTTCATGGCGAAAACAGGTCGACCATAGTTGTAATTCGTAACCTCGTTGTACCAGCACTGCACTGGTGATCTACCGTCCACACCAAGTCCACCTGACATGTACAGATTTTCACCATATCGATTGTTTGAACGATGCTGTAGTACATTTCGAGATGCAATGTGCTTCGGAAAGGGGGAAACAAAAAATCGTTTGTGAATGTGAAAGTGGAAGGAGTCAACCACAATGGATGTACGTGTACTTAAGCTTAAGTATGTCAAATCCGAGTCACATCGTCAAACTCAAGTAAGATTCCGATACCAACCGTTCACTTAAATTAACAAAAGTGAACGAAACTTAACGAAACAGCGCAGTGCATCACTTGTGTACGTGGTGACTTAAGTCTATATATGTCCTTTATGGTTCATATGGATATCATTGGTATGTTACTTACTTGGGCCCATTGGGTGGCGATATTGCACAGATTTCGGTTCAGTTGCAATGGCGGACAACCATGGCGTTCCCTTAGACGGTTGTGCTCATCAAGGCAATCCTGTTCCAACTGCTTCACACTTGTTGATGTAGACGATGGCGATGATCTCGAAGTATAAATAAGATGTGTATACAGTCAGTCAGGTGGCGTTAAGAGTGGGTGTACATAACCGCAAGTTTCATCCGAGAAAGACATTGGTGCGTTATGCTGCCGTTTTAGTCTTACGGAGGAAGTTCGTCAAGGAATGCAACAGAATGGACAAAGCCGATGTCTACCTGCCTAGGTTAGGTTAGAGGGACTGTTTATTGGTAACAGTCAGACTTAAGCCCGAGTAGGACCGTTGTGGACGCAGACCTGGTTATTCCTGTTCCGCAAACCAATTAGCGCTTTTCATAAAGCAGAGGAGTTGACTGATACTTATGCTGCTTAGTTCAGTCAGATTGTTGGCAGAAGTACCGCATTAAGAAGGGAATGTATAGGAAGGAATGTCGTAGAACAGTAGAGCGTCGATTCACCGAACTATCTGGGACCAAGGGTGGTTCGGGTAATCAAATTTGATCAAAAAATTCGGATAATCGAACACATAAGCGAATCGAATAAAAGTCAGGTGTGTAGTCGATCAGTGTCTAGATCCGACGCAAATTTCAAAATAAAGCCGTTTCTTCTTTTCATTTCAGACACTGTAGATTCGCCACTGAAGATCCACTTTCACCCTTACCCGGTCTCTTAATAATTTCTATCTTTGTTCCGATTGATAAAACGTTTCGGTTCCTCTTTCTTGTTGACGACATCTTAAAAACTGACTTTCTTAACTGAACCACAATTCACGAACGAAATTAACAATGTTCACGTGGATACTAGGCGCATTCGAGTATGCACGTCTGCATGTTTTAAAGAGTTAGTTCTTGATTTCTCGTTTGAAGGTTTAGTTAGGACTTTGCGGCTGATTGGAGTTCGGAAAGCTGACGTCCATTTGCGTCAAATGTTGCGTTCGGATAACTGACGTTTGGGTTAATTGACGTTCGTTCGACTTCAGCTAATTGAAGCAAAACTCACGTAATCACTAGTTGTTATTTAAGTTACTAGAAAGCCACCACAAAAAGATTCTAAGGCCGACGCGGACAAAGCGAAGTCGAGGGAATTTACATTGATTTCGAAGAAAAACTTTTACTCACATCATCTTTAACACTTAGCGGTAAGCAAACTTATCACAAATATCGATTCTTAATGTTACCCACTTAGATGTGCAAATGACCGAGCTGTCACCACTTTTATACCAGTATTTCATATCCCTTCACAACTGATAAGAATTCATTGCAACATTAATGCACTGCCGCTATAGATTAAGGGGGGAGGGCGGGATCTCGATCTGATTCACTTAAGCAAGCCTTTAGGGGTGCGCACTGTGGAACTCTCTTGACCCAGCACAACTATTTGAATGTAACGACTGACGGTAAGAATGTCGTTTTTTGTTATGCATTTGGTCACGTACTTTCGGTGACTGTTTCTTAACTGGTAGGTGAAGCTAGCTGCGGTCAGGTGATGCCTCAACCCAGTAAGCAATTGTTTTGTTTTGAAATTAGGTAGGGTCGGGTGATTTTCGACAGGGTGTGTTATTGTTAAGGAACATTAACAACGGAATGGTGGACCGTTTCATTGTCATGAACTTTAAACGGCCTAGGGCGTCGAAAAATAAGTCGTTTTCACTTTAAATGACTATAACCTTGGGAATGATGTTTATGTTCTTAGTTGATGTCATTTACCACCTCATTTTTTTGTTTGCCACTGCTCCACAATTGGGCAATACTTGCCACTTTGTACTCGTCACTGTACAAAGTATGAGAAGCTTATCTTGACGTATGTTTGACGCTTAAGATGTGAACGGAAACGTATGCTCCTTGCGTATCTACCACGCTTACTGACCATCTCATTCTCCTCATGGTAATTTGCTTCTGTTACTCTGGCGTTCGATTCTCCACAGTTCTGCGAAAGGTCTTCTGGCATTTTGCACCAAATGCACTAAACAGGGCTAGCGATGCTGTTGGTCCCCTCTCGAAAAGTGTGACAAATTCACAGCCTGTTGGTCTGCTGGCCCGTCCTCTGGCATAGGTGTTCAATTCTATTGGGCCCTAAAATCTGTAATGTGTTGCAGACGCACATATACACTCCATGTGCTACATCCTCACAGCAACACACCTTCGACATTAACTTAGAAAAGTCTTAAATTGTTGGTCAAGTTTCCCTAGGGCTCATTTAGCTTTGGCGATTCTTTTGTTAGCTCCTGGTTCTGTCGTCAGTTGAAAATGTACTGCGATTCGTCTACTCTTTCAGCAGGTTCTTCAGCAAATTTGTATCTGCACAGTTGAGGCCACTCCTAGTCAGCTGACTTACACCTTCTTTGGTTTTATTTTCAGACCGACGATATACTCAATCCCTCTTCACCTATGTCATCATTTCGTAGAGGAATGTATTCATGGAAGTTTAGTGCGTGTACCAGTGTCCCCATTCTCGGATTGATGCGAAGCAACAAAGCTATTCAGCTATTCTATTCAATGTCTGAAAATCTGAAAAGATTAAACACTTAAAGGGCACAAGGAATGCAAACACCTACGTCCACGGGTAGAAAACATAAACAAAACTAAGTGCATCACAGTACATAATGTAAGCATTGCTCCGAATGATGCCACAGCTGAGACTGGCGAGCCTTCAATCATAGAAGCGGTTAGTGAACTCTTAAATTATATGCGAAATTAGGCATACATATATCTTCAGAGTCAGAAAGAGCAAGGAGATATCCAACTTCGGGCAGAATTACCCCTTGTCCACGACCACGAAACATGAGACAGAGTATTGGAACTCCCTTGTATTTCACACAACCCTTTTACAAAATCCATGGATCCACCTTCCCCCGTTGAAGAAGGGTTTCAGCTGTTCACAAAAGCTCACATGTATTCACAAGCACATCGTATAAAAAGAGCTGTCAGATGAAATCAAGGGCTAGATGTTGGCTATCTCATTGTTCGCTTATTTCTGGTCAGAGTAGTCTATGTGATTCAGTTCAATCGTGAGAGTCCACCGTTTCCTGTTCCACCGTTTCCTGCAGACCATGCAACGTATGGAGTGGTTCTTAGACTTTTCGAGGTTAAATGTAAGATTTTGCGTGCGATCGTTGGTCTTGTTTAAGTTGAGCGTACGTGGAATCATTCAAATCAATGTTGACATAATTTATACCAACTGCAACATAGCTATAATGTCGGGCAGTCAAGCCACTATCATGGCACTAGACTTCTACATCAAATCGATTCCAAGCTTGTGTGGGAATGCCTACAGAAGCTCAAAGAATTGAGCAGGAAAAACTGCGTAAAACTATGCTGGATACGTGACCTGGCCACACGGATATAGAAGGCAATGAAATGAAAAACTCCCTAGCTAGGAAAGAAACATCGGAACCCTTCCCGAGCCCGCATCCATTCTTCGCCGTAGGAGACCATGTCCACGGAGAAGATTTCAGGGAACTAGAATGAAGCAACCGAACAGAAACTTGGAACAAATCTCATGTCATGAAGCAGGCCAAGATACTCTTGGGCCAGTATAACCGAAAAAGGTTTGAGACATGTATCAAAATCAGCAAGAGCAGCCTCCGTAACTTAAGAGGCTTCCTAACAGGGCACTGTAAAGTCGGGGAGCACCTTAGGAAAGTAGGGGTATTAGGAGAAGGTATCTGCATGTTCTGTGGAGAATCCAATGAAATTCCAGAACCTGTACTCGAGACACTACAAAAGACATAGATATCTGGGAAAGGACCTACTAAAGGGTTTTCCAATAGGGAGTAGACAACTTTGAATTTACTTTGTGAACGCACTCTTTCACTAATCCAACGCCAATTTACCACAAAATTCACGAATCGCCCGCTATATTGGGCTGAATTGACGAACGTAAAAGTATGTGTGGAATGCAAGGGAACTGCACTACTCTTACACTTTTCTCCTTTGTGGCATAGGGGTAAAAATGGCCGTAGTTGAATATCTCTTTACTCATTTATGTCTGCAGTAAACTCAACTTTTCATCATAGTAAAATACACGAACTAGCAACGTCTACAAATTATAAAAATTTACTACCGAAATTCGGAGTCGGTGATCGCAACTTTAAGAGCGTTAACTTCAATGTTCACTTTTACTCATTTTTGGCTCCAGGGGTTCGCCAATAAGCAAAATATGCGTTATTGGTCGGGTGAAAATCCACATTTGCTTCATGAATCACCAGATCATCCACAAAAAATAACTGTTTGGTGCGGTTTGCATGCCGGCGGCCATATTTTTTCGTCGACGATAACGATCGTCACGTTACTGTGAATGGTCAGCGTTATCGCTCCATAAACACCGATTATTGGCCGAATTGGAAGATATGGACTTGGACGACACGTGGTTTTAACAGCATGGTGCCACAAGCCACATAGCACACGTTACAATCGATTTATTGAAGAGTAATTATGGTGAGCGTGTTATCTCAAGAAATTGGCCAGTCGATTGTCCGCCTCGTTCGTGCGATTTAACTCCGCTTAACTGTTTTCTGTGGGGCTACGTTAAGTCATTGGTTGATGCCAACAAGCCGACGACGTTGGAAGAGCTCAGAACTAACATTGAACGCGAAATAGCGGCCGTTTCGACCGAAACGTGTCGTTGAAAATTGGGTCCAAGGCATCTACCGCTGCAAACGTGCCCGCGGTGGCCAAGTGAACGAAGTCGAGTTACATTCATAAATGTTTTGATTGTGCTATAAACCTATAATAAAGTTTTTGAAATATCTCAGAAAAAGTTGTCAAGTCCTTTTTGGAAAACCCTTTATAAGAGGAAGAAATTAAGTCACTAGAACCGTCTCTCATTCTCAGATTCCTAAAGGAAACTGGCTTAGAAAGAATACTCTAGAACAGATCTCTCCCACCTTTGCTCAACAGGAGTCCATAACCCTCAATACAACTCTGAAAAGAACTGTTACTCGGGGGGAACTCTTAGGAATGCAATAGTATCAAAAGGGGGCACTATAGATGTATAGGTTGCGGTGCAATATAGGTAGGTAGGCAGGGTGACTGCATGACTGAAATTGTAAGTCATGCTCACTCTTGCATGTGTTTCAGAGATGAGAAGAAGAAACCGAATCTATCCAAAAGTGGAGTGGCGATACCTAAATGAGGCAGCTCCTAGGAAAGCACTTCTTCGTCCAGCTGGAGGACTTAGCCGGTGTCGAACTGAAAAATCTCCTAAGATTCATACATATATGGATCTGGGTGGTTTTAGGACTCACGGTGGCCATTGCAAACAAGTACACAATGGACTTGGTTCACTCAGACCGTCCGGTCCATTGTGCTGTCACGTTCGGCTTTGCCCCCAAACCCCATTTACCATTTGACCTTGTAGTAATTCCTTCTTGGGATTTCTTGGGATTTTGATTTGTTGGCCATATGTGACTTCTTCTGACATCTTTTATAGCCATTTAGAGGCTTTAAGAAATTGTAGTATATTTTTTGGATCTATGTTACTCAGATCCTCAAGGTGGTTGAAGTAGTACTCGCCTAATAGTATTCTTGTTGTTTCCTCAAGTGCAGGACATGTTCCGAGGAAGTGTAATATTGTTTCCTCTTCTTCTTCATCCATGCAGCTTCTGCAGAAGTCGTTATAAGGTGCCGCAAGTCTTCTGGCAGGGTTGCCTATGAGACAGTGGCCAGTTGGCACCTCTAATACTCTACTGATAACCTTCCTGTCTAACTTTAGGAGGTAATCAGTAGCTCCTTGATTTAGCATAGGCCAGATCGCTTTCGGTGCACTATACCCTCAACAATAATAATAACAGACTTCTGCATGGGATCGTTCGTATCTGGAAAAGGAGGCGATGTAGCTTGATTTCAGCTCAAAGAGGGTTTCAGTTCGAGCCCGATTGGACGGCAACAGAGGACGCTCAAATTAAGGGAACACGCACAAGTGGAGAAGAACCTGAACCAACTTGGTGAGCGCAACTGGAGGCAGCTAGCTGGACAGGCTTGTTTGTTGATGCCCAGGTCCGATCGGGTCTGTAACGCCACACAAAGTACGCACCTCAAGTAGGTTCGACTGACTGCAGCAGAATTGCTTGATTTGGAGATGTCACAGAAACCTCAGCAATTAGAAGAGTTTGTTGTTAAATTGGTACTTCTCGTCTAACTGGAGGAGAAGTTTTTTAGTGTATTTAATGTCAATTTTTTAAAGAAAACTTGATAACAATACGAAATTGAACTTATAATAAATAACTATAAACTAAATCACAAACCATAATATTGTTTATGCATCCTTAAAGGTGTTTTTTTTATTTTTTTTTTTGTTTTTTTATTTGATTTTATATTGTTTTGTGAATTCATTTAATTGCACTATATTATTTCTGCTTATAAGCTCTAGCTAAATATATTCTCTTTTTTTCATTTTTCACTTTTCACTAACGAATGCATTCAAGGACACATCCGTCGTTATATCTTCTTTCTTTTTTCTCATTTTCTCATTTTTTTTTTTTTTGTATTTTTCCTTGGCGTCTCATTCAGTGTGTAGGCAAACCATTTTCGTATTGAATTGTACTTTTGCGTGTGTGTTTAAATTTTATGTATACATATATATTTTGCTCTCTTTTAAACATAAACAAATAACAATTGTCTTCATTAGATTCTGCTTTGAGTCCTTGCACAACAAATCCTATCCGTATTTAGCAAATTCGTCTACGATCCGAAAAAACCTTTCTCCATTGTTCACATTTTCTTGCTCTTAACCTAAGGCTAACAGAGATAAAGAGAAAAAACTTTGTATTTCTTCATGAGGATACATATATGTATGTAGTAGTAGTAGTAAAACATTGAATTATTATTAATTTTTTAATTTTCTTAGTTGAGGTCACTTTAATTCTTTTGTTTTCTGTTTTGAAACTTAGCTATATCTTTTTTGTTTTTTTTTATAAATATACATACATACATATATAGTAGTTTTACTTTTAATGATAATAATAAAGTGCATTTTATTTTCTGTTTTGTTTTGTTTTGTTTTAGTAAAGAGCAGTATGTAGATATTTATAAAAGGAAAACGAATATTCTAAGTGACTAACAGAGACCCTCGTCTTCGTCGTCTTCAGCATCTGCAGCGGATGGAGCTTCAGCGGCCGATGGAGATGACTGAAAATATTAAAAAAAAAACAGTTGAGTTAATATATAATATATATACACAGGCCGACATACATAATTCATCGTACGACGTTCAAAAATACTCGTTTTCAGTACCAACCGTGTTTGGTAAAATAATGGATTACATTTCAGAATTGTAATAAAAAACAAAGATTATTTACGTATAACAGAAAATCCAGTTTTCAATTGTTGGCCTTTATTTAAAAAAATTACAACAAATTCCTAATTCATTTACGCGACAAAACTCATCGTACTCCTGCTAAAGAAATGGGTTTTTACACCGCAGTAGGTTCCTAGCAACTTGTTGGACCTCCACGGGATTTGAGGACAGCTTGTAATCTACGCGGCATTGAACAAACCAGCTTCTGGGTTAAATCTTCGGGTACCCAATCCCATTCTATTAGCAGAGCTTCCTTGAGTGTAGCCCTTGAAGTTATTGTGTCCCTGTGCAGCTGTTTCTCTAGAAAGTCCCGCAAATGCTCAATGGGGTTTAAATCTGGACTCTGTGAAGGAGAATACAACTGTCTCGGGGCATAGTACAATAACCACTCCTTGACTTTTCTAGCTGTGTGCTTAGGGGTCTGCTGAAATATCCAGCCAGGATTTAAACCAAATTTCTCGACCGATGACTCTAAATTCTCCCTCAATATATCCAGATACATGTGCTGGTCCATATTTCCTTCTATGAATACCAGCTTTCCCACACCGGACCAAGCCATGGATCCCCACACCTTACAACTGCCTCCACAAGGTTTAATTGTTTTTCGGAGGTTTTTTTGTTTCCAATGCTGTGCCACTCTTTCGCCATACTTTCGATGGACCATCGTGGCCGAAAATGTTGTAAAGGGTGATTTTTTAGCTATTATCTTTTTGGCAACTCTGGCTTAAACAGCTGACGCACGTTTCGTTTGTTTGTTTCACTGTCAAACATCTTCAGTTTTGTCCATAATTTAAAGATGAATCGTCTTACAAACGAACAACGCTTGCAAATTATTGAATTTTATTATCAAAATGCGTGCTCTGTTAAGAAAGTCCATCGCGCGCTTCTTCCATTTTATAGTCACCTCATTTTTGGCTCAATCAATTTAGAGATACAATTCCATATCGAAAGTATTTATTCCACAAACACCACAAGCCACAGAAAACAGTAAAAATGACGACAATGCCTGTAGTTTGGTGCACTGATCCAAATTCAGTGAACAACAAGCCAACAGCATTCGCTCTGCACGGCATTCAGCTGCAGGGCAACGTGACCGAAAAGCAGGTTCATGCGTTGCGCGAGCTAGTGAATGCCGCCGCCGAGGGACGCCTTATTCTGCCGTCCGATGGAACATTTGTCCTGCCGGACAGTGGCATTAGCATTGAGAGTTCCATCGTGAAGACAGCCACGAATAGCTGTGATTTGAAGACAGAGGCCGATGGGAGCAACAAAGAGAACATCGAATCTGTTGAACAGTTGCAAAAGCCCGCATCGCCACAGCGACCGCATAAGAACACCTACATACTGATGCCGGTGACGGCGAGCAACAGCAATGTTGAGCAACAGGCACCCACAAAAGCGATGAAGCCGCCGGAGGGGTATTTGGAGCCGAAGTACTCTTCGGCGGATTGTGAGACGAGCGGAGCAATGATTGGCACCGGCACAGAGGACATCCTATACGAGTTCCTTTGCTGTGCCAAGTGCATGAACGACACGTACTCCAAGTGTCCAGCATCGTCCAGTGGGACGGGGAACAAGCTGAACACTGTGCTACTGCAGAGGTACTTGAAGACCTGCAGCCGCTCCTGCAATAGAGGCGACCAGGAGCGTGATCCAATCTACACAATAGCTAACAAGTACAGCAAGCAGCGTCAGAGGCGCCACTTCAATATCGCCATAGCACGTAATAAGCAGAAGTCGGGAAAAAATTTTCACTTCAAATTTCCAATTCAGAGCGGCAAGGTCTTTCACAATCAACAGCTGCAGCAGCAGCAGAGCGTGGACAGTGGGAGTACAAGCAGCACGCCGACCATGGAGTTCCCCATTTATGCAACAGTCAACAAGCAGGCCAAGAGGACGGAGCCGCTCAACCTGCAGACGATTGCTGAAATGCCATGTCAAAGCTGTGTCCAGTGTAACGATATCGATAAGATCTTCAGCATGAACGGCGATGCCGCGGCGGCTGCAGAATTGTCGATTCTGGAGTGAATATCAGCCAGAAGCATTGCAAGAGCTACCAATGCATCCAGAAAAAGTCACAGTTTGGTGCGGTTTATGGGCTGGTGGCATCATTGGACCGTACTTCTTCAAAGATGATGCGAATCGTAACGTAACTGTGAATGGTGAGCGCTACCGTGAGATGATATCCAACTTTTTTTTGCTTTGACAAGCCCGCTTCAATTGAAGCATTGGAAGACAACATTGAAGCATTTATTCGTGAGATACCGGCCGAAATGTTGGAAAGAGTATGCCAAAATTGGACTAAGCGGATGGACCATTGTAGGCGCAGTCAAGGTCAACATTTGCATGAAATAATCTTCAAACATTACATTATATTACATCGATTCA
This sequence comes from Eristalis pertinax, assembly GCA_907269125.1. NCBI lineage: Eukaryota > Metazoa > Arthropoda > Insecta > Diptera > Syrphidae > Eristalis > Eristalis pertinax. The sequence continues at coordinate 59,766,372 of OU026148.1, read as the reverse complement.
AATAAATATTTCATGCATTTTTCTGAATTTTATGTGTTTTTTTTTTTTTGAAAAACTTTCCTATAGCTTTTAGAAAATCACCCTTTACTTCTATTTCACCATAGAGATGAAATTTGTGCAGATTAGTGTCCCAGCAGCTGGAGATGAGATGATAGGGTACATGCACCAACTCATCTGTAAGATATGGGCGGAGGAAAGCATGCCCGATGTGTGGCACCTCAGTATCGTTTGCCCGATTCACAAAAAAGGAAACCCCTTCAACTGCGCCAACTACCGAGGGATAAGTCTCCTATACATCGCTTACAAGATCGTCTCTGCCGTTTTGTGCGAGCGCCTGAAACCATTCGTGAGGTTTCAGGCCGGGGAAGTCCACCATCGACCAAATTTTCACACTACGGCTGATCCTGGAAAAAACCCAAGAGATGCAAATCGACACTTACCACCTATTCGTCGATTTCAAGGCCGCATATGGCAGCGTGCATAGAGACAAGCTATACGACGCCAAGTCTAGTTTTGACATTCCTGCCAAACTCGTCAGGTTGTGCAGGATGACGATGGAGAACTCTCGCTGCTCCATCAAGGTGGGTAACGAACTGACCGAGACCTTCAATGTCAAAAAAGCTTTTAGACAAGGCGACGCGCTGTCATGTGACTTTAACATCATCGTGCGAAACTCGTGCGAAACTCAAACGCCAACACTAGAGGCACGATCTTCCAGAAGTCCGTACAATTGCTAGCATACGCGGACGACATTGACGTGATTGGTCGAACACAGCGAGCCGTCAATGAAGTGTCTGTTGGTATTGAAAAGGAGGCTGCAAAACTGGGTTTAACAGTGAATAAGGACAAATCGAGGTACATGCTGTCATCGAGAAAGGACACACAACATCGACGTCTCGGCCAGAACGTCACCGTAGGCAGCTTTAACTTCGAGATAGTTAAGGACTTCGTCTACCTCGGCTCCCAGGTAAACAGTACAAACAACATCAGTACCGAGATTAAACGCAGAATAAGTCTTGCCAACCGCTGTTTCGTTTGGCTCAAGAGGCAATTGAGTAGTAGAGCTGTCTCTCGAAGGACCAAGCTAACAGTATATAAGACCCTTATCATCCCTGTCCTGGCGCAGAAGCCTGGACAGTCTCAAGAGCAGATGAAGAAGTCCTTGGTCTTTTCGAGAGAAAAGTTCTGCGTTCCATCTTTGGTCCTGTTTGTGTTGATGGTTTCTGGAGAAGAAGATACAACCATGAACTGTAGGCGCTGTACAGCGACATGAGCCTAGTCAGACGTCTACGAATTCAGCGCCTAAGATGGCTAGGCCTGGACAACACTGCTCCTGCCCGAAGAGTCTTCGACTCCGAACCAGTGGGACAACGCAATAGAGGATGCCCACGAAACCGATGGCACCAACAAGTGGGGAAGGACCGCAACCAAATTGGTGAGCGTAATTGGAGACAGACCGTGCCAGCTGGAGAAGCTTGTTGACTGAGGCCCAGGTCCACCCCGGACTATAGTGCCACTGGAAGAAGAAGAAGCTTTTTAGTTGATTTTGAAAATGGGTAATTTTCTCCGATGAATTGAAAGGAAATAGCCTTCGATCTGATGGGCATTTTGTTTGGCGTAGTGACCGAGTAGCACTTGACGATTTTCAAACTCGGTGGAGGTGACGTTGTGGTATGGGGATCGAGGGCAGCTTCAGGCGTGGAAAACGTAATGTTCACCATGAACAGATGTCTCTGTTGCAGGTTCGGAGTCGAAGACATGCGACTAATGTATTCAAAAAAACGAACGTTTTCTTTCAGACGACCTTGTTGTGACTTGTTGGTGGGTTGTGGGGTATTGGGAGGCAAAAAGATGCCAACAACACGCGGTGTTCCCAAGCGGTCCCCCATCCAAGTACTAACCACGCCCGATGCTGCTTAATTTCGGTGATCGGACGAGAACCGATGCTTTTTTTTTTTTTTTTTTTTGATTGTAGTTTTGTTTTATTTATATTTAATTTTCTTACTTTCTAGACAAAAATACTTAAAACTAGCTTAACTATCTTAACAATAACTTATTGTAATTAATCCTAACCTACTGACCGCCTTCGGGTACTCTAAGCTAATCTAATCTAAAAAATATTTTTGTGCCTTACGGCTTACACTTCGTTTTTTTTTTAGTCTTTTCAGACAATGTTTATTTTAAATTTTGAAGTACCAAGAAAACTATGAAAAACTTGGTTTAACCTAACTAAAAAATTATATTATAACTAACTTAACCTACACTAAAACTAACTTAACCTAACATGAACCTTAAACTAACTTAATTATGTCCGTAACAGACAGACGCGTGCATCAGGGCGTATATGTCATGTATATGCATAACATATATAGTCTATACGCCGTGATGCACCCCGTTTTTTTTTTTTTTTTTTTTTTTTTTTTCTTAAACTAACCTTAAAACTAAGTAAGTTGGCCACCAAGGTCCACTATCTCATCGTTAGCTAGCGGCAGCTGAGACCTGTTCTGGTGCAACCACCAGTAAAAGTGCCGTTCCTTGGCACACTCTCTCCTGTCGCGAACAGAGATCGCTCCACTGAACCGGAGGAGATCCTCGTGGCTGCGAGCTACATCCCGTTCGTATAGCAGTCGCCTGTCCACTGTTCGGCGTACGACATGGAAGATAATAGGACATCCTTCCTCATCCTGTATCAGGCCAATGGTGTCGAGATAGAGGAATGCTTCAGGAGGAATAAAGCCGTTGAGGCGCACTCTTTCATGATACAATGTATTGGGGTAGTAAGCCCCAAAGATCAGACTGTTAGAAGAAGTCATAGCTCGTGCAACGTGTCTTCTGATCAGCTTAATAATAAAATTATCTATCCTGTTCAAGTTTGCCTCGTTGTACAGGACCTCGTTAGGATAGTACTTCTTGTACTCAGACTCGGGTGTGCGATACAAACGGAGACAGCTCCGGAGACACTGTCTCTCGAACAACCTCATCTTTTCCATCTGGGAAGGACTCACGCTGAACCACAGGGGACAACCGTACGCCATAATTGGCCGTACTAGGGCCATGTAGCAGATTACCTTCACCCTGGTATCAAGTTGGCTGCTGAAAAACAACCTCCTTGCCGCAGCAAAGGCTTTTCTGGCTTTCGTCAGAGCAACATCTATATGTTTGTCAAAATACAGATATTGATCCAGCCAAATGCCAAGATATCTAACTACACTTTTCACAGCTAACGGCCGCCCCTGCGGGTCAACTATGCCGAACTTTCGCCAGTTTGCGCGCGCATCCCGCGATGCCATGTACAACGGAGTCCTGAAAAAGATAGTTTCACACTTCAGGTAGTTGATAATCAACTTCCAGTCGTCGCAAAATAGCAGAATTTTATCAAAGTCACGTTGCAACAAGATATTAATTACTTCGACTTTCGGACCTGTTCTGTACGCTACCATATCGTCGGCGTACGCTATTATGTGCGGCATAGAAGCTAAGAGATCGGCAGTGAATATCGAAAACAAGATTGGCGAACCAACGGCTCCCTGTTGCAGACCATTTTTGATGTCAAAGACCGTGGTAGACGTTACGTCGCCACTTTTCACAACGAACTTCCTACCTATTATCATGTCATAGATCATGTACAGCAATGGTTTACTTATGCCGCGTCTGACCAGCTTGAGGAAGAGGCCCTCCAACCAAACGGTGTCGAACGCCTTCTCCAAGTCAATCAGACAAGCACCAGTACACTGATTCTTATTTTTGTTCCACTGAATGTCGGAAACAAGCTTCGATGCGGCATGTATGGTATCATGTCCCGCCCTGAATCCGAACTGGTTGTCCGGTATGATTTCCTTATCCTCAGCCCACTGCTTCAGAACTCGAATGACTATCTTTTCAAAAACCTTGCTTATGCAAGGCAGAAGACTGATCGACCGGAGATTTGTCGGGATTGACTTGTCCTTGTCCCGTTTGGGGATCGGTTGCACGACAGCTGTTTTCCAGTGCGCCGGGTAATGTGCACTACTCAGAGCGTTGTTAAACAAGGTCGTGTAAATTTGCACAGCTTCGGGGGGAAGATGGCTGAGCACAATATTCGGTATACCATCGATTCCGACTGACTTTTTCTTCTTTAGTGAGCTAAGGATACCCTGGAGATCTTCTTGCGAAATCAAGATGTGATTTACATCGTAGGCGACGGCATTATTTGCCATGTTAACGTCATTGAACCTGGTGAAACCTGGATTCTCAGATCGCCATTGACTTATCTCGTTGCGCAGATAGAAGTGGTTTAGCAAGGCTCTGTTCTCCAGATCGTGATTCGGCCTACGAACCTCGTTGACCGTATACACTCGCTGGAATACAGCTCCAATAGCTTTCACCTTCTCCTGAGGATCCTCAACCACGAAGAAGTCATTGTCTAGCACAGCCCCGTCTGGATCGATGCCAACTGAAGTCAGTAATCGTTCGTTATCTGTCGTCCTGGGAAGTCTAACGGCCTGAATGTCGTTTTGATCTTTCCTCCGAAATATTTTATTTACTTGCGGGAACATACCCGGGTTGTTGGATTGTACAGCCCGGATTTTATTGCCCCAGTGCAAGCTTATAGCCAAGCTATAATTAATACGTATTAATTGTTGGAGGTTTTTGATCTCCGACTTTAGTGACCTGACTTCCGCGTTTTGTGGATCTGTAAACCGTCTGTGCAAGAGTTTGAGTCTTGACAGCAGCCTACTTTTGTGTACGTGAAGTGCATCGATGGTAGCATTTCGGTAGACGTCGCCGTTATCGAGCTGTACTACCTTCGGAATTGTCTTGTCCATTGTTCGTTTAATTACGTCGTCCATTTGTATGAGGTACCTGTCAACCTCGTCGTTCGTCAGGTTTCTGTTAGTCGAAGGATTGATCTCACTCGAACGTAGTTCTGTGGATAAAGTCCTGGAGAAGCGTGGCCAGCGGACCTTATTGTAATTATAAGGGAGCCTCTGGATATACTCTTCCAATTCTTCCACCTCGTTCGGGAGCTGAATAGCCGCGAAGAGTCCGCGGTGATCACTTTCGTACTCAACCGCAGTTAAACAATTCCGCGTGCGTCTTTCCACGTCTAGTATCGTCAGTCGTCTGTCGATCAGTAACAGATCCAGATAGGACCCGCACCTGGGATACGATGGCATATCGGTTGCAAGCAAATCAAGCTTGAACTCAATATTGTGCTCTACCAACCAGTTATACAGTGAGGTCCCTCTGGTGTTATGCACTGTATTGCCCCATTCTATATGCCTGGAGTTAAAATCTCCGGCCATGATGTAGTAGTTCTCCTCCGAGCTCAGTCGAAGGCTAGTGAATAGATTATCGAGCTCTGAAATGAAGTTTCGATTGAGGAGTTCATTGTCAGGTGCGTAGATAGCGATCAAATACAACCGTTTACCACCCTGGAGAGGGATGCGTGTGATACATGTTTCTAAAGCTTGAAATCTTCGCATTTCACCACTGTACACGATCTTATGACTGAGGCCTTTTTTGATAAAGAGAGCGACCCCACCACCTTGGAAGGAATGGGGCCGGTCTCTTCGAATTACGTGGTAATTCTTGTACCTGAGTTTGTGAGTCTGGTTTAGCTTAGTTTCGCTAACCATAAGCACGTCAGGCTTGTACGTTTGCAACAAGTTCTCGAGCGTTAGCTGTCGTTCGGGTTTAATCAGCGAATTAACATTCACCGCCAGGATCTCAAGTCTACGCGCTGCGGGCGTAGCCATCATGGTGATGTCTCGTTAGTCTCGTCAACCAACGCCGAGTAGAGGATGTCTATTCGCGCTGTTTGCTCAAGGAACTGTTTCTGGAGCTGAGCGATCTGCCTCTGGATAGAGAGCAGGACCGACTTCAAATCCATGTCAGCTTCAGGTTGTCTGGCCACTGGGACCGGGGCTACCTTCGGCACTGTCTGTTGTACCGGTCGCCTACCAGATGCCATTTGGGCATAGGAGACGGCCGGAGTAACAGTGGTAGCTTGAAAACGAGGCACTGGCCTCGCTTCTACCATTTTTATCTTCCTCTTGGCTTCAATGCTTCTTCTGATCTGTTGAACCTTTGGACATCCCCGATAATTAGCAGGGTGCCCGCTGGTTTTGCAGAGCACGCATGTCAGCTTGCTCCTGTCAACAACCTTATCCGTCCCTAAAGGACATTCCCCTTGTTTGTGGGTTCCTGCGCATTTCACGCAGCGAGACTCCATGCTGCAGTTCGCCGCGGCATGCCCAAACCTCTGACATCGAGCACATTGGAGCATGTGCTTCGTCTTCACCAATGTATCCCACTTCACAGAAATGGAGCCTAAGCGGATAATTTTCTTTATGCTCTCTATTTTGCTGTCTGGGGTGACCTGAACCAGGAAGAAGGGGAGTCTCCTATTCTCCCTCTTCGTTACCACAGTATTGAAAGGCTTGACGCCGACGAACTTGACATCATCGCTCTCCACACGGCGCAGCTCTGCGAGGATATCCTCGGGATCGGTATCGGGATCCACGCGCTTAAGGAGCATGGTCTTAACCTTTTCTGCTTTTGGGGTATACGAAAAAAATTCGGCCCCAGCCTTCGCTAGCTCTTCTTTTATAAGAAGAAAATCTGCCATTGATGAGCAGTGGACAGAAAGCCTTAAGGGTCCTTTATATGTTATATAAAATGAGTTTTTGGTGGCCAACTTACACAGAGTGTCGACCTCCTTTGTTTCCAGCCCGAAAACGTTAATTGGCGGGCATTTCACTTTCTTGGCTGCTTCTGGTTGCGGCTTCTGCTTCTGCTGTTGTTGCTGTTGATCTGGCTGTTTCTGCTGCTGCTGTTGTTGTTGCTGCTGCTGGTTAGGTTGTTGTTGCTGCCGCTGTTTCTTCTCAGCTGTTGAGCGCTGTCCTTTTGGCAGTTGTTTAGATGGTTGTTGCAGTTGCTGCTGCTTCTGCTGCTGTTCTTGTTTCTGCATCTGTTGTGCATTTTCCTTAGCCGTTTTCCTGGCCTTCAGCTTATCTTGGAGCATCTGGATATGGGCGTCCAGCTCCTTCCTCTCGCGCTGGCTCTTCACCAGTTCCTCCTTTTCATCTTCCTCTTCGTCATCCGAAATGGATGATGTCAGATCGCGATATGAGTTCCCACTGACGCCGTAGGAGAATATTCTCTCGCAATCCGCCGACTCTTGTTGTACGCCATCGAGTGCGTGAAGTTGATGTTGTTGCTCAGCGTATACAACATTCGCTACGTCTGTAGCAGTTTCCGACGCTGTTTCTCCTGATTTTTTTGTTATTGCTGCTGATGTAGGTTCATCAGCAACTTCAATATCTTGTGAAGCGGTGGTGTAACGGCGCTTCACGAGGTTAGGCTTCGGTTGAAGCTTCTTCCTCTTCTTCTTCTTCCCCTCTTCAACTGTTGAATGGTGGCCTAGTATCCCAGCCATCGTTACAACATCACCCATTTTTTCGAGCGCGGGTCGCTCCGTTGTATCCATATTCACTACTCTGTCTTGATTTTTATTTATTTTTATTTTAGTGAAAAAATTTCTTGTTTTTCCCTTTGTATAACGGGAATGAAAACGGGAACCGCGATTCCACTGACAAATTCGCGCACCAACTTGCAATTTTCGTTTTTCTTTTACGCTCTTTCGCTTTTCGCACTTGCTACGCACACAAGCCGAAACACGTCTTTACTCCACGAGGGTATGTGAACGACTCGACGAGAACCGATGCGTTCAGCGTAGTATGGTCGTTGACAAAATTTTTATGTACAGATTACGTTCTAGCGATACATATACAGTGGCTCAGAGTGAAAACTCTAGATGGAACCAAGAATTCGCACAAGCAATAATTATTGACTGCAAATGTGACCGCAATAGAGGACGCCCACGAAACCGATGGCGCCAACAAGTGGAGAAGGACCTCAACCAAATTGGTGTGCGAAATTGGAGACAGCTGGCTAAAGACCGTGCCAGCTGGGGAAGCTTGTTGACTGAGGCCCGGGTCCACCCCGGACTGTAGTGCCACTAGAAGAAGAAGATTAGTGTCCCGACTGACAGTTCTTTACCACAGCACATATTCGACCTGGCAGACTCTATAAGTTGCTGACACTTAATCAAAGGAATGGCCTTTCAATGTTTCTCAATTTCGGTCCAAAGGTGAGTTTTATTATGGAACGTCTGTGTAGTCAAAGATTTTTTTCACTTCCGCCCATAAATTCTCGATGCGATTGAGACCTGGGGACTGAGATGGCGGTAATACCGACACTTGATGGTCCCTTAACCAAGCACTCACTAAATTCGATGGGTGCTTGGGATCGTTGTTGGATCCTCAGCGTATGGTAGCATCACATCATTTAAGATATCCGCTTAAGTCATGATGTCTTTTATTTGAAATATGGGTCCAACACCGAACCAAGAAAAACACCATGACGCTTCCACCTCCATGCTGTACGGCTTTTTTTTTTTTTGTTTTTGAATAGGAAGTGGAACTCTTTTTCCTGAAAGAGCCGAACGTTTCTACAATTGTTAGAACCAAACAAATTTATTTTGATTTCATCACTCCAGAGAATGTTACGGAACATCTCTTTGGAATGGTTTCTGAAACTTAAAGCGAACTTTTTTCCTGCTTTTACATTCCTTTGAGCATTGCATCTCATCTCATTCTCGGAGATTCTGGCCAGAAACAGTCCTGAGTATGTGACATGAGGCATATCCATGAGGCTGCTTCAAAGGAACTACGATTCGCAAGGTCCAAAGACCACTTCTTTTTAAAAGAAAGAAGGCCTTGAGCGTGCGCTCCATGATGTGCATATCAAGGGAGGGGGAGATTCAAAAGTGCATCAAGAGCAGAGCCAGGCGTGCTAGGAAAGGCCCGTATGCAGCCGAGACGGCCGTCTACAGCAGTTACGGACATATGTACGCAAAAGATTATTCCACCAAACGACCGAGGCATAGGAGAGAAGATGGTCACACCCTTTAGTACTAGTTGAGTCAGACCAGTCAAATTTCTCGTCCTCGTGAAGAGAACAACCTCTGTTTTAAGAGGGTTAACTGAAAGCCCATTTCTAGTACACCAGTCGTCGACGGCGTCCAGAGCCGCCTGTGCTTTTGAAAAAATAGCCGCTAGGCACGATCCGACAGACAATACATCTACATCATCCGCATAGACCGGGGCGTAGACATTAGAGTCAACCAGCATGCACCATAGCAGAGGAGACAAGACGCCACCCTGAGGGCAGCCTCTACTTACCCCTGGCATTAAATACTGGCCACAGTTCGTTCTATTCGTTAGCATTGCTTTGATTCACAGCACTAATGATTCCTCTACAGTCTACACCATGTTCTCTGGCCGAGTTACACGTGCCATCAAAAGCACGTTCTATATCGATGAAGATGCCCAACGCGTATTCTTGTCCATCGAGTGCGCATTCAACTCTGCACTGATAAGCATGTTGCATCTGGAAAGCAGTTTTGCTCACATAAAGCTCTTCAGCAGGAAGGAAGTACGTAGCTTAAGCAGACTAGGGAGAGCATTCTTTTTTGAGTGGTCCTGCAGTCATTGGGCTACTTTTCTTCTTAGAGTGACTTATGCGTGCTTCTCTCGGTCTCACGGAAGTGAAGCTGTTTTATTGACTACGGCGGCTCGGAAATGCTGATCCTTAGCATTGTCAGTGAATCGAGAGTAATGGCGAGGAGAAAATGAAAATGTTTATGCCCGACATATCCAGACTCCAGCCTCCAATTTCATCATGAAATGCCTGGTACAAGATGACGTTAATAGGTTTCGACTTTTATGTACATCGACTAACAATTTGTGGAGTATTTTGTTTGCGTTCACGACTTTTGCATCATCAACATTACCAGACAATGCCAGGAACGAAGTGGCTGATGGAGCTTTCAAAGAAACGGTGTTCCCAGATATTTAAGAAAGGAGACACACACAGGGGTGACTATACGAGGGGCGTTCAATATATTCTCGGTATCGGGGTGAAGCTGTGGTTGTATATATAAATTGACTTATTTATCAAGTAATACTATTATTTTAGTGCATTCATGTAAAATTTCATATAAATGTGAATATTAACTCGCGTTTTATCTCTAGTTAAACAGAATCATAATGGCAACTGAGACGATGATGGTAAAAATTGAGCATCGCGCTGTAATTAAATTTCTCACTAAGCTAGGAAAAAGTCAAAAAACTATTCATGAAGAGATGGTGGCTGTTTACCAGGGTTCCGCACCTTCATTATCAACTGTGCAAAAGTGGTCAAGTGAGTTCAAGAGAGGCAGAGAGAGCATTGAAGACGACCCCCGCTCCGGCGCCCCGGCTACTGCTTGTACGGGAGAAAGCATCAAAGAAGTCGAAAAACTTGTTCTAGAGGATGCCCTAATAAAGGTGAAAATGATGGGAGAGATCACCAAGCTTTCAATTGGTACCATTCACACCATTCTTCATGATCATCTTAACCTTTCAAAGGTCAGTGCAAGGTGGGTGCCACGAAAGCTCACAGCGCCTCAGAAAAAAGTGAGAAGCGCATGCTGTAGAGAGCTTTTGGAGATGTGCAGTGAGAACGCGGACGGTGTTATGGATCGAATTGTTACTGATGACGAAACATGGGTCCACCACTATGACCCTGAAAGCAAACAAGAGTCCATGCAGTGGCATAAAAAGGCACCGAAGAAGTTCAAAGTCACTTCGTCTGCCGGGAAGCTCATTGCCACAGTTTTTTGGGACTCAAAGGGAATCTTGCTCATTGAGTACAAATAAAAAAAGATGAAACCATCAACGCCACATCCTACGCTTCCACTTTGCATAATTTGCGGGAGGAAATTAAAAAGAAAAGACGGGGTAAACTCGCAGTGGGTGTGTTGCTTCTTCATGACAACGCTCCTGTTCACACGGCGCGAGTTTCCAAGGCTGCTGTGTGCTTTGTGGTTTCGAAGAAATCCAACACCCACCCTATAGTCCAGAGTGATTATTTCCTGTTTCCGGATTTGAAAAAATGTCTTCGTGGAAAAAGATTTTCGGATGATGAAGAACTCAAGTCGGCAATAAATGGGTATTTTGCAGAGAAAGAGGAAATTTATTTTTTTGAGGGTTTAAAAAAGCTTATCTCAAGATGTAACAAATGCATTGATGTTAGGGGAGATTATATTGAAAAATAAAAACAATTTAAATTGAATTCGCATTTTTCTTCATATCGATACCGAGAATATATTGAACGCCCCTCGTACGATCCGGCCAGAAAATCCTTCAGCTACTTACGTAAGCAACTATTAACGAACAACTTTTTCGTGATAATGGTGGTCACTCTTCGCGTACCACAACCATATAGCAGCATGGACTCAACATTGGAACGAGACAGTCGTAGCTTGGTGTTTCAGCTTATTGCATTACTTTGACAATTCATGGATAGCATCCCAAACGCAGACTATGCTTTGCCTTTTCGGCTCGGTTCCGCCGTCGGTTGAGACAATACTGCCCAGGCTTTTGGAAACTCTCTACTTTCTCAACCGTTTGCCCCCCAATGCATACATATTTGAGTTGATGAGCTCGATCGCAGGCTGATCATTTTTGCTTTTGTCGAATAAATTTCCAATCCATTTAAGGAACTTGATTTTATGAGGAAGATACACATTTGGAGGGTAGGCAGCTAAGGAAGCTAAACAGGCAACTAGAGACATCTGTTAGATCAAAAAGACGTGACTACCGCACGGAGCTATTGTCACCGAATATAAGGGGCTGGACAAATTGCTGAGGCAAGAAAATGTATGTATCTTAAAAGTAATGATGCTTCTAAGACACAGACTACAACACACTGTCGCAAAGCATCTAATCGACCAGTCAGCATATGGTCCAGACGTCAGACTGAGTCTACACCATGATTTATTGCAATGGAAGAGTCTCCGTGTGATGCTCAGAATCAATGCGCAATAAAGCGAAGCCAGAAGAAAAAGGCTGTGCAAAACCAAGGGCACATGTCGAAACAGCGCGCTGTCAGGAGACTCTTAACATTTGATTCCTGACAGCAGCGCCGCTGAATGCTGGAATACGATGGAAAGAAGACGAACAACAAACTTTGCCTTGGATCAAGAATTTTCAGGAATTCACAGAAATAAACGAGTTCTATCGAACGGCAACCGGTGCCCTAAGAACAACACCAGAAGACGCACTCATCATTTTGTCCAGAATGAAAGCCTTCAACATAGGATGCAAGGCATTAGCAGATGACTGGCATCCACTACATCCACTGATGCTATGCACCCAAACGATCAGCAGAAGGAAGAATAAATTACCGTCAGCAATTAAACTCGTAGCATGAATTGTGACTTCATGCTATCAGGGCGAATTAAAGGAACACCCGTTACGACCAGATAGCAAACCACCATGGAAAAAGCACTTACTGCCTATAGACACCAGTATTGCCAACTACAATACGAACACCACTCCTAACAGGGTGGGCCACTGCCACGTCCAGCAGGAAGCTACATCGCCGAACTGGAGCAGAAACTCAAAAGGCTATAAGCATAGCTCTAAAAACATGCTCCGACAACTTTGGAGTTCTCAAAGGAATAAAAAGCGCATCCAACAAATGCCCATCATTAGAGTCGATTAGGAACAAAATTGGTGGGCATATAATTCTATCCTGGGCCCCAGGCCACACGGGAGACCAGGGAAATGAAGTGACTCTAATTTCCCTCTCATAACGAACAAACGAAACGAATACCATACAGCAACACTTTTTACACGAGAAGACTAAATCAAACTAGTCCGAATTAGAGTTGGTAAACCACTATTCAGCTGCAAATTTATATTTAATAATCAACCTCCTGTCAACTATGTCAAGACTGTGGCACTGTGCTCTCTGCGCCGCACATCTTTGTTGATTGCCCGAGATCCAATCAAATTGGTGTCGAAATGGATGTCACGAAAAATTGGCTGAAGTTGCCCAAATGCCTTACCTGTAAATTAGACTACTTCTTGTAAATAAATAAATAAAACCTTGCCTTGGATCAAGCGTTTTCAGAAATTCGCCGACTTCAAAGCTACGACTCATCTCCCACTTCTGGGTTGAATATCGATTTTGGCTTAAATCACTTCAATTCATTGTCCCCTCTACAGTCTGTACCTCAATTGCCCTGTTAACCGATGGGTATCCAAAGGCACTTAGGTGTGCCGTCGTCAATCGATTACTTGATGAATATCCACTTGGCTGAAGGAAAAATCAAAGTGAAGTGAAAGTGAACGAGTACATTGTCAATCGTGTGGAATCTATTTATGCACGTTTGTGTGTCGTGTGTAGCAGGTTCTTGCGGACTCAATTAGCATCTCAATTGTTTAAGCATTTATTCTCCAACATTTTGGCAGTTAGTTTGTGAGAAAGCACTAATTTACAATGCAACTCAGCGCACAATCGTTAGATCTCTGCGCGACACGCACGAAAGCCTACATTGCTCTACGATTCAGGAATTTGTCCTTAACAAACTCGGCCACAGGTTCATACCCAAATATCCATCCCTGACTAAGGGCACGCATATTTCGAACAACAATATTGTCAACAGTCATACTTGAAATATCTTCTAAAATTAGTTAAAAATCCAGACAAATTCGGTAAAAACATCGTTATCATCCGACAAGAGGTGTCATTTTGAGTTTCAGACCATTGGTCATTTTTCAACACTGAACTGATATGGCGCACGATTTTTGATATACAGAAATTAAGAGGTTTTCAGGTGTAAATAGGTTCATAACTCGAAATGCGTTCAAAAATCAGTTAAAATGTACTACAAATCCTGTGAAAATATCATTGTATACACATTCGGTATAATCCGACAAGAGGTGTCATTTTGAGTTTCAGACCATTGGTCATTTTTCAACACTTAACTGATATGGCGCACGATTTTTGATATACAGAAATTAAGAGGTTTTCAAGTGTAGATAGGTTCGTATTCTAAATACCTTCTAAGATCAGTTAATATGTACTACAAATCCTGTGAAAATATCATTGTATACACATTCGGTATAATCCGACAAGAGGTGTCATTTTGAGTTTCAGACTATTGTTCATTTTTCAACACTTAACTGATACGGCGTACGATTTTTGATAAGTAGAAATTAGGAGGTTAACAGGTAACTAGGTTGTTGAACAATGATTCAAAAGATTGCAAGATAATGCGCAAAATCAGAAGTAATCCTTTTTAAAAAATTATCCAAACCACATAAGAGAACAAAAAAAAAACGAATGACTTACCCCAGCATTGGGAGATTTATACGACGCTGTTGCATTCTCTATGACAGTAGCCTTTGGTGCAGCACTAATGCCCTTTGGAAGGGGTAAATCGCGGGCCAATATCGCATACTCAACATCCATGTGCCTGATGAAAGGTGACGACAGAGCCCTCTTGGCACTATCGGGATCCTCATCGTCGAATGCCTGCAATAGCATTTCCAATGTTTGCACTTCCTGCGGATCGCAGCAGTTGCCCCATTCCTTAAATGCCTTCTCAGCGGCCACAAAGTCACCGCGGGCTAATTGCACGAGTACCAATCCGACAGCAAGTCGGCCAATTTGTTGATACGATTCTGTCACTTGATTAAAACTGATCTCCCGTCGGATTGCATCGGCTGCTTGATCAAACCTGATGAAACAAAATGTTTGTGAATAAATTGGGGAAATTCCCCGGAAACCTGCCACACTTACATTCCAAGTTTGACCAACAATCGAGAGACCTTTGTTGCAAATTCTGCTGCCTGTCGTGTTGAATCTTCATTCTAAAAGATGAGCAACCATTTTATGACCGATCTGATCTGAGTTTTGAGTGCCTACTTACCATTACAACTTCCATTGCGTGCTGATACAATCTTAATGCGATCTCTGGATGGGGGTTCTCGAGTATTTTTGCTGCTTTGTCCAAAGCAGCGGCTGCAGCTTCCGGTGAACCATACTGTTGGTATAGATTAGCAGCTTTGTTGGCATTCTCTTCTATCAGCATTAGATTGTTTGTTTCTTTTAACACGATTATGATCTGTGTGAGACGGGCATAATTAACGAGACACTTTCATTGGCAGCAGAGATAGACTTTACCTGTTCGTAACACTTAGCCGCATGGAACCAGGAACGATTATTCTTGTGGCAGTCAATTGCTTTCATAAAGCACTCCTTGCTCTGGTCAAAGGACTTGGCGAGACGGAAGCAAGTTGCTAAATTGAAAGGAAATAAACATGATATCAAGATCAGGGGTGGACGTCAATTGGAACACTTTACAGCCACGACCACAAAAATATATTAATACTCGTAATTTTGGAAAGGTTTGCAGCTTCTTGGCATCGAATATGCCTCTGACACAGCACAGATGGAAGGGGCAGCATAATTTGTGAAGAGCTGTCTTGTTAATCGCAAGCCTCCTTACTCAGTCCGTAGGGTTCTGCTTAGGTGGAGCAAGGCGCAATTGCGGGCACTTTCAAATTTGGCGATTTCCTTGCCCTAGGGTCCTGACACAGTTTAAATGTACGCATGTTCATTATGGTTGGCAGTTGAGGAACTGTCATTTGGGTTGGGTAGTTGTTAATTCACTCAGACTCAGGAACAGGCTTAAACAGACTCAACCAACATTTACTGCAATTTCTTAGTCTGCCGGAGGAGGTGCTTCTGTGATGAGGAGCCTACATGGATCAGCTCTCACCTCATCGGGACCGAATAACTGACACCAGATCCGAGTAAAGGCGGGGCAGTGGTAGAGGAAGTGACCACAGAAGGTTTCATCGTTTAGACGATGCACATTTCAGTGTAGTGATCCGTTAGTGCGCCGCACAGTGGTCTCGAAGTGGAAAAAAGTACGCAAAGTGACATATTTTTTCCGGCCAAATGGTTGAGGTTTTTCGATTCTACAAATATGAGAACCTAGAAAGCCAACATTTTGGTGACTTTTGATGATCCGTTGCGTTGTACCATTAGCTCAAAGTTGGGATTTGTTTTTAAATTTGATATTACATAATTCTTTCGGTACTTTCGAACTAAATGTTATATTTGATTTGAAGGATGTCTAAAGGAGATCAATCAGAAAAACGTTCGTCAGGGAACGTCAATATCGTTAGGCTGCTTTTACACACGCTAAATTCGTCTGCATCTCTTCAATCTTGTAGTCAAGGAAGGTGAAACGTGCAAGGGGTACCCGAGTTGCGTGTGCTCGAGAATTGCGATTGATCCCTCGTATTCCCTTTTATCTCTTTTCGTTTTGTTTAATTTATTCTATATGTTGCTATATTGGGTATTGGAAGCTTGCCATGCGTATGTAAGAAAGAGATGATACATTTGTGAAATGGTGGGAAGCGGAAATTTGAGCAGGAATTGCAACTGGGTTGATTTCTACGTTCTACGGGAATTGCAGAATTGCAGAATTTTTCTAGAATTATTCCCTCTCATTCGAAAATCAAAGCGTTTCCAGTCAATCCAGTCTCGTCTCGCATTTGAGTAGAAGCTTCTTGTAGGTTCAAGCGAGACGTTTAGTTAGCAATAACAAGGTATTTCAGTGAATCGAATTTATGGCAGACTGTGCACAGTTGACATTCAGAACCAATTGCAAATTCAACTTCTGGTTATATGTGAGACAACTCTTAACAACAAATAAAACTCCATCCAGCCTTCCATTGACTTTGCGTCTGCCATGAACATTGCATTTGCATTGACAAACGCATGAGCGAGGAGCAATGCTCGAAATCTCACTCTCGCGACAAGATTCACATCTCTTCTTTATTCTTCCTACTATGTTGACACACAACGACACGACAGTGTGCAGTGTGAAATATAGAAATATAGAGGCTGCAGATGAATTCTGTTGCGAAGTTCTTGGAACGAAAAATAGTTAAATCGTTTAGACAATCTCGATTTTTAAACCAATTTTTCTATTGACAGGTTTACTCCCTTCGACTGTTTCAACATGCTCATGTGATTACAGCCACTACTTCTGGATCCCTGTCATTGATCAGTCCGAATTTAAGCTCTTAGGCACCTATTCTGGCCACACAACCGTATCGTTATCATTTCAGTCCTCCTCCATTTAGTGGTTGACACGAATCTTCGAACGGTGGCCTAATGATTTTCACCCAAAATCTTATTGGAAAGACCAAATTTCCCAGCCATGTAGGTGTTAAGGATCAAACACCAGTAAAAAAACAAAAAAAAATGCACACACACACCCACCAACACAAACGCACACCTTCATCTCACCCAGTAATCAGAAAATTTGTTGATAATTGTTTTCTTCTCCAAATACAACTGTCAACACACAAGTTCATTCAAAAAATCGATTTTACCCCAAAGAGAGACGGGACCACGACCAACGAAGAACCACCCCTCAATGAAAGAGGAAAACTTCGGCATTGTGTGTGTGTGTGCCTTTAACGCCTTCTATCCCACCGCCACCCAATAATGTTTTCAAGAGCAAATAATTTTTTTTCTTTTTCTTTAATTCAATTCACCTGCTTTACTGTATTCATCAGCGGCCACATCATAGTCGGGTCTCCATTTCAATAGTGTTGTCTTTAAGCTACAAAATGCAAAGTAAAGAATTGATTTGATTTATTGGAATTTTGGAAGAAGGGTTTTTTTTTCCACCACCAATTGTTACCTTTTTTCTGCCTGTCGCATTAACTCCTGACCTTCCTCGATTTTCTTTGTTGCCATCATCTTGTTTCGTTTGTTTTATCAATGCGACGATCAGATCAGGTTGGAATTAGATTCCAGTCGATAGTTGTGAAGAATTTTTCAGTTTTCTTCTATGTACGGTTTTTTTTTTTTTTTTTCACTGAAAGAAATTGTTTGAAGTATCCAAATTGAACACTTTGCACAGCACTTTGTATTCGTAATTTGCTGCAGTACGTCGATCCAGTTGAGGATGATAGAACTTTTCATTCAAGAATTGCGCTGAGAGTGTCAACTGTCAAGTTTTCCAAAAAAAGTAATGCCAGGCTCCAAGTATAAACAAATGTGAGCTTTTGCTGTTTGATTTGTTGTGAATGAAATATTGCACATTTTATTTTATGTGTATTTTTAGAAGTCTGAAAATAGGTTTATTTCGTTTTTAAAAAAGATTTGTATTATAGAATAGCTTATGGAATCAGAATGAGGTTACCATTGCAGCATTTAAGGGCTCAAACATCAGTAACGGCACAACAATTTCAGGCAACAACTTGATCTAAAATTCTGGAGGCGATCGATTGTTGCAGACACTGGTTAATTAACAAGAAAATGACGGTGATTTCTGCGGTTTAGAAGAGCAAATGAAATTGTCTACTAAAAGCCTTAAATCATGCTGTCACTGCGTGCATAGAGGGGAGCCAGTGGTCGCTCTATAACTCTATAACTACTTTAGCTGACTCAAGGCATCGAACCAGCTTTATAGCGGGCAACTCATCCTCTTTTATAAACCTCAAGTATGCAGATGGAACACTGTACTCTTTCAATTAGCACCAATTCAGCAATTTGCATCAAATCAGCAAGAAATAAAAGAGGAAACGCATTTCTGAAAATCAACACTTGTTTATATTTAACAGTTGAGTCGCGTCCAGGAATGAGAGATAGATACATCATTCTTGACTCGCATCAATACACAAGATTTCACACAAAATTTGAGAAAAAGTGCACCCCAAACATTTATTTGCCAATCACGAATTTTCTATTGTGAACCCACCACACGCCGATACATAAAAAAAAAACCAACAAACAAATCCACTTAATCCTCTCAACATTCCAATCATAATTACTTCATACGTGCCAAACTTGGCATCACTCGCTAATTGTCTTGCATTCCATTTCGTTCCCCTTGCAGTGAAACAAAAATCTCGCCTGTAATATGTCAAAATTCTCGCATTGAAATTTTCTGAGTGAAGTTGAAAAGTCCCACGTCGCAAAGTGCAGGAAAAAAATCGTGCTTTTCTTAACTGAATAAACGAATTAA
The DNA here is from genome assembly GCA_907269125.1 of Eristalis pertinax. Taxonomy (NCBI): domain Eukaryota; kingdom Metazoa; phylum Arthropoda; class Insecta; order Diptera; family Syrphidae; genus Eristalis; species Eristalis pertinax. The sequence goes on along the minus strand of OU026148.1, from coordinate 59,747,438 downwards.
TTCCACCAGGAAACAAGGAACATCTCGAACACAGTTAAATTCTATAAAACAAATTCCAACCATGGATGACGATTGGGGTAGGTAACAATTTCTAGAAATGCCTGAAAAAAAAGAAGAAAAAACGTGCCAACACATGACTGAGATCCTCTGCGTCAACTGCTGAAAAGAAAGAAGAGCGAAAAAATAAAAAAAAACACCATCTTTCTTCAAGAAAATGATCTCATATTCCAGTTGCTACTCATTTAACCACTATTGCTTAAGTGTATTAATATTGAAATATGTTTCTAGAAACTGCAGCAGAGGAGAAAATTGTGGTGCGACCAAAAGTGGCCAATCTAAACAAATGGGAAGGTGAAGACGACGACGAGGACGTTAAGGTGAGTCGAACGTAGGAATTATAACTTTTTGATATTCCCGATGCCACTGCCTCCCTCCCCCCCCCTTCATCGACCCTCAGCACATACATATGTATGTAGATCATGATAATGAACGTTTATAATTAAACATTTCGAAGGTTATGACAAATTGAAATAATTTCGTTTTGAAATGTGCACAAAAAAAGAGTTTCTTGTTTACACCACACCACCAGCAGTGGAATGTTAAATTTCGCTTGATATCCGTCCACGTGGTATATTTATTACTTAATTCTTTTTTCTCTTGTGGGTTGTTTTTCTTTGATTTTTGCACCTATTTGTGGGCAAGCCTGTTTTGAGCGATCTGGGTTAGTGGCTTGTGATAGTTTGTGTTGTCGTCGATTTTCGAAAAAAAAAAAAAAAGTGAAAGTGCGAGTTGGGCAGCGGGCGAGAGGAGACAAAAAAAATCCATAAAAGCAACTGGTTGCCCGGAATTGATAATGTCTAGTGCATAGTGTTAGGTAATCCGCAGACGGTGCACTCGCCTTTGTTGGGTATTTTTACTGTGTGACGAAATGACAAATATTGTACAACTAACCAGAAATTGTGCGCAAATTGTATGTACACCATTAGGGGGTGTTTTCTTTCTTTCAAGGACCACTGGCGTAGGGTTGTGTTTTTGACAGGATTCGCATATGTACATATTTTGCTGACTATGCGTTTGAATATTTTGCTAATTATAGATTCTTTGTACAGCCGCAGAATGCTTCATTTATCGGGTGTACAGAAGTTTCTTTGTTTGCGACTTCACAATGTCTTGTAGAAGAACGAGGGAATTTAGCCTCGTCATAGCCAGAAAACAGCCATTTTTTGCTGTTCCGAGATTCCTTTGCCATTGAATATTAGGATCGCCAGTCGATTTCGGTGACAGCCGCTATATTGAGGCTTTTTTCAAGGAATGCAATCACAAGAGCGCTTCAGGTTTTATGCAAGTAATCTCGCACGGACACTGGACAGCTGGATGGCGCTGTTGGTTGAGTGCCTGCCACGGGTTAGAGGTATGTATTTCCGGTTCGAATCCCAGTGAAAGCAAAGTTAATACGCTTTTATCCGGTTTTCAAATCTGATCCAGTCACCACTTGCCGTTGGCATCAAATTAACGGCACTACAGGAGTTGCGGATCAGTGGTAGTAGTCCGACTATGGGTACCACAATGGACCAACATGGTCTAAGTGTGCTGGAGACTTCGCTACCTAACCTAACCTAAGCTCGCACTTCACAATGGCCCACTAGGACCTACATGAGATATGCTTTGGCGCGTCTACCCACTGACCTAAGGTCGCATTCGACATCTGTTTTGGTCCCAGAAGGAAGCTGTCAAGTTTTATGTGTGGCTAGCTAGGCTGAATTACTGTCAATCTGTCAAATTGCTTAACGGCTACCTTCCTTTCGGACAACACTGGTCAACCGTGGTTTTGTTGCACGCAGTTTTATATTCAATTCTAAATGGACTTGCCCCGTTGATTTCAAATTTGCAGTCCATTTTCCAAAAGCAGCTCTAATTAGTGAGACATGAAGGAGGACACAAAATAAAATCTAGAATCTAAACTGAACTTAAATGAAAGTGTCTCTTATACGACTTTCTTGCACGAGTCGACCCAGGGGAACTACACTGAATGCTCCAGCAATAGAGAGCCAAAAAGCCAGAGAAGATTGGCGTCCATACACCCACTCCTATGAGCTTACCAACCCTGACGCCAAAGCAGCGATATACCCGCAAAACGTTCCCGCCAATATGATCAAACCCTACATTCGCCTCCGGCCAGGACATACACGGTTCACACATGAACATCTTATTTCGAAAAAAACATCCCTCCGCAATGCAGTCTTTGTGATTCCAACGTAACGCTTTCCACTCACCATCTAATCTACGAATGCAGAACCATCCAGAACACTGTTCGTAAGCTGTGGCCCAACTCCAATATCCACGCCGGACTTTCTTCTCCTTCCGATGTAAATACAGTAGAGACTCGGTTGGATTTTGGGTTGCTTAACTTTTGCGAATTCTTAACTTTTCCATGTGCCTGATTTTCTTTCTTCACATGTGTTCGACGCATCGATCGATTATTGATAATCTTTTTCCTTAATTCCTCCTGACATGCTTGCAGTCACATCCAAACACGCGCTGAAGCGAAACAATGCAAATTCAACTGTTGTCCGATACTAGGAACCGTGAACCGATATGCAATTGTGCATACATTGAACGTATTTAAAAAAAATCATAACGGTAAATGCCGTTTGCATTTGTGTATCATGCTTGTAGTCCCCATACGTAAAACACTGTATTGCCTAAAACACAATAGGGCTTTGCTGCTGGCGTTGTTTTTCAACACAGGCAAATCATTTGCTATGCACAAAATACAGCTTCGTGCTTTTTTGAGCGAAATAAGAGGCCATACAACGAAAGAGCTTGCTCTCGTGAGGATTTTCCAATATATTGGAACAAATCAGTGCGACAAGCGCTTTCCCTCACACTCGCTTACAAATTCAGAGATCTCTTTCTAAATTGAAGGCTCAACTATAATGCGCATGAGCGAGCATGAGCTGGTGTCAAGTTTGGACGAACTGTTTCGTCATGTTTGCTAAAAAAAACATGAGTAACTATAATAAACACATGCGCGCATAGCCTCCTGTCAGAAAAGTTGAGTTCATAATTGCAACATTGTGGCCTCTGCACTACACAGAATATGTATGTTCTCGATGCATACAAATACTGCCGCGAATTTGCAGCAGGTCAGCAATATCGAAAAAATATTCATAAACGCAACATCATCAGTAGGCGATACCAAAGTGAGTGAAGTTTAGTTGTATTGCCAAACAAAAAACACGAAGCAAAAGGGCGATGATTTCAAATAAAAAGAATTGGAAGTCAAGACATTTTCCAAAAAGGACCGAAATGTCCTTACAATAGTAACAGAGAATTTCCGGATAATGTTTTTAAGAACCACTTTCGAATGAAGAATTCGAACTTTCGGTTTCCCTGCAATCCTGCAACAAAACAATAATCACTGCCAACTTGATCGCAGTTCGACTGTCGCTTTGCTTTTACGAACGCAGTTGTCGACTGTTGTCATGCATAGTCAATGCAGTGTATTTACATTTATGAACTGCCGCAGTTCGACGATTATGAACTCGGCCAAATTCTTCCGTTGCTTGCTTTATTTTTTTTGATTTAATTTTGATTTATTATGAATTCCTCATGTATGAATACCAATACAATATCAGGTGATATTCTCATTTTTCAAATTTGTTTTCTTGTCTGGGTTTTATCTGTCACACTCGCATATGCGCGGTGCAATTCATTTCGCACTAGCTCATGCTTAACGAAACATTTTTTATTTTGCGCATGCTTAACGAAATGTTCGCAATCTTCCATGGACGACATTATAGGTTGCCTCATAGGGGTGGGTGTATTCGCTCACTCACCTATGCGCGTTTGACACTAGCTAATGATCGCTTATGCGCATTATAGTTGAGCCTTAAGAGAAAAATGAGTGCACAGAACATAGCTCTTTTTTTAATGTTGAGTCGTTGGACTACGCCTTTAATGGCCTCGTACAGCTTAAATCCAGGCACATTTAGTCATGCGAGCAGGTGCCTTAGGACACTTTCTTTGTTGATGAAATCCGTTTATCTACATTCCCGAACGTTAATCCTACTTCTTCAGCGAGTCGATGTACTCCGTGGACAAGGGCGCGTCGCATGAATTAAATTAGGATAGAATAATTGAAGGGCCTTGATCAAATAGGCGTTTGAGAGGAATATAAACACTCTTTCATTTCCAGAAGATCCCGGAAAAAAATTGTTGATCCCCTTTATTCACGAATCTCGCGATCGTAGAATGGCTTGTCTTTTCGAGTTCTTTGCAGGCCACCAAGCCAAGCAAGCAAAGGGCTCTAGTTTTAATGCACGACAATTAAATTCGCAATGTAACGGCCACCGCTGTCAGTAGTTTCGTCAGCTGAAATTCAAATAAAACTATCCCTGAGTTCATTGCGTATTTCTTCCAAAACATGTAGGTGAATTGTTAGTATGCAGTTTCTACGCAATGTTGATTCATCTGGCATTATTTGATTCAAGCAATCTTTTCCCAGAGAAGCCATGAAGGTAGGCTTTGTAGGAGCATGTCAAAGATAACATGCGTAATTGGCTCGAACGTGGTGGCCCGTAGCGTTGTGGGTATGTGCGTCGACTCGTACGCACTCGGACCTACCTGTCTAGGTTTGATTCCTGGTTCGACAAGGAATATTTTCACGGCCCCACCTCTTTCGAGTCACTAACAATACTCAAAGACTACAAAAAGCTTTCCAAATTTGGCCGTTTGGAGTCGGCATAAAACTGGAGGTCCCTTCCACTCGTCATAGAACAATAGCACGCACAACACGAGTGGTTGCTGAGAAGCTAGGCCCTGACTCTACTGTAGTGCCACCCATATATATATATATATATATATATATCTTGGTTCGAACAAGATGTGTCCCAGTAGGCGAATGTGACACAAAACGTCTTCGGCCTACTTCTGAATTCTGGAATCTCAAGAGCCGTGCGGGAAAATTGCCGAAATATGCATCATTTTTGTTTCCTCTTGTACAACCCATGTCGTGAAGGCAACGACACACAGTGGGACGACTGTATGGGAAAATCGGAAGAACGCAAGACTATGTTGGATGCGTCCATCCGAACCTCTTCAACTAGTATGATCTCTGGCCAGCCGCCTCCAGTTTCGCACGCCAATTTGGTTCAGGTACTTCTCCAATTGAGTACGCCACCTCAGACGCGGGCGTCCATTTCCAGCATTGTCCCAAAGGTTCGTTATCGAAGACTCATTGGGACGGAGTGAGATGTCCATGCGCTCTACATGGCCCAGGCACCTTAGACGTTGGTTCTATAGACGCCTAGCTAGACACAGGGCGCTTTATTTTTTTTTTTTGTTGGAATTATCCCAAAAGACGTACTACTTCCCTCATGAAAGCTAGTAAGTCTTTAGTAGTGGAGTTTTTTAAACCCACTGAAGTGAGCATCTCCTTATCCTTTTAAGACCTGAACATGAACGAAATGGAATAAAAGTGTTCTAGAGAGTTTTTTTTATAGTTATTGGGGTATAGATTAAGCACACAATTTTTTCGTAGTTTTATTTTATTTGGAAGTATTAAAAAAAATATGGTGCACATATGTGTACCTTGGGTTTTATGATGGTTCAAATCTTCTACAAGTGTGATAATTCTCAAAACAATTATTTTTTTAAAATACATAGATATACATTGCATTTCACACACATGCTGCGACAGCGTGAGGAGCACGTTGAATGACGACATTCTTGTCCGCATTGAAGTTCGGTAGTAAGCAATCAGTCTGTCGCATAAATCAATACCACCCATGCAGGTGTTGTAATATCTGACTACTGCTGGACGATCTATGTCAATTTTTCTGTTCTGTTTACACCAACGTTTGAAGGTATCTGCAGGACCACTTCCTGAACAAGTGGAAAGCATTGTTACAACCTTTGTATTCATCCACTTTACAACACATTCTCATCGCTCCTTACTTTTTCATCCCACTGTCCCCTTTTTAGCGTCTTATCCCTCTTCAATTTGTTTGCTGCAGTTCCAGTCCTATTTGTCATTACTGTCCCTATCAGAAAAATATCTTATTTTCTTTTCCTAGCAAGTGTTCAGCTAGTTTCAGACTCGTAAGGAATTCAACAGTTCGACACAGTTTTTCAACGACCCCCCCCCCCGTCCAAGATTTTTCATCACATCTTGAGGTAGTGTACCCTTACCAACATGGATCTCAAAATCCAGTACCAGCCCGTCTCGGCCAGCTAACACATATTGGCGGTACTCACATCTACCAGAAAATGGGATAATTTGTTCGTCTATTGCCATATGTTTGGATCGTGGCAACCTCGATTTTCAAAATGGCGTCTATCAACGGCCTTATTTTCCACAGTTTGTCATCAGTATTTAAGAAATGTATGTCTACGAAGTGGATAATAATTACGAAGTTCAAAAAATCTATCTCGACTAATTGTATCTCTGATAACTGGTACACAAAGATCTCTATTCCAATATAGTCTCGCTTGTGAATATTTGAGGGTGCCCATCATCAATTGCGAACCGGCAAAATTAATCAATAGCATTTGTATATATTGATTTTAATTCACGTTTTTGTGCTGAATATATGCTGCTCTGTTCTGCTACAAGTTTCCAATCTAACCCAAGTTGCCAATCTAACCCCAAATATTCAAAAAAGTACCAATCAATTTTTTTTTGGATTTTTATGACTAAAATCGAAAGCCAACCAGAAACTTACTTTCTCAAACAACAATCCAATATCTTAGCAACAGAAAACCACAAGAAAATTTAATCTAACTGGAAAAATAAATTTTTTATCGAATTTCACAATTCGCGAGCGCTGCTTTCCTGAATTTTTTTCCAACTGTCAAATTCAAATAAGAATTTTATTCCTAGAACCGCTTCGGCAGAGCCAACTATTGATAGAGTTCAAAAATATGAAAGTCCTTCAAGTACAACTAGTGGTCACAAGCTGTCACTACTAGTTACAATTAAAAAAAACAGATAAGGTGCACATATGTGTACCCACGGTCTGAAGAGGCTATGGCATATACGTTTCCTTAACCATATTAGTGCCAGACATTCGCACAAAATGTGCTCAGAAGTTTCATCCTCTTCGAGGCAAAGCCGACAGACTTCGTCTTGACGCAAGTTTAAATTGTTAAGGTGGTAGTTCAGGCCACAATGGCCAGTTCAGATTGAGTATTGCCTTATATGAATAAGACCTGATTAAACGTTTGGATTGCCTAAGACAATGACCATGTGTCCATGAATATGACCAAATATGCACCAATACCCGATTTAGTTAAAATATGCCATTACCGGCGAGACTGGGCTAAATGCGCAAATGCATATAATCCGGTCTCTAATTATGACCTCCCACACTCTACCGAGACACTACAACCATGAAATTGACTCAAGCGCCCGTTTTGATTGGTTTGACAGATCGCCTCTGTCAGTTGCTGAGCCAGACTTCAACCTAACCCCATCGGATGCTAGAAAACAAAACAGAATTCGTTTAAAATTAAAATCATCACGAAATCGTGAACTTTAACGTTGAAATGGAATTCACATGAGATATCGGTTCCTCCGAAATGAGTTGAGCCAAAGAATATTGTAAACAATCACAAGATAGCACAGCGATTCCATTGAACCTCGTTGGCACGAAAATCCACATCATTTGTTGTCGTATGCCTCGTGACGAAATAATTGCTGACAGACCCGTTCTTGATTTCTTCAAAACTGTTGACATTTCCTTATCTACGAACTTCTTTGCGATGCGCTTTGCACTTTGTCCTGACGATTCTCTGACGTCTGCTTGACACGTGACGTTTGAATACCTCCCAAAGCGAGTGCAAATGAATGCATTCACGTATCAACACAATTTATTTAATTTAATCAAATTTATTCTCACCACAGGAAAGTTGGGAGGAAGACGAGGAGAAAAAAGACGAAGAAAAGGCAGAAAGTCCCCCACAGGAACCCGTCAAAAAAACTCTCAGCAAAGCACAACAGGCAAAACTTAACGAAAAAGAGGTAAGCAACAAGCACGCAACCCCCCAAAAAATAGAGAATACATTGATTTTCTCCCATTTGCAGAGATTACGTCGAGAAGAAGAGGAAAAACTAGAAGAAGAGAGAATAGAAAATCTAACACCAGAAGAGCGACTAGCCGAGAAATTACGATTGCAACAAATTGAAAAGGAATCAGACCTCAAGAGTGCCCTGGAAACGTTCGGACTTCCAAGCATAAGCGGTTTAGACTCCTTCAATCCAGTCACTAAAGAGGAATTTAAAGAATTCTCCGATGCAATCAGTACGAAAGTGTCCCTCTATAGGCCGTCAGAAGAATTCCCCAATTTCGTAGAGGATCTAGTTCGTAGCATATGTGCAAATTGTAAGTGTGTTCAGCTTTCGGATATCTTTTGTTTCGTGATTATTGATTTAATTCTTTTGCAATCTATTTCAGTAAGTTCAAATGAACTGAAAAAGATCAAAATCACCGTCGAGACCCTACACACTGAGAAACTAAAAATGGAGAAACAAACTGTGAAAAAGCCCGCTGGCAAGGGCAAGTCGAAATTCAGTCTACGTATGGATCAAAATATTGTAAGTATTCAATGCGCGTAGATATGCAAAGGTGGGCACGGGAGATTTGTTAGAAAGTTTTCGAAAGTTTTACTACCACGAAATTTGTGAAAGCCTTGCGAGGGAATATTTTGCTGTGGGTTGGGCTATACTTTCGCAGTTTCTGCAAAGTTTGGAAGGTTTGTGGTCAAAAATCAATCATTTTGACCGCTGACTTACTTAAGGTGGCGCTGCAGTCCGGGGTGGGCCTGTGCCTCAACCAACAAGCGTCTCTAGCCAGCTAGCTGCCTCCAGTTTCGCACGCATAGTTGGTTGAGGTCGCTTTCAAAATGGGTGCGCCACCTCAGTCGCGGTCTCCCTCTACTGCGCCGTCCCTCGGAGACTACCCAGGCCGGAGCATTAGTTTCCATCCGCTCTACACGTCCTAGTCGTCTCAATCTACTGCGCCGTCCCTCAGAGTTGAATTCGAAGACTTCCCAGGCCGGTGCATTAATTTCCATCCGCTCTACACGTCCTAGCCGTCTCAATCGTTGGATCGTCACTCTTCTGGCTCGAAGTCGATTTCGCTGAACAGCTCGTCCAGTTCGTTGTTACATCTTCTCCTCCACTCACCATCTATGCAGACGGGACGGAAATGCAACCGAAGAAATTTCCTCTCAAAGCAGCCAAGAGCAACTTCGCCCGCTTTTAACAAGGTCCATGCATCTGGGCCGTATAGCAGGAGGACTGGGACGGTGAAGGTCTTATGGAGGGTTACTCGAGAGAGGGCTTTGTTTACCAATTGATTTCTTAGCCCACAGACACAGCGATTGGCAAGAGTTACTCCTCGTTTGATTTCGGCGCTGGCTCGTTATCTGAATTGATAGCGGTTCCAAAGGTAGACGAAGTCTTTGTCTTTGACTATCTCAAAACTATATCTGTCAACTGTGACGTTCTGTCCGAGATGTCGGTCTTCGATGTCTTTTGTCATTGGTCTTGCCCTCATTTACCCTTAAATTCATTTTCGCGGCCTCACAAAAGTGCCAATGACATCAGGCTGCGTTCTTCCGATATTGTCAACAATCGTCAACATATGCGAGCAGTTGGACGGACTCACACGCGAACCCCAGAGGAACAGTCTTTCAGAAGTTCCTCTTGTGCAGCCCGTAGAGGGCCACGGCCTAGCTTTTCAGCAACCAATCGTGTTGTGCGTGCTATTGTTCTCTCACGAGTGGAAGGGACCTACAGTCTTATGCCGACTCCGAACGGCCGGATTTGAGAAGCTTTTTCTAGGCAGAGCATTATCAGTGACTCGAAAGATGTGCGGCCGGAGTCGACGCATAGACTCACACTGCAACGGCCACCACTGAGAAGGGTGCATACATTGTGTTGTGTAGACAGCCCAGGAAACTGCGTGGCGAACGAAACTCGTCAGACGCGCAACCATTCTGCCACTTTACAGAGTAGAGGAGTGAATTGGAATTTAGATGAATTCAGAAACAATCGATGCCGACTCACTTTGCATGACGTTCATAAACGCAAATATTGGCATCACTGCAAACGTCAAACGCTCATTTAAGCACTATCCCACGCATTGGATGCGCTAACGAGAAACATTTGAGCGTCGTTATATGTACTTCCGGATGCGGTGTTGATAGTGGTCGATAGGAAATGCGGAAAGTGTTCAATAAGATGAAAGAACATTCTAGTCATCATCTGGATATTTTCCAGTTCTGATTATATAATCTTCTGCGCAAATTTGAAAAGTTTGGGTTTTCTTTTCAGCCTTCGTCTCACCTCTGCGTCTTCCAAGCGGAAGTAATGACGATTAGCGAAGCCATGTCCTGGCTAAGATGGAACGTGACATTCGCCCGCGATGTCTGCATTAGCACTAACAGCCAAGCAGCAATTAAATCGCTGGCATCGTTCTCTATAAACTCTAAGCTAGTAATCAACTGCCGCGCATCTCTTAACGAGATATCCAAACAGTTCAACATCCGCCTGGGTGCTGGGGGCGAGGCCATAGAGACATCCCGGGAAACTGCAAAGCTGTTGATTGCATCTCTTGTAACACGTGTACCCCTATTACTACCTTCAAGCTACAGCTAAATAATCTCTACGCAAAGAAAGTCAAACTCGTCGAATCTCAAAGCAAATCTGGTCCAATCTTGATCGAAAAAGATCAAGCAATCTTATTTCTCTAACGATATCCAAAATTAGCACTGCAGTGGGTATAATCACCATACACTGCCTCCAAGGCATTCAAGCAAAACGAGTAGGTCTACTTGCCAACGACTTCTGCAGAAGCTGCCTAGACGTAGAGGAGGAGGAAAACATTCACCATCTCCTTTGCAACTGTCCTGCTCTTGTCTCAATCAGGAAAGCCATCATAGGCTCCTTGTTCTTCGACAGTCTAAGCGACCTCAGCAAAACATCAGTCAAAGCGCAAGGCATACAAAAATCCTGAGAGTACCGAATGGCTGTCATAAACCCACTTCATCTGTCTTTCTCTCTAGCTGAACACCCACGTGGCGATACAGTGGGCCTACTCTGGCCTAACTGCATTAATGCCGCTTCCTACCTACCTACCTACCTACCTACCTACCTACCTACCTACCTACCTACCTACCTACCTACCTACCTACCTACCTACCTACCTACCTACCTACCTACCTACCTACCTACCTACCTACCTACCTACCTACCTACCTACCTACCTACCTACCTACCTACCTACCTACCTACCTACCTACCTACCTACCTACCTACCTACCTACCTACCTACCTACCTACCTACCTACCTACCTACCTACCTACCTACCTACCTACCTACCTACCTACCTACCTACCTACCTACCTACCTACCTACCTACCTACCTACCTACCTACCTACCTACCTACCTACCTACCTACCTACCTACCTACCTACCTACCTACCTACCTACCTACCTACCTACCTACCTACCTACCTACCTACCTACCTACCTACCTACCTACCTACCTACCTACCTACCTACCTACCTACCTACCTACCTACCTACCTACCTACCGTCTTTACTGGGCACTGTCCGCTTGGAGAACATGCCAAGGTGCTAGAAGCCCTGATGGCTGATTTCTGTAGAAGTTGGAGCAGAGGAAGGACCATCAAGAAGACATTTCTGTTGAAAGACTACATCGATGTATCGCTAACATGAACCGGTTTCTGGATTTATCTTGTTCTTGCACCGCAATGGACCGATAGGTCTAAGTTTACTCTTTAAGCCGCCACAAGCTAGAGTTGTTTCAACGTGATCACTCCCTCATGGTATTTTTTTTTCAATCATTCACAAGTATCCTCTGTTGGGACATGAACTATGAGCGTTGCTTGTACCGGCAATTGCACATACGCACCCCAGCGTAGGAATCCACGAACCGATTCACAACTCCTCGGCGGCTTCAGTTGGCTTAAGGTAGACCTAAACGACGAAATGCTCGCCAAACGTGCACATCAAAGCATCGTCATTTTTCGCAAACAGTGAACGGTTCGCGAACCCTACAATAGAAAATGATAGCGAACACGAACAAGTTCGCGAGCATATTCGTCCTTTAGAGCTACCTTTGTGCCAACTTACAGATCGTTCAGATTTTCGAAGAAGTAGGCCCCAAAGTGGCCTATACATGCGCCGACGGTGTGCTACACGAGCTGGGGAGTCAATGAATTGTATCTCCCTGCTCTTGTAGCTTCCACAAAAATCGGTGTATGATAGATTCGTCCTACGGGCATGTGTGTCAATTGCGTAGCCGATGAATGATGGTCTGCTTAGTCTAAGCCCGCGGGGTGAACGTATAAGGTTAAGTGCTGGTCAAATCTGGTTTGTAATAAGGCACGTGGTGCCTTCCAAGCATTTGTGGTTGGTTATCCTGATTGTCTGCATAATTTGCACTGACTTAGAAATCCGAATTCTTATGAGTATTGATTTGTTTATTTATAGAGTTAAAGTCCCACTTGTCTGCATCATGCGTAGTCCCAACGTTTCTTCGCACTTCGCTAATCTTCATAGACTGACAGAGGAGTGTGAATACTGTTTCATCGCTAGGGTATTTCAAGTACGTTGTCGTACCAAACACATTTTTTCTTGGACCAAATTCTGGTTAAATAGTCGTACCTTCCTCTGTGGTTGTAAGCCAGCAACATAATCTAATGGCATCAAGTTAGCGCGAGGTGCGGAGTGGCTTACAAGACCACTTTAATGAGCGAGTAATAGTCATCTGGTTGGAGTACTGCCTGCTGTCCAATTCGGCAATATTTACTGATTATGTTTGAAGACACTAAAATAGACTCCCAATCACCCGACATCATCTATTTTGCGCAAAATCCCCGGACGAAAATACACACTGCCAACGAACGACCATTTGGGTGGCGTCAACTTATTGAATTGCATCAATTTCTGCCATGTTCCAGTCACGAAACCCCTTATTTAATCGTCGCCAGCTATCATTTTTCACGATCGTTCAGCACAGATGTTTCCGAATGTGCGAAGAACTCCCTGATGCATGTGTGTGTTCGTGCTTAATGGGTGAATTGTTTTATTTCCAACATTTTATGGTCGCATGAATCACATGATTTTTTTTCTCGTTGCGAAGACTAGACAACGAATGCGTATCGTTTTAATGGCCCCACCCACTGAAGTGTTCGATTCCTCTTCTCGACGTTCTTACACTTTCTAGCGTGTACTTGGCATGACGGGATTTACTCATACTTTAGAAAATGGAAGAAGAAAAATCACCCACATATGGAGCCAGCCGACGGATGTGAATCGTAAAAGTCACGCTCTTGATGTGTGATTTTATGCGCGTTTTTCTTTCGCATTCGTTTATGATACTTAATTGAAAAGCAATGTGATACAACACTTGTGATAACTGATGAGTGCTTGTGCATAAGATAAACAACTGATTGACAAACCATTGAAGGGCCTCGAAAGGGCTTAGAGTCGTATGATAAGCAATGGGAGGCTCTACTTGTCGTTATAAATTGGTATAAAACGGTTTGTAACCGCCGTGGAATGCTTTCGATTACCGATTACGTCTGGGTAGGCGCAACAATTGTGCCCCTTTCCAGAGTGACTTCAGAAACGCATCGATGCCGTATCACCTTTGCATCACGCTCATAAACGTCAAACGCTCGTTTAAGCATAAAAGTGCGCATTAGATGCGCAAACGTTAAACATTTGAGCATCGTTAAATTTCCTGATGCGCTGTTGGCAGAAATTTCAAACAATTTTGCAGAAAGTGTTGGATAAGATCAAAGTGTAGGTACGTAGGCTGGTGTTAGGATGCCCTGTCGGCCGTGGCAATTTTTTGTGTCCACCGTCCACCGTGAGATCGACTTTAGTTCTAAGTCCTCTTGCTCTACGAAGCGTTTACCCAGGAAGTCTCTCATCTAGGGCTGGACAGTCGCAGAGCAGATTTTAGATTCTATTTCTTCTTCATCTCGGCAGCTCCCACGAAAGTCGTCGTGCGGTATGTTCAGTCGCATTGCCTCTGTAACAAGGCACAGTGCCGGGTAAGGACTCCTATTAGCGTGCGTACATCCTTGCGATTGAAGCTGATCAATAGTGTTGATCTTGTTTTGCTCAGCGTCGGCCATAGAGCCCTTCTCTGTTGCTCCCGTACTCAGGTTAAGCAATCTGTCTCTGGCTCTATCTAGGGCTTCGTCCTCCAGTTTCTGCCTTATGGAGCATAGCGAAGTACGGTATGGCTAAATATTCTTCCAACTCCGGATCTTTCGCGAGGCTGTCTGCCTTTTCGTTACCATACCAGTATATCCCGGTGCAGTAGTCCAGTATGTCCCGGGCACAGCGGTGCCCAACAGAAGATCACCGAATTCACCAAGGACAACTCACTGATGCTCTGTCAGCATCGTCTAACCACCTTCGACGTCAGGATGTCGGATGTCATGGCTTGTATTGCCGCTTAGCGCTTAGTTCGAAAAACTTGTGATCGATTTGCCGTTTACGTTGTGAACTTTCAACGCCAGTGCTGCTTCATGTGTTGCAGCCATTTCCGATGTACGTCTAACGATTGGATATGAAGTCCATCGTAGCAAAGGTACTCTGCATTATGTGGTTTGTTTAATCCAATTTGGTATTGCACGTCGTCCAAGAGGCACTTAATTGGATTCAGATCAGGATTTTCCGCAAGCCAGGTTAAGACATTTGTTTTTTGATACATCATCCAACCCCTTACGAGCCGAGAGCACAGTTTGTGATCATTGTCATGCATAAACGTCTGTTTTAATGGCATGTTCTGATCAGAAAAAGCCTAGATATCCCCCATTACTGGCGTGGATTTTGATAATCTGCCATGCCCTCATGATCTATTCGCCACCATGTTTGACCGTTTTCAATAAATAGCGTGTGCTTTTGGGTGGGCCATAAATGACATCTTCCATTGGGTTCAAAACGGTTGAATTTAGACTTCTGTTACCAACCATATGGCACCCCTTACCAGCTTCTGCTAGTCAATCCTCTCTATCCCTCTTCGTCTCCGATGCCCCGGACCAAGGCGTCATATATACTGTGCCGAGGATCAGTATGACTGGGGGCCCACTTGAAAAACTTACTCAGTCGGGAGTGGCGGAGTGTCTGCCGACCATCATCTGCTGACACACATGATCCACTACAGGGGTCGCTGGGGTAATGCACGCACGAGAGATCTCCAGGCCACTCGATCGTCCGCATCGATCCGTCCGAACTCATCAGGAACTATGCCCAAGCGGAACCGGTCGAGTTGTTTGGCTTGGTTCAACCACCTGGTCATGGGTCTACCAATCGTTCGTATATCTTATGGAATCGCATTCAATGCACGCCTCAGAAGTCGTGATGATGAGGACATTCGTGCCACGTGACCAAACCATCGAAGCATAGCCCTTTCCGTTCGAAGAAGCAACTGCTCTACGTTGAGTTCCTCGCGTAATGCCCTGTTTCTCACTCTATCTCGCCGACCGAACTAAATCAGTTCTGCCAGCCTGAGTTTCCTTTCTCCGCCACCTCCGTACTTAGCTCTGCACCATGCACTTCCAAAGGCCGTATGCAGCGACGTAACCTAACCTAGGTAGATAGGGTGACTACTCGCTTATTGTGTATAAGCCAAGCTCCACTTAGACCATTTGTGGTCCGTTCTGCTGTTACTATCCGACTTTGCAAACCTGAGTTGCCTGTTGTGGATCTATTGGTCATTATAGACGGTTATTTCCACCATTTCGAAGCCATTCAGTGACTTTTTGGTGTTGTAGGATATCTCTTGTAATTGTTTAGGACAAATCTTCTGATTTGTTTGGCGCTACAGTTCGGGATGGACCTGGGTCTCAACCAACAAGCCTCTCCAGCCAGTATGATCTTTCGCCAGCTGCCTCCAGTTGCGCACACCAAATGGGTTGAGGTCCTTCTCCACTTGTGTGCGCCATCTCGTTCGAGGACGTCCTTTATTGCGTTGTCCCAATGGCTCGAAATCGAAGAACAAAACTACGAGGCAGTTAAAGTAGTAGCTGCCTAGCAGCAGTCTTGTGTCTGAAGGGGTGGGGCATGTTCCGAGATAGTGTAGCATTGTTTCCTTTTCCTCTTGATCGCTGTAGCTTCTGCAGAAGTCATCGTCGGTCGCACCAAGTCTTCTGCCCTGGTGCTTATGAGGTAGTGTGCAGTCAATGAGTTTACTGATCTGTTTCCTGTTTCTTTCCAGGAGAGCATCAGTCCTCTTTTGACTTAGCGCAGGCCACATTGACTTCCATGATCTGTATGTATCCATTTCGGCCCATGATCCATGATTGGTGTCGTTTATGGAGTTCGTTATTAGTACCTAACCTAATCTAACGTACTAAAATAAAACCATAATGCGTCAATTCTCTGACTTACTTACTTAAGGTGGCGCTACAGTCCGGGGTGGACCTGGGCCTCAACCAACAAACGTCTCCAGCCAGCTCGATCTTTAGCTAGCTGTCTCCAGTTTCGCACGCATAGTTGGTTGAGGTCCCTTTCCACTTGCGTGCGCCACCTGAGTCGCGGTCTTCCTCAACTGCGCCGTCCCTCGGGGGTGGATTCGAAGACTTTTCGGGCCGGAGTATTGGTTTCCATCCGCTCTACATGACCTAGCCATCTCAGTCTTTGGATCTTCACTCTTCTGGCTAAGTCGATGTCGCTGAACAGCCCGTATAGTTCGTCATTATATCTCCTCCTCCACTCACCGTCTATGCAGACGGGACCGAAAATCACACGAAGAATTTTCCTCTCGAAGCAACCAAGGGCAGCTTCATCCGCTTTTGACAAAGTCCATGCCTCCGCACCATATAGCAGGACTGGGACGATTAAGGTCTTGTAGAGCGTTATCTTGGTTGTTCGAGAGAGGGCTTTGTTTATCAGTTGCTTTCTTAGCCCAAAGAAGCAGCGATTGGCAAAAGTTATTCTTCGTTTGATTTCAGCGCTGGTGTCATTGTCTGAATTTATAGCGGTGCCTAGGTAGACAAAGTTTTTGACTACCTCAAAGTTACCTCTGACTACTTCTGAATATTAACCTGGAGTACACAAAAAATAAACCTCTTTTGGTCAACATGTCCACCTACAAAATCTCCCTTACTTACTTATTAAGCCCACTAGCCAAGGAGGGTCCGAGCCTGAGCAATTGGTGCCACAATGACGGTCCTGGGCACGCTGCTTCCAGTCTTTTGCAGCCGCGATTACTTGGCCTTCTGGAGATTCGGTCCTCCTCTCCTTCTCGAACCAGGAGGCTCGGATTCGAAGGCTCTCTTCGCTGAAGCATTGTTGTCCACGAGCTTGAGCTCATTGAGCTTGTTGTAAAAGTATGCGTGTAATGCTAGGGAATTCCACTACTATCACATTTTTCTCCGTTGTGGACTAGGGGCAAAAATGGCCGAAGTTTACTCTGTCTTTACTCATTTATTTCTGCTCACCATTGTTTTCCATAAACTAACTCAACACCCTTTCTTTGTATTCCTTTGCAGACGGAGGTTACTGACTACAAATACGACTATGACTACGATGACTTCATGTAATATCATCCTTTCGCATCATTGTTGTCCTCAACAAATATATATAAATATATATTATTTCTTTTTTTTTACCATCATTAATAGCTTGTGAATTTATTTTAATATTTCTTCTAATTTTCTACATATTTTCTTTCTCAATAACAAAACAAAAAAAAAAAAAAACAAAATACTGAAATACTACTGTTCGTTTGACTTGTTTTATATTTGCATAGTCTCTCTTGTGCTACCATTTCCACAATTGTTAAATAATTTTATGGAACAAAAACAAAAAAAACGAAAAAAACAAAACAAAACCAAACAGAAAAAAAAAATTGTTATCAAATGATCAAGGGAAAGTCGCGATTTGCAGTCATTCATATATGTATTTTTATAGTTCCGAGATAGGTACGGATTGAAGATGAAAACATATTAAGAAACTAAAACAAAAAAATGCAAAATAAACAAAAAAAAAACAGAAAAAAAATGAAAACATTTGTTATGTGACTTCAAAAAGCCGAGGGGAAAAAAGAAAAACAAATTTAAAGAAATTAAATAAATAAGGTAATTTGCAATAATGAACAAAAGCCAGTTGTTTGTTTTATTCGCGCTTGAGACGTGTTTTCGCTGAAGTCCACGTTGTTTACAGTGGCAGTACCTAATAGGTTATCAGATGGACGCACTACATCAGTTATCGAAGTCAATTGGGTAGTCTGGTTGCAGTCCCCTTCGACACAGCACTAGTTCCAGAATCAAGACACAGCACGGATCGAAGGTAAAGAGGGAGAAAAATATGAGGTACTCATGCATTCATCCTTGTGGATTGTATTGAGCGAAAATCTGTGGGCTGGTAAGACCATACCATATTCGTTTGGTGAAGCTAAAAACGTAAGGGGGATTCATATAAGGTCGCTACGCAGTCACTTCATTCAAATGGACTCTCAGAGAACTATGAGAAGAATTTTGTGAAAACTGACATTTCTTGCGAATTTTTTGGTCGTGAATTTGTGGATCGCATTTGCCTCTTTGTGTATTGCGTTCCCTCAGCTTGACAGTTCGCAAAGAGAATGATTGATTCGCGGAGAAACAATTTAAAATCGGTAATTTGGATAGTTAAAGGGTGTTCTCATAAACGTCAGCCTAGCAGAGGACTGCGTTATCCATGTTCATTAATGCAGATTTACTATCGTACTAACTTAGATGAAATGCAGTACCTACTGTTCATAACCGTCGATAGGTCATCGATGTCGGGTAGATTGTGCAGTCATTATTTTTTTACTGCGATTGGATGAAAAATATTTTAAAATATTTTGTGCAAAACTGCCGACATTCTGCACCGTGGGTGTGTTAAAAAACGCATGAGAAAAGAAATGCGATTGTACTAGCGCGGATTTCCGACGTTTACGAAAACACCCTGTGTCTATAGTCAAACGACTATCACGGCTAGGTCCCTTCTCTGCTATGCATCGGTCGTATGGTGGAAAGAGCGTTCGCGTCACATACATAACTGCTGCTTTTACTAAGCTTCAAAGAACGGTCTGTCTCGGCCGTTTCGGGGTGCACTTTTGTATCTCTCCTGCCCTTGATATCCGCATTTTATACGATTTTCGCTAAAATTGTTGATACACCTATTGTGTTGGCCATATCTGTAGCTGTAGTTAGTTCCAAGCAAGAAAGTTTTTGTTCTTGCAGCATTAAAATAACCTAACAATGCTTGCTAATTATGTTATCAAAAATTGCGGTCACTGTGTGCCCTCTTACATCTGTATTCCTCCTGTTCCCTAATTCTGCTCCTCGAAATGTCCACACCCACAAGCAAAGCAACCGGGATTCGACTTGACCTAGTAAAAGCAGTGAGTCTGCTCAACACATCCACGTGAATGTACAACATATGCAAATGAGAAAAAGAAAAAAAGAAACGTGACTTTGTTAAAAGCCATCTGCCAGAACAGATGACATCCCAAGTATCCTTTTGTCGCAGCGAATTCCATCCCAAATCTTGGGCCAAAAAAACTGTTTTCATTAAAAATGTATTGTCCATATGACTACGGCAAGAGATAACGCCGTATGCGGGGACAGTGCGAGTAACAGTTAAAAGTTCAACTATGCACGAACATTTTTCCCCTGGGACTCAACACATGTACCTATTTTCGTATAGAACCCGTTTTGTATTTTAAAAGACAGGCTTCCGCTTTCCTTTCCTCAACAGCACAAACTGTCATGAATTTTCATGGTAGAAATGGCAGATGAAGTAATTTCCCATTCCATCCAACCACTCTAGGACCTGGAACGTGATACACCGCCGGTCGAAGGGGAGGCATCCGGGAAATACAATTCACATTCTAAGTTTTTGGTTTCACGATTTAACGGTAGCCCAACGTATATGCCAATTGTGTCGGAATAGCGACGAAACAATGTAAACCGGAAGAAGAGAACAACACGCAGAAACGCTTTCGCAAACGGTGCTGTAGCAGAAAATGAAAGACCTGAGCTCGTGGTTGACCCAGCGGCATTATTTAGACAACAACGGCACATGCTGCTTCGTGAGTTGTAGCAAACGATTATGGCTGCCAACGGATGGTCAATTATTCGTTTGTTTGCCGGGCTGTTAATTAAAAGTATAAAATAATGGCTCCTTTGTTCAGTGCGAGCGGAGTAATCGAGTCCAGATGAATCAGTCTGCTTTGCTGGCAATCCTCATTTATCTTTCTTGTCACGGCGCAGCCGGAAATACTCAACAGACAAATTGAAGACTACCCCCTTCTTCAAAAAAAGTTCGTCGGGAGGCTCCCTCGGCGAAACAAAGAGTTCAAGTGCACAGCACGTGCATGTAAAAATAGTCACACTGGCAGTGGTTTTTGAAATCCCAAGAAGTTTGCCTTGTCGTGTGCTCCGTGAAGTTAATTAAATTTCCATTCGGGATTCATGGCGGATGCTGAGAAATGTGAACTTTTAATCAAGTCATGCTATGGGTACAGGGTTGATTGAGTTGCTGTATGTTCAAAATTTGTTGAATTTTATTTGGCGATACATGAATTCTTGCATGTGCTGCGAGTCCGATCGTGTAGCGCAACAATTCACAATGAATCAGTGGCTGTGTGAGGCACTCTCCATCAGGGAGCAGGGAGTAAGGTGCAATAGTTGTATTTGATTCTGGCAAATCATTTTATTCCGACTTTGTATTGCTTGCATTGTTCGCAGATCGCTGTTGATGGTAGGTCTAGGTAGGAAGACAATTAGGCGCCCTAACGGCCTTTGGTCATTTAGACCAACGTCTTGGGTTCATTGCGCCCTTGGAATGGTTTACTGCGGAGACCTACTTTAGTCCTAACAGCATATGAATCTTCCGAGTTTCTTCAGTTCAGCACCGCTTAAGTCGTCCAGTTCTATGAAGAAGTGCTTTCCTAGGAGCTGCCTTCTTTTGGTCGCTAGGACAGGATCGATTCTTCTTCTTCCTCATCTCTGCAGCTCCTACAAAAGTCGGTGTGTATTTTTTTTTTTTGGTTGGGTAGGTGGAGGCCTTGCGTAGGCACCAATGGTTCGACGTCCATTGTAGGTAGTGTCAGATTCCTACTGACTACAACCAACTACCGAATCTTTCCGTTTATTCCCCCGCGGAACTACTGCTAAGTATTACTTCGCGAGGGACGGACTCGAGCTTTTTGCTTCGTCACGGAGTATTTGGCGAATTCGCTCTCCGCTGCCGTTCTAAAGTTCTTAGATCCGACATTACTCGTACTGCTGCATCGTTCACAACAATTTTCTGGTGTTGGCTGTTCACAAAAGTCTTCGCGTAAGATAGCTCTTTCGTTTGCATACCGAGTGCATTTGAAGAAAACGTGCTCCACGTTATCTACAGCGCTTAGGCAGCGAGGACATGATGGAATCGAATCACGGTTTCGCTTGCAAAGATATTCCCGCAAACAACCGTAACCGATAAACGCGCCGTGCTTTCGATTTACCCAATTTTCAATCCGTGGGATTAGTCGGTACGTCGGTACATCTCCCTTTTTGGGACTCGTTCCATCGTTGTTGCGGTTGGCGCGACATCATTAGATTTACGGTTGGCGCGATTTGCACGCGATTGTCTGTCATAGAGTCGCCTAGCTTCTAAAGCTAGGATATGGATTGGTACATATAGGATAGTACCAATATCGCGTGGGATACCGTTCGATATCCACTGCTAACTCTCAGTGCATATAATCTGTGTATAACAGATTTGATTCCTTCCATGTGCGATGTTTTATTCCATGTTCTGAGAAATAAACATCCATCTCTGCATACTCTGCAAAAAATTGTGATGACCGCTGGTGGATTGGGTGCTGATCGGATGTTTATGCTAATGAGTCTGAAAATGTGTTGTTCCTTAACTTATATAAGCAAATCCCAAAACCTGTTTGGACGTATGCCATACAACACAAGACTGTTTATAGTAGTGGGGGTAACACCCCCAATTTTATTAAGCTTAATACAAGCGAATCAACTTAAACAATCTAAACTTAAAGGGTAAAGCTTAACCTAGATGGTGGAGAGGGAAAGAATGGGACTGGAGGTGGTTTCGAAGAGAGGTTTTTCTAAGGTGGCATTCTAAAGAGTATTCGATAGTGTTAGCCAGGCTTAACATTCTGGATACCGGTGAGTTTAAGCCTTGATTAGTCCGATGTGGTCTAATGCGGAAGAGGGCTGCATACCTTAGATTGCAAGAGCCACAAATTCAACAAGTGCGGGGCAGTCTGTATTACCAGTACTCAGTTGGCGGAGGAAGAGCATTTCAGTGGTTTTGCGACGGTTTTCGAGGGACTCAAGGCGAATAAGTTTAAGGCGATCAGTGTAAGGAGGTAAGTTGGTTCTGTCAGTCCAGGCAAGATCACGTAGAGCGAAACGTAGAAACTTACGTTGGACAGCTTCGATACGACGAGTGTGGACCGCGTAATAAGGTGACCATATTTGGCTGGCATATTCGAGAATGGGTCTGACGAAGTTGATGTATAGAGATTTTGTGATATATTGATTCGAAAATTCTTTGGACCAGCGGTTGATAAAGCCAAGCGCAGAATTTGCTCTACTTATAATATTGTCAATAGGGGAACGAAAGTTGAGCTCACGACCACAGATTACGCCTAAGTCGCGTAAATATGATACTGAAGGGACTAGTTTGTTGCTGAGGAATGAATGCGGCGGACGTTTGCGGGAGTATGTAATGGATTGACATTTACTGACGTGAAGTTGGAGATCGGTTTTTTTTTTTTGACGCCAAACAGAAAAACTATTTGGGTCATCTTGAACAGAATAGGAGTCGGAGGGGGAGGAGATGAACGAATCGATTTTTATGTCATCGGCGTAAAAGGAGAGGTGACGAAGTGTGGTTGAAAATCTAGGGCTGTCAGCTTAAATATAATAACTGGGTGTGAAATTTGATCGAAAGCTTAACTAAAGTCGGTTCTATTACATCGACTTCCTTCCCATCTTCAAATGCATTTTTTATATATATATATTGCAATCCTTCCATTCCTATCAAAAGTGTTTGAATACATTATTAGTCAACAAATAAAAGATTTTATTAAACAAAAAAACCTTCTTACGCCATTGCAGTCTGGCTTCCGCTCCGGCCACAGCTGTAGTACTGCTCTATTGAAAGTATCAGATGACATCAGACAAGCAATAGACGTTGATCAAACAACTGTGATAGTATTACTAGACTTTTCTAAAGCGTTTGACTGCGTCAATCCTAATTTACTCTGTGATAAACTGACGACTTTTTATAATTTCTGTGATACAACTACCAAACTATTTTTTTCTTATATGACTAATCGTCTGCAAGCTGTTTTATGTAACTCTCAACTCTGTCCTCGTTCATCCTCGTTAATAATGGCGTTCCGCAAGGTTCTATTTTTGGTCCATTGTTGTTTTCCTTGCTCATTCCTGTCATTTCCTACTGTCAATTTCATATGTATGCCGACGATGTACAAGTGTATATCAAATGTCCTATTGGAATGGTAGAAGATGCCATCGTTAAGTTAAACACCGATCTATGTTCTATTTCAGAGTGGTCAACGCGAAATGGTCTTAAGCTCAACCCGCTTAAAGCAAAAGCCATCCCTATTTCCAAACATCAACCGTATTCCCTGACTTCCCTCCTATTCTATTAAACTCTTCGCAAGTTGAATACGTCACTCATGCAAATCAACATGGGATTTGCAAATTAACTCTATTACACATCGCTACGGGGGTTATCATTAACAAAAACAATATTACCTAGAGATGTGAAGTTAAAGTTCGTGAAATCATTATTTCTTATGATTGTGAGCTCGTTGCCAACGCTGACTCCTGGTCGTTCAGAAACTCAATGTCGCTTTCAATTCCATAGCGAAACACGTCTTCAATCGTAGCAGATTTGACCATATCTCTCACGAAGCCCGTCAGCTTCTCGGATGCAGATTGGACGATTTCTTAAAGTATCGATGTTGTGCCTTGCTTTTCAAAATTATTCACAAGAAAGCACCTGGGTATCTCCATAAAAAAAATAATCTTAAGTTTATCCACTCGTTATATTGTGTTGCGACCGCCTACATATACATGTCTAACCTCTAGTAGGCAATTTTTCGTTTATGCTGTCAAAATCTGCAATGCACTACCCAATCATGTGAAGTCACCGGTCGAACAAGGAAGGTTTATTGATGTCTGTTTAGAGCAATTTTTCTGTCTTGAGATAGTTTCTGTCACTTTTTAAGTTTTCTTTTATTTTTCCTTTAATTTTATTGTTTCTTTAGTCTCTTGTTGTTTTATAATTGTATCATTAAATCATACTGTAAGCATATATCCTGTACTAGTTATAAGTCATGCTTGATGTACAGTGTTCTTAAATTGAATAAAATACAAAAAAAAATGCCCAGTCTACATGACTGAAAGCAGCGTGCCTGGGGGCGGGAACGATGTGCGGCAACTTTGACATCAGCTGAGCCCAAAACATGGTCAGGATTACCGCTGATCAGAAATCCAATCTCAAAGATTAATTTCATGGATCACAAGTCATTTTTTTTCAAGACCCCGCTTAATTTTCGCAGACATTGCATAATTTCCTCCTTCGAAGTCGTGTGCAAATGTAAAGGAACTTCGACGAAACTGTTATTGTCTTAGCTTCGAGGTGTATCAAGTTTTACCTATTTGCTCATAAATTAAGTTTCCAAAGAAGTTGACGCATTATCCTCTCGTATCCATGCACACTCGACGATAATGACTCTATTTCAAGAAAAGTAACTTGACGACACTCACACCGTGCGCCGCGCCACGCCGCGCCGCCATCTCTTGAAGTAGAAATTCCAATTTATCACTCCCTACCGGCATCTGCGTTAGCTGCCTGAACACGAATACAAATTAAGCACACGTAATACAATGTTAATAAAGGCGGTTATCATGTTTCAAAAAGTTACCCCCTCCGACGCACTGGCTGGCGTGCTTATCAGACTCTGCACCAGCTCTCTCTCTCTCTCTCTCTCGCTGCTAATGAGGAATACTCTCTCTCGGTATTAGGCCATTCGTTGGATGATATGTGTGCCGTTACGTCAACGGCATTCAAGCATAATTTAATGACACACATCAGTGTACTCGGGGTTGGTTGCATAGTTTTTGGCAAATCCAATGGATTATAGTTCGTCAGGTAATGGCTTTCACTCAGGGACGTGTATGCTTTGGTATCATGAATATTGATTGGCAGCAGGCTGATGGTGGAGCACAGGCACAAAGTGTAAGCGCATTATGTGGAATTTTTTGATGACGCTAATGTGGTTACTGCCTGGCACTGTCAACTCTGCACTCACCCTCATTGGGCAGTGTGCATGTTTAATGTCATTTGGCAGGAGCAAAGCTTCACTCTTAACTAATCTTTTGTCCAATGACGGGTCCCTGGATTCCCAACTATTTGCGATGAAAAACATAAGCGCAAGCATAGGCGACGTATCCCGTGTGCAGTTTGTAAATAATTAAGGGCGTCTTTTCAGAGGACAACAGACAAATGAAATTTTATTTATTTTTCAGGTGATTTTATGGCATTAAGGTTTGTATATGATTTCCGCGCTGTACTTAAGGCCTTGCTCAACCCTGAATCAACATGAATTTGATCGGGAGTCTTGACTTGAACAACCCTTGTCTATGTCCAATTTCCACAAACTCTTCGGCATTTCGGCAATAACGTGGCGAACGTTGGCCTCCAAGTCCAAGTGTTGCACCAAAAAGTTGATAATCATGTCTCTGTACGTGTACGTCTCACCATTGGATGTAAAGATTTGACAAGACATATGGATTAATGATTCCATCACCACTCTCAAGGTCATCTTTCGCTTAAAAAGAAGTCCTCTTTGGTAGAACTCGCACTGGAGCTTCGGTGACTTTGCGCATCGCATTTTGACCCATGGACATGCCGTCTGACGCACGGACACAAGTACTCCAGCGGCGACGTACATACAATCGACTGCCCTGCACTCAGTATAGACTCTGGCCAGAATCTGAGCCAGGAAAGAACTGTAGCTGAATCTTCACGGATGGCTCCAAGACCAATGAAGGGTTCGGCGCTGGCGCCTTCGTGGAAAGCGCCAACATGAGACTGTACATCTCGTTAAAACAATTTCCTTCGTTTTCCAAGCGGAAACCTATGAGATCGAGTGGTCATGAACCAGAATGTGAAGAACATATGGAAGGGCCGAAGTATTTGTATCTGTAGCGACAGCCAAGCTGTGCTTAATGCCTTGCTCATCCCACTAACTACTTTCAGGATAGTTCAGGAATGCAATTCTGCTCTGAATTTGATTGGGAGTCTAAATTCGCTAAGACTAGTCTGGGTTCCAGGCCACCACGGGACATGAGATCGCCGACGAACTTGCTAGAGGAGGAACTGTACCGGAGGAGGAACCCGAACCTGTGCTGGGACTACCCGCGTCCTTGGTTAAGACTTCTGGACAGAAAAGAATGCAGACGACATACTGGCGTTCTAACGAGCCACTACACCGTCGTCAAACACCTAAATGTGCAGAGTACTTCCTCTGCCACTGTCTTGCCTTTTGCTCGGATCAGATGGCAGTTATTCGGTGCTGATGAGGTGAGAGCTGTTGCATAACAGAAGCGCCTGCTGGTATTCCTCCGGATGTAAATTTTTTTTTTTTATTTTTTTTTTTTATAATTTGCGCGCGCTCAAGGGATTGCTAATACCCTTAAGTGTCCGGGGTCAAGACACAGCACGGGCCGAAGGTATAGAGGGAGAAAGGGAGAGGAGGTACCTGTGCACATTGGTCTTAAATATCTGCGGATTGTAGTCTGTGGGAAATATAGGGCTGGGAAGAGCATTCCAAATTCGCGTAGTACGGCTGAAGAACGAGTCTCTAAATTTAACTGTGCGTCCGAAAGTAGGCTTAAGGGTAAACTGATGAGCATTCCTGGCGAGACGAGTATTGCGGGTGAATTCATGGAGAGGAGGAATGCAGTTGGCTAGCTCACTTGAGCATCGTTTGTTGAAATAGCGATAAAATACAGACAAAGAAGAAACGGTACGTCGATGTTCGAGCGAGTCTAATGACTTTGCGACATTGTTGTCTCCTATAAGTTTTATCGCTCGCTTTTGGATTCTATCTAGTAGGTGCAGGGTGGTCTTTGGGGCACCAGACCAGATATGAGCGTTGTACTCAAGCTTGGGGCGGATATACGCCTTATAAATGAAAGCCAAATCAGAGGGGGTGAAATATTTCTTGCATCGATTAAGGAAACCTAAGCATTTCGCAGCATTTTTGGCGACCTCAAATATGTGATCGTTCCAACTAAGTGTTCTGTTGATACACATACCAAGGATGGAAAGCTTTCCGGTTTCATCGACACAAGCACCATTCATGGATAATGGCTGATTAACAAGGGTTCGCTTGAGTGACAGCAGACAGCATTGAGTTTTAGAAGCATTGAATTCCACTCTGTTGTTGTTTCCCCAGTTAATTATGCTGTCAAGATCGGAATTCAAGGAGCTTAACATACGCTGCCGTTCCAATTCTACGGCCGAAGGGCAGGGTCGTGAGTCTCGGAACGAATATGAAAAGGTGAGGGTGCTGTCATCAGCGAAGGAATGGATTGGATTAGAAGTAGCAGACAAGAGATCATTAATAAAAATGAGAAAGAGTGTCGGAGACAGAACAGAGCCTTGGGGTACACCAGCATTTATTTGGTGGATATCAGACTTGAACCCATCCAAAACAACTTGAATTGAACGGTTCGAAAGGTAATTTCTAATCCATAGAAGAAGAGATTCATCGATACCATATGCACGCATTTTCGACAAAAGAGCTTGATGCCAAACTCTGTCAAATGCCTTAGAAATATCAAGTGCAACGATCTTGTTTTCACCTGCATTATGCAAAGATGTGTTCCACTTTTCGGTGAGATAAGCTATCAAATCACCAGTGGACCTGTTACTACGGATGTAAATGTAGCTTGATGCCTGGTAGTACAATGGTGCACTCCAGTGTAGTGTTAGCTTAGGTTTTGGAAGAGGAGTGTGATGGTTGAACATTAATTCCATTCGGAGGCATTAGGGCCCATTGTGAATCCCTTCATTTGTGGGGTACATATTCTATTAACCTATCCTGTCGCTTGATGGCTTAAACGAATCTTAAGATATCCGATATGTCTGCATTCGCTAAGTCCGCAGTCTCTGTGAAGAATCTGTGACCCAGCGAGGCTAGGCGCCGATTCTGGAGAGCTGGGCAGTGGCACAGCACAGCTGTTGGATCGTCTCGTTCTCTTCCTCATCGCAGCTCCGCCACAGATCGCTGGATTCCGCGTTCCTTTTTCGGAGCATTGTTCCGATGGTGCCCTGTGATCACTCCGACGAGGGCATGGATCGAGATGCGGTCTAACGACAGAAGCTTCTTTGTCTTGCCGTTGTTAAGCTCTGGCCACGACAGTCATTTATTGCAAGCAAGTATTATGTCGCTTATAGCCTGGTATAATGCACTGATCGGTGTTGACAGTGGCAATGTCCGCTTCGCTAATTTCCATTTCAGACCCTTGTCTTGCTAGCTAGTCTGCTCTCTCGTGCCCTGCTATTGAGCTGTGGTCTGTAACCCAGCAGAGCTTGACCTTATGGTGGCTGATGGACCTCAGTGAGTCGCTGCAGTTCATAACAGCCTTTGATCTCATTGCAAAGGATAATATTGACTTCAGTGCAGCCTAACTGGTAAAAAAGATGGTGGGATATCGGTTGTTAGCTGCTTTCTCTATTGCTAGAATCTCTGCTTGGACGACACTACATGTATCGGGAGCCTAAAAGATTCCTGTTTGTGCAGGGTGTCGCGAGTTCCGGCTAGAGTACCTGTGTCCATTTTTGATCCGTCGGTGAAAAGTGCAACCTCGTGGTCATTGATAACGGCGTTCGAAAGCCACTTG
The DNA here is from genome assembly GCA_907269125.1 of Eristalis pertinax. Classification (NCBI taxonomy): domain Eukaryota; kingdom Metazoa; phylum Arthropoda; class Insecta; order Diptera; family Syrphidae; genus Eristalis; species Eristalis pertinax. Next base: position 59,718,450 of record OU026148.1, on the reverse strand, counting down.
TCTCTGTAGGGGAACATAATTGGTACTTTGAGACTACTGTGACCATGTTTCTTTCCCAGGTCATATATTATTTTGATTATAGCCGCATTTCCATAGTTGGCTTGTTTACACAGAGAGGACTCCCTTAGTTTGAGAGCGCTTTTTACGGCGGAGCCTAGTGTTAAGAACCTCTAATTTCTGAACAACGCCAAGCAAACATTTTAAAGTGATCCATTTTGACAGTAAAATATTCTTGGCAGCAAAAACAATCGTGCCTCATTTGGTGGACATTTAATTTGGACGATAACGGTTCACATTACCGTCAAGTATTTGAATCCATTACAGAATAAAACATAGGGTAAGCAGGTGTGGTTACAAATTGCAAAGTTGCGTGACGTGCAACTAAGTGCAACATGATGACAGGGATTCTTCTTCAAACGCACTTACGCCACATGCCAATGTTGAGGCGACTTTTCGAGTTCCACATTCGAGCAAATGCAAATGAATGCCAGGCAATATCATCACATGACTCAAATCATCACAGCAGGTATTTACTACATGCTACAAAACCATTATCCCGTCGAAATAGCAATATCTATTCAGTTCATCCTCGCATGATGTATTCTAAATGGGTAAGATGACCATGACCGTATGAACTAAGTTGAACGCTGCAAGTCGTCGTTTGATATTCAGAAATGCCTCTTTAAACGGTACGGAACCGTCGGAACCGAGTGCTTGCATTTGTCCTATGAATAATGTCAAAAATTGTGTTCTTTTTATAAACTCAATATTTGAATTACATTGATAATTGAGAAGCTTATACTACAATAGGGAATAGAAAACGTTGATGCAACAAGGATTTTCGGCCAGCGCCGGCCGTAGACAAATGAGCGCCCTGTGCAAGCCCTACGCTTAGCGCCCCCATTTTTCAGTCTTGGCAGTTCAATTTAGAAAGCTAATCTGGCCTAAGTTTTAGCAAATTTTGTGTTATATCCTTCAAGCTGCTCAAACCATTTTGTTGTTGATTAACCGATTCAATCAACATTACAAAATCTTGTATTTTGACATTAAACTCTACCTCAAATCCTTGTTTCGATTCTAAAATAGTTTCGGAACATTTCTCAACATAAAACATTTTTGGAGTACGGAATAGTGAGTTTCTTGAACTTTAGATGGTATTTCAAGACTACTAGCAATACGCTCAGTGAATTGAAGGTAGTCATTAAATATTTCATCTGAACGCATTTCCACCAAAGTCTGTTTAATATTTTCTCAAACCTTAAGTCAGCAAGTGACAAATTAACAGACGGACTTTGACATTATTTACTGGTTATGTTAATTTTTCTAGAAATACCAACCAAACCAAATCAATGAGCAAAACATTTATAATTATTGTAAAATCAAACATTTTATTTCCTACAGGCTCAACTATGGTTTTTGCATCAGGAATTCCTCCCTCCGATATTTTTCTCTTCTACCTTGTTTGCTTGTGCGACAACAATACAATACAATACAATACAATACAATACGATACACTTGCATTACTTATTCTTTTTTTTCAAACAAAGCCATGCGTCAAAAGAACAAATCTCATATTGCCTTAAATGATTCCATACGATTTGAGAACTGATTTTTTATTTTGAGATGTTTTCTTATGAAATTTTTTGATCGAAACGTGCAGATTTTATTTTTGCCCGTTTCACACTGGAAATGCATACTTAGCATAGGTTTTTTTAGTTTTCATGTGTTCAATGCGGGCGCATTGTCAAGCGTTTCGCGTCCTTTAATTTGCACATCCTGCACATATGGTTTGGCCGGCCCGGTTTTGGTACAACACTTTCTTGCTAACGAAGAAGTGAACCGGTATGATACTGAATACTACATGGAACCTACAAGATGTGCAGTTTTTGGTGTCAAACACGGTGTTACGTCGCCACTTTTCATTAAAAACTGCCTAGCTCTGACCATGTCATTGTAAAGCATCATGTAAAGCAAATCGTGTACTTATGCCCAATTTGAGAAATGGGCACTCCAACCAAACGGTGAAGTATGCCACCTTATACTTCCGCCACCTACTTCAATAAAATAGAGACCTGTGCACCTACCCTCTAGGCAACAGACATAAGAGAACAAGAGCACTTGCTCTCCTATTTCAGCCAGGAAGGAAAACAGTTCGTTGAAATGTGAAATGGACATTCTTTACAACTTCTCTCATCGCTTTGATTTAAGAGTGACGGGCACTGCATGCGAGTGCCGTCAAATTCAAAATCATCTACATCGCTTCAGTTGTCCCACAAGGTTGTCCGCTTCTTTTTACTCTTGTCATAAAGTCCCCTATCCCACTTTACGTTGACGATACCACGTTTTCAAAACCACCTCGTATATTTGTGTGAGATTTCATAAAGAGTCTTCCAATAGGGACTTCCGAACTTTGACAGTTGGTAGCGGCCATATTGTTGAAGCAACATCTGTCAAATTGGCTGTCATTCATTCAGTCTATTTTGCCAAATCACCATGGATGGACATAGCGTTCAACGTCGATTTCGCGTCGCGCACAAGATCTCGGCCTTTCGCAGACCACAACTTGGCGAATTTTGGGTCGTGAATTGAGCCTGCACCCGTACAAAATTCAACTGACACAGGAGCTGAATGTAACGACGTGTGTTCGCTGAATGGGCTCTGGAGCAGTGGAAACTGACCCTTATATTCATCGAAAAATCGTCTTCAGCAATGAGGCCCATTTCTGGATGAATCAACAAACAAAATTATCGAATTTGGGATGATGCCAATCCATATGAGATCCAAGAGCGTCCAATGCATCCCGAAAAGTCGCTGTTTGCTTTGTATTTTCGACAGGCGGCAGTGGTTCCGAAGTGGAAAAAAATACCCAAAGTGACATATTTTTCTCGGCCTAAAGGTTTTTCGATTATACAAATATGAGAACCGAGGAAGCCAACATATTGTTGAGGTTTGATGATCGGTTTCGTTGTATCGTTAGCTCAAATTTGGGACTTTGAAAAGAAAATTTGATGTTGCATAATTCTTAAAATTAGGTCCTTTAGAACCTAATGTTATATTTGTTTTAAAGGACATACATTTGGCCTTCAAACTGCATCAATATTTTTTTTTTCATTTTGCTTACCAATTGTCTAGACCCCCTTTTGAGGAGGGTATTTCAATGTTTGGAGGGCTGGAACAAAAGTTCTAAAGGAGTCTACTGAGGGAGACCAACTTTTTCCGAAAGCTAGAAGTATTCTCTACGGTGCAAGAACTAGAACCGGGTTGAGCCCAAATCCCCAGAACGAGGCGCTTAAGTGGAGCAATGTCGTGCATTTTTGACAGTGTGCAGAAGAAACCGAGGCGGTCGATTTCGGGTAGCTCGCAATAACTCGGCCTTTTGCAGACCACAACTTGGCGAAAATCAGTCAAGTGCCCCAGAAGCTCAAGGTAAACTGGAGCTGTGGAAACTGACCATAATTTTCATAGAAAAATCATCTTCAGCAATGAGGCCCATTTCTGGATGAATGACAAAATTGTTTATTTCTTTGAGAACGTCGTTGGCCAGGCCATCACTGTCAATGGCGAGCGCTATAGGTCGATGATTGCCAACTCCTTTTGGCCTGAATTGGATTGGATATGGACACCAACGACATGTGGTTTTAACAGGACGGCGTTATTTGCAACACAGCGCACGCCGTGGCATTTTGAGGTGATGTGATCTGGCCACGGAGAACGTCTGATTTTACTCCGTGGTGTTTTCTGAAGTCGCAGGTCTGTGCTAATAAGCAACAAATCACAGAGGCCCTAAAAAGCCAACTTAACCCATGCCATCGGTTCAAATTCAGCCTTTTTTATGCGCCAGAGTCATGGTAAATTGGACATTCCGGATGCGCACCAACCAGAAAAGCCACGACGGACGTGTGAACGATGCTATATTTCATACATAATGGCATCGATAGGGCTTTCAAACGAATAATAAATGTCGATGATATCTTACACACACTTTGTTTTATTTAAATTTAAGGATAGGCAGCGCTTATTGAAACACCCTTTAGTTCTAAAAACGTAATTAAGTGCTGTACACATGAGCCGCATGTGTGAACTGAGAACTTCGAAATTGACATTTCATTCACCTGAAATTGTCTCTGTTCGCAGATGGCGTGAATTTGTGGACTGCTACTGGCACTGTGTGGATGGCGTTTTCAGTTTGACAAGTCGCCAAGGAAATGATTAATTCTGAGAGAAACAATCAAACATCGTTAATTATCATATTTAAAGCAGCCTTTGTGAAGATTTTTCTCGATAAAAAATCCGATAATTAAATGCTCAACTCTTGGCAAACCAAAGAGAAATGTATTTTCCTTTGATTTCGCTGAAAATTGATTACTTGTGAAAATGAGTTGCACAGCACTTTAGGCAATTCAGGAAGTTCCCAAATGGGTGACTAAAAATATGTGATTCTACCTCCAGGGCGATAATTAGTCTTTGTTCTGCGGTTTAATCGTTTATTGGAATTGTTCTTCATCCCACGACAGACAGCCAACAACGAAGACATTCCCTTTTCCTATGCTGAAGCAAGAAGCTGTTGTCTGAGTTCAAGGCTTCCTTGTATCCTTGTTTGTGATCTCTGCGAATCCATAAAACACAGAGCATCTCATTTGTAGATGCACATCGGTGCCAGCTGCCATTTAACTGTTGAGGACAATAATTTGAGTTTCAAGAAACTCAATTATGCGTCATTTTCTGCAAAATGACATTCAAAGTGATACCTAGACTGGCCCGTAATGATTTAATAACTTTCCCAATTCGTGATGAAGTTAGTCTCGTTTCCTTTATGGAATAGCTACACTTTCACAAGTCGTTCAGAATTATTTTACAATTCGCCGTCCAAAGAGCAGCTAATTGAACAAATGACTTATCGTTGCTCGACTTTAATGCCCTAATTGCCACTATGAATTATTAATTCTCTCTAGCGTCATGCACTCACTGTCTAATGCGTTTTGCTTTTGAAATAAATTAATTAATTAATTTACCTTTATGCCATTTTTTTCACGTGAAAACGTGTACAGTGATGGGGAAGGAAGGAAGATGCTGTTAGGGAAGTTCTGTCGTTTCAAAGGACAGCGTTCAAGGCAAAGTAAATAACACGGGCGTAGTCGAGTTGGAGTGTAACGACGTAACAACTAACGGTCTTATGTATGTAGCTCGGTGCCACGTTTTGTTGGTGTCTCGCTTTCTCTGTAGCTAACCAATGCGAGGATAAGACGAGGGTTGCTGTAGAGTTGTAGAAATTCAATTCCCGCGACTGCTGATGCAAGAGATGGACTGTAATTTGTACGAATTATGCACCTCTGATTAGGGGTTTTAAAAAAAGAAGTGTGACGATGTCCTTTAAAAAAAAATGACTGTACGACTAGGGGGATATGTCTACGGCAAGTGGAAGGGATCACATATTGTGTTGTTGTCGATTTCCCTTCAAGTTTTGTTAACTTCTTCTTCTGATGCTACAGCCCGTGGTTGACCTGGACGGAAACCAACAAGCGCCTCTATAACTATCGAGATCGCACGCAAAACTTTTCTCTCGAAGAAGCCAAGGACTTCTTCATCCTTCTGAGATTGTCCATGCCTCTGCGCCGTACAGCTAGACTAGGATGAACAGTGACTTATAAAATGTGTCCCATAATAAAGGGTGGTTAAATTTTAAGGGCCGATGTTGAATGTGAACCACACCTAAACGTCAAGTTTTCGTTTGCATTTCATTTGACATTTCTCAATTTCAGACTAACTCAATTTGAGCCATGGAAAGATACACAATCGAGCAACGCGTTAAAGTTATTCAGGCTTATTATGAAAATGGGCGTTCAAATCAAAATGCATATCGTGCACTTCGTGATTTTTTCGGTCAATTTAATCGTCCAAACGTGAGTACAATCGGAAAAATCGTGCAAAAATTTAAGTAAACCGGGTCTGTAGGAGATGTGAAAACACCAGTGCATGCTCGTACAGCTTGTACTGCAGAAAATGTTGCTGCTGTTCGCGATAGTGTGGCTGAAGAGCCGTCCACCTCAACTCGTCGTCGTGACCAACAATTGCACCTCTCACGCTCGTCGTTGATGAACATTATGCATAAAGACTTGCATTTACACGCTTACAAGGTGCAATTGACTCAAGAACTAAAGCCTCTTGACCATTTCAAGCGTCGTCAATGGCCAGAATGGTGGCATGAAATGGCAACAGTGGATGATCAATTTTCGAAGAAAACCATCTTCAGTGATGAGGCACATTTTCACCTCAGTGGACTCGTCAATAAGCAGAATTGCCGCATTTTGGACGAATGATAATCCAAGAGTGATTGCCGAAAAACCAATGCACCCACAAAGAGTGCGGTTTATGGGCTGGCAGCATCATCAGGCCGTATTTTTTTCCAAAATGAGGCCGGTCAGGCAGTTACTGTGAATGGTATTCGCTATCGTGAAATGATAACGAACTTTTTATGGCCTGAATTGGAAGATATGAATGTGGACGATATGTGGTTTCAACAGGACGGCGTCACTTGGCACACAGCTAATGAAACAATGGCTCTTTTGCGCGACAAATTCAATGGCCGTGTTGTTTCACGTGGTGGCGATGTCCATTGGCCGCCAAGATCAAGTCATTTGACACCGTTGGGGGTTATTTGAAAGAAAAGGTGTACGTCGATGAGCCGGCAACAATTCAAGAGCTAAATGATGAGATAATTCCGCACATTAACGGCATAGAACCTCAATTATGCTTCAGCGTCATCGAAAATTTGGACCATCGGATGGAGGTGCGCCGCCGAGGTCGCGGCCGCCATTTGGCCGATATTTTGTTCCATACATAATTAAACCATATCAATATTATCATAATAAAAAGAAATGACAATAGTTTCCTAAATAATTTGTGTTTTATTCAAAATCAACATCGGCCCCTAAAATTTAACCACTCTTTACATGCAAAAAATATAATTTTGACAGAATCCCAAGATGTGGATGGGCAATTCTGATCAACAAGAACGGCCGATTACACGATTAGGAAATGACTCATGCAGTAATTGTATAGTTTCTCTGGCTGTTTGGCACGTGGCACCTTCTTGTTGAAAGCACATGTTGGTCACATTCATATATAGTAATTTAGGCACAAACACCATTTATTGTTACTGCATGACCAGCCGAATTTTTGAAGAAGAATGGTCCGATAATGCCTCCTCACCAAACAGCCATATTTTTAGATGCCATTTTGTACCACTTAAGTTTGCATTTAGGACTCATTCTAAAATCCGAAGGTGTATCAGTGCCTCCTAAACAGTCTTTAAAAACAACTCTTGTTGAGTTTATTAAGCATATCGTTGATTTGTTTAATCGTGAGCAAAATTGCTTCGCTCGCATAGTTTCTGGACACTGGCCGCTGTCCACAACTGTCGATGGTGACAAGTACAACTGCCCATGGTTACATTGTGGCCAAGTCGTCGATGGTGTTTCCTTGAGGGCAGCATATACATTGTCTTGACCTCATTCACCGCCAAATCAAACGCCTCATTGAATGCTCGCTGAATTCCAATCACGTCAATGTTGTCCGCTAGCAATTGCACGGACTTTTGGAAGACTTGATTCACATTGGACCACAAACAAGGCGAGGTGACCACTTCAAAGGAGTGCTTGGCTGTGTTTAGCCATCACAACACACCGGGGATCAAGGAACGGTCTAGTTTGGGGGTTTCTCCGGGAGAACGTGCACCAAGGTTGGTCTGTCTGGGAGGGACATCGTGGTTGAGGTCGACATGCACTCGCTGAAGACGAAGGGGACAAGGAAAAACTGGAAGAAGAAGAAAAAATCACACAATCTTTTTGAATATTGAATAGTAGTGATGTAAATTCATTTAAGTCCGAAATGGAGAACTATTTTAGCTACATTTTCGTCCTGACTGTATCTACAAACGATTATAATCATCCGTTCGATGAAATTTGCTGCGGCTGTATCGTCGATGAATAGGTACATGAGCAATTCTTGGACCATTGAAGTGGACTTTATCTCTAGCAGCCCTTCAAAGAGAGTCCAAAGTGTTGTATCGCACGATTCAATTGAGCGCCAAATTGAACGTCCATTTCGAGAAATAATGTGCAATACAGCAACACCACGTCATGTGCCATCCTTGTGCTGAAAATAAATATCTTCCACGTCCATCGCATCGATTTCATTCAAGCAACATTGTTCAGCAACGCAATTCGCTCAATGACACGGTTGCATCAGCATCAATTTTGAAAATAAAAAGTAGACACACTCCAACGCCAGTCGCACAAAATTCCAGGAAGCACTCACTCGTTGTCGTTGGAGAGGGGAAGTGTTGTCACATATCGATTGTATTTTATTTCCAAAAAAAGCTGGGAAGCTATTTGAACGAGGTTTTCTTTGGCGTCTCCTCAACATCCGCCGGATATCGGTTTAATGGGAGTAAATAAATTCCACCGGGAGAAGAAACTGCATGCGATTTTATTTTTATTATTTTTATTTCTTTATTTCCGTTTTCATTCTACGTCAAGTCTCTATTTTCTGCTCATTTTCAGCACACTTTTCACTTATTGTGTGGCACTTATGATTCCGATTTGATGATGAATACCTATATATCGCACTCTATATGTGATTAGGGTTGTAGCTCATATGGCAGCGCTTAAAAAAATGTCATATTTCGCTGTTCTACTACAATTTAGTGTGTCTCATAAACCTTCTATTAATACAAAGTGTCACTATTAAACCCTATCCCAGTGTGCATATTTAATAGAGGAGCTTTGACTGTTTCTCTCACGTTTTCTGAAACGCAAGCAACAAAACACAAGGTGACATGAGAGGGGGATGGCTTGGTGTAATGCGCTTTTAAAACCACATTTGGATTATGACTGCCAAAGAAACTAGTGCTTTCTGTGATCTTCACTGTAAAGTAAATCCTGAAATCGGGGATTGAGCTTAATACGCTGAGTCTGACAGACAACAAGATGTCGTTGTTCATGAACGACTATCTGGCGATGAACAATTTGAGAAACTGTCCCCAATTTGAATCCCTTTCAGGGGATTAGTTTTTCAATTTCTCTTCAAATCACTCGAATGTTATTCAACACCTTTCTGACACATTTCGTCCTGTGTCGAGTAAGTGACGCCGTCGATACTTGAACACAAATAAAGGAGTGCAGAAATAAGGCAGTATAGGGACAGCCGACTTCACAGCTGATTGCCTCCTATATTCACCTAATTCTTGATGGTTATTCACGAATTTTTGACAGTTATTTAAAAGTCATTGATCCACAAAAAAGGAGACCCTTCAACTGCGCCAACTACCGAAACCATTTGTGAATAACCTGATAGGTCCTTATAAGTGTGGTTTCAGGCCGGGGAAGTCCACCATCGACCAAATTTTCACACTACGGCTGATCCTGGAAAAAACCCAAGAGATGCAAATCGACACCCACCACCTATTCGTCGATTTCAAGGCCGCATATGACAGCGTGCATAGAGACGAGCTATACAACGCCATGTCTAGGTTTGACATTCCTGCCAAACTCGTCAGGTTGTGCAGGATTACGATGGAGAACTCTCGCTGCTCCATCAAGGTGGGTAACGAACTGACCGAGACCTTCAATGTCAAAAAAGCTTTTAGACAAGGCGACGCGCTGTCATGTGACTTCTTTAACATCATCGTGCGAAACTCGTGCGAAACTCAAACGCCAACACTAGAGGCACGATCTTCCAGAAGTCCGTACAATTGCTAGCATACGCGGACGACATTGACGTGATTGGTCGAACACAGCTAGCCGTCAATGAAGCGTTTGCTGGTACTGAAACGGAGGCTGCAAAACTGGCTTTAACAGTGAATGAGGGCAAATCGAGGTACATGCTGTCATCGAGAAAGGACGCACAACATCGACGTCTCTTGCCAGAACGTCACCGTAGGCAGCTTTAAATTCGAGGCAGTTAAGGACTTCGTCTACCTCGGCTCCCAGGTAAACAGTACAAACAACATCAGTACCGAGATTAAACGCAGAATAACTCTTGCCAACAGCTGTTTCTTTGGGCTCAAGAGGCAATTGAGTAGTAGAGATCTCTCTCGAAGGACCAAGCTAACAGTATATAAGACCCTCATCATCCCTGTCCTGGCGCAGAAGCCTGGACAGTCTCAAGAGCAGATGAAGAAGTCCTTGGTCTTTTCGAGAGAAAAGTTCTGCGTTCCATCTTTGGTCCTGTTTGTGTTGATGGTTCCTGGAGAAGAAGATACAACCATGAACTGTACGCGCTGTACAGCGACATGAGCCTAGTCAGAGTCTACGAATTCAGCGCCTAAGATGGCTAGGCCTGGACAACACTGCTCCGGCCCGAAGAGTTTTCGACTCCGAACCAGTGGGACAACTCAATAGAGGACGCCCACGAAACCGAAGGCACCAACAAGTGGGGAAGAACCGCAACCAAATTGGTGAGCGTAATTGGAGACAGACCGTGCCAGCTGGAGAAGCTTGTCGACTGAGGCCCAGGTCCACCCCGGACTATAGTGCCACTGGAAGAAGAAGAAGTTGTTTAGTTGATTTTGAAAATGGGTAATTTTCTCCGATGAATTGAAAGGAAATAGCCTTCGATCTGATGGGCATTTTGTTTGGCGTAGTGACCGAGTAGCACTTGACGATTTTCAAACTCGGTGGAGGTGACGTTGTGGTATGGGGATCAAGGGCAGCTTCAGGCGTGGAAAACGTAATGTTCACCATGAACAGATGTCTCTGTTGCAGGTTCGGAGTCGAAGACATGCGACTAATGTATTCAAAAAAAACGAACGTTTTCTTTCAGACGACCTTGTTGTGACTTGTTGGTGGGTTGTGGGGTAGTGGGATCCAAAAAGATGCCAACAACACGCGGTGTTCCCAAGCGGTCCCCCATCCAAGTACTAACCACGCCCGATGCTGCTTAATTTCGGTGATCGGACGAGAACCGATGCGTTCAGCGTAGTTTGGTCGTTGACAAAATTTTTGTGTACAGATTACGCTCTACCGATACATATACAGTGGCTCAGAGTGAAAACTCTAGATGGAACCAAGAATTCGCACAAGCAATAATTATTGACTGCAAATGTGACCGACGCTGCTGCAACTTTGATGGAGGCATGCTTCACTCCGAAGTGATTAGCGGTAGACGCGCAACTTTTGTTTATTTTCTACGTACATGCATAATATTTGCAATGTATACGTATGCAGTCAATCGCAATAGTATGTTTGGAGTCCCGTTTGAATTTAATTTTTACTGAGAACACAGCCAAGTTTATGGTGTACGCTTACTTTTGAGATTGACTGTATGGAAAATAGTGGACGTCATTCGTCGTGCAAAAGATGTGTTCCATCGTCGGAATTTCTTGTCGGAGATGGCTTGGCGTAGTAGGCGGTCGGTGTCGTTAGGAAGGAAGAGATATTTTCGTTAAGAATGGTTGAGTGACAGATGGCGGACCACAGTCGGAGTGGTCCTGAGTTTTTGTCTCAGGGCTGTGCTGTGAGTCTGATGGAGTGCTTCTCAGTGCTCTTAGCTGCCCGTCTCTGCACCTAACTGAGACCATGTACAGAAGTGTCCAGTAAACATCGAGTGACAATGATGATGCTGCCATGTCATAAACCGGTCCTAAGCCTTTGGTTCGTGCGTCAATCTGTCGACTCTCTGGCGATGCCCAATTCAGCTGTTCGGCGTCGAATCATCGCCTACTTGATACTGGCCGCTAAGGCGTGGCGGTTAGCCTGGTTCCTAAATTTCGCACCAATTTCTGTCTGACTGTAGAGTGCTACACACTGAGGCCACGATGGCCTCCACTTGTGCGTATTTACAAATGCGCCAGCCACATGAATAGTGGCGACTTCGGTGGGCGTTGAACCTTTTGAGGCGTAATCTAGTGCAGGCGTCCATCAACCTCCCCGCCTCGAAGGTGGGTTGCCATAGACATCGGCGAATAGAATAACTTGCTAATGTGATTCCGTCTGAGTCGAGCAATCGAATCACAAAAATTACACTTCGCTGCCATGTCCTCAGTGGTTCGCGAAACGCCGCACAGGATGCACAGTTTGGAGGGTAAACTGGACTTCGGTTCGCATTTGGGACACCTAGTGAGTGCCCATCAGTGCTGTGGCTTCGTTTCGTTCACCTACACCGCTCGCACTGGAAATATCAAAGAGTCGACGTATCTGCATTTCATTTCCCGCCTGGTCCTGCACTTCTGCCGACTCAGCAGCGGTTTCTTGGCAGTGATGTTCGTACCTATCTCCTTGGTGGTCTGTATCAATGCCCAATATTACGAAGTCATCAGTGTTTACTTGTCCGTGTTATACTGCGGTCACAGTTGTTGGCACTTTGTCAGCGCGTTTCTTTTGACAAGCAACTGCATCGAAATTCAACGCCTCATCATTCCAACTCTCAACGAAATGATCGGGCTCTTCCGACAGATCTCCGCCCTGACCACCGCGGCGAGCTACTACCAGAGTGACTTTCATATCTTGATGATGACCAAGTTGGTGCTACTTATATTCATTCTTATGCATTTTCTACTTTGTTCTGGGACACGTCGGCGCACCCTGGGGAATGCTGCTCATGGGGCTCTCCTACTACAGTCACTTGTACGCAAACTTCGTTCTGACGTGTTTCCATCTGAAGTTGAACGAGTTCCTGGTTCCTGGAGTTCGCAGAAAAACTCACCGAAGTCATATCGATGTCCTTCCGAGTCCATCGCTTGAAGGCGACCATCAACAAATTCTACACCATCCTGCCGTTGTGCGCCTACCTGGGACTGTGCAACGACGTCAACAACCTCTATAACGTGCTGCCAACTTTCGTCCAATTGAAGAGGTCTGATAACACTTGGATGTTATTTAGTCACTGTCTGTACATAATGACGTGCCTGTTTAGAGCGTTTCTAACAAGCTGCGATATATTCCTGATTGGCTATGTGGCAGAGATGATACCCCGGGCGTGCAAGACTTTCCAGGTTAGCATGCTCCTGCTGACCGATGAGATGCACCACAACGAGCAGTTGCTCCGCTATGTACGTAGATTGTGGAAGAAAGGCACCAGCTAAATGGTTTTGTTTCGTTTGCAGGTCGATTTGGTGCTCATGCAGCAGCGCATTCGGGATCTCTCCACGCGGATGCTGGACTTGATCGACATCAATCGGAACTTCTCGTTCACGTGCTTCAGTGACATTGTCGTTGCGTACACTTTGGTTTGCATGCAGTGCGCCATAATGTATAACGTTGGTAGAAATTGATGTGATTTTTGAATAAACCGTCTTTGTTCTTGCGTGGCCCCGGTGCGCTGGTCAAATTATATATGTTTCTCTGATGGGCGATGCAGTAAACGTGGTCTGTGGCAGATGACGTTGCAGTCTGCATGTTCACCTTAATCCCTAACCTCTGCCTCGTCGAACTCCGATCACTTGCGACCGACGATGGATTACCAAACTACAAGGGAAACCTTTGATGGCGGCTGGATAAGACGCAGGCCGACACTCACCATCTTTTTGTCGATTCCAAGGCTGTGCATAAAAGCAAGCTACTCTTCTCCTGTCAATCCTGCGATAAAAGGTTTTGGGAAGGCGGCACGATGTCATTTGACAGTCGACTCGACAGCTAGCATGAGCGGATGACATTCACGTGATCGATCGATCACAAGGGTCAGAGAGTCGCTGCTGAGGAGATTACTGGCAAGCAAACAGAAGCCGCTAAAATGGGTCTGGCGGTGGACGAGGGAAAACTGGCAACGGAGCGACTTCCATCAATAACGCCTACTTGCTCTGAACGTCACAACGGGGGGCTATAACTTCGAGGAACTCTTGCATTTGGCCTACCTTGGCTCCTCGGCAGATGGTACCAAGGAAGGACCAAACTGATCTTTGAAAAGCCACTGATCATCTCAGCTCTGTTTCGCAGCGCAGCGGGCATGTTTATTATCGAAAGCGGATGAATGAAAAGTTTTGGACGATGCCTGTTTGGGAGAAGAAACCTCTTTACACCTTCTCCGTGCAAATTACGTGTGTTCGTTGTACAGCCATCATGTTGTCCTGATGCGTCTGCAAACGCGCATAAGTGAGATTTATGTTAAATCATGGATGTTTTGGAAGAAATATTCTTCCAGAAAAATTCTCTCTCAACGAGCAGAGACTGGGGTAATGGGTCTTTTCCTCTTCGGCGCCACCACCACTTCGTGAATAGTCGTTGGCTAGTCCCATTCTCATTTCGTGATACTTCACGACTACCATCGCCTACCAAGATTTTGTCTCATTGAAGGAGTCTGTCGGTCTTTGCACTGTTCAACTTGAGCCAAAGCATCCACGTTGTCTCGCAGGTGGTTAGTGAGCAGCACCTTCCATTGGCCATCTCTTTGATTGTTTCGTCCACTTTCTTCTTGACATCCGTAAAAGGTATTTAAATCCATGGGATTACTTCGGATGCGTCGGTTTTGGCCCCTTTTCGTGGCAAGCTCATCCACAGCTTCATTGCCTTTTATTTCCCCATTGTACGAGACCCAGCATAGAGTTGTCGAGTGCTGCGTGATGAGCGCCTTAATGTCTTTCATGCGCAATCTGGTCCAATGGTGTCCCATCACAAGACCCTAGAAGTCTGGCATGGTACACAGACGGATCAAAGATGGAATCCGGAGTGAGAGCATGAGTCGTTGGACCCAACACAAGGATATCCGTACCAATGGGGTAGTATCCTACAGTGTTTCAGATCTGCGCCAGACCGCTTTCAATAGCGTCCATGTCTCTGTCTCGAGAGATGGCTCTGTTACTCAATTGCCTCTTGACCCCAAAGAGACAGCGATTGGCAAGAGCAATTATGCGCTTGATCGCGGTACTGGTGTTATTGTCCCTGTTTACTGCAGAGCCGAGGTACATGAAGTCCTTGATTACCTCAAAGCATCTGCTGCCCATTATGACGCTCTGTACGAGACGTCGATGTTGTGCGTCCTTCCGTGATGACAGCCCTGATTTACTGACAGACCCATTTTGGCCGCTTCCACTTCAATGCCAGCAACGTCACTGTTCCTCTCCAAAAGACGTACGTACGACGACGAGGACCATGAGTGTTGTCCGCTAGCATACCAGTCGCATGAACTTACGTACAACAGTCGCGGTGGTTGGACAATCTCGGCCAACACTCCTTCTTTTTCGAAAAAAAAAAACCAACTGTTTGGGCTGCACAGCACCCATTTTGGATATAAGTTTCCAATATTTGCCAACGTTGTTCAAGCGTAAAGCAACTCATTTCGTTCCGCGGAGGTATGATACTGACTTTCTGTCAAGATTTCGAGCTGGAAGCAGCTGTCAGTGTCAAAATAACCTACGATTTAAAAAAAACCCACTAGATGGCCCACCCTGTAGTCACTCCATAATGACATTCAACTCAATTTGTTAACCAATTTTTAAAACCAACACCTACCATCAAATATCCAATTATTATTATATTTTCTTTAAAATGTTTGATTATAAGACAAAATATAAAAATAAAAAAGGTGTTAAAAAATATACATAAATCCATTATTTGCGTTCACATCGTGGAAGTATTTATTCCTGTCGGTCATTGAAATAGGGCGTGACATAATTTCTGAACAGCTGACCTAGTGCCAATGACTATGAGGACCAACACACCCCACCCCGTTCGGAAAGGATCCAGAGCACTCATAGTCCAAGGAACACCTTTCATATTCGCCATCAACGCTCTTACAAAGAAATTAAAAATTAAATCCCAGTTTGGACCGAAAAATCCATCCATTTTAAATTCACCCTAAAAGCGCGCCTCGTACATTCATTCATACCCTCAAGCCATGCAATCGCAGGTCGCTCTCGGTGGCGTTGGCAAAAGTTTCAAAGAAATCCGAACACACAACAAGTCGAAAAGGAAAATCGCACAGCGACCCTTCGCGTTCGTTCGCTTTTACGCGACTCACCCCACCGCGCCGGGGTCCCGTAGCTCCAAACTTGTATATTTTCCCTTCTATTTTTTGTGTGTTATTAAATTAAGAAAAAAAAAATGTCAAAAACCATGGCAAAGAAAAAAAAAAGATGAACTAACCACAAACAAAGGGCATTAAAAGTCGGGGAACCAACGGATTACGGTATAATTTTATTGTCCGCGTTTGGGGTTTTATTTAAAATTCATCCGAGCGCTCGCAGGACGGTGGAGTGAGCCAAAGATGGGGTTATAATGTGCAGCACGGGGACCAGCAGAGGGCCGAAAATAATTGAAATTGATTTTGAGAGTGGGCGGGCTTGGGGTGAAAATTTGTTGCGTTGAACGGTCGGGATTTGATTTACGAACGGGTTGCTTTGCGTAATTAAGTCAATGTTCAGCGGGTTATTAGTTGTTGATTTCAAATTAGAACCGGGATAGTTGCGCTGTGATGTGGTCGTCTGTTGATCGTAAACAGGTCCAGTGCTGCCAAATCGCACATATGTATGATTTTGACGGACAAGGGAGAGTGGCATTTTTTTTTGTTGGGATGTCCTTAGGTAGTGAGGTAGGTAGTAAGTGGCATTAATGCCCTTAGGCCAGAGTTGGCCCATTCTATCGCCACGTGGGTGTTCAGACAGAAAGAAAGAAAGATAAAGGGGGTTTATGACAGCTTTAAGGATCAAGATGAGGACAGATTTGTTTTCAGATTCGACAGGTACCTGTCGACCATCTGGCGTTGACTTTCTTTGCGTATAGATTAATGAGCTGCAACTAGATAAGGGTACCAGGTACTGTCAACTGGCGTATTTTGCGACTTCATCAGCTTTGTAGTTTCCCGGGATGTCTCTATGGCCTGGCACCTAGCACAGGCGAATGTTGAATGGTTCGGATATCACGTTAAGAGATGAGTAGCAGTCGATTACTAACTTAGAGTTTATAGAGAACGATGCCAGGGATTTATTTGTTGCTTGACCATCAGTGAAAATGCAGATATCGCGGGCGGGTATCACGTTCCATCTTAGCCAGGACAGGGCTTCGCTAATCGCCATTACTTACGCTTGGAAGACGCTGCAATGATTGGGAAGACGAACTAATCTGTTCAGGTGTAGACCCTCCGAGAAAACACCACTTCCTACTCCATCATTCATCATGGATCCGTCTGTGTAAAAGTGAATGGCTTTACCAAAGTACCGCCATACCACAGGTCTCTGTCTGGAATCAGGGTTTCGAAGTGGTTTTCTGGGAATTGTCGTGGTGAGGTGTAGTCCAGCTGAAGACTTTGTTCGTGTAGGCATCGGTGGTCGTACCATTGAGAACATGCCTTCAGACGAACTGAGCAGTTGATTGCTGTTTGCTTGACAAAGCTATCACGGTGGGTAAGGTTCAGAGGAATTGCCAGTGCACCGGTGGGAGTAGTTCTAAATGTTCCACTGATGCAGATACAGGCTTGCCTCTGTACCTTTCTTAGTTTGTTGAGGTGGGTACCGACGTTGAGTATGGGTCACCACATTAATACGCCGTATAAGAGGATGGATCTTATGACAATTGGGAATAGCCACTGTTTCATGTAAGGTTGGAGACCCCAGTTGTGACCAATGGCTTTCTTGCTGCTTGCTGTATAAGGCCGTCATGGCCTTTCTTGCTCTTTCTTCTGTGTTGAGTTTTCCAGTTTTGTCTACTGTCCAATATAACAGAACGGTATACTGGTTCCATTTAGAATGAGGGGCCCTAGTTTCCTAGTGAAAAGGCGGATTTCAGTCTTTTGAGCGTTAACACCCAGACCATTTTGAGTCGCCCAGTTTTCAAGTAGATTGAGACCATGTTGCATTAGATCTCTCAAGACTTGGGGATATTTTCCTGAGAAGGCTATGGCAACATTGTCCGAATAGGCAATAGCCTTGCAGCCCGCCTTCTCCAGTAGAAGTAGCAGTTTATTTACTGCCATATTCCAGAGAAGAGGGGAGAGTAGTGAATCTTGAGGCGTACCTCTCCTGGTTGAACTTTTTGCGCAGGCGTTTCCCAGAGTAGCATTGATTACTCTATTTGTGACTATTTGGTCTATCAGTGCTAACAGTCCCGCTTCTACTCCTAGCTCCTCCAGTGCCTGTTAGGTTAGATTATGTAGTTGGGCTGCCCGTGAAATCGCCAGCGCACTTAGACCAGGTTGGTCCATTGTGATACGCATAGTCAGACTACTACCACTGATCGACAACTCCAGTGATAGTGCGTTAATTTGATCCAAACGACAAATGGTGACTGGATCAGATTTTGAAAACCCGATAAAAGCGTTTTAACTTTGCTTTCACTGGGATTCAAACCGGGGATCCCTCTAACCAGGGGTCAGGCACTCAACCAACGGCGCCATTCAGTTGTATCTCCCTCCCTACGTTGCCTATATCTTAAGGCAGATGCTAACATTTTTGTGCAAAATTTCCCAGCCAATATTGCCATTTAATACGTTAATCAGTTCGGCCATATTTAACGGAGTCACACCAAAGTAGTTTAGTCGGAGTTCCTTTAAGATGGGACACCTTGCTATGAAATGGTATACGTCTTCTTTCTCGTTCAGATTACAAAGATCACAGATAATTGGCAAGTCGAAGCAGTTGTGGACAGAAACTAATACAGATTGCTTCGCCCGCATAGTTTCTGGACACATCTCGGTCCACATTCGGTCCACATATTAATAGAAAAGCGGTTCTGGAAGTACGTATTTTCTTGCAAATCAACATGTAGCTCCCTGTATACTGTTTTGAATTGGGATGATTGTGCTTCTTGTATATAACTTTCATAGATTGAGTGAGTCCATTCTCCAATATGGTGTTAAAGTGAATTCTTATAGCTATTATGCTTATATTTTCGGATTTACGTGCAGTAGCTCGAAATAGCTTTATCTTTGAATCGTGCTCCACATATTTGTTGTTAATACAAGGTACCCAAACCAAAGAAATTGCTCTCCTCGCCTCAGCTAACTTGTATTGGAAATGCTTCTTCATATTAAGGTTCGAGTCTATTAATACTTCAAGATATTTACACTCCCGCACTATTTCTACATTATCTCCTTTGCATGTCCATTTTTCATTACGCGAGTGTCTATCGCCACTATTCCAGAATATCATGACTTTAGACTTATCTAAGTTGACAGTGCATGCAGTAGCTCTCTAGCTTGTTCATCATGAGCTGCATTCCAGTGAGAGATTCCTAAAAAAAACCATATCATCAGCATAGAACAAGCCAGTTATTTGCACATTGCCGATTTTTAATCCACCTCCTCAACAATGCCATTCATAAATAAAATAAACTAGAGATTACTCAAGAGCTTGACTCCCATTGTGGTACTAAAGCTTTCTGAAATGGACTCCCCGTCCCATAGGTATTCGTCTTTACTTTGGTACATTAATTCCAGTATCTTCATGATTTTACTTGAGATTCTAGTCCCATAGAGCTTCTACCAAAGCGCGACAAAGAAATGCATAAAGTCTCTTCTTTCTGCGTTTGTATCTTTCTGCGATGTTCATTAACATGGAAATTTGGTCCAGGGTAGAGTAATTTCGTCTAAAATCCAGCTTGGCATTCGTGTTAGTCTGTTGAAAAAAAGCTCGCTAAATAGCTTGACTTGGTGAATTCAAAAATGACATGCCTTTGTAAAGGGTGATTTTTTAAAAGCTATAGGAAAGTTTTTCAAAAAACAACACATACAATTCAGAAAAATGCATGAAATCTTTATTTGAATCGATAGTACGATCCATATAATTTAATGTTTGAAGATTATTTCATGCATATATTGACCTTGACTGCGCCTTAAATGGTCCATCCGCTTAGTCCAATTTTGGCATACTCTTTCCAACATTTCGGCCGGTATCTCACGAATAAATGCTTCAATATTGTCTTCCATTGCGTCAATGTGTAGACATGAGCTTTAACATAGCCCCACAAAAAATAGTCTAAAGGCGTGCTGTGTGGCATGTAGCACCGTCTTGTTGAAACCACATGTCATGCATAATAAAATCCAATAATTTGCAAGCGTTGTTCGTTTGTAAGACGATTCATGGTTAAATTATAGACCAAACTGAAGATGTTTGACACTGAAACAAAACACGAAACGTGCGCCAGCTGTTTAAACCAGTGGTGCCACAAAGATAATAGCTAAAAAATCACCTTTTAGTTTTCAGGATTATCATAGGGACCTTTTTTATGTAACGGGAATACAATCCGTTTTTGTAAGCTCTCCGGAACAAATCCCGAATTCTGTTAAATTCGATTGTTAATGCAGATAAAATTTCGACCGGTATCCGATCTTCTCCAGCTGCCTTACCTGCTTTAGCCTTCGCCATAGCATTTTGTACTTCAAATGCTGTAAATGGGGCATCCAAAAACTGGTCAGTTAAAAAAGGCGCTGCCTACTGCAAAGATGGTGAAAATTGCGGAATGTTAAGGTGGTTTTTGAAGTAGTCTCGGAGCGTCTTGAAATTTGATTCGTTCTCCTGTCCAGTATTGCGGCGAAGGACCTTCTGGACAGCAGTAGTGTCCGTCAAGTATTGCAACGAAGGACTTCGGGTCGAGGCCTAGGTCCACCCGAAGTGTACAAGCAGACAAAAAATGAAGTAAAATCTATTCTATACCCCTTCCCAGCAGCTGGTTTAATAAATGAAATCATCGCCCGAAAGAAGAGACAACCCGTGCTCTGGCTAGAAAGGACGTGTTATTCTTTTTCTATAGACGCGCATTCAATTTATCATACAACTGCTGTAGTCGGTTGCGAAAAGTGCATGCTTCCACTCCCACACAGTTCCTTAGTCAATTGGGTGAAGTGATGCAATTTCTTGTGAATATGATGTGGCGGGAGCTGATTTAAATCACAGGTATCCATCATCTTGCTTTAAATATATCGCATCACTTTTCTTTTGTGCTTGCCCGTCTGTGGCTTGCCTTCTTCACACGCAAGGACTCTACTCTTTTCAATCAACAGTGAGTTTCGTCTTAGTGTGGAATCTTCCAAGTGGCTGCTTGTTGATCTCGTCACCGTGGCAGTTGGTCTGAGCTGCCTGAGGGGATGTGTTGAGGATGAACCGAACTAAACCCGAAATGGTCGCATCCCTTAAGCCATTCACGTCGCTGAAAAAGTGATGTCCTAGGAATTTGTATCAGTCATGGACATACAGCTTCACGGATGATGCTTCTGGTGTGATCCCCCCAAAAAAGCAGCGTCCCGTGATAGTACAGACAGAAGTTAAAAGCGTACAACACGAGCTCTTCACTGAGGATGCCTCATTTGGGTTCTGTCTACATCAGTAAACTCCACAAATCAATGGTCTATCCGAGGGCCGTGTTGTTTGGTTGCATGCAGCATGCAGCTCGAAAACTCGAAGTCATCGACTCCAAATGAATACCATTAGCAAATCATTATCGTCATCGGCGGCAACAGTCTGATGTATCGATGGAGTACACGAAACCAATCCAGACTGCACCGTGTTTTGCCGCATCCTCGTTTCGCACGAGCTCCTCCTTTCTCTTGTATAAACAGAATCACAATACGGTCGGATTGCATGATTTAGCGCATTTGCTGCTACTCTCAACGCTCCAAGCCAAATTTGGCAAGGAATTGAGTTGATCATGGCTCCGTACGGGAGGACGCCATTCAATCAATTTTGCTTCGTACATACATATATGCGGCACAATGCAGTGACGTCGGGTGGTTGTAATGCATTCATGTTATATTCGTTCATTAAACACGCATCTCCCTCCAGTGTCCTCGGTTGTTGCTTTCTCGTGTATCTGCATGTGTGGATATTGGCCATATTGGCGATGCGGTTGGTCGCGGTAAAGGTTGATTGAAAATTGCAGCTGATGCAATATTTCTTCTCCGTTAATTCCCTCATTGAAATTCTGTGCAAAGACAGGCTGCTGGTGCCAGATTCAATAACCAGGCGTTTGTTTGACAGCCGATTCAGCACTGATTCGAGGATGGTCAGAATGGGTTTATCTTGAGTGACGCTGTGTCGGCTTCGACTACCGAGTACTCATCGAATTTCGAAGCCACTCTTCTCAGTTTGGAACCAGAAGGCTCGAAATAATTTCAATTATGCAACGCATTTTCTTTGCCAAGCAACTATAAATCAAAATGGTGTAAATGAAACGTCCCCTATATTGAACCAACCCATTGAACCCAATCTAACGTGCAGGGAGGGGGGGGTGGGGGGGGGGGGGGGGCAGTCCAATCCAAGTCCAACTCTCAATCTCTTGAAACAGGCATGATCTATGAAAGTGTAACAGACGGATGCACTGAAATGATAAAAGTTTCCTTTTTAGACAAAGAAACCTCACAAATGGCATGGTTCTTAAGGTCCACCCATAATTGATTTAATTTAAGGTGAGCATATAAAGGGTGGTTAAATTTTAAGGGCCGATGTTGATTTTGAATAAAACACAAATTATTTAGGAAACTATTGTCATTTCTTTTTATTATGATAATATTGGTATGGTTCAATTATGTATGGAACAAAATATCGGCCAAATGGCGGCCGCGACCTCGGCGGCACACCTCCATCCGATGGTCCAAATTTTCGATGACGCTGAAGCATAATTGAGGTTTTATGCCGGTAATGTGCCGAATTATCTTATCCTTTAGCTCTTGAATTGTTGCTGGCTTATCGATGTACACCCTAAATCCAACGGTGTCAAATCACATGATCTTGGCGGCCAATTGACATCGCCACCACGTGAGATAACACGGCCATTGAATTTGTCGCGCAAAAGAGCCATTGTTTCGTTAGCTGTGTGGCAAGTGGCACCGTCCTGTTGAAACCACATATCGTCCACATTCATATCTTCCAATTCGGGCCATAAAAAGTTCGGTATCATTTCACGATAGCGAACACCATTCACAGTAACCGCCTGACCGGCCTCATTTGGAAAAAATACGTCCCGATGATGCCGCCAGCCCATAAACCGCACTCTTTGTGGGTGCATTGGTTTTTCGACAATCACTCTTGGATTATCATTCGCCCAAATGCGGCAATTCTGCTTATTGACGAATCCACTGAGGTGAAAATGTGCCTCATCACTGAAGATGATTTTCTTCGAAAATTGATCATCCACTGTTGCCATTTCTTGCCGCCACCATTCTGACCATTGACGAGGCTTGAAATGGTCAAGAGGCTTTAGTTCTTGATTCAATTGCACCTTGTAATCGTGTAAATGCAAGTCTTTATGCATAATGTTCATCAACGACGAGCGTGAGAGGTGCAATTGTTGGGCACGGCGACGAGTTGAGGTGGACGGCTCTTCAGCCACACTATCGCGAACAGCAGCAATATTTTCTGCAGTACGAGCTGTACGAGCATGCACTGGTGTTTTCACATCTCGTACAGACCCGGTTTGCTCAAATTTGTGCGCGATTTTTCCGATTGTACTCACATTTGGACGATTAAATTGACCGAAAAAATCACGAAATGCATTTTGATTTGAACGCCCATTTTCACAATAAGCCTGAATAACTTTAACGCCTTGCTCGAATGTGTATCTTTCCATGGCTCAAATTGAGTTAGTCTGAAATTGAGAAATGTCAAATGAAATGCAAACGAAAACTTGATGTTTAGGTGTGGTTCACATTCAACTTCGGCCCTTAAAATTTAACCACCCTTTATAAGAATGCTTGACGTTAAGCAAAACAGCAGAGCTAATCCTTGGTGCCGTCTGAAGAAAAAATCTAATTCGGATATATGAATGGTTCCGTCTACCAGGACAGTGAACGGAGGAGAAGACACAACCGCGAACTCTACGAGCTGCGCCAAGATGTGGCTGTAGTCCGGAATGTACACATTGCATGGGGGAGGAGCGCATGGACAACAACGCTCCACCAAAGAGGGTCTTCGAATCCGATCATCCTGGTTAGAGAAGGATTCGGACCGAATCTCCGGTATAAAGGCCAAGTTATGAGAACTATATCTTGAGGATTGGAAGCAGCATGCCCAGGACCGTCATAGATTCCTACAGAACTTCGTATAGTACAGTCTGCATGAAATAACTAACCTTTCTGCCAGACAATCAAACGTTAAAGGTTCCTATGTCATTGAATCGAATTCCCTCAAATATATCGTAAGACCACTTATGTTCAAAGGATATAAGCATCTCTCAATTAAATTTAAAGAAAAATCATCAAAAGCAAGGCCTGATCGCTTGAATCGTTGTATCCTTTTGCCTTATTGTAAAACCTGAAAATTATTTTTGCACTATATTTAAGGCTGTATTTAAAATAGTAAAAAGTAAAGTAGTAAAAACGTTGTCCTGATGGAATACAATTCCTCCCCTATGAGCCAAAAGCTGGCGGCTTCTGTTCAATTGTCTACAATACAGGTCTGAAGTGAGAGTTTTGTGGTAGGAGATCAGCTCACTGTATATGAGTCCAAGCCAATCCCAATAAACATAGCAAAACCTTCCTGGCCGTCAATCCGCCATTCGACATCGAACGTCGCTTGGAGTGATTCACTTTTCGTTATCAGTCACCATCCGCCTCAAGAGCGGTCCATGCGGTTCTTTGGCTTGTTTCAGGCCCAGTTCCATCCCGGACTGTAGAAGACGAAGAAGAAGTTAACTCGTGTGGTACCCATACATCGAGCTTCGTTTTGTGTCCATGGCCTTGTTCAAATGATTATCAACGGGTTTTGCAATTTGGACAATCGAAACAGTCCTTACATGATGGACAGACTCGACGATTTCCATCATTTTATCGACATTTTCGACAATTGGTCTTCCAGAGCGTGGTGCATCTTTGACATCGAAATTACTGGAACGGAATGGCCGGGATCAAAAATGCGCATGATTAACTGTTTTAGTACCAGGACCATAAACATTATTTACATTTCTAGCTGCCTGGCTTGTGTTTCCGCCTTTAACGAAGAAAAACTGTAAAATATGGCGTATTTTCTCTTTGCTGGAGTAAATCTTTAACACACGCTCAAAATAAAATTGAATCAATTAATCACAAAACTGCTCGTGTGCTTTTCTTCGATCTTATCCTTCTAACGGTACTCAGTTTGGTCCGACCGGACGTTTACAACGTGAGATAGAGATTACTAAATCCATCTGTTGGAACAAATAATGGTTCTCTTTTTACTATACCTAATAGAGGGTTGAAGTCTACCTTTGTTATGTGGTAAGGTTTACAAAAGACATCGCTACGGAGATCAAATGCTCCAGGAAAGGGCATACAAGATCGATGCCGTGGACAAGGCGTCACAATTAAGTTGAAGAAGTCAAGGGAATTGGTCTGTTTCGATCTGTACCGAAGTCAATCGCATAATATCCGCTGTCAACAGCTGTTTTATTTAGCTCAAGAGGCAATGTAGTACCAGGACCCTGTGTTGAAGGACAAATCTGAATTTACATGAGGGATGATCGAGTGACCTGGATATCTTTAGTGCGTGCTTTACCCCCGCTACAGGGACACTATGGATCCATTTTGTTGGTCTAAGTGAGCCACGGCCGGAAGGCCCTAAGGGCACCCATATACCTACATACATACCTACCAACGGTACTCCTTTAGTGGATCATGTGGGTCAGCAGATGATGACGATGATGACATTAAATACGACGCAAAGGCATGGACCGTATCAAAAGCAAACATCGAAGTCCTTTGTTCGAATGATCTTTGGTCTTGTTCGCGCTGATGACAGGAGCAGACTTGATTACGAACATGAGTAGAACCAGGAGTCTACGGGCGGCTGGACCATTTGAAGCGTATGCACAACAAAAGTCTGCGGTTTCGAACCTGGAGGACAAAGCAGCAGAGGATGTCCTCAATTAAAGAGGACACTAGCACTTGGTTGTGCGAAACAGAAAGTAGCAAGTGGAGGGACTACACTATCTGCAAGCTTGTTGGCTGAGGCCTAGTTGGACCTGAGACTGTAGACTGTAGTGATTCAAAATCGCCTCCTCTTCTCCCATAGCATCATCTAGGGGCGAAGTTTCTCTTTGCTGATGTTCATCTTCGACGCGATTTTAAACAAGACAAGGTCCAAATCTGTCAGTAAAGCATTTTTTTAGTACGAAATCTATACTTTCTAACGGTCATTTGTTGGGAAAATAAAAGCTTTACTACACCTTATATTAAACATTACCTTTCTCATCCGACGAACACTCCCCTGAGCTTCGAAACATTAATTCACGCACATCCCTGGCTCTGAATATAAAATGTACTAAAAACGATATGTAACTGAAAACGAAAATAAAGAAACCTTAGAGTGAGAACGGTCTTTCAATTGGCACACATAACGCCATCGTGACCACCTTCTTGTCACCTCAAAGACAAATCATCGTCTCTCAATGCCTCTTCCCCGTTTAGTGCAGGACGCAGATTTGATTTAAAATGCAGCTTTCATTTTCGAAAATATTATACAAACATTTATTTCACATTCCAAATTTGCTTACAATTCTTGCTCCTTTTTTTCTTTTATTCTTTTAAAAGTTTACTTCTCGGAAGACACAAAATCTGTTTTATTTATTAAATTTTGTCGATTACTTATTCAACTAAGGTCATAACAAAATCATTTTCATTTAATTTATTGTGTTTATAAGTTTTATGTTTTAAGTTTTAAGTTTTAAGTTTTAACTAACAGCATTTGCTCTCTATAAATTCAAGTTTTCCTTTTTAAGATACATTCATTTACACGTATAGATTTATTTATTTCTCACATATATATATATATAGTTAAAAAAATTAAAAAGAAAACAGGAACGAAAGACACATCCGCAAGTAAATGAATTTAACAAACAAAAAAAAAGCATTGGTGCCGTCTGTGACGTTGACTTCAAGGAACACGCACTAATGCGAGCACGCTTCTTTTTCTACGTATGTATACATATATTTAGCTCAACAATGAGACGCTTAAAAACGCTAAACTTTCAGTTGAGTTGCCCTTCAGCTTAATGAATATTTATTCTTTATTTGTTCTTTCTTTTTTCTTGATTTCTTGTGAAGAGGTTAGAAAAATAAATAAGGTTTTCGAAACCGATGGTTAATTGGTAATTTGTTTGATTTATGCTTTGATTTTGTTGAATTTTGAAAAGAATATGCTGTATTTTGTAAATATTCGCGATTTGGTCAGTGTTCAAAGCACTTGAAGGTTTTCGCAATGCTTGAACTTGGAGTCTTCTTTGCCGAGGATCCATGTAAGCATCTGGCGGGCCTTCATGCTGGCCAGCACCACGCTGCGGCTCTTGTACCAATGGGCTGGCGATTCGCGGTGACCCTGAAAGAAATGGATTGAGAAAAGTCGGTGGAAAATTAAAAAAACAAAAATCAGTATCACATTGGTTGGCAGAGCAAACAGAGAGAAAAACAAATCGCAAGCAAATGAAAAATGGGTTTTATTCACTCGGGTGGAAGGCACTCATGACGTGGTTGGTTTGTGTGTGTGTGTGAGTGTGTGTTCAGTCCTTGGAACTGTCAAAACTACGTGGAAATTGCTGTGCTTGTGTGTGGGTGTGTTTGTGTGGGAGGAAATAGTCATTCAAATGAATTGTGCACTTGGACGGGTTGATCCATGATGGAGCCGTTGTTTGTTTTCGTTGCAGAGCACTGTGCAAGGGGAAGTCGGACATGTGCAGAGGTTTGTTCGGTTCAGGGATGACAACAATCCCATCGAATGGACGAGTTGGTTTCACGAACTGGTAGAAAAATGTCGGCAACAGGATCCAGCAGTGGCGAAAGACGGGTGTCAACGTTAAATTGGAAATAATTTGGAGCACTTGTGGGCGCTGTTAAACAGGTACACGAAGCTATTAAAGGTTTTCCAATCCACACGCAACTGAAACACATAATTTTTTTTTGTTTTTTTGTGAAAATTACGAGTATGTGTGGGGTCATCCGATTCGTGGTCTGCATTTGGTATCAGTATTGCAATCATACATCAGCGGAATTGGGGAAACAACATGTAGTAAATGATGATTTGCACGTGTCGTAACTTTCCGGACTGGTAGAAGTGTGACCATGACCGAGGTAGTGGTAGCCGCTGGAATCAATAACTTCTAAAAGTATTGACTAACATGGTCAGGCTAGTTCTTCAAAGTAAGGTTGGCAAGAGACTAATAACCTCTTTCGTGAAAACAACATACAGCCTCGGAACACAAACGATTACCCGACGACGACCACAGCAACTGAAAACTGCGAATTCTCTCAGCTGCACAGCCGCTAGCCGATACCCTTTCCGAATACAGGGCTGACATAACAGCTCCTTACCCGACGACGACCACAGCAACTGAAAACTGCGAATTCACTCAGCTGCACAGCCGCTAGCCGATACCCTTTCCGAATACAGGGCTGACATAACAGCTCCTTACCCGACGACGACCACAGCAACTGAAAACTGTGAATTCTCTCAGCTGCACAGCCGCTAGCCGAAACCGTTTCCGAATACAGGGCTGACATAGCAGCTCCTCAGGAGATCAGATGGATAGGGAATGGGGTTTTGCAGAAGCAAAATTATGACATTTACTACAGCTGTCACGCAAAACACCATGGGCTCGGGGTAGGCTACCTCGTCAGCCAAAAAATGAGGTCTATCATCATCGGCTTTAACGCCACAAGCGATAGGCTATGCTCTCTTAGCGTGCGAGGCAAGATGACGAACACTAGCCTCATCAACGTTCACGGACCTACAGAAGAGGCCTCTGACGAAGTCGAAGATACTTTCTACGAGCAAGTAGAATACCTGCTCCATAAATGATACCAAATTAGGTCCTAGGCCTATATTCAGGCAAACACAGTTTACATGAGAACACCAATGATTTTCACTCTCAGCCAGGCGATTGAAAAATGTCTGGACCAGAATGTCCCATTATACCACCTGTTCATAGACTTTAAGGCCGCCTATGACGGCCATGACAGGCCATGAGAGAATTCGGCATCCCTGAGAAACCCTACACGCCAATGTAGGTTGACCATGACCAACACAACAAGTCAAGTTAAACTTGCCGGGCTGCTATTCAGACCAATCAACATCTTTAATGGACTCCGACAAGGGGATGGTCTCCTCGCCAGGTTGCCAGGTTGCTTTGGAGAAAGCAATCCGAGACTCTGGCACAAACGCAAGAGGGACTATCATCACCAAGTCCAGCCAGATCTTGGCTAACGCAGACGACATAGACATAGATCCGGTCAAGCTGTACGGAATCATTCACACAAATAGAGCGGGCGGCGCAGAAAATGGGGCTGCACGTAAATGAAGGAAGAACTAAGTACATGGTGGCATCGTCTGCGAGGAACACACCTACACCTAGAGGTGGTCAAACAATCCGGGTAGAGGAGCACGAATTTGAAGTAGTGGAATCCTTCAACTACCTTGGGTCAATAGTAGCAGAGCATTGAGGAGGAAATGAGGGGGCGGCTGCTCAAAGCCAACAAAGCCTACTATAGTCTGTCAAGGCTCTTTAAAACCAGAAACCTATCCATAACATCAAAGCTACTGCTGTACAAGACCATGATCCTGCCAGTACTCAAGTGTGGATCCGAGACTTGGGTGCTCAGTAAAAGGCAGTCTCAACTCTTAGCCGCGTTCGAGAGGAAAGTCTTCCGCAGAATTATTGGCCCCATACGTGAGGAAGAGCGATTCCGGAGACGAGTTGTACGCCATCTACCTAGAAGCAGATGTGAAAAAGAAGATAAAGCTCGGTAGACTCCGGTGGGCTGGGCCTGCTCGCCCTTGGTGGCAGATTTTATGGAGGTAGGTAGCGGGGTAGACCCTGCCTGCGCTGGAAGGATGGCGTAGACCAGGACGCACGCAGCCTTGGGTTGCCAAACTGGATAACATCGACACGCGATCGGGATCGGTGGAGAGACTTGTTGAAGGAGGGCAGGACTGATTCACGGTTGTAGTGCTGATGATGATGATGATTGCAATTACGTATGTTAAGTAAATGATGCAAAGAAGAACAGATTGGCCCTCTTACAGATGTCTTAAGACATTGAAACCCACGCTATATAGACAAAGTGGCTGCCGTTGGAGATGATTGATTGATGTCACAGCACTGGGGCTTGTCTTATGGCACATCATGAAGGTACGAAATCGCAAGCGCTACGATATCTCAAGAGAATATATCTAAAAGCATACATCACTAAAAAGTGGAACGAATCTTTGTCCAGTCTCGCAAGATTGTGGCGCCATTTCAGAGCCATTTGACAGAGTTTGACATCAGGACCTTTCATCGAAAATGCGTGCTGACTGTATATAGGTTACAAACGTTTTTCTTTTAGACTCCAAGCCTGATATTCTTAGAGTGATTGTCCCTCTTTTCAAAAAGGCGGACAGAAGAGATTGCTCCAACTTCAGGGGCACATCTCTCTTAAGTCCCCTCGGGAAAGACTTTGCTAAGGTTTTGAAGGCGCGTTCTAGAGCTACGGTCGAGTCCAGGATGGTGGATGAACAGTGAGGCTTTCGTCACGGCAGAAGTACAACCGACCAGCTTTTCACTCCAAGAATGGTTCTCGAGAAGGTTTGGGAGTATAAGCAAACCGATCTACAGCTGTTTTGTAGATTTGGAAATGGCATACGACCGAGTGCCTCGTGGTAAACTCTGAAGGAGTATGTTATTGCTGGTAATCTTTTAAAGGCCATTCAGTCTCAGTACACAATCTGTAGCAGCTGTTTTTGTGGTTTTTGTGGGCGTTGAGCCTCGTCAAGGGTGCGTCTTGTCGCCTCTCCTTTTCATGGTATACTGGATGTTGCAGCGCAGCCGAAGGGGGAAATGTTTCAGATTGCGAGAGTTGAGCGTAAGTCATCTTCTTTTTGCAGACGACCTAGTTATCCTCACATACTTGCAGACGGAACTCCAGCGCCCACTAGATGTCTGCAGTTGATGGGATGAATATTTACGGGGACCAATCAGTCACTTACAGAACCCCTGTTTAATGCACTCTACATGTTAGTGGAGTCACATTCAAGCAGAAGTTCAAATATCTCGGAGTCTTTTTCACTAGTGATGGGAGGAGTTATGCTGAGCTTGCCTTTAGGATTGCAAAGCTGGCTTTATTTTGGAACAGATTGGAAGATCTGTAATCAGTTTGGTCAGAGTTTAAAGCAGTACGCGAGGAACTCAGTGTAGAGCAGCTGCTTCTTCGAACGGAACGGGCTCTGCATCGATGGTTTGGTCACGTGTCCTCATCATCACGACTTCCGAGGCGTGCCATCAGGTAGGCTACCGCTTGGCAGACCCAGGCGAAATGGATGGACAAAGTCTCAAAACTCGCCTGGTTGCGCTTGGGCGTGCAGGTCTGGATGATGATGAAGCCTGTTATTCACCGTATTAACGATGGTGTGCCCCAAGGTTGTGGTTTTCCATCGAGAGCCTCACTCTCTCGCCGTAGTGCTATGTGTTAGCCGATGAATGTGGAATACACGTGGTTCCAGCTAGTCGGTGCCACATTTCAAGCAACGCAACTCCTTTTGACTTTATAGCATGACAGAGTTCGTTCGCGTTTGACACTGACGAGGTCGTTCGGTGGTTTTGGTGATGTGAACTGTTCACCAATTGACTGATCTTTTTGTGGGATTATGTAGATTACATGCAGTCAGCAAACGCTTGACGAGTGGAAAACGAATATTCGTCAAGTTATGAACGTGTGTTTGTCCCATCGGTTTTAAACTTAAAATTGGTGTATATCTAGAAGAGGTGATCGACCATGTTAACCTTTTCAATTTTTTGTACGTTAAAGCTGCCATAAAGGGAGTAGATTAGGCTTGTGTAGTTCACGAACGAACTAGCTCAATAAAGAGCTCAAGCAATTGAACTAAGTGAACTAGTTCGCAATGTTATTTTATTTTAGTTCACTTAGTTCAGTGGTTCAACAGACTCTGGTATGCCTTACACTGAATACATATCATTCAGTAAGAATAACTGAACTAAACTGAACTAAACTGAGTGATTTGCTTTGTGTGTGTATGGGCATTGTGCACATCAGCAACTATACCGAAGCACAGACCCATCAAGCATCGTTGCGTTGCCGGAAGTGTATCTGAGGGGAATTTCAAAAATGTATGTGGACGCGTGGGGTGTTTCATTTTCTTTTTTTCTTCAGTTTCCTTGTGAGTATGAGAAGTGGTTAAGAACCTAGTAACGAAAATAAATTGAATAAAGTGAAAGAATTCCAATGTGATTTTACACTTCGGGTAGAAGATGTGGTAGGTTCCGCAGAGTAGAAGAAGATCTATGTACTACAATTGTGGTTAAGTCCCAACAGCGTGCCCGATATCTGTCGAAAAGTCTTGGAAAATTCTTCGTCTTGTCGGACAATTTGTACAAGCATTGGAGAGCTTTTGTACGATGCATTATGGGTTGGTGGAATGATTGGTCCGTACTTCTTTAAAAACGATGCTGGCCAGAACGCTGCAGTCAATGTTAACCGCTACAGAGCCCTGATTACTGATTTTTTCGTTCATCAATTGGACAACCATGATGTGCAGGAGCTGTGGTTTCAAAAAGACGGCGCAACATGTCACACAGCTCGTGCCACAATTGATTTATTGAAGGAAACGTCTGGTAAGCGCATAGTTTCACGTTACGGACATTGGCCTCCAGGATCTTGAGATTCAACGCCGCTTGACTATTTTCTGTGGGGATATGTGAAGTCGCTAGTCGACGCCGAAACTAAGCCCGAAACGATTGACCACTTGAACGACAACATTCGCCGCGTTATTGCCGATATACGAGCACAAATTTGGAAAAAAGTCATCGAAAATTGGATCTCCAGATTAGGTCATATGCCAGAAATTACAATACCAGAAGATTACATTTCGAACAAAGTAAATTTCATGTCAATTTAAAAAAAATCATCCTTATTTTATTCCATTTCAAATTTCTATACCTCTAAAAAAAACACCCTTTAGTAGAAGTGTGATCGAAATCTGACAAATGTACTTTATTCAAATTTACTTTCGGCACCACAAAACGAACGCAACGTGATCAAATTGTTTGGAAAGAATTTAGCAGAAATTAACTGAAAGCAAATAAATTTGAATTGAATATTTCCGGTTTTAATCAACTAAAGCATTCAGTTCAACCGAAATGAGTGGTCAGAGCGGTTTGATTCAATGTGTGGGTGGGCAGTGTGTTTTTCGGCGGTTATTAAGGCAACACATGCCTCTGCCGCAACGACAATAGGCACTAATTTTCAGCGAAATTAAATTTGTAGCTCGATAGTTGGTGATAACAGGCGATCAATATTGGAAAGGTATCGCTTCCTCTAAATTAACCTCAAATTGCGTGCAATGCGTATAATTAACTCTTTTATTCGTTCATTAAGTAAGCTTGCGTGCAGCTAAAAAAATTGATTTTTTCAACTACATGGTGGTGCAAAATTGGTCATCCTTTCGGAAGATGTTGTGATTTTTGCATATAGACGTCTTCATATTTGACATTTGTGAACTAGACAGGTGCAGCATACAATACAAACAATGGAGCGCTATACTCCGCAAGAGCATGGAGTGATTGTGTGAATTTTTTGATGACGATTTTGTGTCGAAAATCATTATGAGCGACGAGGCGAATTCCACTTAATAAGCGAAATTTACGCCAATAAGCAAAATATTCGTTTCTGGGGCACTGGAAACCTGCGTGTGATGCACAAAGAGCCATTAAATCCACTCAAAGCCGCTGTTTGGTGCAGCGTTCACGCGGGAGAAGTGATTGGGCCGTATTTTTATTAAATTATATTATTCGGACAGCAGCTGGCAAACCTTCATTATTTTTAAAATATTGCTCTACAATGAAAAATGCGTTGTTCTTTCGTATAGCGCTCCATTTTTACTAAACCCGAAATGTCAGCTGTCACATTGGTGTCATTTTTTCCATTGGCATCATCAAAAACTCAAATTTTGCGTGAATTTTGGGGCATCCTTTACTTTTGGCCAATGCTAAGTTTAAGGCGTCATAGTGTGTATAGTTAACCTAATTGAGGCTTTTTATTCAGCAACCTATTGCAGCAAACGCCCGGAAGATTATAAAGCACTGTGCTGTTCATTTAGTACATTTTAGCATTTGGTAGTAGATCATCGCGGACGTTTTTGTAACATTTCTCGATGCCATGAGTTCAATACATACTATAACGACTAAGATGTGTACATATATGCGTTTAAAGATTTGATCTGCCGTGTTGTGTGAACGCGTAAAGCTGTTCGTCAACGACCTGGTCGGTCCAAACTAGTGATGTGCCTTTCTTAAACCGAGTTAACCCGGGTTGGAATTGAAGCAAACCGAGTTGCAAACCTAGTCGGCTAACTCGGTTCCAAACGATACAACAGTGGACCCGCGGTAATCCAACAAATGCTTTGCAAGGCAGTGTCGGTTTATCGAATTTGTCGGACTAGTACTGCCTCCCGGTCACAGTCCCGGTAGTTCCGAACTTTTTGATACAGAATTCCTATGTACGTGGAATTTAATAAGGCTAAACAACGGAGGAAAGGGCAGTATGTTTCGAGCAAAATTCGAGGTGGCGCGAACAGAATGAAAAAATGTTTAAACACAAATTAACGAAGATTTTCCGGAAAAAAAATTACGTACACACTAGTCACGTTATGAGGATTGTCGGATTCCAGGGAGTGCCGGTTAAGACAGGGACCGGACTACCTCGGGTCCACTTTAGATATGTGCAAAAAGAAACAACGACAAGTAGACCAAGTGCCACCATGATCGTCTCATGAGAAAGAGGATCAATACCGAACTCAAAATGGGTACAGAACCGGGCAGTACACCTCGGTTTGACGAAAACAATGTTCTTAAGTATGTCCAATGTGCTCTTTTTGTCTTAACCAACCTACGGGGAATTCTGTGTCCACTTTACCTGTTCAATTATTCGATTGGTTTTAGTTTCGGCAACTCGATTTGACATAAATTCAACTCGGTTCAGCTCGGTTTGGATGCAAATCGGTTTGACCCGGACTAATCACTGGTCCATACCAGTGTGGCTTTAGGCCAGAAAAATCCACCATCGATCATACATTAAAAAAAACTCGTTACCCACCACCTTTTCATCGATTTTAAGGTCGCGCAAGACAGCATATATAGAGCCGACCTATACAGGGCTCTAGTCTAGTATTGACCTCCCTAAGAAACTTGTCCGCTTGTTTAGGATGACGATGCAGAATGCACGCTCCTCCAGGCCATAATGGACCCACTAACTTGGTGTAAGTGAGACCAAGCATTTTCTGTCAACGAGAAAGGACGCCCACCACCGTGGTATCGGACAGAATGTCACAATAGACAGGCGCAGCTTTGAGGACTTTGTGTTTTATCGAAATGGGTGGTCGTTTCGGGCAACGTTCCGCCTACTTCGCCCATTGCGTTGGTCACTAGAACTCGGCCCATCGCAGACAACAACTTGGCGAATTTTGCGTCATCACTTGGGCTTGCACCAATTCAAAATTTAACTGTCCCAGCAGCTGACGGTAAATAATCACAGATAAGCACGTGTGTTCGCTGAATGGGCTCTGGAGTAGTTGGACAGTGGCCATAATTTTCATCGAAAAATCATCTGCAGCGATGAGGCCCATTTCTGGATGAATGGGTACGTCAACAATGGAAAAGTGTCAAAATTGGGACGATACCAATACACAGGACATCCAAAAGCGTCCATGCATTCCGAAAAAGTCACTGTTTGGCGTTGACTGGTTCATATTTCTTCGAGAACGACGTTGGCCAGGCCAGCAGCGTCAACGGCGATAGCTATGAGTCAATGATTTCGAACTTCTTTTGGCCTAAATTGGATGATATGGACACTAACGAGATGTGGTTTTAACGGGACGCCCCAAGGTGCCACACAGTTTACTCCACATTGGAAATCCTACGCGAGCGATTCGAGGGCATGGTCAACTCAAGGGGAGATGATGTGAACTGGCCACCGAGATCGTCAGAATTGCTCTTGCCAATCGCTGTCTCTTTTGGGTCAAGAGGCAATTGAGTAACAGAACCATCTCTCGAAGCACCAAGCTGACTTTATATACCACTCTGATCATCCCTGTCTCATGCTCTCTGGCGCAGAGACATGGACGCTATTGAAAGCGGATGAAGAAGCTCTTGGTCGTTTTGAGAGAAAAGTTTTGCGTGCCATCTTTGGTCCTGTTTGTATTGATGGCGTCTGGAGGAGGAGATTCAACCACTGTACAGCGGCATGCACCTAGTTAAACGTCTTCGGATCCAACGCTTATGCCTAGGTCACGTAGAGCGGATTGACGCCACAGCTCTGGCCAGAAGAGTTTTCGATTCCGAGCCATTGGGACAAATTAACAGAGGGCGTCCTAGAACGAGATGGCGCACAGAAGGACCTCAACCAACTTGGTGTGCACAACTGGAGGCAGCTGGCGAAAGATCGTGCTGGCTTGTTGTTTGAGGCCCAGGTCCCGGACCCCGGACAGTTGCGCCAAACAAAGAAGAAGAAGAAGTATGCCCCAGAGTCATGGAATTGCGGATGCGCCAGTTAAATTGCTACTATCACCAAATGAAGAAAAAAAACAATTTGATGACCACCCTTTCATTCATTCTTAAATCTAACTTATGACCTAGGTTAACAATACGTTGACTCGCCAGCATAATGTCGACTCATGATCTCGTTGAAATGAAATACCTTATGTCAACGAACGGCAAGCGGTTTGGCTTTTCTTGTAATTTGGTGTGCAATGGGAAGTTCGTCGACCAGGTTCGAGTCAGCATTTCTCCGTTGATTTGCTGCTGATATACATAATTCACGCCACCCAGAGAAGCTGCGGCAGACATTTGAACGATGTATATTCCATGGCATCGACATGCCATTCAAACGAACAAAGATTATAAATCACACACACTTTGATTTATTTAAGCTTAAAGATAGGAAGCGGGTAATGAAGGATCCTTTAGCTTGTACAGCGATCCGAGTGGCAGTCCCAATCGGCTTTAAGTTCATTCCATCAGGATAGCTCCATATCTAAGCATTTGCTTTGCATAAAGAGGTGACATTTTGAGTAAATAGAAAGTCAGATGACTTTTATGAAAGGTGATGGTGTTTTTTAGAGGTCTGCATTCATTGATATTCATTCCACTCACATCTTAAAAGTGGACATGAATGAATTCAATATTTGACTACAGAGTGTCAATATGTGGGCTCTGTTGCCGCCGTGTCGATAGTTGCCGTAATCCGGTGGCGACAACACGGCGGGTCCCTTGATGTCGGCGAGTATACAACAGCCCAAATACAACAGCCCATATACACCAGCACGGGTACATCAGCACGATGTCTACTGGGTGAGGGATGAATATCGACGAGAGAGATCGAGCAGTAGTCGCAGTCGCAGTAGTAGTCACACAGCAGATTGACGCATTGTGTAACGATAATTGAATACCAAAGGATTTAAATAAAGAGTGCCGATATTAAGTTGATAGAAGTTTCTTGTGTACATTAATGTTCGTATTTAAGTTAACAAGAGTGAGTAGTTCACTCATTGACAACCAATCATTTAGTTAAATGTACTCGAGTGGAACGTTCACTGAGTATTCTTTTGCTCATTTATTGATTTCCTATTTTTTTTTCTATTTCGTTTACAGACAGACTAAGCACCCAGTCCTTTCATTTCGCACTCGATGCAATCGATGTATTCGTTGTGTTTTTGAAGAGTGTGAGCGTGAAGTTGTTTCATTTAAGCAATGCACTCATGAAATAGAGATAAACCAAACAGTCCACTCATTTTATTTTATCAAGTGATCGAATATTGCACCGTGTTCGCCTCTTGAGCTGTGGTATTCTTTTTCATCGAACACTATTTTGAATGATTGCAATGAATGGAGTACACTGAAGTGCTGTTCACTGTTTACTCTAAGCGAAGGGAAATTGATGTATTCATCCAATTACTATCGTGGAACAAAAAACGGCAGCGAAAAGGTCGTCATGTGGAGAGTCCACTCTTTTGATGAAATTTTGCATAGTTTTTGCTGAATGCGAACGTTTTATATTTTATTTTAGCAATTAAATGATTGTTGGAGCATTGGCAGTCCCAAAGGATCAATTGAATTCGTGTCAAATCGCATGGGAAGTCACTAGTCCAAGAAATGTGTCACGCTATAGAGTAATTGCTTTACCAGCTATTTGATAAGTGGCCCCGTTTTATTTAAAATAAACGAGCTACCCATCTATTGCATCGATATTGGGCAACAGTCAGGAAATCTATTCACGTTTCAGTGCAGTTTCGACGAGTGGCGCAATGACGATGCCAGTCAAAAAGTCGATCCTTATGGTTGAAGAGGTTGTTTCATTCGTGTGATACGGATAATATCAATAATAAATAAATACAACAACTTTCCCACATTACTCTTTATTGTTCCTCTTCCAACAGCTCTCAAGTGACTGCCTGCCTCTCAGGATCGGAGTTCTTATCAAAGGAATGCAGACGCATATCAACGTGCGGACTTCACGCACCACAATCGACGGGACATGTTTACACTTGACTCTGGGTTGGGACGCAAAACAAAAAGTGCAGGTACCATAGTCATCCCAGCGAAATCATCGGGTAGGGGTTAGAATTTACCCGAGGTACAAAACACGGCTTTTTGAATATTACCGGCCAGTCCTGGGATGTTATGGCATCCTACTCGTAGCTTGACCAAAAGCCATAGTCTGGTGCCACGGCAGAGCAGGAAAGTCTACTATCTTAGATACTTGTGTAGACTGAGCCATAAAAGCATCAAGGTCTATAATTACCTTCACTTTAGCAATTAAATTTGGCTCGGTCACATCGGGCACTTAGACATCAATGCTCTAGCAAAGAGGGTCGTCGAATCAGAGCCTCCTAGTTCGAGAAGGAGAGGAAGACCGAATCTCCGGTATAATGACAGTCATAGCTGACGCAAGACAGCTTCAGGTCTGGGTGACTGGAGGCAGCGTGCCCAGGACCGTTCTCTAATGGCTTCCTCCTATTGAAATGAATTGTCTGAGTATATACCGATTTATTTTTAAAAACCCCTTGTTATGCACTTATCGAATGTCTCCACAATTTTAGTAGACAGCAAACAGTTCAACAAATAACGCTAAATTGAAAATGCCACCTCTTGATGGACGACCATCTCCTTGGTGTACAAAATGATTAAATTTACAATTTCCCCTGGAGCACAACTTAAAAACCATGCAAACATTATTTGATTTCCAGAAGTTGAACATCTCCTTCCTCGTTCCCCCAAGGAGCCAAGTCAGTTCCTTGAAAGTTCGCCAGCGCCGTTCTCTCACACACAGTGTAGCCGTATTTGTCCTTAACTCAATCACTCGTTCGATGCAGAAGACTGCCCCCCTCGAATGGGAAATTTCAATTCCCCATCAAAGATAAAGAAAACTGAAAAAGAACAAAAACTTTCCAAACAACAAACAACGACAAAACTTTCCAACTTAGTGACGGTCTGTAAAACTACAAGGGCATGCTCCTCACACGGCAAATTAACTCCGGAAATCATACGCTTGTCACTACATCAACAGATTAATGTTCAATCAATCAATATGAGGATGGGGCACAGTCTGAGACTCTTACGGGGACCTCCAGGTGTCCTGGAGGGAGCATGCAATAAAGGGTCATGTCTACGGCATTTCCAAAACGGTTAAACTACTTCAGAGGACTTTCTACACCTTTCATCCTCTTTTTTTCAATCCGCCCGACTCACACATAAAATGGTTATTTTTTTCAAAAAAAAAAAAAAAAACAAAAATCAGTAAAAAACTATAAACAAACTTTTTCAAAACACTGACTCCTCCTCCTCGATCGCTGTGCTTGAGGAGAGGGCCTCGTACTCACCAAGTTGTCGGTATTTTTCGTTTGAATTGACTTTTCCGAGACGCCTTTAACTTTCGCTGCTGATTTACCAGAGTCCTGTATATTTGTCTGGATATTGAGATAATTAATTGAGTTTTCTGTATTTGGTTTCTTTTTTTTTTTTTTGTTGTTGGTTGGGAACTTTTCTTTTTGATTTTGATCAATTCACCGGAAATATTTTTGTGGAATTTTGAATGGTTAATTTTGAGGGGGGTAAGGGGAATAGAGATAAAAGTTGCTCTGTCATCTGCACTCTTGAAGTTGAATTTTGGATGTGATGTGGTTGTAAATACTTTCGGGACATTCAACGTGTGTGTAGATATGCATGTTGGTACACAAAAGGTCGACTGAATGCATGACTTTGAAGAAAAGTAAGATCCGTGTAGCGTGGTTAATTAAAAGGGACATTCGGGGTGGATCCTATGCGCGCAAAAAGGATTTCTATTTGTCAATGACTCGGCAGGTGTCCGCATGAACCGAAAAGAAGGCACTCTTGAAGATGAAATGGGGGAATAGTTATTGACTTTTACAATTATTAACGGTATCACCATTTCAACGAACTTAAGGCCCGACTGTAGCGATATATATATACACGATACATCGAGATATGAGCTATAAGATGTGAAAACCGAACGATAAGTAGATGGAAGCACTCTCAGAATAAAACGCACAGTTATTTCGTTCCTACTTCAGTATTCAAAAATGAACGAAACTCAACGAAACTGGGTGAGATAGTTAGTATGGTCAGAATGTCAAACAGAACGTAGAAGACGATTTATTTCGTCCCTACTTAAGAATTAAAAAAAATTAACGAAACTTAACGAAACTCAGTGAGGTGGTTATTATTGTCAGAATGTCAAGGCCGTCAAATATAACGTAAATGACGAGGTATTTCCTTGTGACTTGACAGAACGTAGAAGACGATTTATTTCGTCCCTACTTAAGAACTAAAAAAATTAACGAAACTTAACGAAACTCAGTGAGGTGTTTATTATTGCCAGAATGTCAAGGCCGTCAAATATAACGTAAATGACGAGGTATTTCTTTGTGACTTGAGTAAGAAAAAAACTGAACGAAACTCAACGAAACTGATTCAGCTGGCTATTATGGTCAGAATGCCAAAACCGTCAAATCGAACGCTGAGGACAATTCATATCTTTCCCACTTAAGTAAGCAAAAATGAACGAAACTCAACGAAGTTGATCGAGGCAGTTACAGTAAATCATTACTGTGTAGTCTACGCTACCGGGACAACCAACTGCGATAAAATATGATATGAGCCTGAAGTCGTATGAAAAATTTGCTTATTTGACTTAAGGTCAGGGACGTTGTGAAAAGCTATGCAAATTGCTTGAGTAGAAGCAGCTAGATTCCATTTTCATTTGAATCGACGGGGCACTGTTCGCTTTTGATCTTAAGACATCACCTGTCGCGAGTCATTGGCAAATCTTCGAAAGCAACTGTCACATAAGAGCTCCAAATCTGCTGCGTATTTTGCCAGTGAACGACTAAAACCAAGGTAGACTGACTGACGTAAGTCTGAAGTATTAATCAAAATAAGACAAGTTATTCTTGATTCCAGGACGCAGACATGACATTTACTACTTCCCTTCTTAGTGTGCGATGTCGCGCTTAAAGGCAGTTTTGAGTAGAATTGCTTACCAGAAAAATAGCTTTAATTGTTGAGAAGCGTAAATTTGTGGTTGTTGTGGTGTCGCATTTGATCCAAAAAAGGACACAAGTCAAACATTGGGTCCGTTGGCGAAAAGGATGTAAAGAAGAGATAATTTTTGGAGTGGCTGCTCAAGTCCCACAAAGGTCGTTAAGTCCAGGAAACTACTAACAATCACATTTAAACAACTACTCCACCATAGACCTACACTTTTACAAATGCCGACAGTCATTAATTAAAAGTAGAAGATGAAGAAGTAGAAGAAGAAAAAGCAGAAGAAAAGCAATTACAAGAAGATGAAGACAGAGCATGACAAATTACAACACAAAACTATCTAAAGTCTAGACGAAGTTCATCTACATAGTAAATTTTATTATTTTTCTTTTTTTGTAAAATGAATCGCAAATAAAACAAAAATGAAGACATTTTATTTACAAAACGATGTCGAAAGACAGATGTCGTGGCAAAAACACTGACGCGTCACAGCTTCTAATTGAACACATTTCGTGACATTCAGAGGGGTCTGCCCTATCGAAATCAATTAGCCAACTAATGAGCTTGAAGAAGAAGCAAAAAAAAAAAGCACAAAACTTAATGTCTACATAAATCTCATGGCTTGTGTAATGTAAATGTAAGCGATTTTCGATAAGATAAATGTGTTTGCCTTGCACAGACACCGTCGTTTCGGTTCAATTAACGAGCGCTGGTTGTGCAATTATTCGGCGCAAGGTGACAGATGTGACAGCATAACTAAGTGGTTAATGAATGAATGTTATTTACTCACCTGTAATACATTGTGTTCCTTTTTCAGGCGAATCTGCGTTAATGTACCGGCCAGGAGTTCATCGCAATTGTGATTTATACCCACGGATACTTCGATAAATTTCGCACCGAATGTGCATGCTACACACTTGCCATCTGAAAGTGGAAGAGTGCATTTTTTTGTTTGTTTATTTTTGAGAGGGATTAATCAGTGGGATTTATTTATTCTAATTTAGGCCTTTGGGGGGATTGTGGATCATTTGGACTTGAAGGCCCTGCTACGATCACAAAGGCTGAACTGAAGTGTCACCCGAGTTTGTACGTGTTTAGTGTATGATTTGCCATTTGGATCGCATAACACTTGCTGAATATACTGCAAAAAGATGTATTCTGTCGCGCATTACGACAATCGTCCATCTGAGCGTACTTTAGACAAAACCGTCAATAAGTTCGAAGAGAATGCGTTTTTTCCATATTCATCACAGAAATGGACAGCACAGAAATTTGGCTGTCGTTGGTAAACGAATAAAATCTTGCGAGTACGTTATTTGGACTTTTCTTAAGACACAACTTGGAGTATTTTGCATTGAGACCACCATCAAAGCAAGCAATTATGGACGCAACAAAAGCTGAGATTCACAAAGTAAATGGCTGGTGTGCCACAGGGATCTTTTTTGTCACCGATCCTATTTCTCTATTTAATTAACGTTCAATGCATTAAGTTGTTTTGCAGACGAAAGATACTTCATCGTTGGTGGGCACACGTCCTTGTCATTCAGGTGTGGAACTTCAACGACAATTCTGATCTTACCAACATCATTCAATAGGGACTCGAGAACAGTGTAGAATATAATGGTTCCCAAACCCAATGCTGTTCACTCTCGTTAAAGCGGATCTCAGCCCTGTTGCTACTGTCGATGAGTGATGGTTATAAAGAAGAAACTAAGCAGCTTTGTATTGTCAGTACGCGCATCTCTAAACCCTCAACTGGAGTTGTCCCATACTAGATGTCGCCACAAACGCAGCAAAGTGTTTGATTTTCCTTCGGCCTTTCCAGAAGCTCTTCTCTCCTTCTGCTCTGCCTACAAGTTGTAAACTATACAGACGTCCAAACCAGTTTTATTTACAACATCTCGACTATTGATGTTACTCTGACCACATTTGAGTCATAAAAGAAAACAAGTGGACAAGTGAAGTTTGAGTTCTTCAAGCGGTAGGACAGATTTGTGGCCAGAGGAACATCCAGAGTTTGTTGCAACGCTAGGCACGGTCACTGTGCCCGCTTCGGTGCTGGGGAATATGACGGAAAGGCTTGCCATTGCACGACTAAACTCGTTGGATCGAAAGTTTACGTAGCATCCGCGTAAGGTAAACAATATATCGTCATTCTGCAATGGTGGCACTGCACATAGTGCAGTACGTTTTGTTCCTATCCCTCTTATCATCGACAGTGGTCGCGCTATTGGTTGATAGTGATGGCCGTTTTCGAGATACGGCTTTTTGGATACAGACCTTGTTTATCATCGCTGAAGATGTTTTCTTTTTCTACTTTCCCTCTACAACTGCTCCAGAATCGAGTCTGCAAAAACACAGTGTTGTCTATGGTCTCACCCCCTGGGTTTGTTTAACTCTTTAGAGGTCATCACCCATGTCTTGACACCCATGAAATCCCCAAAGCTGATGTCTGAAAAAGGACGCGTTCTTTGGATCGACGCACTTATTCACAATGGCGCCCGACGCCCGATCAAACGCCCCGCCAAACACCTCCCATAATACATGCGCCTCTTCTAGTGAATCTCTCTCACCTCCTGTGGCCCCTTTCTGGGATCACATCTGTCCCAAAATTGCCACTGAATTCGAAGCCAACCCTGAAAGGTGAACGCCCCCAAATCCTTTCACGTTTGATGTCTTCTCAATCGCTTATCGAGTTCAAAAGTTGTTTGCTCCTGAGCCATGAGCTATGTCACCCGGATTAAGATTGCCACCACCCCGCAGCCGATGGAATTAAATTAAGTTTCTTTCAGCAGATTAAATAGAAACAACCCTCATCACCTCCGAAAGAATGTTCGGCTAAGTTAACAACAGCCGAGGCAAGGAACGGAAAGAAAAGAAATCCAAGGAATCCAAGAAGTTCCCTTTGTTTCGCTCCTTCAAAGTAAACTTTTTATTAATTTAATTGGATCGAGGGACCATGTTTCTTCGAGTTCCCTCCCCAGAGCGCGAT
The DNA here is from genome assembly GCA_907269125.1 of Eristalis pertinax. Classification (NCBI taxonomy): domain Eukaryota; kingdom Metazoa; phylum Arthropoda; class Insecta; order Diptera; family Syrphidae; genus Eristalis; species Eristalis pertinax. The sequence continues at coordinate 59,674,026 of OU026148.1, read as the reverse complement.
AAAAAATGGAATTTCTTTCATTCACTCGCTGCAATCGGCACATGAGCACGAAAATAAACAGCAGAAAACTTGAAAAGAACAACCAGAGTGACCGGAGTGAATGATGGCGGGTGGCAGCCGTGAAGACGTCATCGGGGGTCGTGATGATAATTCCCACTTTTAATTGTATCGTCCCCCGCAAATGCGCGGCCAAGTGATTTTAATTGAACGCTTCCCGCTAACGAATTGCACGCTTTATTCCTGCAGACCGCGGAAAAAAAAACGACCAAGAATTCCAAGCAGCTCGTGGATCCGCCCGTGTGGGTAAGCCCATGTGAACGGGCAAGATGAATGACACCTCGTCCCGGTCGCGCTCGGCTCAGTTGCGAGTATCTCCTCGAGATTGTGTGATTCCGAGTGTAAATCATTTTCTTTCCATTTCGTCGATGGGCGGATGGGCCTCCAGAGGGAGCCGTTTAATTGCTTTTCTTTGAAATATCGAAAGCATTTGTCGTCGGTGGGCCGTGCTGGAGATGAAAATTAAAAATACCAATCCCCGGCATGTGTCTCCCTCCATATCAGCACTCGGATATGGTTAGCATTTCAAAGTTTTCGGCAACTAATTGTTGGGGATTCTTCTTCGTTGGGTCGTCGCGGTCGGGGAGAAGTTTTCAACCGCAAACGTTGTTTATGTGGTCATTACATGATTTGTGGCAAATGTCTCGCTTTGAGTGGGGTTTTGTGAAATCAATTTCCGTCCAAGGCAGTGCGTCCTTTAAGGAAATACTAATTAAATAGGCATCGAAACCACAGAAACCAAGGGAGAGTGGCTGTTCAGCCGAAGCCTCCCTTTCAAGGGGCTATCTGAGGTTGCAGGCCGTGGGAAACACACCAAGAGGGTCATCCATTTTGTGGCGCCGGAAGTAGAATAAAACTAGTTCATGACTTAGATCTGGATGACCATTTTACTTCATTTTTCATATTTATTTTAATGGAGCTTAACATCATTCAAATGTCCTCTAATCTTGCAGAACTCAATGAAAGCACATATCGGGCTTTAAATGAGCCGCAACTTGATGAATATTCTATATCAAGTAAACACGATATTTTGCATAGCCTCACAAAAAGACTGACGGGCAACGGCTACAAAGCACACGGTCGTGGCAGTCGGTGGCATGTTCGGGTCACAAAAAGGCGAAATAACTCGAGTTCTACGCACTCTGTGGCCAGCTGGCTACGTGAGTGGTTTACTCTTTGTAAGAGTCCCACTTTTACGGCACGCGCCTGATGCTATGAGTGGCCGTAACCACTTTACGCGCATTGGAATAATTAGAGAGAGTTGAATAGGATATACCGATGCACATTGGTCCTACATGTCAGAATTGGCTAAAGCATTCCACGTCTGTGTTGTGCGGCTACAGACAGAATCTCTCTGCTCGAAAGTACTCATTTGGCATTCCTGGCACTGAGGGCATTCCGGTTGAAGAAGAGGAATGCAACTGGCTAGATCACTGTTCATAAAGATGCCGAAGAAATAAACAGAGACATGTAAACGGGAATGAATCTAATTCCCAACATTTTGAAGGCTCTTTTCTGAATAAGATCCAAAAATCAAGCGACCTGGAAGAGTACCAGTGAACATTTTATAAAATGCGGCCAGATCAGCAAGATCGAAGAACTTCATGCAAGACCCCGAAGGAAAATCAATCACTTTGCTGCGTTTGTGGCGACATCTAGTGTGTGACGACACCACCGCGCCGGAGGGTTAGTGATGCGCGTGCTGACCACACAAAGCAGCTTAATCTCTTCTAAATAAATGCCACTCATGGACAGTGGCAACGAGAGTAGGGTCCCCTTTATACACAAAAGACGCCATTACGATTTGCATGGTGCTTGGTTCCCCATTGAACAATGCAATCATGCGTTGTCGTTGAAATTCTACATCCGAAGGACAAAGACGTGTATGCAGCAAGTGGGGAAAAGTTCAGATTGGCAGCATAACAACGTGTCGATCAGCAAAAAAAAAAAAAATATAAGAAAGAGTGTCGGAGACAAAGGGAACCTTGAGGCACACCAGCTTTTACTTTTTGAATATGAGATTTGATTGCAGCCAGAATTAATTGAAATGATGCAACGTCAAATGCAAAATACGTACTCGCCGTGAAATCGCTTTTTCATTAGCGACAAACATAGTTTCTTTAAAGCGTGCATTTCGATGATGGCCACAAGACATTTCCAACACAATTCGTCTTCAGTTTCCCCACAAATACGCTTAGATAGACGATGGTCCATTTAAATGTGTCCGAATTTGATCGGCAATCTAAATTCGCTAAGACTTGTCTGGATCACGGGAAATGAGATCCCCAATGACCCTAACCTGCGTTGGGACTACCCGCGTCCTCGGTTAGGGCTTCCATCGATGGATGGAGAGCACAACCAGAAGTGGCATCACTCTCCAGGATGCAGACAAACCAAGCGAATGCTCCTAAACGTCTGTAAAAAATCCGCGGCATTTCTGTCATCTCTCAACAGAAAAGACTGCTGACGACTTTCCGGCGAACTAACAGGCCACTAAACTTTCGCCAAACACCTAAATGTACTTGGCCTAAGCGATGAAACCCTCTGTGACGCCTGTGGAGAAGTCGACGGCACTGCAGAGCACTTCCTCAGCCACTGTCCTGCCTTTGCTGGGATCAGGTGGCAGTTATTCGGTGTTGATGTGATCGGACAGAAGCGCTTGTCGAAAGGCCATGAAACTGCAGCAAATGTCGGTCGCTGCTGCCAGTGCAATGGACCAGTTTTTGAGTCTGACTGCTTCAGTGTAGTGTTAAAACCTCCGACAGAGAAAGTTTTCACAGTCTCAACACGTTCGAGGATTAAATGATCCACACTATCGGTCCTCGCGTGGCAGTTTAGTCTTCTCGTGTGTGATTAAGACAGAATTGCCAAGTCCGCACCCTATCTGACCGATTCCTCAAAGCGCGCTAAGACGAAAGTAAAAAAGGCCTTCTCGTTTAAAATTACTCAATCAAAACTCACTGGACTTTCCATCCAGCTTCAACTCCATCGCTTCCGATATCGATTTTTGATTTCACTTCAGGGTGGCTCTCATGTGCAACCGAGGAAGGCTCATTATTTTGCAATTAATTTTAATTTGCCGCCGAAATCTGATTCACTTAAATTCCGTGATCAATCTAAAGGAGGCTGCCATCAATTTCAGCAAGAAAAAAAAACAAAACGACGTCAATAAAATCAACCTAAAATGCGTCGGGGTCCACTGATTGGCTTCGGATTTATTGGGCGCTTAACTTGCCCGATTTGCGCGCAGTTATGGTGTGAAGCAATCAGGATTTTGTGGTCAAATGGAATGTGTATCCTTTCGCTTTCATTGTTCACATGTTCCGGCAGTTCACAGATTTAGGGCACTCCCCGAGGGTATCACTTTAGAGAGTCACGCTCCGAAGAGGAACTACTTCGCGGCGATGCTATAAAGGCGATGAAATCAAATTCCTCTTCTAAATTATGCGCTCATATAAGTTTCATGCCAAAAGGTCCGACTTATCCTCATCGCACCCCGCTCATACGGGCAGTGCATGTGTCAAATAAAGTCGGACCGTGATTGCCGCTTTTACGAGGCAGTTGGACCTTTCCGGGCATTTAATGCCACCACGGCTAGCACACTTTGTATGCCGGTCCTCTTGCCATCCCTTAAGGCACTCTTAAGACGCAATAAACCGTCATCCTTCGGCGCCCGGCTCCCAATTGATTAATTTGACATTAGTAGCCGGCCGAATCCGGCCGCTCAGTGGGCAGCGCTTTTTTGGCTCACGTTCACGGCGCGGCGGGTGGAGGACACTCATTAGCGATTATGTGCGGTGCCTACTGCCTGGGAAGTCTCATTTGCTGTCCTTACTTACCTTGTGCTGACACGGAACGTGACCGCGCTAAATCAATTTTATTGGCCACCAGGATTACCGGTCGCGTCCTTAGCAAATCCATATCCTGTAGGCGTGACAGGATTTGTTTGGATCGTGTAAACGACTCTTTGTCGACAACCGAATACACAACCAGATATGCATCGGCCTCCTCCAATTCATCCTGCAACGAAAGATAGAAACTGTTGGGATTAAGGCGTTCGTTTCAACATCCAGAGAGGGGGTATGGGTAGGGACAGGGGGAAGGCATTCAGATTCAGATTCATCGTCTGTTCGTCCGTTGGAATTTATTGTACGGCCTCTAAAAGCAACCGATGAGTGTGACTTTTGAACTTTGCTTTCGATTCAGGGCCTGTAGCATTGCCACTTGGAATAATTCGCTTGTCTGTGTGCGCCAATCGATGATTGTGCGCGGAGATGGGCGGTGGTGATGCGGGGAGGGGGGTAACATGAGAAGCTATCGAGGGATTAATCGGAATCTTTGGAAACGGCGCAGCGTGATGATTGCCCCGTCAGACGGCAGACGGGGAACTTTCGTTTTCGCATTTGTATTCAAAGGCATCGTCGAGAGCACAGATGACGGCTTATCGGTGAGAGCAGAGATATGTGTGCGTTTCGCTTGTCAAGGTCAAACGGTGTAACAGCTTGTTGATGCCATGCTTTGATTGGTATTCGATTGTGGCCACTGAAGGTGACCAGGGCAACTGGATGGACAGTTGGGGGGAAAAGTTTATGAACACGTCGAATCATTTAAGGATGGCTTTAACTCGGTAACCGGTCTGTGAACACGTAGCCGAGATTTGGCCAGAAGGGTGATGTGTGTGCATTTCGACGATTGAAGGAATTTCATTGAAATTCTGAACGTTATTGGTATCGAAGCTGGGGCATTGATCGTATGCCGTCTCTAGAAGATCATAGAAGGCAATCTTGTCCTCTGTCAGGGCGTGAACGCAAACTAGGCCAATGTTGCCGACTTTCGCTTTGATGCGGATTGCTATGAGGCGTTTTCTAAAGGGTCTGCGTCTTTGGTTCTCTGGTTAGAGACTGGTTCACTGGTGCTCGGATTGTTTGAATCCCTGTGTCATGCATTCGTGATCAAATAACAGCAGAAGTCCATCCATAAATTCAGCGAGTTGTATAAGCTTTCTAGAAGGTTTTCTAACTTCAGTGTATCATACGTCTTACTGATATCTTATTCCACCAAGTTTGAGGTTCCTCACAGCAGGCTTTCAGTACTCCTTTCCTCGTGGGAACCACATTGGTTCGGTTGTAAAATTGTGGGTTTTCCGGTGAAATTCGTCAAGCGTCTTTCGACTACCTCCTCCTCTTCTCAACAACAGGTAATATCGCTAAAGGCTGTGATTTGCGACTCCGCTTTTAATTCCTCCTCCAATACTCTTACCCCATTATGTTCATGGGGAATTTTCACCCAATCGACCTGTATTTTTACCCAAAACTCATCAACATATCTTGGAGGAGTATCGTATAATGCCAGCCTTCTCTTAACCCCAAGTTTTCTATCGAATTTAAGTCCGAGCTCTGTGCTGGCCACTTACACTTAAGAGATTGAAATGATTGCTCTCCAAGCCAGTTTTTTTACATTTTCGTCTGTGTGCTTTGGGTCGGCGTCTTTCATCAATAAAAAAGGCACACGCATCAACAAATCCGAGTAAGCTGCCCGTAGATTATTGAGATATTTTGACTAAAAAACCGATATTCCAACACGTAAAGCAGCCCCATACCATCAGACCTCCTCCTCCGTAGTTCATCGCCTCTTTAACTTACATTTTGTATTTTTGTAATAGTCTTTACCATCTGACTGGAATCGATTGTCTTTCGTCTCATGAGACTAAATTACTCGCTTCCAGTCTTCGGTTGTCCAATTTGTGTGGTCTTTGCAGAATTTTAAGAGCGCCTTCGTCATTTTTTTTCTCTGATGACGCTGGATTTTTCTTTCTAACTGCTGACACCAACCCTATTCAGATGCAGAAAAGCACTTTTATTTCATTATATTTTTTTATTCATTTCACATTATTTTTTTAAATTAAAATTTAAATTAAAAAAAAAAATTATTAAATTTAATAAAAAAAGTGTTATTTTAAGATGGACATCTATTACATTGAGTTCTATCCACTGAACGTTCATCACAAACGGGCTTTTTGCATTCTTTTCAGACTTCTCACGTTGGTCTTCTTCTGAGACATAACACAATTTCCTTTCTGCTTCATTCTGCCAGAATTGTCACGTCCTTTTTGAGCCCTTAGTGGAAGATTTTCAACAATCAGTGTTACTGGGTGGCCCCACATACTTTCAATTCAACTACGTGATGGAAAATTTCGCATGACTTGGACATTTTCTGATTTTCACTCCAATGTTCACTCAAGTGTGGATTAACTTCCATGTCATATCACGAATGTTGCAAATGCAGCCACAGCCACAATGTTAAAAATAAAAAAAAGAAGCCAATATCCATTTCTTCATTCTTCTCTCCGTAGTGTGTTCACCAAGGCACTTATCCATATTGTCAACATCTACTTTGCTTCTGTTGTAATCGAGTATCATTTTTGGCTTTTTTTTAGGACCTTCAATGTCGATACTATAATGGGAAGTGGTAAGAACCACACACGATTTGTTCTTGTTGCTGCTGAATCCAAAGATATAAAGCTTGTAAAAAAATTGTTACATATGATGCTTCGAGCACTTTCACTTAACAGATTGCAACACAAATCTTTGACCACACGTTCACCTTGATTTTTGTTTTCTTTCTCCAGAAGGTCCCGTACGAGTATAGATGTGTCCTTTGACTGGATAAGAAGTAATAGCGTCACATACACAGAAAACCTTAATTCCATCTTTAGCTGGTTTTGGAGGTACATATTAACTGAATCCGATGCCACCACGATAACGATAAACTTGTTCATCAACAGTGACGTTGCCTCCTGCTGCTTTATAGCTATCCTGGAGGTTGATATTCAACATAACATAAACTACTTTGTCAGTTTGTTTACGTTGCTGGCGCCATTATCAAATCTGATAAAACGACTGATAGCCCAAAAACGTCTGAGATCCATTGATGCACAAAACATCGGATGTGAGTTAATTTTCCATAGATCAGTTGTATGTGCATAATTTGCATGTGTGACACCAGCTAACAAAAGTATACCCAGATGCGCAGTACATGTATACGCCGTTGACAACTAATTAGTCATGTTGATGTCAGTTTTTTCTTATTTATTTCATAATTTTTTTATTTTAATTTTTTTTTTCTTAAATTATCATTGGAGCTTAAAAGGACAAAAAAAAACACAATTCATACAGTTTCTTTTTGGGAAATATGGTTTTAGAGATGTTTTTGCTCTAAAACTCCATATTGAACTATGAGAACTAATTAGAAACGCTGGAAAATGATAAAAAAAATGTAAGATAATCTTTACAAATCATGTCGAAACTTACTATAGTTTCTTATTATAACTAGTACTTAGTCGGACAGCCCCTTTGCTTCAACACAGCTCCGCAACGATTCTGCATCGACCTGATTAGGCCTCGGCATCTCTCCACTGGAATCGCATACCGCGCTTCCCTCACCTTTCCATACAAAACATATCCAAATTGGAAATGTTTTGAGTACTGACGTCATTCTTAACATCACTCCAAAGGTGTTCTATTGGACTTTAGTCTGGACTTTGTGATGGCCAGTCAAGTACACGCGTGAAGTTTTGCGGCATGTTAAGGGTCATTGTCTTGCTGGAATGACCAAATAACCGACATATTGTCCTCCGCCCATGGTAGCATTACATTTTTCAATAAGTCAACGTACTGCTCCTTATTCATTGTTCCCACAATACGACGAATTGGTCCAAAGCCGTTCCACGAAAAACATCCCCAAAAAAAAAATTTAACCGCCGCCGTGCTTAATTACTGGAGAGGTGTACCTGGGATCGAGTTGTTTGCCTCTTGGTCGTCGGACGTACCTTCTACCATCTGGACCAATCCTATTTATAATTTGTCTTATCGCCCCATAGTACAAATTTCCACTCATTTGCCGTCCAAGCAGCATGGGTTTGGCAAAGTCGTTACGACGTTTTCTTTGTGCCAATTTGACAATCGGTTTGATTTGCGCAAGTCTTCCGTGAAGTCCGCTTTTGATAGCCGGACAATTTGTCTGTCAATGTGGTGTGTAGTTTTGCGGGGTCTTTTTTTGCGAGGAATATTTTCCGTGGTGCCATATTTACGAAAATGGGAAATTGCACCAAATGCCATCTTCTTGGAACAGTTTAACTGCTTCGCAACGCGTTCATATGACTGACCCGCTCTGTTTAGCTCAACAATAGCCTTCCGCGTGTCAGGTGTACAGCGCTTTCCTTTGCCCATTCCTTTCTTTTTTTTTAATTTAAATATATTAATTTTCTTTATTTTTCTAATGTAAGCCAGTGCTATCTTACCAAAATATTTGAGGAAAACTTTTAAATATTGATGTATTCTTTTCTGAAACATGTATTCCGTTTAGCTCCCCACTGTAGTAAATAGGTTGTAAGACTTATGGCGTTCAACTTCCGATCCATGACATAGGACTGTTTTAAGACAAGACTGCATTGAATAAACTTCAACTTCACTGGCTTCTTCCAAGTGCATAAACATAGAATGATGCGATGAGAATACAAAGGACTCACAACGAAAGTAGTTACAATGGACGCCACACAAAAACCGAGAAATAATTGACTGATGAGCCAAGTTGTTGTCAAAATTCAGACCACTTCCCTCCGGCGGGTGCAAAATCAACCGCCATTTGCATTGGCTTCCGCTTGAACTCTCACCGACGGGTTCAAGCCGCCCTAAGAATGAGAAAATGCCAACGCCACTGAATGTCTGCATGTTGGCACAACTAACAGCGCGGCGTTGAATGAATTCCATTTCACTAGTCACAGGGGCACGGATGCGCACCGCTTCGCCTCCTCGACTTGAACCTGATCCCCGTGTAATTGCCGTCTCTTGCCGGTGTATCCTTGAGTTGCCCCGAAATGAAGCAAATGATGATTCCAAGAGGAAGGTGTGCCTTCAGTGATCCCCATATCGCATCGCATGCCAGTCACGAGCCGCTCCAACTTCGGAGTCTCACCACGTTCGGTGCTTCGGTGGAAGTTTTCTTATTTATCTGATGTTTCCATTTATTCCTTTCACCGCCTCAAAATGTTATTCTTCCATCTGCTGCTGTGGATGTGCCCCCAGCGCTCAGACAAACCGCATGGAAGTACTCCCGGACGGAGTTAATCCACCAAAACTGTGAAGGGTCGCGCATAAAGGACGCACACAATGCATCTGAATGCAATGCGTGTCCTCGATTGAACCCGGAACGGGGAACCTGCTGCCAGGAGATAAGTGCGGTCTGGCGAAATTCAGGTGCACACTGCACACACGTGGAACCTGACGTCGAATTCACACACGGATCGGCTAATCGGTCGAGTGGAACGATTCTGCTGCGAACTGCAACTTGGCGCTTGTGCCTGGGCAGGAGTTGAAACGTTTTAATGAAGACATTGTTTGCTGGCACGCGCAGTCACGTGGAATAGTGCGAACACGCTGTGCGTTATCGACGAGCAGGAAGTTCGCCGGGCAAGACCGACACAGCAGCGTACAATGGCAATGACGGCAAATTTGAGTCGCGGACATGTGCAAACTTGATTCGTTGACCTCAAGCGGTTTGGCCGGTGATTGAACGGTCGGAGGAACAGTTTCCGGAAAATTGTCTGATTAATGAAAATGCATGTCACGCATGGCGGCACATGTTTCACAGATTATCGTTGGTTTTTGGATTGGACACAGGCGTTGATGAGGCGCTTGTTTGTGTTGGAAAGGGAGCGCGACTAAAATGACGGTCGGTGGTGGGAGTACAACTCATTGGGCATCAAGAAGGGATAGAGGATAATCATGACATAGGCGTATCATACTCTTTGGTAAAACAGTAGAGACTGTCCCAGTTTCCAAGGAAACAAAGCCGCCTGAGTATCGTTTTTGTCGAAAGTAATTGATTCTAGGTCCACTAAAAAAAGAATGCTCCTCCTAGTCCGATTAAAGACTGGTTGACATCATGTGCTTCATGTGCGCAAAACTGTTTTCCAAATCCATCCTCTGTCTCAGATGCAACATGCTTATCAGTGCAGAGTTAAATGCGCACTCGATAGACAAGAATACGCTTTGGGCATCCTCATCGATATCGAGCGTGTTTTTGATGGCATGTGTAACTCGGCCAGAGAACACGGTGTAGACTGTAGAGAAATCATTAGTGTTGCGGATCAAAGAAATGCTAACGAATAGAACGAACTGTGGCCAGTATTTAATGTCAGGGGTAAGTAGAGACTGTCCTCAGGGTGGAGTCCTGTCTCCTCTGCTATGGTGCATGTTGGTTGACTCTAATGTCTAAGCCGCCGTCTATGTGCTGGATGATACTGTACTGTCTGTCGGATCATGCCTAGCGGCTGTGTGTTCAAAAGCGCATGCAGCTCTAGACGTGATCGACGACTGGTGTACTAGAAATGGGCTTTCAGTTAACCGTCTTAGAGTAGAGGTTGTTCTCTTCACGAGTAGGAGAAATTTGACTGGTCTGACTCAACTAGTACCCAAAGGTGTCACCATACGCTTTTCCTATGAAGCTAAATATGTGAGTGTTATCTTGGATAGAAAAATTCTCTAAAAAAAAAACACATCGTATCGACAACTACCAAGGTGTTGTCACTTTTCTGGCAGTGTAAGGGAATTTTTGGCAGGTCTTGGGGCCTATCACCAAAAAGATCGCTTTGGATATACACGGCTTGATAAGGCCTCTTCTCTCCTATGTCTCGGTCGTTTGGTGGAATAATCTTTTGCGTAAATACGTAACTGCTGCTTTCACTAAGTTCCAAGGAACAGTTTGTCTCGGCTTCATAGAGGCCTTTGCTAGCACGCCTGGCTCTGCTCTTGATGCACTTCTGAATCTCCCCCTCCCTTGATATGCACATCATTTGGGCGCACTCTCAAGGCCTTCTTTCGTTTAAAAAGAAGTGGTCTTTGGTACAACTCGCACTGGAGTTTCGATGACCTTGCGCACAGTATTTTCTTTGACCGCAGTCTGGTGGATGTGCCATCATTTAAGGCACGCAATGACACCAGCAAGCCAGCTGCTACGCACATACTCAGGAATCTGAGCCAGGAAAAGAATGTGGTCTAATCTTCATGGATGGCTCCAAGATCAAGAAAGGGTCTGGCGTTGGCGACTACATTAGGCTGCACACCTAGTTAGGTAAATTTGCGTCGGTCTTCCAAGCGCAAACCTATGCGATCCTAATGGCCAACAATTATATTGTGAACCGCTACTAGGCTCGCAAGTCGTCGAAATTCGACGTAACAATATAAAATAATTTTGTACATATGTTTACCAAGGTGATGCTCAACTGCAACTCGCAAAAAATACATTGTGCACATCTACACAAAATTACCTTTCCAATGGTGGAAGTATCATGCCATTCGGTTGAGTAGAACGGTGTATAAGCGTGCGACAAAGCAGCAAAAAACGGTAGGTCTCCACCACTCGTGATAGAACAATACCACGCACAATACGAGTGGTTGCTGAGAAGCTAGGCCTTGGCCCTCTACGAGCTATAGCGCCACATTATTATTATTATTTAGTAACAATTCCATACAGCTTCCTAGTGGAGCCCCCTGGATAGCCATCACAACAACCATTGTGTGGTGAACAAATAACAAATGTATGCAGCGAACCCTCTGACCGATAGTTAAACAATGTTGGAGGTTGTGCCGCGTAAAAATACTCTGAGCTCGGAAGCAACAAGCTACCAACGAAAAAAGGACAACGACTTGCGGTCTTGTACGTGGAATGTTAGGTTCCTTAACATACCACAGGGCTATGCAGCTAAACAGTGGGTTTTGTTTGAAAAGATGGAGTTTTGGCCGAAATGGTGCACCCACCGCGACTGCTGTACGCAAGTTCATGTGATTGGTACGCAATTGGTCAACACTCATGGACCCCATCGTCGCACGGTGGCGCAGACGAGAATGTGGCTGTTGTGGCCTTCTTCGAAAATGAAGCTGGGAACAACGTTTCGGTCCACCGTTTGCGTTGCAGAGGCATGTAAACCGACTCTTTTTTTTACTGAAATTTAAGGCATGGAACTGGGTGACCTCTGGATCATGCAGGATGGCGCACCATGCCATACAGTTCATGCCATAATCGATCTTTTGCGCCACAAATTCCCAAATCGTGTTATCAGCCGCCTTAGCGATGTCAATTGGCCGACTCGGAGCTGCGATTTGAGCTGCCTTTGGACTTCTTTTCGTGGGAAACCGTGAAGGAACGGTGTTATGCCAACAATCCGTAAGCGATTCAAGCACTTAAGGCCACTGTCAGCCAATCAATCCGTTAGCTACAGTCCGAAATCATCAACGAGGTCTTGGAAAATTGGGATTCAAGTGCTTGAAGCCGAAGTTGGAAAAAGACTGAAAGGCGAAGCTCCGGATAGAGCCAGAAATCGATTGTTTAATCTGAACACTGGGTCAACAGCAAGAAGAGATCATCATCAATAGTCAGTTTTAGTCGCAAGGAAGCACTTGATGTAGAGGTTGCTGGTAGGAGTGCTTACCGGGAACTGTGCCAATAAGTAGGCATGCAGTGCGTCTGCACATTTCAACTGGCGACATTTGCAGAAGCTGCAGAGACGTGGATGAAGTGTAATCTGTTATCTGCTCAGCGAATGTCCAGCCCTAGAAACGAAAAGAACGGGCATCCTGAACTGAAATATGGTTAAACTGACTGACCTCCTGAGACCCTTAAAATGGATGGATCTTGGTAGTTTTAGAAATAACGATGGTCTCACGGTATCCCTTTTCTATTAACGCCAAACTGAACCCGACGCGTTGGTCTAAATAAGGTCGACTGGGCGGCCATCCCACACAGACACCCAGAGTACCCACTACTCCAGCGCCACTTGTTACCATCTAAGTCAAGAAAAGCACTCGATTAGGTGACGCTAGTTAGAAACTTTGTTTTCGATTCAAACAAAGCCGACAAGTCGAAGTTGATGACAATCTGCAAAATTGATTCTCTGCCTGTATTTGCACATCCCTTCCTCCCCCCCCCCTCCCCTCCCATCAGCCCACACGCTTACGTAAATAGAAACTAATTAAACCACTGTTAGGTCGAACAAATTAACCAACTACTCTGGAGTTTCATAAGGCCCATGGGTTGAGCCTACTGCTTCCGCAAACACTCTGCCACCAAATCATCAACCATCAGGGGCAACCACAGTGTCCACGCAGCCACCCACCAGCGACCAGTTCAAGCGAAGCGCCTCCACCGTGTGCGCCATCGACCGCAACCCCATTCGCGAGCACAGTTCAATCGTTAAAGCCATCGCAAGCACAGCGACAGTTGCCACGCAATTTAAATGAAATTCAGTTCCGTTGATGGTTTTTATTGATTCCCACGGATGAGACTCGTGGTCTGTGCGGAGGATGTGTGCGGATCCCGGCTATGGGCGGGAATTCAATTTGCACCCGCACTTGCGCTAACCAGTGGTTAAGTGGCCATTTTCGTTCGCCCTCGCCACAGAAGAAGCCACTAACCCCACCGACGACGCACCGGTGTCTGAGCGGTGGCTACGATTGCCGGCTGCAGGTGCACGGATTGTAAATTTGTAATTACTTTCGATGGCGATAGTTTGCATTTGAAACTGTGTGGGGAGCACTTTAGGCCGGGAGGAGGGTTACTACTGCGTTGACCGGGCAACGTGCAATTAATGCCAACATTTAATTGCGATACTGTTTGAATTAGTCGAACCCTCATGACGGGACACGAGCATAAATTGTGATCGCGTGTCGATTGTCGACGATACAGGCCGCCGCGCCGCCTCGTTCGGGTTAGGCAATCAAATCAATATTTGAGGCGGCCCGGGTGAGAGTTGAGGAGGGAACCATGCGATGTGCGTCTCCCATTCTGCACTGAATCCAATCAGAATCAGACTCTGTCGGCAGAGATGCACAATCCTAATTCGGTTACTCTTGCACTGAGAAGCATCAGCACAGGCTCGTCGGTAAGAGCTCAAGTGCAATCATGTGCGGCGGCTAATTGGGACATATTTTGGGAGGCGTGCTGATGCGAGTATCTGCCGCAATGAGGAAGTTGACTGACGTCAACAGGAATTTGCGACTGATTGGCTTCCTGGTTTACTGATGTGCCCGCATGGGCCTCCTTTTCGTGATTGAATAAGTGCCCTTATTAGATAACAGATCAGAGAGAAATATTTCCAAAATCAAACCATTCGAGACGTCATTCAATGGGGACAACTTAAGGAATCAGACCGATTAATCAGGCAGCATCGACCGGAGACGATTTAATTCGTCTCCAGCAGTTGTGTGTTAGAAATAGCTGCAAAGATATTCATCGATAACTTGCAGGCCGTACGTCACGCACGCTGGCTCCGACATAGTCTAATCTGGAGGTCCAATTTTAGATGACTTTTTTCCACCATTTGTGGTCGTATATCGGCAATAACTCGGCGAAAGTTGTCCTCCAAGTGGTCCATCTTTTCGGCCTTATCGTCGTAGACAAGCGACTTCACATATCCCCACAGAAAATAGTCAAGTGGCGTTAAATTGCACGATCTTGCAGGCCAATGCACGGGTCCGTAACGTGAAACTATACGATTACCAAGCGTTTCCTTCAATAAATCAATTGTGGCACGAGCTGTGTGACATGTTGCGCCGTCTTGTTGAAACCACAGCTCCTGCACATCATGGTTGTCCAATTGATGAACGAAAAAGTCAGTAATCATGACTCTATAGCGGCTGCCATTGACTGTAACGTTCTGGCCAGCATCGGTTTTAAAGAAGTACGGACAAATTATTCCACCAACCCAAGTATCAAGCTAAAATGAAAGTGGACGCACCAATTCTCCTGTCATCCTATCATGCATCCGAATTGCCCATCATGAGTAGAAGCGATATAAATGAAAGCGGCGAGTCATTGCCACCATTCATCATAGAATCCAACCGTGTAGTGGTTAATAGAGGCAGTGAGCCCACATTGTTCACTAGGAATAGGCGGGGTGTCCATGGCGTTTCATACTTCAAAGGAGACTTCAGTCTCTAATCGCTGCTATATCTGCTGGCACATCACCGAAACATTGGAGCATTATTCCTCAACCCTGCGGTAATCCACTAGTCTCATTATGAGATACCTTGACTGAGTCCCTGAGTGCCATGCCGCTGGTTTATCCCAAGCTTGTGCCATGCCCAAAAAAAGCGAAACGCGAAGACTTTCTATTGCATTCGCGGAGGCGTATACGTAACATTTTGCATCTGAACGAGGAGGCATTCTTAAGAGCTGTCTATTGAGACCATGGTGATGTATACTTACTTCTCAGGCCTGCGGCACATGGAGGGTCCGAAGCCTAAGCAATAGTTGCCTTCCATCGTTGATGGTCCTGGGCACGCTGCTTCCAGTCATCAAGACCAAGCTGACTTGCGTCCGCAATGACTTGGTCTTTATACCGGAGATTCAGTCTTCCTCTCTCTCGCAAACCAGGGGGCTCGGATTCTAGGACCCAGTTAGCTGGAGCATTGGTGTTAATGCGCCCGATGTGGCCGTGCCAATGTAGTCGGAGGACTTTTGCCTTCCGGACTGCATCCACATCTTTGAGCCGCTGATAGAGCACCTACAACAAAGACTAGTAAAAGTGAAAAACCAGCCGCGAAGGCTGCCACTAAGAAACAGAGAAACAAAACCGCCAAGAGTAAGGTTGAGAAGAAGGCAGCTGAAGCGAAACCAGCTGTTGCCGCCAATACAATAAAGAAGGCACCAGAGGCAGCCAAGGAGCCTGCTGCTGCCGCTACAAAAGCCGCACCTAAAATTCGCGCATGTTCCCGCCTAAAAAGCATCCCAGGTAAAAAGCACGCAAGAAAGGCCAGAGCAACCAAAAGTTGTCAAGAAGCCGGTTGCTAAAAAGTCAGCCACTAAGGCTCCCCCTTCCACCGACACCCATTATTCCGCGCCCAAAGCTGAGAAGCCATACAAGAGCGTCACTGGCCCACTGTTGCTAAGCCTCAAAAGAAGTCTAACATCGTCGCCGCAGTCCCTGCTGCCACCGGCAAGAGTCAACTGTCGAATCACCAAGAAGCAGGTGCTCCGTGGTAAGCTTCTGTAGATGAAGAAGGTCTCCATCCGTTTCGGCATTGATTGCGATAACATCGCCGAAGACAACAGCAAATACATCAAGTATCGTCTAAGCGTCAACGGCAAAGTGAACAACCTTGGAAACAGTGTCTCACTGGAGCGCAACAATATGGAGGTGTATAAATGTGCACTTCGCCAAGAGCTAGCTTCAGTACTCGACAAAGAAGTACTAGCTTGCGTGATTGGGTTCACGTTGTTGCCAACGAGAGGGTATGCTACGAGCTGCGTTACTTATGAATAAGTTCCAATGATGACGAGGAATATGCCGAGTAAAAACAACCTACTCGTGTATGTCCAATTTAGTTGGTGTTCTTATGAAAATGTAAGACGGAAAGAAGGAAACACAATTCAAACTGAAGCTACGATCCGGTGGCGTATACGTAACATTTTATATCTGAACGAGAGAATTCAGAGCTGTCTGGAGAAGTCACGCTGACGTATGCGTAATGTTTCTGCCTTATAATGGTTGTGTAGTGAAGCCAGGCAGGTGCATATGTAACCTCTGGCATCTGGGTAAGGAGTCATGTCGTCAGAAAGCCAGATTGGAGCCCACATAAAGCCTACAAAACCAGTGATAATTCTGGAAAGAGTCCTTCATCCATCATCGCTGCAGTCTCAGAACAACACCGACGACAGCACTCGAGACTATCCTTTTCCTCCCTCTTCTCGATCTATTCTGTAGCAGCAGCGCAGCCTCATCGCCTCTGAGGCTCAGAGAGGCGGGTTTTTGGAACGAAAAAAAACACAGAGTTACCATTGCCATACAAATAAGTTGGACACCAGCACAGAGTATCAGACAAACGGACTACTTACCACAGCCAGAATGGCAGGTGCAGATGCCAATAGCAGAAGGGGAGATCGCCCTATTCACTGACAGCTAAAAGACGAGTGATAACCTCTTCAAAAAATCACTGGAACTAAGGGATGACTGGCAGCGTTTATCAAGCCGAAGTGGCTGCGAAGCACTAGGCGGAACTCGGCTTGAGAGTTATCAACGTAACCGACAAATCCATCATCATTTTGTCTGCTAAGGGGGAATAAAGGCCTCATTGAACATTCTGACATCGAAGCTGGTTATCCTTGGTGAACTCGGTAATCATCTGCTGAGTGCCGAGACGCACTGGAATCCAAGGAATCGAAAATACAGGCAGCCTCGCGAAAAGAAATCGGAGCTGGGGCGAATCTATAGCAAGCGCGCCGCCGTGCCGTCCTCCTCGTCGACACTGAAGCTACCCACTTAGTCTGCTGCAACATCCCGTATGCGCACACGCCGCTTAGCTCCATAAGGAAAAATCTAGAAGATGAAGCTCTGGACTAAGTAGCTCTGTCTAAAGTGGGGCCCACTGTAGTAAGCCATTTTCTAGCAAGGGCACTGCTTTGAGTCTTCAAGTCTGAAGGGCATTTACCCGTTAGAAGTACAACGTGCCTAAAGCAGTCTACTGCCATGTTTGCTGAAGCTTTACATTTCGTGTTTAGACCGAAGAAGTACCTTCTCCAAGGACGAACTGCATCGCCGCATGGATGGCATCTTACTGCAAACGAAATTCTCCCCTCTTTTGAACAATGCAGTTGCAAGGTTACAGCCATTTCAAGACTCCGAGCCTCAGGTACACCCAGACAACCAACCCACCCACCTGGGCGCACCCATGTGGAAAAGGACCACAATTACCTTTGTGTGATGTGAAACTGGAGAGTCAGCTGGTTACCTAGTTGATTTATGCCCAGATCCTCGCCGGACCGCAGCCCCACACAAGGAAGGGGAATTTCCAAGATGAATTGCTTCAAGGTGTAAGCAACAAGACGAATTACATGGCTTGTGCAGTTGCTTATCATCGCCTAAACCACCGAGGCGCTGGTACTCCCCACCAGGTGTTGCCCAACAGGAAAGGAGCCGAGTTAAGACGATATTATGTAACCACACCGATGCTGTTCATTTCGAGATGATAGCTATTCCCCGCCGGTGAATTCATGCATCGGAGGACGCCGTGAATTTCTCCTCCTCAAGTGGTCGCAAGTGGATTTCGCGGTGTAAACATGAGTTAGCTTGAACTTTTCAACTAAGTGCCATTATGCGTTGTTAACTTCGTAAATCACGTTTCCCGCAACCCTCCCCCGTCAAGGGTTGAGTATAATCACGTCAGCTTGAAGTTTTTAACCACTTAAAGCAGAGGAAAAATCGTGTGGTACACGAATGTGGTGCCCAGAGCTATGCACCCTTAGATGGAGTAGTGCTGATCCACAGCAGATGATGATGTAGTTAACTCAAGGGGCACGACGAAGTCAATTTTTTTGGAATGATTTGGAGGTCCTCATCACCAAATATACTTCGCAGATGAAGCGAAAAGTTTGAACTTTCTGAATGCGAAAGTAATGCCGTGCGTCGATGTGGTGATCCGATCTTATAAAGGGTGGCTCAAAATTAACGCAAAAATTTGAATTTGCCACCCTTTGTGCAGTAAATTGTTGGCAACACTGAACAAATTGCAATTTGACAGGTGATAGTTTGGTTTTAGTACAAATGGAGTGTCACACGATACAACAACGTGTCACTGTTTGGTGTTCCACTCTACTCTAGCCCAAGATCCTGGAGGCATCATTTGACCATACTTCGTGAGAAATGAGGCTGGTCAAGCAGTGACTGAAGCCCTATGTCCCAGAAGGGGATACAGGAACTATAGAAAAAGGAACAGTGCCTTACTATTGCTCCACATCGCGATATGATTACACAATTCTTTTTGCGAAAATTGGATGATATTGCAGCCCCCAATGTGTGGCTTCAACAAGACGGTGCCACATGGTGCCATACAGCCCGTGAAACAATTTAATTATTGATCCGATGATCAGAATTGGCTCCGAGACCGTGTGCTGTGACATCATTTTTTATTTCTTTTTATGGAGTTATTTGAAGTCGAAGTCTATGTCAACAAGCCCACAACCACCCGTTCATTGCAGGAGGAAATTAATCGCTGCATCAAATTCAACCACATTTATGCAGATGGTCGACAAAAGAGTACGAAGGTGCACATCCCGTATGAGCAAAGTCGTGGGCCTATCGACGATGGACACTGTATCAGCTGAACGATAAGAGCAACACCTGCCACTGCCCTGATCACACATTTTAAACTCCCTCCGCCAGACATATTCGGAAGACAGTAGGCAGCGTAGCGACTTGACTTAGGACACCTTCAAAATTCCACTGCGGGCACTCCACTAGATATCTTCCCCAGACCATACTACATGAATCGCCACTCGAGAAGAACTTTCTAAGCCAGCTTTCCTTCCAGGAACTTCGTGAAAGTCTATTCATCAGACGCTGGTCTGTCTCTCTCTGTGTACCTTTTCGCTCGAAAACTGACAAAGTAGTTCGATAAGGCGTCTACTCTAAAAACCGATCCGATCAGTGGTACTTAAAGGTATAGAACAGTTGGTAACATTATTTTAACTTGCGACCATTTTGTCACCTGTCAAGTGATTTATTTTTAGTTTGGTTTGGCATTTCAACATGAATAAACTGACGCCTGAGCAACGCTTCCAAATTGTGCAAAATCATGGTTCTGTTCGAAATACGTCCATTTTCACCATGCTCACTCTTGGTTGAATGGAGACGTCCATAAACAAAACTGCCGTATTTGGAGTGATGTTCATCCTCAAATGTCTGTGAAGACACCGTTACATCCACAAAAACTGACCATTTGGTGTGCTTTATGTGTTGGTGGAATAATTGGTACGTACTTCTTTAAAAACGATGCTGGCCAGAACGTTACTGTCAATGGTAACCGCCATAGAGCCATGATTACTGACTTTTTCGTTCATCAATTGAACAACCATGATGTGCAGCAGCTGTGGTTTCAACAAGACGGCGCAACATGTCACACAGCTCGTGGCAGAATTGATTTATTGAAGGAAACGTTTGGTAACCGCATAGTTTCACGTTACGGACCCGTGAGTTGGTCTCCAAGGTCGTGCTATTTAACTACGCTTGACAATTTTTTGTGGGGATATGTGAAGTCGCTAGTCTACGCCGATAAGCCCGAAACAATTCACCGCTTGGAAGACAACATTCGCCAATATACGACCATAAATGTTGGAAAAAGTCATCGAAAATTGTACCTCCAGATTGGACTACACTCGAGCCAGCCGTGGCGGCCATATTCAAGAAATAATATATTTAAATTATAATGCCAGAAGATTATTTTTCGAATAAAGTAAATTTCATGTCAATTTGAAAAAATAACCTTTGTTTTATTCCATTTCAAAGTTCTATACCTCTAAGAAAAACACCCTTTACATGGCCCCATGTGTTGCCTCTATTTCCGGCTGGCAAAACTGTGATCGAATGGTTTCCTTAAGACACTGTCAATGGCCTACATCACCCAAGAGCGCATGCAGATCTCTTCTCTCGATCAAATCAAATGCTACTTCATTCGCGTTCGATCCAGCCCATGTTACAGCAGGACTGACTACTGTGATGATTAATGTCCTGTACGAACTCAGGTTAATCCATTGAGAGAATTTTTCTGTTTCTCAACTACTTCTCGAGTCCAAAGCAGCAGTGATTGGCAAAAGTTGGTCTCCAATTTATATGCGAAATGATGGCACTCCCGAGCAGTCTTAGTAGACAGTGTCCTTGCGCATTGTTGTCTAGTGTGACATTCTGGCTTAGGCGTCGAAGGTGTCTGTCCTTTTTCGAAGACGGCCTGCACCTTCTTCTGATCATTTTTACGACGGAATTCATTATATTAACCATTTCCGTTTCAATGGCATTGGGGTCTAGATGTCATTCAGTGCTTTTCCTACTCGTCATCCCAACAGAGATGTCTGCATTCCATGATCAACTATCAAGTGAACATCTTTCTCCTCCCGTCGACGAACTATGCAACTTCAACTGCTTCAACGGACCCGGTCTGTGCATTTTAACTCGAATCATCTGCTCATTTACTAATTACAGCAGGAACGAAAGCCCATCCATGGACACAAGCACAGCGTAATTAATATCGTAAAACGCGTTCCACAGTCATTCATCAACCGAAAAATACAAAGTCCTTCCCCCACACTGACATCATGCCAAACAGTGAAAAAAGAAAAACCAAAAAAAAAATAAAAAATCTGGCAGCTTTCCCAGTTAATTCTGATAAATCTCTCAAGGAAGCACTCGCTCCGCATCTGCAGCTCGTCGCGTCGCTGCCCAGGTGAACGCGAGCGACAACGGAGTGTGCCAGCCGAGATGGAGCCCAGCGACATTGTTGTTGTTGGCAGCACACAATTACGCTGATTAAAAAGATTCACTCTAATTGCAGGCTCCATCCAATCTCGGCTCGTGTTGTACTCCCTTTTCCGGCTGCTGCCCACTCGACGAACACGGTCACGCTCTTACTCACGTCTCGCACTCACGTTTATGAAGTAAAGTGCAGTTCTTCTTCTTCCCCTCCCTCATCCTCGTCCTCCTCGTCGTTCTCTGTTGACTTCCTTCGCGTGTCCTCTCGTTTAATTACGGTCTAATCGACATTTACTGTCGAGGTGTTTTAGCGACCAACCCCGACGGCACCGAGGCACACTCTCCGATGCAGGCGGGCGCAGGAAATTTCAAACCCAGTACACAAAGTTTTCGCACCCAGCTGTGCAGGAAGAGCTCCGGTTGCAAAACGGGCCAATAATGGAATCCGTCACTCAACCCAGTTGCGGGCGGCCGTGAAGAAGTCACTCTCGCCTGGCGGGCGGGGTGACAATGTGTGTGCCTTCCATTGAACCTAAGAGGCAAATAAAAGAACATTGTTTGACTTGAACTCACCTTGTTATCCTGGTTGCCTATCATGAATTTCAATTCCGACTCAATGCCATTCAAAATGATTGAAACATTCTGCTCAGATTCATCGGTTTCTGCAAGAGAAGAAAGGGAGAAAACGTCAAGTGAGTTGTTGTTTTTGTGTCGCTGGGGATCGGGGAAACAAGGTCTCTAATTAGCCCCACTCCACCCTTCATCTGGACGAGACCCGCGCGTCGCTGAGTGTATCCGGTTCTTACACTCGTCGCTGGCCCTGACACGGATTCATGGATTCACTGCGGCAGTCAAGGGCTGCATTCTGTCCGGGGTGTGTGTGGGGGGGCGGGGGCGGGGAATGTGGTGTTGGCGGATTTCCCATGTGGATTATTTCTGAGCCATCACGGCGTGACCCGGCGAAGTGGAAAAGAAAAGTGTGTCGGAGCGTTTGACAGCCGGTCGATGGGGAGCGTTGGATTCACATCGACTACTCGTCGTCGCTCCCCGCCGCACTGAAGCTGGCAGAAGATGAAGAAAATCCTCGAATGAAGTGGGTTTTCTTCCGTCCCGTGAGTAATGCAATGGGACGCAGGTATGCCGGAGAGCGATGGGCCACGAAATCCAGTCGGGGCCAGTTGTATGTGGGGATTTATTTGACTTGACTTTGAGTTTCCAATCGGGTGGCTTGATTTTCGAGCCCTCTTCCTTCTGGACAACGATGTGCAGTGCATTTGTGAAGCGACGGCATGTGAGCGGGGGGGTTCTAAGCAATTTGCTGAACTTTTAGAGATCGAATATGTTGACTGCTCGAATGAGGAACGGAAGGAAATTTGCAGCAAAATATCGATTTGTGTGTATTGATCAGAGATTTAACTGAAAACATGGACGAGCTTTGTAAGAAGGGCACTTCAGCCATTCCGATCGATTATATGCCATTCTGCGTTCGTGGGCATGTAAGGCGTTCTGGAGCGAATAACAATCGAAACAGTCACATCCAGCAGCTTGACAGCATTTTTCTGAATACTGATAGAGTGATAGCAGTGCCTGTATTTAGGGACTGAACATATGCTGGATGTTGCAGCGCAGCCGAAGCGAGGAATGTTTCACATTGGGAGAGTTGAAGGTAAGTCATCTTCTTTTTGCAGATGACCTAGTTATCCTCAACTCTTCCCAGACGGAACTGCAGCGTGCACTCGATAGGTTTGTTGCCGTATGTGCAGATGATGGGAACAAGGTTAACGTGGACAATGCAGATGCCGTTAACGTGGACCAATCAGTGGCTATGGTCATTGTCAGAACGCCTGTTCAATGCACTCTACATGTTAGTGGAGTCCCACTAAAGCAGGTGGAGAAGTTCAAATATCTCGGAGTCTTTTTCACAAGGGATGGGAGGAGTAATGCTGAGCTTGCATGTAGGATTGGCCTGGCTGGCTCAATTTAGAAACAGATCTGTAATCAGTAAGGCTGAGCTCGGTGTCATAGCCAAGTTAGCGGTTTTCAATTCAGTATTTGTTCCAACTCTCACCTATGCTCATGGAATTTGTGTAAAGACTGACAGAGTAAGATCGCAAACACAAGTTGCCGAAAATGAGATTTCTTCGTGCTGTTGTGGGAGTAACTCGGCGGGATAGGGTGAGAAACACGGTAGTATGCAAGGAACTTAATGTAGAGCACCTGCTTCTTCGAACGGAAAGGCTCCTTCGAATGGATGAGGACATTCGGTTTACATGGTTTGGTCATGTAAACCGAATGTCCTCATCATCCCGACCTCCGAGCCGGAGGCGTGCCTTGAATTCGGTTCAATCAGGTAGGCGACCGCTTGGCAGACTCAGGAGGAGGAGGTTGAAACAAGTCCAGAAACTCGCCTGCTTGCGCTTGAGCATAACTCGTGATGAGCTAGAGTCAATGGCGGAGGATGGCGACTGGCCTGGAGATCTCTCGTGCGTACATTATCCCCGCGACTCCTGTGGTCGACCATGCGGGTCATGCTGTTTAAAAATGCATTTTATTTTAATTCCTTCGCGATTTACCTGTTTTAAATATGCAACTGGGAGAATTTTCGCACTTAATATGGACGATGACAGACGAGAATTCCGTCCCCTCACCTAGACCAGGTCTAGATATCACTCATCATAGATAGACTGCAGTCTAACAAGGCCGGACGGTCTGTCCGCTGAAATCTTTAAAGCAGTTGGAGCTGAACTCGTTCGGCCACATGCACCAGCTCATCTGTAGCATATGGTAGAAGCAAAGTATGCCCAACGAGTCCAATCTCAGTATCGTTTGCCAGATCCTCAGGAAAAGAGAGCCCTTTGACTGTGTCAACTATCGAGGGATAAGTCGCCTTAACATCGCGTACAATAGCCGTTTTGTGTGCCCGCCTGAAGCCGTTTAGAAACAATTTGGTATGTGGTGGCATCAGGCCAAGGACGTCAATCACCACCAGATCCTGGAAAAGACCGCAGAAGTCCAAATCGACACCCACCATTGTCATTCCTCGATTTCAAGGCCGCACATGACACCGTACATTGAGACGAGCTATACGACGCCTTGTCTAGTTTTGACATTCCTGCCAAACGTCAGGTTGTTTAGGAAGAAGAATTGTCTCTGCTCCGTCAAGTTCAGTAGCGAGCTCACCAAAAAGGGATTTAGACAAGGTGACGCGCTGTCATGTGATTTCTTCTACACCATAGAACCGTCTCTCGAAGGAAGCCCCTGTACGACGCAGAGGCATGGAAAATCTCAGAAGCGGATGAAGAAGTCCGTGGTCTGTTCGAGAGAAAATCTTCTTTCGTTCTACGGATCCAACGCCTAAGACGCCTGGGTCATGTAGAACGCATGGACAACGTAGATCCGGCCCGAAGAGTCTTCGACTCCGAACCGCAACAACGGAATAGAGGACGCGAGCGCTTAAGGCGGCGCACCCTGGTGGAGAAGGACCTCAATCAACTAGGCTTGCGAAACTGGAGGCGGCCAGCCAGAGATCGCGCTACTTGGAGAGACTTGTTGATTGAGGCCCAGTTCGACCGCGGACTATGGGAGAAAAATGTGTGCCAGCCATGTCTACTAAAACCACCATAAATAGTGAGATTCACCGAAAAGAGTGTCTGAAAAAATAGGTATTCTTCCTTAAATACGGGCGCATACATACCACCCTCAAAATAACTTGGCCACGTTAAGTAAGGTTAGGCCAGAGTAGGTCCACTGTATTACCACGTGGAACTGATTATTTCCATTCCGCAAACCAATTAATGCTTTTGATCAAAGATTCCTGAGCACAGGAGATGAGTGATACTAATGCAATGCTACCTACTCGTAGTTCCGTCAGGTTGTTGAAATAGTATGCGTCTAGGTGACGTTTTCTACGGGAGGAGAGGGCACTGCAATTTCATAGAAGGTGTGCAATAGTTTCTTCCTCCTCTTTGTCTTTCGTAGCTGCTGCTGAAATCGTTATAGGAGAGACCTAGTGTGGAGGCATGTGTTCCAATGGCACAATGCCCAGTTATGACACCGATAATGGTACTGAGGTTATGTCTACTCATTCTGATCAGGCTACGTGAGCGTTTCTACCCAGTGTCAGTAGCGTTCCAAGCTTCAGTGGAAGCTTTGCAGTAGCTAGCGATGGGCATGGATGGTGGGTCTCCATCCGGAAAGAGTACGGAGCTAATACCCCTTTCACTCGCTTCACAATTCTCTGGAATGGCGCAGTGTCCACATAAGCTGGATGCTAAAGCACTTGGCCATCTCGTTGAGAGATAGCCGGTAGTTTAGAGAAATCTTTGAGTTAAAGGTGACTGCGCTGAGAGATTTGATTGCTGCCTGACTGTCAGAACAGATGGCGAGATCCGCACTTGATATTACATTTAGCCAGTACAGAGCTTCCTTAATCCCTATAGTTTCTGACTGAAAGACACTACACTGATTTGGTAGTCGGAATGACAATTGAATGTTTAGTTATCTTGGGCAGACAATCGAGAGAAGTGAGTGGCTTCTGCAAGGACAAGAGTGCCAACCATTCTCAACTATTCACAACGATCAGCATTGGCATCTGTTAGGCGCTAAAAGCTACACCATCTGTTGCACTGAACGTACATGGAGGTGGTGCCCTCACTTTATTCGAAGTTTTGACAATGTGATGAAGGAAGAGTCAGCAGACATGAAAGCAATTTCGTCACCGTAAATCAAGTCGAGGCCAGTTGGACAGCCAAACACGTTTAGTGCCACAAATTAACATGATAGTTGGTGTACACGACAATCGACAATCGTCGAAAGAACTACATTCATACGAACATCTTGTGCCAGTGAAAGACAGGGAACGTCAAAAGGACATATCGTGAAGCTGCTAATATCGTCGGTTGGCGATTGTACTCTGGAATCAGTCACTCGCACCTAACAAAGGTTTGACATGCAAAACAGCCGTCCTTTCAATTGACAAAAATGTGGGAAAAAAAGACAAGAGTCGACGATTAGAAGAAGAAAAATGATGTTTGGTTAATCTGTCTTCCTAATGGACAGACTGACGGTAGGCTGATGTGGAGTATAATTTAATTTCCGCTAAGACGACACCCACCATCTCGACAGAGGCTGCGGCAAATCATTAAGCGCGCGGGACACACTGTTTATCGAATGCGCAACCAAGAGATAAGGCGTCAAAGGGAGGCTTCATTTGAATAAGCAGCAACAAAGGATGTCACACTCAGCCACAAATGCTCATCACAGATTTGGGCACAAAGTCGTCGTCGTCTCCCCGGCATATTATTGATTGTCATTTTCAGTCATTTATCATCGGGCGTGACCTCGAAGGAGGCCAACTCCACGCCGAATTACGCGCACACTTCCAATTTATCATGCCGAACGTGATGCTGTCAAGGAGAATAGCAAAGTCCACCGACACGTGAACAGTGCCGCCGCATGGATGAAATAATATTTTGCCAACAGAAGCCACGAAATGGAAAAATAAACATACATACCTGGTCCATCGTAAGCGTTAATACAATCCGAGGTCCTAAACTGGGACACGAGCGCAGCCTTGCCAACTCCCTGGGAGCCCAGCATCTGTACGCGATAAACGTCGACGTGATGATTTGATTGGGATACGTGTTCGGGTGTGGTGCCGCCACCGCCGTTGCCGCGCTGATGCATTGGACTCACCGGCGCTAGACTATTGCTGCGCGACCGTCGCCGCCGGAAGGAATCACCTCGGTTAATGACGCCTGAAATGAGAGAGAACAACAAAAGCAAACGTTAATAATTATGATTTTCTGATTCTCACATGTGTGCATCGGAGCCAATTACAACTTTTTCGACTGCCAATGGATGAGGGTGGGTGGGTATGGGGGTGGGTAGCAACATTGTAGCACGCCACGAAATCAAATGTGATTTGCTTACTTAACGGCACGCCACTGACTTATTAAGGTCGAACTAGAGGAGGAACCATAATCAATTCATTCGCCCGACTGGCATGGAGGCGAAGTCCATCGTTTTCGTGTTTGTTCGCTCAGCGGACGTGGGGTGGAGGTTCGTGCTCGAAGATGCGCCGCGGTCGTAGGGCGGGCTATTTTCGTCCCCATCGCTAAATGTTGGGCGTTCTGCCAATATCACCAGTGCTGTGCTGGTTCGAGCATGTTCGCGCGAATTGAGGAAATCGCTTTCTGTGTCCTGTTTCTGATGTCAATTTAAATATAAATCAGCAGCATTCGCTGGTTTTGTGTGAGAATAATTTCCCCATTTGTCAGTGCATCATACTGGGGACATTAGCGGCCAGAAAACGTGGTCTTTTTGAGGTGCCATCAACAGAGAGTGAGACGTGGACTTGGAGGAAAAGGACGCGGACCCTAACCAGAGCTTGCAACGCAGAATGAGTGGCGTTAAAATGAAGAGAAGAAGTTTATGTCGGCTTTTGTTGGCAATTTGAAGCACACGCCGAAGTGGAAGATAGCCACAACTAGGCTCATCGAGAGCCTTAATCTAAGCCATAGATACCCTAGATCCGTTGATGCATCCTCGATGAGATGCAGAAATACAACCAAGAGTGGGGAGCAGATGCAAACTGAGCAATAATGTTATAAAGGGTGGTTAAATTTTAAGGGCCGATGTTGAATGTGACACACCTAAACGTCAAGTTTTTTTCTGCATTTCATTTGACATTTCTCAATTTCAGACTAACTCAATTTGAACCATGGAAGATACACAATCGAGCAAGGCGTTAAAGTTATTCAGGCTTATTATGAAAATGGGCGTTCAAATCGAAATGCACATCGTGCACTTCGTGATTTCTTCGGTCAATTTAATCGTCCAAATGTGCGTACAATCGGAAAAATCGTGCAAAAATTTGAGCAAACCGGGTCTGTACGAGATGTGAAAACACCATACATGCTCGTACTGCAGAAAATATTGCTGCTGCTCGCGATAGTGTGGCTGAAGAGCCGTCCACCTCAACTCGTCGTCGTGCCCAACAATGGCACCTGTCACGCTCGTCGTTGATGAACATTATGCATAAAGACTTGCATTTACACGATTACAAGGTGCAATTGAATCAAGAACTAAAGCCTCTTGACCATTTCAAGCCTCGTCAATGGTCAGAATGGTGGCGGCAAGAAATGGCAACAGTGGATGATCAATTTTCGAAGAAAATCATCTTCAGTGATGAGGCACATTTTCACCTCAGTGGACTCGTCAATAAGCAGAATTGCCGCATTTGGGCGAATGATAATCCAAGAGTGATTGTCGAAAAACCAATGCACCCACAAAGAGTGCGGTTTATGGGCATCATCGGGCCGTATTTTTTCCAAAATGAGGCCGGTCAGGCAGTTACTGTGAATGGTGTTCGCTATCGTGAAATGATAACGAACTATTTATGGCCTGAATTGGAAGATATGAAAGTGGACGATATGTGGTTCCAACAGGACGGTGCCACTTGCCACACAGCTAACGAAACAATGGCTCTTTTGCGCGACAAATTCAATGGCCGCCAAGATCATGTGATTTGACACCGTTGGATTTTTTTCTTTGGGGTTATTTGAAAGAAAGGGTGTACATCGATAAGCCAGCAACAATTCAAGAGCTAAAGGATGAGATAATTCGGCACATTAACGGCATAGAACCTCAATTATGCTTCAGCGTCACCGAAAATTTGGACCATCGGACGAAGGTGTGCCGCCGAGGTCGCGGCTGCCATTTGGCCGATATTTTGTTCCATACATAATTGAACCATACTAATATTATCATAATAAAAAGAAATGACAATAATTTCCTAAATAATTTGTGTTTTATTCAAAATCAACATCAGCCCTTAAGATTTAACCACTCTTTATCATGCTCAAAAGAGTAATATCACATTAAAAAATACGAAGGGCAACCCTGGGCCTAGTATACTCAGGTTTTGTTCACAAGCACACCATTTCATTCACAACTGCCACACATCATTACGAGTATATTAAACATGAAATCTCTTGTGTGAATGAATACGCGAATGGGGTTGAAAAAGTGCCATTAAGGCGTGTGAATGATTTCGAACTATGGTTGTGACTGGAAAAAATATCAACTTGGCCGTAGGGGCGATTTTATGTACTGCGAAAATATAGCAACTCAACCGATTCGCTGTTTAAGTCAAAGTCGATCGCAGACTGCGACAGCGATTTTTCATCGCTAATAGTGACGGTACGAGAAAAGGTTAAGAGGAATGGATCCATCCCGGGCATCACAATGAGTCTATGAAGACCTAAATGAGACGTGCTTCAGCGCGTCCACCCACTATCCTAAACTAACCACCAGGACCAGATGGCATCATCTGAAATCTGAGTCAATTTTAGACTTGATATTTTAACTAAAATGCACATTACATAATGAAGTCGTTGTTGTTACACTCAAAGAATTTACTATGAGAGCTGTAGTGTTTGCTGTCGGTGGTTGCTCTGTTGATTTCTTTCATCCGCTCTGTTGATTCTAACTCCAAGTCCAAAGATGGGCGCTAAAGTCGTTATAGCTTCAATTCTAAACACCTTCAGGGAAATAATGGCAAATGGCCGGCACTTAGGGGTTGTGCGTGCTATTGTTCTCTCAAGAGTGGATGGTACATACAGTTTATGCTGACTCTGGATGGCAATCGGTTGCAAATATTCTATAGACCTATTCGATAAACCTGGTTATCCTGGTTAACTGAGTGATAGGACAGGCAGGAACAGCAGCGAGCTCTTAGAGGCTATTTGAAGGCTTTGTCACTTGGCAACCTTTGTGTGTCATTAGCTATGGCCGAGGAGTGATTTCTGGTGGCGCATTTTTGGGCTGGGGAGTTCTTCTTGGACCGATAATTTACTTATGTAAGGTTCGTTGCATAATGTTAGATTCAAAGGAGGTCAACTTCGATGACACTGACGGTATTAGTTCAGCCCGACTTCTTCTTCGCGAGGAGAAACAGTGTAGGCGTACAATAGTTTCTTCGTCTCGGCAGGTCTTGCCAAAGTCATTATTAGGAAGACCTAGAGCTCCAATAGCAGAGGGCAGGGCCTGTGCATGCAGGGCAAAGTTGTTGACTGCTCTCAACTTGGCGAGATGCCAGCAACGATCCCTGAAATTGCACAGGTCAAGTTAGCACACATCCTCCTCGTGGCGCCCTCTGGATAGCCTTTACAGCAACCGCTTAGAGGTGAACCGATGTGTGCAGCGGCCCCTTGTCCAGGGGTTTAAGCTAGGACCCGGTCCTCCAGGTTCGGGGGTTTCGCGGGGGGGTAACTTCCCCACCGAGTAAAAAAAATTAAGAGTTCAGAAACGGCAACAAGCCTCGGATACGGATGACCCTACTGCTGACGACCATGGACAACGAAATAAGGACAACGATTTTCGGTTTTGCACGTGGAATGTGAGGTCCCTTAGCAGACCACGTGCAGCCGATGAACTTGTGGAGGCCCTAGAATCATATAAGGCAGACATCACTGCCATTCAGGAAGTGCGATGGGATGGGCCGGGCATAAAGAGGATGAAAATCTGCGACATTTATTACGGTGATTGCTACAAAGAGAGAAGGCAGCGCTTGTTTGGGTGCGGGTTTGTTGTTCGAGGCAGACTCAGGCAAGAAGTCTTAAGCTTTAAATGCATAAGCGAGCGCCTCATAACAATCCGCATCAAGGCTACATTCGGCAACATCAGCCTAATCTCCGCCCACGCCCCAACGGAGGATAAAGATGACGATAGCAAGGATGATTTTTACGATCTCCTAGAAAGGACATACGATCAATGCCCCAGCTACGACACCAAGATCGTTCTAGGAGACTTCAACGCAAAGCTGGGTAAGGAAGACGTCTTTGCTAGAGTCATCGGGAAGCACAGCCTACATGACAACACGTCCGAGAACGGACTCAGGCTGTTGGACTTCGTGCCGGGGCGAAACCTCTCTGTAGCCAGCACACATTTCCCTCACCTCAATATTCACAAACGGACCTGACGGTCCCCTGATCAATCAACCGTCAACCAGATTGATCACATTGCGATGGACGTCAGACACTCCTCCAGTATTCTCGATGTCCGAACATTCCGAGGAGCCAACATCGACACGGATCATTTCCTTGTTGTAGCCAAGGTAAGAGCACGGATATCGAAAGGACAACGGAGTAGAGCAAGACCAAAACAGTTTGACGTCGCAAAGCTACAATCGCAATTGACCGCTAGGGACTTTACCGATCGAGTCTCACTGAAGCTCTCAGAGAGTCCAACCCTGCCAGGCGAAACAATCGACTAACAATGGAACCGCTGTCAGGCAGAATGTTCCACTCCACACAATGGACGATGATGGAAGAGAATTCCGTCCTCCTGACCTAGACGAAGTCAAGATAGCTATATTGAGACTAAAGTCGAACAGAGCTGCTGGTGCAGACGGACTGCCTGCTGAACTCTTTAAAGCAGCTGGGGATGAGATGGTAGGGTACATGCACCAACTCATCTGTAAGATATGGTCGGAGGAAAGCATGCCCGGTGAGTGGAACCTCAGTATCGTTTGCCCGATCCACAAAAAAGGAGACCCCTTCAACTGCGCCAACTACCGAGGGATAAATCTCCTAAACATCGCCTACAAGATATTCTCTGTCGTTTTGTGCGAGCGCCTGAAACCATTCGTGAATAACCTGATAGGTCCTTACCAGTGCGGTTTCAGGCCGGTAAAGTCCACCATCGACCAAATTTTCACACTACGGCTGATCCTGGAAAAAACCCAAGAGATGCAAATCGACACCCACCACCTATTCGTCGATTTCAAGGCCGCATATGACAGCGTGCATAGAGACGAGCTATACAACGCCATGTCTAGTTTTGACATTCCTGCCAAACTCGTCAGGTTGTGCAGGATTACGATGGAGGATTACGATGCTCCATCAAGGTCGGTAAGGAACTCACCGAGACCTTCAGTGTCAAAAAAGGTTTTAGACAAGGCGACGCGCTGTCATGTGACTTCTTTAACATCATCCTGGAGAAAATCGTGCGAAACTCAAACGTCAACACTAGAGGCACGATCTTCCAGAAGTCCGTACAATTGCTAGCATACGCGGACGACTTTGACGTGATTGGTCGAACACAGCGAGCCGTCAATGAAGCGTTTGCTGGTACTGAAACGGAGGCTGCAAAACTGGCTTTAACAGTGAATGAGGGCAAAACGAGGTACATGCTGTCATCGAGAAAGGACGCACAACATCGACGTCTCTTGCCAGAACGTCACCGTAGGCAGCTTTAACTTCGAGGCAGTTAAGGACTTCGTCCACCTCGGCTCCCAGGTAAACAGTACAAACAACATCAGTACCGAGATTAAACGCAGAATAAGTCTTGCCAACCGCTGTTTCTTTGGGCTCAAGAGGCAATTGAGTTGCAGAGCCCTCTCTCGAAGGACCAAGCTAACACCACACCTCAGACCCTCATTATCCCTGTCCTGCTATATGGCGCAGAATTCTGGACAGTCTCAAGAGCAAATGAAGTCCTTGGTCTTTTCGAGAGAAAAGTTCTGCGTTCCATCTTTGGTCCTGTTTGTGTTGATGGTTCCTGGAGAAGAAGGACTGTAGGCGCTGTACAGCGACATGAGCCTAGTCAGACGTCTACGAATTCAGCGCCTAAGATGGCTAGGCCTGGACAACACTGCTCCGGCCCGAAGAGTTTTCGACTCCGAACCAGTGGGACAACTCAATAGAGGACGCCCACGAAACCGAAGGCACCAACAAGTGGGGAAGGACCGCAACCAAATTGGTGAGCGTAATTGGAGACAGACCGTGCCAGCTGGAGAAGCTTGTCGACTGAGGCCCAGGTCCACCCCGGACTATAGTGCCACTGGAAGAAGAAGAAGTTGTTTAGTTGATTTTGAAAATGGGTAATTTTCTCCGATGAATTGAAAGGAAATAGCCTTCGATCTGATGGGCATTTTGTTTGGCGTAGTGACCGAGTAGCACTTGACGATTTTCAAACTCGGTGGAGGTGACGTTGTGGTATGGGGATCAAGGGCAGCTTCAGGCGTGGAAAACGTAATGTTCACCATGAACAGATGTCTCTGTTGCAGGTTCGGAGTCGAAGACATGCGACTAATGTATTCAAAAAAAACGAACGTTTTCTTTCAGACGACCTTGTTGTGACTTGTTGGTGGGTTGTGGGGTATTGGGAGGCAAAAAGATGCCAACAACACGCGGTGTTCCCAAGCGGTCCCCCATCCAAGTACTAACCACGCCCGATGCTGCTTAATTTCGGTGATCGGACGAGAACCGATGCGTTCAGCGTAGTTTGGTCGTTGACAAAATTTTTGTGTACAGATTACGTTCTAGCGATACATATACAGTGGCTCAGAGTGAAAACTCTAGATGACGCCAAGAATTTGCACAAGCAATAATTATTGACTGTAAATGTGACCGCAATAGAGGACGCCCACGAAACCGATGGCGCCAACAAGTGGAGAAGGACCTCAACCAGATTGGTGTGCGAAATTGGAGACAGCTGGCTAAAGATCGTGCCAGCTGGAGTAGCTTGTTGACTGAGGCCCAGGTCCAGCCCGGACTGTAGTGCTGGCGCAGTGACCGTTTATAACACGGATAAAAATTCCGAGATTCGGCGTACTCATTCTGATTAGTCTAAATGGGCGTTTATGATCGAGAGTAGGCCATACTTGTTAATTGTGATGAGGCCTCCTGTGCCAATAGACCATCTACGGTTTACATGTGCAAGCGTTTCAAGAATCCGGAAAGAGTACAGAGACTATGCCCTTCCTAGCGAGTTCGTCCGCTTCTCAATTCACACAGTGTCCCGGCCCCCACATAAGTTGAATGCTAAAATACTTGACCCTCTCGTGCAGAGATTGGCGGCAATTCAGGGATGGTTTTGCGTAAGAAGTGACTGCGCTCAGAGATTTGATTGCTGCCTGTCTGTCAGAACAGATGACGATATCTGTGCTTGATAATACATTGTAACATACAGCACAAGGTGACACTCCTGTACGTTGGTTCACTAGTTCACAATAAACACCGTAACTGTGAAATCCAAAAAATCCCAGTCAACACTAAAAAACATTCTCAGCAAAAGGCTTTTTGAAGAAGCGAAATTCATCGCTTAAACAATGTCATCAGTCATGATAGTGAACTGAGTAAACACTCGACAGTAGCCTAAGTACCGGAAGTTCTAACTGAGAGCCTACTTTGGTTCATGGCCTCGCCTTGACTGATTCAATTTCGTCTGTTCGTCCCGTAGTCTAACAGACGCCTGTCTTTTTCCCCAACACCATTGAATGCCAACGATGAACTTTTCTTTCCAAACAACTCCTGCTGCCTTGGCCACCGTCCAGCAGGATTGTCTAGATTTATTGCTTCACACTTTTCGAGTTCTAATTTAGTTCAGCTGCCATGAATTATGCTCGCTGGGGTTAAGGATATCACATGAGCACACACTGTCAGCTGCACACGTATGATTACTCGCATCTTGGCGATGCACTGTGCAGTGGCGACTGTGCGTCTACAGTGTGATGTCCAAGTTAAAGTGCACGGAAATCCTATAATTCCCGCAGAATGGATTAAATGGAGTCGACTTTCGAAAGTTCTGCTTCACTTTCGGACAGACAAGAAAAACGCAACGAATCCACGGATCATTGTTGGGAAATTGTATGTCTTAGGGGATTCGGGGAGATGGAAAATATGACTCTCCTGCAAGACTGTGTAAACATTTTTCTGCTTGGCATCAGAACTGCCACTAACCTCTCTCTGAATACTTTAAGTGTGTCGGCGTCGCCGTAATTCCTTTCGTGCAACAACACTGACATCTGTGTGACGTGCGTCATTCTCCACAAGCAACAAACATGCCATTGAATGAAGGACTTATGGCATTTTGACGGATTTTACTTTAGGTTGCAACCACGATGTCGTTCAGTTGCTTCTGCTTCCGAAAATGGTGGCAAAAAATAACTGGCATTGAACGCAAGTCATCGGCATACGGTTCGGCTCACTTAACAACTTTGTCAGTCCGCCACATTCGTGGAGATTTAGGATCGATTCCCATTAGTGAAGTCAATGTCAATGGTAGCTCCAGCACTCGATTTTCCTTCAAAGGTTCATCGCCCGTTGGAGTGGCAGACTATTCATGTGAAATGTGCTTAAGTAGGACGTGCACCATCTTCTAACATAGGAACTTGGCGATCCACCTTAATTAGCAGGTGGTAGACCTTCTCGCTCAAGAGAGAATGTAACCACCAGCCAAGCTTCGCAAGGACGAATGAGTCAACGCAACTTGATTTATAACAGTTTACGCCTCCACAGCTTCAACCAACGACCTTCATCAAGGACAATAAATACCATCCAATAATTTTTTCTTCTAACTTGGTTTCAGCTAGACTTCATTCTCCTAGTGTTTCACTAACGCCAATGAGATTTGCATTTCCTGGCAAATTCCTGGCAGACCATGGCTTTGCCTATCAAACCGTCTGGCCGATTGCATAGATCTCCATTGTCATCGAAAACCTGACGGGGTTTGGCAAGGAATGTCAAAACCAATCTTAGCTATGAAGCCTTTAGATTTTTAGAAAAAGCATCGTTGCTACTGTGTACCCCTGAGGTAGGCCAACAATTGTGTATGTACGGATCCTCTTAAAGTCGGCTGATTTTTCTTTTGATGGACTGCTCTTGAAGGCCATTTTGATCTCCCCGAAGTGAATACAAATTTCGTTTGGCCTTCTCTGCTTCATGTTTCAGAGTCGATACTGAGATTTTTGAGGGAACACTTCTGCAGACTGTTATTCAGTGAAGGGGACCCAAATATCGGTGGCAGCAAGAATGTTGCACTCAGTCTGGAAGAGGAGAATTGCGTCCAAAATCACACCCAGACGAATGTTTAACAAAGCTGCTGGTGTGAATGGACTGTCCCCCAAATGCAGCGGGAGGTGACCTGCTAGGACCCATGCACAAGCTCACCTGTAAGACGTGATTGAATACATTGTTCGTCCGCTTCACAAAAAAGAATATGGACGGATAAGTCTCTACGTGGCTTCCGGGCGGGGAATTCCACACTGCTCTAGATCTTGTAAAGGCACCAAGAAGTGCAGACTCGTCGACTTCGAAGCCGTACATAGAAACAAGCTATAGACGGCCGCTAAAGGTCGGCGACAAAGAATTCGAAAACTTTAATGTCACAATGGATTGTAGTTAAGCCGACGCGCTGTCAGGTGGTCTCTTCAACAGAAATTCATGCTAAATTCACACGTTGACACCAGAGGTATGTTCTTACAGAAGATCTTACGCTGATGACACGATCAAATAGGCTTTTTCTATCAGTGCACTGCAGTCGGCTAGAATGGTTCAATGTAAATGCTGTCTTAAGGACAAGCCGCGGCCGCCGTTGAGAGTGCAGAGATCAAATGCAGAATAATTCCAACCAACCTCTGTTTCCTTATGCTCAAGAGCAGTTCAATAATAGAGCCGTCTCCAGAAGGATCAAGCTGACTTCATATAAGACTCAAACAGAGCACAGTGGGGCGAAATGGCCAAAAAAGTGGAATAAAGTCCATATCTCGAGAGCGCTCATATAGAATTGGGAGCAGTCTCATTCGATTCAGGATGAAAGAATGCGACAGAAATGGAACAAAAATGTGTATGAAAATCAAAACATTTTGTATGATGTTAACCATAATTAAAGATTCGATTCGATGTACTGGATAGCGCATCCCATTTGCCGTTGGGATCAAATTAATAGCACAATTACTAGAGTTGTCGACCTACCTACCTAGGTTGCTGCTGGTAGGTAGTACAATGGACTCAGTTTTTAGTCTGACTGCTCCAGTGTAGCGTTACAAATACATCCGACAAAAAAAAATCATTAAAGAAAGAGCAGACTGATATAGAACAAATAGTTGATATACAAATTCTTTGGGGCTCATGCAATCAGGCCTCACATTCATTCAAAAAGTGTCCTTCATATCATTTCCGCTTCCGACATCTATTTTGTTCATTGTTTTACTCTTTGCTTACTTTAACATTTTGTTAATATCTGGGGAAGCTTTATTTGTTCCCTTTTTCTTAATACTAGACTCGTCCGTGAAATTCGACGACTATTCATATAAAGTGTGATTTTTTAAAAGCTATAGGAAAGTTTTTTAAAAAAAAACACATAAAATTCAGAAAAATTCATGAAATCTTTATTTGAATCGATAGTACGGTCCATATAATTTAATGTTTGAAGATTATTTCATGCAAATGTTGACCTTGACTGCGCCTCAAATGGTCCATCCGGTTATTCCAATTTTGGTATACTCTTTCCAACATTTCGGACGGTATCTCACGAATAAATGCTTCAATGTTGTCTTCCAATGCGTCAATTGAAGCGGGCTTGACTGTATAGACATGAGCTTTAACATAGCCCCACAAAAAATAGTCTAAAGGCGTTAAATCACACGATCTAGGCGGCCAATTGACCGGTCCCGAACGTCAAATAAAATGTTCACCGAACTCGCCCATCAATAAGTCCATTGCTGCGCGTGCTGTGTGGTATGTGGCATGTGGCACCGTCTTGTAGAAACCACATGTCATGCAAGTCAAGCATTTTGGGGAAAAAAAGTTGGATATCATCTCACGGTAGCGCTCACCATTCACAGTTACGTTACGATTCGCATCATCTTTGAAGAAGTATGGTCTAATGATGCCACCAGCCCATAAACCGCACCAAACTGTGACTTTTTCTGGATGCATTGGTAGCTCTTGCAATGCTTCTGGCTGATATTCACTCCAAAATCGACAATTCTGCTCATTTACGTACTCATTGAGCCAAAAGTGAGCTGACCATAAAATGGAAGAAGCGCGCGATGAACTTTCTTCACAAAGCACGCATTTCGATAATAAAATTCAATAATTTGCAAGCGTTGTTCTTTTGTAAGAGGATTCATGGTTAAATTATAGACCAAACTGAAGATGTTTGACAGTGAAACAAAACACGAAACGTGCGTCAGCTGTTTAAACCAGTGTTGCCAAAAAGATAATAGCTAAAAAAATCACCCTTTAGATTACTGTCTATCCCACTTAAACATTGTACATCCGACGAAACTGAAGCGACCGTGTATGCGCGTAAACACAACATGATTTATTCATTTGCTATGTTAAGGCTCTTTCTCCTTTACACAGGTTTTCTACTTATATGTACAATGTTGTTGAAGCGAACGTGCATCCTTATTGCAAGTACACAAACGCAAAGGCGACAGTTGTCATGAACACAACAAAAGTGTCGTCACTCGTCACTAAGTTCCGCTTATCCCTAGCATCTTTCCTTTTCCTTACAATTGTCTTTCAAGGGCGAGCAGACTTGAGCAGACGTTTTCTGTCAATAAGCTACGTAAACTTGTAAATATGTTGTAAAGTAGCCTAATTTTTTACAACAGTTTCGTACATTGTGCACATCTACGCGAAATTACCTTTCCAATGGTTTAAGTATCATGCTCTTCGGTTAAGTAGAACGGTGTATAAGCGTACTACAAAATTGGGCAGCAGATTTGGAGATGTTTTATTTGTCCCCCTTTCTTAATTTATGAAGTGATAATCTGGGAAGTTTCATTGCTCTATTATTAAGAACAAATGAGCAAACAAATAATAACTTTCATGTATCAAAGTGGCCAATTTTTGGATGCAACAAATTTCCAACTTCCTGAGCCTCCCAAATTATAAAAAAAATCCATAAACTATCAAGCACAGTCAGAATAAGAAAACATTTTTTTTTTCCTTTTTTTTCCGACCTCGTCCCACTGTGCTGAGCAGCGGATGAAGTGCCATGTTTTTTCGAAGGAAATGTTTAGAGACTATCTTTGCGTTGATGGTATCTGAAGGAGAAGACTGAGGTGGGCTAGACTAGTCAGTGGGACGAAGCTAAAGAAGGCGGCCATCTTCTAATGTGGCCCGTACAAGTGGAGAATCACAGCCAAATTGGTGTGCGCCAGAGATGGCTTTAGCTTGATGGTTGAGACTTGAGACCCAGCCCCGCGACAAGGAAGAAAAACATCTCGTCTAAAGTTTCTACTTTCCTCTTAAGTATACTGTTGAGTAGTTCGTGACAACAAAAATCGTGTTAAATTTATTACCCAATTCCGCTCCATTGAACGTATGCAAAATTATTTAAAAACTGAGCAGTTGCCTGCGTTTCCATTCACCCGGCTAATCGTACTGCACTGCCTGCCTGTCCGACGCAGCCATCCCGATGTTTGACATTCACGCTGTGCATCGACATCTGAGCAAACATGTAGCGAAAGCCATCTGTCACGAAGTGCACCCTCGCTCCGGGTGAGTCTTGTAAATTTAGTGTAAACTACTGTTTCTACATGATTTGCCGATGGGGGGCGGACGCACAAGTGCACCTACACGGGGGGTGTGGCGAGTGCGAACATGTCAAACGCTCTACATGATGTCGCCCGCCCAGTGCACTCCTGACGTGCATGCTTCGCTGCAATATGCACTCTGCAGTGTTCATTAGGCAGAGTTGATCCGTTTTTTTTTTTTCTCTTTTTGTTGGATCAACCGAACGTCATGCTGTTGCATGCGTATGCACGAGTTGGCTGACGGCCGACAAAGGCGCTCTCATGCGGCAACTAAATGTCAACTAGAGCAAAGACTACATTGGGTGGCTCGATTTATTATGCAAACGAAGTGACTTTGATGGCCGGCGATTGTGTCTAGATGCGTATCTTTGCGTGAAATGTTTGAGCTTACGCAAGCGAGGCATTTTTTCCATTTCATTGGGGGGCGCGTTGTTTGCCCAAGGAGCGCGACACAGTGGGAGCATGTGACGCCGATAAATCTTGTGTGTTCGCCTTGCAAGCAGCGAGATGACGCAGATTTATTGTTTGTTTTCAATTTCTCGAGATGTTTTAATTAATTCGCGAGTCCCGCAAAAGAGTTTCAAGTTATTGAGAAGAAAATCAATTCAGAATCACTTGTATAAAGTGGAACGCTGATCAGATTATCGAGACGTCAGTTTTTGTAATTTATGATTGCTTAGAGAGTTCTGCTCTGAACGTGGTTCAGTTTTGACGAGACGCCTAGTTTCTGTTCCAGATAGTCTACTGCTCTTCAAGGCCATGGTTCTTGGTAATCATTTGGGCCTGGGAACGTGTGCAGTGGCTCTCAGATCAAAGGAATCGGGTTAGAGTTGGCTGAGCCTCATTAAAGGCACTCATCGTAAGAGATGACGGATAATGGACCCTCACTTGCTGGCCAGCAAACTAGAAGCGGAGGCAATCACCATGGGGCTCAAAATAAGTACGAAAGAAACTAAGGTCCGTTCGATGTTGCCTCGTCGCCTTTCGATCTAGTCGCCATCTGATGCCTTGTTCGGACGCTTTCTCCACCCACTTCTTGGCGAAGCAGGCCTGCACCGTGTTAAGCCACAAGTTGTTGCCCGTCTGCTTCGCTCAGTTCCCCCGTATCCACGTCCTCTAGCCGCACTTCGTCCCGTCTGATGGTTTTCACATATCTTTCTGTCAATACCAGTGCCCTAGGGGTGTCCGCCTTCACCACTTTTACCTGAGGTTGGTCTAGTAAACTGGAATCGGGATTGACTAGCTTCCATCTGGTGCTATGAGGACCTGGCACGACGAACTGAGTTGATCTACAGGTACTCTCCACACGGTCTAGGAAGTCCCACCTCCGAATCCGCTCAGACGCCAATGATCGTCTGCGTACTACAAACCGCCTTCCACCCGACCAGAGCACATGCATTGTATGACTCGAGCTGAAAAGAGGCTATCAGGATGAGAAAGCGATGAATTTTCGGATATATGTACCATGCCAACCCAACTGAAGAAAACCGGAAAAAGTTTAAATGGGCCGGAAATGACTGCAATGCAATTATGCGACGTGTAAAATTTAGGCAAAGAGTTCTACAATGTCCCAAGCTTTTGCTCATTTGTAAAAAGAACATAAAGAATTACGCCTCGTCTTCGATTCCCACGCTCATATGCAAAGACATTTCAGCTGTCAGCTCTTTAGACAAAGCCAATCTGCCTGCGGCGCATTTTGCGGCCAGCTCAACATTACCATTTGTCTCCACTTGTACTCGAGCTCGGTGATTTTAGTAGAAGAGCTGCAAGAGTACTTGACTTGACGTCTTGACGTCCACAAATTCGCTGGCCCAGATGGTATTCTCGGGGCTCTTTGCTGGAAAAACCACGGCGTAAGCTTTTTCATCTATCCTACACGTCAGGTCTCTTTGCCGAGATGGAAATCAGCATTTGTCCAGCCCGTCCCAAAAAAGTGGGAATCTTCGTCACCCTCGTCGTACCGACCCATAGCACTCTTCTTCTTCTTCTAGTGGCACTACACTCCGGGGTGGACCTGGGCCTCAGTTAACAAGCTACTCCAGCTGGCACGATTTTGAATCCTCTTCCCAGACCAGTAATCGCTGGACCACTCGCTAATTATACGAAAAAAATGTTTTTAGCTTGAGTACCAAGTTGCGACTGTTTCGCTCCAACTTGGAATCCGTGCCGCTTTATGGAAGCAGTACCTGGATAGTGGACACCATTACCATACGAAAGCTGCAATCTTTCGTTAGTAAATGCTTAAGAAACGGCAGGATTTGTTGGCCGAACTGTATCTCCAACGAAGCCAAGTTTGTACCCAGAAAGTGGCGGCGGCTTGTACACACTCTAAGGCGCGAAGACAACTCCATGGCGAAGTTCCTCAGGC
This sequence comes from Eristalis pertinax, assembly GCA_907269125.1. Classification (NCBI taxonomy): domain Eukaryota; kingdom Metazoa; phylum Arthropoda; class Insecta; order Diptera; family Syrphidae; genus Eristalis; species Eristalis pertinax. The sequence continues at coordinate 59,631,975 of OU026148.1, read as the reverse complement.
AAAGTTATCCGCTTAACAAGGCAGGTATAAAAGCGGAACACCCTAGGCAACCGTGGTGCAGAATAGTTGAAGAGGAATCAAGTTCTTTAGGTCTGAGTTGGGGAGAGCTGAAACGCGTTGCAGAATTCCGAACGAGATGACACAGTAGACGCCCTTTGCGCCCGACTGTTTAAAGGACATAGGTGAGTATCTAATCATCTGCATTTTAAGGACCTTCTCCGGTCATCCGACATAGCCAACGTTTCTCTCTCCTACCCACCTACTGCCTACGGCCCTCCGACATAGTCAACGTTTCCACATTATGGCCAACGCCCCCTCCTTCTCTTTGATGCCTGACCCACTGAGACACAATGTCCAACTGTTAGAGCTGTGATTTGAATAAGAAATTAATCGCCTGGACTACTTGTTGTTCGTATTTTTATCGTCAATAAGGAAAAACTAGGCCAAACCGAAATAAAACCCAATGTCCATGCAAAGGATGAGTGCCATCGGAAAAGGTAAACAAATTGTCAAGCTGATAGTCAATCAAGTGGCCTCAATTAATAAAGTCCTCACACCGCTGCGAAATATGACATTAAGGACAAACACTCACAGGGAGTTAAGGTTAAGGCTCTTCACCGCTATCGATCGATTTGAAGTCAACAGGACAGACTACCGAAATGTCGACAAAATTGGTAATTACCGAGTCGAAAACATCTTGATTTTGATGGTTAAGCACTCAATCGAGGGGGGGTTGAAGATGAGGTCTGCAGGGCATTCTGTTGAAATTTGTGGGATGGATCGTGTCTATTTGTGTTTCGGGGCAAAACTGCGGGAACTACTACAAGATGAGTTGCTAAACAAAACAAATATTGAACGTGACTTAGTGGACCTTCTGTCAAGCCGAGAAATGCACTCTCTTCATACGTAAAATAGTCCTTTTCAATCTTAAATGAGTGGTGTAGTGTCGGCCCGCCTCAGCTCCTCGTATACAAGATTGAACATGCACACAAGGCAGCAAAGATGAGAGGTAAGATGCATGTCATGAGTATTATGACATATCGAAGAGCACATCCCTCTACCATAGTGCTGCGAATGCACTGCAAGTGGTCTTTACGTCTAGCCTGGGACGGTTGTTGTTCGTACAGTTCACTCCGGCTCCGAGGTAGACGAAGTCCTTAACCGCCTCGAAGATGTAGTTGCCCATTGTGGAAATCAGTCCAAGGCGTCGGTATTGTGTGTCCTTTCTTGAGGGCAGCATGTACTTCGTTTTGCCCTCATTCAGCGCCAGACGCACTTTAGCAGCTTCCGTCTCAATGCGAGCCAACGCCTCATTGACGGTGTTTGCGTGTGAGTCGTCTTGAGCACGATCTTCTCCAAAACGATGTTGAAGAAGTCCCATGACAGGGAGCCTTATCTAAGTCCTCCCATTGAAGCTAGGCGCCGATTCTGGAGAGCTGGGCAGTGGCAAAGCAGATGTTGCATCATCTCTGTTTCTTCCTCATCGCCGCAGCTCCGGCAGAGATCGCTGGACTCCTGGTTCCATTGTCGGAGCATTGTATCGATTGGACAGTGTTCTGTAATGATGCCGTTATTAATCTCTGGCCAAGCTGATCTTGTCGTGTGACAGTCGTTCCTTGCAAGCCAAGACGAGTTGGCTTCTTTTATTATTGTGTCGTATGTGATCCGGTATAGTGCACTGATCGGTGGTTGTAGTGATGTGTCCGCTGCGCTAATGTCGATTTCAGACCCTTGTCTAGCCAATTCGTCCGCTCTATCGTCCCCTGCTATTGAGCCCGGAGGCCGGGGACCCAGCAGAGTGGTGACAAATGGAAGCGACATTGCACCACAGCCTTTGATTTCGTTGTGCAGGATCCTATTGACTTCAGGACAGCCTGCCTGTCTACAAAGATGGTGATATCCGATGGTGGGACATCTGGTTCTTGTAAGTCTTTGGCTGCTTTCTCTATTGCCAGGATCTCTGTCAATAGGGTCTAAAAGATTCATGTTTGTGCAGAGTGTTTGAGTAGAATCCGGCCCCAGTACCTGTGTCCATTTTCGATCCCTCGATGAAGAGTGGTCGTTAATAATGGCGTTCGATAGCCACTCGTCTCTGTCAGGAAATAACATAAGTAAGTTTTGAATATTTCCCAACTTTGGCAAGCATAAGGCGACTCATTTCGTTCCGCGGAGGTATGATACTGACTTTCTGTCAAGATTTCGAGCGGGAAACAGCTGTCAGTGTCAAAATAAACGATGATTTAAAAAAAATCCACTAGATGGCCCACACTGTATATAAATGGTCTGTCAATAGGGGCTGCCCAACTTTGACAGTTGATAGCGGCCATATTGCTGAAGACTGCCATTTCAGCCCTTTCACCTCCCTTGTCGACTTTAAATTTAGCATGTCTAAGCGCCACATTCTGTAGAATATGCTCGTACAGGCTGTAGTTGGTACGATGGAGGGGAGTCGGATTAGAGGAACATACCTAAGGCGGCTAGGGTTTGAGTTGAGCGGAATCGTTACCAGAAGGGCGGGCGGGCGAATCGATTAATTCAATTAAAACTTGATACAAAAAGAGGATGTCGGCTACTTCACGGCGTTTTTCAAGGGTTTGGAAGCCGATCAGGTGTAGACTGCCTATAAAGGGTGGTAAAGCAAGGCTAAGCCGATCAGCTGTAGACGATCTTTAAAGGGTGGTAAGGCAAGGCTATCAGACCATGGGAGACCACGTAGTGCAAAACGTAGGAGTCTACGTTGGACAGCTTCAATACGTTTTGAATGGTTGACGTAGTGTGGGGACCAAATTTGACTGGCGTGTTCTACGACAGGTCTAACGTACGCGATGTGGAGGGATTTCGTAACGTAGTGGTTGAAAAATTCTTTGTGCATCTTGCACGACCTTCTCCAGACCGATGTTGAAGAAGTCACATGGCAGCGCGTCGCCTTACCTAAATCCTTTGGTGACATTGAAGGTCTCGGTAACGTTGGTGGAACAGCGAGAATTCTCCATCGTCATCCTGCACAACCTGACGAGTTTGTTGTTGTCCTCTGGTGGCACAAATTAGCCTGATGGTGCTCGCTTTTACAAACAGAGCGTAAGACTTTTCGCTAAAGTCTGCCTCGAACAACAATCCTCGTCTAAATAGGCGACTCTTTCTCTATTGTAATCACAGTAGCAGATGTCGCAGTTTTTCATCCTATTCTTACCCACGGACCGGCAGTCCACGGTCAGGACTACAGGTGGTCTGTTAAGGGATCTCACATTTCACGTGCAGAACTGAAAATCGTTGTCCTTAATCCGTTTAACATTTTCAGTCACTCGAATTATGACAGCTGCTTGTGCCACGAATTTAACCCATCGTAAGAGCCGACGCAATCACTGCAACGTCCCGGCGGCCACAGGATTCATTATCTACTTAAATGCATCGCTGCTTCGTATTCATGTGGCCGTACAGTTCCGATTGGGCTTGGGTCTCGCGTAGCCAGCAGGTTACCAGCGGTTCAGATCAGCGTACATCGGGCCGCGTCATATACGAAAGCTTGCTTGCAACCATCATGCTCAATTGCGTCTTAATCATCTGCTGCCGTCACGACACCAATCATCGCCTTCTAACATAAATTCGAAATCGCAACCCAAAAATAGGACTCTCACACATCATTCCTCATGCCTGCACGCCACTGTAAACACAGCGCCTGTCTGCGTTAATAAATCAATTGCTGTTTTGGGGATTTTATTGATTTATTGGCAAAGATATAAAAATCGCCAAAAATAGTTGAGGTCTCGCTTTGGTGCTTGGCCGGTGGCCTGCGATTAGTTCACCTCACGAGCAACTCGTAAAACTGTTAATTCGAAATTAAGCCATCATCCGCTAATTACACTTACGCGCCCCGCGCCCACTCGCCCGGCCAGCAGTCGGCATTTTATTTCCTTATTTTCTCAGAAGGAGAAAAATAAACGTATTGTATTGCGAATTATTTCGCTTTAAGCTTCCCGCAAAAAGAAAAAAAAGAAAAGAATGGGCGGTCTGTGGGGAAATGAGGTAACAACAAGCCACTAATTAGCATTCACATGATTTCGGGGTGTTTTTTTGCGCCTTTGTCGAGAGCCACCCTCCAAGTCGTCCGGCCCCAGGCGGATCCAGGAGCAAGGGGTTTGTCTGCATTTAAACAATGACAAGTTAATTAGGAGGCTTGGGTTGGCGTCGTTGGGCGCAGAAACGTGCGGAATTAATTAACCATATTTCGGCTCAGACATTCGGGTTGGTGTTGACACAGGAAGTTGAGCATTACGGAAACGAGAACCATTGTAACGCGCTAGGTTGTGCGTGTGGCACTCTGGCGGAATGTGAGGCGCATAATTTGCGGCCTGTTTGGGGTGCCTTTAAAGTGCTGGAATGTGTTACCTATTGATCACAACCACACACACACGGTCCCTAGTCCAATCTGAACGTGCTTGCTTGTGTTTTGCTGCCAACCAATTAATGCCCGTCGTCTGTCGCAAGAAGAAGAACGATTATTCGGCAACAAAAGGAACGCATTCGCGTTAATTGGTGCCACGAAATGTCACTCAAATGTCGGGCGTCACGCTAAAATGCCGCGGATTTGGATGAATTTAACCGAAATTTGCTCAGATTTTGTGAAATGATTATGCATGGCTGGAGTTTTCAATCGCTGCCATAATCTGTTCACATCCTGCGACGTTTCTAATTATCTTGTCAAGTGCACATGAATGGACAGACATTGCTGCGCCCGGTCGGTGGTGGTAAATTGTTGAAATGTTGGGATAAGTGCGATAATCTGACACGCATATTGGTCGTTAATTAACGAATGCAATTTGGAGAGAGGGGGAGTTTAAAATTTGATCGCAACTCCAACCACTTGAGCGATGAAAATGACTTCGAATGTCGTGAATCGTGTTTGATGACTTCAGCTATTGGTCTACATTGCTTGTCTCTTTAAGGTGTCATTTGTTGCTGCAGCGGTATCTAAAGGCATCGTTGTGTCATGGTTACGTCAGCAGTTGTGATGCACGTAAGTGTCGCTACGAAAACCTGTTTTACAGGACCAAGGACATTTTTGGTGAACATAGCTGAGGCAGAATGTGATTGAAACCTTTGCTGAGGCTGACCTCGTTCGACGCATGCACCAGCTCTCCTCAAGCACATGTTTCGAAAAATTCATTCCCGACGTGTCGATTCGAGTTTGCCCAATCCACAAGAGAATAGAGCCAGCTGACCGGGAGAATCAATGTACAACATCTTCTTGGCCTGACATTGATTATTCTTGAGGACATCATGCAAACATCACGGGCCAACACAAGAGGCCCAATCTTCTAGAACTCGATTCATCTGACGGAATTTGCCATACGCAGCCAGCCAGCAATAAAGGGGCCTTTTCTGTCACTAAGGCGGAAGCGGCTAAAATGCGTCCGACGTCAGAGATTGAGTGAAGCGAAAACGAAGCATATGTTGGCCTCAAGAACCGATGTATAGCATTAACGTTTCGACCAAGGGGTCGGAGCGAGCGGATAATACTTTGAGAAAGTCAACAAGGACTTGGTCTACTTTGATGACACTCAATGCATCAAACGAAGCAAAGCTCTTATCAATCGTTGTTTCTTTAGGCTCAGGGCTTAAGACAATTGAGTAGCATAGCTCTCGAAGGATCGAGTTGATTTTATAGAGAACTCTGGTCACCGCGTATGCAGAGTAGAGTTGGGCTAAGTTGCGATTTTATATTCACAAGTACAGCTGTTATCGCGATATTCTTATCACAGTGACTATAAACAGCGATCTTACCTTGTGATGTCAAACTTTTTATATTGTTTTTTGTAATCAATGAATGCGTAAATTCACAGAGGAGCCAGAAACACGCACCCAATATCGCTATTTTTATACAGTATAAAAAATCACAATAAATCCGCTACTCCGACTCCGACTTCTCATTTGTCGCTGTTTGCTGCCCTATGACGTTCTGATTTACAGATTTACCTTAATCACGTGTATGAAGTTCAAACGTGTATCACTATCGATTCTGTGAATCAATATGCGAATGGTGTTGTGAAAAAGAGCAACTAAGGCGTATTGGTGATTTAAAACTGCGATTGTGATTTTGAAAAAAAAAAGCAACTCAATCGCAATCGCTGCTTGGATCGTAATCGCAGTCGATCGCATATTGCGATTCCGCATTTTCAATTACTGAGAAAAAATCGCATTTAGTGATTTTGTGCTCAACTCGAGTATACAGTAGTGCTTTACCGGGATGAGGCATGGAAAGTCGCTTGAAAAGGCGTTAGGCTTTTTTGAGAGAAAATTTCGGCGACGTTGATGACATCTGGGAAAGAGGCAGAGTAGAGTTCCATAAGTGCAGTCGAATGTCTACACATCCAACGTCTGAGGTGGTTAAGCCAAGTGCAGCGCAAGCCAACTTTCGAACCTCGAATGGGTTTTCATTTCCGAATTGTTAAACATGTATTCCTTAATCAGATTCCCCGATTAGGGCAGTGTTTTTTTTACAAGCGGGCGTCCTGGAAGTCAAGGAAGTGTAATCGTCCTAATTGACAGTCCAGCGGCAATTGATAGCAATTTCGACTATAGAGATTAAGTCCAAGCTGGTCGCATGCTGCGGCGAGGTGTTCAAGGTTCTCAGCGCACACAGCACTCGATTACTCTTAGCTATGTCCCAGATCAGAGGGAAATAACCGGCAATGAGGCAGCGGATGAATTTACCAGGATAGGGCCGAAGCCTACCCATCCCAGGTCGTGATCCTATGCATCGAAACTACCTCTTGCAGATGTCAAGGAAAAGTAGGATATGGACAATCATAGATTTAGCAAATAAAAGGTGGCACTCACTAACAACCTTTGAGACTAATCGGAAATCTTAAGATTTCTTTGTTAAGATTGATTTTTTCCTTATATGAGTAGGGCCTGATTAAACGTTTGGATTGACTAAGAGCATGACCATGTGTCCACTAGTCTAGGCGAAGTTTGTTTTCCCATTCCTTAATAAGAGTTGTGAGTGCTGTCCAAATGACATTACAGTTCAGGACCGATAAATGCAGATTCCGAGCAAGCCCTCGTGAGCTCATCTGCGGATTCAATGCCTGCAGTCCCCTTTGTTGTGTCTGGCAAGGAATTGCAGGGCGTCATAGCAACATTTGGCTGTTTTGGAGTCCAAAAGGTTAGACGAGAGTGCCTTTAGTGCTGCTTGACTGTCTGAGAATATCAGTGTATTAGCGCCCTTGATGCCTTTGTGGAGCAGATCCTGATGGCCTGTATTTCCACTTGAATCACTGTAGGACACGCCCCCATTGGTACGGAAATCCTTGACCAAAGACTCCTACTCCCACTCCGGATTCCATCTTTGATCCGTCCGTGTACTATATCAGAATTCTAGGGTCTTGTGCTGGTACACCATTGGACGGTCCAATATTTCAACTTCGAATCGCCATCCGAAACAGTGCCTGAAAATCTAATAATTTGTCGATAACTAAATACCATAGCAGGGGTGATAAAACCCCTCCCTGGGGGTATCCTTTTACCGCAGTTACAGAGACATACATGCCTCCATAAGAGGAGCTGATTGAACGACTTACCAACACTCGAGACCACTCGGATGCTGTGGCCCGAGTTTAATAGTGCAAAAAGCGGCAGACTCCTTCAATGCGATGAAAAGTTGCTCGGAAAAGTAGGTAGTTGGAGCATTAACTGTACCATGAAATGAAAATGGGACTAACTTGATGACTTCATATGCAGAGATTGTGGTGAGGAATAAGATAAGGAGGATACTCCTTACTGCCTTCGCTACTGCTCCAGTATCTGCCATTTGAGTTACAGAACACTGGGAGAACTACGAGCATTCTCCAAAGAGGTGGGGCCGTGAAAAGTATTTCTTGTCGTACCAGGAATCGAACCTAGACAGGTAGGTCCAAAAGCGTAGGAGTCGACGCACATGACCACAACGCCACGGGCCACCACGAGGAAGGTCTTATGAGGAGAAATTCCATCTACGGGCATCATAATGAGACGTGGCTTACGCGTCTACCCACACAAAAACCAACAGGCGATGTGCTTGAAAATGCAATAATGCACACGAATTCGATCCCAATAAGTAAGGAAAAGACATGAATAAGCCACAAAGAGCGTGTGTGTCCAAAAGGATATAGCAATTTCATTTAATTAAAATAAATCCTTGTTGCAATAAATAAAGCAAGTTGCTTTTTTTTTTTTTTTTTTTTTTTTTTATATTTTGCCCGCGCTCAAGGGATTGCTAATACCCTTAAGTGTCCGGGGTCAAGACACAGCACGGGCCGAAGGTATAGAGGGAGAAAGGGAGAGGAGGTACCTGTGCACATTGGTCTTAAATATCTGCGCGTTGTAGTCTGTGGGAAATATAGGGCTGATTAACAAGGGTTCGCTTGAGAGACAGCAGACAGCATTGAGTTTTAGAAGCATTGAATTCCACTCTGTTGTTGTTTCCCCAGTTAAAAAAATATCTGACGATTTATCAGCGTTTCCATGACCTTAGAAAGAAGGGACGTAAGTGCTATGGGTCGGCACGAGGTGGGTGACGAAGATTCGCCCTTTTTAGGGACGGGCTGGACAAATGCTGTTTTCCATCTGCTCGGAAAGAGACCTAAAGAGTAGGATGGATGATGAAAAAGCTTACGCAATGGTTTTGCCAGCGCAGAAGAACACCTCTTCAGAAGTATAGGGGGAATACCATCCGGGCCAGCGGATTTGTGCACGTCGAGATCTTTAAGTACTCTTGCAACTGTACGAGTGCGGAAATGGATTTTTCCCATGGTGAAATCAACGCTCTCTAGTACAGGTGGAGACATATTGGAATCTGGCAGTGTTGAGCTGGCTGCAAAATGCGCCGCAAGCAGATTGGCTTTGTCTAAAGAGCTGACAGCTGGAATGTCATTGTAAATGAGCGTGGGAATTGAAGACGAGGTGGAATTCTTTATGTTTTTTACAAATGACCAAAAGTTTTTGCTACCTTTGGGACATTGAAGCACTTTTTGCCTCAACTTTTGATCATATGAGAATTTCACACGTCTGATAGTTGCATTGCAGTCATTTCTGGCCCGTTTAAACTTATTCCGGTTTTCCTCAGTAGGGTTGGCTTTGTATGCCCGGAAATTCAACTCTCTCAACCTGATAGCCTCTTTACAGCTCGAGTCATACCATGCATTTTCTTTGGGCTTGATACTTTTCACTCTATGCGGAATGAAGAATCTCATGCCCAGCAGAAGAATGTTTGTGATCATATCAGCAGCGGCATCCACGTCACTATCGAGGAAGCATAGTGACCAGTTAAAATTCCTAAAGAAATTGTTGAGTCCTCTCCAATCGGCTTTCTCGTACAGCCATACTGTTCTTTTAGGAATTTGTTCTCTAACTGTGTGTGCTGATAACGAGAAATTAGTTGATATGACACAATGGTCAGACGAGCCTAGAGGCGACAGTATGTCAACAGAATATTTATCAGGGTGAGAGGTGAGAAACAGGTCCAGGGTGTTGGCGGAATGATCTGCGATGTCAGGTATTCGTGTGGGCTCATTTACTAGCTGAGTCAGATTGTTTAGCTCAGCAAAGATTTCGACATACCTTCCTTCGGGTGTTGTCGGGCCTGAATGTCGAAGCCAATTAGAATAGTGTACATTGAAATCGCCCGCAATGGCAATTTCGGTGCGAGGATAGAGGGATACAATTCTTGAGATGGAATCGGATAGCGCATCAAATTCGTTAAAAGTTGAATTGCTATCCAAGTTTGGACTTCTGTAAATAAAACCGTAGTGGATTAAATGCTTACGGACATGGATTTTTAACCACAGAAAATTAAATTCCGGATTGGAGCAGTGGCCATATTGTGGTTGAATTTGGTAAGCTACATCACTACGCACGTAGATGGCGAGACCGCGGTGAAAAAAGAAAAGAGGCACCAAGCTATATCCGGGCAGGGTCAAATCCGATAATTCGGTATTCTCACCTACCTGCCAAGTGCCAAGACAGCTGGTTTATATAAAAACAAGTGGACATACACAGCGAAGAGATTCACTCTTCAATTCACTCACGAACATTGCACACATCAACCCTAAAGTTTTCCATAGAAAACAAGACGGAGATATAAAATTACCAAACTCCGACTGCGTGTGGTAAAGCAGTTTGTGCAACTCAACGTGAAAGCAGACAAAACTCATTGAAAACAAAGGGACGTCATCATCCGCGGCAGTCATTACTTGTAAAAAGTGGGAAAATGCCATCCCCATACCATTTCAGGTGCAGCACAGAAAAAACTGCATATTCATCCCTTGAAAAGAATAATTCACGAACAAACGGATATTTATGACTTGCAAATGAAAGCAATATGTGTCAAGTTGGGATGGCAGTGCCTGGGGATTGGGGGGAATTTCCGAACTCATTGAATTTCATTGAGTCAACCCCCTTCTGCTGAACAAAGACCACGAAAAACTGCTGAAAAAAGAGATCAAACGGCCGTGCTCTGAAGTTCTCAAGAACAGAGAGCGAATCGAAAGCCTCTTCGTGTCAACTAATAAAATAGTTTGCACTTGAAACACTCGTACTTTGCGGCATTCCACGCAGTAAAATTGAACATCAATCAGCAGCGGCAACGTGCTCGTTTTACTAAGCCCGATAGTGAAATAGACACAATCAATCCCTTTGGAGCGGACACCGAATAAAAGAAGATTCCGTGAATAATTCACTCTTTGCTCAGGGCCCCCTGCCATCAGGCATTTCTCGAATGTCTTGGCATTCACGAAACATTTTCGAACAGATTCTCAGTCGTTTTTGTGTGTGTAAAAATAGAAATTGCATGAAATGCAAAACGTTCGGCCGAACAATGCCACTCACTGTGGCGAATACGTAACTTTTGCAAATTCAAAACAACTACAAGTCGGCTGTTTATCTCACGGCTTGCGCTGTGCTTTCATATTTCCTTCGCTTCAATTCTGACAATTCTGTTGTTGATTTTCCACGCTGCATTTGAAAACATCATGCAGCCGGTGGCAGGCGAATGCATGCACTTACATCGCGTCTATTTTCGTTCCGAAGGCACTGTGTGTGAACATGCATTGAAGTGGGCTCCTTTTCGGCTCGGTGAGTGGGCCATTACTCGTACGGCTGCGATTGGATTCGAATGCGCAATCGATTGATATTTTTGATCTGCGAGGGAACATGAAATGTGTTTTAGCTTATTGGTTGCGACTTCTTTGAAGTCGCTCGATGCGAGATAAATTCGAAACGTATTGCAATGATGATTGGAGATGTTGTGTGCGATAGAAATAGATTTTCTCGGACCTGCACCTGGTTGCTGATTTACTGGCGAGCATTTCGTACGATTTGCAGTTGAATTTGTTTGATTTTGATGCAGTCTTAGGCGGTAGAAGCTAATCCTGGGGGAGTTGATTACTGCCGTGGAAGTTGCGGTTGTAGATCATGTGTCTGTTGATTCATGATTCATCGGGTTTATACGCGAATGGGTTGATATTCCTTCGAGTGACCGCTTGCCTCGTACGTTCGTTGCATGCATTATTTCCACAGGCTGCCGAGGGGACTTTACGTCAACTCGAGCTTAGCAATTAAAGGGATCCTTGCTGGCATCACTCTAGGCTCGGGCTCGCTTCGTCTAGTTGAGCGAGAACTTCTTCAAATGGATGGCACTACGACTAAAACTGGCAGCTTCTGAGCGATTGTTTCTCTCAGGCGGTAAAATTGTTGACAAGGCAGATCGGAATTAAGAGTTTTGCAGTAGGAGATTAGCTCATAGTAGAGATCAGATGCTTCTCCGCCCTCTGCAAATCACTCTAAATTGATTACCTCAACAAAATGCAATCCAGCCTAATTACTGATCCCAGGCACTTTTACCAGTTTATTAACTCGAAAAGAAACTCCGATGGTTTTCCTTCCACTTTGACATTATGTAATACATCATCTGGTGATCCTAAAATGATCGCCAACCTTTTTGCAAGCTTCTTCAGCCAATCGTTGACCATTTTCAAGAACCTGACCATGATTACTTAAGCTACCTTGATAAATGCCAACAGACCACTCTTGTCTCAAGTAACATAAGTAGCGATACGCTACGCGAAATGATTAGTCAGCTCAAGGATGACTTCTCTCCCGGTCCCGATGGTCTGCCGGTCATATTCCTTAAGAAATGGTTTGTATCTTCCAACCATTACTCTCTTTTGCCTCTCGCTCTAACAAGCCATTTTTCCCTCATTATTCCAATCCATAAAAAAGGGAGCAAAAGCGACATAGCTAAACTCTCGTCTATCCCCAAGCTCTTCGAAAGCATTGTATACGACACACTGTATTTTCACAGCAGATCTACCTTTTCCCCACATCAGCACGGATGCCTAAAGGGTAGATCCACTACGACTAACCTAACCGAGTTCGTCTCTAAGACCCTGAAATCATTAATTAGAGGAAGGCAAGGAAGTGGATGATATTACCACCAAATTCAGCAAGGCATCTGATAAAGTCCGCCACCCTACTATTTACCTCAAACTCAAAGCCCTCGGTTTTCCACCATCTTTCATCTCTTGGCTGAGTTCGTACCTTGAGTGCAGAGTTGTATAGAGTCATCTTTAGATCTGCTGTCTTTGATCCCATTAACGCCACTTTAGGTGTTCCTCAAGGCAGTCATCTTGGTCCACTGATCTTTGTTCTAACAATAAATGATGTTGGCCACATTATTAAATATTCTGAGACTATCTAAGATCATTAAGATCATAACTACTCTCAACGACTCTCTTCTTCTACTTATGGTGTGACAAAAACAACTTGGAACTTAACGTCAGCCAATATCAATCCACAACCTTTTCCCGTAAACGCCGTCAATCCTGGTTTGGCCACCCTTTTCGCCTACTCACCGCGATTCGATCACGACTGTCGCTTCGCTTTACGTTGTGTAAGTGATCCACTGATCGTCATCAGTCACCATCCGCTTCAAAAGTGGGTCGATATTGCAGCAGTGCCTCGCAGATGGACATTTGGTACCACTCGTGTGGTACCCATACATCGAGCCCTTTATTTATCCAGCCTTGTTCGAATAGATCCAAATGGCTTTTTGTGCGATGTTTAGCTCCTGGGCAATCGAAATAGTGTTTAAATGACGGTCAGACTGGATGTTTCCCATGATTTTATAGACATTTTCGACAACTGACCTTCCAGAGCGTGGTACATCTTTGACATCGAAATTACCGGGACGTAATCGACGGAGCCAAAACTGCATATGGTTCACTCTCATAAAATATCAGGACTTTTCGCCGTTCTTTCAAAGAAAAACATTAAAATGTGGCATATTTCCTCTTTGCTGGCAACCTTGCTTTGACGCGCGCTCAAACATAACTGAGATCTGAATCACAAAACGAAATCTAATCTTTCTAGCCGTATTTACTTTGGTCCGATCGAACGTATACAATGATTACTAAACCCATCTGTTGGAAAAAAATTCTTTTTACTGCACCTAATATCGGGTGTTTTTTTTTTCTAGAGGTACACAAAAATTAAAGTTGGCAGCACTATTTTAACTGGCGGCCATTTTGTCACCTGTCAAGTGATTTATTTTTAGTTTGGTTTGGCATTTCAACATGAATAAACTGACGCCTGAGCAACGCTTCCAAATTGTGCAAAATCATGGTTCTGTTCGAAATACGTCCATTTTCACCATGCTCACTTTTGTTTGAATAGATGCGTCAATAAACAAAACTGCCGTAATTTGGAGTGATGGAGAATCCTCAAGTGTCTGTGGTGACACCGTTACATCCACAAAAACTGACTATTTGGTGTGCTTTATGGGTTGGTGGAATAATTGGTCCGCACGTCTTTAAAAACGATGCTGGCCAGAACGTTACAGTCAATGGTAACCGCTATAGAGACATGATTACTGACTTTTTCGATCATCAATTGGAGAACCATGACGTGCAGGAGCTGTGGTTTCAACAAGATGGCGCACCATTTCACACAACTCGTGACACAATTGATTTATTGATGGAAACGTTTGGTATTCGCATAGTTTCACGTTACGGACCTGTGCATTGGCCTCCAAGTTCGTGCGATTTAACGAAGCTTGACTATTTTCTGTGAGGATATGTGGTGGCCCTTGGCGTTGTGAGTATGTGCGTCGACTCCTACGCACTTGGACCTACCTGTCTAGGTTCGATTCCTGGTATGACAAGAAATAGTTTTCACGGCCCCACCTCTTTCGAGTCACTGACAATGCTCAAAGAGTATAACCGTCTAGAAAAAGCTTCTCACACTTGGCCGTTCGGAGTCGGCATAAAACTGTAGGTCCCTTCCACTCGTGATAGAACAATAGCACGCACAACACGAGTGGTTGCTGAGAAGCTAGGCCCTTGCCTTCTACGGGCTATAGCGCCACCCATATTATTATATTATTATTGTTATATGTGAAGTCGCTTGTCTAAGCCGATGAGCCCGAAACGATTGACCACTTGGAGGACAACATTCGCCGATATACGACCACAAATGTTTGAAAAAGTCATCGAAAATTGACCTCCAGATTTGACTACGTCCCAGCAAGCCATGGCAGTCATATGCCAGAAGTCATATTTGAATTATAATGCCAGAAGATTGTCTTTCGAATAAAGTAAATTTCATGTCAATTGAACAAAATCATCTTTGTTTTATTCCATTTCAAAGTTCTATACCTCTAAAAAAAACACCCTCTTAAAGTCAACTTCATCCTTCGAGAGCGCTCGCAATTGTCTCTTGAGCACAAAGCGGTTAGCAAAAGCTCATTCCAATGTCTCCGAGTTCAATGGGCAGTGGATATAGCGCCGTTGGTCTCTGCACTCGATGGACGTCGGCAAATGCTGATCTAGCAGCTCGTGTTAAATGGTACATTTTGATCCACCCTCCTAAACTATCCCATCAAAGTACGGCAGCAGCTACCCCGGCATTCTGCTGAATACGAGTAGGACCAGATAGAAAGCAGACGTTCATCCAACTCGATGAGAATCCCATGTTTTTATCTGGCCACGAATATCTCGTCAGCCTGCCAACTGGCCATCTCCGTCCACTCAAACGATCTGTAGGCCCTTTCTCAAGCTCACTCCAGAATGAGACAAAATCGATTATTTCGGTCAATTTCCCTGCACACATCTTTATCCGCCGGCATTAGCTCAAGCTCTAGCCCAGCGGAAGTCTGACGGCCCAAAGGAGCCGTCAATTAAGTGAACGTCTTCACGAGAGGCGGCACTTCCACAACCAGACAGCCTCTCAACAGACCAAAGCAAAAGGAAATTAACAAAATACGAACAAAAAAAGTGTCAGCGCCTAATTTTAGGGAAAGAATTGAAGGGCAAAGATAATAAAAAAAAAGAGAAAAAGAAAATGAAACCCTTCCTCTTCCTGCCAGCAATGGCTGGGATATCATCCGTTGTCGCAATGAAAATCCTCCGAAACAGTGATTTTCCACCCTAACGGCTGCCGTTCTCTCTAATTCGTCTTTCTTTTCATGATTTTCATCTTCTTCATTCCTTCCGACCACCGCCTCCGTTAATCCCAGACCCGAGTGCTAACAAAGCGATGGGATGGTGGCACAGGCGAAGAAGGTGGTGGGGAATGGAAGGTTGTGGCAGGAATGCCTTGTTATTATTGAACTTCATCAACCGGCTGTATTCACGTTCCGTCAGATTTCGGTCTTCCATCCGGCGTGATGGGGTGGCGGGGATGCCTCGATAACATTTTCCCGGCGCGGCGCTGCTGACTTGGAAATTAGAAGTGTTGTAAGGCTTCCGCTACACGACCCGCCGCGCCATATGGTTCCGCTTTGAAGACGAAATGAAAGTCAACGAAAAATCAACAGGAAAACCGAGATGCGCTGGTGTGGTGCTCTGCCCCGACCCAAGTGTGGAAAGTCATGTTTTTTGCTGTTTATTTTTTTTTTCTGCGTGAAATAGAAAATCACAGCGCGTTCCTCAAATGAGTAAACAGACGGCGTTATGTTTCTTTTTTTTCGGCTGCTGCTCCTTGTTTTTTCTTGTTAATTTTTGATTCGGGGTCTTCCCACTTGTGCGGGAACCGCATGAACGAGTTTTTATTGCCCTCGAAGTGGGAGAATGGCTGTTTTTTGTTTACGAAAATATTTATTTTATGTTGGTTTCGCCACAACACGGTGGTGGCGCGGGACCGCTCTGATAAGCCAATAAAGGCCGCAATCGTTTCGTTTCATTGAGTTCGAATTAAAAGGAATGCGCCGCGGCCAGTTGGTGAACATCAACGGGCCTAATGTTTGCTCGTCGTTTGGGAATTGTTTAAACTTTTGGCGTGCACATCGATGGGCAGAATGAGTTTTTAGCACACCCATGGTGAGTATTTGGAAGGAATTTATTGGGTTCGTTGGTGGGTTGATTTTGTTTTTGAATTATTTGATAAAGTCTACTGGGGCGGTGGTGTCTGCTGAAAATCAAAGCGGTCCATTTTGTTGGAATTTTGCGTTTTTCGAATAACTGCCACATCAACGTGACTGTAAACAAAAGGGGTTGGCGTAATTTGAAAAGCGGGATTCACACAGTCGTTGCGGCGAACATTGTTTTTTTTTTGTGGATTTTTAATGCTAAATTAAATGTTTTCACGGAAATTTTAGACAAATAAGTCAAAATAAACTTTTCAAAATGATTTTTGATCTCCCATGGCATTTCTCTACTGAAGAGCTGCATTTGTTGGCAAATATTGATAAAGTTCAAACTAGAATCTCAAAACTATCAAATCATTACAACCTGTCTTGTAGTTTGTCTGATAATCCTTTGATTTCCAATCTAGTATCTACATAATTGTGATGGAAATCAAAGAGTAGTTCAGTAAGTCGGCCATCGCCTCCCCTCTTTTCTCATCCCTAGTTTCTAGGATTTATATAATTTTATGTTTTAATGAAGGTTTTTCGGTAGCTTTTCCTTCTATAGTAATAAATAATTAATTGTGTTATATTTTCTTGAAATTTATATTAAGTTTTCAGTAGTAAGGTAGTGTATACCACATCTCTGTAAATTGTGCAATGTAGTTTTTAAGGAAAATGTAAATTTTTAGCTAAAATAAAAAAAAAAAAACAAATCAGTCAACCAGCTCTGAAAGCTTAGGATGTCCTCTTCGACCACTCACATGGCTCGGAACCAATTGAACGGTGAATCATAGACTAGAGTCAAAGGATCTGCTAAAGGAGCGTGCAAATGTCAACAGATTTATAAGAAAAATAAAGAGTCACAGTTCCAAGTCCTTAGCCCAAAGTCTCAAGTCCTAATCGATAAATATCTGCCAGCTAGAGCAGATGCGGCCGTCAATCAACTGAGTACTGTATGAGTAACAATGACCTTCTGCTGAAAGAAAACTTTAGTCCCCGCGCCTTGAGAGTGTTCGCGTCCACCACACCGTCGTCTGAACCAGGAAAGAGGAACCGCGTGCCTGAACCTGTTGCTAATTGCTCTGTTTTCGCAGGGGGCCGACCAAAAAGGTAGCAGCGAAGCACGATTCTTTCTGAAGTCGCGACTGTGGCAACCGCTAACTGGCAGCTGTATACAAACTAGGCCACTCCACTGATTCAGTTGTCGTTGGTTGCTTTGTGCGGCAAAGGGCCCGGAAATGGTTACGTTTTTTATATCCAATCGGTATTTGCTCTTCTAAATCTGTGCTGACAAAAAGGAGACATCCACAAAATAAAAAAAGACTATCATCAAAGCAGAGACAAATCCAATCCCCAACGAGACCATTGCGCACTTCAAATTCGAAGGGCTCATGAATTTTAAAGGCAATCTCCCTGATTGACTTCCCCAAAAACCCACTCCACTGCGTAATCAGACTCATCCCGTGATCCCGCAAATGCCAATGGATCAGCCCCCCGAGTCAAGCCCGCCGTCCATTATTCATACGGAATTTAACATTCAGCAGCGCTACCTTTCCACAAGTGGAATCATCGTTCAATTTCCCTCGCATCCTGGGTCAACATCTCATAATCACAGGGCATAAAACAAAATACCCGATGCTTGAGAGCGAGTGCTTCTGACTTGTGTGTGTTTGCCTTCAGACATAATGACACATGAGCACGAGGACAATGCAGATACGCGGCGATGGCAAAGCACATTCTCGTGTCGGAACCGACTCCGAAGGATTGTCAATTCCCCCGTCAGGACCTTTTGCTCGCATTGTCCTCGGCCGCAATTTAAACCCAAAGCCTATTCTTTAGCAAATATTATGCGTGATGTCGCCGGATGTGATCCTTTTAACTCCATCCCAGGAAGAGATGTGTCCTCCTTAAATGCATGAACTCGACTGAAAGGACATGATTATTTCTCGAGGAAATTCTATTTAAAGCATTCCACCAGACTCCGAGCTCCGAAATGATGTGTGGACTGAGACCGAGAGGTGGCCGGAAGGAAGCCCTGACTTCGAAGGGATACACTATCAATTCTGGTCAAATCCCGTAAAGTGAATAAATTTGGGTCGCCACGGTGGGATGGGGGATGGCAGGCGAGTCCCCATTCATCCTGCAAAAGGGATCAGGAATGGATTTGTGCAAGTCCTGCTGAAATTTAAGACCATCGATGGATTTATGGGATTTCTGCTAGCGAATAAATTTTTTCCTCTCTCGGAGAAGGACACCCGGGCGATGAGAGCAAGGGGATGGCCGGGACTAATAGATGTGAGGGGTGGCGTTTTGGTACTTACCTCCTTTCGATGAGCTAAATGTTCGTAGTCTGTCAAGGTCTTCGTCGTCGCCATCGCTCACTTGTAAGTGATACATGTTCATCGATGGGACGTCCAGGAAGGCATTGGATTTCCTTTGTCCTGAAAATAGATAAAATTTCATCATTTAGAGTATTTTTCAACAGATTCTCGCCAAGAGGGAGGGGGGGATTCACTTTTGAAGCCAATTACTGCTCGCTGTTAAAATAAAAGTTCGCTAACAAAGCCCAGGGGTGAGGGAGGGAGATCGAATTCAACCCCCTAGCTGGATTGTAAACGATGCTTAACATCAGGTATGTACTGTTGTGCTTCACAGTTCGATGGTTCGTTAAACAAACTGCTTCTGTTGCCGATGATGACGACAAAAGCGGGTTGTACGCGATGCGGTGTAGCATGTTGATAATCTAAAAGAAGGCTTCCGGGGACTGGACCACCCAGGATGTTTTGAGACACTGTTAAGAATGGCCAATCCATCGTATTATGGGGAATTTCAAACACGAACAAACCGACGAGCGTACCCTTTCGTGATCCAAAGATCGCCGTGGCATATCCTTTCTGATTCACCCGATCGTTGTCCACTCTCTCCCTTTTGCTCAACAGGGTCGTTTCTGTTGCCGTTTGGGTCGACTGAAGAGAGGGATAACTTTTCTTCCTCGTGCAATATCGTTCAACAATCGGTACACGATCCTATATCGTGGAATCCGGTCCAACATCAACCGTGTTTGGCATCCTTGAAGAAGACAGTGATGGCAAGACAAATTTCAGTTTCCGCATGAGCATCACTCGCCAATTGACACCTGTGGCTCCCGAGACAAAATATCGCATTCATCCCTTTAGCCCTCAACTTGGTGATGGTCTGGTGTTCATGCCTCGCAAATGTTAGCCCATTAGAAATTTCAGCGGTATTAGACACCGAATGGCTGATTCCTGCAATAAGTGGTATTTAAAGCATTTACGTTGCCATTGTACGAACCATTCTACTGTACATTCTACTGTATGCCGCATCAAAGTGTCATATGGCTTATTTTGGAGACAGCTGAACACTACAAGGGCTTTGGACAATTATTGCCTCAAGATTGCTCCTTTATAAGCGACTCACTTGGAATCACTTTCTCAGACGCCCTCAACTACGCCCTTGACATAGGGTATACGAATGGCGCCCAACACCTTGCCAGCACTTGCAGTCCCGCTTTTGCTGGGATCAGGTGGCAGTTATTTTGTGCTGGTGAGGTGAAAGCTGACGATGTACGCTCATCACAGAAGTGCCAGCTGGTATTCCTCCGGAAGACCTTGTACCAGTCTGAGTGCTTCAGTGTAGTGTCCGAAAGCCTCCGACAAAAAAAAAGTCTAGCGATCGCTCAACTCTAGAGACAACTCACCGTTTCAGCATTTGCCTCTGAACCGACATGCTTGATAGACGCTCAACAACTTTACCACACGAGCGTGAACACTATCATAAAGACACAACTTACACGAAGTGCAATAATAGAGCACCAGGCACTACGTTACAGCGCCTCAAGAATGTTCTGACCATAGTTTAACACTACGGGCTTACGTAGGCCTAAGTGCGACTGCTGCATTTTGGTAACAAGCCACCTCAATCTAAGTGAGATCGGAAGCGTTCACTGGACACAGTCTTATTGGAGAGATGTTTGATTACCAATAACTTCTGCAGGATCACTCTTTGTGAGAAGGAAACCAAAAATGTTCAGCATAGCTTAAGTTTGAGGCCAACTCTAGCGACCATGAGACAATGGCAACGTTTCATAGAAAGCTCAAGTTTATTGACTCTGGGGACAGCGCTTAACTCACGAATAGCTTGCCCAATAGTCGTCGAGTGCTTGAATCGTCTCTGGACTGTGAGTGTAGCACCGATTCTTAATGGTACCTCTCACAAGAAAGACATGAAATCCTCCAAACATATGAAACCATCAGATGGTCCAAGACATAACCAACTTTTATGGTGAGCATTTAGTTGGGCACCATTTAGTTGATTTCTCAAGCGTTTGGTTTTTAATTGTCCAAAGAAAGCATAGCCCAAATGCAAATGTGTATAAAATGTTTACTGGAGTTGGTAAATCAATGCTTGCCATTTACTCTTTAGAAAATTATTTCATATAAACATCGACCATGCTTACGGTTTAAGTGGTCCCCATACG
The DNA here is from genome assembly GCA_907269125.1 of Eristalis pertinax. NCBI lineage: Eukaryota > Metazoa > Arthropoda > Insecta > Diptera > Syrphidae > Eristalis > Eristalis pertinax. The sequence goes on along the minus strand of OU026148.1, from coordinate 59,611,099 downwards.
GAGAGTCGAATTTTGGGTACATTTTGCTGGCATATTTGACATATTCCACGCAATAACACGCGAATGTTGTCTGTTACAATTGACGATGGCTTATCAGCTTAGGTGAGAGGTTCGCCATGAGAAGCACGATCAAGCCGGTCTAAAACGACAGAAAAATTTCACGGAACTAATTTATCAATTGAGCTGTATGACATGTAGCGCTATCTTGTCGGAACCAAATGTCGACCAGATTCAACTCGCACATTGTGAACAAAAAAAAGGTCGAGCAATTGAGATTCTACCGGCACAGATTACTTCTTAAGATCGTCTTCACAGTTCAAGGGTAAACGTATGCTAAATTTGAAAAAAAACTGCGACCTTACTAAAGATAGTCTCGAATGAGAAAAGAAGAACTAAGTGTTAAAATAGTAATTATTACCTAATATTGCGACAATATCAATAATAACTTCCGTTCTGTAATGTAGAAAATTGATTCAACGTGGAATTGGATATCTTCGATAACGAACCCGTTGGATAACGCAACAGAGGACAGAGGGACCGCGACCAATTTGGTGTAAGAAACTGGAGCCAGACAGCTAGACATAGCGCTAGTTGGATAGGCTTGTTGTTCTCACGGCGATTCTACCGGACCATAAACGGCACCCAAGAGTACATACATTTTTCGGAAACATTGGCAACTCTTATATGGCCTGATGACCTAATACTGCCATTTTGTTGATTCACATTCCATACTTGCTTATCAGACCAACAACTCTTGGTAGGTCTGAGTTTGAGCAATAGCTTGCTTCCATCGCTGACGGTCCTCGGCACGCTGCTTCCAATCATCAAAACCAAGCTATCTTACGACCGCGATGACTAAGTCTTTTACCGGAGATTCAGTCTTCTTCTTTTTCTCGAAAAAGGAGGCTCGATTCGAAAACACTCTTTACTGGATAATTGGGGTCAATACGCTCGATGTGGCCAGCCGACTGCAGTGGACGGATTTTTGCCTTCCGGACCACATCCACATCTTAGTACAGCTCGTAGTGTTCGCAGTCATGCCTTCTCCATTCTCGCAGACGGAACTGTGTATATTTCGGAAATATAGAAGATGATGATATGCACTTTGTTGTGTAGTCTGGGTTTTTATGTGATTTAATGCCCTCGATGTCTTGCTTGCACTAGAAATGTCACATTGCCCAAATTTTTCTTTGTCAAGAGGCTGTGTAGCTCTTATGGTTGGCGATCCCTTAATCATCACGGTACCAGCTAACCATGCGCAATATGAGCAATTGTTGTGTATATTCATCATTGGCATTGTTTGTATACAATGGCAGGTCACATGCACGTCCTATGCACACAGTATAGAGCAACGCTAGCAACGAGGATTAAAAAGGGATTGAACCTCTGAAGCTACACTCATTCTTTTAGGGCTCGTCAGAGCGACGAGACATATTGTCCATACCACTGTCAGAAGGACGAAATCAATTCGGAGCAACCATTGAGAAGAAGATAGAACAACATGCAATTCACTTTCCAACTTGTCGTCTGAAGTTTTGAAGGAGAAATGGCAAAATGCAAAATACAGCTTCGCACCAAAAGCTTGCAGATGCGAACCTGTTTTACCATTTATAAGATTTGAACTTGCCAACCGCATGGCTTTCTTACGCAGGATAAACTCGGCTGATTTTCTGCGTGAAATTGCAGCAACTTGGAGTAGCACCGAATATGTCGGACCATGATTGACATAAAGGTCCAGCACAACATGTTCCTCCAGTGTCAAGCAGGCAAGATCAGCCAGAACACTGGCCTGTTTGGACTGAAAAGAGAATACGCTGCAAACTTCCTAAATGCTTTGGCGTCTCACAAAATGTTGCGTCGCCCTGTGCCATAATAAACACAACAACTGCTTCAAACGATTTCACTCAAGTTAAGTTACCTTTATGATGCATAGCTCCATTTCCGTCACACTCCCTTTAAATTGCCTTTAAAAACAGACTTTGCCAGAAACACGTGTATTTTAAGCGTTGAGCCTAGGCACTGAACAGAATTTTTCGATAAAAAGGCGGATCATCACAAAGCACTATGGCAATAAAATTCAATAATTTCTAAGCCCCGTTGAAATGGCAATACTAACTGAACATATTTGCCTTTGACAGACGTCAGGAATCTGTCAAAAACCAAACAGCCAACAGCCATTATTTCAGCTGGACTATTTGTTAAACGAATTGCAGCTAAAGACTACACAAATGTCTTCCAACTTTAACAACTTGACACGGAAACGCACTTTAAGTTGCTTTACGTCCATAAATACATATGTCCCGATGATACCCTGTAATTCGATGTAATTCAAATCCTGCATAAACACGCTCTGTCGCCTGTAATCACAGAAACCTGGGTCAATGTGGAGTTGACAAGTGTATGGATATCCACTAGGTACCCCATCAAACATCCACACGTCCATTAAGTACTCGTCTTTCATGCCGATACGCCCCTGTGTGTGTACGGGGGGGAGGGGGGGGGGGGGGGGCTTTTAATTATTGAAACGAATCACAAGTCGAATGGCCCAACCGACCAACAAGACATGACAACGTTTCGTGCCGTGCGGCAGCATGCTGGGTGTGGTACTTTCGATTAAGCTCATCCCCATCCGATGTGGAGCAGCCGAAGACGTATCCCGATTCGGAACGGAGAAAAAAGAAATACCCACCCACCCATCAATTGTTGTCTAAAATTAACTTCCTCCTCTAGACACACACCGAAATAGCCGTCATCGACTTGACCCTTGTTCGCAGCGGACACCAAAGTGTTGAGGTGGCTGTGCTCCGAGTGGACTCCTTCCTCAACAGGTGCCAACTCTGGTTTTATGGGACATCTAGCTGCGAGGGCGAGGAAATGTGGGTCGAATGGCCTAGGAAATGAAAAGCCAACGCGCAAATCCAAAACAAACCCCATTCTGTTGTCCTCGTCGCTTGTCTCTCGTCGTCCGTATCTCGCCACACGCCTCACGTCCCCCACTTGCCAAGTGCGAGCTGAAGGAGTGGGTAAATGTCCAGGCGTTGGATTTGCTTTTCCCTCCACTGAAGTGTTGAAGATTTGACTTGCTTTCATCCCCCATTAATTGGAAATTGACTGAAGCTGGTTCCCCGTCGAACGGGGGTAACTGCTCGCCCAATCGGCGATTTGTTTGCCATCATGCGGCCGACAGTTGTGACAGCCTTCAGTGTGGCAACCGATGTGAAACAGTCTAATGGGACGGACGCTTTTGAAATCGATTCGATGAGGGGCACACTTCGTCTTGCTATTGATCAGAGTTTTCGGCTGTTTCGATGCTGGTCACGTTGGCCCACGTGCCTCTTGAGTGTGCGGTGCCTTTCAATGCTTTTGTATCATTATTTCCGGCCGAGGGATATTTAAAAAAGGACATTTTGTGTTCAAGTGCTGCCATCGGCTGTGGGGGTGGGATGTAAGCACCGCGGTTTGAATTTCAATTTTAAAAAATGTGAAAACTACATAAATTGGTCGCTTTATTGAGCGGGAGACGCTTAAATGTTGCTATTGATTGTGTGGAGCCGATTTGAATAAGGAGCGATATGAAATTTAATGACTGTAGCATATTTCATGCTTCGGTGCGGGAAGGTTTTTTTATCTTCGCTTTCGTTCAGATTGACAGTCTCTGCTCTCTGTGGCAGTCTTAGAGAAGCCGAATGCTTTAAGATTCGTCCTCATTATCGACTGAAGATTTTATAAGAGACTAGTAATGTTATAAGTGAAGCCACTGTGACGTAGGACAGAATAAACTTAGATAAGCTGTAGGGTACGGCTTAATCAAGCGTCCTGTTTGCGCCGACGGCTAATACAAAAATAAAACAGCAGCGATGTGAATCCACCCAGTTCTCTAGACGTAGCGACGTTACGACTCTTCCATCATTCTTGATGTATTAACGTCCCAAGGAGACAACATCGACTCGGACTAGGTGACAAGCTGGAGAGACTAAAGAAGTCGCGAAAGAACGTCAAAGTTTGACGTAAAGAAACTTTTATTTGGCCCACCCTGCAGGTAGAAAGGAAACAGAGTGTCGTAGTGCTCAAGCCCATAGAATCCGTTGCGTAATGTCAAAAAAGTGACAGCTCATGAGCCCTGATGAGAGGAAGAGAGAGATAGCAAATGTGGCCCACAAGTGGAATGCATCACGACGGAAGTTGGTAAGCTTTTCACTTTTTCATACTTTGACAGTTTTTTTTTTCCACCAAAAACCCTTTATTCTGATGTCGTCGTTGTGGGGTTGGATTGGATTTCGGGCGCAACGAACGCATTCTCTGGGCACCAGCAGCCGGCAACAACGATTCTTCGGGAATGTAAACACAACGTATTCTATGGGCTTGGTCGTTTGGAAAGACTTCCACCTACCCCACCAAAAACAGACCGCTTTGATTTTACTTTTTCTTTCAAACGAGCATAATGTCTCCATTGTCCTTATTGTCATTCTTCTCGTTATCCCCCTTCTCCATCCGATACCACACCGAAGTTTTAATGAAAAATCAACAGAAGCCCTCCACCTGATGGTGCCCACCCTCAATCGCCATTCATTCTCGCGTGATCAAAAGATAAATCTGAAGCTGCACGCGTTTGAAATCTTTAATTGCTCCGTCGGTTATAATGCCACCTCACTTATTAACGAAGCATCATTAATTTTCAGCTGGAATTAAATGTGCTATCCCCTCGCCCCCTCCTCTCTCTTTATCTGGCGACAATTCACTTAATCCTAAATCCCACCAGCCAGCCTAAATCCCTCGTCCTCCGGTGGAATTAGGAAATAATTTGCTTTTTACCTTGCAGCGCCATTAAAAGCGCGCGCCCGCCCGCCCGCTCTCTCTCTCCCCTCCCCCGTTGCGACCATTCAGCCGGAAATATAGCTCGGGGGACTTTTTAAGAACCTCTTCAGTTTCCACCAGTCACGGAAACTCCGAGGGAGCATTTTCATTTCATTGAAGCACTCAAGCGGCCCACTACATTCGGCTTCACTAAAAAGCGACTAAAAAGGATCCACGCGACTCACCCGTCTCTGACCGAAAATGAAGAATTTAATACCTTTATCCACGACAAGCAACTTCCGCTCTTAATTTATGTCGATATTTATGCCTTTCACCTCCTTTTCCCCATCATCCCAACCACCCAACCAGCCCCCAGCGGCGACAACCGCAGACGTTGCCAAGTTACTTCTTGCTCGCAAAATGCGAATATCCCCGCCTACCTGTGCCACATCGTCAAGATATTCAATAAAAGATTAGGTAGGCATATTTCAGGTTTTCAGAGGGCCTGCCTCAAGGACTTCACGTCCCCAGGAGCGCGCGCTTCTTCTTCATCAGCCGCCTATTGAAAGTAACAGTAGTCGCAGAGCCATTACAAGAGAGCGGGCATAAAACAAAAGAAGCAAAAAATAAACGACTCTGCGAGAACGAAACGCAAAAAAAAAAAGACCAACAACAACAACAACAACTGAATAACTTCAACAAGCACATTCTGCGAAGGACACACAATAGGCCCCCAACTTTATTCGGCTCCCCTCCCACGATCGTACACGTCCCAGGCAGGCGGTATCCTTTACCAAAATAGCTTATTCACTCGAAACGTATACAAAACGTGTTTGCGGCGGTGTGTGAGCTGGCAAGAAGGTCGGCTGGTCGTCTTCCCGGGGATATATCCCCTTTAAAGGGGGAAAATTATGCTCTGCCAGAAATTTCAACTCATGTATCTACCTGGGCCGTTGGTAAGTAATGATGGCTTATTTACAGGCCTCATCCTCTTTCGGGTACAGACAGTGTGGCAAACAAAGGGACCACCACGCGGTGGACTTTAAAGTGCGACGTGGGGTGAGGTGGACTGCTGATGCGGGAAAAGAGGCCTACGAACGTGTATAGGCGTGTTTATAGTTCAGAATTTTGTGTTTCAATTAGATAATTACTTCTGGAGAACGCAAATTCGAGGTGTTCACCTTTTTCGAAATTCAATTCATACAGAGAAATGCGATGTCATTGCGGTGGGTGGTGGTGGGGGATGGGCCTTTGAGAAGGGTTCAACCCTCTTGGCGTATATGCCCAGTGCCGTCTGGAACACCTCGGCGAAGCGGTTGCAAGGCGTTCAGTGACTTTCATTTTGGGAATTCGCAGAACATGGTAATTTTTGAATTTAATGTCTTGTCTCTGGGTTCTTTTCTTTTTCATTGCTGGGGAATCATTAGACTCTTCCTCCAGCTGTGTAGTTGTCAAGGTTAGAGTCGAAAGATGTCCCTCCTTGACAGCCGTGGGAATCGGCTTCTACGCTGGGTGCCTCGTTCAAGAAGTCTACAAGCATGGAGCAACTCGAATAGAAGTCCACTGATCAGAAAGGGCCACAGTTTGTGCATTTCTGGGAGACAGAGCTCATTTAAAATTGAATGACGATCATTGGGCGAATACTTTCAGGATCGCCCACGATGCGGTCTTGGAATTTTTTGAAGCATATAGAGACAAGGGTGGTATCAGAATTGGTTAAGAGAATTGGAGGGTAGCCCTTCAAATGACTACTTACCACGCACAGTTTCTATGCCTCCAGTGGGTGGAGAAACAATTCCTCAATGAATTTAAAGAACGATAGGTTTCAAACTAAATCTTATCAAGACAAGCAAAATACACCGCCCTAGCCCCAATAGCCGCCCTAGCCCCAACAGCCATCCTAGCCCCTACAGCTACGCATGTAGCAATTAGACTAAGAGAATGCAACAGCAGCAAAAGAGTTCAGACAGCCCGACGCCCTTCCTGGGCTTCGAAATACAACCCAGTACAGCAGTCCTCACGAGAGGGGTTTGGGACTGCGACAAAGTCCGTAGCCCGGCTGCGAAGGAACTATACACAGATGAATACAAGTGAAATGCAGCAGCAAGCTCCATTGAATACGCCAGGTCGCCAGAGATTTATATAGCTTTCCGTCTACCAAACCACTGCCATGTAGTCCAGGCAGAAGTAACAGGTGTTCAAGAGGCAGCCCACCGACTATGAGTGAGTCCGATAGACGGTAGATCTAATGTCATACACATAGACAGTCAGGCGGGCATTAATGTTCTGGAAACAAAAGCTCCAAGTTAGTAGAACTCCGCAGTCTATCTATCACAAGGGTATTCCGGGCAGTGAAAGAGCCAATGAACTTGCAAGAAAGGCCCGGGTTTGCCACTGGCACAGAATCAGGGGACACCCCATCCCCCACTGGGACACCCCATCCCGCACTGGGACACCCCATCCCCCACGGGGACACCCCATCCCCCAATCATAGGTGAGCGGGAATGGATACCAGCAGATTAACGAAATCAATGTGACTTGAACTAAATCAAAAGATGACTAAAACTCTCTTGGAGCTAGACAGGAAGCGTATTAGTAAACGAAACCAGACCAGAGGACTTGGAGCGACCTACAATGACTCCAATGAAGCCGCAGAGACGAGGAAACACTATTGCACAACCTGGTAACGCTCCCCTGCCTTTGCTGAAACTAGAAGAAGACTACTAGCAAGTTATTCATGTAGGTACCTCGTGGATTTGATTAACACAAGCCACTAAATCGCTATAAAACGGTCGAAACAGACATCCTAGAATGACCAAAAGATCCACAGGAGAAAATGCAAGGAAAGCAGGTTGCGAAGCCAGAAAGTGACTGCACAATGAACCTTAAATGTCTAAGTGGAGCATGGTTATCATATGCATGCAATACCAGCCTAGGATACGGTTTTTGGATGACTGATGGAGAGTTGGAATATGATTTCGATGCAGTACCTGTTAGGAGGAGGCACGGCCTCTTTCGTGTGGTAAATAAATGACTTCTTTGTCAACGTGCCAAGGTGCTTTTCAGATGGAGAAAGACATCAGTTAAACAGACGATTCATCGTGATTTCCTCTAGAGTACAACATTCATTAAAGCATTTCAAACGTACAACCCCTAATTATTGCATATGTACCACAGAAAGAATCAAGGTGTTCAAAAAAATAACGAGGGATGTAGAAGGAAAAGAAAATAGCACCGCCACCAACGACGTCATCGACTTTCCACGACGTACAAAAAGTCGCACCTGCAGAACCTGTCCCAAGTCTTTCGATGCGATAAATTGCATTTAATATGGCTACAGAATCAAATGGAAAATGGTAGCCAGTACTTTAATCCCGTGATCATCACCAATTAGACAAATACGTCGATATGCTATGAAATCAGCATCCACTCGCATGCACCATTTACCCTGCATAACGAGAGACGATGATACGATCCAACGGGAGGAACACTCAAGCAATGGCAATCAATAGCTCCAAGCCATCATTGTACAAGGAATATGCTGAAGCACCACACAAAATATGGATAATCTTGAAAAAATACTGTACGGCCATATAGGGAGATAGATTACTTCGGAGCAATTTTCACCGGAGACTTCTCCCTTGAAAAACGCACCGCACCAAAACTCTAAACACCAGGATCAATAAACTCTTCTCCTACCCGATCATCATGAGATGAATCCATCGCATCAGACCTTAAATGGAAGCACTTGGATTAGAAGAAAGATAAGAAGCTCACGGACGACCAACAACCTCCACCGCAAATACATATAGACAACTACTTAGTCTGATCGCGAGATCATCGTACAATGTATTAAAGGAGACAGACAGGCCTGCCTGAATTTCTCAAACTCCTTGCAAACAGCTGCAATTGCCCGACTAGAACCAGGAGTCTATTCCAGTCTGTCTGCCTGATGTGCGATGTGACTAGATGTTGCAGGCCTATCTACCTGATGTCAAAAAATTTGTCGTGTCATAGTAAATGCAGAGACATGCGAAAGTCTAATCCTTCCATTGTTCTTTTCTGCCAGCAAATTAAATTTAAAGCCCAACCATAATCGACTTAAACAAACTTAAGATTGTGTCCGAACCGATGAAAATGAAGCCAAATGGGTAGCCGGAAGAACTGTTTCTGGTGACATATGCAAAAATTCCGGGGAGCCATGACTTTCGTTCCCGCTGAAGTCAAGCACAATCCCTAGACAATTTATATTTCTTCATCCAAAGGCATCCCTTAACTGTCGGGTGTCTCGTAACGAAATGATTGAGCGCCGGGACACTACCATACCGGCAATTACAAGGCCGATCACCTCACCAGGCTAAGGAAGCAACTAGAGGATGGAGCTCTAGATAGAGCCAGATCCCGATGGGACTTAGCCTGGGTACTGGATTACAGCCAGATCAACATCACTCATCGGTTTTAATTGCTAAATGAGTCCTTACCATGCACTGTGCCATAGGCAGACATGCTATGCAGCTGAATAAACCCCATAGCGACTTTTGCAGAGATAAGGAGGAAATAGAATCCCAACGTCCCAATGTCTGCTCAGCGACTGTCCAGCCCTAGCAATGAAATGCACAGAATTCCTGGCTGAACACTTCCTCGTAGAGCTAGAGGACTTAAGCGAGTCTGAACTGAAAAATATCCTAAGATTCACTTGTGTATCCGGAGGGTCTCAGAACTAAAGTAGGTCTCACTGCGTACCACCTCAAAACAAGGGCACAATGGAACCTAAAAGTTGACATAAGGGAGCCACGGCCTAAAGGGCCACCAGGGCACCCTATCACCTATATACTTACCTAACTTTAGTCGTGGTACAACCTCTTCCCTTTCACTAAATGGCGATCCACCACCTCTCGATACGCTTCTAAAGACACACACAACCAATAGCAAATAGTTTGTGGTGGTGGCCAACACTTAATCAAACAGTCATTCCATCTGCTCAAACTAAGTAGGCCAGCACTCAGGACTCTCATCGGCGTCATAGCAGGGCACTATGTAATAGGTACCCAAGCCCGAAGAATGGGTGTCTCATTCAATGAGACATGGATGAAAATGACGAGGAGAGGGCACATCACGTTTCATCTGCTTAAAGTGCACAATAGTAGCACAAGCTAAACTGCTTTGTTGTAAGCGCCGGTCTCAGATATAGAAGTCAAGTAATCCACGTGGTATCATAATGTACATACACTGTCCTAAGCGTGACGCTATCTGCAACCAGCCACTTTAACATAAACTAACCTAAAGAATCAAAATTGAACGAAACTTAACGAAACTTTTAGAAAGTGGCATTAATGGTAACAGTGTATAATTTCTGCGTGTTCCCTCGATTGATTAATTGGACTTAGGCTTCCTTAAGTCCATTGAGGTACACGAAGACAGCGTAGGCATTTTCTCTTATAAATTCTGCGGAAATTTCTTCGAAGTTTTTGGGGAGGAAAGTTCCCCCGACATTTCCTACAACTTCCAGAGTCAGTCGTCTACACACATGGACAACCAAAGCACACTTCTGAATTCAATGAAACGTCGTTGTCCATCATAAACCACAAGGACGTCTTAATTATCGCCCAAATCATCATCATTCACCACGGACAGCGTGTAACCTTTGGACAAGCTTTTTGTGCTTTCCATTGTTCGCGGCGACATTTGGTCATCAATTGTGCGTTAATGCCGATCTAGTGTCTACGACGTCGTGTTCGTGAAGCAGTAAAGAAGTCAGAAAACCGGAAAAAAACGTGTTTAATTATGTCATTAACCATGGAAAGCACAATGACAACGTAGAACAAGGTGAAAAAAGAAGCAATTAAAATAAATCCCAACAATTGACGCAATGTGCGCCGATTTAAAAATGACTTCATCCAGAGGACAAGGCCTTTGTTGTCGTTTCGTCGGGGATTTATCAAGTTTGTGGGTAATTTTTTTGAATTTGTGCTGCAGTTTCGTTTCCATAAGCTGCAGCTACCAATTGAATCGGCCTTTAATGCGGTTGTCGTTCGCCGAAATTCGCCATGTTTACGCGCACAACCGAAAACCTTTTCAAATCCTTTGAAGGAACCAATATCGCTCCCGCTTCACAGAGGGCCGCATAAGCAGCTGGACGTCCCCCAAAAAAGCATCAAATTCAGTGTTCTAGATAATTGCTCATCTAAAGCCCAGTAAAGGAATGCATTGCAAATGAAAAAGATCAAAGCACCGCTGGCAGCTCAGTCGAGAGTGGAAAACCCAATTACACCGCCAGAATTCGACGCATCCACTTTCGGCTAGCATCCAACCAAACTCGATTAATACTCTTGTCTGAGTTTAACTCCCGCAAATTCATTCAATCAACTGAGTGGTGAACCCCTGGGAGATGTGGTCCTCGCAGATATGCCACTTTCGCACAATTTCGGCAGTCTCCGCATGAGTGAGGAGGCGAGCCAAGCTATACACTTGCCCCTTCAACTTCAACGGAAAACGAGCAGAGTAATGGCGCAGCTACTGCACCGTAGCCGTGTTCCACTTTTGCAAACAACGAAAATTTCTCATTTTCAAAGTTTTACCAACCACGGCAGAAGAGGAGTAGGATGACTGCAACCGGAACGATGTGAGGCGGCTCTGAAAGCACTTTGTGTGTCACGACAATGCATCATATTGCATCGCACTTAGTGGTGTTACCCCCGCAGCTGACCGTAAGGGACGGTGTTCGTGGCAGACTTCCGGAAACCGTATCGCAACAGAGGATAAGTGGTTGGCAAAATTTTGATGGGCCAATAAATTAAGTTAACAAGTCGCATTCGTGCACAGATAGGGGAAACAAATGAAAACTTTTAAAACAACGTACTTTCTGGTGAGTGCAGGCTTTTAATTGCCCTACCCAGCTGACGTGGGGCACGAGTTCGGGTGGCGAGGATTGATGCATGCTCGACGGCGAAGGGGATTGTATTGATTTTGGTTTCGCTGTTCGAAGCAGAAAAATGATGGAATGGGTGACCAGATAACAGTGATAGTTTTTCGGATTATTATGATTTAGCAGATGTCAAAGTTACCGACGATATCCATGCGTCAAAATATTGAGTAAGGTTTGTCATTTTATCGTGCATTGTTTTCAATTTGTTGAACGTCTGTTCTGACTCAGTTCCAAACATGCTCACTGTTCATTCGTCGCACCGTGGAAAAGTTTGAGCGTGAGCACCATCTTTTGAACCTTAAACCACTAACCACGCAAAAGTTGGTTCAAAGTGAAGGGAGCATAGTCGCCGTAGTGGCCGGTCTCGAAGACGACACAGAAATCTCGACTCGGCGCCAATCAGCTGAACTGAGGCCTCGCCAGAGAGTCATTTCGCTCTATTTTCTGAATTGGCGCCTACATCCGTTTAAGATTGTGCTGAGGCAAGATCTGAAGACCAGGCGACCATAGGCAGCAGTTCTTGATTCGTTTTCGTTTCCATAAGCTGCAGCTAACAATTGAATCAGGTTGCTTTAATGCGGCTGGCGTTAGCTGAAACTCGACATGTTTACGAGCACAACCACGCATGCAGGGAGACCAGACCACAATGCCGTGAGTTCCTGCTTGACTCAACGACGTGAATAAGCTAATGAAGTACTGGAAACAGACATCCGGATTTTGGCCAAAGCCAGACGAGGCATATTAGTTTGGATCAGCGGTTGTCCAAATGTTGAAAAAAGCGAACAAAATCCCCAAGTTTTCGACCAAGGATCAATGCATCTGCGGTTTATGGCATCATGGCATCATCGGAAAAGGAAGCGGATACCGTTATCGTCAATGGTCACAGGTGTAGAGCGACTTTAACCGATTTTTTTCTGCGGCTGAAGCTCGACAGCATCGATATATCGCAGTTGTGTCCAAGTCAAGCATCATCGGACCTTATTTCTTCCAAAAAGAGGAAGCGGATACCGTTATCGTCAATGGTCTCATGTGAAGAGTGACTTTAACCGACTTTCTGCGACTTAAGCTCGATAGCATCTATATATCCTAGCTGTGGTGCGAACAAGATGGCGTACAAGCGACTGCGACATCTCCCTGCGGGCCTTCATTAAGCAATTATTTCCCCTGGAACTCTAGTCCTTAGTCTCCGCTAACAAGCCAAGCTACTGTGACGAGCTTAATGCCAACATTCAAGACGCCATTTCCGGGCAAACGGCGCAAATGTTGGACCGACCGACCGAATCATCAACAATTGGACCGACTGCCTGAAGCACTGACAACAAAGCTGCGGATGACGTGCTATTCCATTCCAACCCAGCATGAATGTAGCTTCAAAATAAAGTCTGAATCAATTTTATGCCTCACACCATTGTTGTTTTACATAAAATTCTTTTCCTGTCGTTCTCCTCTGGTCGCCCTGTCTGATATCACTTAAGGAAACATCTCTAAGCCCCCTCCTCATCCTCGGCTACGTTCCAAAATATTCAGGCAAACATTGTAAGCAGCAAGCAATCTCATTTCATCACGACAACAACAGCATTCCGATCCGAGTTCCCATCAAAATCCGCTCGGACTGAGTAGCGCTTCAAAATAAATTGCTAGCTTATGATTGCGGCCCTCCACAGAGCCGCACAATAACCACACAAAGCTCCAGGCGCACACAGTATACACACGCATCCCCCATTCAGTGCACATGTCGAAGGTATTTTCGAGGACCGGCATTTGCCGTGCTCACATAAAAAGCCTTAATTATCTATCTTTGCCAAGCTAAAATCCGATTTATGAATGCCGTCCCTTCGAAATGGAGCAGAAACGGCTTTCCGATACACAATGTGCCGGATTTGTGTCTTTCTCTCCAGCCAGTCACACGTGACGATATCTATTCGCCAGCCCCATTACCCAAACCGGCCGAATGTCGTCAGTTTGGCCAGAGATCTCCTCCCCCCAGGTCGAGACACTAAGTGAATTCCATTACTTTTGGTCCTGCGAGCCGCATCACGGCAAATAATCGACACTCTGCCACTGGACATGAACTGAAAAGAAAGATACTTCGACCAATTTCAGTGTCTTCACTCACAGCAATCACTCAACCAAAGTTATTGCCTGGATGAGTTCAGTGCGAGAGTAATTAAGTGAACACAAAGGCCAGTGTCAGTATCTTTCGATGGGGCAGCATTCATGACCGTTTCCATTACATTTCATCCCCGTATCGTGATGGGTCTCTGGCCAAAACTTCTCGAATCGAACGATTATGTGCCATAAAAATGAAACTTATTGAGACGTTTCGCATTCTCTGTGGACGGGGATGGGAATGTTCAATGGGGGGTCTTACCTTGTTGATGCTGGGGCCTCCTTTGTGACAGCTTGCGTCTTTGTGGTGGCGTTTCCGTTTCGCTTAGTCGTGGTTCACTGGTGCAGTATGATCGGGTATCCTGAAGATTCTGTTGTTGTTGCTGCTGTTGTGCTTGTGTTTTTCTTCGAACCTGAAAGGAGGAAACAAATTCAATTATTCGGCTTCAATTTTTGAAGTGGGGAATACATTTTGTGGAGGAATGTTAAGCAGATTGTGGCAAGATGGAAAATAATTAAGTGCTTCTGGTTGGAGTTATATTTTGTTTCATTTTCGAATGTTTGTCGGAATCTTTGGAGCCATCGATTTGGGGTAACAGAAGAGTGAACGTTCGCGTCTGTGGTGAGCAACTCGGTGCGTGTAACTGGAGGCATTTAGCTAGAGATCGAGGTAGGAAGAGGCCCAATGCCTCCGCGGATGGAGAAGGAGATCGATTGACAGTGCGTACAGTTCATGGATTTAGAGAGGTTAGTTAAGGCTAAAGTGGCTGACTGGTGTAAGGAAAGACAACAGGCACGCGGATCTATGAATACCTATTAAGCACATGATTTAGGAAACTTGTCAGTTTTTGACAATGCGGCCAATGCGATGTCTGCGTTTTGACACATCTCTACACAATGTACAACGTAAGTGCTTGCAGTTGACACTTTCCAATAGAATTTAATGAGCTCGTTAAATACCTCAACCGTCTCTTCTCGTCTCTTCGAAGCTGTCTTCGCCTTTCCTGGATACAAGGGCGGTGGTAAGTAGTCTTTCTGTTACTATCTTGTGGCACCGTGCTGGAATAGATGCGTGCCCAAATTGCTTGCCATTACAAAATGCAGACTACTTGAGCTTAAGGAGTCTATGGGACCGGTAAGCTACTGCAGAAGACCACAAGTGGTATGAACCAAAGAACAGACTTAAGTGGTACTGAAGCCGATCTTAGTGTTGCCCTTATTCCTCTACAAGTCGATCTTTAAATACTTGATCTGAGAGAAGGTATTCCTTCTCTAATAAGTGCCATCTGCACAATTTCTGCTTTTCTGGTTTCACACACACGTTTCGACTCTGTCGTAAGTTCGTGAGTAAGATGGCACCGTGACGGTAGTGGGTAGGTGCGCCGAATCATACGCAAAAGCTTGTAAGTTCAATCAAAGGGAAGGAAAGGAGATATTTTGAATGGCTACTGCAGTCATACCATCTTCTTCCAAAGGAGCTGGAAGTGGACTTCTCTCTTCTCGTCTTCATAATACACCACAAGTCGCCCAACGACGATTTCATCAGAGGCGACGGTAGCATAAGCCAGAAATCAATCTCGGATGAACTTGGCGTCTTGTCATCAGTGACGAAGCGCATGATTGTGTTATTAACACAAAACTCCCATATTTAGTCCGATGAGCGACCCCAGTCAGAAAGAGGATGGAAACCTGGGCTATTTACTACTCTGATTGTAACAGAGAGACACCCTTATTGGGTGTGGATTTTGTGGTTCGAGACAGATTTAGGCAAACAATTTTAAGTCTTAAGAGTCCCTCCCATCCTTGTCGCCACTTTTGTAAAATGTGTACGAAATGAATGAAACACAGCCTCTGCTCTTTTTGACATGCGACGGACTAGCTAAAGTGAGTTTTCCCTGCAGAGAGTGTGTTCAGTGGTGTAACCAGGATATGACACTTTTGTTTGTAAATGCGAGTGCCTCATCAAGGCTTGATTCGGCAACATCTGCCTGATTTGCGTTCACGCCACGACAGAGGACAACGTTGACTTGCATGATCTTCTAGAAAGGACATATGCTCAATGCCTCAGCCTCGACACCAAGATCGTTCTAGGAGGATCTAACGCAAAGCTGGGTAAGGAGGTTATCGGGAAACACAGCCTACGCAACACCACAGCCGATAACGTACTCAGGTTGGTCGACTTCGTCATGGGGTGTAGTGTCTCTGTAGCTACCACGCGGCGTCCAAACCTTGGCATCCATAAAGGGATCTGGGGGTCCCCTAATCAACCAACCGTCAACCAGATTGATCACATTGCGATCGACGTCAGACACTCCTGCAGCATACTCGATGTCCGAGCATTCCGAGAAGCCAACATAGACTCGGACCATTTACTTGTTGTAGCCAAGGTAAGACTCCGGATATCGAGAGAACCACGGTCGGAGTCGACGCACGGCCGGTAATACAATGCATCCTGGTACTGTTGAATATTTCCATTTGGTATTGAGTCCAGAGTGGACGTCAAATGTGTTCGAAAAGAACGCAGGACACAGACATAAGAAGGACCGAGCGCTATGCAAATGCAGAGACACAACGAAGACGCTGTCAGTTTATCAATTTCTGTTTTTTGGCTTTCTCTCAAGTGGAAACCCTGATTTCATCAATTGAGCAACGTCAAACAATTAGAGATCTACAAAACACTCATATTACCCCTAATGCAATGTGCCCCTCCGTCTGTCAAGCAGGGAGCCGAAAGTTGAACGATAAGCAAAACACCAGAGCCGATTCTTAGTAGCTTGAAAGGCAGTATTAGCTTAAGTTTAAGTAAAGTCTGGGAGATCACTACTCTGCCGTCTTCATTCTCCGGCGTCTTTCTGAGAAATCGATGGTAAAACGGACAAGGTTTGTGGTATCTGCCTTGTGCCCTTCAAGGGTGAATAGTCACTGTAAACTGTGCGCACCCGTTTTAGTGCTGCAAGAAGCATGTCGAAAGTATTCAGGACATGATCACATCCCGGACACTCATCCACATCGATCAAATAGCGGAACTTTAAAATGTTGTCCATTTTCAGTTTTTGCCCCTGGCTGCCCTGCCCAAACACTTTCTTTTTTCACTGGCTCTCATTCCCACATTCGTTTTGTTGCTGTTGTGGTTATTAGGCTCCACTATTGCAGCATTAAAATGGGTACATTTTTTAACAGACCTACAGTGGTGACTGAAATATAAAGCAGCTTGCGCATCCGGCGTTCAATTTTGTTTTTCGTTGTTCGGGTCATTTTTGTTATTGCAACACTAGCGATAAACAGATATTTGCTAAAATGAGTTGCATTTCCAAAGAATGCACTTATTATCCTTATCTCCTTGGTTTAAATGCGTCCACAGAATTAAGCTCTTAATTTTGAATAGTCGTTCAAAGCGGTCAGAAGCTATTTTGGCGCAACATGTTTGGATATCACAAAATGAAGGGTGTCTTTTTTTAGAGGTCAACTTTAAGTTGGCAACACTATTTTAACTGGAGGCCATTCATGCTCACTTTTGATTGAATGGATACATCAATAAACAAAACTGACTTTTTTGGAGTGATGATCATTCTCAAGTGTATGTTGAGACACCGTTACATCCACAAAAACTGACTATTTGGTGTGCTTTATGGGTTGGTGGAATAATTGGTCCGCACGTCTTTAAAAACGATGCCGGCCAGAACGCTACAGTCAATGGTAACCGCCATAGAGCCATGATTACTGACTTTTTCGTTCATCAATTGAACAACCATGATGTGCAGGGGCTGTGGTTTCAACAAGACGGCGCAACATGTCACACAGCTCGTGCCACAATTGATTTATTGAAGGATGCGTGAAGTCGTTAGTCTACACCTATGAGCCCACTTGGAGGACAACATTCGCCGCGTTATTGCCGATAGACGACCACAAATGTTGGAAAAAAGTCATCAAAAATTGGACCTCCAGATTAGACTACGTCTGAGCCAACCGTGGCGGTTGTATGCCAGAAATCACACTTAAATTATAATGCCAGAGGATTGTCTTTCGATTAAAGTAAATTTCATGCCAACTGAGGCAAATCATCTTTGTTTTATTCCATTTCAAAGTTCAATACCTCTAAAAAAATCACCCCTTTACTTTTACAAGATTCCCGGATTGACCACGAAAATGGCGAGAAATTAGCGAATTTTTTAGCAATATGGCCGCTGATTCGTGAATTCACCTAGAAAATGTTGGCAGATTCGTTACTGTGTTGAAAATTTAACAATTTAACACCAAAATCTGGAAAGAGTTCAAGAAACGAGCGAATTTTCAAAAAAATAACTCTATTTCGGAGCACTTCTACGGTTGGGCAAGGGTATCAGCTGTTGCCCAGCTGTTCGCCAAAATAAAAAAAAACCCTCTCAGATGTGATCAAAGGGCAAGAGATGGAGAAGAAGTTGAATGTCTCTTTACTCACTTATTTCGGTATTTGCGCAAAATTATTCCATTAGTCATTGAATTCTGATTTATTTGTGCACCAGAACTGTTCGATAAATTATTCTGGAAAGCTTTAAATAATCAAGACATGTAACATAATTGGACAAGGAAGTAATAAAAGAAATAAATGCAAGTCCACCACGAATAAAGTTCCACTAGGCGTCCGCCAACAATGCGATTGTCAGGCAAGCGAAAGAAGAAATTCCAGGGACGTGAATGAATTTTTGAGAAATACTTAAATTTCAGCAGACTATTTTCGCATAGTTCATAAATATCTTTTGTGCATGTTTCGTGACTGCAGCCGAAAATAGAAGCGGACCCGCACACAAAGTCCTTGCAAAACAATTCCGCGATGATTCCGACTGGCAGTCATGTGCCAGGGGAAAGCGCATATTTCCTCAAAAATATATTTTCGAAGAAGATCTATTTTCACAGCGCTTCGGCCGAATGCCTACGGATTGTATTGCTTTGCCGTGCTCGAATTGGGGCAGAGAGCAATGACACGGTCTGGCATTCCAATGCATGCACTCCATGCAAGCCTGCACGCTCGCTACCCCATGCCGCTTGAAGTCTATTTATATTTCCACAGAAAGCAGGAAATCGAAACACGCAATGTATACGCATCGCACCGCACGGCACACAGAGCTACGCGTTGCCTAGTTCGGGATTCGGGTGCACTGGGTGAAGGCACAGTCATTCATATGCCGGGCCCACGCGGAGTGTCCTTGGAGTGAGTTAAAAGGTTTTTTTTTGGGCGGAAACGGCAGATGTGGAGGTTCCTTAGAAAATCCCCGTATCTTCTGTTTATCCGTTCATCCGCTTAACGGCTTGTTTTTCGAGGGGGATCCCATAGACTGAAGTGAATATTCACTGAATTGACATCCCCGGGACACACACAGAATACACAGCTCATCAGACTGAAGGGGGCCGCCTTTGTTGCGCTGAGTACCCCTTCGGAGTTAATTTCTTGCCGCTGGCACTTGTCGTATCCCTTTCTGGGGGGCATGCCTCATGGCCCTTTATCACGGAACTCGCATGCATGTGACAGATAAAAATTAAATTCAATTTGCGCTCAACACCGCCTCGGCATGACAACAAGTCCTTACCTTTTCGGGGATGACGTCTCACTTTGCTTCCTCTTGGGCGTCGCAGTGACGGGGCGGCGACGTGTTTAAAAATGGTTTTCTCGGGTATGGGTACGGGCACGGTTACAAAGTGCACTTTCGACGTGCATCTACGAAATTGGCATCCTTGTGTGCAAGCACAGGGAAAGATGCAAATTTGTTCATCGAAGAGTGACAAATTTCATTCATTTTCTGCTTAACGTCGCCCAGGAGTCGCCTTTGCAGCATTGGGACAACACAGACGGGCGAAGATGGCTGGGTCTAAGGACAGAGGTTTTCCTTAGTGCTTTTGGGAGGAAAGTGCCTCATGGTCGAAAGTGAACGGAGCAGATGGAAGATGGTGACTGAATGACTGATGCAACAAAGAAGTAGTGGCGGACGAAGAGACAGTTTGATCTTGATGACTAGAGGCAGTTAGCCTGAGACCATCAAAAAGGGAAGGCAACATTAGATCAGGCAGAAACTCTTCCTCCGTTCTGTACTGTCAAACTTGTATCTAAGGCTGGCACGGGTCTTCAATGCGCTTCATGATGCAGAGTGGGCTACGGTGGAAGTCAAAGCAGTAGGCGTGTAAATTAGCCCTCCACAGTATGCGACTAAGCAGTCCGATGGAGCCTCAGAACGTATGGTAAGAAGGCAAGCAGAAGAGACGACGATTTCTTAGATTATCGCAGTTAGTGTTGAAATAGATAAAATTTTAGGCAGTTGGGACACTCAATACAATCTGAAAATGGTCGGAAAATGAAGACAGTCTGGGATTTTTTTCTACGTTTTGTCCAAGATTAACATAAAGGTGTTCTTCGTAAGCAGGCAGGAGAAAGGGATCGATTCAAGGTAAACATCAAAGGGTAAAATCGGAGAAAGCGACGATGAATAGCTTATAGTAACGACAGAAATATGAGAGACTTTTTTCAAGAATCAGACGAACGAAGGTTATGTACAGCATTCATTTATACTTGTTTTTTTCAGTAAGCTCTTTTTAACCGATCACGCACAATTGGCCTCATGATGTCATTGTTCAGTATTGTTTGACAGATCATCATGGAGTGACTCACTCACCTCAACAGCGTGTCCAAAAATTATTCAGCTGAATAGCGAATATCACATCACTTTGCGTAGCATGCGTAACATCGACCGTCCGAGTCCTCAAACTAGAGTCTTAGTGTACGTTATTTGACGATATCCAGCCCACCGGCCAATATTACCGGTCACAATGCTGATCCAATATTCGACCATCAAGATGGGCCTGAACCACGTACTCACGGAAACATTAGCGCAAAGTTGTGTCAAAAAAAACAGCTTAACGTGCCTGTCCAGAGAGAGTGATAGGGAATCAAGAAATCCCAACTCTAGTTGAAGAAACATTCCTCCCACCCGGCACAGCCGTTAAAAAGCTGAACAACAACAAAGCCGCAGGCTCAGATGGTTCATCATCAGCCTTCAAGGATGGTGGCAGCTTCCGGTAAAAAGCTTCCACCAGGTCATCTGCAGAATTTGAGAAGACTAAACCATGCCCCATGAATGGATTATCAGCTCCATATGCCCCATCCACAAAAAAGGCGACCCTACCTCTTGCAACAACTCTAAAGGTATATCCCTGCTAAACATTGCCTACAAGATCCTGTCCACAGTGCTGTGTGAATGACTAAAGCCGTTTTGCACCGCACTAATCGGCATATACCAGTGCGGCTTATAGACCGGCAAATCGATCGTGGAGCAGAGCAGCGATTCGATTTTAAAGCAGCATACGACATCATTCAGCGCAAGGAGCTATTCACCGCGATGGCCGAATTCAGAATCTCGAGAAAATTGATCCGATTGTGTCGCATCCCGCTACACAGACGCGATGCTTTCTCCAGTTCGGTGCAAGGAACTCTGAGGCGTTCGTAACCTGCACCGGATTTCGGCAATGAGATGAGCTGTCTGAAAACTGGAGAAAATAGTGCGTCGGGAAGCTAAACACAGGGAAGGCATTACAGTTGCGTAAAAAATATGTAGAAATATGCGAATTTTTCACAGTGATTGGAAAATCGCAATCGCAGTCTCGATATAGTCTTGCAATCGATCGACTTCAGTTTAAACTGCGATTGCGATTGAGTTGCTACTTTTTCACAATCACAGTCGTAGTTTAAAATCACCCGTACAATCTCAACCACGGTTTGAAATCATACACACGCCTTATTGGCTCTTTTTCAACCCTATTCGCGTATTTATTCACACAAACGAGTTCATGTTTAACATAATGAAGTGTGGCAGCTGCGAGTCTAATGATGTGCATGTGAAAAAAATCTGAGTATGCCAGACCTAGGGTTGTCCATCATATTTTTTTAATGTGATATTACTCTTTTCTCCATTATATTGGACATTCTGGTACCAACATTCAGATGGACTTTATATTATTTTCCTTAAGATTATTAAGAATGTTTGAATTCGAAACGTAAAATCACAACAAGAAATCGCAGGCTAAAATCGCTGTGATTAGAAATTCGCAATCACAGTTGAAGCTGTGAATATAAAATCGCAACAACTCTAGAAGGCACTATCTTCTACAAGTCGGTCCAACTGTTGGGGCACGCAGATGACATCGACATTGTCGCGCGTTCCTAGTGCTTCCGTGCAGCAGTTGAAGTTTTCACTGCGATTGAAGACGAGGCGAGCTGGTCTTAAGGTCCATTAGGAAAAGACCAAATCGGACCAATCCAATCGAAAGACCAATCCATCACACACCACCTGGGGCAAAACATAACACTCGACAGATATAATGTTGAGGTAGAGATGGAGCTTGTCTACCTCGTGGCAAACGTGAACTCCACAAACGACATTCGATGTGGAATCGCCCTAGGCAACCGGTGCTACTTCGGTCTGTCAAAACAACTGGGCTCTAAATTTCTGACCCAAAGGACCAAAATCATGCTCCAAGACAAGACCCTTATTTTGCCAGTTCTGCTATATGGAGCCGAAAGTTGGACGCAAGGCAAAACAGCAGAGCTGTTTGGTACCCAGTTGTCCCGTCTGTGAAGAAGGCGAATGGAGGAGAAGACATATCCGCGAACTCTGCGAGCTGTACCAGGATGTGGATGTAGTCCGGAAGGAAAAAATCCGTCGACTACATCAGCTCGGCCACATAGAGTGCATGGACATCAATGCTCCAGCTAAGAGGATCTTCCAATCGCAGCCTCCTGGTATGAGAAGGAAGGGAAGACCAAATCTCCGGTATAAAGACCAAGTCGTCGCGGACGCCAGCCAGCTTGGTCTTGATGACTCAAAGCTGCGTGCCTATGATCGTCATCGATGAAGGGTAGCTATGGCTTAGTCTGAGACCCTCCACGGGTCGCCGACCTGAGAAGTAAGTCCATTCAAAGTGAGTATGCTCAAAAAGTAAACAGACATTGTTCTTTCAGGTCATAATAAGGTGTCCACCATCCAAATACATTTTATGTGTTCTATTTCAAATTTAAAAAAAAAAACAGGTCTTAATGAATAATGGCGTTTCTCGAGTATGGACCCCAGAAGCACTGGTCTGAACAGAAGGCGGATCGCTTGAAATGTTGCCAGTTGTCATCCCTGAAGTCGGTAGCTGGATAAAAAATCTGGAAAAAAGGTTGCTAGTCTGCAGCTTAAAAAACCGTGTCGTCTTGTCGTATCTGACTAGTCGCGAGGACATCGGAAAAGTTGCCTAACCACTACCCGATGTCACAGAGATCGTCAGCATTGACATAAGTAAGTCATCGAAGCTGCGAAATCCCGTAGAAAAGTGCCATGACCTCGTTCGGCATTCGCACTTCTTCACAATTCCAATTGAATCACTTTCCCTGTCACATCCTTATCCAATCTCTCATAATTCACTTAATCTCCGAACATAATGAACCGCCGCAACTCGTTCTCCGCTCTCCCACTGAACGCCAGACAGTTGTTTCATACTGTCCAACCGATAATTGCATTTTGTCTAGTCACACGCAGCGCACGGGATAATGAATAAATTCTATTACACTACATCGCCATCAGTGGGAACGTGTGTCCTCGACCATAATTCGATTGAAGTTGAGACCGTCAACTGCTGGGATTTCCAGGGGGAGTGCAACAAGAACGAAGTAATAGTAGAGCCAGAGGAGGGAGACACGGTGTGGTGAGAACAAACGGAAAATGAAAAATCAATTACATTATCAACAAGGACATCTACTCGCTGTCGCAGGCACCCGCTCCGCGCCGGTGACCCTTGAATAATTTATTTGAGGTTTCGTTTGGGATTTTCTTTTTTGCCCGTACGCGGGGGAATTTCGCAACGCCGTCCATAATCACAGAGTGCGCTGTGCCGCCGGAAGCGTGTAGTTTTCCACCGGGTGGATGGATACGAGGATAATTTAAGGCACCTTCCGAGTAATTTACGCCGCCACTCCGAGTTCTTCTCGAGTCGCAGGGTACGGTGCGATCGAATCTTTTGCACATTCTGCGGAGTCCTCGTGACCGGTAATTGGTGTTTAGGTGAAGTTAAAATCACTCCTGACGCGCTGTTTACTGTGAGGAGCATATGTGAGCGTGTTCATTTTTCAAAATCCAATCCAATCCAATAGTCCCGACAGACGGCAACATAATTGGGGGAGGAGGCTTCTTTCAATGCAAACATTAATTTCCGCTTACCGGGCATTGTTCTCGGCTTGTGGGCGAACTTGCGAGGAGATGTGTGTACGTCGCGTATCATCAGCATGTGATCTTAATTCGATTTCGAATTTTACACGAACCTGCAGCAGTTAATTAAATTTTCTCAACGCCATGCCGCGCCGCTCCACCGAGTTGTGGAGTGGTGGGTGGGATCGAGTGCTGAATGTAATTCGGGTCATGCTGTCGTGGGGAGGGGTGGGAAGAGGAGGACATTAAGTAAATTAATTTTTATTGCCGCGAGGGTAATTTGCTCGTGGCGACACTGGCAGGGAACAATTGTATTATTGTTTTAAATCGACCGAATCGAGATAAGCTGCTGGCAGGCTTGCGAGTCGACGACAAGCATCGACTTTGGGCGGTAATCGATTGTGGGTATACCGCGATGGTGGGGTGGTGGAGGAGCTGTCAGTGGTGGCACGTGAAGTGTGGGGGTTTTTTTTTTACAAGGAACTTCGTTCGCAGAGTTTACCAACGCGACCGTCGTTGTAACTATTTTAAGTTAAATTTAGGTTAAATTTTAAGGGCCGATGTTGATTTTGAATAAAACACAAATTATTTCGGAAATTATTGTCATTTCTTCTTATTATAATAATATTGGAATGGTTCAATTATGTATGGGACAAAATATCGGCCAACTGGCCGCCACGACCTCGGCGGCACACTTCCATCCGATGGTCCAAATTCTCGATGACGCTGAAGCATAATTGAGGTACTATGCCGTTAATGTGCCGAATTATCTCATCCTTTAGCTCTTGAATTGTTGCTGGCTTATCGACGTGCACCTTTTCTTTCAAATAACCCCAAAGAAAAAAAACCAACGGTGTCAAATCACATGATCTTGGCGGCCAATTGACATCGCCACCACGTGAGATAACACAGCCATTGAATTTGTCGCGCAAAAGAGCCATTGTTTCGTTAGCTGTGTGGCAAGTGGCACCGTCCTGTTGAAACCACATATCGTCGACATTCATATCTTCCAATTCGGGCCATAAAAAGTTCGTTATCATTTCACGATAGCGAACACGATTCACAGTAACTGCCTGACCGGCCTCATTTTGGAAAAAATACGGCCCGATGATGCCGCCAGCCCATAAACCGCACTCTTTGTGGGTGCATTGGTTTTTCGACAATCACTCTTGGATTATCATTCGTCCAAATGCGGCAATTCTGCTTATTGACGAATCCACTGATGTGAAAATGTGCCTCATCACTTAAGATGGTTTTCTTCGAAAATTGATCATCCACTGTTGCCATTTCTTGCCACCATTCTGACCATTAAGGTGGCTTGAAATGGTCAAGAGGCTTTAGTTCTTGAGTCAATTGCACCTTGTAAGCGAGTATATGCAAGTCTTTATGCATAATGTTCATCAACGACGAGCGTGAGAGGTGCAATTGTTGGTCACGACGACGAGTTGAGGTGGACGGCTCTTCAGCCACACTATCGCGAACAGCAGCAATATTTTCTGCAGTACGAGCATGTATGGTGTTTTCACATCTCCTACAGACCCGGTTTGCTCAAATTTTTGCACGATTTTTCCGATTGTACTCACATTTGGACGAAAAATGCACTCCATGCATTTTGATTTGAACGCCCATTTTCATAATAAGCCTGAATAACTTTAACGCGTTGCTCGATTGTGTATCTTTCCATGGTTCAAATTGAGTTAGTCTGAAATTGATAAATGACATTTAGGTGTGGTTCACATTCAACATAGGCCCTTAAAATTTAACCATAATGCTAAGCTTTGCTACATCGGTAAAGGCTTTTCTGATTTTTGTGCAGATCCTGAAGATCGATCAGTCATTTCAGCAGCATAACTTAGCTCCTCTGAACTATGTTGCGATATGAGTTCTTGTACACGTCGTTTTTTCGTACGTTCACTACACTCTCCAAAATGCTTTGACGGTCTGCCTTTGCTCGTCCCTGGAGCATTTGGTGTCATCTGTCTAGCTCAATAGTTGGACTGACTTGTAAAAGATGGTGACTTCCGAGCTTACAGCTGCCCACCGCACTACCTTCTCCAGGACTAGACTGAAGAAATCACACGACAGCGCATCTCCTTGCCGAAATCCAATGCAGGTTTCGAACGTCTCAGAGGTCCTTCAACCGAACTGCACGGTGCACGGCGTCTCTGTGAAGCGTGGTGCGACACAACTGGATCAATTTTTTCCCGGGATGCCGAGTTCGACCATCGCGGCGAATAATGATGTCAAATGCGGCTAAAAAAAGCTGTTGTGTACTCTCCGACCTTTTGCAGGATTTTTGCGTCATTGTGAAGATTTGGTCTATAGTCGATTTGCCGGTCCAGAAACCGCACTCGTACGTACTGATTAGTGCGGTGCAAAACAGCTTTAGGCGATCGCACAGTACGCTGGACAGGATCCCTGCGATGTTGAGCAGCGATATATCTCTTTGAGGTAATACTGCATTTTGCACCGCCAATGACAATTGAATTGAATTGGTTTCAGATGCAATGAAATTAATGACATTACAGCTCCTCCACATATTATCGTTTATTGCAGAGAAGTACTGATGCTTAATTGTTGTCTTTTCCAAATTCGCGAAATTCGTAAAACCAAATGGAAAATAGGCTTGTGTAGTTCACTAACGAACTAGTTCAAAAAAGTGCCTTGACAAGTGAACTAGTTCTAATTCACATCATACTCTTCATACATGTAATTTAGTAAGAATAACTGAACTAAATCGAACTAAACTGAACTAAATTGAGTGTTTTGCTTTCTGTATGGGCATTGAGGGTTGTTTTTGTTTAAGAGGTTAGGCCACTCTAGAGGACGAAAAAATATACATTCTTAGGATCTTTTTTTTAGGAAATACTACAAAATAAATCGAGATTCCAATAAAGAGTATTTTTTACACATATAAGTGACTGTATTAAAACATGTATTTTTCAAGATAAATTCAGTATTTCAAGTAAATCAGTTGAGAATCCGTCGCTTCCGGCCAACTTAACAAAATGCCGTTTTGAGATACAAGCGAGTTAAGTTTCGGATCGAACTAAAAAACGCAGCACAACTTAGAATTGTATTTCTTTGAAGTGTATCTTAAGACTCAATACAGAAAATAGTTAAACCTAACATGAAACATGAATAATGCGCACACCGCGGTATCAGTTTCATATTTCGCTGTTCGCTGTCGGTTGTCAGCTGCGAACGGAAACCAAGTGTATTCGCAGCAGAAAAGGAGACCAAGTTGCCTTGTACTAAAACTCGCAAACCGAGTACTGAGAAATTTTTCCCCGCCTATAATC
The DNA here is from genome assembly GCA_907269125.1 of Eristalis pertinax. NCBI lineage: Eukaryota > Metazoa > Arthropoda > Insecta > Diptera > Syrphidae > Eristalis > Eristalis pertinax. The sequence continues at coordinate 59,583,761 of OU026148.1, read as the reverse complement.
TTTTGGGACATCATCTTTGAGGTCTTACGGGCAACAAAAAAAAATATCTTACGAAAATTCTAGAGTGACCCTAACTGTAACGGAATACCATTGCACAAGCACATCGAGCATCGTTGCGTTGATATACACCACCATGTGAAAAGAAATTTTTAAAATGGACACGTGGTGCACAAGACTCAATTTCCTGAGTATTGAACTAAATTGAACTAAATGAGCGAGAAAAACGAGCTAGTTCAATGAACGGATTTAAAACTAAACTAAGCTGTCCCTGGACTGAATTAAAATGCATAAGCGTAGGAATGGTGCAGACTGCATTTACAAAATACTCCTCAGTGATCAGCGTCTTCCTACGGACATTGTGGAAAATCCAAAAGAGCATATGCAACTTTTAACAACTGGGATGCTCTCTGAAACCTGAGCAGTTGCAAGTACAGCATCATGAGCATGCTCAATCTAAAGTTTACAAGTAAGGAAGCATCAAATACCGATATTTATCGGAATCCATGTAGAGTTGTGCTAAACAGTTCCCATGATGGAACGGACATGGAACGTTTCTTTTTGCAGTTTCTTTTGCAGTCGGAGACATGTCTTCGGAACTACGTAGTTCCATTCACATTTCTGCGTTAAACATGTTCGCAGATCTATGCAGTTCGATTGACATGACGTTCGGTATGCAGGAAAGTTTGATTTGCATCTACGGAATCTAAATGTATATATGGATGGTGCTACAGCCCGTAGAAGGCTGTACTCAGCAACCACTCATATTGTGCGTGCTACTGTTCTCTCACGAGTGGAAGGGACCAACAGTTTGATGGCGACTCCGAACGGCCTAGTTTGAGAAGCTTTTCTAGACGGTTATACTCTTTGAGCATTGTCAGTGACTCGAAAGTGGTGGGGCCGTGAAAACAATTTCTTGTCATACCAGGAATCGAACCTAGACAGGTAGGTCCAAGTGCGTAGGAGTCGACGCACATACCCACAACGCCACGGGCCACCACATCTACGGTATATTCGTCTATAGTCCTCACATCAAAACTTGTTGGTTAAAGAACTGAATACGACAACGATCGTTCATCGATGAACTACATAATGTCAACTATATGTGAGAAATGCGGTTGCTTGACATGTGAATACACGCGTTTGTGCTTAACATCTGCGTAACCACAACCCGATGCCATTCCACTTTCATCACAGAGATCGTATTCTTTTCTTTCGTTTGTGCTTAACATCTCGTCGAACATGTCGTTACTATGGGACGTGTTTAAGCGAAGTATGCAGAACTATTGAAACTAGTTCCGAGAGTGGACATGGTTCTTGGAACTATATAGGTCCAGAACGACCCAACTCTAGTACAATGCTTTCACACGCTAATATCATACAATTTCGGGAGCAGGCGAATTTGTTCTGTTTCTCTATCATTCTCTATTCTCGTTCCGATGTGTTTGGTATTAAAATACAAAAAAAAGAGAAAAAGATGGAAAGCTCCCTCGAAAGGTGATGTGATTACTGCACCCTCGTGACATGGGAGCCCCCCGCATGTTTCGCCAACATACCTCGCAGTCATTGCTACGGAATATGACACGAAATTTAACTGTCCAAAAGGGGGCTAACAATACTGTTCGTTTTAATCGTAGTCCTGGGACTGGCATCTGGAGCAACTACTCCACTCGTGAGGGAACCTATAGTTTTATGCTGACTCATATAGACCAGCGATTTCAGAAAACCTCAGAAGACAAAGTCTAACGTCTAACGCCAAATCGCACGATTTCTGTTGCCAGTTGACATCACCGCCACGTGAGATTACCATGCTTTCGACTCGTTCGTGCGAAATTTCCAATGTGGCGTCAGTTGTGTGGCTCGTAGGGCCGTTCTTGTGAAACATCATGTCCATTTCATAAAATTCAGGCGAAAATAAGTTGGCAGTCATCGGTCTATAGCGCTCGCGGTTGACGGTGATGGAATGGCCAATGTTCTTCTCAAAGAAAGGCGTCATCGTTTCCAGCCGGCCATCTCAAAATCCACACCAATCTGTGACTTTTTGGGGATGGTACTAGACGCTCTTGGATCTCATGTGATTTGGCATCGTCCTAAATTCGACAATTTGGCTTGTTGACGTACACATTCATCCAGAAATGGGTATCATCGAGGAATACGATTTTTCGATGAATTGGCGCAACCTCCAACTGCCCCAGGGACCCTTCAGCAAACACACGTCGTTGTCTGTGGTCGTCTGCCTTCAGCTCCTGGGTCAGTTGAATTTTGTACGAGTGCAGGCCCTGGTCACGAAGCAAAATTCGCCAAGTTGTGGTCTGCGAAAAGCGGAGTTCTTGTGAGCCACGCGACATCGACAGACTCGGACTCTCCTGCACAATCTCATGGACAACGGCGATATGTCCGGCAGATCTTGCGTTTCGTCGACGTACGGCTGTTGGATTATCGTTTACTGAACCAGTGGACTCAAATTTATTCACCACACAGCGAATAGTCCTCTCCGCAAGGCGATTTTGGCGACCGTAAGATGGGCTAAGCGCGAGGAACGTTGCCGGAACAGAACATTCATTTTGTTTTTCCACATGTTGTTTGACAAAACTAACTGAATAAATGACAGCAAGTTTGACAGATGTAGCTTCACCAATATAGCCGCTATCAACTGTCAATGTCCTGAAGTCCCTATTGGAATCGAGCCATTACAACAAGTAGATATGTTGGCTCAGACTTAAGGATGATCTCCTAAAATTGTATCTTAAATGTTATCTTTATTTGTTTGTATTGCATTTTGTCAGATATACCTCTTCTCATTTTTAGTAGTCTGCCTCAGTCATTTTATATTTTTTATTGAGAAAGGAGACTATTTTGTCGTTTATTAGCGCTTTTAATTCTTCCAAATTGTATAACACCTTCGAAGAAATGATTGATAAACGGTGGACGCTTTTGGCACCCACTGTAGGTTCAATTAATTCTAAATGCCACAAAAATAAAAAAAATACTTTTATTGTGTGTTCGTCTGAAAACGAAACGTGGACCCACTTAATCCGATTAATCTCTTTAAAATCTCTCCTCATGGGCGACTAGCGAACGCGTGCGGGATTAACAATTTGCTCACACTGTTGCGCACACCTGAGTGCAGCCGCAACACAGCCAGCTACTCGTGTTAATTCGTTTTCGCTCATCAATGTGATGTGGTTCGCATTTTATCGCTTACGGCTTATTAACTGTTAAGAGGTGGACATGAGCTAATTAATGGCTGGTGGATTATTGGCGTCCCCGATTGCGCGACACCGTGCCGCCTAATTGGTGCTATTTAAGGCGTGGTTAAGTGTGTCCTTTGATCGTTGATTTTTCAATTAATTTTATAATTTTTTAAATTCATAATTAGGATTAAGGTTATATTAAAGAAGAAGCAAAAAATATCAATTTCACTTACAGATCTAGCACCACCGGTTATTCGGGCACTTTGCGACCTAGTCGCTGGTCGTCTCCTCCGGTAGCCCGGTGTGCCACCGCTCTCCGGTGTTGCATTGCCCGATGGCATATTCTGAATGGCCGCCTCTATGCTGCCCGTTGTTGCGCATATTGAAGCGCTGCGGGTCTTCTTCTGCACCCTCGGTGATGTATCGTCATTCATTTTCATAAGCTTTTCCTTTTTTCCTCTCTTTTGTCTTAAATTTATGTAAATTTTGTTACGCGTACGTGCGTGTATCTATGATTAAATGATTAAGTTTTGTATATTGACTTTGTCACGTCGCGGCTGCGCTCTAAATGAGCACTTAACTAATATCACTTTCTTTCGAACTGAATAGAAGCATTTGATCCCAAGATTTACTGTCGTTTTATTATCTACGTTAGCTCATGTGTCGCGGTCCTGAAAATAGGAAAAAATTCTGAAATTAGTTAAGGAATAATAGGCAGAAGTCGGAGGAATGAAATTAAGAGCATTTTGTTGGCGACCAGATTGGGAGAAAAAGGAGGTGAAGCGCCCTGCATGCCATCGCATTGACGACCAGTCCAACAACTCGTGGAAGGTCAGTGCGCAATTTAATGCTTGCTTCCAATGGTTAGGGCCAGAAATTAGAGAGCAAGGAGATATGAAACGTCGGCCGAAGTTACCCCTTGTCCACGACCATGGAAAATGAGAGAGTAGTCCACGGATCCACTTCCCCGACTTTGGAAAGGCTTCAGCTATTGAATACACCTCTCACGTATTCACAGACACATCGTATAGAACGCTGTCAGATGTAACCAAGGGGCACGGGAGGTAGAAGTTGGATTTCACTTGCGCCCTTATTTCTGGCTAAGGAAGGTGAATGGAGGGGAAGACACAACGAGGTAGTCCGGAAGACAAAAATCCGTCAATTGCACTCTCTTGCCCACATCGAGCATGCATGAACACCAATGCTCCAGCAAAGAGGGTCATTGAATCCGAGCCTCCTAGTACGAGAAGGAGAGGGACAACGAACTTCCGGTATAAAGATCAAGTTATCGCGGACGCAAGACCGCTTGGTCTTGATGACTGGACCCTACATAGATCGCTTGACTGGTAAATAAGTAAGTAATAATCAGGAGCATACGATGCTGGAACTTGCTGTGTATTGGTGATACATTGGGAAATGCAGACAACTTCATCGCGCAATGTAATCGGAAATCAACTCAAACGTATACCGAGATAACTCGCACCATAGCTGAGAACAGTGAAGAATGAAGAGCGACAGTTGGGGTTAGCTGAGACACATTGCACACGAATAGAACATGACGATGTGTAGTGTCAGAAGCGGTACTTGTTTGTGCCAACTCCGACGCGAATGTGTTGTCTCATGGTATCGGAATCGAGGACTGAAGCAAAGATGCCAGCAGCCCAGCCAAATTACACGTTGAATCCCAAGACTCATGTCGTTTTACATAGCGTACTCGGTAAGGCTATGCAGACAGAGTATCAATGCGAACTCCTTGGTAAATTCGGAGGTAATCAAAAGGTGGACAGCCTCGCGAAAGTGGGTTCGGAGCTGGGGGGGAATCTATAGCTTGGGCTTGGTCTGGATTTTGAAACTGCAGCAAGGGTTCTATGGCCGACGCTGAGCAAAAACAGAACAACAACATCACTGATCAACTTCAGTCGCAATATACGCACGCTTATAGGAGTTCGAGCACTGCATACCGTATAACGACTTCTGATGAAGCTGCAGAGATGAGGAAGAAACAGAATCGATTCAACATCAGCTCTACGAGTGCCCAGCACCAGCAACTAAAAGCTGACAGCTTCTTGGAAAGCACTTCATCATCGAACTAGAGGACTTAAGCGGTGCTGAACTAGAAAACTTCCTTATTCACTTTTCAGATTGTCAAAACATTAAAGTACTCTTTCAGTTTAAGTTTCTTTGGCTAGAAGCCCTCGTTGTGTTGCAGATCGTTGTGTTGAAGACGAAAGTTCTACTGCCTATTCAACAACGCCCCAATCTGAGATCACACATGAGATACTTGCAAAACAAACAAATAGCCCACAAGTGCTGAAACATGTGACATAACATAGATAGGTCACTAGTGCAAATCTTGTATTACTAGCCTCAAATGTGGATACTTATTCTTGCAAGCACTAATAGAATGCAAGAATACAGGTCAAATGCAACTCTCCGGCGTCAAATGACTTGAGCCCACTTGAGATAAGGCAAGCACACCACACATGCTGTGCAATCGACCCAGTTTAGCGATGGAATTACGAGGTTGACCTGGCATAGGAAATACGATCGGAGGTTCCGACGTCAGAATGAGCGGTAGAGGTAGTCTGCGGAAAGCCAAAATTGATTTTGACAACAAGTATTTGTTTTACTTTCAATATTCACTAACATAACAAATGACTGGGATGCCGAATGTCTTGCATAAAGTCTGTTTGATCCTTCGAGAGACGATAATTCTAAACGAGCCCAAAGAAACACCAGTTGGCAGAGTACAGTTCCAGGATAATTTTACTTTGGCTAGCAGCCTACGTCTGAGTTGCAGTTGTGTTGTCGATCGTTGTGTTGAAAGCATATGTAGAAAGCATGCACGCCCTCTTAACTCTCTGGTCTGCGTTTATCTTAGTTCTGGAAATAGCTATACCCTCGGATTTGTACGCGTTAACCTTCTTCACACACATTGGAGCATTAATGGTATAAAATCATTTTTCTGGGTTCTATTAAATTGCTCGACCTCCAAAAGAACCCCTTTCGACGAATAATAAAACACAATACCAGCGTGTTCCTGATTCACTTAGCTTAGCTGCCAAACGCAGACTCCCTTTAGTTCACATTTTTTTTTTAACGATTCACAATAAATACACAAAATTCGGGGCTTTTTCCAGCTCGTAATCTGACAAAGCGACAAAAAACCCGCCTCTTTTTTAGAGTTCACTTAAACTATATGTCCTCAATTTTGGCCTTTTATTATCCCCGAAATAACGACTGCATCACCGTCGCGGAATCACGGCTCCACGCCGCGTGTTAAATTGCAGTCGAAATTGCATATAAACCAGCAGCCATCTGCTGCTAGTGGCAGTTCATTCCTCGTGAAATCACATGTACCACGAGCTCAAAACACCGTTTGTTCCCCCTTCAAATACAGCCCGTGTGTCAATAACATTGTCAAGAGCAGATCCTTCCACGCAATTAACTCGACGCACATGTGTTGCGGGACTGTCATCAAAAAGTATCTAGTACAATCCAATAATTCAGGCTTTAGCACACTTTTTTTGACCGAGAGCCGAAAAGCAAATACCTCCCCCGTTCGCGAGAGCAGCATAACAAGCAAAAGGCACAACAACATGTTCGCTTTGTCCTTATTTTTGTTTTTCGAATTTATTAATACCGCCGCGCCGCAGCGTGAGGGGCGAATGGAAAACACAAGTTTTTCTGTTTTGCTACCTCTGACGTTTTTGTTTGCTTTCTTTATTTTTTTTTACAACATAATTAATGGCTAATAGACGGTGGAGATGTTTTTTTTCATTTTTTTTTGGCAGAAATCACATTTATTTCCGTTTCAAAATTGAATTTATTTTTTGTTGCGTTCGTGTTCGTGAGTTATGAGTTGGATGTGCGACGGAAACGTATTGAGTAACTCAATAAATTCGCAACGAATTTGCGCTATTTAATTAGTTTTATTGGTGAAACATAAAACATAAACATTTCCCCATTGTCTGCAGCTTAATTGGCCGTTGAAGGGAACTAGGAACTGGCGTTGAGTGGCTGCGGGCGGAGTGAAGGGCAAACATGTTGGCAGGCATGGTCGGGGGAAATATTTTGCCAGGTATCATGTCGTTTTGATGCGACCGCGACGATTAGTGGAGCAGACGTGTCTAATTTGAGAGGAGACCACGCGAGACGGCGTCGTCGTGTCGTGCAAATAAACGGTAATTTGGTAATAAACAGAAGTTGGACGACCATTTGTTGGTTGGCGCCATGGTCCGTCACTGAAGATGGTGGGGAGCATGCACCAGGTCATCTGCAGAATTTGGGAAGACGAAAGCACGTCCGATGACTGGAATATCAGCTGCATATACCCGATCCACAAAAAGGCGATCCTAGCTCTTGCAACAAATGCAGAGATATATCCCTGCTCAACATCGCCTGCAAGATCCTGTCCAGCGTACTGTGCGAACGCCTAAAGCTGTTTTGCACCGCACTAATCAGTACGTACGAGTGCGGTTTCTGGACCGGCAAATCGACTATAGACCAAATCTTCACAATGACGCAAAAATCCTGCAAAAGGTCGGAGAGTACACAACAGCTTTTTTTAGCCGCATTTGACATCATTATTCGCCGCGATGGTCGAACTCGGCATCCCGGGAAAATTGATCCGGTTGTGTCGCACCACGCTTCACAGAGACGCCGTGCACCGTGCAGTTCGGTTGAAGGACCTCTGAGACGTTCGAAACCTGCATTGGATTTTGGGCAAGGAGATGCGCTGTCGTGTGATTTCTTCAGTCTAGTCCTGGAGAAGGTAGTGCGGTGGGCAGCTGTAAGCTCGGAAGTCACCATCTTTTACAAGTCAGTCCAACTATTGAGCTAGACAGATGACACCAAATGCTCCAGAGACGAGCAAAGGCAGACCGTCAAAGTATTTTGGAGAGTGTAGTGAACGTACGAAAAAACGACGTGTACAAGAACTCATATCGCAACATAGTTCAGAGGAGCTAAGTTATGCTGCTAAAATGACTGATCGATCTTCAGGATCTGCACAAAAATCAGAAAAGCCTTTACCGATGCAGCAAAGCTTAGCATTATGGTTAAATTTTAAGGGCCGATGTTGAATGTGAACCACACCTAAACGTCAAGTTTTTTTCTGCATTTCATTTGACATTTCTCAATTGCAGACTAACTCAATTTGAACCATGGAAAGATACACAATCGAGCAACGCGTTAAAGCTATTCAGGCTTATTATGAAAATGGGCGTTCAAATCAAAATGCATAGCGTGCATTTCGTGATTTTTTTTCGTCCAAATGTGCGTACAATCGGAAAAATCGTGCAAAAATTTGAGCAAACCGGGTCTGTACGAGATGTGAAAACACCACACATGCTCGTACTGCAGAAAATATTGCTGCTGTTCGCGATAGTGTGGCTGAAGAGCCGTCCACCTCAACTCGTCGTCGTGCCCAACAATGGCACCTGTCACGCTCGTCGTTGATGAACATTATGCATAAAGACTTGCATTTACGCGCTTACAAGGTGCAATTGACTCAAGAACTAAAGTCTCTTGACCATTTCAAGCGTCGTCAATGGTCGGAATGTTGGCAAGAAATGGCAACAGTGGATGATCAATTTTCGAAGAAAAAACATCTTCAGTGATGAGGCCCATTTCCACACCAGTGGATTCGTCAATAAGCAGAATTGCCGCATTTGGGCGAATGATAATCCAAGAGTGATTGTCGAAAAACCAATGCACCCACAAAGAGTGCGGTTTATGGGCTGGCGGCATCATCGGGCCGTATTTTTTCCAAAATTAAGCCGGTCAGGCAGTTACTGTGAATGGTGTTCGCTATCGTGAAATGATAACGAACTATTTATGGCCTGAATTGGAAGATATGAATGTGACGATATGTGGTTTCAACAAGGACGGTGCCACTTGCTACACAGCTAACGAAACAATGGCTCTTTTGCGCGACAAATTCAATGGCCGTGTTATCTCACATGGTGGCGATGTCAATTGGCCGCCAAGATCATGTGATTTGACATCGTTGGATTCTTTTCTTTGGGGTTATTTGAAAGAAAGGGTGTACGTTGATAAGCCAGCAACAATTCAAGAGCTAAAGGATGAGATAATTCGGCACATTAACTGCATAGAACCTCAATTATGCTTCAGCGTCATCGAAAATTTGGACCATCGGATGGAGGTGTGCCGCCGAGGTCGCGGCGGCCATTTGGCCGATATTTTATTCCATACACACTTGAACCATACCAATATTATCATAATAAAAAGAAATGACAATAATTTCCTAAATAATTTGTGTTTTATTCAAAATCAACATCGGCCCTTAAAATTTAACCACTTAGATTTGGACTTAGATTTGTCTAAGAGAAAATATGCTCTTCTACGTTCTGTAATCAATGCTGTACGCAAAGATTGTCTTCCCAGTTACTACAAATTACAAAAAATATAAAGCAGAACCGTTGCCTGAAATTGCTGCTGTAACGGAAACAATGGCTGAAGTTAATAACATCAGATCCGTATATTTCAAATATAGGTTCCAAAAGCACGCATTTATCTAAGGGGGGTCGATACCCAGACATTGATCAGTACATCCACAAAAAACAATTTGGAAGTTTTAACATTACCAGTCAATGTAAACTTGAACGATATTGATACCACATTAGAGAGCGTTGGTGATTCCAATTGTTTCTATTTCAATTATTTTTCTATAGCTTGTACGAGCAACTTGTACTCGTCTATTTATGTACCGTTTATGTTAAGATACAGATATTTATGTAATAAGAAGTGATAAACGCACGAGTTATTAATTTTGCCGATTTTCCCATACACTCGTCCCACTGTGCGTCAGGGCAAACATGAACTCCACAAATGACATCCTACCGGAGATCCGGAGATTCACCCGGTACTACTTCGGTTTGCCAAACACAACTGGCTTCATGCTCTACAAGACTCTTATTTTGCAAGTCCTGCTATATTGAGCTATGTTGGACGTTAATGAGTGGAAGCAGCGTGCACAAGACGGTCATCGATGTAAGCCAGGCTCAGACGCTCAATGGCTTGCTGGCCGGATAAGTTAGTAAGTATGTATTATCCTTGGCGTGAACCATGACGCTAGATTACATTTAAAATTGAAGCAGGCTTCTCCTACATTTAATGATGTTGAAGCGCCAGTATTTCTTCTACATGTTCGTGGTTCTGTTTAGTTTAGTTCCTTCCGTCGGTTTAAGCCACGAGAGTGGTGGTATTCCAATGCAATGGGTTCAATCTCTGTGTGCGACTGTAAAAGTGTCATCGGTCGCTATTTACTCTCGGAGACAGACTATTTCGTCTTATTTCAGACGGAACCCTAAAAAATGTACATAAAATCCAGTCCAATGTGTCAAATTTTGGATCCACACATAATAACACCGAGATTTTTGCCCCAATTCATGCTGATGACGATGCGCCAGAACTCTGCTTTCTCCAACCAGTACTTGCCCACTAAACGTGACCCCACTGTGGCGCACAAGCAATCAATAAAAGATCACGTTTATTTATTTTTTATTGAATTTTTCCCATCGACCGCACGAGGAACGTGTCTTCGCATTTCTCGTCTGCCGCCGACCTGCGCCAGAAGCAACTGTTAGAGGGTCAAACCAGAGAGAACATTATGACAAAGCACACCGATTTGATTATTGCGAAATGTACACGCATTGCAGCTGCCGACCGTGTTCCCGGTCACGACCACCTCTTTCCAATCAGTTCACAGGATGTGCAAACTTTTATTAACACACCACCGCCGAGTGGAACGAGCATCCTCCACTAGAGGGCTTTAAAACTTAAAATGCGGTGCGTCTTTTTGTGTGGAAAATTCATGAAATGAGATTGGATTTCAGTTGGTTGCTCAGTTTTGCATGTTGCTCGCCACGAACAGGCTTATGAATAAGTCAACGAACAGCCATTCACACGACCCGATTATCCAGCGCACACCGGCACACATCCAAGCGCTCGAGGGCCGTCTCCATCATTCTGAAGTGCAGGCGTAAGAAAAACCGAACACCCCCGGAGGCGGGGTAGGAGAGCAATTCATAAACAACACCACGAACATCCCCCCACCCCACACTTTTTGACAACTATCACACAGTCAAGTGCATAAGGACAACCTCGACAAGAACACAACATCCGTTTGGCATCTCGAAAATGTTGTTACTTCCTGTGCCAGCTTCCCTCCTCCATACCTCCAGCAGGTCATTCCGTCAAGAGCTGTTTGCGAGAGCGCCGAGACATGCTTGCATAATTAAACAAGAAGAAACACGGCTGTATGGTGGGTGGTGGGTGTGCTCCTTGGAATTCATTAGGATGCGTGCAACTGTGTGTGCGTCGACGTCGGTCGGGCGCTTGTTGTTCGCATATTGCCAACCAGAAAGCACTTAAGTCAGGAAAAAACAAGAAAAATCAGAAATTTGTTTATGACTGACAAAACAAGAAAGGCGCGCGGCGTCCTTATCCCGTGAAACTCCCCGTGACGCTTTCATCAAATTTGACGAAGTGAACCTTCGGGATATTTGTGCTGCCTGCCACAATATCAGCAGCATCCGGTCATGTTTAATGAGTTTATGCCTCGTACATTCCACTGATTGCCATTTCTGACGAGTGGATAAGTGAACAAGAATCAAAATTAAATGAAATCAGACGAAATTTGTTTCATTTTCTTTTGCGAAATGTAAACTTGATCATTATTTAATGCTCAGTCATTTATGAAGTGGCGCTTGTGCTGCCCACCGTCCCCGCTGTCCTCGCCGCTTAAGAGGGTTTCGTCAGGATTCAGTGAAATTTGCATTTTTATCGTTTCACTGCAAATAATCGTTGCCATTGCAAAAGCGAACCGATTTTGAATTGAAAATGTCAAGTCGCGGCTGCAAATTCGTTCCTTAATGACTTCGGCATTGACCAAGTGACCTATACAGTTGCGGCGACGCCTGGTTTCTGCCTGCTGCCCGACTGAGGATGAGTGAATGTTAAAGGAGCGGAAGTGACAATTCTCGAACAGTGTTTTTCGGTCAAGTTTGTGTTCTGGCAGTTTCTTGTGAGGACTTGCGGGTAATGGACTCGAGTGGCGATGTGGAAAATGGGGCAAGAGGCAGATTGTTTCACAACTCTGACCGAAAGGAATTATTTTCGCAAACAAATGTGCCCTTCAAATGAAGAGCTGTTGAGAACGGTGCTCATTGTTTGGTGGTATCGATTGACTTCATTGCAACGACACCTTTGGACAACGATTGCAATTTCGTCTGAGCCTCTAGCAACATATATGTTACCACGCTTCAATGTTGTCCAACTGGCGAAGAATGCAAACATTTTGTTTTCGTTTGCCGCTGCGGACGATGTTGAAATGTGTTCGCTTCGACCGGACTGTACTATGGTCTACGTATAGGCAGGTAAGTAGGTATGGTGACTGCTTGGTTATTGCGTATGAGCTACACTCCACTTAGACCATTGTGGTCAATTTTGCTGTCGCAATCTGGTTTGATTAATCTGACGACCTTACTGCGCTTCCTGTTCTGGATTTATTGGTCATTACTTACTCTACCATTTCATAGCCATTCAGTGGCTTTTAGGTACTGTAGGATATCTGTAGGATACTGTAGGATATAGTGTAGTAGTGTTACATCCTCCTCCTCATCCCTGCACCTTTTACAGAAGTCATTGTAGGCCGCTCCAAGTCGCCCGGCCTGGTTGCCTATGAGGCTGTGTCCATTTATGGCACCTACCAGTTTACTAATTTCAAGAGATCATCAGTAATCTCTTGATTTAGTGCAGACCACACTGATTTCGATTTGGTCTGCATGGTCCCCTGTCATGGTCCACATTCAGCGACTACTGAAAACTGGTCCACATTGACTGACTACTGACTTCATTACTATTTCACGCAAACCGTCTCAGGACAGTGAACGTGTCGTGACTACTCCGTCTCGACTACCATCCCTGTGTCGTCTTCAGTGATCCACGCTGATATTTTGCACAACATGTTCGTGGTTCTGGAAGTTTCCTTCACTTTAACCATGACAACGGTTCCCTTCAAATTCCGACATAATGTTCAGCAACGGCTGCCATCTGTGTGCGACTGGAGAGGTTCATCGCTTGTTGTTTCTCTTTTGCTTTCATTCTGTCAGATTTTGAATTGACAGTTTCTTCTTGCCGATCCTTCGCAATGGTACATCCAACCGGATTGGAGGACTGGGGCGAGTGCCAGGTTGCCTCTTGTCTGCCAATCAAAGGCAGTCAGACAATCCACCAAATGGATTGAGCTTCCCTCCACTTGCGTATGACGCCTTAAACACGGTCGTCTTTTGCTGCGGTGTTCCACTAACTCAAAGTCGAAAACTCTTTAAAAAATTACTTTTTTGCTTGTCCATTCCTTTGCGCCGTAGAGCAGGACTGGTGATCATTCGGGAGTCGGGTCTATTACTAAACTGCTCCTTGAGCTAGAGAAACAGCGATGGGACGGGTTAGTCTGCGTTTTTATCTCGGAACAAATGTGATTCATTTCGAAGTCGAGGTAGACGAAGTCCGGTAATACCTCGAAGTTATATCGGTACATTGTAACGGCCTGTCCAAGACGTTACACCATTCACGTCCTTTCTTGAAGTCCCAAAATTAACCGAAAATTTGACAGCTGATAGTTTAGAGTTGGTAAAAATGGAGCGCCGCAATTTAGAAAATGTGTTGCGATCGACCAGCTGATTGTACGGTTGCCGTAAGTCAGCATTGTTTTGTTGGCTCACCGATCAGCTGTTGCGTGCTCGAATGTTCGAGTTAACACGGTAGATATGGAAGCAGAATATGGTGCGTTGACCCGGGACGAGCTCGGAGAAATTATGGTGAGATGGGTGCTGCCGAAGCGGAGGAACTCACCCTACTACACGCCGACTTACAGCGGCTGAGGGAAAGGGTCACCGAACTGGCGACAGCACGATTAGAGTTGGCGGGATCTGACGTGACGGACAGACGAGGAGTTGGCAACGGAGTCGATAGAGAGTGCGGATGCGGGATGAACCCATGCGTGAGGAAAGCTGGATGGAAAGATGTTGCCTCCGTATCACTTGCAATGTGCAGGACGTTGCGGAAATGAGTCCACTGTTCGACCCCAAGACGTACAATGGACTGCCCTCCGAAGGATGGAAACGGATGGTCATCGAGACGCGGAGAGTTTACGCCCTGGATGAAAATCTGATACTCATGGCCGCGACAGCGGATCCGCGGTGTAAAAGTTGAATCCCTGGGAGATTACTTTTCAGGACTGTGCTACAACTCTCCGGCGGTGGACGATGATGCAGACATCCACGACCGACTGCGGGAATTTTGGCGGTTTTTTGATTAATTGAGAAATTCAGGGCGACTGAATCAGTTGGAGACGGTGAACACTCGCCCAAAAACATGAAAGTCCCAGATAGGAATTGCAAATTTCAAGAAGCTCTCTCCACAGCGTATTCTCAAATAAGATCTGTGTCTCCATGCTTACACATTTCAATTAACACAACAGCTGAAGCTCAATGACCATGAATGGATTATTGAACATCAACAAGTCGATGCTGACTTTTCTAGCAAAAGCACCCGCGATGAAGCAAATTTTCACCTTGATGGCCCCCTAGATCGTGTGATTTTCTTGTAGTCACATATTTATGTCAAAAAGCCCACAATCTCTTGAATTACAGGAGGAAATTCAACGCTGCATCAAGGAAATGCAGTCACATTTACGCAGAATGATCGGCAATAGAGTGCGTACTTATTGTAGCCATTTGCCCGATGAGTTATTCCATAAATAACCCTATCCTATGTACTTAATCATTCAAGAAAACATCATTAATTTTCGCTTCGTCCTTACAAGGGCTAAAATCTGTGTTGAATAGTTAATCCAAATCTTGCGTTAAGTTTGGAACTCCCACTACATAGTCTTCCCCTGGCTCACTGCGAAACCCTTTAAGCCGCTTCCGTCTCAATGTCAGCACATGCCTCACTGACGACTGGCTGTGCCTCATCTGTCTAAGTGACCAGGCCAGATGCATTCATGCAATTCTTCTCTCGCCAGGAATGCTCCATGTTGCATCTTGATTCCGAACATGAAAGGGTATTCATAGCGCGCATTATAATAATATGGGTGACGCTACAGCCCGTAGAGGGCCAGGGCCTAGCTTATCAGCAACCACTCGCGTAGTCCGTGCTATTGTTCTATCACGAGTGGAAGGGACCTACAGTTTTATGCCGACTCCGAACGGCCTAGTTTGAGAAGCTTTTTCTAGACCCGTTGAACATTCGAAAGAAGTGGGGCCGTGGAAAAATTATGTTTGTCCTACTGGGATTCGAACCTACACGCCGGTATGTTCAAGTGAGTGAGAGTCGACGCACAGACACATAACGCCACGGCCGCAACGCCCATTAGTCTGCGTAAATTACAAAACAAATTTATGGGACGATTTGACAAATGTTCAGTGGGTTTCATTATGTGACTCCTAATTGCTATCGTCGCACTAATCGATCCCGACCGTTGAATCCCGGAAGAGGAAGAATCGGGTTAAATAACTTTCAATTGAGAAAATTCCATATGGTCTAGGACTGTGTACAAGGCTTGGGCTAACAGACCAGATGTATATGCCGGTGAACAGATGTGTTATTTTAAAGCGCGGTCCCGCAGCAGGAACATCGCTGCGGCACTCCGATTTATATCATGACCAGCAAAAGAAAAGAGCGGCGTCTATGAGTGTTTTCCGAGTATCTTGTGAAGGTTTCAAAGGCAATGTACCCAGTAACGTCGATTTGTTGTTAGTTTTTATGCAGTAGTTACTCGAAAAATACTTGTTTCTTTTTATAAACCTCCATTGCTGCTAGCCAAACGCGAACTGAGATTGGGTCCTGCTTGAAAAACCGGGATGCATTGAACCGCTGATCCTCCTTCATAGTTAACTGATGTGTCACAGCTTCTACGACAGTTGGTGGTTGATGTACTCCAAGCTTCCGAACAACTCTAGTCCTTTGAATGGGGACATTTTTGCGGCAGTTCTTCTTCGGCACGCGAGTTGTTCTATATCACCTCTTTCATGGAGTTGATGGCGGATGGCACGTACTCTCGTCACGTCGTACTCCGGCTCGAAGGACCAATTTTTGTTTAAGGTTATAAAAGCGGGTATAATTTGCCTACTTCCTTGAAATTTGGTTACCCCGACAGTCTGCGGGTGACTTATGTTTAACAAACTTGCATATCGGCGTCTTGGCTTGATGAAGAATGAGGTCTGATGGCATATTGCATCCCTTGCTTAGCCAACACTTGCTTAGCCAACCCTCGACACGATCAAGTTCATAAATCCCGGCTCCATCTCCTTCGAGTCACTGACAATGGTTAAAGAGTGTACCAGTCTAGAAAAAGCGACTTTCGGAGCCGACGTTAGTAGCTCCCCCCACTAGCCAGCAATGAAAGCTCGGACCAAGCCAGACTGTAGTGACACCCATTGAATGGTTTGCTGTTCCATACATAGTGGCATGGACATAGCTTCAAAATAAAGACAGAATCAATTTCATATCTCTCACCGTTCTTCTTTTCTTTTAATTCCTTTTCCTATAGCTCCTATCTGGTCGCCCTGTCTAACCTTCTCTTTTTTGCATTTATTTCGTCATGGAACGCCCGTTCTTCTCAAACTCACATCGTAATCAATCCTAGAGCAGTTCACTTCGAGGTTCACCTCACTCGTCAGCGAGCGCAAATCAGTACTTCTGTGAAAATACAAAATTTACGACGAAATTAAACCGGAACAAGTGGGAAGATAATGCCACGCGCAAAGGATAAGCGCCCGTGCAAAGCAAAGTATCGCAAACGACCTGGTTCACGGTAAGCGCTTCCCGTGCGTGCCGTAGAACACACGAAATTGTGTCACGTTCAGCGCAATTTTTGATAACAAACTCCCCGGCCCGGCATAGACGAAAACAATGAGCTTTGAGTGGATTCGAGGCGGCGGCAGAGGCGCTGATTTAACGAGGTACGCATGTAATTGTTGCGAAGAAACGAAGTAAGTCTAATCGCCAGGGGACCGAATCCCATCGCGAGCGAATCCTTTTTATGGGACACAAGTTCCGCTTCGACGTTGAAATCTGCAGCACGCACAACCAACTCATCGAGCTGAGGTTTGAGGCGAATCCAAGCATCTGGTGAGCGGAAAGGGAGTTCCCAGGATCTGGGGATTATGGCAGTTGACCAGAGGACGGACGAGACTGTGACTTAATCGAGGAACAGCTTTAAAATCGCAGCCACTCACGTGCTCAGATTCAACGTCAAACCGATATTCACGAAGCAGGTTTCAGTGATTATGAAAGCAAATGACATCTTCATTGAACCGATATGCGCCCGTAATCAGCACCAGTTTATGCAAATGTATGCACATCAGCCATTTGGCGTGCCACAAGCGGCGAGGACAGCGACGAGGGCAATGGCGGAATGATTTCGATGCTCCTGGTATAATTCTCGGCGACTCGCACAGAGTCTGTGTGCACACTCCACTTGCGTTGACGGCGTCAGTTTCCGAAGTTCACACAGGCAGAATTCGCAAACAAATTTGCGCTTGCTGTGGCCAACTGCCGGCGACAGATTTCACACATGAACACATCCTGGCGAGTAAATAAAGAGAAGAGTCAGTGTTGTGCAGCCACCGAGCACCCACCAACCCACACTCGATCACGGTCTGCGGGCGTAATACGAAACCGATGGCAGGCAAGGCTGCGAGAGAAGCCGAAAATTCCCCCACTGACGCTGACGGGACGGACAGGTAAAGCGAGGGTGGGCCCCGCACAGCCACATCAGCAGCGGGCGGATGGGCAAACCAATATCGAATGCCGACGTGAAGATTATCATGAAGTGCATGGCTAACATCGGAAAATGGGGGAAATGTGGATTATTTTTTCGCTACAACAGCACTCCAACGAGGCCGCCTACAACATTTACACTTTATCTGGCCAATTGAATCTTTGCCGAGGCAGCGCGAGCGGGGCAATACACTCGCTGTCGAGTGTTACAAGCGAATTTATTATCAGCCTGGGACCTAAAGCCGTCGGATTTAACGTAAACGTCGATGTGAAATGCGCTCCGGCACAAGTTTTGCTATAAAAACGTCTGCCGCTGATTTAGGTGAGCCGATGAGTTGCTCAGGGATAAGCCAACTTTTGAGGGAACTACGACCACCCACTGGCAGCGTGGGCAACGGAGAGTGGACCACAGTCGCTGCTTCGAACATTATCGCGACAAAAGAGTCAACATTTTTTTTTAAAATGGCAGCGGTACCCCATTGAGCGTGGTTCCTTCCGCATCTCGTTCGACCTGGGACGACATCAATGGATGACTTTGTGTCCATTTCCCGCCCTAATATCCTGTGACGCTGTAAAAATACACTTTTTTTGCCATCATTTCCTGTCAGGGAATGTCCCGCTGGAAAATGAGAAATTATATGGTCCTCCAGCATGTCACATTTTTGAAGTGGAAAGGTATTCGGTTCTCTGTGCGGCGTGGGGGGGAGATGAGAAATTCCAGGACTTCGCTGGACACCGAAGTGGAAGTAATGCTCGCAGGGCGACTGTTTTGTGGCGCGTATCTTATCTCTTCGGGGGTAGTTTCACTGGTTTGAGGGCCCTGCCACAAGAGGACATCAGTCAGGTAGACATTCCTGCAGTGGGTGAGTCCATGGCGACGTGGCCTATCTGCGTATTCGTTTGTTGCCTGCCAACATGGGCGACTGGAGATCTTTTTTGTTTTTAAATTGATGCTCGGCGGTGTTAAGTGTTATTTGGGGTAAACATTTTTTTAAGGGCAATTTCCACTGACAGCCGCCATCACACGCGAGTGTTTACTTAGGCTGCCAAGTGGGGCGCAATGGACTCAAATCGTTGGCTTTGGAGGGGATGGCAGTTCTTTTGATTAAATCATTGTGTGTGTACCCGTCCACCTCAGGACAGTGTAAAAGCGTTGATTTGCTACGACGTTCATCCTCATCATCATCTTCTGATCCGCATGGTCGCGGGGGTAAGCCACGCACGAGAGAGGCGACGTTAAATAACATCTCCAAATAATGTCCTCTGAGTGGTTTGTCAATGGTCACTTGGCTCAAAATTGAAAGAGGCCAGCATTCGAGCAGCGACACACAGTCTGTTCGATTTGCAATGAGACTGGTTTAAATGAACATACAATTAGTACACAAGTGTATGCAAATCAGGCGTATCCTTCCCATTGTGTCTAGTAACAGATACGGCAGTCTAACCGGAATATTCTCGAGGATGTCGGGCGAACTCTTCTAGAAGGTGGACATCCCACTGAAAGCGTTCCCCCCTTGAACTAGGGAATCAGTATGAATCGCACGGATCTAGAGCAGGAAAGTGAGGCTGATGGTCAACCATTGTGAAGATTTTTTGTATCAAACACTCGAGAGGACAGACACCAACTGCCAACTCATTTGCACTGCGGTCGAATACCATGCATTCTGTGCCTTGATCATTTCCGACCACACAGATAATATTGAGTACCCACAGTCTGATCTTGTGGAACGCATTCACTAAAATGTTTCCTTAGTTCTCAGAAAGGCGACAAGCCAAAGAAGATCCCCGACTGAATTAATTCTGTCTTCAATTGCCCCGAACATGCTGTCTTGAGTGCACGAGCGATTGGTCTTTAAGCCCGACGATTGCTCTTGTCCTCCTTCTCGAGTCAGGGAACGCGGATTTGAAGACCTTTTTAGCTGGAGCATTGGGGTTCTTGAGGCAAAACTTTGCCTGCTGGACTAAAGCCACATTTAGGCACAGATCGTGGATTTAGCGGTTTTCTGTGATAAGTCAAAAGTACCGAGACTCCTGCCAATCGATGTTTCATAAAGCCCTCTATGCAAGAACCAAGATATCTCCACATAAGACCTTGATAGTTCCAGTCCTGTTGTTTGCCGCAAAAGTATGAACACTAACCAAAGCGGACGAGCAGATTGTTGGTCGCTTCGAGAGGGTAGTCCTTCGTATTGTCTTTGATCTCGTATGTGCTGATGGTGTTTGGAGGAGGAGACTGCACGACGCTGTACAGCAACAACGAGTTCGAGTCTCTCGTCTCAGATGGCTAGGTCATGTAGAGCGAATGGCCACCAATGCTCCGGTCCGGAAAGTCTTCGACTCCAAGGCCGAGAGACAACGCGGTTAAGGAAGACCGGGTGGCACACGCAGTTGGAAAGATACATCAATCAGCTGCAAAAAACTAGCACAACATCGTACTAGATGGAGAGGCATGTCGGCTGAGGCCCAGGACCACTCCGGACTGTAGCGCCAGCCAAAGAAGAAAAATCAATGTTTCACGAGTAAAAGAGTTCTCTCTCGAAGGACCAAGCTATCTTGATACAAGACATTGACAACGACGCATAAGCATGGACATTGTAATTCAAAACGGAATTCACAATGAAGAGAGGAAAGCTATTCATTGTTGTCATGTTTGCACTGATGGCAGGTGGAAGTGAAGATTCCACAACGAACTGTACAACAACCAGGCGTCTATGGAACCAACGCCGAAGGTGGCTGGCCATCTACAACTTGACTCCAGCCTGAAAAGTATTCGACATCAAAAGTCAGCGGAACAGAGCAACAACACAAGTGAGTAACCGGAGACTAGTCAGAATTGGGTCTAGTTGGAAAAGATTGTTGGTTGAGGCCCAGGTCAACATTGGACTGTAGCACCACACAATGCAGAAGAGGAAGACTTAGCTGTTCACCTTCCCTGCAAATACGACCAAATGACGAAGAAATTTCCGGTCGAAGTGACATGTCAAACAAGGCTGATCTCGTCACGAGGAAGTGGAAATTGACTGACCTGACTCAGCTGAAACTAAAAGGTGTCATTATGCTAGACAGAAGGCTTTCCTGAAAAAAAACAATGAAAGTCGACAAGGCGCTGTCAGTTTTCTGGCAGTGCAATGGAACTTTCGACAAGTCTCTCTTGCCCCCATTTGGTGGGAAAAGCTTTCACCTGAGTACGTAACTGTTGCTTTCACCAAGCTTCAAAGAAAGGTCCGTCTCCGCTGCATATGGACATACCCTAGTACGCCTGGCTCTGTTCATGATGCGCTGCTGTGTGAGCCAGGAAAGAACTGTAGTCGAATCGTCACGGACGGCTCCAAGACCAATGAATCTGGCGCTGGGGCCTTAGTGGAGGGTGACAACACAAGACTGCACACCTCGTTAGGTAAATTTGCGTCAGTTTTTCTAGCTGAAACCTATGCGATCATATTCTTAAGAATTGGCGTATTTGTGTCTGTAGCGAAAGCGAGGATAGTTCAGGATAGTTCAGGAATGCAAGCCTTCTCTGAATTTGATCGGCAGTCTAAATGCGCTAAGACTTGTCTGGGTCCTGGCCACCAGGGATCACAGGAAATGAGATCGCCAATGAACTTGCTAGACTAGATTTCAGTAAATGTAGGTTGCTGCCTGGTAGTACAATGAGTAGTAGAGCCTCCAAGTTTCTGAGCCTGAGTGCTCCAGTGAAGTGTTGAAAAGGCTCCGAGAAAAAAAAACCGTGGAAACACTCCAGACAAGCTTTCTAGAGCATTGTTGTTGTTCTTGTATACACTAAACGGTCCAAATGGTCTCAAATATCTTGTATTTCTGGTATCTACTATGTTGCTGTGTGTGTTTACAGGCCGAATCAAGGCGGACGGTTGATAGATGTTTTACTTTATTACAAATGCCAGGCCGTTTACTTTTGACACACAAAAAATTGGCCCGAATCCTTCATAAATCGCATGGATTTTCACTGATTTCAAATGACACCTCTAGTCGGAAGGCCAACGAAAAATGCATATTTCTTGATGAATCCGCTCGCCAGTAAATCCGCATTTGTCGGTGATCAGATCCCAACTCCCCTTCAACAAAATTGCACATGCACACAAGACAACAAAGATAAGAGCTAATATCGAAGAGCACCTCCCACGTTCCCACGCTCTACCGTAGTGTTGCCAATACACTACAATCACAATTTAGACTAATTTTCTCCGATGCCAAGTGCAGCGACAACTGCATTTAATGGGTCGCCAGTACGTTGTCCGTTCCATACGGCTAGACACAAAGACATTGTTTGGCTTTATTTTTAATTTTGTAAGTGCTTGACTGAAAATGGCGCCGTTGGATGTATGTAAGTGCAATGCACGTCCGAAAACTATGTCCGAAGCAATAAGCCGAAAAATAAGAGAAGAAGAATATTCCATTCGACATTTCTGTGAATGCCAGAAATAGATGAAACGCTCGACATTTTTGCCGTGGGACACCAACTGAACACTTTGCATGTGTCTCTCGTCACCGGCTCTAAGATTCATAAATGCGGTCATTACCTCAGATTAAATTGTAAATGACGCCAAGGTCTTCCGACAATTATTGAGATGTGTTTGGTATCATCCACGGCATGGGCGAGCATATTAATGTACTCCGCGTCGCCTCGAAAGTGGAATTTTTGATCAGGTCTACCAACAAAAATTGGCTACAATTTGTCTGTGTTAACCTAAGCTTTCTTAAACTTCGTAAGATTAAAATCTGCCTAGCCTTTGCAACATGCCCACAACTACGGCGAAACTGTTGAAACAGACTGTCACTCGCTTGTTGGCATTATAGAAAAATCCCTCGAGCAAAAGAAATTCACCCTTAGTACGTTTGTGGACAGGTAGCCTTTAACAACATCAAGTCCCGAGCAATAACCTCAGCACTGAACTGGAATCGAAAAGTCCACAGTAGAGTTGGGCTTAGTTACGATCTTATGTTCACAGATGCAACTGTGATTGCGATTTTATAATCACAGTGATTTTAAACTGAGCTTAGGGTGATCAGCTCCAAGTTTGGTGACACCAAAATCTGTAGAGCGGTTAACAGAGGCAGTGCTTTCTCCTCTCCCATGGGACGCTGAAGTGAATGAGCTCCTACTAACCTATGCAGGCGATATTAACATTGCGACCTCTGGGAAATATATGTCCACTACCAGGAAAATTTTGCAGATGGCCCTCATCTAACTAGAAATTTGGACTAGGGAGTCCATTCGTGGAAAACAAAATCCTCTCCTTGATCCTCGCACTGTACGTGGAATCCCTCTAAAACAAAACAACGCCGCAAAATGCTGAAATCTCATTCTAGACACAAAACTAAGCTGGAAACTCAACATCCAGGAATGCGTCAGAAAGGACTCCACGGCTCTATATTGCTGTAAAAAAGCTATAGGATGCAACGACAGCCTCGCATAGTCCACTGGATGTTCATATCCATAGTCAGGTCCATACTAAGTTATGGTGTTGCGATTTGATGGACCGGGCTAGAAAGAAACATCAATTGCAAACTGCTCGAAAGAGTGCAACGGATGGCGTGTGTATGTTTCGGCTCCTCCAAAGGTTTGAAGGAAGGAACAAAGGAATCAAAGTATTCTCGGTCGAGCGCCATTTATTATAAAATATGGTGATTAGAATATTGCTTCCTTTCGAAGGCAGGCACATTGGGGTGTAACATGGCCTCAATCGACACAAGGCTCTCAATAAACATTTACTGGGTAGCACCTACTTTGGCCCCCTCCCTAGTACCACTGCTCGGAATCGAAAATCCTAATCCTTAGGATTGTCCGTACATTCTATATGATCCAGAGGCTAGGTGCATCAATTTTGTTTCCTCAATAACTGACGCTGTTAAAAGGTTTCGTTACACTTGTCTCATTTAACAGTGACTGCATAATTGCAGTTGGCAAGTAGGAACAGTTTACATGACAGGCCTTCTCAACCGACTATTAAACGTTTGTTCAGTCGGCAAAAATCAGTTAGAACCAGTACAACATCACTGTCCGTGTAAGTGGGCAGGAGTACCGAAAGCAGTTGTCAGCGCCGAGCATGTAATCTCAGGTTTACGCTGACATCAACTTTGTGTCGGAACTTGGGCCAACATTTCTGCAAATTTCCACTGACTGAATGAAACGACCATAGATAAAACCGTGTGTTCATCCACTGAGCTCTTAGTCCCTTGGCAGCGGAACTTGGGATCAGAAATTAAAATAATCTTAAGAAACAACGTTTATTTTTGAAGAAACGGGTACTTTGACAAGAACTATTTCCGAAGTGCATTCGCATAGTGTCACTCTTTGGTGTGGATTGTGGTCGACAGCATCCTGATACGATGACATTGCCATCACCGTCAACAGAGATCTGAGCAACAATTGTTAAGACACAACATTTAGAAGAGATTCGGCAGTCAAGGCTGTCGCAGTCGGCTTTAGTCGCGAATAGGACTAGAATAATCGATGATCCTTCAAATCGCACAAAAAGCAAGAGCGCTTTGATTTCTATCAAGTAGCTTTTCGAAATGCTTTACCTCTCTTAGCACAGCACTAAGTGATGAATTGCAATCTAAATTCGCTGACTCATCATCACACGCAAGCACTTGGCTCGCGTCCATCGACAATGTGCAAAAACAGTTTCACAACGATTGTGCATGCTTTCAACGCTTTGAAGTCTTAGCAGGTAATACATTTATAAGAATTGACGTCGAATAGCTATCAATTGCGTCACCAGCCTTATAATTGTACGATTGGACAGCCACTGATTCACCCTTTGGTCTGAAAATTGTTTTCAAACCTCAATGGGTTTGTGAAACAACAGAATTGCGTCACTTGGAGTGAGGCAACTATACGAAGCGTGATGGACTCGATGGATTTATCTTCCATCTCTTCTTGTGTGGCGTCATAGTCTTGGGAGGCATCTGCGCTTCAACTGGCAATAGAATAGCGCTACACTCTCGTCAAACAGCATTATCCCTAGTGACTGAAACAAACAACTGTCATTATAAACTTATCATGCATTCATTGTAAAGACACAGCCATAATTAACTTAAGTAAATCTAACCCAGAATTAAACTACTTTTCGTTCAGTCGAAAACATGGTCAAATTTCAATGTGCCTATAATTGTTTGTGGGGACTTATATAAAATTCATACACCAAATGTCATTTACGCGCATTAGGAACGATTGATTTCACTCCCATGCAAGAAAGAATAGGTTAAAGAAAATTTAACGAAACTTAACGACACTTAACGAAACTTAACGAAATTGAAAAAATTGTAATTATGGAAACAGTGTATCATTCCTTTGTATTCGCTCCATTTCTTTAGTCGGTGGCCATGTTGCCCGATTATTGTTGTCAGTTGATAAGTTAAGCTTGTTGTGATTGTGAGTGCGAGTGATCCAGAAGTTGCTGCCCCCGAGAGACGCACCGCAAAAAGCAGTAAACATCAAGCGCATCATTCATTAGATATGCTGGCCTCAAATGCTGACAGAAATGTTCGAAAACAAAATTATCCTGACACGCTTTCGTGGTGGCCCCATGCCAGAAATCTCATTTTTTCACCCTGAATGTCAACAAAATGAAACTCTGGTCATTTGGGTGACTCGTGTCTGTTCTTCTTCAGATTCGGAGTCCACCATTTTTTTGTTTCCGCAAGAATGCACGCTTCACTTGCAGCAATTCACGATTCTGAACCGAAAACACAGCTTCCACACCGTGGCGAGGAGAAAAAATACAGAAAAAAATAATCCCGACCGATTTGCACAAAATAAATTATTTTTGACATTTATGTAGCCCACATGGGATCTCAGCAGAAACCAGTGCCACCTGCCACATAACATCAGAGACAAAAGCCCGGCCATTGCACACTAAACTTTCCCATCGCGTCATTTGTTTCGTCGTTTCGAAAATCTCAAACGTTTCTGTGCTCGGAGATACGTGCGCTCTATTACGTCGCGCTTTTGCCGTGGGATTTGATTTGACTGCAAAGCGATTACATTTGGAAACATAATTTATGTGCCACTTCACGGGGGGTTGGCTTTTCTTTTTTTCAACGAAACTTCATTCAAAAGGAATTCTGTGCTGAATGGAATGTGAACAATGTCTCAACGTGGCAACGGGGTGGATCGCAGCCAAATGCCGTCGCGTTACACAATCAACTTCGTCGGCGATGAATAAAAGATGCATATTTGTGATTGAAATGTGAAGCACTTGCAACGTGCACTTGCCACAGCCACAGGAACGCCAATGAAATGCAAACAGATGGGAAATTTCCTTTAAAATCACGATCAAATGCAACTGTTTGTCAGAAGACAACGTGCGTCGCCGACCACCCACAGAACTTGAGTCAAGTTTGCGAGTGAGTGCCGCCGGAAGCCGACCCGTCGTTGGGTCTCAAAAAGTCAATTAAATCAGTCAACTCACATTACAATGAAAAGGGATAATCCATCGGCCGCGGCGCGCAATTATGTCGTAATCCAAACTGAAAGCCACTTCACGCTCATAATCCGTCCTAAACGAAATGGACACGGATGTCATCCGCACAATAGTGTCTGCCTCTTGGCCTTAATCAGATCAGATGGGACTGAAATTTACTACGTCCTCGCCGATGAGTGAAATCACAACCGACTGGCTGGTGTGTGGCTGTGTATCCATCGCCATTGGCATCGGTTCATCCGTTAGATAAACAACATTTCCAATATCTGCCCGCCTATATTTAGAACGCAACACTGATTAATCGCGGAGCCATAGAGCGTCTCCTCTTTGGTGGTGGACTAGATTTCGGGGGCGATTAATTCGATCTCGCAGCGAACCGCGCGCCGCTGCCTGAAGAGGCGCGCACGCTGTTATTGTTTCACTGATTCTGAAGAAATAGACAAATGTTGAACCGAAAATACGCCGTAGCCGCATGGGCTGGTGAAGGAATGGGTGTTGGGTCTATTTTCGCCCGGCGTTCATTTCCCCCCGAAATGCTTGTGAGATACAATTTTGCTCCGGTCTTCGGCTGTGGCATGCCTCTTGTTCGATCAGTCTCACTTGAGTGCCTGGCACAGGGTGCATCGGAATGCCACTGGTGGTCTGGATTAGAGGGACGGGCTGCGCTTTAATTGAACGTAAGTGTACGTCCTTCTGGGTTGTCGCTCAACATTTGCATTGTCTCCGGCTCCGAGAGGTTCGACTTAACTTCAGATTTGCGTACAATTGCACAGTCTACTAAGGCGGGAGAGCAGAGGCTGCAGATATTGGCAATTTGAACGGCATTTCAATGAGCGCAACGGCATGGAAGGGGAATAAATCAATTTCACTTGAACCATCTGTGCACAGATAAAAGATATAAATTGATAAATGTATCCCTCTTTGTGTGCGCAGCGAGCGCTTGATGCCTTGTTGTGTGATGAACAATGGATTCATCAATTCCCAGAGCGATTGCAGTCGATTGTGCAGTGACATGGGTGAGCATTCGAAAGGAACAACATGTCAGCATTGAATTCAACATGTGGCAACTATTGACTGAGGAGGGCTTGGCAGAAGCCAGTGGATCTAATATGTGCGCACATTTATTCTCTGGTATATATATCTCTTGATAAGATTATTCTCAAAGGATGCTCAGAGTTTCTGCTTTTGTTCTGTGAACACACGAATTCCTGGTTCTTGGAAACCTCAATTCTCAAAGTAGTCAAGTGGACGAGTATGAATTTTGACAATTTGTCGATAAGTGTGGTCTGGGAGATTGAAACTCTTTGGAAATTCAGGAAGCACTGAGCAGCATGTGCAGTTGCAGTGACATCAGCTTGCGAAGGACAGCATGCGTGAGATGGTAACTCAAGGACAGATTCAATGCAATCCACGGCATGAGAGCTACCCAACATTCCTCAGTAGCAAATCGATTGCCGTTCGAAAATCGATTGCCCGATTCACAAACGACTTTACGAAGAGACCCCTTTGTCTGCGCCTACTATCGACGGATCGAGGCTCCCTCTGCCGTTTTGTGTGCCCGCCGGCCATGATGCGTCCTCATCGGCGTGGTTTCAGGCCGGCCAAGTCCCCAACACATCTGATCTTCAGAATGCGCCAAATCCTGGAAATGACCCAACAAGTGTAGATCAACACTCACCACGTTTCCGTCCACTTCAAAGCTCCATATGAGACGAGCTACACTAAACCGTCTACTTTTGACAGATCCCTCCAAACTCGACAGATCGTGCAGAATGACGATGGTGACGAGGTTGTAAACCAAAAGCCTCGGTTTCAAGTGACTTCTTCACCATCGTTCTGGAGAAGATCGTGCAAAACTCACGGGCCAACACTGGCGGCACCATCTACCAGAAGTTCCTTCACCAGTTAGCATACGCGTGTAACATTGGGTCACGGCCTAAGGCCGACAGAGCACCCAATCACCTACCGTTGGACGTGAGTAGTCGAATGCA
Organism: Eristalis pertinax; assembly: GCA_907269125.1. Lineage (NCBI taxonomy): Eukaryota > Metazoa > Arthropoda > Insecta > Diptera > Syrphidae > Eristalis > Eristalis pertinax. Next base: position 59,555,321 of record OU026148.1, on the reverse strand, counting down.
GCGAGCCGGAAATGAGACGTTGACTAGCATGGAGACGGATGCGAATGAACTGTGTTTGTCGATGAGCGAGGACAAAACGAGGTATGTGCCGTCGTCAAGAAGAGACACTCTACATCGATGTGTGTCAGGCTCGGCGTTGGCCTGATGGAATACAATTCCTCTCCTATGATTACTTTAGACGGTCTAATTGATGCCCTTTGTTCGAGTGATCTTGGGTCCTGTTCGCGTTGATGACATGAGGAGTCTTAATCACGAACTGAACGTGATGTACAGCAACATGAGTAGAGCCAGGCGTCCACGGGTCTAACGACTAAGGTGGCTGGGCTATTTGAACCTAGCTCCGGTCAAAAAAATCAGCGGCTTCGAACCTGGGAGACAAAGCAGCAGAGGACCTCCGCGTTTAAAGAGGATCCCAGCTCTTGGTTGTGCGAAACTGGAGGTAGCAAGCGTAGAGACCGCACTATCGGCAAGCTTGTTGACTGAGTCTCAGCTGGACCTGGGAATCTAGCCCCAGACGAAAATGAAGTAGCATCCATCTGTCGACAAGAGAGAGCATGCAAACGGATACTTGCCGTGAATGACCCAAATTCGAAAAGAAATCACTTGGACTCCCAGTCACACTCTCATGCTGACCATGCTGAACGAAGATAAACTAGAGACTTCATCACTGCCCTCGTAACCAGTCGCGAAAGTGTGGAATATGCAAACTTCCAGAAATTCCAATCAGACGATCAAGTTCAAGGAGTCGCTTAAGTACTTGGGCGTGATGCTAGTCAAAAAGTTATCAGCTGCATCCTTCTCTCAGTTTCGAGTACTCAGTTCGGTCCTCTTATACGCTGCTCCTATTTGGTCAGAAGCACTAGCTGTACGAGCTGACGTCGATCTTCGGACTATGTGCAGCGGTTTTAGGAACATCTTGGACGATGCTGCGTTCGTTTGCCCATCGACATGGCAGACGAGCTGAGTGGAGTGCGCCGGAAGTGTACCCTGGATTGGCAGCAGACCCAACAAATTGAAAAAGAAGAGCGGGCAACAGCACTAATCCAGTTGCAAGCCAAGTGGGACATCTCCACAAAAGGAAGATGGACGCACAAACTTATCGAGACCAATAGGAAACGGTAACTACCAAACTCACGCAGTTCCTGTCTTGACACGCTGACTTTAGGAAATACCTACACAAGTGTGGACATGATTGTTTGCCCCTTTTGCCCGGAATGTACAAATGTGCAAGAATACGCTGAGGACGCAGTCACTTTGATGCAGAAAGGCGGTCAGTTAAGCTGCCAATTGCAGAGAAGCCAAATGACAAGGTAAGATACCAACTGGAACAAGAGGGATGACGGAAGCAATGAGAAAAGCCCAGGCGGCCGCCACGCCAGGTCCACGGGAGAGTGATAGAAGAGTGCAGAGTGTAGATTAGTACATAGGCGTACTCCCGAGAATCGAGAATTGCACGGGCTATTATTATCTTTAGATGATTGCCCCAACCTTGGACGCAATCAAAACCAAAAAGACATCACTCACCACATGGAGATACGCTTGATGATGACAAAGAGCTAAGCAAACCTTCCTTTTTATATGTTGAGTTCTCACAACTCTAGAATTTTGTGCGAGCATGTGTCGATGTCGATCCATGGACTGATATTTCAGTTCAAGAATGCGGCAAAATGTAAAATGACACCTGTTGTCTCTGCTTTATGTCGCATGGAACTCTCATGACAGCCATATTTCTGGGGGACCGTCGAAGGATACAATGCCATCGGAAGACGCTTTGATCGTTCGGAGGATGTTTCTCTTTGACCCCCGTGTTCAACGTGTCAAGTTTTGATGTACACAGAAGTCCACACAGAAAAGTGTATCCATTCATTGGCCATCCATGGGTGGAGGGGTTTAGTTTTATGGCACGACGGCACCACATCACTCAAGCCACTAATAGAGCGTGCAACTGTCATGTGAGGCTTCTCAAACGTCGCCTTCTCAAATGTAGCGTCCCTTCCCTGGCCGCAGAGCCCACAACACGATTGGATGCCTTCGCAGTTTGGCCCAAGTCCCAGTCAGACTGTAGGAAACCCTCTGCTAAGCAGATTTATGGTTCCTTCCTACTAATCATCCATCGCAAGGTCTGTGCAATTCCCTCAAATGATGTCCTTAAGCCGAAATCCGGCTCTCCTCTGCAGACCAATTTATCAAATGCCCCGTCCAGTGTGAGATAAATCTCTCTGTCAACTCATTAGCCACAGAGTCCACTCAATTGTCAGAATCACCGTCGCGTGGAGTGGACTTAGCCATGGACACAAAGACGTCTCCCCTCCTGCGACACAGTGTACAAGCCCTCGACGTAATTTTAATAAATCCGAACCCAGGCCAGCGATACACTTGTTCACTCCATCAGCGGCTAATAAATCATCTTTCTGACAAGCAGAGGCAGCCCTTAACCCGCTTTCTGCCAAAATGAAGGGAGACGACACGCTATTTGTCGGCTATTGTGACACAAACATATTGCGCGCAGCTTCAGCTTCCCACTTTAACAAGTCCATTGCTTCCGTTTTGTGTCATCAAAATCCGTCGCCCACCACGTGCCGGAGGACATTTGATTTTGTATCGCGTGCCCCCCGGGGACCCATAGCCTCGCATCAGCGCCGGTGTTTCGCTCTAGATAGTCACACCGAGAGTAGCCCCTGGGGACCGACTCGCTGGCTTTTACTGCACGACTCTACTTAAACCCCATCGAATCAATGTCGTTCGATTTCGAGTGGGGCCTGGGGACGGACTGCGTCTGCCGCCTTTTTACGAGCCACAGCTCGCCAACGAAGTGACAAATTTAGTGCCGCACAGATGACATCGTGAGCTAGCTGAAATTCCCGGCGTCTTGTTGCTTCTTTTCGGCTGCCTAAGTGGACGGCTGCCAGCAAATCGATTTGGCCGCACGCATGGAGACTGCAATGAATAACCGCTGTGTCTGCAGAGTCTCCAGGGAAAATGGTTTTATTTCAATGTTTTTTTTTTTTTTTTCAAGCACATCTCTTAAAGCACTCAAAAATCGAATTGCAAATGTTCTTCGATGCTTTTTATGCGCGCCTTAAGCATGTGGGGAAATGGCCGGGTATTTATAGACGTGTGCTTTATGGATCGGAACTCAGTCGGATCCCTTGTGGATTTCCCGATGTGTGCCAATGAAATGCGACGGCGTTACATCCGTCCCTAGGAAAACCTGCATTACGGCGACATCGGCACTGGTAAACTGAACTTCTTGGCGTCGCTGGCGTTGGTAGAGTGCCAGCATTCCTTGTGAATCATAGCAGATTACCAGCAATGAACTTCTTCGCCATCGTCTTCTGTGAAAATGCAGGAAATCGAGAAGGAGACTTGTGTACCGGTTCTCAGGATGCAGGGTATACGCTTCTCGTATTTCAAGCTTGGCACTATGCATCTGTTCTAAGAACATGTGTACGCAGTAAAATAATATGCGAACGAGAGCATGCTTATATTTCGGAGAACGTCTGCAATGACTGCAAATTTCATGCTCGACATGAAAACTATCAAATATCCCACATTAATTAAATGCAAAAAGCGGTCATTATTTTATCGAATGAGCATGCAAATTAAACTTGCTTCCAATTACATCGATGGCAGGATGTCGATGGTCGGGCGCCATTTATTTCTGTTCAATGGTTTCGAACCACAACTTCGGGCATATGCTTCTCTAGCATTTGTTGTCGTACGTCTTTAATAATGTTGGCTTCCAAGTTCCAATGCGTCGATTATTGTCGTTTTCTGTCCATGGTATGAACGGACAACACGTTTTTAAAAGCCCGCATATCTCGAAAAGCTCCTGACCGATTGACTTGAAATTGAATCAACATTCTCCCGAGGTACGGTAAGTGTTTTTAGCTAGCTGGCTCGGTACGCACAAGTCAACGACCGCGAAAATACGAAAAAGTCAGTTTAACATTGAAAGCGAAGCACTCGTATATAAGTCAGTAGGACGCAGATGAAGCAGTCAATTATCAAACAGAATTTTCGAATTCACTGCATATCGCAGAGGTCCCACCCCCGGGATATGCAATCAGCCAAAATGCTGCAACGGCAAACGTCTTGCAGTCAAACAATTAATAAGTAAAGCAACAATTTTGGGTGAAAACGACCTCATTCCTGGAATTAACATCATTCCGTCCGATACTGCCTTTCAATTCAAGCGACTACAGTTCCCGCTCGCAATCACTACAAAGCCTTTCTCAGTCTATTTAATAATAATAATATGGGTGGCGCTACAGCCCGTAGAGGGCCAGGACCTAGCTTCTCAGCAACCACTCGTGTTGTGCGTGCTATTGTTCTCTCACGAGTGGAAGAGACCTACAGTTTTATGCCGACTCCGAACGGCCATGTTTGAGAAGCTTTTTCTAGACAGTTATACTCTTTGAGCATTGTCAGTGACTGTAAAGAGGTGGGGCCATGAAAAGTATTTCTTGTCGTACCAGGAATCGAACCTAGACAGGCAGGTCCAAGTCCGTAGGAGTGGACGCACATACACACAACGCCATATTTAGATACATATTTTTTCACCAATGGACAATTGTATAATGCACGCTCTAGGATTCACAAACCAGATAACCATTTCATCTGCGCAACAGAATTATGGAATTAATACAATTCTGATGGAAAGTTCTCATTTCGTATCCGGTCAACGAATATGTGCCACAGCGAAGCCTGCAAGTGTTTAAAAATGGCGTTGCACCGGATTTCAAATGGACATGACGTTTCCAACTGATTTTCTCAAGTTTGTTGAAAATCGTCACGATAAGACTTGTACTAAAATGAAAAATCAAAATAAAATGATTATTGTGCCTCTACTACCAAAAAACGCTACACATGATTGTCTGAGTTCCCTCACAACATTTTTTGATGCAATTGTGAGTGCTTTTGTCAAGGAAATTTATTTTTTAATATTCCAATAGAGTTTCCTATTGCTCTTTGAGTTGATTGGCGTGATCTATTGTACCGATCGAATGCAGAAAATGAGTGTCCCATAGCCGGTATAATTAGCCAATCTAATAATGGATATCCTGTGTCCTGCTGTTTTAGAATTTTTTGAAAAGAGGGACTTCTTCGCCTCGTCCTTGAATCGTCAATTAACGTATTACCCTTGTAGAAGGTATAGCCGGGTCCACAATATAAAACTAAGTGACAAAATGCCTCTTCCGCCTGTAATTTCAACCAAAACATGTCACTTCTCGTCAATCGTGTATGCATGAAGTTCGCACGGTGAAGTGCGTGTGCATCCCTTGATGAGGACCCGATCCTGACAGGCAGTCGCTTGAGAGATGTTGGTCCGACAAGACGAGAAGTAAAGCAGAGTTAAGTGTGAAAGTTGTTGCATTTATTTCTTGCTGTCCGTAAAACTATTTACTTGGTTTTTCTTTTAAAATGTGGCGATATTAATTTTGGACCCAATAAATATTATATATATTCAATTTGTCTCACCAAACAGATCTAAATTTCGTGGCGAAACGGACGAGGTTTAAACTACTACATATGTATATGTTTATTAAAGTACCGGCAATAAATGCATAAACGCATGGCATTCCTGATGCGAAAGGAACATACACTAAAATTTTTTGTGAGAATTTTAGTTTAATCTCTGCTAAACAAATTTACCGGCGATATTATAAAAACCTTCGCATATTCTTTCGTGTTCATTAGGCCAACACACAACTTTTTCGAAAAGGTTGATTTTTAAATTCCGTCCATAACAGCACGCATCCCATGGTACTGCCTTAGCCAATGCAAAGCCTTGAGTATCTGCTGCCTTGGTGTTAATTCAATATTTTTTTTCAGGCGAATGAGCTATATGCAGTTATCCTGCTGAAAAAATTGAGTAAGTCTCAAAAAAAGTGTCACGCAGCAAAAAAGTCTCAAAAAATTAAAAATTAACAAGAACATGTTTAAAATATAAATCGATAATTATATAAGGAAAAATAACAGTCCCAACCAAAATTTTGTTGAATGGTGTAATCACTCATACAAATTGTTCATCCTATCGGATGTTATAATTTTTGCAAATGGCGTCGTACGCCCATCATATATGACATTCGTCAGCTAACAGCTGCAGTATGCATGAATGATGAATAAAATATACATCAACAGTCATCTCAACGACGAAGAGTACGATTTTTCGAAAATCATCGTGAGACGAGGTGCATATCCACTTAGGCGGTTACGTCAATATGCAGATTCTTTGTTTCTGGGACACTGAAAATCCGCGTGTGATGCACGAAAATCCATTACATCCACTCAAAGCCTGTGTGGTGCGGCGTTCACGCCGGAGTAGTGATTGGGCCGTATTTTTTTGAGGATACCACCGGTAATACGGTCACAATTACTGGGGAACGTTACAGGGTCATGATAAACGACTTCTCACTGCCGGAATTGGATGAGCAAGGCTTGGTGAACATGTGGTTTCCACAGTACGGTGCAAACACACACGCAGCAATGCATATTGTGATGGAAGCGTTTCCTGGTGGCGTAATCTTGTCAGCCTTCAAACCAAGATGCCGTGCGTGTTATGAACGGACAAAGAGCAAGATGATCATGATCATCCGTTTCCTCAACGGAGGCAATGTTCTCGTCGATATGAATAAGAAGATGCTGCTCCGTGTCACTGCTTTTTCCAAGGAAATGCTGTGAAAATGTCAAGGATCCATATATGTAAAGGGTGTTTTTTTTCTTAGAGGTTTTTTTGTTTTCTTTGGCATCTGGCTTGACAGTTCTTGGTTGCTTCGAAGTTGGTTTGGCAATTAATCCCTTCTAATGTAGTCCTTCAACACTCGCAATTCAATGGCAATGAACAAAATACTACTACGATTGCTACAGTAATGATAAAAATGACAGGATCGTAATATGTTGTCAAACATAAGAAAAAAATAACTCAATTACCAATATGGTCGATATTTTTTTGTTCAAATTGAGCGATTTTCTTCCAAATTGAGAGACTTTTTGTGTCAACTGACATTTGAGAACTGAAAGCTGATTAAAAATAATTCTACAACAATAGTCGTTTGAAATCAATGGAGGCGTGAAGGGCAATTGCTGATAATTTCAAAATAATGAAAACAGTTGATACATTGAGTTGACATTTCAGAGCTTTGACGCACTCCCTCCATAACACGAAGTTAACAGCAGCAGCAAGGCATAATTCACTAGAGCCAACATGGAACCTTTTTTTGTTACTAGATGACTCATATCGAATTATGACAGATCTCTGGCGGGAAGAAATTTGCATTGAAAATTCAAAATTTTGTGGAAAATACAATTTGTTAAAGTATTTATCAAGTTTTAACTGCGGTTGAATCGGAAAATGGAAAAATGTAACCAAACCTCAGAAACATGTACATATGAATGTATGTATTTATGAATGTTCGAATTTTAAGCTGCACATCACTGTACAGAGTTTGTTTTTGTCAATGATTAACAAACTATCAATAAACACTTAATATTGTTCACCATTCGTATAACATATTTTTATAAATAACAAAACAACAACAATTTCATGTAAAATTTGGTGGTTTATTACATTTTTTTAAAACAGTGTCCTACAAAAACTATCACCAGTAAACTCTTGACAATCGGTTAATATCAAACTTGGACACATGCACTCGACATTTAAGCATTATTTGGAATTAAAAGTATTAATTTTCTAATTAATTTCATGTTTTTAAATCACCACCACATTTCAGAATTTCCATGCATATTCATATTCCTCAAAGAGGAGCCTGTCAAAATTCCATATGAGTCATTTAGTACCGAAAATTTCCGCCAGAAGTTTGCTGTCCCTAGTCAAAACCCATATCGGAATGGCGCGTTCAGATCAGAAATCGGGTACTATAGAGGTGACCGACTTCACAGCTGATTGATCACTTGTCCATCGCCGAATTTGAGAGACTTTTAGAAAGTTTTTTGACAGTTCTTCACGAAATAATGTAAATGGCATTCTCTGAATGGCCAATTGGGTTTTTGAAAACGATGGAAAAACAATCAAATTTTTACAGGCAAGAGAGGTTCGGGCGTTCGGAATTTCAATCATTTCTTAAGTGGAAATGCTGTAATCACGCGTTGAAATATCACAGACTGTAACATCGAAAGAGGACAAAACAAAATATATGCTGTCGACCAAAAAACGTTCCGTCACACACCACCTTGGACAAAATCTCACGATCGACAGCTACAATTCCGAGGTAGTGAAGGAGTTTGCCTACCTCGGGGAAAACGTGAACTCCACAAACGACATCACAGCTGAGATCCGTCGTAGAATAGCAATTGGCAACCGGTGTTACTTCGGTTTGTCAAAACAACTGGGCTCAAAACTCCTGACTCGAAGGACCGAAATCATGCTCTACAAAACCCTTATTTTGCCAGTCCTGCTCTATGGAGCCGAAAGCTGGACACTAAGCAAAACTGCAGAGTTGATTGTTGGTACCTTCGAAAGAAAAGTTCTACGACGGATATATGGTCCCGTCTGCGAGGAAGGCGATTGGAGGCGAAGACATAACCGCGAACTCTACGAGCTGTACCAGGATGTGGATGTAGTCCGGAAGGCAAAAATCCGTCGACTGCACTGGCTCGGCCACATCGAGCGCATGGACAACAATGCTCCAGCAAAGAGGGTCTTTGAATCCGAGCCTACTGGTTCGAGAAGGAGAGGAAGACCGAATCTCCGGTATAAAGACCAAGTAATCGCGGATGCAAGACAGCTTGGTCTTGATGACTGGAAGCAGCGTGCCCAGGACCGTCAACGATGGAAGGCAGCAATTGCTCAGGCTCGGACCCTTCATGGGTCGCCGGCCTGAGTAAGTAAGTAACATCGAAAGCCTGAGCACAAAGTTTTGCATATATTGTAGGTAGAGCTACTCTCCACTGAATCGGGCGTTTTGACAGTTGTGAAACAATTTTCTTTAATTTAATCGTGAATTCGAACGGAGACTGCTCACACTTCAGAAAACAGAATGTTTATTCAACGGAAAAAAAAGAAGTACAAAATACATGAAGTCAATTCAATTGTAGCAGAACGTTGAAGAGCTCAATTGTACTAGAATCTCTTAACATTTTAACGATAACAGAGACTGAGGCGAATTTTGTCTAAGTAATTCATTTTGTATAGTAATTGCATTTCTCTTGCATTTCTCCAAATGTATTTCAGAAAATTCGATATGCAAAACTAAGGGTGCCGCGTTTTGACACAACATTCTCGTATACTTGTAAAGCTTGTAAAAGATCGCTACGGCGCAATGTTGCGATTTAGCTCTAATAGGTTCGCTTAGTTTGCACTTGTTTTGTGAAGAAGAATGTCTTATTTGGCTGAGCAAAGAAGTTGCATTCAATTCTGTGGCAGAATGCCTTTTCTTGACAGGTTGTGGCTATGTCACAAGAAATTGCTATCGACATCAGGATGGGACTCCATGATCATTTTGTCAACAAATTCAACTGATATCGTTCCACTTACAACATCCATAGCACCGTGCGACTTGTGGCTCAGGAGACGGGTTCTGGGACACTGTTTCGACACAATTTAGCAGATAAAAGACGAACCGTTAAACTCGAGTGTCGATTCTTTCGATCATTGGGAAATCCGTTGACTCTAGTATCGGAAGGGGAGTACCTTAGGTCATGCCAACATGCAGCAGTCACGAATCTACTCTGTAGACTAGTTGGAGCTTTTAACAAAGCGATGACGACGGTTGACACAAATGTTGCCAGGTTACCGAGAATTTATTCCGTGAGCGACTTTTCCTTCGGAGGGAGAGGGCTCTGCAAGTAAAACAGGATGCAGAATGGTTTCCACAACTTTCCCGCCTCTGCAACTTCTGCAGCATTTATTGTAGCGCAGACCCAATGCGAAGGCGTGAATTCAAATGGCGCAGCGCCCAGTGATAGTGCCGATGGCAGTCCCGAAGGCCGGCCACCTCAGTCTGACCCGACTGTGTCGCTGTCATGGATTGAAAGCATGTCGTAGTTGTTTCGTAGTGAGGCACATGCTGCCATCGGACTGTCTACGATTGATGTAATTAACCGAGATGTTTTGAAATATCGTCAGGCATGGATGGCAGCCCTCCACCCGATTGAGTTGGATGCTAGAGTACTCGGACATCTCATTAAAAGATACGCGGCAGATCACGGAAGTCGAACTCGAAATGCGAGAGACTTGATGACTCTTGCCTTGTAAAGTTGATTTTGGCAATCGAAATAACAATTGGATACACAGATCCTTAGAGTGTGTTTAAGAAGACCATCCCGAGGTGGATGCAGTCCAGCAGCCAAATGTTGGAGAACAAAAATAGCGCTCCCTAACCGTAGAGAAATATCAACAGACACGCAATCAATCAACTGTCTTGGCGTAAACATCGAGGAAAGATTCAACAACCACTCGAAACTGACCCTTATGAAGGCCAACCCAGGCTGCTTCCATCTCATCTATCCTCTGATGCGTTAGCAAAATGGATTAAGCCAGAAGACAAAGCTGGTCCTCTACAAGCAGCCAAAAAGAGGCCGTGCTTCCCAATATGGCACACTATTTCAAAGAGCAGCACGGAGAAGATCGCAGTTTTAGGAAGGAAAATACTGCAAATCTATACCGGTCTCATCTTCGCCAGGGACCGTCGAAAGCACTACATCAACAAGAAGCTCAACGATGCATCATCCACTTGCAGCAGTACGTGGAGACACTGTTCAGAAAGCAGTTTCTAGACATCAGCAACCATCCTAACGAGGCAACCAGGAGCGTGAAGAATACAATACCCGGACAACGCGCTAAATCTGCTAAGCGAGCAGAATTTCTCTACGAGCAGTGTTCTACCAGAGCAGCTAAATAGAGGCTAAATCGGCTACCCCATCACCAGCACATCCCCAATGGCCCAACAAGGACACACGGATTTGAACAACCCGTTGTATGCACTGGACATTATAGGAAACAGAAAATAAGCACTAAACCAAATGTTTTAAGTCATCCCTAGAGTAGACCCCCAGACCGACCATCTACGAGCCATCTGTGAACATTCCCGGAGGACCATCCGCGAGTCAGAGACAAAGCGGATCGGGAGCAGATGCTGGTTGAGAAGTTCTTCTTGAAGAGTACTGCGAAGGCAATGAAATAGATTTCGAAGGAGAAGTAATGAGTTTATTAAGCTTTATAAGCCACTTCAAGCTTTTTAACCATTTCCCAGCCGATGCGTGGGAATAAATCGCATGACTTCTGAACAGAGACACCTTGTTTTGGGGGGAAATAATTAAATTAACAACAAAATCACTCAATCAGTCTGCATCACAGTCAATTTTAGAAGTTGTCCCAAACTCGGCCAGACTCTGAAACCATCCATCAGCACACCTCCTTCCCTGCAGACACGTGAAAAAATGCATTGCACAAGGATACGTCCGCCATGTGGATGTAGAATGCAAAAAGTGTTCACATTTTCTAATTTGCCAGTTCCTCGAGGGTCAACAAAGATATTCTCCAACAAAAAGCACAGTACTTCACCCGGAGGTCAATCAAATCGGGCCTGAGGGGTTTAGGAGTACCCGTTCGAATCCGACGAGTCTGTACACCTCTCCTTTAGCAACCCAGAAAAAGCACAGCCAACCCTAATCCGATTGCTTCCAAGCCCATCTATTCCCATCGCATCGCCTAACTCATTGCAACTTCAGCGAACTTCGCACACTTCAAATGCACTCGATATCAATTTCAATTAGTGCCCATTCCAGGAACGAGCTCGCCCAACCAATTTGAAATTCAACCAACCAACAAGTGTGTGCCGCTCATTAATGCCAGCCACTGATTAGTTTACCAAACCCAGCGCATCCCGCGCCGAGTGATTTCCAAATGTACTGCCTTTCCCTGCCCCCCACTCACAGTAAATCAACGAAACCCCCGCACCAACCCACAGTCCCGGCATAACATAAATCTCTATTCAAACGCACAACGTCGTGTTATCCTTGGCCAACATGCGATTATCCTATCACCCACAAATGCAAATTGTTATTTCCAATAGCACAAACAAACAAAGCGACTCCCTCAAGCCGGGACATCGTCATGTGCCCATTTGGGTCCAATGACCAGAAGATATCCTTTATCGTTTCGTTATTATGTGCCACTCTTCATAAGGCGCGCTTCCGCTCGTCCCCCCGGAATCGGAGTGAAGCGAGAGCGGGTCGCCTTCATCAGCGGCGACCAGGGAATAAGCGGCCTCGTCCGACCAAACGAATATGGATTATCCTTCCCCTCACACACACACACACACACACACAAGGGAATTGGAAAACAAAGAAGGAGGATGAACAAAAAAAAATAAACGGAAGTACATGATTTCAATGAGAAAATATTGTCCAGCAAATCAATGGAGTATTGTCCCACCTTCGTCAGCGGCCTCCTCTGGTGGCGACGTGTTCTGCTTCAGTTCGCGGAGCTCTCGAGCACCGGCAGCAGCACCTGCAGCAGCACCGTGCTAAAGGACGAGTAATTATTAATTTTTTCTTGTTTTGTTGTTGCTCCCCCTTGTGAGAGCTCTCGTCGTCCGGCTCACTGCACGTATGCTCTACACTTGTGGACACTTGGGGGCGACTTTTCATTCATTTCTTCCCGTGTTCTGCAATCAATCGATGAACACAGCTCGGCGGTTTTTCTTTTTTTTTTAATGAAAATTCGATATTTCCCGATGGGCGCAAGCAGGTACGCGAACGCGGTTGCACACGCAAAAATTAATTCGAGCCGGTCCAAGGGGAGCTCCGCATTTATTATCGCGAGACAGGCTAAACACACTCTGACACAGTGCGAGCGTGGGTACCTACATGTGTGTGGGGGCACGTCCAAGGACGAAGCGAAATAGACTCGAAATTCGACTGAACTCCGGGGTAACCGAAACCGAAAGAACGCACAACAAACGAAACGCCAGACCACGTCGGCGACAACAACTTTCTACGTGCTGTATGCTCCGACGAATGCATTGAACTGATTCTCATGTTCCTGGCCGAAGCCAAACGGGCCGTGATACTGGCGGGCTCTGGTGTGCCAAAAACCGAGTGAATCTCTCATCTGGGATGTGACGTCATTGTAGAGAGTGAAATGTGTAAACTGTTGGCGAGAGCTTTTCCGCTTTCGGTGCCCCTTCGTACCCCTGACACAATTCCGAAACCGAAAGGAGTCTATTTTTGGGGGGGCCGGCAAGCAAACGTATCTCGCATCGAGTCGAATCGGTCCGATGCTCGTATGATATGCGGTTTATTGCGGAGCGGTGCTGGTGTGATGTGGTATATATCAGGCTTCACGCCTCCATCACCGAGGTGGTGTGGTGCTGGTGTTGAAAGCGGCGGGGCAAATTTATAGGATATTTTTTTTTTCCCGTTTTGTTCTTGGAATGCTTGTGAAGTCGAAGGCCGGTGGCGTACTTTCAAGTGGAGCATATGGTTTGGCTTGTGTGACAGCCAGCTCCGATAGGATTTGCATAAGCATATGGCGGCAGATCAAAGCGCCCAAGAGTGGATAGATGGGATGGGCTGATGGCTGGATGGATGATTCACCGCTTGATGAGGCAATATCGATGATATTCGTTCGTGTGGAGTCGTTGTGAGTGGAGAGCGGGCGCAAGAAGCACCAAGCACTTAATTTAGCGATGGTGGAGGTGGTGAGAGACGCACACCCACTTGTTGACAGTTTCCTGCGCCGAGTAGGTACTCCTCCTTGTGGGAGTCAAAATGAGGTACAAAGCAGAATTCTTCTTCGGATTGACGCGTGCACAGTCGTACCTCGGCTGGCTTGTGTCCGACGGGGGAAGATGTCTCTCGCAGAGCAGCGACGTGTTGATATGGAATCCAGAACTCTACCATGACAGTTGCTTGATGTTGAGCTAAGCGTGTAGCGCATGCAGTGAATCATCCGAATGATGGACAGGACTGCGATTTGGAAAGCGTTTATCGCACTCTAACGGACTGCCCGGTTCTAAAGCGCCTAATATCGTAAATGTGCCAAAATAATTGGCTTTATTTTTAAATAGAAGCAATTTTTGTTGAATGGCGCCCGACTAGAATTCAAATTGCGTGTTTGGACTAAGAAACGATGGATTTGTGATCGATTTAAGTTAGAAGAAGATAGCGTTTCTTACCTCGGTCGAAACCAAATGATTCCATGGTAGTCGGACGCAATCCACAATCGGAAGAAAGCAGCTAACAGGCTAGACTGCAGACTGCAGACAATGCAGAGCACTGCACTAGAAGAAGAGGTGATTTCTGGTCTCCTCATCCTCCAGCATGGATGCAGCTCTTGCAGGGCCTCTCTTAATTGCCTCGCATCCTATGGGCTTGCGTGTCAATTGAGCAGTACTCGGTTATGACGCTGATGAGAGTCTAGAGCGCTGGCCTACTTCGTATTAGCAGACAGAGTGACTATTTTAAGTGTTGGCTAGAGGCTCAGGCTTTTTCATAAGACGAAAGGTGACTTCTAGTCCTTTTTGATTGATTACATTGAGCTTCTGTAGAGCTTTAAAAGATGGTAGGTTATAGCGCGTGGCATAGAGGGTGTGGATGTCCTCTTGGTGAGTGAGAAGAGGTTGTACCACGCCGAGCTTGTTCAGCGGCTTTGCAATCGGCATTGTATGGAATGCTCAACCATCTCTTTACGAGTCAGCCGACACTTGAAGGATAAACTAGTATGTATGTGGACTTGAGGCATGAGTAAGTCATAAATCGCAACGAACGAGCTGATATTGACACCAGCATGAAGTCGGTCATCTCGTATCGTCATCACTTCACATTGCACTAGGTTAGTGTGCAGAGTTATCAATTCGGTGTCGTTGTTTGCTTATTTAGGTCATGCGACGCCACTGGGGCGCTCGATTGCATTTGTTTTCGTTTCGAGCGTCGGATATCACCATTGGAGCAACGGCGTTGTGGGTGATTCATTTAAGTGATCGCCACTACGCTTGCAACACCAATGGAATGCGGGCAGTAAGCAAACAATGTTGCGGACGACACTTGTGGCAGCTGGTCTTCTAGTAGAAGGGTCGGCGGACGCCTTTGTGTGGAAGGGTTGGGAGTGGTATCAGCTACTCCATTCAATACGAGTGTGGAACCTCATATTAAAGGAGCACCATCATTGGACAGATCATCGCAGTCAGTCGCATTTGACTGCTTGACGGCTGGAATCAAAGTGTGGTTCGTTGTCATGCGTATGTCGCTTTGTGAGTTCGGTTCGATTCGTTATCTGTCTTTGTTCGAAAGTCGTATGGAAGTCCTGCAAGTTAATCGAGCGTCTTTGCCGCTGTGTCGCTCAATATTGTAGCGTATGTGACTTATAGCTTGTATATTATCGATGTTGTTCCCAATAGGGTGCTGTCACGCATGTCTGTCATAGGACGTCGTTTGGTCGTTTGGCTCCAATCCAACATGTATGTGAATGAAAGATGACATTATTCAGCAGAAGTAACTTTTGGATTTCACTCTGTTCTTGAGCCCGAACTGTACCTCTTTGATCGCTATGGTTCCTGCCTGACAGAAGTTCAATTAATTAGGAAGTTGTAAGAGCAAAGTTGGCACCTGCATCCACTCCTTCATCCGCAATTTCCCCGAAGCTTGTCAAGATTCCACAGCAATTTGGAAGGAATGGAAGTAGATACATTTTTCTCTAATACGGCTTGAGTTAGCAGGCGAGTGGCAGTCCTTGGGACGGAAATGAATTCGTTAAGAACTGATGAGTGGTCGGTGATGAGTTTGGTCCACAGTCAAGCTGTCTTCAGTCTCTTAGCTGTCCTGGGTGCTACCAGTCTTTCAAATATGTCCAATGGAGGGAGGCAGACATTTTTTTTATAATTTGCGCGTTGTCTAGAGATTGCTTATGCTTTTTAGTGTCCCGCGTTTTCGAAGCGGAAATAATGGCGATTCACGAAGTCCTGTCCTGTCTAAGGCGAAACGTGATATCTGCCGGCGATATATGTGTATTTTTGTTAAAACCTGTATCAATACAAGGTCTGTCGGCTTTGGAGAGGATGAAATTTCTGAATACATTTTGTGCGAGTCTCCGGCACATATGGTTAAGGAAACGCATCTTCCATAAGGAGATACTCACTTCAGTGGTGTTGAAAAAACTCCACTAATAAATACTTACTAGCTATCATGAGGGAAGTAGTACGTCTTTTGGGATAAGTCCAACCCCCCGATATAATAGATCTATCCTGGTCGCGGTGTCGTTGCTTTCACGGCATGGGTTGTACAAGAGGCACAAAAGCAGTTAAATCGGAGAGACAAGCAGCAATTAGATCCCTGGAATTGTTCTCTAAAAACTCTAAAGGAGTAATCGACTGTCGTGCATCTCTTAACGAGATATCCGTACAGTTCAACATTCGCCTGTGGGTGCCACGCCATAGGGACTGGGTGCCACGCCATAGGGACGTTCCGAGAAACTTAAAAGCTGATGAACTCGCTAAGCGCGCCACTGGACTGCCAGTTGATGAAATCTCTCGCCACGGCTTCTCATAGCCGGCACGAGTTATGCACGAAAACAAGTACTTTTTATTTTAAAAAATTGCTTAATGCGTCTTTATTGCGTGGCTTCCAAATTACTACAATTTGTTACAATTAAGACTCCTTACACTCATAGAAGCAAACACCGTTCATCAATTCGGCAAACAAAGAGTGCATCTCCTCTCTGCACGATGATCTGCAATTGTTGGCGACGCTGCGAAACGATGCTATGTTGAGCCTACTGTTGTTTTACTGCTGCTGCCCTCGGGTGATCATTGAGATAGTGGTTGAGGGCGTATACGAAATGTCCAATTTTCCATGACTCTGGCTGAATTTGACCGATGGACTAGGTTATGTTGACTTTGAGGGCCGCTGTGGTCTATGGTTTATTCGCAGAGACATGAGACTTCAGAAAACCCCACGGGGTCTCACAAGATCTCGATGGCCAGTTCACATCAATTGCACGTGAGATGACCATGCCCAATTCTTAATAAAATAATAAAATAATTTCCAATGTGGCGTGTGAAACGTAGCACAGTTGAAACCACATATCTTTGGTTCATATCATCCAATTCAAGCCAAAAGAAGTTGGTAATCATCGACCTATAGCGCTCGCAATTGAAGGTGATGGCTTGGCCAACGTCCTTCTCAAAGCAATATGAACCAATGACGGCGCCAGCCCAAAATCCTCACCAAACAGTGACTTTGTCGAAATCCATTGGACGCTCTCGTCTCTCACAATCTCATGTGGATTGATATCGTCCCAAATTAGACAATTTTGTTTGCTGACGTACCCACTGATCCAGAAATGGGCCTCCTCACTGAAGACGATTTTTCGATGAAAATTAGAGTCAGCTTCCAAATGCTTCAGAGCTCATTCAGCGAACACACGTTGTTATCTATGCTCGTCTACCTTCGGCTCCTGGGTCCGTTTAATTTTGTACGGGTTCAGGCCCAATTCACGACGCAAAAAGCGCCAAGTTGTGATCTGGGAAAGGCCGAGTTCTTGTGAGCGACGCAAAATCGACTGCCCCGGTTTCTCCTGCACACTTTCAGGGGCAGATCTTGTGTTTCGTCGACGTACGGGTGTTGGTTTATCGTTTTATGAACCAGTGGACTGAAATTTATTGACCACACTGCAAATAGTCCGCTCGGCAGGACGATTATGGCGACCGTAAGATGAGCGAACCGCGCGGAACGTTGCGAGAACATAATTCCCATTTTGTTAAAACAATTTTATCATTTGCACGTGTTGTTGAACGCTTCATCCATCCATCGTGAGTTGAGACTGAATGAATGACAGCCAATTTGACAGACGAAGCATCAACAATATGGCCGCTTTCAACTGTCAATGTTCGGAAGTCCCTATTGGAAGGCCCTTTATAAAGAAGCTCAAGAGTATGCTACCTCCTGCAGTAACTCTAAAGGTACATCCCAACTCAACGTGTCGCCTATAAGATGTTGGACAGCTAAACCACTTACCAGCGTGGCTTCTGACAAGGCCTTTTCATTCGAAGGCATCAGGTATCACCTCTACTGTTTTGCTTATCGTCCAGCGTTTGCTCCATCTTGTCCCATCCAACCAGCAGTCCTCCCTCTCTCATTTCTTTAAAAGGAAAAGTTTCACATTTCCACTCTTTTTTAATAAAACATATAAATTGACCCAGCTCCTGTCTGTCTGGCGACCGAAAGCAAGTGTGTCTCAGGCTCGTGGATAAACTTCGGAAGATACCAACAACAAGCCACACAACTGTCATGCATTCATTTGCAACGATCCCAGTGGGAGTCAAGTTTCCCAAGTACATCGCCCAACTGCCCCACTCGTCTTATCAAAGCCGTATGTGATGTTTCAGAGAAAAATGAGAAAAAAAAAACCGCAAAAATATCGCCCAATTCCCAGAACATGCCAAGCAGAGCCCACGAGCCCATATGTGCGTACCCGTGTGTGCGATAAGCGCCCCGCAAAATCATGCGAAGCTATAAAAGGACCTGTTTACCGCCGTCAGTCTCTCTCACGATATTATGAGTGAAATACGACAAAGCAACGTGTCCACTAATTGATTCGTCTCGGCCTGGCCAGCCAGCAAAGAAGTTTCGCACTGAGCCGAAATTACCTTATCAGCCATGTCGCACAGAACTAAATGACAGCAATAACACTAAAACAATATTTTATATGTCCCCAGCAGGACTCTCCCTCTGGCACACTCGCTCTCTCTAACTCTCTCAGAAAGCTCCATTGAATCAGTCCGAAAAAGCTCCCCCAGGCCCGGTGACGTAACATCCCCTTAAAAGAGGGGCATCGCTCGAAATAGCATCACAAGTGCGACTGTTTCACCAACGATGAGTACAACTAGGTAATCCGTGACGTTCCACAAACGTCTACAACCGCCGCTCGTAAGAATGGCGAAACGCCGGCCGACACACTCGCACTCACACTCACTACCACTCCCTCGCCGCTGTTGCCGACGCACACGGCAGGGTGTCATATATCCACTCCTTGGTATGCAGGGCAATGGGAACAACGACATCGTTCTCGGGTGCGTATACTTAACATTTTTTCGGCTCGCCTCGAGGCGGAGGTGGCACACTCGCGCCGGGCCCACACCGTTCATTCAAAACCATTTAACTGTGCGGATTTATGGGTCTGCTTTTAGGATAACGCAAAAAGTACTCAAGGCACTGCGGCGCTGCGCTGCGTGAAGCGCGAACGGCTGCCCCTTTATGGGTTTTAAATCGCCGAGATTTTGGAATTTTTTTCTAATTTTCTTATCCGCTCCTATTGGCCATAAAATGTGCGGTGCAGTGAAGGCACTTGGAGCTTCCTTTAATTTAGTCCAACTGGGGCAACGGAGGTTCGCTTGTGCGAGGCCTGTGTGTGGCAGCGGATATCAGCAGCGAAGTGTGAACAAGAAACGCTGTCCCTCTGACAGAGATGATGAGCTTGTGCTGTGCCGGCTTGAAAGTAGGACGAGACGGAAGTCCTAGTTGGACAGTTCGTATCGGAAACGGGTGCGGTTCAGGCAGAGTGACTGTGCGACGGGGTTTCTGAACGTTTCCGCTGCAGTGTGACATTGAGTGTGAGATTGTAGTGACGTGCTTGTTTTTTCTTTTTCATTTGCCGTGGAAAGTTTGAAGTTCCCACTGACGACAGCCAATATTTGAGGAGGTGAAGGACAGCGTTACAATCAATGGACGGATGCGATGTACATGTCTACAGATGGAGGCCAATGACTGACCTCAATCTACTGAGTAGCTTCTTTTGCAACGAATGGAATGAGTGGCTGTCGTCGTGTAACCTTTTCTGGATATGTGCAAAATGAATGACGAGTGATGTGAGCGCTCATGGAAATCTATATGTGGGCTGTTCCATTTGGAATGTGGCAGATGGAGATGGGAGAAGCTCCGTCCTGAGTTGGGTAATAAGGAGTCAATTCATTGGTTTAGATTGGAATGAATAATGGGAATGTGCGCATGGTGATTAACTAAAATGTGTGGAAAAATCCAAATGCTTCTTAGCTTGGATGAAAAAAATCTACTCCAAAGGTGGAGTGGCATCAAACGAAAGCGATGAGCGTTATTTTCTTTCCTGTTGCCCTTGCCAAATCAGTTTAATTCGTCAACCGTTGGCAGCTGCCCGAAAGGTGGCTATGTTCAGCGGTCCAGAAAAGAGTAAGGTCGCATCTAATATCTGACATTCTTTAGAGATAGACAGGAAAGTTGTACCATGTCGCATTTAATTGATGACGTATCCAGATCGTTTACCAACTGACCCACTGACAGTGAACGAGTCGCCTCTTGAATCACTTTAAATTCTACTGTTACTGAACTGTGAATTCTACTCTACCGGGGTAATGTGGCTAGTCCTAGTCCCTTCCCTAGTCCGCTCCTTTAATGCATCTTGGATCCGGGCTTGTAGATTTTCAAGGCGGGGGAATTCCTGACTATGTCGTGTTCCCACTCTTTCTTTTATTAAGTATCATTAAGTATCATATTATGTATATCCTTACTACTATCCTATGTAGATTGTAGACTGTTTGCTTCAAAATTATTGAGTTAAACTGGATTGAACTTTTGAATTGCACAAGGCTTGCTGTGCACTGATTTGATTGGAAAATTCAAAAGGACGTTCTGATTCCGCGCATTCCAATGATACCATACGATTGTTGTTGTTCAGAATTCAGACGTGTACAATTTCCAGTGCGTGTTGCCTTTGCAATTGCCATTAACTAGGCTCGCCCGCAGTCAAAATTCGACGATGATGTGTTTAAATGCGTGCTATCATATTTTCTCGTAATAATGTAACATAATTCTGTACAAGTACTTACCAAAGTTCAACTCAACCATTTGGCAAAAAAACATTGCACACATCGCGAGATTACCTTTTCCAATGGTGTAAGTATCATGCCATTCGGTTGAGTAGAACGGCGTATAAGCGTACCACAAAAATTGGCAGCACGTATTAATATATAGATAAGGCGCAAGGCCAGTCTTTGGGAATTTGTGGGACAAACTTAGAATTTCTAGTATTCTCTCATGCCGGCAAACCAATCAGTATTATTCATTTATTGTCAAGAAAATGGAAAAACAAGAAATGCTGTTTAACACAGAGAGCAATACAATAAATATATATTGATAACAGCTGGATGGTTCAGTTGGTTGAGTGCCTGCCCTGGTTAGAGGGGTCCCCGGTGCGAATCCCCGTGAAAGCAAAGTTAATACGCTTTCAAATCTGATCCATTTGCCCTTGGAGTTAAATTAACGGCATTATCACTGGAGTTGTCGATCACTGGTAATAGTCTGACTATGGGTATCACATTGGGCCAACATAATCGAATTGTGCGGGCAATTTCGCTGGCAGCCCACTCACCTAACATGACATAATAGGTCATAAATATATGTAAATATAATAAAAATAATTCTTTTTTTATTTTGCACAATGAAACGTGTACGGAATCCGCTAGTTTTTGAATAAAAAGAAGTACTACCGCAACCAAGGAAAACCTTGACGATTGATATGTGGTTTTGTATCATCAAATTCAATTGTTAAGAAGTTCTATGGTGATCATACCAGCACTAGTGTCGCTGAATGTTCAGGTTGTCCAAAATATTTCGTTACGCCATGGATGGAATTACAGTCAGCCTCAAAAGTAAGTTTACAGAGTGGCAGCAAACTTAAATCGTAATATAATTAAATTGTAATAGAAAGTACAATATGATGACACGATTCATTGTGGATAAAGTAGTGGTATAGTAAAGTTTCTGTCCTTAAATAAATACTTTTATTATACTTTTCGGATATCGAACTAAACCACGAAAAACAAAAATCAAATCCAAAAGTGACTTCAAAGGAAAAAAAACCTAAATGCTGTTTTCTCTAGTTATAAGTAACGTACTTAAAGCAAAAACAAAAAATATTAATATCTCAAAAATTATAGACACAGTGGGCGTTAATCCAAAAATGTGACGAAATTTACGTCATTAGCCTTCTAAGCTTCACTGTTCACTGATGCAGGTTGTTATTTCGATTGTTCCAGTAAACAAACCCCATTTATTTTTTGATCAGTGATCCCTAAACTATCTCTCTACGTGATTTACATGTATATACGTATATTTACTTTTGCGGCGTAAGTCTTGCTTCATTTTTGGTTTATGTTACCCGTCGGTCCACAAGATAGGAGACCCATTTGACTGTGCAAACTATCGAGGTATCAGTCTCTTTAACATAGCATACAAGATCCTGTCTGCCGTTTTGTGCGAACGCCTAAAACCTTATCAGTGCGGTTTCAGGCCGGGATAGTCCACCATCGACCAAATCTTCACACTACGGCAGATCCTGGTAAAGACTCAAGAGATGCAGATCGACACCCACCAACTATTCGTCGATTTCAGGGCCGCATATGACAGCGTGCATAGAGCCGAGCTACACAGCGCCATGACCCGTTTTGGCATTCCTCCTAAACTCGTCAGTTTGTGCAGGCTGACGATGAAGAACTCTGGCTGCTCCATCAAGTTCGGTGACGAACTCACCGAGACCTTCAATGTCAAAAAAGGTTTTAGACAAGGCGACACGCTGTCATGTGATTTCTTCAACATCATACTTGAAAAGATCGTGCGAATCTCAAACGTCAACACCAGAGGCACGATCTTCCAAAAGTCCGTACAACTTCTTGCTTACGCGGACGACATTGACGTGATTGGACGAACACAGCGAGTCGTCAATGAGGTGTTTGCTGGCATTGAAGTGGAAGCTGCTAAAATGGGTCTGACAGTAAATCAGGGTGCATGCTGTCATCACGGAAGGACGCACAACATTGACGTCTCGGACATAGTGTCATAATGGACAGCAGTCAAGGATTTCGCCTACCTCGACTCTGCAGCAAACAGGGACAATAACACCAGTACCGAGATCAAGTGGAGAATAATTCTTGCCAATCGCTGTTTCTTTGGGCTCAAGAGGCAATTGAGTAATAGAGTCATCTCTCGAAACACCAAGCTGACTTTATATAAAACTGTAGTCATCCCTGTCTCATGCTTTATGGCATAGAGATGTGGACGCTTTTGAAAGGGGATGAAGAAGGTCTTGGTCGTTTTGAGATAAAAGTTCTACGTGCGATCTTTGGTTCTGTTGTCGTTGATGGTGTCTGCAACAGGAGATTTAACCACGAGCTGTACAGCAGCATGCACCTAGTTAAGCGTCTTCGGATCCAACGCTTAAGATGGCTAGGTCATGTAGAGCGGATGGACACCACAGCTCCGGGCCGAAGGGTCTTCGATTGGCCAACGCAACAGAGGACGTTCTAGAGATGGCACACACAAGTGGAGAAGGACATCAACCAACTTGCTGTGCACAACTGGAGGCAGCTGGCGAAAGATCGTGTTGGCTGGAGAGGCTTGTTGGTTGAGGCCCAGGTCCACCCCGGATTATAGTGCCAAACAAAGAAGAACCAGAAGCGACGCCAGTTATCGAAGGAAACAGCTACTGTTCCCTGAAGACACTGCACGGGTGTTAAGTGCGTTTATTCAGCGTGGCAAAAATTCATAAATTGTGCGGTCAACTGATACCCCATCCATCATCTTCTCCAGAATTAGCTTTTCCTTTCGACTTTTTTCGGTCACTAAACAGAAGAACCCATTGCGGATTCGCAGACCCAATACGCAACCAGTTTCTGGACACTAGCATCTGTCCAGAAACCCGTTTCGGATTGACAGTAGTTTCATTTATCGTTTTCGTCTCTTACAGCGGACAACATTGATGGTGCGTCATATCACATCACATCAATTAGTGCATACATAATTTTTCGAGTCACTGCCAATGCTCAAGGAACATCTTCGAGGTCAGAAGTCGGCATAACACCTCCACCCATGAACACGCACAACAAGGGTGGTTGCTGTGGAAGCTGGGGCCAGTTCCAACTCAGACTGTATTATTCGCAATAAAAATGTATTCACTCCGCACATTTGAAATACACGGCATATTGCGAAGTCTCGTAAAGTGGACTTAACGCCGTAACAATGCTATGATTCTCGCTTACGGAATTAAGTCCCTGTTCATCTTCCTCCACTTCAAGTGCCGACCATGAATCTGTGCTCTCCAGTGCAATGGTGTTTGTTAAAACGAATGATAGCCATCGCACCAATCGGTCCCATCAGCCCGACAGAGTATTCCACCAAATTTCACTGTCTTCACGTAATTCGGTTTGTTTAAAGACCTCGTTACGATGCCTCCTAAAGCGTCCCTTAAAACACTCAAGTGCGATGCGGATGCGAACAGGGTTGCAACTGCCAAATAATTGTTTTCTTTCCTGAATAAAACAACTTAATCGCCGCCCTCGTTATTCATCGCACACATTGCGGTTTCCATTACAGCCACATCCACTCACACGCCCACATACACCCCCATCCACTTTGTGTGATGGCATATAAATTTCAGGTTAAGCACCTGCATACGCCGAGCATGAGATCTGAAATATTCAAACCCCAAACTTCCGCTACTCCATCTCCATCTCCATTCACGAAGGCAACTCCTTGCACGGCGGCGAACTCCAATCACTGTCTAGTTCACACCTGTCCCCCGGCATATGCACGAATGCAAATTAACGCGGATTCATTCCGGCGTTCCCCTCAGCCGTCGGATTTTTCGTGTTAAGCTGAAAAGAAATTTCCAATTAAAATGTTCAACAAGTCGTTAAGGTCCCGTGCCGGGGGGCGGACAGTGCCCCAAACCTCCTAACATCCTGCTCACCGTCACCAGGCATCGGGTGGCCGTGTGGTGCTGGGGCGCGCCGTTTTAATTAGCTATGCAAATCACGGGGCTACTTGAACCATGACACCTTCCATCAGTGCGGCAGACACCGTCGCTTTTTTATCCCTCAAGCAGCCGGCTCAACTGACTGATGATGACGATAATTATATTCAAATCGACTCGCCGTGCGTCGAGGTAAGCACTAGGCCTAGGGGCGGCTTCCTTTCGCACTCGAATGGAGAAGAATTGAGGGTTTTATTTGTGCTTACACCTCCTTGCTTCGCTCCTTCCGGACCTGCGTCGTTGGGTGTCGCTTCGTTCGTTTGACGCGCCCCACTCCCCCCACATGGAGATAACGATATATTCCCTGTGGGCCTGCGAGGGAGGGGGGAGGGGGGGTCACATGTGAGAAACTCATTCCTTTCAGAGCCTAACGCGACTAAAGAATTCCGCGAAAATCCTTTAAAGCGCACGAGATTGAATTTGCGGGCGAATAGTGAGATAAACGATGTTCGAGTTTGCGTTGAAACGGATTTAAGTTTCATCCTGTTGAATCAGATCAGTGACGGGAATTGGGGAACCTAGCAAACCGAACTATAACCGCACGAGTGTAGTGTTCGCTTAATGAGGACCCTCGCAGCCAGGGGGTGCCATGACGGCATCCCGTCAAGAGTGAATACATCCTAATTGGGTTAGCTGTCAGAGGCTTTTGGTGGGTGGGCTGTGCACCCTCTCTCGGTAGGTTTTCCCGCTTCCTCCCGGAGAGCATTAATTAGATTTGTAATCATTTAAGGGGCTTTTCCGTAAGCCGCCTACGCCACTTTTGTAGGGGATTTAATGTCTAGTTGCTGTCACTGAATTGCACAAGAAGGGGAATTACAATTCGGCGAATTCAATTAACACACAGGCGAAAGATGGCCGGAAGTGAAGAACGCAACGACAATTCCTCGTTGAAGGGATAGACGAACTAGATTTGGCGTACAGTGAAAATAGAAAGTGGATTCAATAAGATGTCTCAATTTAAGCAAAACAAGCAGATGATTCTCCTTGGCTGAATGGTTGCTACAAGGGTTGATGCAAGTTAAAGTCCTGGTCGGGCTCTTATGCTCCATGACCGCCCCACAGATGTGAGGTCTATCTCACCTCCTTCGTCCTTATGAGCACCCCATTCAGAGATCCATCCACTTTAAGGGTGATTTTTTAAGCATTTGATTTCTAATTGTTAAACAGAAACTGATGACTGATTCACTTTTGAGCCACTTTTTCGATCATATTTGCTGATATCTTTGTGAATGCACGTGCAATCCACTGTCTTTCAAAGTTGCAACGGACGCTGCCTTATGAGTGAGGATATGAATAATAATCTAGCCTGTCAGTTAGTGCACCGGTCCAAAAAGAGAGACCAATTTCTCAACGAACTCATTTCTCAATTGGTCCAACGATTCAAGTGCAGCGTCGTAGTGTTGTTGAAACAACCTGGTTCAGCACCACTGACGCCTACGCTGTTTGGCAGTTATTATATTACCAGAGATTTTACATCGGATCACCAGCTCTTTTCCCCTATACTTCAATTGCAGTAAAAGCTTCTTCTAAAGGGTGATTTTTTAGCTATTATCTTTTTGGCAACACTGGTTTAAACAGCTGACGCGCGTTTCGTGTTTTGTTTCACTGTCAAACATCTTCAGTTTGGTCTATAATTTAACCATGAATCGTCTTACAAACAATTTATTATCAAAATGCATGCTCTGTTAAGAAAGTTCATCGCGCGCTTCTTCCATTTTATGGTCAGTTTAATCGAAACTCATTTTTGGCTCAATGGGTACGTAAATAAGCAGAATTGTCGATTTTGGAGTGAATATCAGCCAGAAGCATTGCGAGAGCTACCAATGCATCCAGAAAAAGTCACAGTTTGGTGCGGTTTATGGGCTGGTGGCATCATTGGACCGTACTTCTTCAAAGATGATGCGAATCGTAACGTAACTGTGAATGGTGAGCGCTACCGTGAGATGATATCCAACTTTTTTTTGGCCAAAATGCAAGAGCTTGACTTGCATGACATGTGGTTTCAACAAGACGGTGCCACATGCCACACAGCACGCGCAACCATGGACTTATTGAGAGGCAAGTTCGGTGAACATTTTATTTCACGTTCGGGACCGCTCAATTGGCCGCCTAGATCGACGCTTTTAAGCTACTTTTTGTGGGGCTATGTTAAAGCTTATGTCTATACAGGCAAGCCCGCTTCAATTAACGCATTGGAAGACAACATTGAAGCATTTATTCGTGAGATACCGGCCGAAATATTGGAAAGAGTATGCCAAAATTGGACTAAGCGGGTCAAGGTCAACATTTGCATAAAATAATCTTCAAACATTAAATTATGTGGACCGTACTATCGATCCAAATAAGGTTTTCATGCATTTTTCTGAATTTTATGTGTTTTTTTTTTGAAAAACTTTCCTATAGCTCTTAAAAAATCACTGACTATCAATAAGCTATAAGCCATTAACCATCGACTTTAACAATTTTCCCACAACACAAAACGCAAGATCTGCCGAAAACATCGCCGCCCTCCGTGAGATTGTGCAGCAGAATCCGAGGCAGTCGATTTCGCGTCGCTCACAAGAACTCGGCCTTTCGCAGACCACAACTTGGCAAATTTTGCGTCGTGACTTGGGCCTGCATCCGTACAAAAATCAACTAACGCAGCAGCTGAAGGTGGACGACCATAGATAACAACATGTGTGCGCTAAAAGGCCAGTTGGTAACTAAACCTAATTTTCATCGAAAAATCATCTTTAGCGATGAAGCCCATTTCGGATGAATCAAGCTAAATTGGCGAATTTGGGACGATACCAATCCACATGAGATCCAAGAGGATCCAATGCATTCCGAAAATTACACTGCTTGGTGTGTATTTTGTGATATGAAATGGAAATTACATGCGATATTGAAAGGATGGCGATACGTGCCTGAGCGTGAAAATTGTACACTACCTATTCAAGGGCATGGTCATCTCACGTGGAAATGAGGTGAACTGGCCACCGAGATCGTACGATGTGATGGTGGTCTATTCAAATAAGCCACAAACTACAGCGGCCCTCAAAGCCAACATAATACATGCCATCGGCTAGTTTAAGTCTGGTTTGTGCGCCAGAGTCGTGGACATTTCGTAAGCGCGCGACCCAAAGAAGCCACGTCATTCGAACGATGTGATATTCTAATATGCCATCGTTCGTTATACATAATGGCATCGACAGGCCTTTCAAAGGAATAACCGACTAGGCAACTGCAGACCGGACAAGCTTACCGGGCACGGAACGACTTTTTCTCCTCTCAGCTAAATAGAAGTCCATAAGTCTGGCCAACTCCAGATGGGTGCATGATGAGAGAATGGCACTCAAAACGCTTCAAGAAATTGGTTCATCCAAACAGATTAATTGCTTAAACATCAGTTATGGAGATAACGAAGATTTAATGTCTTCACAAAGAACTTCTACAGATGGTGTATAAACTAGAAGAATATGGCTTACATTCCAAACATTCTCTGTACGTCTATGAGACGCAGATTTGCAGAAGCATCATCATCTTCATAAATCTGTGGCCACAAGATCAAACCGCTAAAGTCGACTTTAGACGAAATTCAGATCACATAACAGCTAGATGGTGCAATTGGTTGAGTGTCTGCCCTTGTTTAGAGGGGTTCCCGGTTCGAATCCCAGTGACAGCGAAGTTAATACGCTCTATCCGGTTTTCAAATCTGGTCTAGTCACCATTTGCAGTTGGGATCAAATTAACGACACCATCACTGGAGTTGTAGATCAGTCGTAGACATGGGATTCGCTGACACCCCACCTACCTATCACCATCGTCTGACCAGCATTACCTGAAGACGTTGCGGGGGCAAAGCACGATCGGGAGAGCTCCAGGCCACTTGATCCTCTGCAGTGAGAGTTGGAACTAATACTGAATTGAAAACCTCTAGCCAGGCTTTGGCATCAAGCTCGGCCTTCCTGATCACAGATTTTCGAAGTTGTTTCAAAATTGACCCAGCTTGAACAATCCTAGAAGAAAGCTCAGTATTACTCCCCGAGATATTTAAACGGCTCCACCAGCTTCAATGGGACTCCACTAACAGGTAGAGTGGATTGAATAGGTGCTCTGGAAATAACTATAACCTAGGATTTGTCCGCCTTAACCAACCTATCGAGTGCACCTTGGAGTTCCATCCTACCATTAACATCTGCAAAAAGAAGGTGACTTGCCCTCAACTCTCTCTCTGTGAAACTTTCCACGCCTCGGCTGCGCTGCATCCAACCATATATGTGTATATATTGAAAAGGAGAGGTAACAAGACGCATCTTTGACGAAGTCCTAAGCTCTCGACGAACACAGCTGCTGCAGTTTGTGTATAGAGACTGTAGCATACTTTTGCAACACTCGATGTTACCCAAACGGAACACAAGTATATCGATAGTCTCGCTGCATTGTAAGCTTCCAACTGGTGCCCTAGCAGTGGGTGATCCTTTATTAACCTAACTATGGGTAAGTACAACGTTCTCCTACGTGCATCCAAGCATTCTAGTTCGTGAAGCTGAGGGAGACTCAGACTGAGTCTTCAAGCGTTGGTGGACGCAAAACAAGTTTGGGGCCGTTAACTATGGAGTCGCTGGTCTGAGAAGTAGAAGTATAATTGGTTCGAAAAGCCTACAAATCAGCCAGAATTATGAGCTCCCTGTGACATCGGACTGCCTTAACCAGATGAATTATTTATTTTAAAATTAAAGAGAAAAACTCGAACAATTATTGTTGTTCAGTATGTCGAACCTCGATGACAGCATACACAGCAACAACTGCACGAGTCTGCTCTCTGGGTGTCCACTTGAATCATATACCGTTCAGCTGTTAAAGGAATTTCGAAAGACAAGTACATGTACTAGCATAAACCCCCATTTGACTAATTTATTTTTTTCCATTTGTATTTGGGGCACCCTTCGTGAGAAAATAGAACACTCTTTCAAAATGCAACACTAAATATCTGATAGCTTTTCAATTGACATTCGTGCACACCACTCGCTGACGGTATCATCAAAGATGTTTCCCCGTTGACGGTAACGATACCAAGCTAAAGTGTATTACACTACACTATCAGCCATCTTCATCTCATCATCTCGTTCATTACGCTGATTGCTTCAAAAAAAAAACCGTATCGTGTCTATATGAACTTATGCGAGTATCTTGCCGGTTAAATGTGCGTTCTTTAGGGAACATTTGATTTGTTGGTTTTCGGGATGTTAATGTCAAACACGCATGGATAAGTGAATGCACACTGGTTTGACCATAATGGAGTTCAGGAATCAATCGTTAGGTGTCGTTAAGCACGAATTAGTGCGATCTGAACCATAAAAAGGAAATAAAAACAATTAAATTGTGTGAATACCCACAATCCATAAATAATGGAGCTCAAAAATGATTCGTTAAGTTTCGTTTTCGTGTCAGATAGTACGATCTGAAACATTAAGAAGAAAGAAAAACAAGGAGATGGAGTGAATATACACAATCCGACAATAATGGAGCTATTGAAGGATTCGTTAAGTTTCGTTAAGAATTAGTTAGTACGATCTGAACCATAAAAAGGAAATAAAAACAATTAAATGGTTTTAAAACACACAATCCGACAATAATGGAGCTATTGAAGGATTCGTTAAGTTTCGCTAAGCATTAGTCGGTGCGATCTTAACCATCAAAAAGAAAGATAAACAAGAAAATGGACAATACTGAGTGAATAGACATATCTCCAAAAATATTGGAGCTCAAAAACCGCTTCGTTAAGTTTCGTCAAGTGTCAGTTAGTACGATCTGAACCATGAAAAATAACGAGAAACAAGAAAATGGACAAAGATGAGTGAATACACACGTGAAGGGGCACATGAACGACGTCGAATTCCAAACACAAAATGGTTTCAGTGTACTTCAGACCAGTAATAACATTTTCTTCAAGACGCATGAAAAGGCTTCAGTTTTATTTAAAAAAAAAAAAAAACATCTCCATATCGTTTCTCTCTGCCATCAATTCTGACAAACATCATTAAAATCCAAAACATAGGGTGCACCACAACAAACTCTCAATCAATCTCAGTCACTCCATATTTGTCACATTCTCACAGCAATCTTCACACATTTGCAGCTGCCCATCTGAAGATGTCTTTGAATCGAAAACCACGTTAGTTAAGCAAAGCTCATAGCACAGTCATGACGTTCAGTCTGTGTGACATTTAGACGCAACTGGAGCAGACATTTTTCACCTAACAACATTTCCCTCTTAAAACTCTTCTTTTGCCTCGTAAATCTCCTTTCCGGAAGTAGCAGGCAGTGCCATCAAGTTCAGAACAGATACCAGCTATCTCGTCAACCGTAAGCAACTTAAAGCTCATATCAACCGTTTTATTTCGAGTATTATGCAGCTCAGTGGATCTGAGGGGCTTTCTTCATTTTTTTTTTTTATTTCGCAGAAAATCGTAAAATTAATGTGGCCCCACCCATCCTGGCGCTCGCAGCAGTTTGATTTAATGCAGTAGGCAGGCTGCCATCGTGTGGGCTTTACGACAAGACCGATTTTATTACTCACCAAGCACTTATCAACGCACAAATAAACAAGCCGAATAGGACTGGTTGCTCTCGTTGTGCATAATCGCCCATTGTGCTGCGGCTAATCTGGAAGTAAACGTCGAGGCGAAATTGATTACAACCATCTCAGTGGGAGGCTCGTAGGGCGAAGACGCAAAGGGAGCGCACTTATGAAAGTTATGCCCACATTTGGGACATCAGTGATGACCTTTTCGCATTGAGGCTGAAGCTATTGTCGGGAACAAGCATCGGATGTCGGCTATCAATCAAGTATGCGGCTGATTTGAATATCAATTCAAGCAACGATACAAGTTAATTTTCTCAAATCTTTCAAGGACACCACGGATCTTCAAACTTTCCCTTCGGTGAACGGATTTACGCAGCATTTCGTCATGAGATTCGCAAAGTATATGATAAGCGTCAAGCATTTCATCTCTTCGAGGAATGCAGCTCAGCGGGAGAGTGCAGCTGCAGCTGCAACGTCGGAGCCGGAGCTGGAGCCTTTATCCAACCTCAACATATTGGAGATGATTTCGCTGGCTTTGCTGGGCATCACGGTCGTTGCAGCGGTTGGCTTTTTCTTAATTAGACTTATCGTCGGGAGTAGAAATAAAGAACCCAAGCAGAAGTATGTCTAAAAGGGTGGTGTTTTATTTTCGAATGTTCCAGTTTGAGTAACTCTCGAATTAGAGAAGTGATCAGTGTTTCCGAAATGAGAAGGAATAGTGGACAACCTTGAGTTTGCAATTTGCTGGTCATAAAGGGTGTTTTTTGTTCACCAAGGACGAAGTTCAGACATCTGTCAAAGTACTTGTGAGATGGAATGTGTCCGTGTTATTTTTATTCAGTATTTGCCGACTTCCCCAGGACTTGTACAAGCTTGCATCGGACATAAACCATCGATCGGAGGCCGGTACTCTTTACATCGTTGACACACAATAAGGAAAAATATTGCGCTCGTTTAGGAGCCTGTTGAGGGAGACCGACATTAATCGACTAGACGTTGTTCATGTATGCAGAGATCATGGCGTACACAGTGTAGTTGGAGAAAGAATTGAAACCGGTATAAATCCAGCGCTGTAAACAATGCCTCTGGAATGACATTCACCAGATCCCACCTTCTGGTGGACATCTGGTCAAACTTGTGCTTAAACACTAATCGCGGAATGTCATTCTCAAATAAAAACATGTACTTTGATCAGAATCAGACAAAAAAAAACACCCTTTACCTAACATCCACCGTGTACACAGGTGTACAGTTGTTGGATTACCTTACGTGCAAAACCGGGAACTGCAGAAAGGAGACTTGAGTTGGCATTGAAGAGAGGATTGAGGTGACTGCATTCCCAGGTGAACACAAGTAAGCCCCTGTGCCACAACGTGGCTTACCCCGACTCGGTAGCTAGACATCAATTGGAACATCTCATGAAACGTAGTAACCCGCTGGTTGTGGACCTCTGAGAGATGCCAAAGTCAGGCAATTACCGAGAAGATTTGCAGCATTTCCCAATCAAGACAACTTCTGCAGAAGTCGTTCGTGATAACGCCCAGCTCACTGTCCTGTAATGACACCCCACTTAAAGTGATGTCTAATCTCAAATTCGGGATCTAGCCTTGGCAAGAATATGGCATGTAGCCCCTTTTATCCATTTTAGGAATTAGGACTTCGTCCGCCTGCACGTTGGTAGACCTCCATGTTTGTCGGCTTCACTGTTGGCTGGTAGTCCGCCCAATGTTAAACTGTTTGTTCGGTCATATCATCCAGGGCGACTGGTTCAAAGTTTCGATTAAGTGCCTTGAAGTCCTCCCACCTATCCTTAAAGAATGTCAAGCGGATGTTACATTCCATCTTAGGAGGATCTTAGGGCTTTGTGAATACCGTCACTGCTTCATCTACGGTTGTCAGGAAATCTGGCCGCAGGATGTGGCATTAGCTTTAATTTGCTGACCCAATAGTTTCGCTTCATCCGTCTGATTGTCTTCGATAACACCGGCCGGGGGAAGACCATCTCTGCTCCACCAGGCATATGCTGTATTCCACAAGGAAACATCATTGTCTCAGACTTTGACGAGCATTGCTTGTATTTTACTATGTTGATGGAGACGTTAAGACCGGTTGGACAGACGTCCATTGAAGGGATTCAATTCAAAAGGGTCAGAAGGCTGTGGTTTTCAAGAATTGAATCGTCTGTCAGAACTATTCTGCAATGATGAAAGGCGCATTATTGTCGCTGATGCAAAGAATCAACGCGTCATTATTTTGTTTGAATTCGTGGTTCTGGGTGAGCCCTCATATCCAGATGCAGACTCGCCGTAGAAATCCCCATTAAAGCGTTGCAATGAACCTTAAAATGTGGCTGAATGATTGTCCTTCATCTTCCATAAGAATAGTGGTTAGAACCCATGAATCTGCTCTTGACTCACACGCCTCCCGGCCAACTGTCTCCGTCGTCATGCACAACTGAGCAAAGTGGTCGTCACCATATCTTTGGGTGTTATTTTTGCAATATGCTTCCAGGTTTGGATCAAGCCTCGATCGAGTTCGATGTCATTGAATTTTCTTCTCCATTCTCCAAGTCACCCAAGCCGTTTACATTATTATTCAGGACAGGTCACAGAATTCGAGTGTATTCAAATCGATATAGAATTATCAAATCGAGTGAAATCCATTTTCGTGTTCTAGATTTCGATAGATTTGATGAATTCGATCGAATTCTAAAGGCTCAACTATAATGCGCATGAGCGAGCATTAGCTAGTGTCAAACGCGCATGAGTGAGTGAGCGAATACACCCACCCCTATTGCGAGCATTTCGTTAAGCATGTGCAAAACACAAATGTTTCGTTAAGCATGAGCTAGTGCGAAATGAATCGCACCGCGCAGATGCGAATGTGACAGAAAACAAGAAAACAAATTTTAAAAATGAGAGAATCAGCTGATATTATGTTGGTATTCGTATTTACATACAAATGCATATAATCGAACTGGAAACATGAGGAATTCATAATACGAGTAAATCAAATTTAAATAAAAAAAATAAAGCAAGCAACGGAAGAATTTCTGACAGGAGGCCATGCGCGCACGTGTTTATTATAGTTAGTCTTGTTTTTTTTCACAAACATGACGAAACAGTTCGTCCAAACTTGACACTAGCTCATGCTCGCTCATGCGCATTATAGTTGAACCTTAAGTCGTCCTCGAATCTACAAAGTAATGCCGGTGGTGAAACGTCGAAACGTCGACGATGCTCCAGTTCATAATGAGGGCACAAGAATAAGGGACGACATTATGAATCGTATTAGTCACTAAAATTTTATTTGTTGATTAAAAAAGAACGAGGAGAACAAAAACAAAGTACTTCATCCATTTTTGTAACTGCATTTCCATGCATAGTAGGATATCATTTGATTTTTTGATGACATTTTCAAATGAAAAATGAAAAGTGTTGCCCACTTCTAGGCGATCCCTCAATGAATCATACTCCACCTTAGTCACATTGTATCAATCCACAAGCAAATTGCTTCGTATGCGGTAATACATACGGATTGCAACATTCACGAGCTATTCTGCGCTTCATTGTAGCATCCCTAGTTTAATTGAAGTTTTTAGTAAAGTCTATTGACAGTGTATTCGGCGTAGAATTTAGTTTTTTGGTCGGAATCACTTGAAAGCAACGCAAAAGCAATGATTACGAGAAAATAGATTGAAAAAAATATCGATCCACCACGAATGACAACAACGCGCCTTAGCAACAACCAGACTGTCGCGTCTCAGGGTGGAAGCATCGCTGAGTCGAGGTATAGCAGAAATCGGGTAATTTTCTTCTATTTTGTCTGACTTGGTTTGTTGGCTAGAGGGTGTTGGGTGTTGGGTGGTGTTTGAGGGTGGCAAAAGATGCCAACAACACGCGGTGTTCCCAAGCGGTCCTCCATCCAAGTACTAACCACGCCCGATGCTGCTTAATTTCGGTGATCTGACGAGAACCGATGCTTTTTTTTTTTTTTTTTTTTTAAATTGTAGTTTTGTTTTATTCATATTAAATTTTCTTACTTTCTAGACAAAAATACTTAAAACTAGCTTAACTATCTTAACAATAACTTATTGTAATTAATCCTAACCTACTGACCGCCTTCGGGTACTCTAAGCTAATCTAATCTAAAAATATTTTTGTGCCTTACGGCTTACACTTCGTTTTTTTTTAGTCTGTTTAGACAATGTTTGTTTTAAATTTTGAAGTACCAAGAAAACTATGAAAAACTTGGTTTAACCTAACTAAAAAAATTATATTATAACTAACTTAACCTACACTAAAACTAACTTAACCTAACATGAACCTTAAAGTTAACTTAATTATGTCCGTAACAGACAGACGCGTGCACCAGGGCGTATATGTCATGTATATGCATAACATATATAGTCTATACGCCGTGATGCACCCCCTTTTTTTTTTTCTCTTAAACTAACCTTAAAGCTAAGTAAGTTGGCCACCAAGGTCCACTATCTCATCGTTAGCTAGCGGCAGCGGAAACCTGTTCTGGTGCAACCACCAGTAAAAGTGCCGTTCCTTGGCACACTCTCTCCTGTCGCGAACAGAGATCGCTCCACTGAACCGGAGGAGATCCTCGTGGCTGCGAGCGACATCCCGTTCGTATAGCAGTCGCCTGTCCACTGTTCGGCGTACGACATGGAAGATAATAGGACATCCTTCCTAATCCTGTATTAGACCAATGGTGTCGAGATAAAGGAATGCTTCAGGAGGAATAAAGCCGTTGAGGCGCACTCTTTCATGATACAATGTATTGGGGTAGTAAGCCCCAAAGATCAGACTGTTAGAAGAAGTCATAGCTCGTGCAACGTGTCTTCTGATCAGCTTAATAATAAAATTATCTATCCTGTTCAAGTTTGCCTCGTTGTACAGGACCTCGTTAGGATCTTCTCTTTCTTGTACTCAGACTCGGGTGTGCGATACAAACGGAGACAGCTCCGGAGACACTGTCTCTCGAACAACCTCATCTTTTCCATCTGGGAAGGACTCACGTTGAACCACAGGGGACAACCGTACGCCATAATTGGCCGTACTAGGGCCATGTAGCAGATTACCTTCACCCTGGTATCAAGTTGGCTGCTGAAAAACAACCTCCTTGCCGCAGCAAAGGCTTTTCTGGCTTTCGTCAGAGCAATATCTATATGTTTGTCAAAATACAGATATTGATCCAGCCAAATGCCAAGATATCTAACTACACTTTTCACAGCTAACGGCCGTCCTTGCGGGTCAACTATGCCGAACTTGCGCCAGTTTGTGCGCGTATCCCGCGATGCCGTGTACAACGGGGTCCTGAAAAGGGTAGTTTCACACTTCAGGAAGTTGATAATCAACTTCCAGTCGTCGCAAAATCGCTGAATTTTTTCGAAGTCACGCTGCAACAGGATATTTATTACTTACGAGAACCGATGCGTTCAGCGTAGTATGGTCGTTGACAAAATTTTTATGTACACACCGCGGCCTACTGATGCAGATGAGATACGTTTAGTATGGCTTTTCTCTGTCCAACGGCACTGTATGAGGGCGTGCTACACATCGTATGTTCTGCCGAAATGTATTGTACTTTTGTTTTGTACTTTTGTACATTAAGTCGCTTAAATATACACTATTCTTGCTGCGATGTAGCTACTCCATCGTGGGTGCCGATGTGCGATAGCACATTTCTCTCTATACCAGCAACAGGTACTCTAGGCACAATTTAACTGGCTGCGTAAGCTGTGGTGTACTCGTTATTGCTACTGATCGTTTGCGAAAAGGGTCACCATTGCATCCCTCCATGTTTGTGATATCTGCGTAGGCGGCTTCTACATGTGAGCTTTTTTACTCACGATCTACAAAATTCCCTTTTGTGATCCCCCACAACACTTCCACACGTTGAAATCGGCAGCTTCGGTTGCTGCTCAAATTTTCTGTTTATTCTGGTATGGTCAGAAGCAACGAAGAAATAAGTAGTGATTTCAAAAGACTCAGGGAGACGTAGTTAATACTATTGTGTGTACTAAGCTCAGTAAAAACAGTTGACAGTTATACTGGATACAATATGAGCTTGAATCTGAGAGGGGCAGAGAAAACAGATTTCAGGGACTATCGTCTTTGAATTTCCCCAAGTTATAACTGTCCACTGTCCACTGTGACACCTTGTCGAAAACGTCGATCCTGTGTGTCCAGCTTTTAAGGCAGCTTTTACATACATATGTACGTTAAGACTAGCTCTCTAACAGCTGGATGGAGGAAGAGTAAGTCCTGGTGCTGGAATGTCGGGCGTGGAGGAGAAATGGATACGCCTTAGAAATACTGTCATTGGCACTGCTAACTCCATCTTAGGCAGTAGTCGTAGAGATCGGAACACGTGGTTTGATGACGAATGTAAACTGGTAACTGAACGTAAGAATGTTGCATACCGAGCAATGCAGCAATCTCAAAGAACGCGGGCACGCAAAGATGAATATAAAGAGCTCAGAAGAACAGAAAAGAGAGAGAGACAGAAAAAAGCTGATTTGTGAAATAGAAAGGCGCAGAGAACGAGGACCGCTCCAGGCTCGGAAGTTCTATTAAATAATCCGAAATATGACGCAGTATAAACCGCGCTGCACATATTGTAAAGACAAAGAGGGTAATCTGATCACCGATCCCGAAGTCATTCTAGAGCGATGGGAAGTGCACTTTCCTTGAACTGCTGAATGGTCGACTCACCGTAGAATTAGTTCCCTCACTAATGCGAGAATATTACCCAATGCTGCCACCACCAAGTATTGAAGAAGTACAGAGAGCCATAAGTCGGCGTGAAAATAATAAGGCTCCCTGGAGCCGACGGCGGATACCAGCGAAGTTGATCAAGTATGGAGGGTCCACACTACACCAAGCAGTGCATGAGCTCACGGTGCACGTATGGGAACACGACGAGGTGCGAGAAGACTGGCGAGGAGGCATTATATGTCCAATACATAAGAAAGGAGATGTCACATCGTGCAGCAATTATAGGAGTATAACGTTGTTGAGTACCTTCTTATAGGAGCCCCAGCAGCGGATAGCTCCATACGCTAAAGCCATCATTGGGCAACATCAATGCGGCTTCATCGCAGGCAAATCAATAACTGATCAGATTTTGACTCTCAGGCAGGCGATGGGAAATTGCCTGGAGCATAATGTTCCATTATACCACCTGTTCATAGACTTTCAGGCCGCCTATGACATAGGCAGTGAAGAACTATATAAGGCCATGAGAGAATTCGGCATGCCAGACAAACTGACACGACTATGTAGGTTGACCATGACCAACACAACAAGTCAAGTTAAAATAGCCGGATATCAAAAAGGGGATGGTCTGGCATGCGCCCTCTTCAACCTGGCGTTGGAGAAAGCAATCCGAGACTCTGGCGCAAATACAAGACGGACTATCATCACTAAATCCAGCCAGATCTTGGCTTAGACAACACAGGCATCATCGGAAGATCCAACATCGAAGCTGGTTGGGTTGTGCAGACAGAGCAGCAGTGGGATATTGTTTGTGAGCTCGGTGAATCTCTGCTGGATGCAGGGACATACTGGTATCTACTGGCGGACAGAAACACAGGACGACGAAGCCCTGGATGGAGCCAGAACTGAATGGATTGGTCTGAGTATTGGAGCAAAAGTGCGGCGGTACAGGGAACTAAGTCAGGGTACAAGGAACTTAGTTTCCTCTTGATGTGACTCAGTGGACTTAGTTCCCTGCACTGCAACGGCAAGGGTTCTATGGCCGACGCCGAGCAAAAAGAGATCAACATCGGTGGCAAAGAAGTACGCTTGCTAATAGGAGTTCTTAGCGGGAACTGTGCCACAGGTACACATTCTATGCGTCTGACCATACCGCAACGTCTTTTGCAGAAGCTGCAGAGACGAAGAAGAAACCGGATCGATCCAACATCTACTCTGCCATTGCCCAGCCGTAGCAAAGAAATGGAAGGAGTTACTAGGAAAGCACTTCTTCGTAGAGCTGGATGACTTAAGCGGTGTTGAACATGGCGTTGAATAGTAGATGCGATTATCTGCAAAACAAAACACTGAACACCCGTCGGTAGGGCAGACTCCCAATAATGCATTGGAGCAGCAATTCCCCGAATGATTCAGCACAAACAAAAAGCCGACGATTTAATGGTCCAACTTAGTTACAAGCCCCAGAGGCATCGCCTAAAGAACAGTGTTCTGTGTTGTCGACCTCAAAAGTAAAAGTGCCCCGTAATGCTCAAGATATTAATCCAGTCAAGTCATTCTGGACCAGCTCAACAAAATCAAAAACAAACACACAAATCCACGAAATAATCTTTTAACAGAACGATCGTAAAATTGAATTGGGATCACAGCAACTAGTCGCACAACTCGACTCTCGCCTGGGTTCGCAACGAAATCTCTTGAATTAATGGAAAATCACAAAAGAGAGAAACAGACCAGAAACTCGAGCCGTTAGGACTAGACACGTTGATGTGTGAAGTGTGCGAGAAGGCATCTCTGCCGTTGATTGAATACAGTGACTTCACACTTTCCTTCGTGATTCTAGCCGAAACACGAGTATCTGATAAGGAAGTGTTTGTTTGCTTCCACTGCAACTGGCGAAGATGCCGTTTCGTGTGCCCCTTTGAGGAGAAGTGAAGTGGCAGCAGGGTGACGCGTGACTACATGAGATACGACTTTACTCGTATTTGGCTAAACATTGATCAATTGAGATTCAATTTTACAAGTGCTCTTATCGAAAAGGAAAAGTCAACATGTGTGAATGGGATTGGAGAAAAGTGGAGAGGATCATGTGCAGACGGCGATAGGACTAGCTGGGAGAATGCAGGTGGATTCGTTGTCGCGTCAGCGTATTGTTCATCGCGTGAGTTACATGACGCACCACCTCTATGATCGCACGAGTGCAGCAGCAGTAAAGCAACAATAGGATAAACAGCCGCGCAGTCATCAAGTGTCAATATAGCATCATTTGACAGCGCCGCCAACATTTAGACTGGAGAGCAACGTCATAAAGGGTGATTTTTTAGCTATTATCTTTTTGGCAACGCTGGTTTAAACAGCTGACGCACGTTTCGTGTTTTGTTTCACTGTCAAACATCTTCAGTTTGGTCTATAATTTAACCATGAATCGTATTACAAACAAGCAACGCTTGCAAATTATTGAATTTTATTATCAAAATGCATGCTCTGTTAAGAAAGTTCATCGTGCGCTTCTTCCATTTTATGGTCAGTTTAATCTATTCGGGCTATTGTGACTAAAATTCGCACCAAATTTACATTGTTTGACATTAAACCACAAACACGCTTACGAAGAGTGCGAACTGAAGAAAATATCGCAGCTGTATCGGCCAGTGTTAATGATGACCATCAATTATCGATTCGTCGCCGTTCGCAGCAATTGGGCCTCTGTTACTCAATTGGCCGCCTAGAGCGAGATTTATGCCGTTTTTGTGGGGCTATGTTAAAGCTCATGTCTATACAGACAAGCCCGCTTCAATTGACGCATTGGAAGACAACATTGAAGCATTTATTCGTGAGATACCGGCCGAAATGTTGGAAAGAGTATGCCAAAATTGGAATAAGCGGATGGACCATTTGAGGCGCAGTCAAGGTCAACATTTCCATGAAATAATCTTCAAACGTTAAATTATATGGACCGTACTATCGATTCAAATAAAGATTTCATGCATTTTTCTGAATTTTATGTGTTTTTTTTTTAAAAAAACTTTCCTATAGCTTATAAAAAATCACCCTTTAGAAGAAGTTGTAGTCATTTTGAAGCCACGCAATTTTTCCAGGCTATTTTTAAAATACAAAGTACTTGTTTTCCTACATAACTCGTACATTATAGGGATTGCAAGGAGGGCCAAATACAACTTTCTTTTTAAAAATTCAATAAAATGAAGCAAAATTAAATTCTTTCCATGTATCATGGCTTTATTTGGAAGAGCAAACATTCCCATTAATTATGAAATACAACGTCGTTCAAGTGGCTGCCTCGACTAGATTCGAATGCGGTATATTCTGTCACCCCAATTTTCCAAGACCTTTGTTGATGGTTTCGGGCTGTAGCTCACGGATTGCTTGGATGGTATCAGTCTTAAGTGCTTGAATCAATGCCGGATTGTTGGCATAACATCGGTCTTGCATCATTCCCCACTAAAAGAAGTCCAAAGGAGTCAAATCGCAGCCAATCGGCGGCCAATTGACATCGCCAAGATGGCAGATCACACGATTTGGGAATTTGGTGCGCAAAAGATCGATTGTGGCACGGGCTGTGCGGCATGGCGCGCCATCATGCATGAACCAGAGGTCGTCCAAATAAAGGTCATGGCTCTGTGACGCCCACCGTTGACCGAAACGTTGTTCCCAGGCTCATTTTCGAAGAAGGCCACAGCAGCCACATACTCTTCTTGCAACTTTCAAATTATAGTGGAGTTTAGCTTCAAAGAAGCACCGTCCTGGCTCAAGAACAATGTGCTATCCCAAAGGGATTTGTTGCCGAACACTCTTATCTTTCATTCGAAACAAAATCCCCCAACTGTCGACTGTCTCCTGACGAGGTAGTTTAGCATTTCAATGTACACCTCATGCGGTGGTCGGGACACTGTGAGAAATACCTGTAATTGAGAACTCGATCAAATATTAGACGAACCCCACTTTCGATGCCTCTTGCTGCAGCCGCCATCTGCTACAGATCGACCGATACACAAAGGAATCAATCAAACTTGACTACAAGTCACCATGTGTCTTAGGAACATCAAAGCAGATGTAGGCAGCACTTAATATAAACGGGAGGGACCGTCTACTCAGAGCAGGTAGGCCAGCACTCAGGCTCTCGTCGGTGTAATAACCGACGCATGCCTGTAAGATGAATGCCCCATGGCCAGAGGAGAAGGAGACCACACATCACCTCCTCTGGTCGTGCTGCACGTATGAACTCCATTAGGTTTCCATTTGAGCAATCTGAATGACATCAGAATAAGTCCGCTAGATAGCTTCGATGCTAGCACCAACTGGTTCCATGAATAGGAGTTAATCAAATATCGTGGCCTAAGTGTGCTGTGAGTCATTGTAATGTAACCCCACCTAGGTTGGTTGGTTGGTTTAAGCGGCTATCCGATTTCTCTCAAATCGGGTACAAATGGCGCAGTTGCGCGCCGTTTTTATACCACACATCGTAGAAATTAGTTATGTAGACTTTGTGTGAAACGGATGGTTTGTGACGTTCGTGTGATCAGAAGGGCTGAACTGTCAACTGATCATCCATCACCTGGTGTTGTGTAGACTGTACCTCACTTACCTTTTCTGCCAAGGCGGAAACCAAGAGTGGTTACACGCATACGGTGGGAGAAACTACAGAACAGTGAGTTGCAGCTAAATTTTGCACGGCACATATCTGAGAGGTTTGAGCGTCTGCCAACTGTTCCATCGCATGTAGAGGACGAATGGCGAATGGCGACTGTTTTCAACAGCAGTCATTGCCTCTGCACGGGATGTTTGTGGAGTGAAGCGGCTTGGAGTGGCGGCTGGTGGTCAGAAAAGAACTACTTGGTTTAAAACACCCGGAGTTCAAGAAGCCATCGGAGAGAAGAAGAAGACCTACAGAGACTGGATTCTCTTGGGGGACTCTGCTTCTCGTGACCGGTACACTGAGGCGCGATGAACTTGCAAATTAGCTGTGGGAGCAGCTACAGAGCAGTCTTGGAAGGAGTTCGGCGAGAAGCTGTAAAACGACCATAGATCTGCGAAAAAGGTGTTCTGGCAAACCATTCGCCGACTCAGAGGAAAGCAATGCTTTCCAATGAGGCGGACATCTTGGGCAGATGG
Source organism: Eristalis pertinax (assembly GCA_907269125.1). Lineage (NCBI taxonomy): Eukaryota > Metazoa > Arthropoda > Insecta > Diptera > Syrphidae > Eristalis > Eristalis pertinax. The sequence continues at coordinate 59,512,096 of OU026148.1, read as the reverse complement.
AGCGAGCACTTTTCGGAGCTGCTCAATCCCGAACGGGGCACTGAGGATGACAGACCCGTAGTCATGAGTGGGCCGGTGAATAGTCCAACGGTGGAGGAAGTCATTTTGGCGATTGAATCGCTAAGAATTGGCAAATCCGCCGGTGTGGATGAAATCCGGCCAGAAATGCTTAAGGCAAGGAGTTTTATGGCTCTCTCGTGTCATTAAAGTGGCCTGGGAACGCGGTGAGACACCTGGCGATTGGCAAACTTGGGTGATTGTCCCACTTTTCAAGAAGGGGGACAAAAGAGATTGCTCCAACTACAGGGGCATATCTCTTTTAAGAATCCCCGGGAAAGTCTATGCTAAGGTGTTGGAAGCGCGTACTAGAGCTATGATCGAGCCCAGGATGGGGGATGAACAGTGCGGCTTTCGTTCCGGCAGAAGTACAACGGACCAGCTTTTCACTCTAAGAATGGTCCTTGAGAAGGCTTGGGAGTATGCCAAACCCATCTACAGTTGTTTTGTAGATTTGGAAAAGGCATATGACCGAGTTCCTCGAGGTAAACTCTGGAGTGTCCTGCAGGAGTATGGGATTGATGGTCATCTTCTTAGGGCCATTCAGTCTCTATACACAAACTGTAGCAGCTGTGTTCGGGTAACGGTGCTAAATCAACACCTTTTGGACTTCGCCAAGGATGTGTCTTGTCACCTCCCCTTTTCATTGTATATATGGACTGGATGTTGCAGCGCAGCCGAGGTGAGGAATGTTTCACATTGGGAGAGTTGAGGGTAAGTCATCTTCTTTTTGCAGATGACTTAGTTATCCTCACATCCTCCCAGACGGAACTCCAGCGCGCATTCGATAGGTTTGGGGGCCGTATGTTCTGATGCTGGAATGAGGGTTAACGTGGACAAATCCGAGGTTATGGTAATTTCCAGAACGCCTGTTCAATGCACTCTGCATGTTAGTGGAGTGCCATTGAAGCAGGTGGAGAAGTTTACGTATCTCGGGGTTTTTTTTCACGACTGATGGAAGGAGTAATGCTTACCTTTCCCGTAGGATTGGTCTTCGGTGGTTTGGTTTGGTCACGTGGCACGAATGTCCCCATCATCACCACTTCTGAGGCGGGCGTTGAATGCGATTCCATCAGGTTAGCGACCGCTTGGTTGGACCAAGTCCAAAAACTCGCCGGGTTACGCTTGGACATAGCTCCTGATGAGTTAGAGTCGATGGTGGAGGATCGAGTTGCCTGGAGATCTCTCGTGCGTGGCTTACCCTCGCTACCCTTTTAGTGGATCATGCGGGTCAGAAGTTGATGATGACGCTGACTTTGTACTTGGCTGACCTAGTCCACCTTCTTCTAGCTAAGGAGAGGAAGTGTTGATAGATGGCGTGTTTGAGGTGGCTGATTGGAGGGCTTACCAACTCAGTGGGAGCGTTGCCGGAAGCTCCTTGCTTGGCCAGTTCGTCAGCAATCTCATTTCCCTCAATGTTGCTGAGGCCTGGAACCTCGAGGAGAGTAATATTACACCTGCTACTGGCATGTTTGATTTCCACCTTACACTGTTGCACCAATTTAGAGGAAGTGTATACTGAGGAGATGGCCCTTATGGTTGCTTGGCTGTCGAAGCAGCTCTACCATAAGGGCAGCTACTACTGAGGAGTTTACACGCTTCTCTGATCGCTAGGCAGATACTCGAGTGATCTGGGAGGCGAAAAGAGTTTGACATATTGAAGTCCGCCGAGAAGACCGCTGAGCCTACAAAGACTTTCGAAATCTCCGAATTGCCTTTCACAGGACTCTGCGCTTGGCCCCATTGGATACGAGCAGAAACTGGTGGAAATTTGGCATAATTTGACTCGCAGGAACGGGTGGTTAGCCATGAGAACAGTGGCACTTGTTGGGATCAATATGAATGTGTACATATTTCGACAGACAACCAGTCATATACGTAGATACCGGGAAAACAGCCTGTCCTATGTTCTAATCTAGAACTTAAGTAATCTATTTCCAAAGTTTCTTTCAAATCCGAGCAAGCAATCATGAGCTACAGCTCCACAGACGTTCAAATATCCAAGCTTCCGACTGGTACTACTACTAATTTCCATACAGTTGGGAGGCTAACACGGTGATACCGTCCGGGCTGTGCTTGGTTGTAGCTTCTACAGCAACCACTTGTGTTGTGTGTACTATTGTTCTGGCACCAGTGTAGGGGATCTGTGTCTCCGAAGGACCAGGTTTGACAAAGTTTCTTTTGAAAACTAGGCCCCCGGAGCGTTGTCAATGACTCATGGGAAGTGGTGCCGTGAAACATGTTTCTGTCGGATCTTAAACAAGCAACCTTCGACAGTCTCACCAACAAGTATTAATTTAATGAAAATTCGAGTAAAATAGCGGTTCCAACTTCAACAGCTGTTGACATCCACGACCCATGGTCTCTGTTGTCTAATCGTCACAATAACAGCCTCATTCGCTTATCTTTGTGTGTGACACCACCAAACAACCCAAAGTCAGCAAAATCTGAAACAGCACCGCACAGATAGATATGTCTAATCAAAGTAACCATTCCGTGCCTATTCTGATTTCGAGAGATTGTTGCTGAGCACGAGCCGCGAGTTCGGACACAATCTGTTCACCAGCATACGCATTTACTTGCGATAGTTTTTGATTGTTTTTCATCTTAAGCCGGTCAGTATTGTAGTGTCCGCCGCGCCGTGTGGTCGACAGCGTTCTTAAGCCAGCCTCCGAAGATCATCCGTTGAATCGGCAAACCAAAAAAAAAATGGTGATTGAAAGTGTTTAACAGAATTAATGAACTGGTGTCAGCATGTATTTGTCTCAGAATTTGGTGTTTAGAACTGAATTGTGTGTGGCTTGTCGAATTCGTTGGCCGTGGCAGTGACGGGGGTGTGCTATCATGGCGTGACAGGTTGTTCTGTACACTGAACCGTCAATTTGAGTGAATAGCAGTTCGGTTGCAGCACCAAATTTTGAATTATACCCCTCAACGTGGTCATCATGGTTCTCGTTATTGTTCATTATTTAATTATACAATCAGTGTGGAGTTATTTTTGAAACAACAGTCCATTTAATGGGTGGGCTGATGTGAAAATGCATGCGAATGAGTGGGTGTCCGCAAATTCGTGGCTTATTAGGCCGCAAGTTAGATTTCATTCAGCGAGTCGTGTTTACAATTTGAGTGGACGTTCTGTTGCGGCTGAGGGAACTCGAATTCGAATTACCCTTCAATCATTTCGATTTAATTGCTCTGAAATGCCACTTTGTTCGCTTTACTGATCACAAGCGGATGGCTTAGCAGGAATCAGTTTCAAATCAGCTCGTTCTGTGTAATTGGGGCTATTATCATTTCCAGTGCTTTACACATCAGACATCAGCCACTTGAACGGGCAGGTTTTCATTCCATGACGACACAGAACAGCAATAGTACAGGCGCCGATCCCAAGTCATTGTGCGAGAGGTCTCGACTTTGTTCCTTGAGACTGCTTGTCTTGTGACTCGAACTCAAAGTTCTGATTACAACTAAACGAATTTGGAAATCAAACAAAAAACCGTGCTCTTGATGCGATGAGCAACTGATTCGTGGTTTCAGACTCAATGTGCAACCTTGGAGTGTCATCAATTAAGGTTCGCTTGCCACTTTCAGCTCGCATTCTCATCATACTCCGATGACTCTGCTTGTTGCAAGTAACATTCCATGCGATTTCTTTCAAGTTGCATTTTGTATAGACACCCTAAGGAAAAGAGACCCTCTAAACTGTCCCAACTACTGACGTATAAGTCTCCTGACCAACATGTGCTCTGACGTCTTGTGAAAGTGCCTGAAAACATACGTCAACAGCCTGACCAGTTCATCTTTTGAGTTTCGTGAGAGTTCGAGTCTCTCGCCTCAAATGGCTGAGCCTAGGTCAGGTAGAGCGAATGGACACCAATGCTTCGGCTAGGAAAGCCTACGACTACAGCCCCGATAGAGCGGTAGAGGCAGAAAGTGTCTCCGGTGCAGTAGTGTAAACAGCTGAAAAGGGATATCAATCAGCTGAACGTGCCTAGCTGGAAGCGACTAGCGCAAGACTATGTTGGATGGGTTCATCTGGACTTCTTTAACTAGCGTGATCTCTGGCCATCGGCCTCCAGTTTCGCACGCCAATTTGGTTGTGGCCCTTCTTCAATTGGGTACGCCACCTCAGACGCGGGCGTCCTCTGTTGCATTTGCCCCGAAGGTGCGGAGTCGAAGACTCATTGGGACGGAGTGAGTTGTCCATGTCCGAGGAATGCAGATTCCGAGTCAGCCCTCGCGAGCTCATCGGCGGATACGTTGCCTGCAATCCCCTGTGTCCAGGTTTCCAAGTTTCACTTATTTGTGTCTGGCAAGAGCGTCATAGCAACATTTGACTGTTTTGGTGTCTAAAAGGTTAGACGAGAGTGCCTTTAGTGCTGCTTGAGTGTCTGAGAATATCAGCATATTAGCGCTCTTTATGCCTTTGTGGAGGTTTTGTCCGGCGCAGATCCCGATGGCGTGGATTTCCGCTTGAAGCACTGCAGGATACGACCCCATTGGTACGGAACTCATTGTGTTCCGTACCAATGTCTGTCCGTCTGTGTACCATACCAGACTTATTGGGGCCTTGTGCTAGGGCACCATTAGACCAGCTTGCGCGCACTTAACAACCTCGCTGAAATATGATAGTGTTGTATTGTGAATTATTATGGGTCCAAGGTTGACTCGTGTCGTCCTTGAGAAGGGCACTACAACGGACTTACAGGGATTGATAGATAAGCCTTCTGTTGTTACACCATGCTACTGTCGTTTCGTGCATTCCTCTAATAATAATCGTCATGTCATCAGCATAACCTATAGTGGTGTAACCAGATCTATTAAGATCTGCTAATAATTTGTCGATAGCTAAAGACCATAGCAGGGGTGATAAAACCCCTCCCTGGGGGCATCCTTCTACCGCAGTTACAGAGACCGACATGCCGCCAGAAAAGGAGGTGATTGAACGACTTATTCTCGGTATCGGGGTGAAGCTGTGGTTGTATATATAAATTATCAAGTAATACTATTATTTTAGTGCATTCATGTAAAATTTCATATAAATGTGATTATTAATTCGCGTTTTATCTCTAGTTAAACAGAATACCCATTTATTGCCGACTTGAGTTCTTCATAACCGTGGATGCCGCTGCTGATATGATCACAAACATTCTTCTGCTGGGCATGAGATCCTTCATTCCGCATAGAGTGAAAAGTATCAAGCCCAAAGAAAATGCATGGTATGACTCGAGCTGTAAAGAGGCTATCAGGTTGAGAGAGTTGAATTTCCGGGCATACAAAGCCAACCCTACTGAGGAAAACCGGAATAAGTTTAAACGGAAATGACTGCAATGCAACTATCAGACGTGTGAAATTCTCATATGATCAAAAGTTGAGGCAAAAAGTGCTTCAATGTCCCAAAGGTAGCAAAAACTTTTGTTCATTTGTAAAAAACATAAAGAATTCCCCCTCGTCTTCAATTCCCACGCTCATTTACAATGACATTCCAGCTGTCAGCTCTTTAGACAAAGCCAATCTGCTTGCGGCGCATTTTGCAGCCAGCTCAACACTGCCAGATTCCAATATGTCTCCACCTGTACTTGAGAGCGTTGATTTCACCATGGGAAAAATCCATTTCCGCACTCGTACAGTTGCAAGAGTACTTAAAGATCTCGACGTGCACAAATCCGCTGGCCCGGATGGTATTCCCCCTATACTTCTGAAGAGGTGTTCTTCTGCGCTGGCAAAACCATTGCGTAAGCTTTTTCATCTATCCTACTCTTTAGGTCTCTTTCCGAGCAGATGCAAAACAGCATTTGTCCAGCCCGTCCCTAAAAAGGGCGAATCTTCGTCACCCACCTCGTACCGACCCATAGCACTTACGTCCCTTCTTTCTAAGGTCATGGAAACGCTGATAAATCGTCAGCTTATGAAATATCTTGAATCGCGGAAGCTTCTTAATGACCGGCAGTACGGTTTCCGTAGTAACAGGTCCACTGGTGATTTGATAGCTTATCTCACCGAAAAGTGGAACACATCTTTGCATAATGCAGGTGAAAACAAGATCGTTGCACTTGATATTTCTAAGGCATTTGACAGAGTTTGGCATCAAGCTCTTTTGTCGAAAATGCGTGCATATGGTATCGATGAATCTCTTCTTCTATGGATTAGAAATTACCTTTCGAACCGTTCAATTCAAGTTGTTATGGATGGCTTCAAGTCTGATATCCACCAAATAAATGCTGGTGTACCCCAAGGCTCTGTTCTGTCTCCGACACTCTTTCTCATTTTTATTAATGATCTCTTGTCTGCTACTTCTAATCCAATCCATTCCTTCGCTGATGACAGCACCCTCAGCTTTTCATATTCGTTCCGAGACTCACGACCCTGCCCTTCGGCCGTAGAATTGGAACGGCAGCGTATGTTAAGCTCCTTGAATTCCGATCTTGACAGCATAATTAACTGGGGAAACAACAACAGAGTGGAATTCAATGCTATATTCAATCCTACTTTCGGACGCACAGTTAAATTTAGAGACTCGTTCTGCAGCCGTACTACGCGAATTTGGAATGCTCTTCCCAGCCCTATATTTCCCACAGACTACAATCCGCAGATATTTAAGACCAATGTGCACAGGTACCTCCTCTCCCTTTCTCCCTCTATACCTTCGGCCCGTGCTGTGTCTTGACCCCGGACACTTAAGGGTATTAGCAATCCCTTGAGCGCGCGCAAATTACAAAAAAAAAAAAAAAATAACCCCTCGTACCAACATGGCTCTCATCCATCGGTTGGCCGATTCTTCGATACCCCGACTGCTGATCGCCCTTGCTATCGAATCATAGCCGGTGTTGTCGAAACATCCCCCGATATCGAGGAATCTCTTTGGAGCCGAGTGCACTTTCACGAGATAATGAAAGGGCACCTGTAGTGGATTTGCCTTTTCTGTGTGCAAACTGGTTAGAGTTTTGAAGGTTGGACAGTTCTATCCGGTCTCTAATGTGAACATCAATCAATGTCTTCATTGTTTTGAGAGCGAAAGATGTTAGACTTATAGGTCTATACGATTTAGGCAGTTCACTGGGTCTTTTACCTGTTTTAGGGATAAAAACAACATTAACCTGTCTCTAGGGAATTGGTATGTATCCCCAATTGCAACTGGCTCTAAATAACGCTGTCAATTCCGGAGGGATGAGGTCAATTGATTTCTGCAGAACTGCTGGAAAGAGGCCGTCACCCCCGGGAGCTGTACACCCCGCGCCGTACAGCAGAAGTGCGATGTCAAGAGAGGAAGCTCTAATACAAGAGCCGAACAGCTCTTGGCCGAGATGGCACTGATGGTACGTTCTGTTTACTTGCGAGCCGGGGGTAGACGAAGTTCCTAACTACCCCGACGTTATAGCTGCCCATTGTGACGCTCTGTCCAAGACGTCGTGTTGTGTCCTTTCTTGAGTACAGCATATACTTCGTTTTGCCCGATAGACCCTTTAGCCGCTTCGGTCTCAACGCCAACAAAGGCCTCATTGAATGTCATCGCTGTATTCTGCCAATCAAGTCAATGTCATCAGTTGTTGGGGGTTCTGGAAGATCGTGCCTCTAGTGTTGGCGTGTTACTATTCCACGATCTTCTCGAGAATTATGTTGAAAAAGTCAATTGACAGCGCGTCGCCTTTTCTAAATCCCTTTTTGACTAATCTAAATCCCTACTTGAGTTCGTTACCGACCTCGATGGAGCAGCAGGAATTCTCAATCGGCATCCTTTACAACCTGACGAGCTTGTCAGGAATGTGAAAACCAGACTTTGCGCCGTATAGACCGTATCGTATGAAAGCGAAGAATAGATGGTGGGTGTAGATTTGAACTTCTTGCAGGATCGAAGGTGGACACTTCCTTGGCCTGAAGCCACCACATATCAGATTGTTTATAAATGGCACCAGACGGCAGACAAAATTTTGTGCGCGTTGTTAAGGAGACTTATCCCTCGATAGTCGGCGCAGTCAATGGGATCACCTTTCTTCTGTCTCTGGCAAACAACACTCAAATTCCACTCAACGGGCATGCTTTCCTCCGACCATTTCGTACAGATGAGCTGGTGCATGCGCCCAACCAGACCATCTCCAGCTGCCTTAAAGATTTCAGCCGACAATCCATCAGCACCTGCACCCTTCTTAGACCTCAGTCTTGATATTGCTATCTTAACCTCGTCTAAATGGAGGGCGGAATTCTCGTCCAGATTGAGTGGAACCTACTGCTCTACAGCGGTATTTGCGTCCTGATCGCAGTTTAACAGTCTACGGAGGTGATCTTTCCAGATTCTCAGTATCGACGGCGACTCTACTGCCAATTGTCCATTTTCGTCCCGGCAGGCTTCTATCCGGACCTTATATCCTTTGGATAACTGCTTCACCCTTTGGTGAAACTTTCGGACATCGTGCCTGCCGCAGCACCTCTCCATCTCCTCGATCGTGAGCTTCTCGGTCTCTTTCTTTTGCCTCCTCCTGAGAAGGCGCGTATCTTCCCTTCGTCTCTGCTCGTAGAGCTCACAAACAGCACTCGTTGTTCGTTGCAGAGTGGCTTGGTAGGCTTCTTGCTTTGCTGCATGTGCCTACCTCAGCTAGGTTGTGTCTCAGGACCCAGCACCATCAGTAGCCATCAGTAGCGTCTTCTCTGATAGCTTTTTGACACCGTTTCCATTCTTCGTGCAGGCGGCGTCGAACATTCGCAGAGTTTCAGGGAGTCTTTCCCATCTGCCGACAGTCATTGATTACCCTGTCGCGTGGATTCAAAGAACTTATTCGTTTCATTTCGCAGTTTCGTCGCAGTCTCCCCACACGATGTAGCTCCTCCCGTTCCTGAATACCTCGCCTTCTCCATTCTCTCCGGCAGACAGTGTAATGCTCCGCGAATAGCTTCTTCTTTCAAACAATTCCCTCAAGTGATTCATTTCAATTTATGTCAAGATCCGGACCGTCCCTCTTGTTCCCCCATTAGCACACGTCACGCCGTGGAAAAAAAAATGCATGAAACAGCTCATAACAAATGCATCGTCTAGCAACTGCATGCGAATGCTTGAAAGTGAGTGCATTCACACGCGCGACCCTTGATCGAACAGATATAACGTCAAGATGTTCTCTAATCTGACAAGGTTCGATTAACGCATACAGCCAACTGAGTCACTTCATTTAAGTATCAGTCAATTAGTTCAATTAGTTTCCGTATCGAACGTAGGTACGCCTGCACGTGCCAACATTTGAAATAATCTCGTCGCTTCCGAGCACCCCTTGCTCATGCGGCTAATCACGGTTGGGGTGGCGATGGAAAAGTTCTGTTATTGAAGGACGGCCGAATTATCGATGGCGGCAGAGTTCAAGAGCCGATATTCAACACACTCTTCCTCCTTTTAGAATCTCACGAAACTGCTGTGCTTCGCCTCTCTGCTGGTGGCCCTGGCGGCGCAGTCTAGTGCATCGCGAATCCTGATGGTCTGTGCGTTCCCCGGGAGGAGCCACTTCATGATGCACAAGGCCACCGTCAAGGAGCTCGTCAACCGAGGACATGAGGTAAGGCAGCGCTCAGCCGCATGAGAACCCCGTGTAATGCCCCGATTCCAGGTGACATTCATCACGAACTTCTCGATGGGAAAGAACATGGGAGCGAACTACACCGAGGTGCTCATCACACCAATCTACGACTACTGGGCAGACAGTAAGTCCACTCGCTCGTCTCACAGTCAGCCTCGTTAATCGCTTACTTCTCCTGCAGTTCAGGAGCACTTCCAGGCGGACAATCTTTTCGAGCTGAGCAGCCTTTCGTTGGGCGGGTTCCTGACGATGATCCAGATCATCGGAGAGAAGACCACCGAGTATGCCTTGCAGCAGCCAAAGATCATGGAGATCTTCCACCGCAACGACACGGATGGGGTGTACGACCTCCTGATCGCCGAGCTATTCAGTCAGGAGGCGTTCCTGGCGCTGGGAGTGAAGTACAACATTCCAGTCATCACCACCACCACTCTGGGCTACGAGAGCTACATGAGCCAGGTTCTGGGTTTCGTTTCTCCCTGGTCGTATGTGCCGCACACCTTCCTGCCGTTCGATGACAAAATGACTTTCTGGGAGCGCGTTCGCAACACCTACTCGTCCCTGTACCAGGACTACCACCGGGAGTTCGTTACCTTTCCGCGGCAGGACGCCTTGGTGAAGAAGTACCTGTCGCACCTGCCAAGTGAGACCTGCCCCCAGACAGGCTCCGATCCAGCGGCTAACTCTGCTTTGTCGTTTCAGTGAAAATCCCGCCGGTGTCTCAGATGGAGAAGAACATCTCGGCGATACTGCTGAACAGCCATGCCCCCCTGGCCACGACGAGGCCCACCCTTCCGGGCATGATCTCCGTCGGAGGAATGCACATTTATCCACCGAAGCCGCTGCCCGCGGACATGCAGCAGTTCTTGGACGAGGCCCGCGACGGCGCGATCTACTTCAGCTTAGGTAGGCCACCCATCCACGAACTGCTTTAGACAGACATTAAGCCCCGCTTTAGGTAGCAACGTCCAAAGCGCAGACATGCCGCCGGAGAAGCTGAAGATCTTCCTGGACGTCTTCGCCGGCATGAAGCAGCGCGTTCTGTGGAAGTTCGAGAACGACAAGATTCCCCATCTGCCCAAGAACGTGATGATCAAGAAGTGGATGCCGCAGAGCGACATCCTGGCTCATCCCAATGTGAAGGTGTTCATCACGCACGGCGGCCTCTTCGGCAGCCAGGAAGGGGTGCACTACGCAGTCCCCATGCTTGGAATTCCAATTTACTGCGATCAGGTGAGTTGTGCGTGGCCAGACGTGCCGATTCTCACTCTCTCTCTCGTTTCAGTATCTCAACATGAACAAAGCAACCAAGGCCGGCTACGCCATCACCCTCCACTTCCCATCGATCACCGGGGACGTCTTGAGGAGCTCTCTGAAGGAGCTGCTTGAGAATCCTTCGTACAAGACCAACATTCAGCGGATTTCCCAGATCTTCCGCGATCGGCCAATGAGCGCCCGTGACACGGCAATGTACTGGATCGAGTACGTCATTCGGTACAAGGGCGCTCCACAGATTCGCTCCGCCGGACTGGATCTCGCCTGGTACGAGTTCTACCTGCTGGACGTTGTTGGAGCGCTGCTCTTGGCTGTGCTGGTGGCAGTTTTCGGGATTGTCTGGACCGTGCGGGCGGTTCTGGGCGGTGGTAAGCAAATGAAGCAAAAACGTAACTGAGCCGCGGATAGCTGAGGTTTGTGTGATGACATATTGTATTAATGAGGTGAAGTAGAATTAAATGGGTTGCAGTGAAGAGGGGTGCGTTTTATTTGCAAAATTTCCATCAGATGTTCATTTACTCAAGTCAGCAAAAGTGAACGAAACTCAACGAAACTTAACGATACTGAACGAAGTGGTTATGAACATGCCTGCGTATTCTCTCGATTGCTTAAGCCTACTTTCGTCCACTGTGATCGTGCCTCGACTCATTTTATACCAGTTAAGGTCGTCAATCATTCCCCTCTGCACATCAGCTCTTGTCAAGTAAAAAGTAAACTCTCCACAAAAATTAAAATAAATAGTACTCTCTTTATTTACCTCGATAACAATGAATTGAAACAACAAGCAACAAAACTCACACGGTTCCCGCTTACAATCTGCTGACAATCAGCTTACAAAATCTAAAAGCAAATAACTGAGAAAACATTTCATTAAGTCGCACACTACGCTGAATTAGTCAAAGAAACAAATAAACGACGATATTTAGAAGATAACTGCTAAAAAGTCCAAGCATTCCATGTCTACTTGCGAGACTTCCTCTCCTTCTTCTTTGAGACTTCAATGCTTCCTGGAAAATTCAAAAGAAAACAAGAAATGTTAGTCGAAAAGTGTTTAGACGGGTTCTCAGAATCGGCAAAAGCAAATCCTACGTCACTTTCAAGTAAACATTCATTCAGTCGGATGACATCCACCTCAATTCAAGGCTGAATGCAATCGAAATGTGTATAAAATTGATGAACAAAGTGTTCGTGTCTTTGATTTAGTCGTTGCAAGAATCGCAAGTCGACTTTCTCGTTAAAAATAATGCCCAACAATCACCTGAACACATATTATACCAATTCCCCAGCGAACTGAACTCCCCTGAATGCTACCAGTGCAAAACCCACGCAACACCACAGACTCAATTTCAATTGGATTGTGTCCCTGCTTTTGCATTCCGGGTAATCTATTACATCCCCACTTCATCGCATGAGTGGCACTTGATGGACAGCAGTCAATGCACACACCCATTTGTTCAACAGCCACCAATTGACAGCTGCAGCATTGCCAGGTGTGCGAGAGAAGAAACCAGCAGAAAAAAATAAACACAAATCTTTATAAGATATGAATATAAATAATTTTATTATCATTCGTTATTCAACACAAACTTTAGGAATTACAAAAGAAAAAGAAAAAAAAAACGTATATAAGTGTTTACACAAATAAATTGAATCCGATTGTAGAAAATTTGAAAAAAAAAATTAATCAATAAATACATGTAACAAATATAGTTTAGCATTGTGACATCCTCGATAATACAACATTTCCATTTGAATTGACAGGCAAACTAGTGAGTTGTGTTTTTTTTTTTTTTTTGTTTTTTTTGTTTAGTTTATAACATTGCACACGTACATAATGGGACAAAATTAAGCATGACAAAAAACGAAATACTACAAAAGTGAATAAATAAATAGAAAAAGATGTTTTAAACAGATTCAGCCCGATTCCATATCATCAATCATTCGTTCATCGATTTAGTAATTTGAGCTGCCAGAGATCTTGACTTGAGTCACGCTGCGGGTCTCCTCGACCTTTGACTGACGTCGGACACTGTAGGTGCCGGTGGTGTGCTCCTCCTGTTGAATCTGACGGACATTGCTTTGCTGCTGATTGATTGACATCAGTTCGTTGTTTTTCTTTTGAACGATGCGGCTCTCCTCCTCCTCGGTGTCGGTTCTTGACAGTTTGGATGACTTTTTCTTTGGTGATTTCTTCTCAACAACTTCTGTGAAATTAATATGTGGTTTTGTTTATGAGAAGAAGAAGAAGAAAAAAAAAACAAGGACATGGTTGGGTTTTAATTATTCGCCGTCGTGTGTGACAGTCGCTGATTAGGTTGGTTGGTTACATGAACGGACACGAAGTGCTAACTTTTGTTTAGGTTTTATTCGTGTTTTACGAGTGGTTTTTGTCAGTTTTTAGAAGACTCAACGGAAAGATTTATTATTTGAAAGATTGAGAGTGAAGAAGAGAAGAAAGAACAAAAGATTTGGACGCTTTTTTAGTAATTCACAACACAGAATTTAGTCGGGACAGTTCAGATGCATGCCTGTTTAAGGTCATGTGAAGTGTTCCCATTCAAAGTCGACAAAGGACTCTCAGACGTTTGAAGAGGTCCTCCGTCTCACCTGGAATCAATCAATCCATGATTGGGGTTAAAATAATCGCAAATCTCTTCTCTATCTCGAGAGAACGACGCTTTTTGAAGAAAATGTGGATCAAAAACTGGTTCGAAAGAATAACATCACAAGCTGTCAAAATGAGATTTCTTCAGTTACTCGCCGTGATAGGCTGATAAACACGGCAATGCGAGGAATTCAATGTTGGGAAGCTGTTTCTTCGAACGGAAAGGGCTTTGTTTCGATGGTTTGGTCACGTGGCAAGAATATCCCAATCATCACGGCTTCCGAGGGGTGGCTTGAATGCAACTCCATCAAGTAGTCGATCGCTTGACAGTAGGTGGTTGGACCAGGTCCAAAAACTCGCTTGGCACCACTTGGGCATAACTCCTGATGAGTCAAAGTCGATCGCGGAGGATCGACTGGCCTGAGGATCTCTCGTGTGTGCTTTACCCTCGTGGCCCCTATAGTGGATCATGCGTTCCAGTGCAGATGAGATGAGATTCATGCAGAATCGTCTTGAATGAACGACCATTTTTATAAAACATTTTATTGAATCGATCTTAGTTGGGGGCTTCCATGAAAAATGTAATGAATTGCCCATGATCGGAGCAAGTTTGAGTGGACTTCAACAAAATGCTCAGCCTTCCGGCGGTAAATACCTCCCCAATAAGTCGGATCTGACATTGTTTGGCAAATTGAAGAATTTTAAAAGCTGTCAGGACTATAAATTGATCGGGTGCCACTGGACTGGTTTAAGGGCGATGAATTTTAAAAAAGTGTTCCAGTACTTTCAAGCTCAAAAATGGCTCATGTCGTGTGATGGATTTGACACATCGAACGAAAATTAGTTACCAGCTTTTTCGAGTCCAGGTCTTGGGGAATAGGCCTAATTATTCATTCAGATGCCAAATGGCATCGGTATTAACAGCCACAACTACCAGGTGTACGGCCACTAGCGCCCCATCTAGGGCACTTGCTGTTAATACTTCTCTGTCCACATTCAACTTATGTTGGGTGCTTTCAAGAAGTCATTCGACTTCGAAGACTGCAGCAGAAATAATGTAGTCAAGAGATATGCAACTTCCTCGTCTCTTCCCCCATGATTCCATTTGACAGCGTTTTTTATAACATTTTCACCGGCATGGGCTTGTGAATTCGAGTGATCTTAAAAGCAACATGGCGCTGCTCTAAAGCATTGAGAAGTGTGTGCGAAAATAAAGTAGTTTAGCGTGACTTTAGACCAAAATCTGAGATTGGCAAGAGGTTTAGTTGAAGATCTCTGTGCAGTCTTTGCCCAGATCACTGTCCACATCTTCAGTTGACTTGTTCTGCTGCTCTGGGTGCATAAAACCAAAATGTCAAACGGAATAAAAAAGCAGACTGCCGCTTCAGCGCAACTGTCTGAATGCTTGAATCAGAAATCTAGTACGATAGAGACAGCAGACTCCTAATACTCTTGTTGCTTTTGTTGACGCCTAATTTGTTGACAGCCTTTTTTATTTCACGGACCAAACAAGGAATGCCATCTGCATCGTGTAATGATAAAGTCATGTGAATGTGGCACGAAATGGAACAATGTTATGTCGGTCGTGATTGACTGTCGGAATTAACCGCCAAAAAAAGTGTCTGCCTATGCCTCACATTCGTCGATGTACAATGCGACAATCAGCTGCTAAGTGGGCTATCTGACTGTCTTTGTTAACATTTCTTTTGACAGGATTCTCTGTCCTATTCTTCAGATAGACATTTGGAATCTGATTGTTGTTAGTTTAGTTTTCACTAATTTTTCACTAATGATCACAATTGTTAAATCATTCCACAAATTGGTTAAGATCACCAAAATAAAATAGTTTAATGTTTTACAGTTATTTTTCGATTAACAACAAAAATCGAGCAATTGAATTTTTACTCGGATTTCTGTCCGTGACGTGTGGTTAAGTTACATACATCCATTCTTTTTTTTTTCAAACAAAAATTCAACACAGTCATTAACACAAAGTAACTACTTTTTAACAGGCACTCACTCCCCTCATTATTTATTTTCTAGACGTTTCTCTCGTCGAAAATGTATTATTCCCTGATCCACTTCAAATGAAAGTGTTCAAATTAAAATAAAGGAAAAATAAGTTCAAGAATGCCTGAATCCATCTTATTCCTTTTTTTTCCATTCAGAGAGTTTGACGGAAGGACTCACTGGAATACCTTTGAACAGCTAAGGCCGCTTTTACACACGCTAAATTCGTCGCTGATTTTTTCAATGTGTTTGTTATTTCCTTCGTGTGATCCCTTCTGTCTCACTTCCCTTGTTCTCTTTCTACAAAAATCAGCGACGAATTTAGCGTGTGTAAAAGCGCCCTAATGGAATGCTGGCGGCCGTGGCATTGTGCGTATGTGCGTCGACTGCTACCCATTTGAACATCGACGTCTAGGTTCGAGTCCCGGTACGACAATTTTCACGACCCCACTCACTGGCAATGATCAAGGGTACAACTGTATACAAAAAGCTTCTCAAACTACGCCGTTCGGAGTCGGCATAAAACTGTAGGTCCCTTCCACTGTAGGTCTTGATATATAGCACGAGTGGTTGCTGAGAGGGAGGAGCTAGGCCCAGGCCCTCTACTGGCTGTAGCGCCACCCATAATACAATATTATTAATGGAATGCTAAATAATAGTAAACTAACTAAATATCTTCGTTTCAGCAACCACGGAGAACAATGGGTATCAGTATTTGATGAAATGTAGAAACAAATATTTTCAGAAGGCATTCCTAAACATCAAAATTCTAAATCATAAAGATAGAGCTAAGAGCTAAATGTTAACCTTTTGCTGATAATGTTGTTTTCT
This sequence comes from Eristalis pertinax, assembly GCA_907269125.1. NCBI lineage: Eukaryota > Metazoa > Arthropoda > Insecta > Diptera > Syrphidae > Eristalis > Eristalis pertinax. Next base: position 59,495,761 of record OU026148.1, on the reverse strand, counting down.
GTAACGGGAAAGCAATGACATTTAACTACAATTCACAAGATAGCTTTTTTTTTTATTTTCACCAAATTGAATAAAATGTTTCCAATGAAAAAATAGTCCCTAGCTACTGCTTCACATCTACATAATGCTGTCTACTCTTGTTAAAAATTAGCTTGGTATCAGTTTTATCTATGACTTTATAGTCCCCTTCTAATGCTCAGTTTCATAGTGGAACTCCACTTTTGGTTTAAACATCAGTTCAACTATTTATTCGGCTTCACAATTTCGTTTAAGCCGTGAGCTGAGTAGAGTTTGTAGTTTAAGTTAAAAGTCAGCTCCATTTTGTTTCGCTCTTCTTTTCAATTTCCCTCAATTTTCCATACAAAAAACCCATCCTTTAACATGAACTGATTTTGGTATCCCTAGAGAATTCGACTTAATATATTATATGGGTGGCGCTACAGCCCCCGCTACAGCTTCTCAACAACCACTCGTGTAGTCCGTGCTATTGTTCTCTCACGAATGGAAGGGACCTACAGTTTATTTTATTCCGACTCCGAACGGCCAAGTTTGATAAGCTTTACCTAGACAGTTATAATGTTTGAGCATTGTCAGTGAATCGAAAGAGGTGGGGCCGTGAAAAGTATTTCTTGTCTAGAATCAAACCTAGACAGGTAGGTCCAAGTGCGTAGGAGTCGACGAACATACCCACAACGCCACGGGCCACCACGACGTAGTCCACTGCATTTGCATTTTCATTTTCATTTTCATTTTCTTTCTTTCACTGGTCAGAGTTAGGATGTGAAATTGTCTGAAGTGATTTGTGAAGGTTTTGTTATCAAAATCGTCGTTTTCGGACAACAGCAAGGATGCGCTACAAAAGTTCCAAAGGACTACACCAAAGGCCTTTTTTAAAACGAAAAACGAAAGCAAATACATCGAAAAATAATAGAAATTGTAGCAAATACGGGCACCAAATGGAAAATGTTGCCATATTTTTATTCGTTCGCATTACACAAACCAGAGATGAAGTAGTAAAGAGATAGTCAACTTCTACATCTCTTGCCCCTTGATTTCATCTGACAGCGTTTTTTTTATAAAATGTTCATAGACAGTGTTTGTGAATACGATTGATCAGAGAGCAACTGCAGGCTGCTCTAGAGCCTTAAGAAGTGTGCATGAAAATAAAGTAGTATGCGTGCGTTTAGAGCAAAATTTGTGGTGACACGCGATTGGCAAGGGGTTTTTCACTAGAAAGACGACTATCTCGGTGTACATGATTTCTGACACAAACGAAGTTCGCCTGAAGTTCAGATTTCACTGTTCACAGTTCAGCTCAACTTAACCTTCACTGTGAGACTGGGCATTAATGTTGTGGGTACTAATCTGAACTGTCACTAATGTTGTCTAAAATCTGTACGCATGAGCCACGATTTACGATCATGAATTCAGGCACATGGAATTCCCACAGATCACAAGTAGCCGCGATTTCCCTATCTAGTGTGACACAGTACATTTTCCCTTGAGTAGAGAGATCTTATTTTTACAAAGCGATAAGAAAAATAGAGTCGGACATTCTATATTTTAACATCTTTGAAAAAGGATTTCACAGAAATCGTAGCTCTTGTGTACAGAAGTTTAGTACAGATGCACTCTTAAAAGAATGACTGCACAATCTGCCCGACATCGATGAGCTATTGTCGTTCATGAACAGTAAGTACTGCAGTTCACCCAAGTTAGTATGATCGTATATCTACATAAATGAACACGGATAACACAGTCCTTTGATAATCCGACGTTTATCAAAACACCCTCTCACTCATGACATTTGAGTGCAGTCACATTCGAGTGACAAGACCGCCATGTGGATGCTCCTCACTGACTGCGGCACATTCTAGGACTGCAGCAATGTTTTGAGTTAATTTTCTCATATGCCAGCTTGTGCAACAGAGGTTGAATTTATTCAGTTTTGATAAACTTTTATGAACGCCCAGCTTTGTGCATTTCTGCAACAAAATTTAAATCTCCGGCAAATGGTTGTGGCTGACGAAGAATCGAATGCAAGGCATTCAGTTCGAAATTCGACAGAAAAAGAAGAATTTGAGTACAGTCTCATTCAAGTTCTCAATATGAGTTACAGAACAGGGATGACTAGATCCCTACATACAGACATACATAATAAAAATATGGACTTAAACGACTTGTGGTTTCAAGAGGATGGTGCCACAAGCCACACAGCACACGTTACAATCGATTTATTGAAGAGTAAGTATGGTGAGCGTGTCGATTGGCCGCCTCGTTAGTGCGATTTAACGCCGCTTGACTATTTTCTATGGGGCTACGTTAAGTCATTGGTTTATGCCAACAAGCCGACGACGTTGAAAGAGCTCAGAGCCAACATTGAACGCGAAATAGTGAATAGTGGCCGTGTCGTTGAAAATTGGCTCAAACGAATCAACTGCTGCAAACGTGATCGCGGTGGCCACATGAACGAAGTCGAGTTCCATTCATAAATGTTTTGATTCTACTTCAAGCCGATAATAAAGTTTTTGCAATATTTCAAGTGGTTTGCGTTTTATTTAAGAAAAAGAAGTTATCAAGTCCTTTTTGGTAAGCCCTTTATATGCATTCTCTTCCCAAAATACGACATCTTGTAGCACACAAGCAATGCATTGAGTTAATTTTCTTATATGTCAGGCTTCAACTTAACAAGGGCTGAGTTCATAAATGCATAGAAGCGTGCAGTAAATTTGCCATCTTTGGTAAACTTAATAAAGATACTGCGACAAAATGAAATGTGATGCAAATAAACTTTCTTGGACGCAAGTGCTTGCCAAAAGCTTACGAAGATGTATTCAATTTTATGCAGTCACGAACTCAGCCAGAGTCTCATCAAAAATTCAAACATCCAAATCGTCATGCCATTAATACATGCACTTGCTGCAGTATTTCTAACGAAAGCTTTGTTTTCTAAACCTCACAATTCTTGTCCATCAATGTGCATCGCTTATTTTGGATCAAAATGATCTATCGAACGAGACACCTCAAAGTGCAACCCTTCCAAAATGCATCAGCAAACCCTTCTGTCGAACACCGTGTACATACGGAACACATTGCGTCCTCAATTCTGCTCTTCGAATTAGCCGTCCTACGAGCTTCCTCTTGGGCTGACCTCAAGTCCTTACAAATTGATCCTTCAATCTCCTTCAAAACTCACATCAGTTGAACGAGACGTTATTTGACAATTGAGTTCTTTTCTTGTTGGTCCCTCTCTATTTCTTCTTCTCCGCGTTTCAAATCTTCGGAAGTTCATCAAAAAAGTCCTGAGTCTGCCTGCACTGCCTAGACCAGATCAAAACTCCATTCAGCTTCCTGTCAAGATGACTACCCAATTGAACGCAAAAATCAGTGCGCTCTCAGAAATCTAGGATCTAAAGGATGGTTAGAGGGCCGATGTTGAATGTGAACCACACCTAATCGTCAAGTTTTTTTCTGCATTTCATTTGACATTTCTCAATTTCAGACTAACTCAATTTGAACAATGCATTAATCAAGCGTCTTAAATCGTCAGAATGGTGGCAAGAAATGGCAACAGTGGATGATCATTTTCGAAGAAAATCATCTTCAGTGATGAGGCACATTTTCACCTCAGTGGATTCGTCAATAAGCAGAATTGCCGCATTTGGGCGAATGATAATCCAAGAGTGATTGTCGAAAAACCAATGCACCCACAAAGAGTGCGGCTTATGGGCTGGCGGCATCATCGAGCCGTATTTTTTCCAAAATGAAGCCGGTCAGGCAGTTACTGTGAATGGTGTTCGCTATCGTGAAATGATAACGAACTTTTTATGGCCCGAATTGGAAGATATGAATGTGGACGATATGTGGTTTCAACAGGACGGTGCCACTTGCCACACCGCTAACGAAACAATGGCTCTTTTGCGCGACAAATTCAATGGCCGTGTGATCTCACGTGGTGGCGATGTCAATTGGCCGCTAAGATCATGTGATTTGACACCGTTGGATTTTTTTCTTTTGAGGTTATTTGACAGAAAAGGTGTACGTCGATAAGCCAGCAACAATTCAAGAGCTAAAGGATGCGATAATTCGGCATATTAACGGCATAGAACCTCAATTATGCTTCAGCGTCATCGAAAATTTGGACCATCGGATGGAAGTGTGCCGCCGAGGTCGTGGCGGCCAGTTGGCCGATATTTTGTCCCATACATAATTGAACCATACCATTATTATCATAATAAAAAGAAATGACAATAATTTCCTAAATAATTTGTGTTCTATTTAAAATCAACATCGGCCCTTCAAATTTAACCTCCCTTTATCCTCACAATTAATCATGCAATCATCATTCAGACTTACACCCGCATTCCACATTCCACATTCCACATTCCCATGCACATCCGACGGAGTCCGTTTAAATGTCTGTCGTTTTCACATTAAAATCGAACTCGAGTCACAACACATTTAAACAACACATGTATGTAAATAGAAGAGATTAAACAAAACACAAGAGACCGACAAGTTTATTTTGACGAGACAGTTGAGAGAGACAGGACAGTCGACCACAGAGATACAGAGAGAGTAGCAAGAGCAACTTACCTTCTAGCTTTTGTGGCAGGGTCTTTGTGGTCTCAATGGTCTTGACGATTTTCTCGCCCGGCTCAATGATCTCCTCCTCGTACTCCTCGACGTACTCCTCCTCGTCGGTGTCCTCGGGGTTATTGATTGGTGTTGGATCGTAGACGGTCTTGACGGCCTTCTTCACAATGCCCTCCGAGGTGACGGTGGTGTAGTGATACTCGGTGCCGCCCTCGATCTTGATGGTCTCCACAGTGGTGACATCGCCGGGATTCTCCGATGGGACGATCTTCTTTGTGCCCGACTCCGACTTGAGCTTCTTGGTGGTGGTGACGTTCTTGTGCTTTTCGGCGTCCTTCAGCTGCTTCTTGTACTGCTGGATTTCCTCTTCGGTCAGCTCGGTCTCCTCCTCCTCGTAGATGGTCTTGCTGGTGGTGATGGTCTTGCCGCTCTCCAGGGTGGTGCTGTAGGTGTACTCCACTCCGCCGGGGACGTTCTTTGAGATAACAGTGGTCGAGTCGTTCTGAACGAAGTCAGCTGGTGGTGGGGGAGCCTTCTTTCCCTTCTTCTTCTTGTCCTTGCTGGTCACGGACTTGACACTGTCCTCTTGCACCGAATCGGTGCGGACAGATGTCTTCTTGTTGGAAATCTCCGTCTTCCTGGTGACGCGACGAGTCTCCTCAACGGTTTGCTGCTGCTTCACATTGCTCACATACTGCTCGTCATCGTTGACCTGGACGACGTTCTTTTGGTTGGTCGCAACCAACTGATTGTTCGTCTTCTTCTGGGTTACATTCTCCTCCTCTTCGGTGTTGGTGCGGTTCAGCTTGTTGGTCTTCTTGTTCTTCTGCTGTGTCACCTTCTTGGTGGTCTCGTCGTTCTCCTCGTCGTTGACCTCAACGGCATCGTAAAAGGTCTTGACGCGAGTGCTCTTCGAACCGTCATCGTAGACGGTGGTGTACACCTCCTCATAGCCGCCGGGGATCTCGCGTGTGATCATCGTGGTGTTCTTGTCAACTTGCACCACCTGCTTCGTGTTCCTCTTCGACTGTCTTACCTTCTTCTCCTGCTGTTGCTTCAGCAGCTCCTCTTCGGTCACCGGCTTCGGATCGTAGAAGGTCTTCACCTGAGTCTTAACCGTGCCATTCTGCTGGGGTGTCGTGATGATCACCTCGTAGCCGCCTTCGATGTGCTTGTACTGAGTCTTCACCTTTGTGACGGGATCGTACTCGATCTTGCCATCTTCAATATCGGCGGATGTCAACTTGCCTACAAAATTTCCAAATTCAATTTAATCTTAATTATTTGTCTTAGGTTTTCTTATGGTAGTAACGGTAATGAATGCTTCTCTCTTGCCGCTTGAGCGTTTAAAAATTTTTCTTTCGTCTGGTTATTGTGCGTCCAAAATTGCGTGTTAGCAAGCACCCTTAAGCTGTTTTCGAAACTCCTACAAACTAGTTATGTAACATTTTTGTTTTTATTTTTAATTTTTTAATTTTTTTTTGTTTTTCTAAATTCGATCAAATCGTTTTGTGTAAATCTAGTTCGTTCAGTTCTCCGGTGGGAGTGAACGATTCGTTAAAGTTTTGTTGGTTGGTTGATGGGTTTAGTTGAGTTAGTGATACTTAATGCTGGTGACAGATGAACTTATGGGATACTTTGCTGAGGTAGGCATAGCATGTGTTAATTAATTGCTATTTGGACTTTCTCGCCTTTTGGCGGGCGGGCTGCGTTGGCGTTGGTTTGTTAGTTGCCTGTCGAGTGGTTATGCTTTGTTCGGTTGGCTGCGGCGGAACTGGCACCGCTGTGCCGAGATCTTCTGCAAAAGAAAAATTTTAACTTGATGTTTTGCTGTGTAACCTTCATGTAAGTGGTGTTTCTCAAGTGGAATGGGTGTTGCGGAAAGTCCCTACTCCTCGCGAGAGTGACTCGTCGGGAGTCGGGACTTTCGTGGTTGAGAGTGTCGATTGGTGTTTGAGTTTGTGTCAAAAGGGTGTTTGTTTGTTTTTTTTTAGGTGTTTTTCAGTGAAGTGTGTAGAGTGTGAGGAGAGATAGACATAAAATCAATAAAAAAAATCAAATAAACAAAAAGTGAGAGTTTACTTACATTCAACAAAATGTTTTCTGTATGAAAAGACCTACGATGTGCGAACTACAGAAGGAAAAATTAGCAGATAAGAGTGGAATCCGACGCATCTTTGAACTCGTTGGAAATCCAAAGCGATTCCTAAGTACGAACGGGATGAGGTAAGAACGAGGAGCGTGGCAGGGACACCGGATTTGACATTCTCCGGTTAGTCAAACTGTACAAGTTTGGTGGAAAGTTTGCGATATCGTTAGCAATCGCTAAACGCTCGAGAATTGTGAGAACTTTGCAATTTATTTACAAAAAGGCATTCTGCAGGAATTACTTTGCGTGCATTACGACGATATCGTTACAATCGACAAAACGTACGAATTGGCAGTAAAGGCATTCAAAGAGACTCTGGCTGAGTTCGTAAACGTCAAAAAAATGCGCATCGCGTAAACATCACTGCCTTTGGGATACTATGCAATGATTTTTTGATGTTGTGATGCAGCGCGATAATCTGTGATGCACTGGTTGCTTTTGTTTGTGCAGCGGCTGCTTTCATATGACATTTTAGAACGCGATGCATTGCATCACTGCCAAATGTTTGAAATTAAGAACACTTGACGTTGCAGTACTGCGCTAATACTGCGTTTACGAACTCAGCCTCTGTTAGGGATGCCTTAATTCCCGTGCATCATCGACGCTCGACATTCTACAGAAAATATCGCTGTCGTTAGTGAACGTTTTGAAGGAGATCACTGGACGTAATTGGGTGTTTGTCTTGTGGTTCATTATGGCGTTCTTTGCTTTTGAATTTGCATAAAGTTACACCCTTTAGAAGTTTAACTCACTCAAGAGATGCAGACAGCTGACCACGGAGTGCTTAGAACACACGCCGATTGGGTGATTGATGCGTTCGGATGACCAAATTTCACACAACCTCAGGAGTGAGACTCGTGGTGGACTTGAAAGATATGTTAAACAAACGAAATGCTCACATATGAGAATGTGACTGTCGACAAACCATTGCATCCACACATAGTCACTGTATGGCTACTGTGTGCAATTTGGTTTGGTGCACACTTCGTCGAAATGAGCGAAGAATCATTGCTATAGTCAAGCGTTGACCGACAATTTTTAGCCGAAAATCGAAGATACGGATGTGAACAGCCACATCAACGACACACGACCGGACATTTTCCTGAACGAATTACTTCGCGTTTTGGTGATGCGAACTGACCAGCAAGATCGTGTGATCTGCTTGGGCTGTAATTGGCTATGCGATAGACCGTCTTTTGAAGGACACTATCACGGAAACTCTTGAAACTTGGAATATTCATCCAATTATGGCCGGTTTATGGGCCGATTGATGTCCAAAAGTCATCGAAAATTCATTTGCCAGAATGATCATTTGACGGATATTTGTTCTGTTCTACTTCATTGACAATGGCAAGATCTGAAGTATATACTGAAACAAAAATTTGATCAAAATCTGAATTAGATGTGAGTTTTCGTTAAATCTGCTTTTGGCACCACGAAATGGATGGTCAGTAACTTATGAGGCTTAGATCCAGCGAGGGAGTGCAGCTGAGCACGAACTACTGTTCACTCCAATTGCTGTTCTTCACCAATTTGGCGTGGAAGAGAAAGACTGGTTGGTTCAAGCTAATAACGAAATGAAGCCAGAAGTGGCAAATTAGATTTCGAATTTCTACCGAAAAGGTGGTCGACGCTCTTTCCGCTGTTAAGAGCTCATAAGTGGTTTCAGCGTGATCATTACATTTTGAGAGATTATTGTGAGCCTTTAAGTCTTAGATCCAGTGGTGCAGTGCAACGAGGCATCGCCGGCGTCAGTCTGCGCACACTTGTCAAAGGACTTGTGACCAAATTTGGCAAGCACTCGAAAGGCGGCTTGTTGGTTGAATAACCAAGTTCAGAGCGAAGTAAAGCAAGAAGCAGGCTTCTTACATTTGCCACCGTGATAGGATTTTCTGCCATTTTTATGTGAAATTTGGTTTTAAGTCTCTATGGACGATGGTCAGGCGTCCACAATTGTTGCTCAATCTGCGTCAATTGTGACCCCTTAAACGACACATTGTTATGCAGACTTCGAAAACAATATTCCGTGTAGGTTCCAATTCCAAGCTGACAAATGAATACATCAAAAAGGACGATGAAGTGTGAACATTTACTAAATCACATCGAGTGACAAGAACATAGATGCACTAGATTTAATAAAATAAAACATAAACATGCACGCATACTTGCTGAAAAGAAAATAAATGATTATTTAAAACTAAACAAAAAAGAAACTGAAATTAACAAAAATATTAAAAAATTTTACACAAAAAAAATATATAAAAAATAATAAGAAGACATTAACGGATATTTAAAAAAACGTTTATATATTTGTATATCGTTCACTTAGACTTCGAAAGATTTTTAGGAACACACACGATTTTCGTTTCACTTAACAGTACAGTGAAAAAAAATGTTTAATTTTTTTTTGTTTTTAACAATAAATGGCAACAATAATTTGTTTAAACAAAAAATAAATGAATAGCCTGCAATACCTTTTCTTAGCTTTTTTCAAAAGTACACTTTTACAATTACAAACTTTTGATGTAAACAAATGGTTTCTTTTTTTTTTTTTTTCTCTCAACAAAATGATAACTGAATAAGCGAATAAATAATATATTCTATATAAATGTTTTGTATGTGTATAAAAAAAAGAAAAATTATAATAAATGTAAATGTGATCGTCCGAGAGTGTTTAATCTCAGTGAACATGCATCAAAATGCAATGGTTTATGCAGTACACTTTAATCATGTGTATACGATGTATGTGTATGTGTGTGGGTGTGTGTGTGTGTGTTTTTTTTTCATATGAAGAGTTTATCAAACTCAATTACTACCATCTCGCTTAGCTGTAGTCGGTTTTGCATCCAATGTCTGTGAGATTTTCTTCCAGATATTATCGAATGAATCCCTTCCGGTGAAGTCGATATTTCCGGCCTCCCAGCATTGACGTCTCATCAATGCCTCGTAGTCCTCCTGCTCCTTGCTACGTGGTTCACCTAGTCGCACATGAGCTAGGGCACCAGCTAAGCCGGCCTAAAAGAATTGTTGAACAAAAGCACAGTTAATCATCGATTCTTTAAGTTTTAGAAAAAAAAAATTAAATAAATATATATATTTATTAAATATATGGATTCTATATACTCTAAGTCCCGAAAATGAGTTATTGAAGAAGTTAATGAATTTTTTGTTAGTATGGGAATTTTTTTTGTTCATTTTTTTAGTATTACATCGATCATCAAATGAATATCCCAAGAGGAGTTTAGTAAGCTAGAAACAAAGAGAGAGAGAAAAACATTGTTGGTTATCTAATATCTAATGGCAACGCACTCTATCGATTGAAAGGGAATGGATTTTCGCAAACAAACTTGGTTGTGATGGTGAATGACATGAATTTGATGATGATTCTGCACAAAGAAAGGGAGATCTGTGTGTCTAAACTTAAATATAAACAAAATTCTAGAGGACTGCTTACTCGTAAGCGGAAAATCAAGCGTTATACAAATTATGTTTTGTTGAAAGGGAAATGAATCTAAAATAAATGTATTTGCAAGAAATTAAGTGCAGACTATTTTTTTAAAGAAGCTACATTTAGCAACAGTTTAGTTTAAAATATAAAAAAGTAAATGTAATTATTTTGTTTACTTTAGTTTTTTATTTAAGGCTATAAAAGGCTGAATTTCTTGAAAATGTGTCAAACACTTCTTAAGAAACAAACAAACTTCGTAGAGAAAAAAAATCGAATCTAAATTTCGCATTTATTTAAACAAAAAATAAACAAAAACTAAAATAAAGTTTTTAGCTGCATAATGTAATTTAAATCTAAGCGTTTCTTCGTCAGTTGGGATAAAAAAAATTATGATAATGTTCTGGACAGAGGACTAAAAGGATAGTCTTTAGGTTTTTAGATATTAATCATTTTTAGAGTTTTTAAATATAAGACCAGAAAGCCACTAATTTAAGCTGTTAACGCTCCAATTTTTTTTAAAAATGTCTGAGTAAAAATTCCTCTCTTCGAAGCGTATTATTTAATTTAAATTACACCACAAGCAAATGCTTCGAATTCTAGAATGCCATCGCAGGGAAGTTCAAGCGTCGTTAACAAACTCTGGTCAACAGTGGTGAGCTATGCATTCGCCAGCCGAGAGGGAAAATAGCACACAATTCGAACAAGCTGCCTGTCCTCTATGAACACCTCCTCCATCCATAATCAGACTCTCTAATCTCTCTCTCTTATCAACAATATGAAATGGAGAAATTTGCACTTGATTGTGTACAGTCTGCACAGTCCTCAAATTGAACGCTAATTTAATTCTCTTTTCACTGATCGCCACGTTGTGTAGCCTTATTGTTTTCCCGATACCTCTCCCCATGCGTATTTACTTATTTTAAGACTTAACTAAAATGCCCGCACTCTCACATATTGCTCAAACTAACCTGTCTATCTGGTTCAATAGCATTTGACATTTCACTACTTTAATTCGCAAAAAAAAAAAAAATTCAAAATCAATGGCACCAAACTGAACAATCTGCGATCTACTTCGGCAAATGATTTCGTGTACACTGGGTGTACAGCGGATCGGAACGAATCCATTGAATGAAAAGTAAGCATTCTACATGCGAATGTCTGATGTTTAGGTTATGCAAAAAAAATTAGAAATAAAAATACCTACATACGAGCGTACATGTAGATTCAAATTCAAAGTCTTTGCCAACAGAATTGTGAAAATGCTCTCTCTGCATGCGGCGCGACTGAATTGACGAAATGTTCATGTGTTCAATTAAAAGTGAATGAGTTGGACGAAGACCCAACGGATGTGGACGTCACTGAATAAATTTAGCATTCGTCTTTCCTATTGCAATCGGCATTAAGTCAGGAAAGTAATTGTCGTTACCTTGGGCTACAAACTTTTCTTTTCTATTTTATCTAAATAAATGACTTCTTTATCAGAGCTAACTGCGATTGCTTTTTTTGGATTTTGTTGATAAGTTCGTAGGGAAACTAAGGAGACACGTAAGCAATGGGCAATCATGTGATAAACATGAATTCTATGAAGAGTATTGACCTCTGTTTGATTAACAACGAATTGAGTCGAGCGTGATAGAGAGGAGTGTTAAGTAGAGTGCGCATGTATCTATTAATAGTGTGTTTCTGATTTGAATTGATGTTCAAGGCACTTCGAAAAGGAGTCCTCTGACGGAATAGATCAACTTCTCTGAAGGACGTTTCACGATATGTGACGTGAATTTGTGTTACACGGTGCATGCTGCGGTCTAATTATGAAATGTAATTAATCAGAAACGGCTAAGTCGTACATGTGTACCCATGAATTTCTGTACCCAAAAACATTTCAGGCGACAAAGTATGGGACCGTGTAGTTTACGTTGGTGTTCAAAGACTGACACGTAGTAAGAAGACCAATTTTTGTCTCGAATCCAGGGAAACATTTCTTCTACCGCTAACTTTGTTTGCTTCAAAATTTGTTGTCACAAAATATGAAAGTCGAACCTTTAGCGTATGAATCAAAACGCACCATCGATGCGTGACGCAGGAATTGGCATATAGACATAATAATAAGGGTGGCGCTAAAACCCATAGAGGACCAGGGACTTGCCCTGGTATACATATAAATAGAAGTGTAAAATAGGTGAACTCTAAGAATAGACGCAGAGTCAATTCAAATGTACTCGAAGCATTACTGCCTGAAACACATTAGAGTGTTGCTTCTATCGTTGACTTTGAACACAAGCTATTGACACGCTACTCACAAAAATACTGCTACGTGCTTTTTTGACCGAAATGTGAGGAATGTCATAAAACGTAAGAAATCGCTCTCTAGCACTTTCTAGTAAGAATTTTCCGTCATGTTCGAAAAAATCAGTGCGAAAAACCGCTTTCAACTGACACTTCCCTTATAAATTGAGAGGTTTTCTTCCAAATTGAGAAGTTTTTGTGTCAACTGACGTTTAAGAAATGAAAACAGCTGACTGAGATTCATTTAACGACAAAAGTGATTTGGATTCATCAAGTAAATCAGCACCAAAATTTGCCAAAGCTTGTCTGCAGCTCTACAGTTGTAACTTGACAACGCCATATTAGTATCCCTGAACTTTCCTAAGTTAGGAAACTGTTATTAATTTGTTTTGTATTGACTTTTCGAGAGATGAACAAGAGGCAACTTTCATTCAGTATTACATGACAGACATTTTGTTCTTCCTTTGGATTCCTCAGTGCTTTACTTAAGTGGGGTTCCCAATACCTCTAGAGACACTTGCGCTGATATGGCATCGCTAGCAGCTCAATTGCGACTTGACCCTTTTGGCAGCCGATCATTCCAATTGACTAAGAACATACAGTCTTGGCCAAATGAAAATAGTTGCTTTATGCACTGTGTGGAGAGGTCCAGTGGAGGATCAGTGTGCGATCATTGATTGAAATCGACAGACGCGTGACCTTCTATTTCATTAAACTTTTCATTTTTTGAAGATACCAATTTTTTTTGTAAAGCGAAAAATACTTTTGACCAAAGCTGTATAATGGCCCATTTAACAAAGGAACTCTGATAACAGACGCCATTAATGACCACGACAGTGAGATCAACAAGAATGAAGCGAAAAATGTAGGAAAACTACACTTTGACATTCAATTGCGTAGAATACGTTCTTAGTTCCAGCCTCTCGCTCTGTGTCTCTCTATATCTCTCTCTCCCTCCTTCTTTCTTTCTCTCTATATCTCTCTCTCTCTCTTTCTCCCTCTCGCTATCTGTCTCACACTCTCTTCCGTTGTAAAAGAAACTGCTGCTGCAAATTATATGAGCCTAGCTCCTGGAGTTTAGGATGTGCGCTGTATGTCAATGAATTAAGATACGTCATGACTACATTTTTCAACTTCTCCTCGAATAATCTACTTTTTTATAAGAACTACACGAACTTAGTGAGATATTCCCAGTGAAAGCAAAGGTAATGCGCTTTAACCGGGTTTCAAATCTGGTCCAGTCACCATTTGACGTTAAGATCAAATTAACGGCACTGTCACTGGAGTTGTCGAATAGTTGTAGTCCGACTATGGGTATCACAATGCAGCAACATGGTCTAAGTATGCAGCCCAGCTACTTAACTTACCTAATCTAGCCCTGCCTACAGTCTTTCAACTGAGTAATTCGGTCTCTATCGTGTGAACCCTTAAGGCCCAACCATAAGAACTGCTTCGGTAACCTTCGTTATGTTTCGCTTATTTTTGCTTACTTAAGTCGACACGAATTCAATGCGCTGTCGGCGTAGGTGGTGCTGGCATTTTACGTAATTACGGAAACTTTGCAATTTAATAGGGACCTTGAGCTACTTTTTGTTCTGTTCTGACATACGGTTACGTTTACTTAAATTAACTATGGTTGGGCCTTTAGAAACGTCGTCTATGAGTTATGACTTATGAAAGTAATGGCTTGTCTTAATTAAGGGTGGGTGGTTTGATGGTTCGTGTTGACTAATAACATATTTCTATACACATTGAATGAAGTTTGTTTTTACAAAAATTGGAGCGTGTAAAATTAGCATTTCTAAACAGTCTAGATAAACATAAAATTTAAACTGAAAAATTAGGAAAAAAAAGTGAATGATATGAGGAAACGAACTATTACAGAAAAACTTAAATAAATGCTTTAAGGGTGAAACATTTAACATAAAAGTACAGATAACCACGACAAAACATTGAAAAAAAAAAAGATCAAGCAATACGTTTTCAACATATACATAAGATAGTTTTGTTTGCAAAAATTTAACTGCATTGATCCTGTTGGAAAAAAATCAAAGGACTTAACAGGCAATTGCGTTAGTAAGTAACGATTCTACAGCAAAAAATGTATGTTTTTTTTCTCTCGTCTAAATTCAAAATAAAGTGTAGCCCCATTACCTTTAGGAAGATTACCAGAGGGTTTGTTTTTGCATTACCGCTATACCAGTTTCGCTTATTTACAAAATAAATAATGTTTAAAATCATGATCAAATAAGGACCGCATGCAACAGAAAAACTGACTCCCCGACCCGAAGACGAAACAAAACACATTGAGAACCGAAATGTAAAAAAATATGTATAACTAATGAATGTATGAAAGGTAATATTAAAGCAGACACGTATGACTTTACAAAACGGATACGTTGGTCTCTGGGAGATACAACTTTGAATGAATAAAAAAAAAAATAAATAATGTGCGTGGCGAGAACTGTTGATTCTTATTTTTTTTTTTTTTTGAAATGAGATGATGAGAGACACCATTTTGTTCGAAAAATCTCCCCCAAGGCTACATGCGAAATTCGAACTTTGCATTAAACATTGCGCATGTGCTCTATTTGTATACCAACCTCGCTTGTGCTGAGCTTTTTTTTGGATTGAGTTTGTTCCACGACAAGTGTTTCCTGATTATTACTGTTTGAATTCGAGTTTGTTTTTGAATTTACATTCGAATTTGAGTTTGATTTCGATATCGAATTTGAGTTTGAGTTTGAGCTTGAGTTTGAATTCGATACGTCCCCTTCGCTACCGTTCTCGCGCCCGACACCATCCGACAACGCTTCATTCAATGCCTGATTCAGCTCACGCGGTCGCAGTGTATGATGCATGTCTGTGGTGTTCGAGGAGGGGATCCGCTGATCGTGCTTGTGGTCAATCCTTTCATGACCCGAATCAGTCTGCCGTTGAGCTGTGCTCTGTTGTTCTAGATTCTCGATAAAACTCGTTTCGGATTCTTGCTGTACATTGTCATTGTACAAATCCTCAATGCGTTGCTGCTGACAGGCCGGACGAGGATGGTCACTATGCTGGTGGCGATCTTGAGGCGTCTGCGACGCTGGCTGTGATGGCACGAAATTCGAATTTGAATCGGTTTGTTCCGCCGCGGTATCAATTCTTTGCGCAGGTGACGGCGATGATTGTGGCGAGGAATTCTGTGAGCTCACATTGTTGTTGCTAGAATTTTGTTCATTAAGTTTTTCCAATTTTTCATAGTAATCTTCCCAAGGATCATGGAATGGCTGAATATCATCAAAGAAATGTCCACTATCATAATTCGTTTTATTAAGGGAGGACGAATCGGATGTGTGACGATTTTCAGTCCAAGTGGTTACGTTTCGAAATTCCATTTTTGGCCAATAGTTCTGCGTTTTCGAGCAGTTTTGGTTAAATTTAGAATTTTGTCGGGGTGGAAAAGAAAGGTAATAATGATTAGTTGTTAGTCAATCATGCATACAAATGCAAATTAATTACAAAAAGAGAGAACTGATTGGGCGGGAGCGGTGGTTGGGGGATTGTGCCACAATATTAGCCATTGTGCAAAAAACAATATCAACAAAAAAAAAAACACATAAAATCGAAAAGAAACGAAAGCACACACTACGGGTAACAAGAAACGATCATCACAAGTGAACCGCTACGTTGTACCGCTTCAAATAACTTGGGAGTATGTCGAAGGGAAAGAACGAAAATTGAATCTAACATATCTTAAGGTTGTCTAGAAATTGTGTTTCACGGCAGACTCGTCATTCGAAGTGAAATGATGTGGTTCTGGGGTGTTAAAAGATAAAAATGTTCAAAAGTGAAGCTGAGGGAGCCTGAAATTGCACACGTTCCGCAGGTTTTCGTTGCGTGAGGTTGTGATTTTAACGATTTCAAACATTTTTATGGGCGCAAGCTATTGTTTGTCAAAACTAAAAATTGGTGAATTATAGGGAAACGTTGATCTTACACAAGATCCGGTGACGAAAATACGGATATTACAGAAGAAATTTGTGACTTAAATCAAGTAAAGAGAACATGTGTCATTAAAAGTGCGAATGTTTAATTTCGCTTGACTAAAACAAGGAAGGCACTATCTTCTACAAGTCAGACCAACTGTTGGGTTACACAGATAAGTTGGGTGCACTGGTGGAAGCTTGAAGGCGAGACGAACCGAGGTGATTTTAACACACCGTCTCCACTGGCCATGAACCATGCCATGTTCATGAAAATGACATAAAAGCGTCTTGTGGAGACAAAAAAATCCATGTCCAAGCTAACATCATGTCGGAGGATTTCGATTTACGACAAGCCATGAGCTCTGTTCAAATGTTTGGCATAAGATTTGACGTTTTGCTATACGTGCACGTTTCTTTAAATGTGGTGGTAGGCGATAAGTGTAGAAGGAAATGTTTTAGCGAATTTCATTTTTGACACCAAATTTTAAGTGAGATCTTATTTATTGATTGGTAGTTGGTTGATGTTGACTCTCTGTCTCTGGCACCCGACGTTCAAATGAAACGACATATCATAATTTGTCCACGAAAAAAGAGAGCATGGATGGATGTTCAGATTGCCGATAAGATGTTGGATATCGCCATGGCCAGTGGAGACGGTGTGTAAGGTCAATGAGGACACGATGAAATATATGCTGTCGACTGCACTGACTTGGCCACATCGAATGCATAGACAGCAATGGTCCAGCTAAGAGGATCATCGAATCCGAGTCTCTCTGGTTCGAGCAGTAGAGCAAGACAGCTTGGTCTTGGTGACTGGAAGGAGCGTGCCCAGGACCGTTAGCGATGGAAGGCAACTATTCCTCAGACTTGGCCTGATAAGTAAGTAAAATAAGGAATATTAACGAATGTTAGGGTCCTAAACCATCTGCATCCATTTTCTTAGTCACAAAAAAAATTGTGCAAAACCTAATCAATAAGAGTTTATTTTATATAAAATTTGGAGTGAATTTTTGCCAGCATGATTATCCAGCCAGGACTGTAGTTTTAAATCAATAGAATAACGCACCATTTTTTTACGAAATCTGGTGATATTTTCACCGAAAGTATGAAGTTTGTAGTGACATTTAATAGCTGACCCATATCTACATCGGCTGCGCGAATAAATGCCCAAAACCATAGAACCCGTTGCGTGCGTTGCCTAATGTCAAAAAATGGACAGTTCATAAGCCATCTTGAGAGGGGGAGAGACAGCAAATGCGGCCGCAAGTGGTTTGACAGTTTACTTTTCATTTTACTCAGATGTTGTCGTAGTGTGGTTATATTGATTTCTGACGCAACGTACTTATTCTTTGGGCACCTTTTTGCAATTCGGCAAATTTGATGTTTGCGGATTGTAAACGCAACGGATACTATCGGTTTGGGCCTTAATACTGCGTTCGAGGCATTGCCATTGTGTACCCATGTCTTTGCTTGACATTGTTAGTGCTCGCTCTTGGTAGAGGTAGACCTGGCCTATCGAATACACCAGTCACTTGTCAGGTGCATGTTTTTCTTCTCCCACGAGTTGAGTAGGACTTATGGTTAGGCATTAACTGCCCACAAATTCAATGATTTTTTCAGCTGTCGGTCAAATTCCAATAGATTTGATTAAATTGGATTTTCTATGAATTCTTTTAAACTCTGTTCAGCGTGATTGTGATTCTGTATGTGGCGACGTCTTTCTAAATCAATCAATGCAATTCGTAGCTTGCGGCTGTGTAAATAAATAAATGCACCCAACCGGAATACCCTCTTCATGCATCATTGGAACCAGAGCACAACTATTGTTTAACGAAATGCATAACTTTCAGCAAAAAGATTTGCTAATTGCCCTTGTCCACAGACGAATTCAACAGATAATGACGGTTTTTTGACAATTTATGATGGATTTACGCGCGCATTGCCTAAAGCACCAACCATAAGGAGAGAGTAAGGCCGGCTTAAGCAATCAAGCTAATGCTCAGAAATGATGTACTGTCAACTGTGGTCATAATGACTGCTGTGCTCAGTGGCGTTAAGCGAAACTGGCTACGTTTGAGTATGTTCTAGAAGCAATCATGGGCACTTGGAAATTTGACGTTTTCGTTAAGTTTACCTAAGCCACTGATATTTGTGCCTTTACTTGTATGCACTCTTGTTTGAATTCATCAAGAAATGGTAAGAATCTAAAATAAGATTGCAAGGGACAAGAGACACAGGAGTTGTCTCCTCTTGACAGATTTCTGACGCTAGTGGCAACTGGCAGTCAATGAGACCAAGGAGGCTCAGAGGCGAGAGATCGCCGTAGGTGACACATGGGGGACCATTCATTTGATGTACGCAGCCAACAATCGAGCTGCTTCAGAATACGCGGAGAGGATTTATGCGCGAGGAGGATGTTTGAACTAAGAAACAACTATTTTGAATTTAATTTTTGAGTTAGGCTTGAAGGCTTGTAGGCTTGTAGGCGTGTTGGCTTGCAAAATAGAGTTCGTGCTTGAACTGAAATTGAATTGCCATCGATTGCGTCGAAATAACGCTGAATAGGTGCACAATCAACTGGGATTGGGTCCGCCTACTCGACAACGAATCCTCTACCCACGTACAAACTACCACAAGTCTGTCAGCTGCACATTTCTTTACGATCTGAGAGATAATTAGCTATGCACGGGCAATCGAAATCGTTCGAATTCGATATTTTTGGACTGAAAGAAATGTAGAAACAACTTAAGTGAGTACTTAGGTTCTCTTTCTCAACGATCATCAAGTTGAATCAGTTCATTACCCATTTGTGACTCCACACGTCAAGAACGCACTTTTCCTCCTCCAATCGACTGATTTCCCGAACCACTTAAAGTGACTACACCGAATTATTTGTTGAGTGCGTACCGGGGTCATGGTTCATCGTTTTTCCAATTTCAGTCAAGCCGCAAGAATTTAATGGAAACTCAAAGAAAAACTACGACGCCACATAGGCACCATCGACTAATAGTTTCTTTTTTTTTCTTGGCCTAAAAATACTCTTCATCTGCATCAAGATGAGCTCGAAATAGTGTGCAAGAAACAGAGCACGGATAATTGATCAAATGCACTTGGATGGTACAGTCCCACATGTGTGCGTTGCAACAAACATGCTGACTGCGCTTCATTTGGCAATGAAACCGCATAAATTCCCTGCAAGTCAACGATCCATGAAACCGATCTGTTACAACTGATTGATAAACAAAAACAGATGCCGAGAATAAATCTGTAGACGTAGACGTACATATGTATGTTGTTTGTGTTTAAACTTTGAGCGGAACCAAAAAAATAAGAGAACATTCAGGAATAATCTAAAGCTGAACCAAACACGTGCCAGAAGATCAGCTGTGACGGTCCATTCCTACCTATCTTCCTTAGGGCTCGCACCGGTGATGTCATCCCTACTCGCAGCGACGCCCTTGGAACACAATTCTGTTATCGGTCAAGTTTAATGTTTATTTATAGGAACTGAATTGTCCGAGACAGAGGCGTGAGTTTTTTTCTTTTATCAACGCATGGTCATGCATTATCTGAGTCATTGTGAATTTCACTGACCTTACTTAGAACAGATACATCGACGGTCAGTTAATCAGTCGTTTGACAGAATTAAACGACGCCACAGAAGTGAGTGCTTGTGAGTACAAGTGGTTTTTCAATTTCTTGAGAGAATGAATGAATGCCTTCCCTTGGACAATCTGGATGTGACGAACAAAATTGATGCGGCTGAAAAATGATGACTAGCGTGGAAGCTAAAGCAGATGGCTGGAGTCTGAATGAAGCACAATGAAAAAGCGGGGGAAGACTAATAAACAATGGCGATGTCGATGTCGATGAAAAAACTCTTCCACGACACCGTACTGAAGAGACAAGGCGAAACAGACAAAAGAGAAATCAGCTTTGAAGTCATTTCTCAAAGCACGCGTCCCTAACCCTAGCCAAGAGCTCATCAGAAGATCTGTGGATCGACGTCGGCGCCTTAAACTGAATTCGAATGAGAATGATTTAGCTGGTGATGGGGGGGGGGAGGATGTGAGAAAAACGACCCTTCACCTCTGAATGTGATGTGTTTCGAAAACGAAGCTCGGTGTCCTCTTTCGATGCGTACTTCAAAATGCTATACACTATGTACAACTCTAAGGTGGTGTCGGTGAAATTATTTACAATCTAAGAGAGATTTCTGTTTGATTTTTTTCTTTTTTACAAGTTGTCGACAATCTACTCAAAAAGAAGCACCCTTCCAAGAAAAAAAAAAAAATAAATAAATGAAAATAAAACTACCAACACAATTTTCAAGAACTCTGACGCTCTTTTCAGCTACAAAGTGACTCGTAAATCTTACCTCCTCATCGTAACATAAGTCTTGTTGCGGTAGCTTGTGGGAACGAAACAACATATTTGGGGTTAGAGTATTTCAAAAACGAAAACAAAAAAAAATAGTTCAAAATTTAAATTGTTAATATTTCAAAACGAGGTATCGGTACTGGGAAAGCAAAAAGAAAAGAAGAAAAAAAACACGAGACATCAACACCTGCGTTTTGTCTCAACACTTACCATTTGATCGGACAAACTCTTGTGGACATTTTCACAGAAAATGGTCCACCACAGTTGGACCATGTCGGCGGCGTGCTGGAATTCCGATGGCATGTATGGGGTTTTGCTTTCGGAGTTGAAATTCAACAGCCATGGCTTTAGTTTTCCAGCGAAGTGAAGGATCTTGATCTTGTCTCTGAATCTGTGTGTTACGAGAAGAATGTGATGTCATTTGCATTGCCATTTCCATTTGAAAAGTGAAGACTTACTGTTTGAATGCTGGCAAGTAACTGTAAGAGGCAAAGGCAGTCGTATTGTAGATGAATGGCAAATGTTTGCTTATGTCCTTGTGTGCCCAATCGGAGTAGTACTGATTTAAGAGACCCTGATCGCCACCATCAAAGCTGCCATTGGACAGTGCAAATTGTGTTAGCGAGGCGAATGTCTCTTCACTTGGTCGGTACACGAAAACACCGGAATTAAAGCAATCCGGCCATGATACGTCTGGGGCGGCTGAGAGTTCTTCGCGTTCAAACAATTCATCGGCGTTTTGTATGACCTGCAATGACATGGCTGTTCCAGTAAGATCGCAAAGACATCAAGCACACGGCGGCTACTTACAAGAATATCAGAGTCCAGGAAAACACACTTCTCGAATTGCAGCAGCTTCCATGCGTGGAGTTTTGTGAATGTTATGCCGAGTTCTGGACGAGCGAGCAACGCCAAATTGGCGGCATCGTGTGAGTCCAAGACATTGACCTCCTGCACCACATTGTACACCTCTCGTAATCTGTTGCGCATTGCTTCGGACACAGTTGGTGTGACCAGAACGGCCAACTGATGGGCGGTTTGGACGCGCTTAAGTGAATGCGCCAGAACGAGGGCGCCAAGCGAATATGCATCGTTTGTTGTTAACGTCACCCACGCAAAATCTGCAATAAGAAGATAAATTCTATTCATAAATTCTGTTTGCGTTTGGAATCCGTCGAAAATTTAGTTTATTACAGATTCGTAAATGTTTGTATTTTTTGGACAGAAGCACAAAATGTGTTATTTTTCACACTGCTGCATGCATTCACCTAAATTCGTTCATTTTGTGGCGCACCCCAGCGGCGAGGCGTCGTGCGTCTTCACCCACGGACGGAAAGATAAATAAATTTCGAAAGAAGATATATTTGCTCTCAGAAGCTTCTCGATGCTTGACCGCGTTTTTGAATGGGTGGAGAATTTCCATTTCTTTTAAAACATTGATGTAATGTGTGTTGTCTCGAAATGGGACAGACTGTGTCTTACGAGGGGCGGGGGTTCTGTTGGAGCGCTTGACGTTTTATTGTTCCAATCTGTTTTATGTTTTATTTTCAGACCGAAGACTAATGATGAATCTTCAAAAGTGGATAATTGGCTGACTGCTACTTTTATTTCTCGAATATTTCACGAAGATCACAAGATGTGAGTATTTTAAGAAGGAAAAAAATATACACAAGACAGGAATAAATGTGTGGAAAAAAGTACAAGCTGTGCAGGGACACGCCATCAATCTTTGTCACCGAGCAACATTGCTGTCTGCCGAAGGATGGAGATTTATATTTTCTCATTATATGCGTGCCTTGAAGAATGGAGCGTGAGAAATAATGGATTGATGGTAATTGAAAAGCGAAATTGAGACATTTAGCTTGCCATTTGTTAAGATCGTGTCATAATGAACGCGAGGAGGCTTAGTTCAGTCACTCAGTGTAGTTAAGTTTCGTTCATAATTCATAAAGGGCGTACGTAACCTTTGTACAACTAAAGCAATCCAGCGATTACACAGAAATAATGCGTGCTCACCAGAATAACCACCTTTCTCAGATTCGTTAAGTTTCGTTCACTTTTCGTAACTGAAATGGGAGTGGAATAAATCCCTCTCTGTTGTAAGGAAATTGCATTTGTTGGTGGAATGCTATTGGAATCCCAGGTCACCTTGAATTTTGGCGTTTTTACGTGAGTTTAGGTCAATTTTGTCGACTTGGAAATCCACATTTTGTAATTTAAGGATTTCGAAATCGATTGGATCCTTCGACTCATATGTGAGGACTTTCATGAGAATCACCACTGCCAGCAGTAAAAATATAAATTTGAGGATGTGCCGAGCTTTTGTCTCTCTTTTCTTACAGAAATTGTTGGTGAAGGACTAAGGTTTAGTCGCAGCATCTTTCAGAATGTTTAGGCTGTTTCTCAATTGCGCGAAAATTGTAACCAAACGATCATTTTTGAGTGGTCTGAATCAGAAAGTTAGCTTTGGCTAATTTTCGACTCCTTTTGTGACGGCAAAATACATAAATCTTGTGTGGAAAAGAGAGTCACATCTAGACAGTTTCCGGTCTTATTTGCAACGAGCAGCCATACTTAAATCAAATGTAGGCCGATCTTGCTCTCACTCGGATTGGATAACGCCAACCCCTGGGACCAGTCGGTCTTAGCTGCGAAGCGATTTAGACGGCTTAAGCTGAAACATCAGCAAGATTGAAAAGAAGTTCGCAACATTTGTCATGTCTTACATAGATCAGCTATGGCCAATCGAACTTTAAGCTCAATTTGTAGTGTATTCGACTGCCATTCGACTCAAATTCAGCAAATTGACCAGATTTTCATGATTTTGAATTCCAGTACAGTATATGGACATGATGTCGTTTCACTGCTATTCGACTCGAATTCAGCAAATTGAACAGATTTTCGAAATTCGAATTCCAGTCCCATCATGACAAGTGCGAAAGATAAATTGACTGAAAAAGAAGTCTGCAACATCTCAAAATTAATCGTCGACAACCGACAACAAATGTGTAAGCCAGCCTTCTCGATTGCAGAAGTCTGTGAGAGCCGAGATATGTTCGTGAATATGAAAGCGCAGATGATGCCAAGACATTTCGCACATATTTCTTATTTATTCGCCGTGAACGAAGCTGGGCTCGAAACAGTTGCGATGTTGACAGTGAATGTAAGCTGTCTAGGAGAGCAAATGTTTCCATCGGCTTAGTGTTGGATCTTTCTAAGTTGCAAGCAACTTCTTTCGCTTTAAAAATAGTTAAACATGTAGTTTGTTAATCCATTGACCAATATGATGATTTAAACACAAAATTGAATTTGTTAAGTGAACGCATGCTTCAGCTGGACGGACAATATTACTACTTAGACACATCTAAGCACTCCCCTTTAAGGAATAAAAGTGTGTTCAATCTTAATTATTATAAACAAAAAATAAATCACAATAACGAGAAAAAAAAGATAATTAAAACATATAGTTTTTACACAATTAGTTGTTTGTTTTTTTTATGTTGTTTCTTAACATTAATATTTTTTAACGGTTTTAATATAACCTCAATAACATAAACGAAAAAATCAAAATAAATTCTTATTTTATTTCAAATTAAAAAAGTATTTACAATTTTGAATGGGAGATTACAGGGATAACAGGGATTATGTGATGTGTTCATCGATAAGTGGGAGGATCGTAGACAAACTGAAGCACAAAATATTTCTCTGCATGCGATTGAGTGATGAGTTTTGTATATATATATATATTTTTTTTATAAAAAACTATAATTTGTTTTCTTTTGGTTTATTCAAACGAGATTTCTGTATTTTTTTTTGTTTAGTTCCTATAAAAATAGAAAAATTAGCAATTGTTGAATGGGTGGATTCTTTGAAAAAAAAGCATCAACTTGTTTATTTTGTTTTTTTAGCAACACCACGATCAAAAATTGTTGGTTTTTATTTTTTGTATGAGTCAAGAGAGAACTATGGTTTAATATCATTTTATTTACTTTTATTAGGAAAAAAACATTTGTAAATAAAATTCAGCAGCTGGTTAGGGTGTTGGCGAGAATTTTTTTGAAGCGTTTTGTAATTTAATTGATTTTTTTATTGTTTTTTTTTAAATCTACCTTCTAAATAAAACAAGGCATCCAGTGGCGCGCATGTGTGTGATGAGATAGGTATACGGTTTGCATAAGATCGCAATGAATGATATTTTTTATTTTATTTTTTTTTTTATTTCTTTTTTGCATATTTGATTTGCAAGAAAACCTAAAATATAAAATTTGTGAATGTAAATGCGTTACGGGATGGATAAATGATTTCACATTAAAAAACTTACCAGAGACAAAGATTGAACGGAATGCACTCACAGACATAAAAAAAAAAAAACAGAAAAAAAATCGTATAAAATTGCCTCCGTTCGTTCGAGAACGATCAGCAGGGGACGTTGTAGTCTAATTTTGGATTATAAGATACAACGTCCTGCGAGCGCGTTTCATAAAACCCAATTTACGTGTACGTACATCGTTCGTCTTTATATTATTTTTCCGTTGTATTTTTTTTTGTTGCGTTTTTGCGAATTTTCTGCGATTTAAAGATATAAATACATTTCGGAAATATGTTTGAGATACGCGATGTTTCCGTTCAGCTTAAGCCGTAAATTTCAGAGCGAAAAGAAATGCAAACATCTGACAAATTTGAGAATGCATTGTGGGGGTTGGATTCGCGTCAGGCAGACAAAGAGGAGAGAGACTCGGGCCTTTTTTTTATGATCGAAAACTGTTTTCTTTTTTATTGCAAAACGTTTTTGATTTCCTCAAATAATGGCGAACCTCAACGATTTTGAAATTAAATTCAGCCGGATTTATCTGAGAAACGTTGAATGATTATGCTTAGAGACGACGCCCACCTACATACGATCGCATTGCCTGTGCTTTAAGGGGGTGGAAGAAATTAAGAGATTTTTTTTTTAAAGGATGATAGACGCATGATGCAATAATCCGGACGATATTAAATTAGCTTTATGTTGCTTTTAGGAAGCGTGATAAAAAGTATTTCAATTTTAAATGTGTCAACATTAAATTTTAACCAAGAGGAGATGAATATTAATTTATCTGAGGTTTTTATTTAGTGTGTCGCAAGAAGAAGATGCTTTTAATGAAGCTTTTTTGAAAAGCAATTATTAAGATGTGGCGTGGTTATGGCTTTCTTTGATTAAAAGTCAGGAGGTGCATATTTTGTTATGATCTTGTGAATACAAAAATAATTCAAACCTACACTCGACATAAAACAGTCACAAATCATATTCGCCCCACTCTATACAAACTTTGAATGGTCTGGTCCAGTAATTGAATTACGTATCATTTTGTACGCATGTGATAAAAAGTGGGGGAATGTTTGGAAAGGAATTCGATTAGCCCTTGTTAGTCATAAAATACCGCCGCAAGTTATGATCCACAATACACGCAGTGACGCGGTACAGCCCGTAGGGGGCCAGAGCTAAGCTCAAGTGTACAACGGACATACAGTTGTATGCCGATTGCGAACGGCCAAGTTTCAGAAGCTTTTTTTTAAACAGTTGTACTCTATGAGTATTTTCAGTGAGTCGGAAGAGGCTATCTACTACCCTGAATGCGAAATATAGCCCCACAGCTTGTTATATCTGATAGTCAGCAGTGATCCCATTTCAAAATCGAGTTTTCAAACGTTGCATTTGAGTACATAGAATGTGAATTATGTAGGCAGTGACTAGATAGACTAAAGAGCATATCAAATCGAGCCAGAATTCGAACAGCTTACGCATTCTAAGCACATAAGACTTCCCAAAAATTAGAAAAAAACATGCAAATTAAAGAAAAACATGCATCCTCAGTCTGAGTCTGACCCAAAACTGGTGGTAGTGCAGAAAACGTCTGAACACCTGAACAATCACCCATATTCCGCAGTTCGAATGTCTACTCGCATCTTAAGTTGTAGCATGGAGTCGTATCGCACATGTTTTGCTATTTGTACGAGAGTCACTTCATTTCAACGCATATGGTCGCCTGTTTGCAACTGTCATTTGATTTGACCTAGATAAATTGAGAACATTCAATCTTTGCTTTAAGACTTAAGTACATGTCTAATATTCTAGTACAATTCGTATTCCACAGCGTTGCGCAGCATTGTTCGAAAATATCGGCATTATTTTGAGCGTGTTTCGTAGCCTGATTGCTAAAGTATGTGGTGAGTGGAAGTAGATTTCAATGTTTTATGACTGGTTTAGTGTTGCCATGGATATCCCAGATGTGACTAATAACGTTGTCGTAAGTGGGCGAGAATGTACGTATCCGAATTTAGTTAATTTTTTATTTCAATCACATATATATTATATGCGCAACTGTTTCATAGACTTTGTAAAACAAATCCTGCAAGAAGTCTAATTGAAATAAGAGAGCACTTTTTCCACGCCCAAGGATAATATGAGATTTACCTTTTCATATACTTTTACAATATGCACGGATCCACTTCCCCGATTTGTTGTTCACAACAGCCTGCACGTATTCACAGGCACGTCGAATAAAAAACGCTGTCAAGTGAAATCGAGTGGCAAAGGAGGTAGAAGTTGAATATCTCCCTGCTCTCTTATTTCTGGTGTCTAGTAAGAAAAGAAACATTGTTCAAAGTGCTCATAATTGTATCTGACAATTGTACGTAACATCTCAGTACCAATTAAAAAGAAAATCACAAATGAACGATACTCAACGAAACTGAACGATGTGCTTATTGTGGTGGTCGTAGTGTATCATTTTTGTGCATTTGCACGGTTGCTTAACTTGACTTACCCAAAAGCAGAGTGTAACCAAATTCAACCTTTTAAAGACACCCTCCCCCCCATTTTGTTGAACATACTGTCGTAATGATTTGAAAATTCAAGAGCCAAATGAAAACACACCACACCACAACAAGTTCTCTTCATATCTCTTCCTCGACACAAAGAGAACAAGGGAAAGGTGAAATTAGTATGCCTCGCCGCGCAAGAGTAAATTGAAACCGGTTACAGGCGAGAATCACGTCCTCACCTCATTTGTGCTGATAAGAGGCAGACTGCAGACCCCTGTGGTCAGTGATGGCACGCCAAGTTATGACGTATCTGCACAGAGTACACCTCAATTTGGCGCGTTCTGCGCAGCTACCCAGCGAATGACAGTTCATTTCTTCGTCGTCTTCTTTTCGCTTTTATTCGGCACGCACTTTCGCCAAATAATGGGTGAAGGCGAAGTAAATAACTCATGAACACACACGCGAAAAAAGTGTTGTGCAATAATCGATTGAAAATGAGAGAAAACAACAACAAACCTGGCGTGTACCAAACTACGCAACACACGAACAAACAAAAAAAAAACAATTCAAGGTGTGTAGACATTGTAGACATCATTTCGGTCGTTTTTTTTTTTCACGAAATAATTGTGCCAATGTCTAGGTTCAATGGAGTTTAAAATCATCGCAAAATACGCGCATTTGTTGATCGAATTTGCTCTAATTTGTATCTGTGCAGAATTCCCATTGAAATCGAATCAAATTTAAACTCTGACGTATTTATGTAAATGGCTCCTGAGTGGCTGCATCTACATAAGTGACTTATTAAGCGACTGACGGGGCAATATCGAAAGATTGATGGAATTTTAGTTGACAATCAACCCATTTGTGAGCACATAGGAAGCTGGTCATCAAAATTTGACGAGGGGACGATTGCTCACTCGAATTTCAACTGGTTACCGGCACGGAGAAGATACATGACACTAATGGGGAGAAATTGCTATTCCTCAAGTGTCTTTGGGGTTGAAAGACCGATGGTAATTGAAAAGAGAACGATGAGATATTGCTCTGCTTGTGATTCCTCTCCCAACAGCATAGTCGTAGGTCACATTGAACGAGGACATTCAAGGTTAAAGAAAGGATACGGAGAGGAAACCGAAAACCGGGTGTGTATGTTTATGGTGTTGCCTCTAAAAACCTGAGAATGACTAAACCCGACACCAAATGACACACTTTCTGTGGAATTACTTTAAATAAATAAAAAAAGATGATGGAGAAAGAAAAAAAAATTTAGTGCCTCCCCGACGGGGAATTGAACCCCGGTCTCCCGCGTGACAGGCGGGGATACTGACCACTATACTATCGAGGACTGTGTCGATTGACTTGCCAGACTCGCTAGATCTTGTGGCTGGCCCAATGCGTCGACTGTATTTCGAGTCTTTGCTGAACAATTGATCTCAGAATAAATTCAATATGACGCCATGAAAGGGAATTTGATTGCAATCTTCATCGCAGATAATTTTTTGCACAAAAAAAAAAGAAGAATTATATCATCGAAATCTTGAACAGATACCTAATCGCATGGTAGCTGTGAGGAATCACTTGAGATACATATGTATCTCTGTGTATTCAACTGCAGAATTCGTGTACATAATGCCATGCAATCGTTGAGTGTACGTTCAATAGATTTGTTTGCATTCTTTCAAACACATTCAATAAATTAGAAGAAAGTGACATAACAGAGTATCAAATTTGGTTGGCTGTCAAATAAGGTTTGATCCAATATCGGAAAGATTTTGACCAATTTATGGGGTTAGATAAGGCCAACGCCTGTGATAGCAGGGTTAATTAATTTATGTCGTTTGTCATACAGTTGGTCAGGCAAATAATTCTGCGCAATTATATGAATGAGGCCATTTTTGGAAACGAAAGATCAAAGACTGAGCTGTGAAAAGCGTCATTCACACTCGACAATGTATCGATACGATTAGCTTGACGATAAATTGGAAAGAAGTCAAAATGCTCTGTCTACCGTACTACAATCTGCCAACTTTGTAGTAACGAACGTTCACATTGACCATTTAGCCTCTCAAGCACGGTTGTCAAGCAAATCATATCGACAAATTGTTGAGTGTGAACGACGCTGAACAGACGTCGGGTGTTTTCATAAACGTCAGACTAACAAAGGACTGCGTTAGCCATGTTTATTAGGTGAACAGCTGTACCTACTGTTCATAAACGTCAGATTGTTCAGTCATTCTTTTTTTGATTGGAGAAAGGGAGCGACGAAAAGTAAAAGGTTTTTACTTGCAAAAAATTTAAGTACTTTCTGCAAATATTTTGTTAATACTTTAATATGTATTATTTCTAGTTTTTAGAGCCATAACGAAGGATCCGTGTGGAAATATAGTCATATAATTTAATACAAAGGACAATTGCTCTGGAGACCGACTGTCATTTCTGACGTTTATGAATGATGAATAGTTGGTGGCCGTTGATGAGAATTGAGGAATCACTTGAGAAATCATTGCGTGTACTAAAGCAGGCCGGCAGACATTCTGCAGTGTGTAAATGTCCAGAAACGCATGAGAAAAGAAATGCGATTGTACTAGAGCAGATTTCCGACGTTCATTAAAACACCCAGTCCTTTCAGTTTAGGTAAGGTTCTAGTGGCTGACTGCAGAGTGGAGTAGTAATTGACTGCTGGGTGGTTGTACTCGTAACTGACGAAATCGAAACCATCGTGACACGAAGTCGATTGGATATCTCATATTCCTAAAGCCAATTGGTGGTTGCTACGAAGCGACCGGATTACGTTCACAATATTGATCTCCTTCAATAAGTACAAATCCCTACCTTCGGCGAGTACACTGCACGAACAGAAGTGATGTTTACCTAGTCTACTCCCCCTCATCGTGCCTGCAGCTTCTATGTACAAGAATCATTGTGTGTCGTCTTCAACCTGCCGTCCTTTAAACACCTTTGTTACGAGTTTGTAAAGGAAAATGTCTCAGCTTTTGTTGCATTAGTCTGCTCACTTTTGACGTCGGTTTTTCGTTGTTGTTTTTTGTGGAAAAGTTTACTAAGCGGGTTATACACCGGCGAGAAGAAAAATTCCAAACATTTTCGGATACGCATACACTGCATTGCCGACACTTGTGCTCGTATTTTAATGGACAAATTAAAGTGATGTACACTTGTTTTTATGGAGATTATATGCTGGAATATATGCTGAAAATGGATTACTTTTGATAAATTGTGGTCGCTAGTCGCGGCTTCTGTATACAATCCATAATAATGACGCGCCTTTGAAAAACACTGGAATAGACATCGAATTAAATCGTCTAAATTCTCGCACTAAAAGGGACTGAACAAACCCCTGCACTGAGTTCAGTTGTGCGTTAAGTACGTTATCTCCATGCTCATTCACAAACACCCCTCCACGAATTGCATTAAGATGTTGTAGCATGGTATGCAGTTGAACACCACATAATCGCTCGCACTTATCATCGTATTTGATCTTTAAGATCATCCCAGTGATTGAACGCGCCATTTGGTCGCCATGCCTCACACACGCTGACGCAGATGAGCGTCACAAGTGCATGATCGCGAAGACACGCCATATGGAGGATTTACTTGGAATTTGTGTACAAACCTGCGTGGAGATGCCTTTATTTATTTATTTAAGACAAATGCTAACAGAGTGGTAATAAATCGTGATCACGTGCAATGCACAGAGGGATATTCATGCACTTTTTATACCTGAATTTCAAATCGGTCTAACACACAAATAGTCTCTAGAATCGTCAATGCATCGTGTTTAAGGCGGCCAATGTTCTTTTGTAGAACAAGCCATGCTCGTTGTACACTTTTAATAAAACTCATAAGCATGTCTGTTGATGCTGAGATTTTCGTGGGATTGTCATTGTCACCGATGTTATAATTCAAACTTGTGTGCTAATGCTGACATCAGCTCAAAGAATTGAGAAAGACTCAGCTGGATACCTGGGGACCACACGAGGATAGAAGCCAATGAAATGGCCGGCTCCCTAGCTAGGAAAGGTCATCACTTAACTAAAACCGTCACTCAGTCTACTTAAGCTCAGCAGACCCTCATTAAGGACTCTCATAACCGAGCACTGCGCAGTTGGCACTCATGCTGGCAGCAGTCCCATATAATGATTTCTGCAGAAGCTGCATGGATGAAGAGGAGGTAGAAAACATAGATCACCTACGCTGTCCGTGCAGCGCTCTGGATAGTCGTAGGTTCCTACACTAAGGGCCTACTATTTTAATAATCTCAATGAGCTAAACAGCGTCAGCCCTCGTGGTATCACAATTGGCCTACTTTGGCCTAAGTGTGACTGCCTTTAGCAGTCAGCCACTACAACCTAGCCTAACCTAGCTAGAAAAGCATCGGAATCCTTAACAGGCCCCGAACCATTCTGTGCTGTAGGAGATCATGACCTCAGAGACGAATTCAGGGAACTGCAACGAAGAAACCTGGACATGGCATGAAGCAGGCCAAGAAACTCTCAAGTCAATATAACCGAAAGAGGTTTGAGGCATGTATCGAAATGAGCAAAAAACAACCTCCGCATTGTAACAGGGTTCTGCAGCTTCAAGGAGCACCTAAGGAAACTAGTGATATCAGCAGATGGTCTCTAGTATGTATCCACATTTTCTGATAGTAATTGACTCAGTCACTTAGATCGATCCAGTAGTATTTAAATAAATATGTCAGAGCTTCTTCGAAAGACTATATTGTACCACAGAGAATTGCTATGCAATCCGACGGTCATTTCTGATGTACATGAATAATGAATAGTTGATGACAGTATTGTACTAAAGCAGGCCTGCAGACATTCTGCAGCCCGTGAGTGTTCAAAACCGAATGAGAAAAGAAATGTTATTGTAATTAATTGAATTTAAGCAAGAGAAATGCAGAAATTCGCTTTCTATCGGTTTACAAGCTCAGACTTTCACCAGCATCTCAACGGCTGTTTAGCAAGCAGGCGCTACAAACATGTTCATAAGTTACGACTCAAGAATGCCTTGAAGCTAAACAAAGCAAAAGTTATTACTGGCCACTCTCCAGTCTCAATGCAACCACAACTAGGACAAAGTAGACCGAAGCAGTACAAATAATTGGAGACACCGTGGACAGACTAAAGAAACAGTGGAATTTCTTTTAATCGAATGTCCAAGGCGTGTCCATGTGGCTGATTTCCAAAGCACCATATCTTGAGAGATTACACAAATTCTAAAAATAGCACTCAAGTCCTAGATCAAAGAAGGGGCACAATAGATCTGTGTGACCGCAGTGTTCAAGGAATGCATTATCTTCAATTCAATTCAATTCAGAGCCTCTTCAAAAGTTTGATTTGATTGAAAAATATTGAAAATGAACAACTCTTTGAGTGTAAAAGATCGTAGATGCACACCAGAAGGGGCAGACATTGGAGAGCCTTGAATTTCAGCAGATTCTTTTCTGTACAGATGTACAGACTTCGATCGATTTCAATCTTGTAAGTACAGTGGACGCTCGATATAGTGAACAATCCAATTTAGTGAGTAGTGAACCCACCATATTGTATACAGCCTATTCTAAATAGTGTTCATGAAATGTGCTTTGCGGAGTTTAAGCTCGTTACAATGAACAATCTTGCTTCAGTGAACAGGCCCGGTTTTTGTTAGTTCCCTGGTAAGCCGGATAAAAAAAAGCGCAAAACATGAAAATAAAGATCAGCTTTGCTGTCAACCTCTTCGACTGCGATCCACGCCACGAATGAGGTGAAGCATGGCAGAAGGTCTCAACCAACTTGATGCGTATAATCCGCGGCAGCTTGTCAAAGTGCCCGATTGCAGGAGTACAAGCATGCAATTTTACGATCGTGGGTACATCGAACAAGGGAATTCAGATCTATTTTGCGTCTGATTTCTCTCAAATCACGCTGGGAGACGAAATGTCAATGTATGTGCTCAAATTCGATTTAAACTGTCTTCTCAAATAAAAATCAACGCATACCTCAGGAATTATTGAATCGTCTCTAAAAACGTTTTCTTTAAGATCTCAGAACTAGAAAATGGGAATATGTTGTTTTTGATTCTAGGAGACAGACGTGATGCATGGCATTTCAGAAAAGTTGCCTGTGCTTCCACCATCCCCTGTCAAATGAAGGAAATACGACATAAATGGAACTTGTACACGCAGTTGGAGGATGAGCCATGAAAAGGCAATAAAATCCTTACTATACACTGTGGATTTTTTTAGGCGAAAAAATCGATGTCGTCGTATCCACTCCAGTCTTTGGATTTCGATAATACACATCGAAACACAACCACAGGCGTACACAGGTCGTAGGTACGCCTAGTTGGGCCACTGTGGCAGTACATGTTCCATTTGACTTGTACTGAAGTTCTTCACTCGATGATCCACTTCCAAAGTTGCGGCGTATTCCACTAATACCCACGAATGAGCAATCATATGCTCTTGCTCCGATAGTTCTATGCGCCCAGATCGGTGAAATCGGGAACAGAGGATGAAATGTTGCCAAGATTGAAGATCAGGTCCGCTGTGCAAGAAGAGAATCGTTGTGGAGTTTACGAGAAATGCGAATAATCAGTCACAGTTCGGAAATGTGAAATAAAAGTGCACAACAAATTCCATTCAAACAGCACAAGTATTGAAGGTCAATCAACAGCGCTTTCCATAGTTCTCCCAGAACACTTTCCAACATTTGTCACTAACAACTCACATCTCCGTCTTCGTTTTTGTTTTGCATAAAATCACAAAAGCGTGAGTGTCTGTTATTTAATCAAAAATTAAATCTGCGCAAGATGAACTTGAAAAAAAAAGAAAGAAATAAAAAGCGCCGACCACTCTTCTGCCAAAAAACAACTTTGCATAACAATTCCAAACAATCGGCAGTAATAAATAATCCCGCTGCCTTAGCCATTAGAGCTGGGTGCCGTATAAACAAATACAATTTTCAGAAAATATCCCAGAAGCATTTACATACATAAAAAAAGAGATTAAATAAAATGGAAAACCATACATCTAACGTGAAACGTCAAGGGAAATTAGGCACTGAGCCTCACACACGCCGTGTTGTTGTGTTTTTCCAACACCCCGCTAATTATAGACGATCTCTGTGTCGGAACCGATGCTTGTTGTACAATCTCTTGAGTTGGTTGCCAACTATAAAGAATCATTTTTTTTTTTTTCGTTTCTTCTTCAAACTTAAACAGAAGTTTCGGGTGGATTATTTTCAATTTTATTTATTCAAAATTATTTTGGCACATGCTAGCGGTTTTTGCTTTTTTATCCTTTCTCCTCATTTAATGGCAAAGTGTTGGGTAATAATCGTGGGAATTTTCTTTTGCCACACTCTGTGCTGCGAGCCAGTTTAATTTGAATACATTTTATTGACTCCCGAGGAGGCGGTGTATGACAATTTTGTTGGATAATTGCGATTGGGCACAGGGGTTGGTGGATATTTTATTTATTCAGCTACAAGGTTACACGCCGAGAGTTTGGCAAACAATGGCATTTGAAAATGTTTGTTGAAATTGTTGTATTTAATGTGGATTCCTAGTGTAGATTGAGTGGAAAAATGAATTAGCGGCGGGGGAGCAATAAAATTTGTTTGTTTTACGAGGTAATTATAGAATTTACTTATTTTGACACAATTGAACGCAATGTGTTTGAAACGTGATACCGGTAATAAACATGATTCTGGGTATCAATTTCTTCAATATTTTTATTTGTCGCTCTTGTGGGATTTAGGGTCTCTGTTCAAAGAATGCTTGCTTGACCTTACCAGGATCGACGAATCATAGTTTAGGTTGTTTAGGTTGTTGCCTCTGTGGACAACAATAGGATTTTAAAGCAAAACTCGTGAACACCGGAGAATGAAAGGTGTTTATGATAAATTTCCAGGAAAACAACTTGGCTGCATTGGCAACTCCAACTGGTTCTTCTAACGAAGTTGAACTCCTGGGAGAGCCGCACTGTAGCACAATGAATTGCCCTTAGGTTTCGAATTTGAAATGTGAAACCAGACCACCTCGTCGGATCCCATTTCCTCTTCAATTGCTTAAAAGCATCCTTCCACTGAGAAGTCACTGGTACCCAGCAAACTAAGACTTGCCCGGGCCCTTTTCACGGCGAATTCCAAAGCTTTAAAAGAAAATACTCCCCAATTTATACATTCTCAGCGGAGTTCCAAGCGTTTGTTGAACCATTTCGGTTTTAATTCGGATTCAAAAAGAGGTCGGCCACATCAAGCGCATGGACAATAATCCACCAGCAGCGAATCCGGACCTCCTGGCTCGAGAAAGAGAGGAAGGAAGACGCGAACCTCCGGTACAAAGACCAAGTCATCGTGCACATTAGACAGCTTAGTCTAGGTGATTGGAAGCAGTATGCCCAGGACCCTCATCGATGGAAGGCAGCCTCCATGGGTCGTCGCCCTTAAAAGTATGTAAGTCCATGTCCTCCGGAATACCATGAAATGTCATTAAATGTAGGTTGCTGCCTGGTAGTACAATGCACCAGGTTTTGAGTCCGAGTGCTCCAGTGTAGTGTTCAAAAACCTCCGACAAAAAAAAAAAGGCTTCCGTACATGACACAATGTCGCATTTCCATTTAATGAGTTTGAAAGTCGCTTTAATTTACAATTCAACAACCTTTAGAGTCTTCGAAGATGCCAAGCACCAATCACTGCTCCATTCACAAGCAAATATGTCAATGAAGCCAATTAAGTGTAGAGATCCAGTGAATGAATCCAAAGTTGATGAACGAGAAGATCAACTAACTACCCAACCATAAAATGTGGCTGTGAGAATATGAATTGTTAATTTGACTAACAGATGCGATAACTGCAATTTTGACACATGGATGCTAAACATCTGTCCGCAAACTGAAGTGTGACTGCACAAACAACTGCTTTTTTTGTGTCGAAAATGTCAACTGTGGCAGATATGGGTGATTTGTGGGCAATTTTATTGCATTTTTTTTTAAAGGAAACTGCTACTGAATGTCTTCTTTTGCAAAGAGAAGGATAGAAGGCACTCCACTCACTCAAGACTCAAGGGATTTGTGAACATTGCTTCGTTCGTTTAAAAAAGGAGCAATTCTGGCATCGTCACAAGGAGACAACAGACGAGGCAACAAATTCGTACTATTAAACAAAGATAGACTCAAACTCAAGAACAGCTCACAGAAGCATTAATCAACGTTCTCAGCAGGACATCTGTTTCCAAAACATTTATTGGGTGGTGTGAATAAAAACTGAAGAAACACTACAAGTTAACACTCATGAGTAAAGTGCTTTCTTTAAAGGGAACACTCACTTTGGTGTGAATAAAAACATGTTTCATTAAGTTTAACGACAACCCTCCACTCACATGTTTTGACAGTTGAGCGTATCATGTGTGTTACCTCCATTTTGGTGCGAATTAAGATGAAGAGTAGTGAGTAAACGCTTGAAGAAGTTGAGTGTGCATTGGATGACACTTTAAGGTTAAAAAACGATTAAAAAAGTTACACTCACACTCAATTTTTTTTCACACCACCCAGAGTAATTTGAAAGATCGTAAAGGAACAAAAAAGTGGTTCCAAATCAACACTGAAAGTCAATGACATCGAAAGCCGAAATCTTCAAGAAGAAGAAGAAATGTTCTCTTTTTTTTTGCATCGGATTGTTATAGACGATTGGAAGTGGATTCGATGAACGCATGGGTCGATCCAGGCTAGCCATCTGTATGCAAACTGCACGGAAAAAGTACATAATTTATGTGGTCGGAGCCTTCTGGGCCTATAAACTGTTAAAACGTTAAGACGTCTCTACCCTCGTCGACTGATATTTTAATAGGACATTAATGCGAAATATATAAGAATACCCATAATATTCTTGTCTTTCCCTTTCCAAATTACCAAGGCAATGTTGCAAACTAGGCAAGAAACTATTTAAGAAACATTAACGGAGAAGTTCTGCTCGACCAGCTGCAGCGGTGGTGGATATGGCCCCTTCTGATTCTTGTTTGCTTCGATCGATACAGCACTGATTTTCCGATCGGCACGTTCATTCTTTCGAAGAAGTGAATCATTTGCTTGATGAATGAAAGACGAATGCGTGGTATTGGCGCGGAATGCATTAATTGCAAGAAAAGTGGCCAATACTTCATTTATTGAATTTATAAATTATGTTGGATGAATAAATGGATTACTTTTAACCAAAGATCGGCAAACACAATAGACTAGGAACACCTAGGAACACACTCCTCGGAAAGTTAGTCCAAAAATGTGGGCCATAACGAGTCTTGTCACGAAAAATTTAGTCTGAAGTCGTTGATCAATTACTAAATTAATAAATTTACCGTGAAGTATACATAAAATAATTTCAAACGTATGTACACTTGAATTGAAGCAGACCTTTCAGAACTCAGACTTGGGGTAATACAGTCGAACTTCCTTATAATGGATTCGCACGGGACCAGAACACAACTTCATTACACTTAAACAGAAATACACTTAAAACAGATCCAGACAGCTGGGTCTTTGAAATTAGTTTTATTATATGGAGAACTTCATTATATAAAGGGTGTTTTTAGTATATAGGTATAGGGGGCCATTTTGTCAGCTGTCAAGTGATTTAATTTTTAGTTGTTAGGTTTGCCATTTCTTGGTTAGCACAGCACAGTTGGCATAGCTAGGCGTAGATTCGGTGAATGGGCCCAAAACAAGAATGCCGTTGATCCCAATTTTCATAAGAGAATTTTGTTTAGCGACTTTTGGTTGGATGGATACGTGAATAAACAAAATGGCCGTATTTGGGGTGATGATAATCCTCAAGTGCATGTTGAGACACCGTTACATCCACAAAAACTGACTGTTTGGTGTGCTTTATGGGTTGGTGGAATCATTGGTCCATACTTCTTTAAAAACGATGCTGGCCAGAACGTTACAGTCAATGGTAACCGCTATAGAGCCATGATTACTGCTTTTTTCCTTCATCAATTCAACAACTATGAAGTGCAGGTTTCAACAAGATGGCGCAACTTGTCACACAGCTCGTGCCACCATTGATTTATTGAAGGAAACGTTTGGTAACCGCATAGTTTCACGTTACGGGCCCCTGAATTGGGCTCCAAGATCGTGCGATTTACCGCCGCTTGACTATTTTCTGTGGGGTATTGGTAGTCTACGCCGATAAGCCCGAAACGATTGACCACTTGGAGGGCAACATTCGTCGCGTTATTGCCGACATACGACCACAAATGTCGGAAAAAGTCATCGAAAATTGGACCTCCTGATTAGACTACGTCCGAGCCGGTCGGTTATATGCCAGAAGTCATATTTTAATTAAAATGCCAGAGGATTATATTCCGGATGAAGTAAATTTCATGTCAATTTAAAAAAAATCATCTTTGTTTTATTCCATTTCAAAGTTCTATACCTCTAAACAAATCACCCTTTAGAAGTTCACTGTAAGGAAGTTCGACTGTATATTCAGTGGACCCTATGTCGAATTCTAACGGGATATCAACATTAGTTCGACTTAGAGGACGGTTTGTTGTCAAACCTGAGGGAAATGCCAAAATATGGCGAACTAAAAATTCGAGTTAGAGAGCATTCGACTTAGTGTAAAGTGTAAAGTTTTACATTCTTCTAAAGCTAATCATTGTCTTCTTCCACTTGCAAATGGAGGGCAACACTTGTATAGATCCATTAAATGAATCTAAAGAGTGAACAGCATCAACTAACCCAACTTTTGCTAATTTTTGCAACTCCGCGTTACGTTTTTAATCTGACACGCACTTCAATGCCAAGTTGTTTCTTGTCGGAACATCTTATCGCCAAAGCGTACTACTGCGCTATCTTTAAAAAAAATATAAGTATCGTAAATCAGAATAGTATTCGCATTTTTCGATCGACAATGTGGGACACCAGCAAGTTTATCGCTGGCACACTGTTAACCAAAGATACGACCTTGTCAATATGTTCCCTTTGTTTTCAGTTATCTTATCACAGAACTCAGTGGGAACTGTTTGAAATGACAACACAAATTGTTTAGAAAAGTCGGTGGGACACGGCATGGGTTTCCTGATAAGGACAGCAGATAAGTTTGTCGTTACACGGGTTCATCTAATGTCACTGGAAAATTTATGACAAACAACAATCGATGACTCAGTGCAAAGTGCATCAGAAACAAAGTGAAATTGATTGACGTCTCTCTGTTCAAGCAATGTACCGATTATCGTCGCGTGCAAATATGATCCAACTTGGGCTAGGGTACATTCACCCTCTCGCTGAATTGATTTGCTGTCTGCTCCATGATGTGACTTTAAAGTTCAACAGCATGTGGTTCAATTACTATTATTTCGGTTAAAGGCATGGGAGGTGAAATGAGTGACGGCAGTGCTGTCATTTTTGGCAGTAAATTGCATTCTGTTGTGCGGTAGGTGATTGTGTGGTCTGACTTAGACCAACGTTTTCGATCCATTGTGCCCCTGCCGTGTGGTAAATATGACTTCAGAATATTGGCAACAAGGTGCGGCGGTCGAGTCACATTCTGTTTCTTCGAATGTCCCGAAATAATGCATCCAGCGGAGTTATTATTCTTGTTGAGGGTAGAATACACTGTGACCTTTAGATCTATTGTGCGAAGTCGCTGTATGACACTACATTGAGACGTACTTCTTCACAATGGATCCAGGCTTTACATAAATCCATCCTCTTAATAATTTGCAGTCTTATTAATCCCTTAAGTCAAGTCGCGTCTAATCATTCGAAAGCAACTTGCATTTGTACGAAATTGTAAAGTATCTTGCGTCAAGCTTAGAATGTTGACGAATAGTCGCCTACATCAGATGCTTGGGCACTTCTTCATGAAGTGCAAAGACGTCCGGCAACATAAATGTTGTCTGAAACGTAAGATTATCATAAAAATGATTTATAAAAATTCCTTAGAGAAAAAAGAAGAAAAAACTAATTATTCGCCATCCCCCCGTCTCGAAGTCGGACAAACATAATTGCGG
This sequence comes from Eristalis pertinax, assembly GCA_907269125.1. Lineage (NCBI taxonomy): Eukaryota > Metazoa > Arthropoda > Insecta > Diptera > Syrphidae > Eristalis > Eristalis pertinax. The sequence continues at coordinate 59,455,107 of OU026148.1, read as the reverse complement.
AATGCGGTCAATTAAATGTTCAAGGCCTGAAGACATATGATTCAAAATTTGAAAATAAATAGAAAGTAACAAATAGCAATGGAATTTAAGAGAAACAAAAAAAAAAAAACAGAATTAACTACCCACATTTTGGCACGAAGCAACAAACAATTTTCTAATAATTTAAATAAACACCTCTGCGTCATTTCCTATTTTCAAGTCATCCCCGCGAAGACATCAACCACAACAACACCAACAGTGATCGTCCAAAACAAAAATAGTGTGCAGAGAGGAAGCCGCACAACTAGAAAACAATTTCACATGAACTGACACAAAAGCCAAAGCGAATAATGAAACGAAAAATGTGGTATAAATAAATCTCGTATCTCAATTCTCAGGGCGTAAGAGGCTGAGGACGCCACCGTCGCCGCAGCATCATAAAATCCATGAAATCTATCGCACATCAGACAGAGTTAAAAAAATCAGCGCTAGCCCCTACTTCAATTTCCAGTCAATTAGAATACTTCCAACTGAAATTCACGCTTGTTGCTGTTGCTGCTGGTGCTGATGCTGCTGCGATTGCAGCGAGAAAGAGAATTGAAAAATGCCGGCAATGCATGCCAACAACAATGCGGCTAACAAACGTCACGCCAGAAGATAGAGATACACTTGACTGGCGAATGCCTCAACCGTACAGATTTCAAATCTAAAAATAACTACTAAAATTCGTCTCCCATTCCGCGAGTTTATAGAGGAAAAAATGAAAAAAAAAAAATCACACCGTAGCCAGGGAAAAGCGATTCGATTCGATTCTCCATCTCGCCGTGGGGGATGGGGGCGTGTGTCTGACTTATAAACTTTACTGGCTACTAGCTGAATATTAAAGTCACACACAAGCCTCTCGCGCTCTCTCGCTCTTTTCGTCGTCTTTTTTGTTTTTTTGTTAGCTCCCACTGATCAGTCTCACTTGAATGAGACGTCTAAAAATATACGGAATCGAGGAAAACCGATATAAATGATTTTTCTGCGGCGTTCTTTGTTTTTTTTTCTCCAACCATGCCCCACCCACCCCAAAATTTTAGGGGTGACTCGGTGACACCATTATGCACCCAACACCATTTGACAGGAAACTCAAAACACCGAAGACGCAGGCGGACGGGATCCTCCACCTGACCTCCCTTACAGCACAGTTACTGCTAACCGTGCCCAGTTACACCGAACCATCCACAGACAGGCAGTCTGTGAATGGATTGATTACCAGAGGAATTCACACGCCGACTTTTCAATTTGGCTGGCCCCGATCCAGCAGGATTACTTATTCGGCGAGAACTAGCACAAGGCGGACGGACGAAAAAGACAAGTACAACGAAAAAGGAAATATAGTTTCCCAACAGCAATTGAGAAAAACACATTGAAGGTCACTTAAGGTCGCGACAGCGCGAACACATCATGAGGAAAATATCGCATTCGCGCGACATGTACGTTGACTAGCTTTTGCATTTTCCTTTCTGTATGAAGATGAGTTTTTCTTTCTCTTTTATGCGGATTTAGGCGGCATGAAATACGTACAAAAAGATAATTAAATTAAATTGAATCAAAAATTAAGAAAAAAAAAAATCTTACATTACTGAGAAGGCATTTACTGTACATGCTGCACTCAAAAAAAAAAAAAAAAAGGTTGTCATCTACTTAATATTAATTCAATAGAAGTTAAATTCTCTTTATTTATTATATTTTTTTTTTTTTCAGTTTTTTTGATTTTATTATTATTTTTTGTGTGTGGAAGGTGCTATTTTTTTGTTTTTTATTTAGAAAGGTTAAGAGAACTCTTTAAACTTACTGCTCATCTTGACTAGTGTGCACTTTGGTTTTTCGAATTTATCGTGTGCGTGGAAAAAATTAAGGGAAATTCACTTGTTCACGAGTATGGTCGTGGTTTGCGGTTAACACACAATTCTTTTTTACACACGGGGAGGACGACGACTGTAAAGAAAGTGCGTAGCGTGTATCGCAACCGGCTGAGGAAAAGCAGTACAATTCACTTGTTGTGTGGAGAGAGCGCTCAGATGTTTCTTGGAACACGAACGGCGAGAAACTGAAGTTCTTGCGCTGAGCGGCGGATATCAATTCAGAGGAGGAGATGGAAATAGAAATGAAGAAGCAACGCGGCGCGGCGGATGAGTATTTTAGCATTTTTGTTGGCCGTTGAGGGCTACCTAGCGGCGAAGGGAGGTGATAAGAGTGGAAAAAACGATTTTTTTTGTTCATTCTGTTGACAGGAAAGAGCAGATGTTGTGTGTGCTGCTGCTCGTTAGTGACGTCATGGCGGTGGGTATACTTATTTTTGATTGTGGTGTGGTGAAGGTGATACGATAGCCACAGAGCGTGGGGAAGTCAGAGTAAAGAGAGAAAAGAGAGCGCGACCGATTAGGTGGTGTGCAAGAGAAGCGAGGTGAAGTAAGCCATCAAGATTCAAGAGGTGACCATGCGAAGTTATGCACTTTTGTGGTGTGAAGTAAATGCAAATGAAGTAGGGATGCCAGAGCTACTCAGATTGAATGGCAAATATATGCGAACAGGTCAAGTGTGACAGGGTGTTGCACCGACTTCAATCAGCTGGAAGGCAACGAAATTATTGCTTTACTGATCAATTATTAAATACGTTGTCTTAGATTGGAATCAATGAAAAATTAGAAGCTTTTTTGTAATGATCACAATTTGTTGTTACGCCTGTAACTGAAAATAATAAGTATATCCCTCCTCTGAGGGGGTCCGTTGAAGGACCTGGCTGACTTTATGTAAGACACTGATCATCCAAGTCCTGTTGTACGGCGCAGAGGCATGGACAATCTCAAAAGCGAATGATGAAGTCCTTGATTTCTTCGAGAGAAAAGTTTTGCGTGCGATCTTTAGTCCTATTTACGCTGACAGTATTTGGATGAGAAGATTCACGACATGACATGAGCCTATCCAGGTGTCTACGGATTCAACGCCTAAGATAGCCATGTAGAGCGGATGGACAACTCAGCTCCGGCCCGAAGAGACTTCGACTCCTAACCAGTGGGACAACGTAACAGAGGAAGCTCTGTCATCTAATGCGGCGCCCCAGGTGGAGAAGGCCCTCAACCAACTTGGCGTGCGAAATTGAAGTCGACTAGCTGGGGAGGCTTGTTGGTTGAAGCCCAAGTCCAGGTCCAGGTCCCCAGACTGTAGCGCCCCACGATAAAATGTTGTAGACTCTTATTTGTCCAACAGCGATCCATTTTCAACCTACGGAGTCAATACTCGGAACAATTAAATGTACATGCAAGGATTTATGCTAAAAGTAGTATCCTTTGATTTCTTCAATTTGATACAGTAGACAGTAGTGCGGAGGATAGCTGTAAACACGGATTGTACTTCTTCTACAATGCAATCGAACTGTTGATTTACGCAGACGATATGGCCTTCTTGCAATTAATGAACAGGCGAAACGTGCAATACCGGCCACACACCATTTGGGACGAAACATCATGATCGACAGCTATCATTTTCTGGTGGTATGTGAGAGTGAAGATCCGACGAATAGTCTAGTCGAAAATGTCTTGAATGCCTGGACACAGTTGTTCCAGCTAAGGGGATCTCTGGTTCGAGATGGAGATGGAATCAAGTCAACGTGAACGCACGACAGATGGACGCAGCTAGCAGCAGTAAGATACGCTGAAAGAAAATAGCGAACATGAGATCATGCACAACTTTATCGTCGAAATTTCTGACTAATCTTCAGAATGTTGGGCAATCCGCGTTAAATTCCCCGATTTCTGGAATTAACTACGTTGCAGCAAACCATTCAAAAACGCTTGCAGCTTATAAGAAAAGAGAAGCGTGTATAAGAGCTAGAAGCTGTGTAACACATTTGGCACACTGATTTGACATGTATGACAGATGTCTACAAAACTATAGAGCATTCTCGATCGTCGGGGGTACGAGTTTCACTTGACAAAATTGAGGAGCAACGAAATGCTTTTGCAAACGAAAGGTGCAGTGACTCGAGACTCAAGAGCGGTTGAGAAAAAAAAAGGCTTACGACAAAACATCTTGGAATTGATTAACGGTGTTTCCAGAGCCTTTATGGCCGCCTGACTGTCTATATATAAAACAAGTGTATCGAACTCATTGATAGTCAGCCTTTTGAACAGCTGTAACTTCTGCCTGGAATACACTTCAGTGGTTCGGTAGCCGAAGTGGCATTAAGATCTCTGGCAAACTGGTGTATATACCTGAACGTGCGCCATCATCTGATTTGGAAAATAGTAATTACGTAAGTGGAGTCCCACAGTCGACAGTCGACTATAGTAGCATATGATTGTTACAAAGTCAACCTTCCCAAATGCACTCGCCCCTAATTTTGGGGGCTTATCACAGAATATGCTCCTTGCTTTGCCACGCGGATCAGGCAATACCGCGTGGTGTAGAAAGCAGTTTGTACTATTGATAAGGCGCTTAAGAAAGCTGGTGCTGGCATAGGTTTTCAACGAAGTAACCTCCTAAGTGGCTTTTTCTTGAAATGGATAGTGCGCTACAGAATAGTCTCCTCTTCCTCCTCGTCTCTGCATTTTTTTCAGACCTCAAAACCCATCCTGAAGACATTTGCTCCAATGATGCAGTGCCATGTTAGAACACTAATAAGAGCCCTACTCAACATAATTATTCTGTGTGAGCGTTCAGAGTTTAGAGGGACATATTTTTGTTTCTTAATGAGGCACTAGGCGACTTCAGCAATATATAGAGTGGTTCAATTTTAAGGGCCGATGTTGATTTTGATTAAAACACAAATTATTTAGGAAATTATTGTCATTTCTTTTTATTATGATAATATTGGTATGGTTCAATTATGTATGGAACAAAATATCGGCCAAATGGCCGCAGCGACCTCGGTGGCACACCTCCATCCGATGGTCCAAATTTTTGATGACGCTGAAGCATAATTGAGGTTCTATGCCGTTAATGTGTCGAATTATCTCATCCTTTAGCTCTTGAATTGTTGCTAGCTTATCGACGTACACCTTTTCTTTCAAATAACCCCAAAGAAAAAAATCCAACGGTGACAAATCACATGATCTTGGCGGCCAATTGACATCGCCACCACGTGAGATAACACGACCGTTGAATTTGTCGCGCAAAAGAGCCATTGTTTCGTTAGCTGTGTGGCAAGTGGAACCATCCTGTCGGAAGCACATATCGTCCAGATCCATATCCTCAATTTCTGGCCACAAGAAGTCCATTATCATCTCGCTATAGCAAACACCATTCACAGTAACTGCCTTGCCAGATCTCATTTTCGAAGAAGTACAGCCCGATGACGCCCCTTGCCTATAAGCCGCAGGACGAACTGGGTGAGCATGCACAGGTGTTTTCACATTTCCTACAGACCCAGTTTGCTGAAATTTGCGCACAATTCTACCGATTGTGGGCACAAATTGGTCGATTATGCTGACCGAAAAAATCACGAAGTACACGATATGCATTTTGATTTGAACGCCCATTCTCATAATAAGCCTGAATAACTGTAACGCGTTGCTCGATTGTGTATCTTTCCATGGTTCAAATTGAGTTAGTCTGAAATTGAGAAATGTCAAATGAAATGCAGAAAAAAGCTTGACGTTTAGGTGTGGTTCACATTCAACATCGGCCCTTAAAATGTTCCTTTATTTAAATCGTGTCAAACATTGAAATATGTTTTGCGCTAGAGAAAGACATAGATGTTGGGTCTACCGGTAGCAAGCTTAACAAGTTAATGACATCGATTGTAAGCCGATCGTTTGCTTTCGAATCTCGTCGCCTTTTGCTCGTCTATGGCTTGCTATAAAAATGAGGCAAATAATCTAAATTTGTTTTACTGTGTGTCACTAAAAGCGGTCCATTTGAAAGGGTCCTGACAAAAACCTGAAAATATTGTTATGAAAATTTCGCAGTAGAAAATAGCGTGGACGATGCTTCGTTATTGAATACAAACCAGAATGAATCATGGAAACTGCGCAGTCATGTGAGTTAAGGAAGATATTACGTCGCGTAATCAAAATTCGACGCGTCTTCTTGTGTCACAGAAAAGCAAGAGTCGTGCGCTACTTACATAATTGGGATGCTGCCAGAAAAACAAAAACAAAAAAAATAAAGTCTACATCCAGCATTTTTTGCAAATTCAAATATTCAGCTGTAGTCCAGACAAGCTGCTGCTTGACCTTAGAAAAAAGAATGAAGGCAAACTACAAACAGAAATTTATTTGAAAGCAAATTTGATCAGGGCCTCTTACACAGCGACTTGATAAATAACCAATTCATTATGTTCGCTTCGCTCTTGCGTCCCGTCCGAAGAATTATGCGAACATCTGTTAAATATCAACTTGTGATATTAATTACTAGTCAGCCAATAAATTGTTGATCCAACTTAAGAAATCTAGCCACCTCGTGGACACTGCCAAAGGCGATTGTTCTTTTTTATTATTTCATCAAAAATAAACACACAGCGCTGGTGTTCGTCTGTATTTGAGGCTTTTCCAGATGTGTCCGTTTGGCAATAAATAAGACTGTACACATGCACAATGCTCCCCACGCCACGGCATGAATCCTTCACCTCGGGCAAAAGCGGAGAATATAATCCCAGAATTTCATCAGTGAATCAATTTAATTTAACACTTACCATCATATTCCAGACAACAGTGCCTAGGTGTTATTTTGAGAAGGTGGGCAGATACCTGCGCCTATGACTCAGCGGGGCGAAAATCACTCATTTAGAGTGACCAGTAAGCGGCCGTATAAATAGATTCAAATAAATGACTTCGTTGCGATTTATGTTCAAATACTCGAGCAGTTAAATGCTTTCACGGGCACGCCAAGGGGGCAAGGAAATTAGTTTGTTCTCACAGGGACCAGGTAGGCTGACGCAATTTATTCACTCAAATTTCAAAACTGGAAGACCGCTAGCGTCTGCTGGTCGGTTTCATTCAATTTTAATAAAATTGATTTGAAATTTATTTTATGTGAACTTGACGGTGTCAAAATAAGCGGCGCGTGGGATAATTGATGCCACAGATGCTAGAGTGTGTCTAAACTTTTCTAAATTGAAACAAAACAGCGAAGCGGTTCTCACTTATCTTGTGTTTTTTTTATTGTGTATTCTTTCAAATGTGGGCGTGTAGGAAATTGAAACACTTTACGAACTTGAAATCGCTGATTGAGATCATGATTCACGGACCTCGGTACATAGGGCTCTTATTTACATTCCATTTCTATCAAAAATTGGTGTGCATAGAAACACCCAGGTTGGGGGCTTAAAGTCGATCCATTATCTAACCGTGTTTAGTACATACAGCTAAGGGCCATGTATTCTAGCCACGACATGATGGATCATTTTAAAATTTATACGTGTCTAAAGATAACGTAAACGTCTTCCTAGCTTTGATATTTTTATTCGTCCAGCAGCTATGAATTTTAAAAATAAATCGTCTAAAAATCAATATTTACAAAGCTTCAGTAGACCATAACTAGCGAGCTCCACATCGCTCCAAATTGATTTTAGTTTTAAAATATTCTTTAGAGTCTTACTTAAACAACTGCAATAGTTTCAGCTGCGACAGAAAGGTTGCTCAGGCTGTAACTAATACACCATCCATGGCAGTGTGTCCCATATGCAAGGCAAAACCGTCACAAAGGAATGACTATGAAGTTTTTGCGAAATCGCCCCGAATATGACGAAGCAATTCAACTTGGTTTGTCCCCTCCTCATGCGCGTATCAAATTTATGAAGTTAGTCTTGAGTTGTCGCTTAAGCAAGGGAAAGCAGCAAAGAAAATCAAGCGCCTCATGCAGGTCATGCAGATCATAAAAGAATTCAAAACAAATTCAGATAAAGTTTATACGGCCAAACAAGTAATAGGCACCACAAACGATGGAAACACATTGCGTCGATTCTGTTTGGGCCATGGAACAAGCTCATACCATATGTTTTATGCTTCAAATTTCATTAAGATTGATACTCTGGTTTAGATACAAATCGGAATACTGTGCGACGTACTAGGGAAAATGGGAAAAAAATAACAATTGGAGCTGTGAAATAATTCCGTGACATTTTCGGAATTAATTCGCGTCGCCCGACGGTTGGCTTAGTCGTTAGTGATCGTTCCACTTTGTAGATTTCGCTATCTTTCTTTAGTGTCTGCAGGACAGCTGCTCCTTATAGCAGCACGATTCAGAGCTCGGCTCTTCAATCTCAGAAAGCTGCACCAGCGAACAAACTGGAGTTTTGACGTTGGACGCCTGAGCACACCGGAGATTTTCAGAGCCTACGAAGATCAACTAAGTGAGAGACTCTTCTGTATGCTTACGTAGAACGTAAAAGATATGTGGTTGCATTGTCGTTTGGCCAGTCAACCATTTTAGACTGCCTATCAGCTCCGACAAGAAATCCGTGGTGAGTGTGATCAGAAGAAAGTTTTTTTTTTTTGAGATTCAGGAAAGAATATGAGTTCTTGAATAGGTTTTTATATAAACAATACATCTTGTCCGTAGAAACTTCGGTAAGGAACAATGGTGCATCATTTTGGAATTACGTTAATTCAAAAAGAAATTCCTTGGGCTTGCCCAAGATAATGGAATTTGGTAACGTAACTTCAACAAACTTGGATGAAACCTGTGACCTATTTGCCAACTTTTTTGAGTCTGTCTATAATGGGTCTCCGGTCCAGACAACGATGAACCATTACTCTAATATACCCGAGGTTCTGGATATAGGTGTATTGGAATTTACGGATCAGGATGTAATAAATGCCTTAACTAATCTTAAAGTAAATTACAGCCCAGGCCCCGATGGGGTCCCGGCTGGTATTTTAAAAAAAAGTTGGAATTCGCTTTATCGTCCACTAAGAATTATCTTTAATCAATCCCTAAAAATGGGTGAATTTTTAAATGAATGGAAGTATTCTTTTCTCACGCCTATATATAAAAGCGGTTTATGGCAAAAAGTAGAAAACTATCGACCAATATCCAAGCTTTCATCGATACCAAAGTTATTTGAAAGTATTGTAAAAGAAAAATTATATTTCATGGTAAAAGAAATTATTTCTAATAACCAGCATGGCTTTATGCAAGGCAGGTTTTGTACAACTAATTTATCATTATTTTCAAATTACATTTATACAAATTTAGAACATCAATTACAAGTTGATGTACTTTACACCGATTTCTCGAAAGCCTTCGATAAAGTACATCACACTTTGCTTTTAAACAAACTAAAGTCTTTGGGATTCCATTCCTCAATGTTAGAGTGGTTTTCCAATTACTTAAAGGACAGGAAGCAATTGGTAATGATCGATAGTTTTAGATCTCGAGTAATAAAAGTTACATCGGGCGTTCCACAAGGTAGCCATATGGGGCCATTACTCTTTCTATTGTTTATAAACGATGTTCACGAAATTTTCAAATATTGTAAAATTCTAACATTCGCAGACGACTTTAAATTGTATTTATCTATTAATAGTTTAACTGATTGTAATAATTTCCAATTGGATATACATGCACTAGTGGAATGGTGCAAGCACAATGGACTAGAGCTGAATATTCAAAAATGTAATATCTTTACGGCATATCGAATTACATCCCCGATTGTCTATGATTATTTCATAAATGATCATAGACTTAGTCGCCTAGAAGAGGTTAAAGATCTGGGTGTAATTTTTGGTACTAACTTAAATTTTGGCTCACATTATGATTATACATTTGCGAAGTCTAATGCTATGTTAGGTTTTCTGAAAAGAAATAGTAGAGATTTTCGGGATATAACTAGTCTTAAGTCCATCTATTGTTCGTTAGTCAGACCGTATTTAGAATATTCTTCCATCATTTGGGATTCGCCATATGATACACAGGAACTCATATTCGAAAGAGTACAAAAAAATTTCACGAGATATGCTGTCCGTAAATTGTATTCCTTCGAAGAACTCCCTAAATATGATGATAGATGTAAAATAATAGGCTTGCAAACCTTAAGTTTCAGGCGTAAGGCGGCGTCAGCCATGTTCATCCGCGATATTATTAATTGCCGTGTAAATTCACCAGACTTACTTTTTCTCATGAATATATATGCTCCCCAAAGATCTCTTCGGATGAGAAATTTACTATATGATAAGAGGCATAGAACCAACTATGGTTGTAATGAACCTATTACAAGGTGTATAAACACTTTTAATGAACTTTGCAACGAAATTGATTTTAGCTTGTCTCGATTGGAGTTTAAAAAATTGATCCATGCACTATGCTATAATTAATACTGTTTATTTGATGTAATCTGTGAGATGCAAAATCGGTAGATGATCCTTAGTCGCGCAGCAAAATCTGCTGTGTAAAGCGATACTGAGAGTTAACACTTAGAGAACGTAGTGTTTTGTGTACTCTGTGATGGAAAACAAAAAAAAAAACAAAAAACAAGAAACGTGCAACCGACGTGGCATACCAAAAGGAGCTGCAACGAAAAACTAGAGCAGCGTAAGAGGAGTGCCGGGCTAGAAGACGGGAGGAGAAGCACCTTCTACGCCTGGAGAAAAGGTCTCTCGCAACCTCCCACATACGAGATTTTTATGAAAAATTTTTAAAAAACAGCCAACAAAAAGCCTGGCCTCAAGCTTTAGGAAAGGCACCCTGACTCTGCTAAACTGTGAGGGTACTGCGTTACTGACCCGCAGGGAATAGTGGACGTATTTAGGCAGCACTTCCAATAGGTTGATAGGGAATGAGGAAATCCCGACTCCAGTCGATGAAATAGTCCTCCTTTGACAAAGTCGGTAAAGCTATTAAAAATCTGAAGAACAACAAAGCCACAGGCTCAGATGGTTTACCATCACAGCTCTTTAAGTCCAGTGGCGGCGATTTTCTGGTAGGGATCATCTCAAGAATACGAGAAGATGAAAGCATGCCCTGGGCAACCGTGTTTGTCAAAACATCTGGGTTCAAAACTGCTGACGCGAAAGATCAAGAGCAAGGAGGACCAACGCGAAGTACCAACAGCAAAACAACAGAGCTGAGCACCAAGAGGTGCCTTCGAAAGAAAAATTCAACGTAGGATATATGGTTGCGTCTGCGAAGAAGGTGAATAAAGAAGAAGACAGAACCGCGACGAGCTGTACCAAGATGTGGATTTAGTCCGGAAGACAAAAATCCGTCGACTTTCGACGAGGGTTCATGAATTCGAGCCCCTGGTTCAAGCATTCGATTAAGACCGAAACTGCAGTATTATGAGTTTCGATTGCCGATTCAATCGATAGTCGACAAATTTGTAGATTGAAGTCTACTTTGTCGCGAATTTGTATATGCCTATCAGTTTTCAATGTGAAATCTCTCAATTCGTGTTTACATTGCCCTGAGAAGCACACGAATATTAGAAAGAGATAGCGGTGAGGTCCCAGAAGGGAGATGCAAGCGAAGATGTGGGCTTTGCCGGTACAATGTAAACGTTCACTCATATGAATTATTACATTTTTGGACATATTTTAAATGTTGTCTTGTTTGTTTTTTATTTGCAACTATGTATCTTTGTTCTTGAAGTTGCAGCTATAATAAGAACTGTTTTAGAGATTCACCAATGTAAATTAAATTACATTTGCATCATGAAAACAATGTTTATTTTACGATTCGGGGCCAAAGACGAAGTTGTCGTGCAGACAACTTGGCCTAGATGAGTGGAAACGATATGCTCAGGACCGTCAGCGATGGGCCTGAGAAGTAAGTAAGTGATCTGAACTGTTTACTGCAGAGCCGAGGTAGTTACAAAGTTACAGCTGTCCTTTGTGACGCTTTGTCCAAGACGTTGATTTTGTATGTCCTTCCTTAAGGACACCATATAATTCGTTTTGTCCTCATTCACGGCTGGATCCAATTTAGCCGCTTCCGACTCATTGACGGCTCGCTGTATTCTGCCAATGACGTCAATGTCATCCGCGTATGCTAAATGTTGTACGGGATTTTGGAAGATCTTGACTCTAGCGTTGCTGTGTGTGCCTTGTACGATCTTATCCAGAATGATGTTGGAGAAGTCAAATTAAGGCGCGTTACCTTGCGGACTTAAAATCGTGGAATAGACGGAGGGTGTCGATTTGAACTTCTTTCTCACAGGAAGGGAGCTAAATGTCGTTTGAAGTTTGTCGGCTAACAAAGGGCTCAACACAGCCATTGAGCCAATAGCCTCGAGTTTTTCACGACTAGCTTAGATATAATAATATAATAAGAGTGGCACTACATGACCGATGTGGACACTTATCTAGCTTCTACAACATTCACTCGTGTTGGCCGTGCTATTATTCTATCGCGAGTGGATGGGACATGCAGTTTTATGCCGACTCGCAGCGGCAAGGTTTGAGAAACTTATCCTAAACAAGAATGCTCTCTGCCAGATTGTAAGTGATTCGAAAGAGGTGGAGTAATGAATTTTTAAAGATGCTAAATTCAGGAATTGAGCCCTTCAGCGTAGGAGTCAACCCAGCAGACCACTTGGCTTGTGTACATATATTATTCTTTTATATAAAACCAACAACTGAAGAATTAACGATTGTCTTCATTTATTCCAGACGTAGATCCCCGCTTTAGTACGTCCCGCCAGATGTGACAAATGTTGATCGCTGTGTTTCGACTGCCAGCGTTGCTCCAACAAGCTCAGGGTTGACTTATACGCCAGACTGGAAGCAGGCTTATTCTATTGATCTGTCCCAATGATTAAAAGTCGGTTCGGACTGGAGCTGAGTTATGTGCTCTACATAGCCCAGTCGATATGTAAACACCAGGCTCGACGCATGTCACCGAACAGCCTCTACAGTGTCTTTCATAAAGTGAACTTTATCTTTCGAAAGAGACATTTATTACAGAAGACAAAACAAACAGCGATGTAGACGTAGTCCATTGTGAATGATTTGCCCATGAAGACAATGAAATGTGTTCTCCAGCATAAACTTCACTGTCTTCGATCAATCATGTCAGTGAACTTGGCACGTCAAATGTATCAGAATTTGTTTATTTAAAATATTCATCAATGTCTAGCTTGTGAATAAAATTATAGAATAACTCATTCCACCAAGGCTTTTCCTCTACTGTTGCACATTCAAGCTTGGAGTACGTGTGACAATTGCCAATTGTCATCGCCCACACCTCATTACCGACATCGATGACATCCCACTTGCCGAGCCATCCCTGCACAAGACTGTGCTGCACATCTACTACAATAAGACCAGAGCAATCCCGGTGTTCAATGAAAACACAATCAGCTGTTTGTGCCGCATCCGGCTCTCTTAAATCAACTTACTACGCATTCATGGCGGTCTCTTACCCACCCACTGCTCTTCAGAGTCTCAGACTTCAGCCACTTTGCCGATGGAAAAGGGCTTGAAGAGAGCTCCAAGAACCAGTTTTCCACAGTTGCGGTCTACCTTTTCTGGAAATTAGTGTTGCGGCGTTGTGTCGGAGTCGCGTCTAGTGAAAAAAAAATCAAATATATATATTTTTTGCACCTCAAATGGGTGTTGTTTGTTCCGTCTGAAGGAAAGTGCAAGTGAAACACACGAGAAAAAAAAGAGCAAAAAATAGTGTTATGTGCGTTCAAATAAAATAATCGACCCGGAAATGCTAGTGGTTCCTGCAGTGATTGTCTAAAAGCGTGCGGTGCTGGTGTCTCAGAAAAAAAAAGTGAAAATTGAAAAAAAGAAAAATTTGAAAAGAATAGTCTTGTGCCGAGGGACTGGTCCATTCAACGGCTCACAATAGGGGCAGTGGGAGAAAAGATGGAAAGCTCGCCGAACTCCATTGAAATGCAAATTGATAGCTTCCTGGAGCATTTCAAGCGGAGCGCCTCAAAGGCTATGGAAGCCGACTGGGTGGTGGGCGCCGGTGGGGGTGGTAGTTTCGGCAATCTGACCAAGACCCGAAGCCGTTCAAGTTGCCTGGATGTAACGGAATTTTCAGGTTTGAAGAGTTTATTTGCTTAGTCTTTTTAACGTGCGTCGTCGCCGCCGTCTATCGATTAGTTCCTTTTTGACTGACATTGACGCCCAGTTAAGCACTTTTAGCGTAACGAGTATACTCTTTTTCTTTTTTGTTCGTGTCTCCTTCCTTCTCCCTCCACCCCCTCCATCTCAGTCAGCACCTTGTTTTGTCCTTCTATTCATATCCTGATACCACCCTCGCCGCAGGGGTTAGTGTCCTGACTCCGGGGGTGGTGTTGCTTCGGACGCGTAGAAATATGAATTCGCTCCGCTCTGTGTGCACACAGTGCATCATCTTCCTGCTGGCTTGGTCTTTGTTGCGCTACCGCCCATCGAGCGCAGGGGGCTGGTGGAAAAAAAATCGATTCTGCCGGGGTGGATGGAACTTGTGAGGGTAATTACTGGATTCTGATTACGACTTCTCTTCATCGCTCTTCACAGTCGTGGAAAGGAAACTTGTTGAAAGCGCAATTAACTTGTTCGCAAAAGAGATAAATGCAGATTGCGAAGGATAATTAAATGCCAGTGGCGCAGAAAAAATGGGGAAAAAAAAGAAAGAAAGCAACGCACACACGAATAGAAACGAAAACGTCACTATGAATATAATGCGCGGGAAAAAAACGGTTGAGCTGTGGGGGGGTTGGACGGAATGGGAGGATGATGCCTGTGTACTCAAACTTACTCTTTCGCAGAGAAGCAGGTTTTTATTTCCTTTCCCATCCAATCGTCAGCGACCTTGAGCTTGCAACGGCGAACGAGAATCCGTGTTACCGGGCACTACAAACTTGATTTTTTTTTCTTACTCTCCTAAGGGCTGTGGCCGTGATTTTAAAATTCTCTTTTACTGGGCTGAGTTTCTGTGGAAAAATAAAAAGAAGTGCTGATGAATTAGATGCATAGGGTCGCTGCTGGTGGAGTGCAAAGTTGTCGAATGTGGCTGCAAGGCGCGGGGCGGATGTGACACATGGAATGGACATGGCGGAAGCTCGGAAGGGATACATATTTACAGCGGAAGTGGGTGTGTTTTTGTTTCGGTTATTTGGCTGCCTTCAGGCGCTGAGCAGCTAAGAGCGAAAAATACGGACAAGACCGAAGCGTTTGGTTAATCTGAACTGATGAACTTTTACGTCCGCGGGTTCGATTTTCTTTTATGACGGACCAGGACCTCAACCAAGAGGGCTCTGGGATGTGTCATGTCTGATGCTCAACTAGATGTAGAATCATCGCCAGCGACTAGTAGTAGACAAGCACGGCCGACTCGCGGTATTTTCTTTAGTCTGTTCCTCGCCCCATACTGTGTAAAAACACATCCTTGCACAGAATCGCTGCTATAATGAACCATTATCATTTCGCGACACTGGTTTGCAATCATTCGCTTGCTGTCCGTAGTTTTACTTTTGCATGTTGGACACCGTAGGAGGAAATTTTTCATATCGCCAAAGATGTTCCACTTTCAATGAACAATCCATCAGAAATATAAGAAAACGTAAGGACATCCAAGGACATTTTGTCAGAACAAATCTACCTTTCACTCTGTATTTTTGCTCTTTCTAGTCACTGACAAATGACAACGCTCAAAGAGTAACAACTGCCTGTCTAGAGAAAAGCTTCTCAAAATTGGCCGATTGATGAGTTAGAGTCGATGACGGAGGTTCGAGTGGCCTGGAGGTCTCTTGTGCGAGCATTACCCCCGCGGCCCCTGTATTGGATCGTTCGGGTCAGAAGATGAGGATGATGATGTAAACTGACCACGAAGTGGCAACACTGCATGTATCCCCAGGACGTACGAGCAGATTGCACTGCATTTACTCTCCGAACTTTATTATGCATATTATGCAAAAATGACCTCAGTGCTCTGCGTCGTTTTCCACGTTTCATTTCGACGTTTCAGGTCCAAGTACTGCGGCTAAGTACAGACAGATGGTACAATTCTTTTATCCAGATCTCAATAATTGGAATATTCTATTCATAAGCCTGTCATTCTATTGTTGGGTTTTTATTTATGAATTAGCTTACCACAGGGCTGACTATGATGTCCTCTTTTCTTCTTTAATTTGTTTGTCCGGCTGCTGGGCCGGTCCTCACCTACGGAACACTCTTCTTCGCTCGAGCGATGTGCAGCATTCCGGCCAGAGTACAGTCTGTGAAATTGTTCTGATTTGCATAGAGCTTGACATCAGTTCTTACCATAAGTGCTCCAAGCGGATTCGGATCGGATCATCTTATCAAGCATATGTAGGCAGATAGGTAGGTAATGGGGTGCCCTAAAGGCCTTAAGGTCGTGGCTCACTTAGACCAACGTGTTGGGTCCATTGTGACCGTACTAGGGAATGTTAAAACGACCGCGAGACCTACTGTAGTCCTCAAACCAGTCAGATGCGAACATGAATCTTATGAGGTTTTTTTTAGTTCAGAACCATTTAATTCTTACAATTCTATGAAGAAGCGCCTTCTTTTAGATGCAAGGCCTAGCCATTCGTAGAGCAGATGTTTGATAGATTCTGTTTCTCCCTCATCCCTGCAGCTTCTGCAAGAGTCGTTATGCGGTGTGTTCAGACGCATTGCATGTGTACGTAGCGCAATGCCCGGTAAGGACCCCTATTAGCCTGCGTACATCCTTGATCTTGATCTCTTCTTGCTCAGCATCGGTGATAGAGCCCTCGCTGTGGTTCCAATAACTCAGAACAAGCCAGCGAGTTCTGGCTCTATCCAGGGCTTCGTCTTCTAGTTGTCTCCTTATGGAGCTGAGTGGTTTGTGCGCATACGTTATTGCTAAAGATTCACATAGCTCCGAGCCCGCTTTCGCGAGACTGTCCGCCTTTTCATTTCCTCGGATTCCGGTATGGCCCGGTACCCAGCTGGGGGTCTACCAAGGATATCTCACCGATGCTCTCTCTGCACACCCTAACCAGCTTCGATTTCAGGATGTCTGATGCTATGGCCTTCATTGAATCCTTGTGGCTGTGGAACCTTGTGTGGAACCTCGCTTCACTATCGGAGACGGTTATGTTTTGATTCCTCAATGCGAGTGCAGCTTCCTGTTTTACAGCCACTTCGGCTTGAAGCTGCAATCATATGCAACTCCTAGACACTTCACTGACTCATTGGACTTGACTATTCGACTCCTTACCTGGAAGTTTGCGTATTCCACCTTCCTGCGGCTGGTTATGAGGACAGTCTAAGTTTTGAGATCAATGCCAAAATTCGCCCAGTTGCAGCTAGAGTGACACCAACAAATTTCCACTGCATTGGATACCCTTAATTGCTGTCAGATCAGACTTTATGGTCTATAATAATGGCCCGATGTCTGATCCTTGTGGAACCCCTGGTGTGAGGCGGCTGTAGTGACTGATGCATTTGTGCTACAAGTGGATTCTGTTGTTGCTGCTATCATCAACAAATTTGAAGGCTTACCAATCGATGAGGGCTCTTCCACTTCTTGACATGCAGCGTAACATACTATGTAATAAAACTCCAACTTTTACCTTGAATAGCTTCCGTTGCCAAGTCTAATACCGTATTTTTACTATTCATACTACTAGTTGAACAACGCATAGTTTGTCTTGCAAAAAGCCTATCGTTGATAATGTGTTATATTTTTCTTGTTTGTCTCATCTTAAATGTCGACATCAATTTTTGTGGTGTCTACATGCTGGAGAGTAGGTAGGTAGATAAGGCTGACTAGCATTGTTACCGAAGAAACTATGTTTTCCTTCTTGTCTCTGCAAGTGCGGGGCTTGTACCGAGGTAGTGTAGTAAAATGACACCTTCATTCTCATCCATGCAGCTTCTGCAGAAGTCATTGTAGGACGCTGAAAGTCTTCTGCTTGATTTCCTATTAGGCAATGACCAGTTATTGCGCCTACTTGTTTGCTAATTTGCTTCCTGCCTAACTCTAAGAGCGCTTTAGTTTTGATTAGGTTTAGTGTAGGCTGCAATGTTTTCGATGTCTTAAAAGTATGAATGATCCCGCCCATCAATGATTGGTTTTGTTTATGGCGTTTGTCAGTAACAGCGCCAATGGCCACTACCTGTATGCTCAGAAACCCACCATAGTATATGGTTGCATTTACCTCCCTTAGAGAAATGCGGCAGAGTTTTACCATTTTGGGAGTAAGTCGGTCAACGACTCTAAATACTTTCTTATGCCGACGAATAAAAGAAGCACACAACTACACAACACCAAAATCGGATAAAATTGATCATCATCATCATCTTCTGAACCGCTTGATCCACTACAGAGGTAATGCACGCACGAGAGATCTCGAGGATGCTCGATTCTCCGCCATCGACTCATCAGAAGTTATGCCCAAGCGTCCTGGGTCTGCCAAGCGGTCGCCTACCTGATGGAATCGCATTCAAAGCACGCATTGGCAGTCGTGATGATGAGAACATTCGTGCTACGTGATCAAACCATCAAAGCATAGTCCTTTCCGTTCGAAGAAGCAGCTGCTCTACATTGAGTTCCTTGCGTAATTCCGTGTTTCTCACCCTATCCCGCCGAGTAACTCAAAATTTGAAAAGTGTTTGAAACTCTTCCACTCTTGAGAGTCCTAACTTCAGTCTTGTTCCAGGTCCGAAGTCAAACTTCAATTTAACACATTTCATGATCAAATTGCCAACATTTCATTGTGAACCCAGATTCGTTTGATTAACAACATTTTTCCACTTCCCCAGTGATCTTCAGTTCGAAGATCGATTTGTTCCCACTTGCTGATCAGTATTCATGAATTTGTTCTTTGTATCAATGTTTATGTCGGTGACCTTCTGTTCTGACTTAATTCAGGCATTTCCCGACTGGTTCACGTCCGCGGGAAACGCTTTTATAGCAGTTTCCCTTTTCATTTCAAAATTTCACTTTATTTTTGTTCGCATTTTTCACAGGAAAATAGAAGAGTTTTCAAGAATTCTGACAAATTTGATAAGTTTGACGCAATTTTAAATGAAATAAAGGCAAATGTTTAGCCAATAAACATGCAGTCGAGCGGGGGTAGAAGCAAAGATTGCGCAGTGATCGCAAATATTTGTTTTTTTGTTCGTAAAAATGTGACGAAAGGGGATGATGAAGCTTATCATTTAAGACGTAGCTTCCTATTCAATTGGGACTGCCTCTGTGACCGAAAACAATGCTCTGTTCTAAGTCATCCAGAAACATCACACACAAGTGCAGTTCATAACGATTTTGCAATCCACATCAAAACACAACCAGTTGCTACATATTCTACAATAGATTTGAATTATTTTCACCTGTCATCGGCACACCACACCTTTCAGATTTCTTTCGTTTTATCGCTTGTGCGTCGGTCGTTTTGTTTCTCTTTTGATAGCTGCGAGTTGCGACCCCAAGAAGTTTATTGCTTTCGCTGTCGCTGTAGCACAACCTTGATGAGGCAATCAATCAATCAACTCTGCTTATCATCTTCAGAAGCATGTGCGTCTGCCTTTTTTGTGAAATCAATGTTCTCCTTTCACAAAGAAGTTTCTAAACAGATGCTGATTGAATTGGAATGCCCTGCCAGTTTGGTGTAGGAGGCGCAGTGGTGGTTTATAAATGAACACAATTGTGAGATTCCTGGACATGACCCAGCATGGGTTAAGAAAATAAATAGTTTATGAATTTTAGTGATTTTTGTATTTGTGATTTTTGTTTTTTTTTTTTCGATAGGAGCATTTACGTGAACTCGTACTTCTTGGTGTCATGTAAAGTGGTGTGTTTTCTTGTCCGAGAAATAAAACTGGCCCCTTTCCTCAAACGACTCAAACAAGAACAGAAGCTACCCTCTTGAGCAAAAGAGAGAGTGGCCAACGACCGGCTGGATCAGGGACATGCAAGACGGCGCTTTGAATAGCGAAAGGGTATGGTCCGTCGTTGGTTTATTCGTGGTCGAAATTCGACTTAATATAAGTTACACGGGTACACGTCCGCTGTATGTGTAGCCGTGCCTGGCTAATTACATAAGTATTTAGGCGACAACAAGTACCAACTGAAGCAGTGAAACATAAAATTAAGCTTGTAGGCTTTGATAGACTCTAATGCGTCCAAAGTTGATTTTCGTAAAAGTGCTTGTGACAATTGCAAATTGTCAACTTCAACGACATCGATGCCATCCCTGTTTAAGGAGGTTTCTTGGAAGGTGACCCCATTGATTGAATGAACTTTGCTAAAACCGTAGTTGCTTGCGATTTGGTTTCACAGTAGTAGGTGATGGGGATCAGTCCTTTGGATCATTTTGTTTCGCCAAGATTAGGATGGCCTGCAGCGTTAATGCGGTCATATAGCCGATTCTTGCGGTTAGACGCACAAGTTACAATTTTTTCGTGTATTGTCTTGATTCCAAGAACTTTGTGGAAGTTGCCGTTTCTTAGACGATAACACGGTGTGTTGACGATCGGTTTTAACACGTTGTTTATAAAACTGTGTACGTATGTAGTGTGTTTCTGTCAGACATCAATCTATGCCAAATATCAAGCTTTTAACATTTTAACGAACTCCTTACACTTGAGCTTAAGGGAGGTATGTAAAGGGTCTTTCATTAAGCGCATCCTCTCTTCAAATGTCCGCAGTGGCTTCCCTGGGTGATGCGCATCCGAAATGTCCAATTATCCATTACAGTGGTGCATAAATCCGGCTGAATTCGGCCGATGGATTATGCTAACTTTGAGGGCCGCTGTGGCTTATTCGCATGAATCAAACTACTTTCCAAATGATCAGTTAGTCCTCATCCCTTGCCGATTGCTCGGTAAAAACAGTAAAAAAAAACGAGTAACAGCTCCTAATAGCGACAAAATGTTTGTGGGGTAAAAGCAGACTAATAATTTAAGCCCTCACTCCAAGCAATCGAAAAAATACACAGAAATGATACTGTAATAATTATTTTGTTCGATTTCGTTAAGTTTCGTTCACTTTTGTTTACTTAAGGGGGACGAAATCAATCGCACTCTACGTACTTGGACAGTTGGTTTTGGAATTTTATGTAAGTTCCACGAAGCGACTTCAGGAAAACCCCACAAACAAAAAAAAAGTCTAGTCAGTCAGTCGTCACATCACTTCCACGTGAGATTACCCTGCCCTCGAATTGATCCGTCGCGTGAGCTGTGTGGCACGTAGCGCCAACCTGTTGAAATCACATGTCGCTGGTATCCATGTCATCCACTTCAGAAGTTGGTAATCATCGACGTATAGTGCTTGCCGTTGACGGTGATAGCCTGGCCAACGTGGACCGATGATGTCGCCAGTCCAAAATCCGGACATTTTCGGTATGCATTTGACGCTATTGGACCTCATTCATCCATAAATGGGACTCATCTTATGGCGACCGTAAAATGGCAAAAGCGTGCGGAACAGTCCACCCATTTTGATAAAACAATTTGATCACCTGTACGTCTTCTGGCTGGATTTAGTTGTTTCAACACACTCTCGATGCCATAACTTAAAGCAGATGCGATGCGGTTTCACTTGAAAGTGACAAAGTGTCGCTTTAGCACGACGCCGCTCCGTCGAGGCCACCGTCAACGCCGAAAGGGTCTCTCATTTCGTTTTGCGGTGAAAAAAATAAAGTGCTACAGTGTCGTGTTTAAAGACATTGTGTGTGTTTCAGGTGAGACACAACGAACGTTATAGCGTCTGCGAAGTTGAAGACCGCTGTGTCCATCCAGGTGTTTTGGCAAAACAGACTGAGTAAATGAGAGCAAATTTGACGCATTGAGCTTCAACAATATGGCCGCTATCAAGTGTCAAATTCCGGAAGTCTCTTTTGGAAGACAATTTATTTCGCTTTATTTCTGAAAGCCATGCTAACTACGTTCGTATAAGTGAACGGATCTAGCTTCATTAAGTGCTCAAAATTGTTCGTAAATGTGTTGTCCAGTCGGGTACCCGGTCTAGAGGTTCTAACTTTGTTGTTTAGTCTTTGCCCGCTTTAGCTGGTGAATTGTGTTCTGCTAATACCCTGCTTGTGACGTGCTACAAACTCAATCAAAAACTCTTCCTTACTCTCGTAAACATCTCACAAGCAAACTCACAAGAATTTCGTCGTCACAAGCACTCATCATCAATTGTATAATTGCTTCTGGGAACTTGCACAAAATTCCAGCACCCTCGTCAATCTGTCATAAGAGACAGAGAGAGCGATTGATTTTGTTTCCCTTTATGTCAGAAAAAGTGAACGAAACTTAACGAAATCGAACAAAATGATAATTATGGTATCATTTCTGTGTATTTACTCGATTGCTTGTAGTTGGGCCTTAAATTATTAGTCTTCTATTACGTAACTAAATATTCTGTTGTGTCTAGAAGTTGTTTTGGCGCTTTTTATTGAATGATATTACCGAGCACTTGGCAGGGGATGAGGACTCTAACTGATTGCGATCATTCAGAGTTTGACTTAGTCTATGTCGAGCACCACATAAAGAAACAACGGAGCCAAGAGGCGTCGCTGTATAAAAATAAATTGTCTGTGGAGTGGTCATTTACCCAATCACGAAATAAAGAAGCTCTACATTCGCTCATAGCCCTCAGGAAGAAAAACAATCCCTGCTAGGTAAACTCGGTGCCGAGAGGCTAGTCAGGAATAGACGGAAATAGACAATGATCAGGTCTACTCGTTCTAAATTCTTAGTCAGAATACAAAGACCTGAGTTACCACGCACTTGTAGGATCGTTATGATTTGTAAGTCTTCACAGATGAATGACATGAATATGCCCGCCTGGCACAAGACCGAATTCTCTTGAATATAAACAATTGCACAATGGTTCCACCAAATACTTCAATTTGTTATCGGCTCCTGTGAATCGATGAGAATAGGACGCTTCTCCGTTCGGAGTCGGAAAGGATTTTCGGATCATTCAAGAACTCCCAATTCATCGAACACCCACTCTGCCTGCTCTACCGTTTCTTAACGTTTAATGCACCTCGTGGGCATCTCGTGCTGTGTCTGCACGAGACGTGGAAAGTTCTTTAGCCGACGTGGGAAAAAAGACTTTCAAACCTGTTGTTCAGTTCATTCAGTGGTCGAGAATGAGATGAAATCGAAAGCGGATGTGGGAGACTTAATTCGCCGCTTGTGCCTCGTCATGCAGCCCACACACCCATCTTCCTCCAGCAGGTGAATGCATCTCTATTCATCTTTCCAGCGTCATCGCCCCAATTCCCATTTCTCGTTTACAAAGCTCCAGTCTATGGGCATGTAGCGGAAGCTATCAACAATGTGACTTGGCGTCGGCTGCATACATTTGAGCAATCAGTTAAAAAAACACACTCGTGCTATGGTTGCACAATTACCCAGCATCCCTGCCGATGCTCTCAATTACCTCGGTCCGTCCTCTATCTCGTCGGTGGGCAATAAAACTGTCATCATTTGAATTTCCTTATTCCTCCACCGCCGCATAGTTCATTCGGACCATTTCAATGAAAGTGCATCTCTGGTCGCCGGCCCGGCTTTTCTAAAGAGTTTCATTCGGACATTGAGTCCGACGCTGAATCGAATGTGTGTCTTGAGTGTCATTCAATAGTGGACACTGGCGGGACTCTTTTTCACTGGCCGCCGCGCCGTCGGGCGTGTGCTTTCTTATCTCGATCGAAATGAGTTGCCTGCTCTTTGTGGCCTCCCTCCCCCCTCCAAGGCACACGGATTCACAGATGAAAATAGCCACCGGTGTCGGAGTTTGTTCGGTTGACACGATTTCTGCATCCCTTGCATCAACTGACCCATTTTCGAAGACTAATTTTAAACTCTGAAACGACGATATGTATCCTCTGGATGGATTTAGTTGTTTCAACACACTCTCGATGGCATAACTCAAAGCAGATGCGATGCGGTTTCACTTGAAAGTGACAAAGTGTCGCTTTAGCACGCCGTCGACGCCGCCACCGCCGCCACCGCCGCCACCGCCGAAAGGGTCTCTTATTTCGTTTTGCGGTGAAAGAATAAGGTGCTGCCGTGTCGCGTGGAAAGACACCGCCGTGAGAGACACAACGAACGTTATCGCCAAATTGAAGAAGCCACGTTTGTGAACATACACGTATGGCGCACGTTTTTTGCCGTGTCGCGCCCCGGAGACTTTTGCGTCGCGCCGGGGAAGAAAACGCATCGCCTCGGTACTGACAGTGCAGAGGGAAAAGAAAATACAAAAATAGCGTGGATATGAAGCAGCACGCGCAGTTTCCTATTTCACGGGAAAACAAGAGGCACGGTCGACTTGGCCTTGTTTCGTTGGATTTCCATTCCAGATACATTCGGTCTCTCGCATGCACGGTTGTCGGTGGAAGCGATGTGGTTTTTATTGCCTATGTTTGACGTTTTATTGATGGTGAATGTTTGGACAATTAATTCTGGAAACGAGCATCGCAGATTAGTGGGTTTTAAATTCTTTTTTTCTGGATTTTTTTTTTTGGTGATCACACACTGGTGCTTGTCGGGCAGTAATGAGCGGATGCATCTATAAATAGGCTGTTGTCAGCAGCATTTATTTTCGAAAAATTGATGAGAAAATGCAAAGTATCTGAATGGACACTGGTTTTCCCTGGGGGGACACGATGTATGGCGCCGTGAAATGCTCGTATGTTGGAATAGTAATTTTTGGGAGCAAAATGCACACGGCAGGCTTTTTTACGATCGAAATTTTGTTTTGATTGTGATGACGCTCTAACGACTAGCGTTTTATTGAGGGTGCGTTTATTTAAATGTGGGATATGGAATACACGGCAATGTGGAATAATTTCGGTCGTCTTTAGGCTCATTCTGAGGGAGCAGAGCAACATCAGGCGATAATTGGTGTCATTTTAAAAGCTTTAAAGGTAAATAGTTGCCGTCTTCAATTGTCATAGGATCATGGGGAGGCTAAGGCTGCAATGGGTGTGGATAGGCTCTATTTCTCTGCTTGATCTTGACCAAAAGACGATCACAGGAATCGCCTAAATCTGATATAATTTCCCACCAATTTCTCCATTAACTGAGAGTGAAACTCCGTGAACTTGTAAGGCATTCCAAGTGCTGTCACTGTAGACTAAAGACAGGCAGACGAAATCACCTTATAGTCTGATGTCACATCTTTCTGGAAGCCACTCCACTTGGCCCACATCACGAGCTGATGCGCCCCTCAAAGGTCTCCTGTTCAGAGCCTTATTGAAACCAGATCTCCTCCACTTGAAGGCTATTCCCGTGGGAAATGAAAAAGAAAGTGACCACTGGACACTAACGCTCGGACCAGGTAAAGATTGTTTGATAATTATCGCCGAATGATTCCACATGAAAAGAGACACATTTTGACTGCACCAACTATTGAGGGATGCGTCTCTTTAACATCGCCTTTATCGCGTTGTGTGAGCGCCTCAACGTGATAAGTCATTATCAATTTGATTTTAGGCCAGATAGTCCACAATTGAATCATAATGAGATACGGCAGATCCTGGAAAATATCCAAAAAAGAAGACACTCACCACCTATTCTCCGATTTCAAGGACTCATACGACGTTCGTTTTTCGTTGACGCTCAGTCCTGCTGACAGCGTCTCCAGAGACGAGCTATATCCAGAGTGCAAGCATGTTTGAGTCTAAGTCGACTGTCATCAGATCTGCGAGTGTTTTCAGAGTCAGTCGAGTGAGTCGAAACTTAGAAACCGGAAGTCAGAAGTGAACTGATTTTTTTATTGATTTAGACAATTCGTTTCTAGTATCCATCCATGTCTAGTTTTGACGCGTACCCTGTGTCAGTTAAACTCCCAACTACGATAGCGAAATAATCATCTAACTTTGTCGTAGTTTGGAGTAAGCACATAACTTACCGGTCGAAGCACTTAATCATGGTCCAGAGCATATGTCGCAAAGTACTCTTGCTGGTTGACACTATATTACAGAGTACTTC
The DNA here is from genome assembly GCA_907269125.1 of Eristalis pertinax. Lineage (NCBI taxonomy): Eukaryota > Metazoa > Arthropoda > Insecta > Diptera > Syrphidae > Eristalis > Eristalis pertinax. The sequence goes on along the minus strand of OU026148.1, from coordinate 59,429,269 downwards.
GACCATTTTTCAAGTACTTCATTCAATTCAGTCAAGTGAGATTTGATCCGATTTTCAAGGAGTATCCGTGGCGTTGTGGGGTATGTGCGTCGACTCCTAAGCTCTTGGACCAATCTGTCTAGGTTCGATTCCCGAATTGCACCGTGAATTTTGTATGCACAGTGAAACCTCTCTGCAGCGGACACCCGCGGGACCATCATTATTGTCCGTTTTCCGATTGTTCGTTTTGTAGGGGTGTCCGTTATATAGAGGTGTCCGTTTTGTAGGAGTGTCCGTTTTGTAGGGGTGTCCAGTCTGTAGGATTATCCGTTTTGTAGGGTGTCCATTATAAAGAGGTGTCCGTTTTGTAGAGGTGTCCAGTCTGTAGGATTATCTGTTTTGTATCTTGAGCAAAAACCAAGAGGCCAGCGAAACCTGATGTCGTATGGTTGTGACCAGAAATCAACTCTAACGAGATGCTCAACTCTCTCTCTCAGTCCTCGTCCTCCGACTAATTTCACAGATAATTAAGTTTTGTCTGTTAATTTGCCGAATTGCACCGTGAATTTTGTATTCTGTATTTTTACTAGTCATTATAATAAAAGCGTCTTCTCAACTTAATGAATAATCTGAACAGCGTAATACTCAAATAGTGTCAATGCAGTATCAAAACGCAGTCTATTCACACGTGTGTCCGTTATTAGGAGTACAACGGCTCAAAGGTCGTTGAATTACATGTCTGTCTCCGGTCTAGAGGGTGTCCGTTGTAAAGGGGTTAAAATACACGAATAGCCCTATCGTTATGAAGGGACCATTACTAATTATGTGTAAAGAGAAGTGCTCCTTATAAAGGGGTGTCCGTAAAGAGAAGTTTCGCAGTATATTTATACAGTCGTGTTAATAAAATTTAATTCTGAAAATGAGATTGCGTTAGTAAATCGAATGAATAGCCCTAACAACGACACTCAATAAAATGCAAAACGTCGCCGAATTAATCATCACTTATTGTCTGATCTTAGCCCTAGTAACGAGCACCCACCACCTTGAAGTAATGCAAGTAATATGGGTGGTGTTAAAGCCTGTAGTGGATCTGGCTCTATTCTTTACAGCATCCACTCGTTTAGTGTGTTCTATTGATCGCCCACGGATACAGTTTTTATTTCGACTCCGAACCGTGAAGTTTGGGAAGCTTTTCCGACACTGAAGTTTTTCAGTGACTCGAAAGAGGTGAACCTAGAGCAGCCATTTTTCTTTAATTGTTTAATTCATGAATCTATTACTCAATTGCCTCTCCAGCTATTGAAGAGAGATTGGCTAGAGTTTGTCGGCTTGTGATCTCAGTTCATCGCTAACCGTCCCAAGCTGCCTATTGCGACACTTTGTCCAAGACATCGATGTTCTCGTATATGTATTTCGTTTTCGTCACTTTCAACACCTCACATATTTCAACTGTTCAATGCTAGCAAACGCCTCGTCGCGCTGTGCGTTTGGGCAAACACGTCAATGTCATCCGCGTGTGCTAGCAGCGGAGCGAAATTCTGGGAGATCGGGTCTCTAGTATTGGCCCGTTGCACGGTCTGGTCAAGAACAATGTAAAGGGTGGTTACATTTTAAGGGCCGATGTTGAATGTGAACCACACCTAAACGTCAAGTTTTTTTCTGCATTTCATTTGACATTTCTCAATTTCGGACTAACTCAATTTGAACCATGGAAAGATACACAATCGAGCAACGCGTTAAAGTTGTTCAGGCTTATTATGAAAATGGGCGTTCAATTCAAAATGCATATCGTGCACTTCGTGATTTTTCATCTTCAGTGATGAGGCACATTTTCAACTCAGTGGATTCGTCAATAAGCAGAATTGCCGCATTTGGTCGAATGATAATCCAAGAGTGATTGTCGAAAAACCAATGCACCCACAAAGAGTGACTGTTTGGTGCGGTTTATGGGCTGGCGGCATTATCGGGCCATATTTTTTCCAAAATAAGGCCGGTCAGGCAGTTACTGTGAATGGTGTTCGCTATCGTGAAATGATAACGAACTTTTTATGGTCCGAATTGAAAGATATGAATGTGGACGATATGTGGTTTCAACAGGACGGTGCCACTTGCCACACAGCTAACGAAACAATGGATCTTTTGCGGGACAAATTTAATGGCCGTGTTATCTCACGTGGTGGCGATGTCAACTGGCCGCCAAGGTCATGTGATTTGACACCGTTGGATTTTTTCCTTTGAGGTTATTTGAAAGAAAAGGTGTACGCCGATAAGCCAGCTGCAATTCAAGAGCTAAAGGATGAGATAATTCGGCACATTAACGACATAGAACGTCAATTATGCTTCAGCGTCATCGAAAATTTGGACCATCGGATGGAGGTCTGCCGCCGAGGTCGCGGCTGCCATTTGGCCGATATTTTGTTCCATACTTAATTGAACCATACCAATATTATCATAATAAGAAGAAATGACAATAATTTCCTAAATAATTTGTGTTTTATTCAAAATCAACATCGGCCCCTAAAATTTAACCACCCTTTAGAACAAGACACATGACAGCATGTCGGCTAACATTTTTTGTTCACATTGAAGTCATTATTGACCAAAATGCAGCGAGAACTCTCTTTCGCTAAACTCCACAAATCGGCGAATAGCTCGTCCCTATGTACACTGTGATTGCTTCTAGTCTATTCTGGACTTCCTTGGGCTGAAGCCAAGCTGACTAAGTTCTTACATTAACCCTATAGTCAGATTCACATGCTGACTGGTGAATCGTAGCTCAAATAGTTGTAAAAGGGAAAGGAGATAATCCACTGATTCGTGTGGCGCTGCTCCGGTGGGTCTTTTGTGAAGCACCACAGTCCGGCCTACACCTTGTTGTTCGCATCCACTGATTTAATCTTGTCAACTCTGTCAACTCCATTGAGACTTCCCTTATGTGGCAGGTGAAGGCGTTCAGTGCGCATAATAGAAACATTTAAATAAATATTATTCTTTCCAAAATCCAAGGAAATTAATTGTTATTTATTTAGTGGAATGGATTTTTCAATACATGAACTTTAACTTCACTCAAGAGTCCAATCCTTTGACTTCTCGAAACGCACACCATCGCTTAACCTCTGTTTGCTCGTAACCTGTGCTCGTTTGTGTATGAACACTAGTTCTCTGCCGCTTCCTCTTCCATTCATCGACCAATCTCAATTGAGGTCGATGTCGCTATTTACCTCTCAAAGTTCATGAATGAACCTTCTCTCCTCATGTTCACAACACAGAAACGAATTTGCATGAGGAACTTAAGCCCCGCACCAACACATTGAGTGCATCTTAACCCATTTCCGATGGAGTGCATGGCATTGTTCACATCCGGCGAGTGGCCTGAAGGTATAATGTTATCTTGATTTCCCTAGAGGGCCTTTTGCCTTTCACACAAAAGTAAAGAACACTAATTGGCAAGAGATCAAGTGGGTGTGTTATCCGGATGGCGGTGATGCAAAAATTGGCAACACAAGACACAAACTCGAAGCCGATGCAGACACTCCAAGTTCAATGCACTCCCTCTTTCGCTCTGACAAAGGATCTGATTTGTTGACTTTTTCACTGTTTTTGCTGAAAAATGCAAGCCACTTCAATTATGAAAGGCTCGGCGTCATCGGGCAACGCGGAAAAGAAGCAAACAATCCTCGAATACCGGGCTGAGGAGGTCAGCCGGTTGGCATTCCAGTGAAATTCCGCCTGGCAAAAAAATGTGTGTCATTGATTCTTCGTGGATAGACAGACGGGCTTCTGCGTTGTCTCTGAAATGTATGCCGCCATCATTCTCAACTCAAACTCTGCTTCCTCCAAACAGTTAAAAGCATTCCATGTCGACATTTTTTCCACCTCACGTTGGTCTGCATTCAGAACAAACAGAGAAGTAAACATTAAGACACCACCTTGTCCAGCGATGCGGAAATCAACTGGGGGAAATGCAAATGGGGCCAGAGCACGAAGATCCGAAAACCGGGAGTGAAGCGCTCGCTGTTTACGCAACCCACGAACAGGGATGTTATGATGTGCTCTGAAGAAACATTTAAGAGTTTTACTAAACAGATTAAGTGCACCGATACGTCGTGGCAGAGGGCAAAGATCAGCATTTCCAGAAAACCAATCATTGCCTGCTGCAAGCAATTGGATCTGTAAATGTGCAGACGTTTCTCAACCAGTTGACCTTCAATGCGTGTGGAAGAAATAAAACAATGAACGTTTCCGTAAGTATTACGTGACATTTTCGATGACAGCTTGCAGAAAACAATTCACTGCCAGACTGACATGTGGTCGTGGTCTCAGGTGGGCAGTTGGAATGACACACTTTTGAGGTGGTGCACTCGTAGTCGTTGTTGGCGTATAATTTCAAGGTTGCCCTGTATTTCTTGACCGATTCCAGCTTGATGACACTTGGAGGTGCTTTGCTTGTGCTTGTCGAGCGTTTGCCACCAGACAGTGATTAGTTTTCTCTCTGAGGTAATGCGCACAGCATGTGTGATTTCTCGGCTCAATATTTCGTTCATTTGCATGTCAGACCGTCTAGTGGTCCAAGTTCTTTGGTTAGTCACTATTTACTAAGAGACAGATGCCCACAGAGAATAGTCGAGAAGCGCGGTACCACTTGATCGGATTGGAGACCAGTTCCGTGAGAAAATGCGTTCTTCTTCAATAAATGTTCAGTGTCGTGGATTAAGCAGTGGTCTCTAGCTGGGAACAATAAGCATTTATATATTAAATTGATGGTCTTCGAACTTCTTTATCGATGCCACTGATATTGTTCGTATGAGTCGAGGATATCTTTGTTCTACTCATTGGGTCAACCGAATTATGTGCTCAACTGCATTGATTTCTTGAAGAATGTTACGAACTGCGATACAATTTTGGTGGGAGGTGACGGCATTTTGGTGCTCTCCTCTCCTCTGTTCACTCAGGCTGTGAATGAACAAATCAGTGTATATTGATCGTCGGCGCACTTCTTGACTGCAATGCAACCATTTGTGAGCAAAATAAAACCAATTAATCATGTGGTCGCTACCCCATGGGTCATAACAATACAACGATAAATGAGTTCCTGACTGTTTTCAGGGGATTTTTGCTACTGCAGGAAGGAGGAGAACTACCTAACTAACTAAAGGGGCTAACGATGGGTCTAACCACCAAAAGCTCACAAATCTACGGAACCTAATAAGAGTAGACTGTGTGGAATACAGGAGCCAGTTCCTCAAAGAGAATCTTCGACTCGAAGTTGGTGGACAAAGCCGAAGACTGTGTCACTCGAGGCATTAAAAAAGTCTTGGCCTTTTTCTCGTCCTACAAATAAATACTTGATAGCTCTGTTCGCGTAGTTTCCAAGTAAACTCACTAATCTCAATCGACTAAGAGTGTTTAGTAAGAGTAAAAAAGGCCAAGTTAAGACTCACAGCCTGCGAAAAAATGCTTATTCTCTCGAATACGAATTTGTTGGTAAATTAATAGGATTGTGGAAACATGTAAAACTAAAGGCGTTGTGGATGCCATTATCGACTCTAACTCATCAGAAGCTTTGCCTAAGCGCAACCGGAAGAGTTTCTTTACTTGGTTCAGCCACCTCGTACTGGGTCTGCCAAGCCTACTTGATGGAGTCGCATTCAAGGCACATCTTGGAAGTTGTGATGAAGGGCACATTCGTGCCACGTGTCCAAATCATCGAATCATAGCCCTTTCCGTCCGAAGAATCTGCTGATCAACAGTGACTTCCTTGCGCACTTCCGTGTTTCTCACGCATTTGCGATCTTATTCTTTCGGTCATTACCCAAATTTCAGGACCATGGCTGAGAGTTGGAACAAATACTGAGTTTAAAACCGCTGACTTTGCTTTGACATCAAGCTCTTCCTTCCTGATTACAGCAGATTCAAAATCGATCCAGCTTAGCTAATCTTACACGAATGCTCAGCAATGCTCCTCCAATCACTCGCGAAAAAAACGCCGAGGTTCTTAAACTTCTCCACTGCATTGAACAAGCGTTCTGGAAGTAGCCATAACCTCTGGGTTGGCCACGTTAACCTTCATCCCAGCATCAGCACATACGGCCACAATCCCAGCGAGTTCGAGCTGTTTCTGTCTGAGATGATGTGAGGATAACTCACCTGCAAAAAAGAGGTTGACTTACCTTCAACTCTTCCAATGTGAAACATTCTTCGCCTCGGCTGTGGTGTACATGTAGCACCACGTATATATAATGAAAAGGAGAGGGAACAAGCCGTACCCTTGGCGAAGTCCAACTCAAACACAGCTGACACAGTTTGTGTGTAGAGACGGAATGGCCCTCGAAAGAGGACCATCAATCCCAACTTCTGCAGCACACTCCAGTGCCTACCGCGAGGAACTCGTATGCATTTTCCAAATCTACAAAACGCCTGTAGATCGATTTGGCAGACTCCCAAGCCTTCTCGAGTGCCATTCTTAGAGTTGGTGGATTACTTCTGCCGAGACGAAAGCCGCACTCCATCCTTTCCATCCCGGACTCGACGATAGCTCTACAACGCACCTCGAACACCTTAGCGTAGACTAGATGTAGATCGGGTATACTGAAAAGAGATATGCCCCTGTGGTCAGAGCAAATTTTTTGAAAAGACGATCAGATCTAATGAAAGCGAACGACCTTGACCACTGCAGTGGCAAAAGCTATTCAGACGCTTACCGGTCGTCCAACAAAATGTTCCCAGCCAACTCACTCAACGAATATTTCCCCAATCGATTAGCATCCCCATAAGTGTCGTTTTGTTCAGAAAAAAAATAATTCATAATTTAGACGTCGAAAAAGGCCTCAAAGGCATTCGTATCCCCAGGGATTCGAGTCTCAAAAGGAAGGCATCATCATCCAGTCATTTATCGGCTGCTTCAGGGAAACTGATGAGTCTGTGGCGAATATCACTTTGATTGGTAAAATTAGTTTCTTCAGAACGTACGCGTGGTGAAAGAGATTTCTCGGGCGGCGTCCATTTCGTGCACGCACATGAGGTTTCTTTCACTCGTGACGAGCTGTTGGCTCTTAATGTGTGGCTTTTCTTTCGAATTAAGCAGCGATTTGTGAAGCAATTTTTGAGTCATTTGATGGGCAAGTATTTTTGGACGCTGGCTTTCCCAGATGATGATGTATGTATGCATTTTTTTTGAGACCTCTTCAAATAATTGTTTTCTAATTCGACAGAATGCTGGGGTTTTCTTCGCACTTTCTCACGGAAGTCGCAGTGTTTATGGACCGTGTTCGTTGCATAATTTTGTCAGTTGCTCTTCCCATCTTGTTTTTTTTCTTGATACCTCACCTTGATGCAATTGTTCGATTCGGCGACTGGCGCATCCATTCAACGTAGTAATGTTCTGATGCTAGAACAACCTGGCCAGTCGAGGCCCTTCACCAGCTCATCAGTAAATCGACCATCAGCCTGCTTTCGGGCGCAAAGTTATGTTCAGAGAGACGTTTTTTAGCCGTTCCACAAGAATAGAGAGTTCTCTTTGCCGGCCAATTTCGCACGTACTATAACACAATCCGCATAGATTTGAGACCGATATGTACCTCGTCGTCCTGTGTCTCCCTCTGTACTTTCGACCGGTGCTCTGTCTTGACTCCGGAACCTCAAGGGTATTCGTGCTACCATCTGGTCGCGAAAATTGCAAAAAAGAGCTATCGTCGCATTGCGTCGGCACAGTTCAAAGTTGAACTCCAAAAATTGTTTTCATTTCTCTACGGCTTTCATTTCGAATACGCGTGATAGTCTTCAAAGCAGGCAGCAGCAGTTTGTTTGCTCCAAGTTTGCTTCCGCTTTGAGTGGAGTACTCCAGCAGAGCTTTCCACCCACATTCGCCCGCCTCACTGCAAGCCGACAAATTAATGAATTCTTTAATTATATTCATAAAATACGTACTCAACAAATTAAACCACGCAAAGTTGTTGAAATTAACAACACGCGCTGTTCGAGCAGAAGAAGGAAAAACAACAAGTCTTGATGAAAGCGCAACACACGCCCACTTTGCGTGCCAAGATCCACCACCGATGGGCGGGTGCAACTAATTTTGATTTCATGCACTGTGCGAAATTATGCCGTTTCCAGTATTTGTTTGCCTTTGCTTTCCATACGGGTGATGAATATGTCATCGCCTCGTTGCTGGGAGAAAAAAAAATCCGAACGAAAAACCACGATAGCATGACAATATGGTAAGTAGGCGATACCATTCGTTACAGTGATGTGCGGACAGCAGACACGAATCCATTTAAGTAGATATCTGCGATATCTGGCGACGTGTGCGTTCGTACAATCGGGGGTTTTCCATTTAATTAATTTGCCATAGGGGCCCATTTGTACATGACAATATCTTGCAGAATGTCTGATAACACAAACGATAGTGCGTGGGCGCCCACTATCAGTCCGGAGTTGTTTTGGCAAATGTCTCGCAATAGATAGCGAAGGAGAGTACTTTCGCGTGTTATCAGTTGGTGCGGAATTGTGGTGCGGTGTCGCTTTGGATATCAAACAACTCGGAGGGCCGTTGAGGTTTTGTTGAAATCAAAATGGAGCAGTGTGCCCGAGTCTGAGAATTAGCATTCCTTTCTTATCGGTTTAAAAAGCAGCAAACCAAATTTGCCACATGCTTCACGCGAATACTTGCTCAGATAACAAGAATGCTTGTCGAAATTTGGTGGGATTTACTGAAATAGCAAACCTATTCTAGTTCAACAGTTTTGTGGATATGCTTCGAGTTTTATTTAATGGATTCTAGCTGAAGCTGGACTGACAAGATGGAGGACTTGTTTGTTTTTTCAACCAAGCTGGTCAAGAATGTCGGGGTCTTGTGATGGAACAAACAAGTCAACCTTGGCAATGCTGCCTGAATTTTGAATCAGCTTGGTTGACTCGTTATTTCCGCATAACGCCGAATATGAAACTGTAGCCGCGTTTAGTCAAAGAAATTACAGTTGTCTAGTCTCTGTTCGACGACAATTCTCTCTTCGAGTGAAAATAACAGACTGTGCCGTGTGACCATGATGGAAGGAAAATAAGGTGTGTGGGACAGCTTGTCAAAACCGCCATATTTTCGTCAGGCAGGGCTTCAACAGAACTGCCCAGCACACCATATATTCCTTACGCCATTGAGCTGAACTTTATGTCAAAGTAAGGATATTCATTTTTAGCCGGGAATTCGCTACAACTCACACTAAAAATTCGGTAATGTGGCAGTACCCTTAAAGACTGTATCGGGAGGCAGAAAATAAAGATACGCTTGAATTTCCATGCATTTTTTGACAGAAATAAGAGAATAAATGGCATTCCCTCTTGGCAGAAGTCATGAACACCGAGATATTCAACTAAACCCCTTGCCCGTCCCAGATTTTGCTGTAAAGTCGGGCATACCACTTTATTTTCACGCATAGTTCTTAAAGCTCAGTGTTGCTCTTAAGATTACTCGTATTCACCAGCCCCTGTCTGTGATAATGTTATAAAAAACCTTGTCTGCTTGATGACTTTTTCCATCATAATTACGGCAGTATTTTGCCGAATGAAAGTCCTAATTGATTCTGTTAAGCATTGGCAAAGACTTGATCTAAAAGGTTGTCAACTCGGGATCCCAATCTCCAAATCTGAATCCCTTCAATGTGGCCAACATTTCACTCGATTGCTTGCAAAATAAGGACCCATCACTTGATGTGGTCTGTGAGTTAAAGTGATTCGTTGAGTTCCTTCGGTAAAATTGTACTTCATTCGTTTAATCGGAAGACACGACAGAAACTGACTCCTTGTAGTTCACAAATTCCTTTAAATTGACCACAGCTGTGCTAGCAGACACTACATCAGCATTCTGTCCAGCAGCTTACTTAGAGCCTGTATCCCCTTGTGGGTCCTAGGCCTATACTTCGCCTACTCGCCATCGTGTGCGGTTTCTCGCAATGAGTTTCAGCTCTCTCCACTCTTCCCCAGCAGTCGGGACTCCTCCTCTACTATTCTGCGCCATGTACTTCTCGGACGACCCACTATTCAACCGTCTTGAGTTAGCGAGTTCCACTGCATCGCATGTTTTGGCTACGGAACTGGCGCCTTTTCCAAGGGAGTATAGTGGTGCCTGTAGGTTCCTGGCCCGCTATGTCATGGAGTTGTTCGTTTGTGATACGGTTCGGCCAAAAAATTCTTAGTTTATTTCGTAGGCACCGGTTCACAAACGTCTGTAGCCGTCTTGTGATAATGGCGGTCAATTGCCAGGTGCTGCACCCATATAACAGTACGGACTCAACATCGGAGCGAAACAGTCTTGCTTTGGCGCTTAAGCTAATAGCATTGCTTCTCCATATTGTGGACAACATACCGAATTCTGAATATCTAGAGCTAAGTCAGCATTCGGTATGTCTGCTATTGGTCTGAGAAAATGTCACAGAAAAACGCGTAAGAGGATAGAGCGGTAGAAGTGCAAAGATTCAAGGATCGACAGGACACACTTGTTGAAGCAATAGGCTCCCCAGTGGGACACCGGAGTGGCTGCAAAGATAGTGGAGAATCGCTCTAAACTTTAGAAGCAGTGTACTGAAGTGAAGCACACCGTGTTGCTAAGATGTAATGCCTTGCACGAGTGTAGACTTTCAAAGAATTTTGGATCCCAACTTCCAACTTTAGCCAGATCATTCAATTGATGTTGCTACTATTTGGAAGACGCTAAAGGCGTATTTATGTATAAGTATTGTGATGCCAAGAACAAGATAGAGAAAACTTGATTTCTGGAAACTAATTGCTATGAAGTGGCTACTCATTGGCTCAATTCTGAACACCAGCTACTGGCATAATTCATGGGTTCAGGCTTCTTAAACCTTGCCTTTTGGAGGCATATGACTATAGGTAGCGTCTGCGCATTAGAGAAGAGTAGCTCCCACAACATGAGTAGTTGCTGTAGAAGCTAGTTCCAGATGCACTCAAAGCCAACATAACGCATGCCATCGGTCGAATTCAGCCGGATTTATGCGCCAGAGTCATGGAAAATTGAACAATTCGGATACGCGTCACTGATCAGTTTTAGTAGCAAGGAAGTGCGAACGGTAATAGGAGCCCCTACCGTGCACTGGCACCCACGCATCGCGACAGAACATGCCACACAACGACTTGTTCAGAAGCTGCCGAGATGAGGAAGAAATATAATCTTTGAACGACATTATATTCCGTACGTAATGGCATCGATGGGCCTTCCAAACGAATGAAATATGTCGATGATATCTCACACAAACTTAATTAATTTTAAATTTAGAGATAGGAAGCGCTTAATGAAAGGCTGTTTGAATAGTAGGTGTCATAATGTGTATCCTTGTGGAACCCCATATTAATATACGTCTTCTTTGCTGTATTCTCTTATGATTTGAACATTCTATCCGTTAATTAGTCATCAAACCAAGCTGAAGCGGCCCTCACACCACGCATTCGTAATTCCTGAGAATGACTGTGAGCGTGTCGAAAGTTTTTTTGAAATCGATGAATGACACAATTGAGTTCTGGTTTGTCTCTAGACTGGTTTTAAAGATATTTGCAACATGATGAACTTGCTAGACAAGGTTCAGAGGACGCACTTTGACCCGAACCTTCGCTAGGACTACGAGCGTACCTGCGTCCTTGGTTAGGGTTGCCATCGATGGTTGGGCGACTCGAGATCACAACCGGAGGTGGCATGACTCGGCAGAATGTAGACAACCAAGCGCCTGCTCCTTAACGTCTGTAAGAAAACCGCGGCATTCTTGTTAGCTCTTGACATAAAAGACTGCAGATGACTTACTCTATCTTCGTCAAACACCTAAATTTCCTTGGTCTAAGCGATGAAACCGTCAGCGACGCCTGTGGAGAAGCCGACGACCCTGTCGAGCAGGTGCCAGCTATTCGGTGCTAATGAAGTGAGCGCTGATGATGTACGCTCCTCATAACTAAAGCGCCTGCTGGCTTATTGGTTATTTTCTCCAGTTTTATTTTGTACCAGATTTGCTTTAATATCTCCCGTTGCTTAAAAGCTTCATCCCTTCGTAGGCTAGTCTGATGTGTACGTGTGCTTAAACTCACGACTTATCTTCAAATAACAATCAACATCCTCGCGTAGTAAAATATAACTTCTCGCTGCCCTGTTTGAGTGTGCAATGAAGACAAGGATTTCCCAAAGCGGCCATTTGTGTTCTATTTCCAGTGTACTTGCTTGAATGCGGTTTTTCGCATACATTTCGTGCGCAATTTACTTGATGACTTATTTTATGATAGTGGGAGGCTGGCGCTTCACCCTCAAGCGAGTGGCGGTTATTTTATTAAGTCTGTCTAAGTTATGGAATGTATTTGCCCTTGATCCCGAAATAAGACTTCTTAGTTTCAGTATGTGATAAGACAAGCCACTCCATGTTGGTTTTTATGGACAATTCACGTTTGTTGGTTGTCATAAATCTGAGAGATATGGAAACAATAGACACATTATCCACCTAGGGACGAGATGGGTGGACACTTTTGGTCTGATACACTTTCGGAACACTGTCAGAGACTACCGGGAGGACTCATGATGTTGACGAATTAGATAAGTTGGTGTAGTCTCTGCGCATTTGGTGATCGTATAGACGTTGCTTGTGGGCACGTACAAGCATTGTAGCAGTAGCTGAGCAATAAGAGGCATTCACATGGCCAGTAACCCCGGACAGACATGGTCTGACAGACTCAGATTTGATCGTGTGAACGCAAGAAACCGCGGCTGAAGGACATGTCGTATGGTTGTCAGAAAACATGAACAAATTCTTCGATTTCTTCTTCACCATCACAGTCTGATGACATGTTCGATCATGTGAACGCCAGGTAGGTAGGACAAACAGCCAAGTTTGAGAATCTTTTTCTAGACAGTTATACTCTTTGAGCATTGTCAATGACTCGAAAGCGGTGGGCCGTGAAAAGTATATCTTGTCGTACCAGGAATCGAACCAAGTACGTAGGATTCGACGCACATACCCATAAAGTCACCACGGAGGTGCTCAACAAAAATAAAGAGGGTTTCCGTGGTTTATGACAACCAGTCGGTTTTCTCAACAAATTTGACTAGCGCGTTGACTGGTATTTTGCTGAGGTGGTTTAGACTGTCGAAGAAGTAGGAGCCTGTAGTGGCTTTCCTGATTGTGGCAAGAGCATTACAAATTGCAGAGGAGGTGTTCTGTGTTTTCCTCCTCTTCGTTGTGAGAGGCAGCTTCTGCATAAGTGGCCTAGGCTTTTTGCGTAAAGTCCTAGTAGGCAGTGCTAATTTTGGATATCTTTAGGGGGATAAGAATGCTTGATCTTTCAGGATCGAGATTTGGCTAGATTTGTTTTGAGATTCGGCAAGTGATGCCTGTCGACCGTCTGGCATTGATTTCTTATTTTCGTAGAGATTATTGAGCTGTAACTTGAAGGTAGTTATAAGAGTACCTATGTTACAAGAGAAACTATCAACTGGCAGTCTAGTGGCGCGTTTTGCGAGTTCATCAGCTTTGCAGTTTCGCGGGATGACCCAAATGGCCTGACACGGAAATCTCGTTAAGAGATGCGCGGCAGTCGATTACTAACTTGAAGTTTATAGAGAACGATGCCAGGGACTTAATTCTTGCTTGGCTATCAGTAAAAAAGCAGATATCGCGGGGGATATTACGTTCCATTTTAGACAGGACAGATCTTCAGCGGTTTTGCAGATTTGGAAAAGGCATACGATCGAGTTCCTCGTGATTAGTACTGGAGTGGTCTGCAGAAGTGTGGGATTGATGCGTCCTCTTTTGAGGGCCATTCAGTATTTACACAATTGCTGTAGCAGCTGTTTTTGGGTTGGCGTTGGACTCCGCCAAGGGTGCGTCTGGTCACCTCTCCTTTTCATTATAAATGGTCTTCCAAAAGTTACTTCCGAACTTTGACAATTGATAGCGGTCATATTTTTGAAGCTGCATCTGTCAAATTGGCTGTCATTTATTCAGTCTGTTTTGCCAACTCACCATCGACGGTAATAGAGTCAAAATGGGTGTTCTGTTCGAGCAACATTGAGGCGATGGGGCCCATTTCTGTATGAATGGGTACATCAACAAAAATAATTGTCGAACTTGGGACGATCGATACCAATTCACATGATATCGAAGAGTGTTCATATGCATCCCGAAAAAGTCACTCTTTGGTTTGGATTTTGGCTGGGAAGGTCATCGATCCATATTTCTTTGAGAACGACGTTGGCCAGGCCATAATCGGGTACGGCGAGCGCTAAAGATCGATATTACCAGCTTTGAAGGGGCCCCTAATATGTACCCTTGTGGAACCCCATTTATTCCATCTGCATTCACTTATGATTTTGACTTTGAATTTTCTATCAGGTAAGTAGTCATCAAACCATTTCAGCATAAAACCTCTGACACCACCCATTCCCAATTGCGGGTGGATATCACGTTCCACCTCAGCCAGGGCATGGCTTCGCTAATCGTCATTACTTCCGCTTGGAAGACGCTGCAGTGATTGGTTAGACGAACGGATTTGTTCAGATTTAGACCATCCGAGAAAACACTGCTTATTACTCCATCATTCGTCTTGGATGTAGTAGAAGTAGAAGTGTGTGGCTTTACTAAAGGCAATAATGGTGCCGCCGTACCACAGGCCTCTGTCTGGAATCAGGGTCTCGAAGTTGTTATCTAAACGAATTGAGGTAAGATTTTGTTCGTGTAGGATTTTGGCATGCACATAGATGAAGTCGTACAATTGAGAGCATGCCCAGCGAACTGCGCAGTTGCTTGCTGTTTGCTTACCAAAAATATCAAGAGGGTGTAAGGTTCAGGGCACTTTCCAGTGCATTAGTGGAAGTAGTTCTAAGGGCTTCCCTGTAAGGTATTGCTTGTCTTGGAATAACAGGTGCCATGCGTAGCTGCCACACTACAGCTCTAGAAGCTACAATCGGGCTAACTGCCTTACCAATCTTCATTAGGAAGATAGCTGCTAGATATGCCATCAAACTGTAGCTTGAGTACAATTATAAACCAAGTAACATACTCAACTCGATCCCCAATAGAGACATGTTTTGTACAATGCCGGATATAATGGTCAGGCAAGACTGTTTTGGAAGGCGTTTCGAAGTTGATATATTATATAATATTCGACCGATGGTGTCCCAGCACAAGACCCTAAAAGTCTGGTATGGTACACAGACGGATCAAATATGGAATCCGGAGTGGGAGCAGGAGTCTTTGGACCCAGCACAAGGCCCCCCGTACCAATGGGGTCGTATCCTACAGTGTTTCAAGCGGAAATCCACGCCATCGAGATCTGCGCCAGACAAAACCTCCACAAACTCATTAAGGGCGGTAATATACTGATGTTCTCAGGCGGTCAAGCAGCACTAAAGGTACTCTCGTCTAACCTTTTAGACACTAAAACAGTCAAATGTTGCTGCGACGCTCTACAATCCCTTGCCAGACACAACAAAGTGAAACTTGGATGGGTCCCTGGACACAGGGGGATTGCAGGCAACGAATCCGCCGATGAGCTGACTCGGAATCTCCATTCATTGGCCCTGAACCGTACTGTAATGTCAATTGGACAACAGTCACAACTTACATGACAACATGACAAAACAAACTTCCCCTAGACCAGTGGACACATGGTCATGGTCTTAGGCAATCCAAACGTTTAATCAGGCCTAATTCATATAAGGAAATACTCAATCACACTCAAACTCAAACAAAGAAAACTTAAGATTGCTAACAAGCTTTCTTACTGGCCATTGTGGCCTGAACTACCACCTTAACAATTGAAACATGTGTCAAGACAAGGTCTGTCGGCTCTGCCTCGAAGAGGATGAAACTTCTGAGCACATTTTGTGCGTATGTCCGGCACGAATATGGTTAAGGAAACGTATCTTCCATAAGGACTCACTTCAGTGGGCTTAAAAAACTCCATTACTAAAGACTCTAGCTTTCATTGTACCCCACACCAACCTTCCGATTCAATTGATCTATCCTGGATCGGCGGTGCCTTCACGGCATGGCTTGTACAAGAGGACAAAGGGCTCCACTGAGGTGATGCTAACTGTAATGTGAACGCTAATGATATCGGTCTGTCCGGAATGTTTTTTCCATGTGAACGCCTCTATAGGTGGGACACACCGAACATCCACCGAAAGTTCATCCTACTTCAACTAATGGAAAATCTTGCTCATTTTTGGCTCAATGGGTACGTAAATAAGCAGAATTGTCGATTTTGGAGTGAATATCAGCCAGAAGCATTCCAAGAGCTACCAATGCATTCAGAAAGTCACAATTTGGTGCGGTTTATGGGCTGTTGGCATCATTGGACCGTACTTCTGCAAAGATGATGCGAATCGTAACGTAACTGTGAATGGTGAGCGCTACCGTGAGATGATATCCAACTTTTTTTTTGGCCAAAATGCAAGAGCTTTCAACAAGACGGTGCCACATGCCACCAAGCACGCGCAACAATGGACTTATTGAGGGGCGAGTTCGGTGAACATTTTATTTCACGTTCGGGACCGGTCAATTGGCCGCCTAGATCGTGCGATTTAACATTTTTAGACTATTTTTTGTGGGGCCATGTTAAAGCTCATGTCTATACAGACAAGCTCGCTTCAATTGACGCATTGGATGGGAACATTGAAGCATTTATCGTGAGATACCGGCCGAAATGTTGGAAAGAGTATGCCAAAATTGGACTAAGCGGATGGACCATTTGAGGCGCAGTCAAGGTCAACATCTGCATGAAATAATCTTCAAACATTAAATTATATGGACCGTACTATCGATTCAAATAAAGATTTCATGCATTTTTCTGAATTTTATGTCTTTTCTTTTGAAAAACTTTCCTATAGCTTTTAAAAAATCACCCTTTACTTCATTCGTCCCCAGTGCCACCGAATACTTTTGTGTTCTACTGTAACTCATTCGTTCGAAAATATTGAACTCGCCACCAGACTTCTCTTTCTTTCAAAACAAAGAGAAAACTCACAATTCAATCGTGAAAATGTACTAGATTTCGCGATTCACTTCATCGAACTCTGATTTTACAACATTTCCCTCAATTCTCTTCACTCACTCTCTCACTCGTTACCCACAGAAAATCTCTTAAAAATCTGACAGCAGCGAAACAGAAAAAAAAATGTTTGGATGCTATTTGGCAGCGATTGTCTTGCAGTAGCCGAACAATCCGATTGTGTGCGAAGTTAATCTGTTAATCTGAAAAGTTATCAATGAAAAAGTGTAAATTAATTAACACTGCTTATCGCGAAGTGCTCCGCAGTTACCGCCGTTGAATTTCCTATGGTTTAAGTGAACAAAAACCTCGATCGGACAGTCGTGCCGCGCCGTGCCCGTGCATCGAAACCCCATGAGGTAAACTCAATTAAATTGTCTGCAAGGGCGAATTGAAAATGAAATTGATTCTAATTGAATTTGATAAATACGATCCGTGTGTGTGTGCAATTGTTTTATTTACCAAATGATAGTTGAAAAGCGAAGAAAAAACGCCTTGTCTTGGACTTGGTCATGGGTCACTTGAGATTTATTGATTTTCTCTCACGAGAGAGTGTCTTTGTTCTGTGTGCAGACGGTGAATAATAATCTGCCACGAAGATTGCCAGCCCAGACGCAGAAATGTGAATATGTTCGCCTTTGTTTAAACAATTTCTGTTAGTTTTTGATCGCAAGGATAATTTCTGTGGGAACATGTAACAGTGGCAAATGTGTTTCAAGGTCATTCCGGTTCTGCGGTCATTGGTCAGCGGAATGGTGGCTTGTTATTTTTACATAATTAGAACCAGATGTTGCTTACTGTAATGGAATTAACGCCAACGAATGTGTGCTCTAATTACGGAAACCTCGCATGGCACTTGTGCACGAACTTATTGGATGGGCTTGCACAGAAGTGTCTGTCTGCATGGCATATGCTTCTACAGATGTCTATACGTACGTTGAAAAGTGGAAGTGTCACATGAGGTGTTCATTTTGGAGCGCTATTCAGCACGATATCAAGGTTTTCCAAGTCGAGTGCTTTTGCTTGTCGTAGGTCTATGGGATGAAGGATTAAAATGCGAAATGGATCGACATTTGAATGGAAATGCATATGCCGTGGCTATTTGGTATCCAACTCAAATTGTGTGTTCCTTCATTTGATGGGCAACTGTTCTGGATGTGGTGTGAAAACAAGCGCATTCTGTGAGCATTAATGGTGGCTCGGTGAGAATCCAAATTGGCCCTCCTAATGCCACAGCTCTGGTACCTTAAATGTGAGGTGAGGTGTATTATTGAGAATCCTAAAGGAGTTTAAGAAGGACATTCGTTCCAATCCGAGTGGCCTGGAGATCTCTCGTGCGTGCATTACCCCGCGACCCCTGTAGTGGATCATGCCAGTTAGAAGATGATTCTGATTCGTTTCTTAATGTTCTTTGCAGAAACCTCATCAAGTGAATTGAAGAAAGGTCTACCAAGCGCTCGCTGTCTGACTCTAGCAAGAGCAGCGCAGCTACAAATGAAATGTGGTCAGGTCTCCTTCTCAAAGCAGTGTTGTTGCAACTGCGACAGTGTGTGTCGTGTGGGATAGCTAGTTTTGCGGCATGTATCCAGTAGAAACGGCCACCAATCTAGCGATATCATGAGGAGGTCGCCGAAAGAGATCGTTTGCCAGGCCATGTGCTCAGTCCATGTGCACAGTCCATGTTTATGCTGATGTTGCACAGCTTAGTCAGTCTGGCCTGAGGTTTGCTATTCCAAGCAAGTGCGTAGAGATATTAGCCGTGACTGCTTGTAGTGGCACTTCTGCCGCGAGCGAGCACTAAAAGGCAGATCCCTTCCAGATGCCTAGCCAGTTCATCGGCCTTCTCATTTCCTGCGATGTCATTGTGACCTGGAATCCAGATAAGGGAGGTTTTGAGCTGGCCTTCTAATGATGCTAGCTCAGTCCGGCATTCCTCTACTAGTTTAGAGTATGTAGAGAACGAGGCAGTAGCCTTCATGGCTGCTTGGCTATCAATGCATATGGCGACCTTCTGCCTTGATAAGATATTTGCGTGCATTTTGACTTCACGACTTCACTTGGAACACATTGGAATTGTTAGGCAATCTATAAGCTTTAGAACTGTTCAGGAATTCTGAACGCACCGACCCCGCCGCCAATCTCACAGCCGTCGGTGTAGATTGTCCAATTGACATCCCTGCACATCGTCCCGCTATGCCATTCCGTTCTGTCGGGGATTAGAGTATCAAAGCCGCTTGATTGATTAAGTTTGGGGACCGTATAGTCTGTGGAGGATGTTACGAGATCTCTCGGTAGAATGTCAATAATGGTACTGTGACCACAGGGTATTGATGTCCAGCACTGCTGTGTGCTGTAGTGTTTTTAATGTGCAAGGCCAGAGGTAGAAGATATAGCATCACCGTCAGAGCGTCTGATGTCTGTCGACCGTAGGGCACCTGTGATGCCAATGCATGCTGTACCTTTGCACCTTGTTAATTTTTGTAATATTCTGTTTTTTGCAAAGGGTCGGCCACCATACCAGTGATCCTTAGAATCGGACAAGCTTTGATTGGATGCCTCACTTTTTACCGAAAGTTTAACGGCAGATATAAAAGTCTATACACGCCTTCGTGATCCGCTGGTCTACGTTTAACTCCCAGCTATGTTTGGGATCTTAGATTACGCCTCGTTACTTAGCGCTTGCATATAGAGAGTCGCGGTTTCTATCCCATTTTGTAGCCCAGTTAGATCACAGCCGGAAACTTCACTGATACCAAAATCACCATACCATCCGCGTACCGTACTACTTTGACCCCTTCCCCTTCTAGTCTTAATAGTATGTTGCTTAGCATAGTGTTGCAGTGCATTCAAGATGGATATTGGGAATATCATAAATCTATACTCGGCGGCGCACCCGTAAATGCATGCACTGACAATAATCTAATAATATGGGTGGCGCTACAGCTCGTAGAGGGCCAGGGTCTAGCTTCTCAGCAACCACTCGTGTTGTGCGTGCTATTGTTCTATCACGAGTGGAAGGGACCTACAGTTTTATGCCGACTCCGAACGGCCAAGTTTGAGAAGTTTTTCTAGACAGTTATACTCTTTGAGCATTGTCAGTGACTCGAAAGAGGTGGGGCCGTGAGTAGTATTTCTTGTCGTACCAGGAATCGAACCTAGACAGATTGGTCCAAGAGCGTAGGAGTCGACGCACATACCCACAACGTCGCGGGCTATCACTGACAATACCCTGACATTTATTGACTGCTAGCAGTACCCGTACTATGGACCAATAGGTCTATGTGAGGCTCAGCCACCAACCTTTAATCTATCAGAACTCGCCGCTTAATCCGCGTGGGTCTTAAAATATTTTCGTGACAGTCTTGTAGTGACTTGAATAACAACTCACGGCTGAATTTCATGAGTTTGTCTTTATTTGGTAGAACCAATGTTAGACAGCCCACAAAACAAAAATTATTACATTGCATCAACAAATCGGACCCCGAAACTGAATCTCGGCCAGAATTTTAATTTCCAATTTTTAAATAAAGCGTAGCTGTGTGTATAACAGTTTCATTTTACGAAACCATCGATATTTTGAGAAGACATTATGTGTGCATTCGAGTAGATTTGGGTGTTAATATGCAAGGCTTGTCCCTTACCGTTTAACAGAGGCAGAACTACATGGTTGCACAAAAAAAAAAAGCACTTGTTCGAAAAAAACCGCCTTGTTTCAACCAAAAATCTCAAGAAACGCTTGGTTTGCGAAGCATCATTTGAACAAACCCTTTCAGTCTTGCAAAAATGTCTTTTAGAGCGATGAGTCGAAGTTTAATACATCGATCGGATGGAAAAGTGTATGTTCATCGACTCACAGGTCTAGACATCAATCCAAAGTAGACTTTGAAAACGGTTAAACCTGGTGGCGAAAATATCATGGTTTTGTCAACTTTTCCTTGGCATAGTGTTGGCCTATTATTAAGATAAGGTTTCTGGTAAAAAATTGCAAGCACATATGGAACCATTTGCCTTCGAAAATCTGCCCATAAACTGGAGGTTTGTCCATGAGAATGACTCGAAAAACACTACTAAGTCAGTACCACAGTGGCGTCACGACTATACAATTAAGTCTTAAGCTGGCCCCCACAGAGTCCACACCTCAATCCAATTGGGAATCTGCGGAATGATGTGGATTCACTTCATAAGCGAAAAATGTGTAAAAATGTAGACAGTCTATGGATAGCAATGCAAGTGGTCCGTGCAGTATTGGTACATAAATGCAGTCTGCTCCTATCGCGCAACATCGAAGTTACTTTTCAAACCTCATTCTCGTGTGGCGCTACAGTCCGTGATCGACCAAGCCTTCCCATCTAGCCCGCTCTCTGTATAGCTGCTTCCAATTCCGCACACCAAGTTGGTTAAGGTCATTCTCCACCTGTGTGCGCCACATTCAGCGCGGGCTTCCTTCCCTGCATTGTCGAACATTCATGGAATCGAAGACTCATCGGTCAGACCGTAATTGTCCGCTGGGCTCTTCATGGTACAGCCACTTTTAGCTTTGGATCGGTAGTCACTCGGTTCGACTTCTGTCGCTGTACAGCCAGTACAGTTCGTGGTTGAATCTTCTCCTAGAACCATACACGTCGGTCCAACCTGCTACAGACAAATAACCCATTAGTGGCCCTCATCGCCCATACCTTGAATGCGGGCTCAACGCTCTAAGTAAGTGCTTGTTCCACAAGCTAACTCAGAACACTCAGAACAACGCGAGCAAATAAAAACATTTAAATGTAAATGCTCATGAAGTAAACTCCCACTCACTGACCTTGTTGTGCGCCTCTGTCGTCCACATGTCGGGGCCCTGACCTTGAAGAACCACTTAAGTGATTACTTGTTGAAATGTTCTTTTGCACAATTCTCAAACGGCGGCTGGATGTGCAAATCTCTGACATCCTCCAGCGCGAGTGAGTTACCTACTCGAACGTCCTTAACCTCTTTTGTGGATCCATTCATCAAAAGACTACCCGTTCGAATCCCAAGTGCCGTCATCTTCTGGCGTCTCTTCAATCCGGAGCATGAGACTCTTTCCTTTTTTGAGTTCGTGTCTGTCTCAAATCACATTTGAATGACAAAAGACGAATAAAATATTCATCCCACTTCTTGGCCATCTCTCTGCAATGCAACTACCCTTGAGTTGGAAATCAGTGAGAACTCCCAGAGCTGCAGCATTACAAAGGATACACTCAGCGGCAGCAGCTACTGGGTGCACGTCACGAGGAGAAGCCTTGTTTTTTGATGTTTTTTGCTGCCAGCGCTGAAAGTGATTTCCGTCCGCCGGCTGGCCTAGTTCGCAGCGCAGGGTGACTGAAACCGAACATGACATCGACTTATGAGGGCGTGACAATGGCTAGTTTTGTTCTTTGGTTTGTGCTCGAATTCATTTGGCTACAAATTGCAGCAGAATGTCGCCAATTACCATGCAGGCCAGATAATACGCGCCGCCATATGTGTTCGCCATACGTTCACATTGCCAAAGCAGACTCCGAGAAGCCGCACAAAATTTCCTGGCAGCACACACAGCCACGAGTGGGTCCAGTCCGGTACGTCCGTATACACACCCGTATCTAGTCGTATCTTACGAAACAGCTTGTCGTACGTAGGTTACACAAAGTACAGCAGAATGTGTCCCAGTCTCTGGAAGACCTACAACAGGGAGTGTGTTTCTGCACTGCAGCAGAATTGCTTTCCAAGTGGATTAACCCACGACAGTTCGGCCAAAGGATCACGGTCGTCTATGGAATGGTAGAATGGCGCCACTGTGTTAGTAGTTCGCTTTGATAAACATTCCAGCATGCGAGCGATGGTTATGAGGTGCAGAAGCTCCCAAATAAGGTCAGTTCAACGAGGTTTACGCAATCATCGGCGGGATGTTGGCGTAGTTGATGGGGGAATAGTCCAAGGAACTGAACTGCGGTGAGACTGTTCTCGTTTGTGAAACAGCTTGTCGCACAAGCGAGCGTCGCAACGGCACGACCCATAAGGAATGATGCCCTGTTCCCGGCTAAACAGATCAATTAACATAACGACGCTATAAATTGTTGCACGTGACAGGGATTGCTACCTATTTCAGAGTCGGCGACATATCAACACACCGAATTTCCCTTATGAATCTGGATGGGTTTATTTTGATCAAAGGCAGCGAGCTGACCCCAAATGGGGCACGTCGGGGTGGCGGCATTCTTGTTGCGTCGTCACGACTTGTGCCGGGAAACTAATGAAAAGTGGTTCTTGTTCGATGTGAATGGAGTTATTTTGAATTTATCTCTCTCTTGACACACTGCCGGCGTTTTAATTAAAAGCACACCCTTGTCCTTGTCACGTAATCAATTTGGTGACAGAATCCAATCGGAACTAGAATGTTTACGGGTGATTAATATTTGTGAGTCTGTTGGTGGCGATGTGTGTCTGGGAAATGGGCTTAAGTGCGTGAGGTGACTTTTGGAAGTGAACCAAAAATGTCTGCTTTAAGTCTTTCATTTATCAATCTGACGTGTTGGAGGGTCAACAAATATGGGATTACGAGATTTATGACATACGCGTGTTCACCTCCGTTTCACACAACTTTGAGTGTCCAAGATTCGTCACAAAAACTGCCACATCCTCAGAGTCAATTGAAGTTCAAACACAACATTTTGCAATTTCTCGTTTCGGCAGATTCATCAAAATGTACACGACAGCGAGTTTTATTGTCTAAAACCTTTTCCTCGGGAGTTTGTTACCGATTAATGGAGAATTTCCCATCGGCAGACGACACTAGATCCGCTGTCTTGTGTGACCTAGAGATATACCAAGAATAGTTTGCGAGTGTCGATCTCCACTTAATGGCTCTTTTCAGTCTTCTGAGTCTTCTGTTCGCTCAGAATTTCGAGTTTTACATGACGGTTGCACTTTTTGTGTCTTTATTAATCCATGATTTTTTGTTCGAGTCACTGACAAATGCTATGGCCGTTCGGAGTCATAGAACTGTAGGTCCCTTCCATTCCTGAGAGAACAATAGCACGCATCACACGATTGGCTGCTGAGAAGTCCGGCCCTGGCCGTCTACGGACTGTAGCGCCACCCATAATGTGTATTAAGCCATGTCTTTGCCTGGATTCTACAGCAACCATTCGCATTATGTTGTCTCGTGTGGTATTGTTTACAGTTGACACACGATTGGAGAAATGGAGGAGGGAATGAACTTTTGCAATGTGCGGTGATTTAATGAGGAGTGTACGCAGCCAGGTTAAGGTAATTCTATCAAAAAGTCATACGGTTCCAGGCTTCATCAAAGACAGATACGGCAATTGTACACAGTCGTCGAGCGAGACACCGCGTCACCTCACGGACACTCACTTCCCCTTCCCAGGATGTTCGCAGACTGGCTCCTCAACAGTACGGACGATGCCCGACATCGAACTGAACCTTCCCAATGATATTGTCAGCGAAAATGAGATCGGATGGGTCGTAGATTTCTTTGATCCCTATAAATCCCTCGGAGTCGACGGTATTCTACTCACCATGCTACAGAAGACTAAGGATGCTATCACTCCCATCCTGTAAAACCACTCCTTCCTGTGCAGCCTTGCTCACGAATATACATATACCGCCTGCTTGGAGGGAAGTTAAAGTTGTCTTCATCCCTAAAGCTGGAAAGACCAGCCACGGCGAGAGACTTTCGACCTATGAGCCTTACTTCTTTCATGCTAAAGATTGATGTGAAGATTGCTTGTATATCGGCGGTAATTTTAAATGCAACACAAACTCTTGTGTTGGTAGAAAACCGCACTACACGATGTCGTTGCTAGTGTGAATTAAAAAGCCCGTGATTGTTAGGGAATTCCCACTAGCCGCGTTCCTGAACATCGAAGGAGCCTTCAATAATATAGAAACCAAGGCAATTCAACTTACGCTTGAAAGTGCCAAAGTTGAGCAATCCTTTACTACCGTAATCGTAACAAAAGAATAATAAATGCAACCATAAGCGATTCATCTATTAAAGTTATAGACTTAAGAGGCAGCCCCGCAAGGCGGAGATATTTCTCCCCTTCTGTGGTTGCTAGTCTTTAAGGAAGTTCTAGAATAGGTCAAATAAACGGAAACCAAGGCAATGGCCGACGCCGACGACGTAGTGGTAAATAACCTTCCGACCATCGACTGATACACATGATCAGTGTTATTAATGTCTGCATTGAATGAGCATCAAAAAGATTCAAGAAAAATGATGTACACATATTTTTGTATTTACGAGTTCAAGGACACTTCCACACTGGTTATGGGAATAAGGAGACACTTCTCTTACCCAAACAAGATAACAAAATGACATAATGAACGCTTCTTCGCTATTGACAGTCGTGGAGTGAGGTATTCTGATTTATTGGTCCTTCCCTGAATGATAGTGATTGATTGACGGTCGAACATAAGCAACCAACGGTATTTACTGGTGACATTATCACATCGCAATAAGCGTGCAGAGAGTTAGGGAAGAAGTCTTTATTCTGGGCACAGATGGGCTTGATGAGAGAGGTCTGTTCATTGAGGCCACTTCCAACGCGGACACTGAGCAGATTAAAAAGAGAACATTTAAGAAATGTACAATTGCATATATTTTTACACTTTTTTTAATTCTAAATCAATTGCTATTGGAAACAGGGATTTGCCTACAAATACAGGATGACCATATAACGACGACAGGCAAATAAATAAATAATACAACAACGGTGTGAAATAAGAAATTGATTCCGACTTTATGTTTAAGCTACATTCATTCAATTGTGTATGGAATAGCACATCAATAAAAAATGGCCGTCTTGGCTTCGATGGTTCAAGTGGTTAGTCCTATTGTTGATGACACGGTCCAGTATGTACGGCGTTATTTTTATTTTAATTCATTTTACTCATAAGCTGACGGCCAAGGAAACTGGTAAAAGTCTTGGTCATGAGCGGCGTTATTCCGGCAATGGCGTCTCGAATGTTGGCCTCGAGCTTGTCAAAAGTGTTTGGCTTGTTACCGTACACTGAGGACGAGATGAGATCACTGGAACCACATCTCATTCTTAGATTCCTGAAGGAAACTAGCTTAGAGAGAGTGCTCTAGAACAAATCTCTTTCACCTATGCACAACAGGAGAGAAGAGAATGTCAAGCCCAGAAAGTGAAGCAGACAGCCCAAAAAAAGGAAAAGGTGTAGCAGATATAAAAAAAAAGAAACAAAATATTTATTTAAAAATTCCTCGCCTACTTCCGCAGGTGTCCTTACGTGACCAACAAATGTTCAAAATTCAAATCAAAAAATCCTCGTCTACTACGGCACCTTTTCGATTTGCAAAAATGAATCAAGATAATGGATCATAAATTGCATTAAGAAGATATCTTAAGCGTGGTAGAAATAAGTTGCTTCGTAGCGTAGTCCTAAAGAAAATATCTCCTTAGCTGCTCCGAGCATTGCGCCGTTTTTAAGGCATGTAGCGCCCTCTTATTGGAAACACAGCTCGGATATATAAATTTTGTCGAGCTCTGACCACAGAAAGTCGGATAACATCGGTCCATACCTGTGGACATTGACGGTAAGACCAGTGGCTCATTCGGGAGAAATGAGGCCCGATGAAGCCGCCATGCCATTAACCACACAAACAGTCAATCTCTGTGGATGCAGTCATGCTTGTGGATTTCGTTGACGGTAAAAATGGGCTTTGGCCGAAAAGATTATTTTTTAGCCGAAATATGGATCTCCGGCCAATTTTCCAGCGTTCAATAAGCGAACTCACGCCGTTGTCCATGGTCGTACGGCTTCTCGAATCAACTCAACCTTTTATGAATGTAGGCCAAACAACAAAATAAGCCGGCAATGACCAATTCAGCTGATCGATGCCGAGTCGACTTCTTAGCTATGTTTTTATCATTTTCGCACAAACCTTTGAGTGGTTGGTAGCTTAAAGTGCAAAAAGTGTGCTCTCGCTCAAACTTCAACAAGCTCAAACAACTGAGCCAGAATTCCGACGTTTTTTTAATGCTATTCGTAGTTTCGGCAAGCCTGAGACGAAGCATGATAAAATGGCCAATCTTAGTGAATATTCTGACAGCTAGATGTTATCAGTAACTTTAACAGCTGCTGAAACATAACAAGTGAAAAAACTGGGTCGTGTGAATAAAAATTAAGGGAACACTCCGAGTGAACACTCATGAGTGAAGTGTTTTCGTCAAAGTGAACACTCAACTTGGTGTGAATAAAATATGCTCTTTCACTCAAGCTGTCACATGGGGGTAATTTCAAGAACGTGTATAGATTCGAGTTTCATAACGTGGAATGGTTAAGCAATTAGTTCCTTTCCAATATTTCTGATTTGCGAGGCGTTCAAATCAAATCCAGACATTTTTTAATTGCTTTCCATAGCTTCAGCCAGCACGCTTAAAATTGTAAGCATTTTATGATATCTCCCTTTCCAGATTTCCTTTTCTTTTGAAGGTTTTTCACTTAATCCGTCAAAGCACTATCCTCTTCCGAAACAATATTCTCAATTTTTATATCTTTTGAAGTTACCTCCATTTCACACTCAACTTCCTCAAGTGTTCACTCAACACATTCTATCTTTAATCACACCAAAATGGAGAGAACACTCAACTCTCTGAATAAATATGAGTGGAGGGTTTTTGTTAAACTTAACGAGATATACTTTTATTCACACCAGATGCAGTGATCCTTTCAAAATGCTGAGGGAATGTGCTCACACTCAATTTTTATTCACACCAGCCTATATCTGGTCACCCTACATGAATACTGCAATACCTATAAGACACATAAAATGAGAAGTATTCTAGCAAGATTCGAATCGTTTGAAGCGATTATCATGTCCCTTGAATATATGCCTTGACAGAATGAAGCCGCACATCAACTTTAAACGAAAACACCGTCACAGTATTTTGCGTGTGAACACACATTTTCAATTCATATACCATTGGGCAACAGGGGTCCAGGTTCGTATCCCAGTGCAAGCAAGGATAATACGTTTTATCCGGTTTTCAAATCTGATCCAGTCAACATTTGCCGTTCACTGGAGTTGTCGATCAGTGGTAGTAGGCTTGACTATGGCTATCACAATGGATCAACATGGTCTAATTGTGCTGGCGATTTTGCTTGGCTGCCCACCTACCTAAACTATTTTTAATGGCCAACGATGTTAAAAGAAGCATTCAACCTGACATGTTGAAATGTAATTTTTGTCTATTTTTGGCTCATAAGTAAAATTCTTGTCGGAGAATGTATATAACTTGAACTTCCTCTTTTATTAGAATGCTACATTCCTACAGGCAACATCCACTTGAATTGGGGTTGAAATGATTCCAGTACAATGTTTATGTAACTGATGACTTGGAGGATCTAGTGGGCTTACCGAGGAACTGTGGCGTATTTGTTTCGAAACTACATTCCCTCCTATCCGGTGTAGATGGGAGATTTCTGCTAAGATCTCTTTTTTACGACCAAAATGTGCCGCACATAATTCAATAGACGTACATATATGCATTTTCTCATTTTTATAAACAATCTTCTGCCCGCCTCTTTTAATAAAATTCGATTCTCCGCTGATGGCAGCACTATTAGGCGCGCATATTCATCCAAGGACTCATGTACAACTGGAGTTCCGACCTAGGTGGCATCATTACATTTAATATGACCATAAATGAAAGGAATTTAATATACGAAAAATCCATTCCAGGACACTTAATTCACTTAATTGAAAGCCGACTGATTACCAATATTTGTGAATGGCGCTTTTGTCGATTAAAGCGGAGGACATTCCATTTCATGTGTCGTTTAGTTGGAATGACCGCATATGCAAGGTTGACAGATGGCAAAATGCCCTGGTTCCGAGATGTATTTTACTCCTTCTGAAGTGACTTCAACTTGCAAAGCATATCCCCGGCCCCACGGTCTGGTGCTCAATGGATCCATTTCTATATGATCACAAATATCCTACTCAACCAGGCTCAAACACGTCGGATTGATAAATGGAAGATTGTAAGCAAAAATTGTTGGTTCACTTCCAAAAGTCATCTCACGCATTTACGCCCATTTCCCAGAGACACATCGCCACCAACAGACTCACAAATATTAATCGCCCGTAAACATTCTAGTTCCGATTGGATTCTGTCACCAAATTGATTACGTGACAAGGACAAGGGTGTGCTTTTAATTAAAACGCCGGCAGTGTGTCAAGAGAGAGATAAATTCAAAATAACTCCATTCACATCGAACAAGAACCACTTTTCATTAGTTTCCCGGCACAAGTCGTGACAACGCAACAACAATGCCGCCACACCGACGTGCCCCATTTGGGGTCACCTCGCTGCCTTTGATAAAAATGGATCCAATGAGAAGCGAGGAATACTCATGTCATCACACCACTCATCCACGATATTAAAGAGAGGTTATCCAAGTCAGCCAGCCAGTGCCGATGGACCCCACTCTAAAGTAATCAGTTATCTTGTCCAAGTTAATGGCACACAAATGGTATCTGCCACTAGTCAGTGATTTGCTTTGCACTCCAATTGCCGCTCTTGAACCACAAATCAGCTCCGACCGCAGTCAGAACAACGGTCCGTTTTGCTGCAAGCAATCAGCTGTAAAACCGCACACCGCCACCACCATCACCAATCAGTCTCAAATCACCTCTGCCGCTTGCATAAGGCAGCCGAATTCGACTCAACCCACTAACCAGGCTGCGTTCAAAGCGGATGTCAGTAAACCCTCATCTCCGCCTTGCACTCACACTCGTCGTCATCCGCTCGCCCCTTGAATACCAATCGGCTGCGGCGCGAATCACTCAAGATACCCTCGAACGTTGTGGTTAAAGTGACGTGTTTCAATTGAAAACTAATCAATTAATGAGAAATAATTGCAAACGCATTGCCATGCTTTCATGCAAATGAACACTTCGGCAACGCGTGACATAAGCTGAGACACAATTGCTTTCCCTTCGGCGTGACGAGGGGGACTCCGAAGAGCCACCTGTCCGAGGGTGGTGCTCGCTGTTTTAGCCAGCAAGTGCGATATCAAGCACCTTTGTTCGTCGACGCGCGCCGTTTGAGTTTGAGAGACGTTTCTTTATTCGCTGCAATTAAAATTTCGATTGTTTTCGTTTGAATGCGAAAAAGCGCAACAAAACCGATCGAATTGAGTGGGAAATACTTGCGAACTGATTCACCAATCCGACGCATGGGAGATCAGTATAGTGACAGACTGCTTTGTGAAGCAATTCTTAGCCGCGGAAATTCGCAAGCAATTTGTGGAAGTGAAAAGGAAATAGAGAACAGGAGTCGAAATGATTCGTTACATCCGGTCAAAGTTTAAGTCGTTGACGTGCTGTGACGTGAAGTGCTGTAAGTTGTCGGGTACTCTCATTTTTCGTTCAATTATTTGCCCCCGGTGGTCAGTACGAGTAGGGCTCAGGTTTTGCTCACATATTTTAATGATTCCGAAACGGTTTGTTACCTCAGTGAAGTGAACTAATATTTGCCCAGTTTGAAAAGGGGTGCCATCGCTGGTGAATCTCTTACGGTGTTAATTGAGAAATCGATCGTGGATTTGCATATTTTATTTCAGTGCGGGGGGAGTACATCTTCCGAAGTGCAATCGAGGGTATTTCCAAGTGGCCGCGGTCGCAAAGTGGCGTTTAAAGCGTCTGATTTCAACTATTCGCGGACTTAAATACTTGCATTCATTAACCAGCTGGAATTCACATGGTCTCGTTGAACAAGGTGTTCATTTTCTAAAGTGGTGGGATCTATGCAATGTCTACCGTGTCTCACATTTTAGGTGGTCCAGGTTTGGTAAGGTTGGGCAGGCTCACTACTGGTTGGCAGCAGTCACACTCAGATCAGGACTGTTGTGCCACCACGCGGACCTAGTCGGTGTTTCCGATCAGTTGGTGTTTCCGATAGAGCCATGAAGAGGTCTGACACTAATGCTACTTAGTTGGGCCAGGTCGTTAAAGTAGATGACTTCTTCGGGAGAACTGCCCCGCAATTACAAAGAAGATGCACAATAGTTGCTCCTTCCTCTTCGTTTCAGCAGCTTCTGAGTCTTCAAAGTCATTGTAGGGAAGACCTAATCTAGAGGAGTAAGTGCCAATGGAGCAGTGCCAGGTTATAACGCCGATGAAAGGTCTGAGATTCGGCCTATTCATTCTGATCAAGCTGAGTGTACGTTTTGGATCGAGTTTAGACCATATTTGTGACGTGATGACGCATCCTGTGCCAGTATACGGTTTGTCTGCAACTCAAGCGTTTCCTGCTTCAGTAGATGTTGTGCTGTAGCGATTGACATGGTCGGCAGATCTCCGTCCGGAACCAGTGCCCTTTCTAGCAAGCTAATCCGCCTCACAATTCTCAGGAGTGGCACAATGTCTTGGCACCCACATAAGTTGGATACTAAAATACTTGCCCTTTTCGTCGAGAGAGGATTGCCGCCTATCCAGGGAAGTCTTTGAGTTAAAAGTGACTGCGCTCAAAGACTTGATTCCTGCCTGACTGTCAGAACAGATGATGATATCTGCGCTTGATATTACATTGCTTTTGTTTCTCTTTGGCCAGGACAGAGTAGAGGATCATCCAGCGTCTGGCGTTGCGGTTGGTCTAATTTGTGTGGATCGATTTATCCCAAACATCAATGCCACAATCGGAATCTGGTTCCGGGATCTGCAATAAATGCCTTTCATCATTGACGGTTGATGGCACGCTGTCCAGTCCACTCCACTCTTCCGAAACTGTCTTGCGTCCGCGATGACTTAGTCTTTAAATCGGAGATTCGGACTTCTTCTCCTACTCGAACCAGGATGCTCGGATTTGAAGACGCTCTTAGTTGGAGCATTGCTTTTCATGCACTCTATGTGACCGAGACCGAGTGATTTTTGCCCCCGGGTCTACATTCGCACAGTTGATACAATTCCCCTTCCTCGCCGAAAGAACCTTCGCAAACATATTTCTCGTCCAGATTCAAAGAAGTTGATACAGAGCCTTCGCCGATAAAAGCATTTTTTGTTCGATTTTCGCAGCCACTCGTTTTTACTCTTCTGCATAATTGTCAGCCTCTGCGGTTTTAACTAGTTTTGTGATGATGTCGCTGTCATCTGAGTTGACTTAGTGATGACAGCCTTACACATATTCGGGTGATGCTAAAGGGTGGTTAAATTTTAAGGGCCGATGTTGATTTTGAATAAAACACAAATTATTTAGGAAATTATTGTCATTTATTTTTATTATGATAATATTGGTATGGTTCAATTATGTATGGAACAAAATATCGGCCAAATGGCCGCCGCGACCTCGGCGGCACGCCTCCATCCGATGGTCCAAATTTTCGATGACGCTGAAGCATAATTGAGGTTCTATGCCGTTAATGTGCTGAATTATCTCATCCTTTAGCTCTTGAATTGTTGCTGGCTTATCGACGTACACATTTTCTTTCAAATAACCTCAAAGAAAAAAATCCAACGGTTTCAAATCACATGACCTTGGCGGCCAATTGACATCGCCACCACGTCAGATAACACGGCCATTGAATTTGTCGCGCAAAAGAGCCATTGTTTCGTTAGCTGTGTGGCAAGTGGCACCGTCCTGTTGAAACCACATATCGTCCACATTCATATCTTTCAATTCGGACCATAAAAAGTTCGTTATCATTTCACGATAGCGAACACCATTCACAGTAATTGCCTCATTTTGGAAAAAATACGGCCCGATGATGCCAGCCCATAAACCGCACCAAACAGTCACTCTTTGTGGGTGCATTGGTTTTTCGACAATCACTCTTGGATTATCATTCGCCCAAATGCGGCAATTCTGCTTATTGACGAATCCACTGAGTTGAAAATGTGCCTCATCACTGAAGACGAAAAATCACGAAGTGCACGATATGCATTTTGATTTGAACGCCCATTTTCATAATAAGCCTGAACAACTTTAACGCGTTGCTCGATTGTGTATCTTTCCATGGTTCAAATTGAGTTAGTCCGAAATTGAGAAATGTCAAATGAAATGCAGAAAAAAACTTGACGTTTAGGTGTGGTTCACATTCAACATCGGCCCTTAAAATTTAACAACCCTTTAGTTGCTGAAAGAGGTAGGATAGCCTTTGTTGTGGAGTAGTCCGCGAAACGTACCTAAATTCTGCATTATTTTTTTTTAGAAAGTCTTGACAATTTAGTGCGTTTAGCGATTGTTAAACGATAAATTGTTTGATAGTTTGATAAAATCGCAAGCCTTTAACTAAACGTATACACTCGCCGATGACAGTTCGGTTTGACGCATGTGCTTGAAGCAGGCATGTAGAATTCGCACCACAAAGTGGTCTCCCCGACTACGCCCTCCAGAGTTCTGTTTCCCGTTCGAAACGCTCTTATCTCCCTAAAGTTACCCAAGTCGTTTGCCAAGTTTCCCTTTTCAGTCCCTTTGCCAAAACAAAACTACGCACGCCATCAATCTTGACCCTATTCCGCAGCATAAATGTCCTTTCGACGGGAGTGGCCATTCCACCCAACAAATGTGGGTTTTTCTATTGATATCGAACGGTTTTATTCGACCGACGAATTAGATTTAACGATTGCCTGTGGAGGGAGCACTTCAGAGCCTCCCCCTGTACGCACGTGAAAATTCTTTTTCACTTATCGCTGATTTTTAACTTGAAGGTCACGACCTCGTTTTTCCTAACAATCGTCGTTCGTTTTTTTTTTTTATTTCCTACTCGTCATCGTTTTTCCAGTCGCCTTGCGAAGAGCTGCTCCGTCAGAATTCCTCCATCGCCGCCTGCCTGGGTGCTGTTTCCCACTCGGTTTGCCTTCTTCAATTCATCCGACGACATAAGCTGGCCGTTTATTTCTCGGATCTACTCTCGCGTTCAGGTCACGTTTCACGTGTCGGCTTCTCGTTGGATGACTCATGGCGTTCCCCGTCGGCGTTCCATCGCATATTTCCGACTTTGAAAGCTTTTCATCCGCACCGCCGATGCCAAAGATGGCATCCTTTGAGCGATCAAAACAGTGAAAGAATAAGTTTGCTTATCAAACAGTTTAACGCACCGAACTCATGCCAATCCACCGGCACACTGTTCATCATTTTGATGACAGACGACATTCACCTGAAGGCGCCTCCATCACGGGACGTGTCAATGCATCCCGGAGTGCATGCAGCCGAAGTAGTGCCGATGTACGAGGGCACTCGAGGCACACGGTTTCCTTGTCCACTTCAGCACAGAGTTCATTAGTCAACTACGCCTCCGCTTGAGGTGTGCATTCACCCAAAGAAGCAGTCGTTCGGTGGCCTTCCCACCCATCGTGGGTTGACTGGCGGTGGGTGGTGGGTGGGGTGCAAATGTAAATGAGAATCCGAGCGGTGACAGTGGCGGTGGCTATGTGCGTTCTCTGGGTGAAGTGCTGACTTGTGCTTATGCCACTTTTGCCAATTATTCTCAAGTTACTTGAAGCATTCAGTGTGCACATCTAGGCGCCCTCTTAGCTTGTACGGCAGACACGTCATAATCGTCACTGTCACTGTCACCGTCCTGGCTAAGCTCGAGTGAGCACACAACAGACTGTGGGGGCGCGTTTGGGCGCGCTGCCTATGTCCTCAATTGGGCGGCGGCCCGCGCTCACGCCGCGCCGTGCAGTTATTCTTTGTTAATCAGTGGCAATTACAGCGCTGTCCTCGGTTAACTTGAGAATGCGGAACAGTCAAAGCTTGCAGTCAGAGCTCTTTGGGTTTTTTTCTGTGTGCTTCTGACATGGTTTCGCAGTCAACTGAAATGCTCGTATGCTGCAATCGCTTATGCCATGGGGAGCATGGGGATTCTGTTGACTCGCCTGTGACATGGAGACGCTTTCAATTGCTTAATTCGATGAGCGACAGAGACCGACCGAAAGCAGAACAATTGTGACATTAATTGAACAGTTTTCGAGTAAACAGAGACTTCGCTCTGCTCTGCCCGGGTCCGTGGATGTGGCCACAGCTGTATCGGGGTTTGATGCTCCGATGGGGGTGACCTAAATATCTGCAAACGATTCTGCTTTTGCCAATTCTTCGTT
This sequence comes from Eristalis pertinax, assembly GCA_907269125.1. Classification (NCBI taxonomy): domain Eukaryota; kingdom Metazoa; phylum Arthropoda; class Insecta; order Diptera; family Syrphidae; genus Eristalis; species Eristalis pertinax. The sequence goes on along the minus strand of OU026148.1, from coordinate 59,394,168 downwards.
CGACGATGGCCGCTCAATGACAATCAATGACATTTAACTTATTATGCTCTTCTATCGATTTGAAGACGAAGTCATCGGCAGACGGGTGCGCACTACATGCCGTGTGGGTGAAGCTCTCGAGTGGCGGAGAAAGTTGGTTTGATGAATGAGTGCGAAGACACTTTCAGATGGCGTCACTGCTTCTCGCTTTAGCGAGGTCTTTTGAAGTGACTTGTCTGCAGCGGATATTTGCGATAAATTGCTATTTTGAGGTGAAGTCTGGGACTGAGGGTTGAATGTTCATGCCAAGCGATGTGGCCTGGATCTGGAAGGCATATCAATGAGAAGGCTCTTGTGTGAAGAAACCCTAAATGATGTTGATCATCCCGCAGTCGGTAGTGTGGCGTCCAACGTCTCTTATTTATAAGTATCTCCACGTCGTCAAAGAAAATAGTCCGTTCTTCGTGGAGCTCAATTCATTGTCCAATCTTTAAGGAAACCAGGGCAAATGGTTCCCCCAGCCCGTAGAGCGCACAAATCAGTGACATTTCTGGCCAACTGCGTCTCCATTCAGTGAACTTCCTTCATTCCTTTGCGTGTTTATTGACGACGTCATTCAAATGCGAGCCTCGTCAAAACACGTAAACCACGATATGTCTTGTGAACTATTTGCAAAATTTGAACGTTTATTTAAGAAAAAATATGCACAATAGTCTTATTCCAGGTATTGCTCATCTGAAGCTATGACTTTTGCCCATCTTTCTGGCAATTTGTGGATCCCATCGCAATAGAACTGCGCCGGCTTGGCAGCCAAGAATGAATCAAGCAAATTTTTGATATTCTGCTCTGATGTGAACCGTATTTCAGTGAGGGACAAGTGGTAGTCAGAAGGGGCAAGGTCTGGGCTATAAGGTGGGCGGGGTAAAACTTTCCATCCACAGTTTTCCCAAATAGTTCTTAACCGGAATAGCAACGTGCGGTCGAGCGTTGTCCCGATGGAAAATGATTGCCTCGTGTTTGGTCGCGTTTTTCGGCTACAGCTCTCTTCAAACGGATTAATTGTGCGCGGTAGCGTTGTCCATTGATGGTTTCACCCGGTTTTAGCAGCTCATAATACAGCACATCCTTCTGATCTCACCAAATACAGAGCATTACCTTCGCGCCATGGATATTCGGCTTTGTCGTTGATTTGGCTGGTTGGCCGGCTTTCACATATGATTTTTTGCGCTTGGGGCTGTCGTAATGGATCCATTTTTCATCACCAGTAACAATCCGATGCAAAAATTACTTCCTTTTGTGGCGTATTATCTTCATATTAAAGTAATGAAGAAGAAGCCACAAAGTTCGACGTATTTGAGTAAAAAAATTATTGTTGTTTGCGCAAATGAATGACATGTAGTGAAATGACGTACAGTATAGAATGACAGTAGCTATCCAACGCATGTTCGAATGGAATAATACAAGTTACAGCATATCTTAGCAAACCGCACGAATTAAGTTATAAACCCAATGCATAACGATTCTAGAGCAAGATTCACATGAACAGGCGTTCCTCCGACGTGAGTTTATTTGAGTCACAATTAAAAAAAAAATGTAGGTGCCGCTACAGTCTGAGGGGGATCTGGAGCTTCTGCTGTCACAGCAACCACTAGCGTTATGCGTGCCATTGTTTCTCCACGATTGGAGGTCACTTTAAGTTGTAGGCCGACACTTAAGGGCGAAGTATGAGAAGGTTTTTTGTATACTCTCTAAATGATTATCAGTGAAGGCGGCCGTAAATTTTGAAAGTTGAGCAACTTTCTAGGAATTTGAACCCAGACACCTTAGCGTAGAAGTCGACGCACCAAACCACTATGCTTGGAGGCTGCACAATCGTTTAACACTCCTCTAAAGACATTTCTCTTTTACAAGTCTCTTAATATCTAAATATATCTCGGCATACGAAGACTTATTGGCAACTCAACAACAACTCAACTTCAACATCGTATCTATCTACGAAGGGCGTTCAATATATTCTCGGTATCGGCGTGAAGCTGTGGTTGTATGTATAAATTGACTTATTTATCAAGTTATACTATTATTTTAGTGCATTCATATAAAATTTCATATAAATGTGATTATTAATTCGCGTTTTATCTCTAGCGAAACAGAATCATAATGGCAACTGAGACGATGATGATAAAAGCATTGAGCATCGTGCTGTAATTAAATTTCTCACTCGTAAATCTGACATTATCTTAATCATTTCATGTTGACCATGTAATGGTCTTCTTTTCGTGACATTCGAAATGGAGTACCTCAAGGTTCCATTATCGGTCCATTATTGTTTTCAATATTCATTTATTGTCTTCGAACGGTGTTGTACAAGTGTCATATTATTGCAGATTAGCTAGAACACAGTTGCTAAAATAAACGTGAATTTTCGCTCTATTGTTGAGTGATCTATTAAAAATACTCTCGAGCTTAAGACCAAATGTAACCAAAGCCAACAAAAGTGGGCCACCCTCAAAAGGAATCCTCTCACCCCACCAAGGTTGCAGCCAACAAAAACCTCCCGACCAGCTCAGGGAAGAAGAACGAACCCCTTCTTAAAAACGGGTCGTGAGACCTCAAAAGGGCTACGCCTCGATGAGTGGCTCACCCGAAATCCTCTATTGCCTAAGAAGCAAAAGTACTCGGACTACTAGCCAAGAAACGCCTGCGTGTCGCACTCGACGACTACAGTAATCCGGAACGCAGACTCTCGGAGGACCAATGGAGGTTCACAGAGCTGAGGATCCTTGGTGGCGTGGATGATGCTATCCTGAAGTGGGAGGGAACTATTCCACTCTTCGGACAGCTGACCACCCTCAGCTTGGGCTCATGGAGTGTGCCAGCCAGGAAAACCTTGAAAAGGTGGAGAAGTTTATAGTCAAGACGGCAGCCCGTGGCCAATCACAGACCTACGTGTCGTAGATAAGGAGAAATCATGTAGCTTATAATAATAATATGGGTGGCGCTACAGCCCGTAGAGGGCCAGGGCCTAGCTCCTCAGCAACCACTCGTGTTGTGCGTGCGATTGTTCTATCACGAGTGGAAAGAGGAATCATGTAGCTTACCACGCCAAAAAGTCGCATCCACTTCCAGGAACCATACCTCCAGAATGAAACGATTAAGCGTAACCTGCAACTCATAGCTCATAGCATAGCTAGGACTGGAAATCTACTGAGACGGTAACCACATACCTAACCTAACCTAAATACCAGTCCCCTCTGTCATATTCCCTTCACGATTTAAGTGCATTATTTCAACTAACTGCGCCGTCCCTCGGAGGTGGATTCGAAGACTTTCCGGGCCGGAACATTGGTTTCCATCCGCTCTACATGGCCTAGCCATCTCAATCGATGGATCTTCATTCTTCTGGCTAAGTCGATGTCGCTAAGCAGTGCGCACAGTTCGTTGTTAAATCTTCTCCTCCACTCGCCATCTATGCAGACGGGACAGAAAATCACCCGTCTGCCAGAGCAACCTAATCCGCTTTTGACACGCAGGGACTCTGCGCCATATAGCAGGACTGGGACGATTAAGGTCTTGTAGAGGGTCACTTTGGTTGTTCGAGTGAAGACTTTCTTTATCAATGCTGAGGTTCCATTCATCGGGTATGCTTTCCTTTACAGATAAGTTGGTGCCTGCTCGCTACCAAGTCATCGCCTGCCGCTTTAAAAAGCTCAACTCACTGCCTCACTCACAAAAAAAAAAATCATTCGCTTCTCAACAAATGATTGTAAACACGTTTGTTCCTCACATGACAACGATCACGATCCCTACCGCTGTACGAGTACTAATAGTCTCTCCATTGAATTCTAATTGTAGGCTTCATTCGTATGGCGGCCCTATCATTAAATATGATGTGCGGGTGCCTCTCTTATGTCATCTACAGATTAATTGCCGAATAAATTACTCCTGAATGCGGATGGCAATTAATTGATGAAAGTATACACGTTGGCTATGTCCATTCGTCATGTCATGCCTAAGATCCAGTTGGATCCGAGATGTAACAGACTGTGATCTCTCTGAACAAGATGGCAAGTCTTTGCAAATTTTCAAATTTTGAACCCATCTAACGACTGCGGAACAACGTGAACAATGTCCATCAAGATTGTTGGGACTAGTGAGCATGTCAGGCTAGGCTAATTTTCATATACCCCTCGCACATCAGGCACTTGGAATATTGGCTTCCAAGTCCAAGACTTACACTAACAAGTCAATAATCATGTCTTCGTACCGCTCATCGTTGACTGAAACGTTTTGACATCATCACCGGCCCATAAAGCGCTCCAAACGGTCATTTTTTCTGGATCTAATGCTGTTCGGAGTTCGGACAATGGGATTGAGTTTCTCGAATTGAACCATGTGTCATTATCATCATCTGCTGATCCACTAAAGGAGACAAGCACGCCCGAGAGATCTTCCACTCGCTTGGTATCGACTGTATCTCATCCGGAGTTATGACTAAGTGCAACCAGACTTGGTCCAACCACCTCGTCATGGGCCTGCCAAGCGGTCGCCTACCTAATGGAGTCTCATTCCAGGCACATCTTTGAACCCTTGATGAAGAGGACTTTCGTGCCACTTTTAGCCATTCAATCGCTAAAAAGACTGTCTCCACCGTTGAACTATTCACCGCCCCACTCAAGACTATTGGTCTGTCATCCTCAGTGCCCTGTTCGGGATTGAGCAGCTCCGAAAAGTGCTCGCTCCATCTGCCCAAGATGTCCGCCTCATTGGAAAGCAACACCCCATCTTTGGGGTGTTGCTTTCCTCTGAGTCGGGGAATGGTTTGCCAGAACATCTTTTTCGCAGATCTATGGTCGCTTTCCAGCTTCTCGCCGAACTCCTGCACAGCTAATTTGCAAGTTCTTCGCGCCTCAGTGTTCCGGTCACGAGAAGTAGAGTCCCTATAAGAAAATCCAGTCTTTGTAGGTCTTCTTCCTTCTCTCTGCTGGCTTCGTAAATTCCGTGCGTTTTAAACCACGCAGTCTTTTCTTTCTCATCGCCAGCCGCCACTTTAAGCCGCTTCACGCCGTGTTTTTCAAAATATCCAACCAAACTAACCTCAAAACAATCGAGAACTGTCAAATCAGCTGTCACAGAAAACAATGCTGCCAATTTAAAGTGTTCCTTTTTTAAAAAAAAAAAAGTCTGAATCCACACCAGAGACTGAGTCTGTTACAACTGGACCCACGTATGTATGAAGGTGAACTGCCAGCTAAATCCATCCGCTGCACAGCCCATGCAGGTCCTGCTTAAAGCTGTCAATATCCGTAGCCAAAATTAGCCGGAAGACGAAACGTATCCATCCCAATAACATTTAAAACAGAAACACATTCCTCCTGCATGACCTTTTCTAAGAAGGAATTAAAATTAATTTCGTTAAATGGCACATCATCAAACATTCAGTTAATATTTGGCTGAAAGCGGGTTACACAACTTGTTAAAAAAAAACTCGTCCGGACAAGTATCTCGTTTCTGAAATGTATTTATGGCCACAAGTGCTTAATTTTGTACCAAATTTGGAATGACACAGCAGTGGGTGGTTTTAAGAGGAACACATTATCACATCGGAACGATTTGAAACGCATTTAAATGGTGGCCATGATATTGATTTCATTGGAGAGAGCGATAAGTTATGCCATAAAACTGCCCAATTAGGACTTTATCGATAAAGACACCTCTGCTGGCGCGAATGAACCGCTATCTCGGGCGCCTATTTTAGACCACAAAAGAGCAGTGATCTTGCTAGCTTTATTCACGGATCTAGTTCATGATTTTATACGAGTTTCATTCCACGAATTAATAGTGGCGCATGATGCGTGGCAGTTTGTACCGTGTTTTTGACATTTTGAAATGAGTTCGTTCATGTTACTAACAAGACGTCAGCAAGCAATGAAATGTAATATCAGCTCACGATCGGAACTCAGGAACTAGAGAGATAGCCGACTTCATCTTGTCCATCGACGAACTTGAGAGACTTTTTGACGGTTATTCATGAATTTTTTGACGGTTATTCACGAAATAATGCCAAATTAAAGCGATCTACAAATTTTATTGTGTAGAAGCCATTTTGTTTGATATTGTTCCGAAGTTCTGCCCGCTCAGCAGATTTAGTGCGATGAGGTAGCGTTGTCCGAGAATTTTGCTTCTCAGGCTCCTAAATACCTCGTTAGGCTGGTCGCTGGTGTCTAGAAGCTGCTTTATGAACAGTGCAGCCATGTACTGTTGCGAGCGGATGATGCTCGCTTCGTCGTAAAGCTTCTTGTTGCTGTGGTGCTACGACGGTCGCTGTCGAAACTGACGCCGGTACATATTCGGAGTACTTTCCTTTCGAAAATTGCGAGCATCATCACGACTTCCGTGGCGTGCCTTGAATGCGATTCCATCAGGCGACCGCTTGGCAGACCCAGAACGAGGTGGTTGGACCAAAACTTGCCTTGGGCATAACTCCTGATGATGATTAGAGTAGATGGTGGAGGATCGAGTGGAGGCCTGGAGAGTGAGTGCAGTACCCTCGCGACCCCTGATGCGGATCAGAAGATGATGAAATTGCGAGCTTCTCCATGCTGATCTTAGCAAATGGTGTGTCATACTGGGAAGCCGTACATTGAGATCGGTTGTCTTAGCTGCTTGCAGAGCTGTAGCTTTGTCTTCTGGCTTAATCCATTGTGCTTGCGCATAAAAGGGTAGATGCGATTTAAGCCTAGGTTGGCCTTCTGAAGAGTCAGTCAGTTAACTCAAAATTTGTATCAAACTGTCGATCATCTCTAGAAGAGATGGCATTCGACTAATTTGGGCGACAGGCCACACAAAAATTCCACCGCATGTGCTCATCAACTATACCCTGTCAGACCACAGAACTCACTTCAATAAGGCAACAATGGGCCCGATGTCTGGCAAGTGTGACACACAAAACTTTCAAGATGATCTGGAACAGATTGGGCCCCGATCGCTCTAAGCAGCTGTTTGAATTGTTAGGTTGGTTAGTGTCACACTGCCCCACGTCACTAGAAGACTAGACGTCATCACAAACATCCTCTTGGCAAGCCTGTCAGAGAAATGAGAATGCTTCTAGAAACGAATAGCTCATAAGCGGTATTTCATTAAGCGCCTCCTAACTTTAAATTTAAATAAAACAAAAGTGCGTGTGAAATATCATCGAAATGTTTTCTTCGTTTGAAAAGCCTATCGATGCCATTATCTATGGCATATAACATCGTTAAAAACAGCTGGATGGCGCCGTTGGATGAGTGCCTGCCCCTGGTTAAGGGGGTCCCTGGTACGAATCCCGGTGACAGCAATCTGGTCCAGTCACCATTTTTCGGTGGGATCAAATTAACGGCACTATCACTGGAGTTGTCGATCAGTGGTAGTAGTCTGACACAACGGACCAACAAAGTGTCTCTAAATGTGCTGGCGATTTCGCTGACAGCCCACTCTACCTAACCTAACCTACCATCGTTAAAACCTTAGCCGTGCAATTTTCCATCACTCTAGTGCATGAATAAGGCTGAATTTGACCGATGGCATGAGTTAGGTTGCCTTTGAGGGACACTGTGGTTTGTCGCATAGACTATGGAAAACGTCAGGTCAAACCGCACGATCTCGGTGATCAGTTCACATCACCAGACCATGTCCTCGACCATTATCGAACCGCTCGTGCAGAGCTGTGTGGCACGTAGCATCGTCCTGTTGAAACCACATGTCGTTGATGTCCATATCATTCAATTCAGGCCAAAATAAGTTGGTAATCATCGACCTATAGCGCTCGTCGTTGACGGCGATGGCCTGACCAACGTGGTTCTCAATCTCATCTTCTGGCGACCGTAAAATGTGCGAAGTGCGTGGAACGTTGCCCGAACAAAGCAATTTTATCATTTGCTCGTGTTTATGTCCGTCCATGGTGATTTGGCAAAGCAGACTGAATAAATGACAGCCAATTTGACAGATGTAGCTTCAACAATATGGCCACTATAAACTGTCAAAGTTCGGAGGTCCCTATGAAAGATTCTTTACAAATTATCGTGCTTAACCATGACAGCTTCACTGGTCACCGTCTAGATCTAGAGCGCGCATTAAAATAGTTGCAAGGTCCTTCACTTCATATTCAGCTCCGGTTGGTTTCCTCCCAGTGGTTAGTGGATCAACTCAAAGTGGTCCGTGTGGCGGTACAATGCGATCCAGTCAGATCTAAATACATTCCACTGGCCTCCCCCTCAGTATGCCTATTTCCCACACACGAGACGGACTTTAAAGATTAAAATTGCAGGCTTGCCGGTTAAAGTCCAGGTCATATTTGACTGCGCCCACTACACGAAGTAAAAGGATATGATTATGAAGTAATGATCCAAAGGAAAGGACATTGGAAGTGCCCAGTTGGGAACTTTAAACGCGTATAATTGTGTCTGTGTGGATTTTCTTCGACTTAAAATGCGACTTGTTGAAGCAGGCGTACAAAAAATATGCGTCTCAATTTTGTGACTTGTCTCTTTTGGCCAATTCGCAGAAACTACGAAAGACTTGCGACATCAGTTTTAGAACTTCGTCTTGCCAAACCAAAGTAAGGAGAAAACAACGGGCATATGTCTGCCTGCCAGAAACCAAGAAGCCTCTCTCCAGCTTTGTATGGACTGTGGCTTCCAGTTGCGCTCTCCATGTTGGTTGAAGTCCTTCTCCACTTGTGTCAGACTCGAGAGTCCTCTGTTGCGTTGTCCCACAGGCTCGGAATCCTACAACCTAGGCATGCGTTAATTCAGAGAAACCTGTGCAATTAGTTATACAAATAATACGGGTTGCGTTGGACCCAATAATGGATCCGGACTGCTTGCCGCTTCTACAACAACCATTGATAATGCCTAAAAATCATCACGTAACAGCAAAAGCGAGCCACTGGGACAACGCAGCCGCGGACGTCCTCGAACAATGGCGCACACAAGTGGAGAAGTACCTCAAGCAACATGGTGTGCGCAATTGGAGGCAGCTGGTGAAAGATCGTGCTGGCTGTACAGGCTTGTTGGTTGAGGCCATGGTCCACCTCGGATTGTAGCGCCAGGCTAAGAAGAAGACGAATAGCAAAAACGTATGTCCGTCAGGATTCTCTCTGGATACTTACATCGACACCTGCACTGAAGGTTCCGGATCCCGGACATGTCCACCTCTCGAGGCACTGGCCATGATCTCAGAGTCCGGCAATTGTGAAGAAACTTCGGCGACGTCTTAAAACCCCGTCCACATCAACACGAGTGGCTGCTCTAGAAGTTAATTCAAATCCATCCAGCCACCGAAGCATGAGTCTTAGAACGCAAACAACGGGCAGTCACATTTCTTAAATGCGTAACACGCCGCTGACGTGACGTCTGTGTGTTCTATCTAAAGCGCGGGAGATAAAGCACTGCTCTGCGGTGAACCAACATAGCTCCCATCCGCGCTGATACACGTGCTTGGCAACGAACTTTATATTCTTCCAACCACAAGGTAAACCGACCAAGATCAGGCGTTCTCGGTCTACCGCACAATACGTAACTAAACTTGGTGGAAATAAAAATGCAAAAAAAAAAAAGTGGCATTCGTGCGTATCACCAGCCAGCAGAACGAGTCGGTTTGATGTGGTGAACAAGCCCGTATTCGCTGGTCCGCTCTTGGCTTTTGCTGCATGTCGCATCTTCAGCAATTGCCGCCTCGCTCTCTGTGTTATCGTTCGTCGGCGTATCCAGAGCACCAGAGTGCACGCTTTAATTACTCAACTGACGGAGGGAGGGGAGCCACCACACCACACTCGGCTGACAATGACCAACTTGGACAGCTACGCATGTGTGGTGTCTTTGACTCGATTAAACGCGCGCACTTAATTGCTGCAATGTCAGATAAGCGACCGAAGAGAGGGGAGGGGGGGGGGGTCATCCTTTTGTGTTTCAGCGTGCGCCCCGCCACAGCATCGCTCCGATGGAGATCAGTGTCTCCGCCGCATCCACTGCGGTTCGAATGAGCCCAACGGGCATCTGGATCAGAGGCAGAATAGAAAATTCCAAACTGCCGAGGAACACACTACACAATTGAAAAGTGAGAGAAACGCAAAATGAGAAAAATAAAGTAAACTCACGTGTACACCAATTGCCAATTGCAGATAGGCAGCGCGCTGTGAGAGATGTGTCTGAAACCGAAGGTAGCTCAGGTGCCTAGCGCTTGTGTCGGTTCACTTGTTGCGATCAGTTTATGAGTGTACGCTCTCGCCTCTCGATACGCCCGCGGTAGACTATCAAAAATCGGTGTATCGCCTTTCAGTGGTTCGGTCATCATTTTGCGGCTTCCGACGTAATTACTTTGACATTCATAATTGATTCCGGACGCGACGACGACAGGTCTGCCTAAGCCCACATGATTGAGCGGCTGTCGGCGCAGAAGAAGTACCAAGTGCGTCCGTATTTGGGCGGCGATTTGCTCTACACATTTTCCCTGTTCGACTTGTAATCGAGATCGATTGGAGTTTTGTTCGTTCGTGTCGGTCTACACTACACTCGGTCGCTAATTGAAATCAATTGCTTCAGCGGCGGCGACGGATCCTCTTCGTTCGCATGCCCGTGGCCACATGTTTGTGTGCGCGCTCACAAATCGAGTGTGTGATTAACAGATACGTTCATTGATCGTGCTAGTATGGAAGTAACAACTTCTAGCAGCGACGGTATGAATCTATTTTTTTTTTTTCTTATTTTTATCTTCTTCTGTGAATAATGTTTCCCTCATTTTCTATTTTCGTTCAGAGAACGAACTGAAAAGACGCGCAAAAATCGTACTTATCGCAGATGTGACTGGCTATCGTCGAGAAAATGTATTTAGAATGATTTGGTGAAACGCTGTTATGTTTTTTTTTTTTTTTTGTTTGGCTTGCTTTCCTTTGTTTTTACATGGTTCTCCCAGCTTGTTCCCCGATCGGTTTCAGTTCGTTCTCGTTCTCGTGCTGTGTTCAGTTCGTGTTTTGTTTGTATTCTGGTGTGCCTTGTGCTGTTCAGTTGCAGTTCGTGTGACGTCGGGGCACATAGCGCTGTCATCTGAGTTCGTGTAGCGTGTCAAAAATAATACAAAAAAGAAGATATACATACGTTTTCTGCCTTATATAACGAATTTGACGTTACGCAGAGATCTCTGAATTGTTGTTTTGATTGCCCGGAGGCGGTGTGGTGCTCGAATTGAGACAGTTCATGGTTCATAAAATATTCCGCTTGTGTTACTTGTCGGTGTTTGTAAATATTTGCCCCTGCACTACCCCCCGCCCCCCCCACGGAAACATGTCCGCCGTTGAGGATCGGTTTAGGTGCTACTGCTGCGGTATGATATCTCTTCAAATATTATCTCATAAGTTTGCCAAACACACGTTTTTTTTTTTTTTTGGTCTGATCTCAAGGTTGTCGGCGTGACTCTGTGCCCAAATGATAACGAAGTGTAAACAAGGAACCGAAAGCGATTCAATGTGTGTAGTCCGTGTTCGTTGGGAATCTGCTAAGTGCGATTTAATGTGACTCACTTCGATTGTGTACTCATCAGAAACGGATCGATTTTAGTTTAATTAGTCACTTTTAAGCGCGATCTGAACTGTTTTAGGGTTAGGTCTATGGAATCGTGAATTCCGTGATCATGTTGGCGTCCCCCTCCTTATCAACATCGCCGCACTTGTGAACCTAAACTAGCGGAAATAGTCGGCCTTATCGCAAGCAAATCGTACACTCCTTTCATTCCCATGCTACGGATTGGCCCCTTTCTAGATAAAGTCGTGGATTCGTTGGGGTTTTTTTTTTTCGAAATCTCCTAAATCCGAGTGGGAAACTTGTGTTTTTGTTTTTATCGTGAAACTGCTCCCTCAATCCAAATCGTCTGTGTGCGTATGCCTTTCCATCGATTTCAAAGCAGGCTAGACTGAGTGGCATCGTCTAACTTGTGATTGAATGCTGACTTCTGGGTGAGCATCACGCAAAGGATTGTCGTCTCTTATTGTCAGTCAACCTTGTAGAAGCTAAATTGATTCAAAAATTACATTTGGATTGAGTTTCATGAAAAGATTTATAGAATGCTAGATCTCGCAGAGGGTATTGCCCTTTTTCATTTCTCTGAGGACTGTGTTGTTTTCCCGGTTGAATTCAAGTGCTCCTTCTATCACCTTCCGTGCAGCCGTTTACGAGTTAGGGCTCCGCAAAAACATTTCTATTCAAAAAGTCTGTGAGAGATAAGACTTCGATCGGAAGTCAGCCCCAAATCGATCAAGTTGGATGTACTCGGAATTTTGGAAAGCCTTGGTCAGTGCCGACTGGGAAGGGCTTAGTTAGCACTTGTGACTGAGTTGTCAACCGATCGTAGCACAACTCAAAACAAGAAAAAGACAATTGTGAGCAAATGCATTTCCAGAAGCACTAGACTTCAGAACATTACGCCAACCGGAAAGACGAGCTGGATATGTGGACGCCTTTTTTTTGTACACCTCTTGTACATCCCACTTCGCCATGGTAAACGACATCGCGACCTGAAGAGGTCTATTGTATTGAGGGGTTGCAGTTTGTTCAGATGACGTACTGTAGTTGCAGTGTCCCTTCGAGCCCCTATGGAGAATACGTTTCCTTAACCAGAGTAGTGTCGAACATTCTGACGTCTCATCCTCTTCCAGGCATAGCCGACATTCCTTGTCCTGGCGCAGGTTCATTTTTGTAAAGGTGGTCATTTAGGCCACAGTGGCCAAGCATTCTTATTCTTTCCATGTCAAGGCTGAGGATTTCCTTAAAGGGATAAAGCCTAATTGATCGCTTGAATTCGCCTAAGACCATCTTGCCAACTTTAAGTTCTGTACCTCTAAAAAAGAAACACCCTTTAACTGCTGTCAAATTGGCGCTACAATACGATGCAGGACCTTTGAACGCAGTTTCCGACACGGCCCTCGCGATCTCATCTGCGGATCGAACTTTACTCTGTTGCGTCTGGCAAGGGATTGCAGCGTGTCTTAGCAGCCTTTGGGCAAGCCTTCGAGTCTTATGTTGCGAGCCTGAAAAATGTGATGACACGACCCTCTTTCTCAGGTCCAATAGGGACTTCGATGACTGCCCCTTGAATAAGAGCCATCTGCTCTGTAGACAGACGCTCTTCGTCCAAGTACGCCGGGACAACACCTAACCTGGCGACACTCGTCACTTGACTGAAGGTGGGAACATCAACTACAGGTCCTGTCTTGGCTTTTTTAGCTGCTAATGTTCCTTCGACCTTACCCTCTTGTGGAGGGCTTTCAGAATAATCTAGGATATTTTTCAACCGCCTTCCTTCGGCAGAGTTGAACTTGACAAAACCGTCAGGTACAATCTGCAGCTCGTCTAGTCTTGTCCCAAATGGAAGAGCACCTAGGTTTCTCATAACTTTTAAAAGCAGAGCACGATATACCCTGGTCTCCAAGGTTTTCGGAGTTTGAAAGTCTAAGCACTTCTTATCCATCGCATCCCTCGGCGATTTATTTTTACATACATTTACATACAATTTTGACAGTCGCGAGAGCAAGGTCGTACATCGCAAGCAGGCGCAAGATGAACAATGATCAGTTGAACAAGCTTGAGTTGTCGGTGCTATTATCTGGCATTGTATTCGACGCAATGTGGCCGCCCCGCTGAAGCGTTACTCGATAGGGATCGTCCATTTGTCGTTGTCCTACGAACCCGAATTTGACCACAATGTAGACGCCCTTACTCGACAGCCGATAGAAAATAATCGTGAGCCGACATATCATGGAAATGGTCGTGACGTGTGACCAATATATGGTGGAGGATATACCACAAATGCAGCTCACGCACGCAGCATAGTCCGACAAAACAAAACGGTCGTGTGAACTGCCGACTGAGAATTTGTACACTCACAACAGTGGACCTCAAAGGAAGTGAGGCAGAAGACATAGGTCAGGATGGGTTCTATCTCTCAGTAGTATCCATGCCATTTTATTTTGTTTCAATCCATGTGAATGAATGCAATGGAATGCATAAATCAGGCGATAAACTACGAGTAAGAGGAGATAATAAGTTCACTAGGTCGACTAGGTCTATTGATCATTCATTGATCGATCATCTGCGGAAAGATCATTCATCTCGGAATCTCGTCGATATTGGTTATCTCCAAAGTTAAGTGGGTGGACTGTAAAAGCCGTCATCACGTCGGCCAGTCAGTCGACTCTGTTCTTCAGAAAAATGCCCCATTTTATTCGACGGAACAGAAATGAGATGCATAAGGGTGATCGACAACAAATGCCAGAGAGAGCGTTTGAAACGTAGTCACCGAAATGCATCTATTTTGCATCGTTGCTTGACAATTGCTTTCGTGAAAGTGGGTGAAATCGAGTACAGTTTACTCTTTCACTGTGCTGTGAGACAGAGAAGAGACACACAATTCGATCGTGGCTGCAGAAAACCACTGCGATTATAGCATACGGCAAAATATTAAAAGACAAGGTTTTCGCGATCCGCCGTGGCTTTCCAGTTGACCCGCTGGTTGAGCTGGAGACTTCGGTGGCGGGCATCGACTTCTCGATTTCAACCACATGCCAGTTGTACATGGTATCCTCGGTTGGTTTAAGCGGCTACCCGATTTGGCTCAAACCGGGTACAAGTAGTGTAGTTACGAGCCGTACACCTCGTAGACCGTGGTTGTTTGGGTTAGCTAAGCCCAGCCTGTGTAGTTTAGAAATTTGATTCTGTTCGATATACTTAGGTTAGCGATCTCGGCGAGGTCACTAAGGAAGAGTTTGCCGAACGCCATATATCTTTGTTTGGCTAGTGCCGGACAGCCACAGAGAAAGTTAGCCAGACTCTCTGAGTCTGAGTGGGTGTCGAAGCAACTGCGACAGTGTGGGTTGTACGGTATTCCGATTCTTGCAGCGTGGATGCATATAGCCCAGTGTCCCGTGCTTACAGCCACGACTCTAGCTATTTCGGAGCAATTTCTATTGAGGAGGTTATCTGTCCTTCTTTTCGTGCAAGAGGGCCAGGTTTTCCTGGAGACTTTGTACTTGGATGACATAGTCCACCTTAAGGACGGGAAGTATTGATAGATGATGTATTTGAGGCCCACCAACTCAGTGGAGGCGTTGCCGGAAGCTCCTTGCTTGGCTAGTTCGTCGGCAGTCTCATTTTGCTGTATGTTGCTGTGGCCTGGAACCCAGAGGAGAGTGATATTGCACATGCTACGGTAGTGGCCTGTCGTAGTTCCTCCTTACACTGTTGCACCAATTTAGAGGAAGTGAGTACTGAGGAGATGGCCCTGAATAAAATGGCCCTCTAGTCTCCCTCTAGCCTAATGGCAGGTATTGCTGAGGACTTTACACGCTTCTCTGATAGCTAGTACTTCAGCTTGGAAGATACTTGGGTGATCTGGGAGGCAGTAAGAATTGAAAATATTGAAATCCCCCGAGAAATCCGCTGTGCCTTGGATTTGGATGATGTTTTTGGAGGTTTTTCGTTTCGGTTTTTGCGGAACATTTTGACCTTTTCGAAACCTTCGCGAGTCTGGCTGTTAATGATTGTTTTTCCCTTTGCTGAGATTTTTAACAGTCACTTTTGAATTGCTGATTTTGGCGCATCGGTTGATCTCGGCTGCATTCGCAGAGAAGCACGTGATTGGTGGCATTGCTGGTTCCGTTGATGTCAATTGATTGGCCTTAGGGATCAATGGCTTTGTTGAGGACTTATTCTGTGACTGTAGGATTGGTTGTCCTGGTCTTCTTAGAGAGCGCTGGGGATGTCTTCATTAGACACCTCTTTTGCACTGGTTCTGGCGAAGAAGAAGGACATGCGTTGTACGCCACCATTTGGTGCTTATTCCCTAACATGCCTACGGCGTCCAAGTCGACTATGTCGCTCTCTTTATGGGACAAGCGCACCTCTTTATAGAACAGATTTAGCACAAAATAAATTGGTCTGTCTAATTTGTCTGGGGCGGATCTGAGAGTCAATCGCAAAGTCGCTGACTAGCCGACTATAGTTGAGCACACCAAGGTTGAGGTTTCTTCTCCACTTGTGTGCGCCACTTGAGCGCGTTGTTCTACACACTCTCCGGACGGGGGAGACATGTTGTGACCACCGTAAGCATTGGTGGCTTCTCCTCCAGATGGCCTCACCACAAAACAGAGACCAAAGCTTGAACACAGAGAGACTAAGGAATTCTTTATCCGCCCGCATAGTGGTGGTTGATCAATTCACACAAGCAAGCGGAATCCGGCCTCTGGACTGACGCAAACACACACCAGTTTGCTCTCACAAAAGAAGCCTAATGAAATCATTGAACCACACCATTGACCATCTTCAATTCGTTTATAGGAAAGTTTCAATGTTTGGTGCTGTTTATCGGATTATTCGTTACATGTTTGGGTTTCTGGCGATCGTCGGATTAGTGATCCAAATGTCCGGTTTGGTAACATCACGGCGCAAAGCGTAAGAGATAAGTTGATTAGGAAGGTTGTCGTAACAGTCATACCTAGCTGCGTTTTTACTTATGGCGAATGGCGAGGGATGTAGGGTAACAATCGCTGGCTTTTCTGACTTGGGCTTTAAAAGGACGGCGCTAGATTCCACACAATGCGCGACACAAGAGATGTTATTGAAGAAGAGCATATTTTCGCGGAATAAATCAACGGAGTGGCCTTCAATTTAATGAGAGCCATTTTGCGGCAAGATCGAGGAGTGCCCTAGGTTAGGTTAGGTAAGAGTGATTGTCACAGCAGAAACATTTGTGACCCATTGTGCTATCACTAACCGGTGATTGATACAACGATTCCTCGTTAGCCAGTGGAACTAACTGACACCTAAGAAGTACCTGCTGGTAACCAAGTGGTCTTTTCATTGATTGTTCACTTTATTACTGGGTTATAGCCAGCTTGTTTTGCTCATGAGCTTAGCTATGTTTATAAAATGCCATAATTGCTTTGAAGTCCTGCAAGTGTCCAGTTCCATGCATCTCCGATTGGTGATATTGATGGCATCTGTATGTAACATGGTCTCCTGTTTAATTGCCAGTGGCCCACCACTGTTCCAGCTATCTCGTCGACTCTTTTATTGCCTGGAATACCTCTATATCCAGGGACCCAGCATAAGGTAAACTTTCATTTACCCACCATCTTCCTTAACTTCTGCCTGGTACACACTGCAGTGATTAGACAGTCGAAGGGCAGATAGAAGGAGATCTCTGACGAGGTCGCGGATACTCCGAGTTCGGTGCCTTCGTCCGTCTTGGAACCGTCCGTATAAGCTTCCAGATTGACAGGTGTGTCCTAAGTGATAAGAGTTTAAATTCGCACATGATTCAGTGATCTGAATTTGTGTTCCACAATATTCCAAGGCGTTTCGTGGAGTTCGCGAAATGAGATAATAATTTCAGTTATTTTCCCACCAATGTCTACCCGATCAAATGTCCCTTGAGAGAAGGAGATCTAGTAGGTCCAACCGGTTTCCGTCCGAACCAATGGAAATGCTAATACGTACACATTTACCTCGGAGTGGAACATAATTCCTCCTATCGGTCGATTTAGTAACACTTTTTCTTGGAGAGCAGCTGCCAGCTGCAATTTGCTTCCGATACAGAAATCACCCTTGATCCGTGCCTGGCCCCATGTGATGGCCTTACCCTCATCGTGTGTGCCTCACCCGAAGTGGAATTGTAAATAAACAAGCGTACAGCGATACCCTTTTTGCAGAATACAAAAACGTCCCTTTGAAACAAATTCAAGGTATTTTCCCCATCCCTCGTTCACGTGCACGTGCTTGTGCTCGAAAGGAGTATCCTTTGATTTCTATAACAAACTGCGCACAGATGTACAGTGCACATCCTCCCTTCTGTGGCATCACATCTGTAGCTCGCTTCGTCTGACCTTGACCTTCATACCTTGTGGAGCAGTGTCAATGCCGGTGACGACCGAGCAAATGATGTGTAATATTGCATCGAATCAAGACAAAACACTCGAACAAATGTCGATGAGATTTGAGGCAAACGTGGATACATGCACACATCTACCTGACCACACGATAATTATTTTTAAATTATAGGAAATTTTGTGCTGAACTTAATTTCTGCCACCATCGGGCACTGAAATAAAGACAAAATGACGCAGTCCGCAGCCAGTGAATAGAGAACAGAACACGGCGAAGTTCGTGCCCGTAGAGCATTAGTATGCGGATTTTCTCGTGAAATATAATTATCCACTTATCGTCGTGATTTATTTGAGAAAACAAAAAAAATAAGCTGTTTTTTTTTCTCACTTCTTCTAGTGCGGGATACACTTACTATCTGTGTCAGGTATGTGAGCCATCCTCGGTGGTGATTAAAACCAAATCATTTCCCCGTTCGTTGTGTGTGTCGTTGGACTGGAATTTGGAAAGTTTCACGCGGCTAGACCTTTCAAATACTGTCAAAGCAAACCAAAACCAGCTGATAAGTGTTCTACTTGGCAGTTCCCATAGAGTCCACCTTGGGAAAGCATTCAATTCGATGTAGTTGACGATGATGGCCTCGTCATCAAATTCGCAAAGAGACTCTCCACTGTCTCAGCAAATTTGACTCCAGGTGCAATGGCATAGTTTCGTAAAGATACCCTGAGTCTAGGACACTACACTACACTGCACACAAAGAGCACACGAAACCCTTCTTTGAACAAGCTCAATCCGAACCCCAACCACTCGTCGTATACAAGTTGACACAGTCTTCAAAAAAACAAAATGGCTGAAGGATGGGGAACAGTTTGGTATGAATGGCGAAGGTATCCCCCATCTGGAGCGTCAGAAAGCTTGAAAATCATCCCAGTTGTCGAACAACATTTGCCTTCGATCAGGCAACATCAACTGCAACAAGCCAAGATGCATCGAGTCTCTTAAAAAAAAAAAAAACCTGTCAACTGCTGTCAAACTTGTTTGGCATTTCTGTAAAGTGACGTTGTGTGGCAGGTAGCCGCGGGCGATGGAAACCGCAATTTTTCTATAATTTATTACAAAATGCTGGAAAGGTTAGTAGACACTCGACGTCATTAGGATCAGTGTGGCTTTGAGTGGTAATTACTTTCTAATTAATGAACAAGAATGTGAGGAAATCTGAGTGAGTGCACAGACGCTTAGGAAAAGGAAATGCCTGCATTGTGTGGCACCACAGTATAGGGTGCAGTTGGACCGCAACTAAGAGCACGTTCTGCACGTGCTTCCTTCTTCTAGTTGCGCACACGAAGTTGGCTGAGATCTCTCTCTCCACTTGTAAAGGGTGATTTTTTTAAAAGCTATAGGAAAGTTTTTCAAAAAAAAAAAACACATAAAATTCAGAAAAATGCATGAAATCTTTATTTGAACCGATAGTACGGTCCATATAATTTATTGTTTGAAGATTATTTCATGCAAATGTTGACCTTGACTGCGCCTCAAATAGTCCATCCGCTTAGTCCAATTTTGGCATACTCTTTCCAACATTTCGGCCGGTATCTCACGAATAAATGCTTCAATGTTGTCTTCCAATACGACAATTGAAGCGGGCTTGTCTGTATAGACATGAGCTTTAACATAGCCCCACAAAAAATTGTCTAAAGGCGTTAAATCGCAAGATCTAGGCGGCCAATTGACCGGTCCCGAACGTGAAATAAAATGTTCACCGAACTCGCCCCTCAATAGGTCCATTGTTGCGCGTGCTGTGTGGCATGTGGCACCGTCCTGTTGAAACCACATGTCATGCAAGTCAAGCTCTTGCATTTTGGGTAAAAAAAAGTTGGATATCATCTCACGGTAGCGCTCACCATTCACAGTTACGTTACGATTCGCATCATCTTTGAAGAAGTACGGTCCAATGATGCCACCAGCCCATAAACCGCACCAAATTGTGACTTTTTGACTGGATGCATATGTAGCTCTTGCAATGCTTCTGGCTGATATTCACTCCAAAATCGACAATTCTGCTTATTTACGTACCCATTGAGACAAAAATGAGCTGACCATAAAATGGAAGAAGCGCGCGATTAACTTTCTTAACAGAGCATGCATTTTGATAATAAAATTCAATAATTTGCAAGCGTTGTTCGTTTGTAAGACGATTCATGGTTAAATTATAGACCAAACTGAAGATGTTTGACAGTGAAACAAAACACGAAACGTGCGTCAGCTGTTTAAACCAGTGATGCCAAAAAAATAATAGCTAAAAAAATCACCCTTTCTTTCGTCTTATCCTCATTGACCTTAAGACCAGCTCGTTGCCGTGAATGATTCCAAGAAGGCACGTTGGAAACGGTGTCGTGGTCATCTGCATATTCCAACATTTGGACTGGCTTGTAGAAGTGTCTTCCGTGGCGGGATACACACGTAATTATAGTCAAAAACTAAATGTGAGACACTGTCCATTCAGGCCATAATCAAGTTTCCATCATCCACACATTTTGTGTCTTAATGAATCACCCATTATTTCTCCTCCATAAATCTCCTCTCGACATTGTCCATGTCTGGGTCGTTGAGCTTGTGCGATTTGCAGTCATCTACAGTCAACATGGTCCTTCTCGGGAGCCAGAGCTATTCTGCCTTTCGTCTCGGAACTAATGTTGCTTGAATTGTTCATTGCGAGCCACGGTCGAGAACGTGCCTGACTACCTTTAAGTTATGTGCATCTGTCCATTGGGACGTTCGTCGTCGGGCCAAGTCGTCGATGTTATGCCTCCATTCTCGAAGGCTTGCTTAATTTTGCTCCAGCAAAACCCATTTCACCTTTCTTTGCTTTCATAGTCAACTTCCTGTGTTCGTCTAATACCCTAAAACCTCAAGGTCGTCGAATTGGTACAAGAAGTTGCGTAGACTGTCAGAAAACCGTGTTGGCCATTGAACTCTATGCAAGTATGTTATGGGCACGAAAACTGACTTGGTTTTCATCAGAGCAAAAAGGAGAATGATGTGCCACATCTAGGACACCTAGACCAGTGCTTTTATCAACGCTCTTTGTAGGAGCGTCATCAGCGAAGCAGCTAGGAGGTCAATATCGGCGTGGAATCAACGCCGTCGTGTATAAACATAAGCCTATTGGAATTTTAAAGCGTGCCGGAAACCACTCCAGGGGCAGCCTGAGAGCTTTGTAACTGCTTGGACCGACAGGGTCCAGCAATTTGACGTTCGCATACTTCACACAAACACACATTTGTTGCTGACTTGCCCTGATGTCTATGTCCACATGGTGGTGAAAAAAGAAAGGCACCGCTGATTTCGTGTCTAATCAACGTGCTCTTTCCGATTCAACAAAAGCCGAACGTCGAACAAGCACAAATAGAAGATTAGTATTAATGTCAATATTTTTGGCACTATGGTCCCTCGCCGCTCGTGTTGCGCGTGCTATTGTTCCTTCAGAAATAATGGAGACCTACAGATTTGTGCCCACCCAGGTTTTGCCAGTGACTAGAGAGTGCTGATGCGCGCAATATGAAACATGTTTTTGCCTGGATTTGATCCACGGACCCTCAACGTAAGAATCAGCTCATTGCCTTGACAAAATGACTCATCAAGTACGATGTTGAAAAAAAAATCACATGACACCTAGTTGATGTGTCATTCTCGATGAGTTAGCTACTGACATTGATGGAGCTGGGAAAGTTCACAGAGTTTGGCAGGAATGTCAAGTGTGGACAAAGCCCTGTATAACTGCATCCCATACAGGCATTTTGAAAGGCTGGTATTCGATGAGATCATTCCGAAAAATGTTTGCTTAAAAGCGAATAAACATTTTGAACGGAAAAATGTTGCGAACCTTGTGAGTTCACAGAGTCGAATACTTGAAACACTCATTATCTAGAACACAAGTGACACAAAAAAGCAAGATCGTCTGGTTAAGGCTAATTTGTGACTAATTTAGATTTTGAAACTTTTAGTAGCAACCGCAAGTTCGGCTCTCAGTACAGTATTTGTGTGCGTCAACACGTTTGGACAGTTTCTGAACTCTACACTTGAGCACTCAGATTCGAAAAATGGTCCATTGTTCTACCAGGCGGCAACCTACTTTTGGTGGAATTTCTTGGCCTGCTCTGACCAGCAGGCGCTTCTGTGATGAGGAAGCTACGTCATCAGCGCTCACCTCGTCAGCACCGAATAACTGCCACCTGATACGAGCACTGGCAGTGGAAGTGCCCTACAGTGTCGTCGTCTTTTCCAGCGGCGTCTCATCGCTTAGTCGTCTGCAGTATTTTCTGTCGAGAGATAACAAGAATGTCGCGGATTTCCTACAGACGTTAGAGAGCATGCGCTTGGTTTGTCTACATCCTCGAATCACGTCACCTCCGGATGTGCTCTCGAGAAACTCCACCGTCTATGGAAGCCCTAGCCAAGGACGCGGTTCCAATGCTTGAACATTCGTTTCTTTCAGAAATCTAGTACTTGAGAGTGTGAATATTTCAGCACACAATGGTCTGTGAAGTTGTTAAAAAAAAAAAAACGCTGTCAAGAAAGTTTATATCGTACGAGTGGTAGAAGTCGGCTATGTTTGATTTCGGGTTTCTTTTATCGTCACTGTCCCTTTTTCGACAAATGTCCCTTCAGGCTGAGGCAATAAGTGCTGCGAAACCTTCGTTGCCCACTTGTCAAAAATCGGTGCTGTCAAATCTGTGTTTATTTTGCATCCGTTAAGGCTTTATCGCAACGGCGCTTTCGTGTGTTCCGACTTTGACATTGTGCATAGAATTCATGTAAAATCATTTCTTAAGTCGAAATGGGGCGGTCGGCGGCGAGATTTCACAGACGGTAATATCGTAAGCCAGAGCACAAAGTTCTAGGTGGAGCTACTCTCTACTCACTCTGGCGTTTGCCGATCGTGATAGAATTCGGTGGTTTTATCGTAAACTCGATAAAACGCGTACCAATGCTTGTCAAATCCCGAACGCACCGTTGCCGTATAGCCTTGAAAAATAAGGCCGAATTCATAAAGGTCAAACTGCTACAGCTTTGCAAGATTTGCATTCCTAAATATAAATTAACTGCATTGGCTATGCGTAGGCGTGGGCAACTGCGTTCATAAAAGCAAAGCGACAGTCAAACTGCGATCATATTGATAGTGATTTCTGTTTCTTTGCAGGATTGCAGGGAACCCAAAAGTTGGACTTCTTCACGCGAAAATGGTTCCCAACAGCATCATTCGGAAATTATTTTATTACTTTAAAGAAATTTCTGTTTTTTTGAACATTTCTTGACTTCCATTTCTTTTTATTCAAAAGCATCGCTCTTTTCCTTCGTTTTTTTTTGCTATTAACACATACAACGGTTAAACGACCATTTCTCAAACGACCACAGAGAGTGCATACATGCCAGCAACTTGTAAAATTCTGTGTCCCAATGCTTTTGAAAACAGATTGACAACCGTTTTTCCTGTCTCGCCTAAATCCACACATATTCACTGCTTGAGCAATTGACAGACGTTTGCTTTAAATAGCAAGAGACAATGCCTCCAAAGTGAGACACCTTCCTGGATACAATCGTTTCGCGTCGGTGAACTTTAATTATGTACAAAGTCTTAAGATCTTTGGTATAAATAGACTTCCCAACTGACCCCCATGAAAATGCAGTGAAGAGTGAGCATCCGTTGGGAAGCATGTTTAAGTCATTAAAGATACTGACGCAGTTTAATTTTATCTTTTCACGGAATTGCGCTCTAAAACGGTGACTTTTTTATGCGTTTTTGAGTTTGATTAGGTTTTCGTTTTTTTTGTGCGACAGCGGCAAGTGGGGCGCTGTGCGCTTGAGTGGATGTGGTCTGTAGTCCCTTCAACGCGATCGAGAACTTGCTGCATTAGATCTCGTCTACCATCCACCATGTATCACGACACAATTCTTCTTGAGCTATCACTCGTTTTGGTCCGGTTACAGTTTGTATGACGATTCCAAACGACTGAATCTGGGCGGGCGGCAGCTTGAGAGGGCATTGTCAGAGGGAAACACCACTGTCTGCTGTAAGAGTGAAGTTAATCGGCGTTTCACCTCTAGACCTTTGTTGTAGGATTTGACTGACTTGCTGTCTAAGTCGGCAACTTACGAAATTTCCTTATTGAATGGAGCTGTAGACCTAAGAGGACATGGGCCTTAATCTTTAATCCCCTGCTCGTTTCCACACTTATTGCATCTGATTTCCAAATGAAATGAAATGAAATGAAATTGCAATGGAATGAAATGAAATTGAAATGAAAAATGAAATGAAATGAAATGAAATTGAAATGAAATGGAATTGAAATGAAATGAAATGAAATGAAATGAAATGCTTCTTTAGGCATTATCAGCGACTCGAAGGAGACATCTGCTGGATCTGCGACATCTCAGTTGAATCGCGTACTCAGTACATCATGGCGGCCATTTAGGAATACAAACCTGGTTCGACATGAATTAGTCGGCAGCTTTTGAAGGACAAGTTCTTGGAAATCCCTTCCTCTTGCGCGTGACCCCTGCGACCTTCACTCTGTCTCACAGCCTCGGCCCAAGGTGAACCTAATCAGATGCGTCAATCCAATCGGTCCACCTTGTCCACAATCAAACAGCCCTTTACGAAAACTAATTCCACTTCGTCACCCATTTTGCGTCGCGCCACATCGATTATTTCCCCACATCATCAAACAATCATCTTCAATCAGCAGATTTCTATTCACACATCGCTGTCGACATCTCTATTCGGTACAAATCTGTTTCAATAAATCCCTTGCCGCTGTAATGCGATCATTCAAGTTGCAATTACAAGCACCATCGAAGGCCACACAATGATAACTTTCGATTGAATTTGTTTCACGCGCCCCGCGAAGAAGCACACCTTCCAAGAAAACAGGGAAAAAAGAAATAAAACACTCAATGGAGCATTGCTCCCCCACAGGCGGCAGTGCCAAAATGAGACAGTGTGCGCCCGCGTCTGTGACAGTGACAGGTGATTAAACCGCTGAAACGTTGTTGTTAGAACTGAACTGAAATTTCGAAATAACAACCAACACAAAGCGCTGCGAGAATTTCTAATTCCTTTTCACTCTTGTGACAAGGAGGGCGGCCCCGCCCTCCCCCCATTCTTAGTGTGCATTGTGCAACTTGTTGCAGAACTCTTCACACCTTCCCGGCGCAGAAGCTCTTACAAAATGATAACAAAACATTCGAGATGAACGTGAAATGAACACACTGCCGCGCTCTAGTGTAATCAAATCTTCACACAAAAGCACACAGACAGTGCTTCCATTTAATTTATTCCGGATTTGTGCCCCCCGCTCGCAGTGCTGCGCGAGTTTTTCACTCGTCTGGATACGAGTACGAGTACGAGCCGGCATAATTGGACGCGGCAGGGTGGGTGGGTGCGCCTATGAGGTGTTACAGTCGGCGGCGGAAACACCCTAACCGTGAGGTATGTGGGTCAAATTCATAAAAAAAAAAACAACGTTCAGTACTAAATTTGGAGCGCACTCCCAAATCAGGCAATCGGGGGGGAACAAGTTATAAAATGAACATAAAATTGAGTAAGTCATGCCGCGTCAGCTTTCGTCGCGGACGCGGTTGTTACGGATCTGGGTGATGTCTAGTTGGCATCCATATTCATTTTTTGGGGCTCCGACTTGACGCCATAAAGCAGCCATAACATGCCAGCGAATGCGAATGATGTAAATACACGCGTCGTTGGTTTACGACTTTTCGCCTGTAGTTCCTTAACCTCTTCGCGAATTCTTCTGCGGTCTGCTGGTGAAAGAAATCGATTGATTCGCCTTCGGGCGGAGTCGCAAGACCTGCCACAGTTCATCCTCTTAGTCGGCTTCACAAAATGAAATGTATCCTTTCTTCTTTCAGACAACGATGTCGAGTTCGCACTTACCGAGTCCAAGGCAATGGTTATAAGCACGTCCCGCCAGCATGTTCTCCAATCGCAGTCGTCTGTCAACAGTACAGCCTCAATCCAAACAGTCCTGCATCAGTCCGATGGCACACTGCAGACGTCAATAACGCAACTTCAAACGTCGACAATAAGCAACGGCTCGATACAATCGCAAGCGCATTTACACCAACAGCAGCACACCATCCACCATCCCTCGGAGAGTATAAGTTCATTTTTGGA
This sequence comes from Eristalis pertinax, assembly GCA_907269125.1. Classification (NCBI taxonomy): domain Eukaryota; kingdom Metazoa; phylum Arthropoda; class Insecta; order Diptera; family Syrphidae; genus Eristalis; species Eristalis pertinax. The sequence continues at coordinate 59,368,095 of OU026148.1, read as the reverse complement.
ACAAATCAATCCAGCTGCCACCATGACCACTGGCAGTGGACCCGGCGCGAGTGAGAGCACCTTGAACATAGGCGATGTGGCCGACTTGCTGCATCCACAGCACGCCATCATTACAGGTTGGTCCATTGTGTGGGTGGTGTCCCAGAGACGGCTAAATATCACAGTTTCTCTCCCACTCTCTTCCCTAGGTGGCAGATCTTCCGAAGGATGTCCCCTCATCATCTTTCCCGACAACAACAACTTTCATCTGCTCGAAGAAGCGGATTACCAAAAATTAATTTTATATTTAACTTCAGTGCCATCGTAAGTATTGATTTCTTCTGCTTGTGTCGCATGGCTCCACCTGCCCACGCTTCCGACGCACTGTGTGTGATTAATGCAATTAGCGAAATCGATCACTTGCGACTAATTTGTTATCAGAAGGTGTAATTGGGGGAAACACTTCTGACGTCGTTACAGATAGCCGTATTTTCGGCTAATGAATCGTAATTAACACCCATCATCTCGTCGAGGTTGTTGCCTCGTCTTAGCTGGTTAGATTAGGCAGCCAGCTCGTCATTTATCATTCAATTTGTGCGCGTGCTAGGACTTTTGACGGCTTTGAGAGATTACACTTTTGCCGTTAAATGGGAACATTTGCTACAAGTGGTGGCTGCGGAATAGCGGGAAGCTTATGGAATGACTAAACTGGATGAGCAATGGGTCAAGTAGGCAGTCGTTTGTACGAGAAAAATGAACGCTTTTGGAAGGCCATTTACACCAAGGTGCCAGGCCTTTATGCAAGATGAGGGACTCTAAAAGTCGTGAAGTTTACCAGGTTCAGCGGCCAGCTTAAATGAGGTCTAATATACATAAACTAGCGACCAGCCCGGCTTCGCACGGGTGCAATGTGAATACTAATGTGGTGTCAGTGTTGGAGTGATTAATAATATTACTCTTATGATTAGTCTATACTACAGGATGTCCTTATATACAATGATTCCAGCTGTTTCTTCATGAGAGAATATAAAATATAGACATTGTAGATATCGAACCAAATCACTATCAATTGGCTGTGCGACACTTAAACACCGCGCTCATGCTTGTCTTTCTGGATCAGAGATAAAATAGATTTGCCGAAACATGTGATCATCGGGCCGAAGCGGTAGCAAGGTCCCCAGCTAAATCATATACATACTTGACGTTGAATTTTGAATGTTGGCACAAGACCCCGCTCTGCAACTTTCGTACTCTTGAAAGTGGTCATTCGAAATGTGATATTATAACGACGTATATAGCGCATGAATTATTTGGATTCTGCAACCGGCAACACAGGAGCCCCATGTAATTTCTCTAAGAAAGCATTCTCGATGAAAGCTCTCAGCCAGCTTGATTTCGTCCGATTCCGATCCGATGCTGAACTATTATCGTCATATTTCAACAAATTAATACAAAACAATATTAAACCATACGTATAAACCTTCCGCTTGAATCAATCTATCTATCGATGGAAACCGCATTGAAATTCGTTGCGTCGTTTAAAAGATATGAGCGTACATCGTACACCGTCCCGACAAGTAATTTGTTACATGTATGTAAATATTATAAATTGAGTGACTATACAATCCGCATTGGAACTGGTCGTAGCTTCTGCAGCGACCACTTGCGTTGTGCGTGCTGTTGTCATGTATCACATCAGGAATACATTTTCAGTGACTCGAGAGAGGGGGACCACAAAGAGGTCTTATCAGAATTATCAATTTTCATCAAATACTAGGTGCAGTAAAAAGAAATCCATTATTTTTGCACGAACTTCAAGGCTGTAGTTAGCATAGTAAAAATGATCCGATTTGTGTCAAATATGCGCCATTTTGTTGGATTATTTGCTGCCATTTTGAAGGTTATGCCGAAATCCTCCTCTTGAAGAAAGCTCTCGTCCATACTGGCTTCTGCCAAGGAAAATCGTTCACCATGAACACGTAATCACTTGCTGCTAAGTCCGGAATGCAGAAGTTCCTCCTAACCAAGCTCCCGGAACTTCTAGCTCCTAGTCGCTATCGATGTGTGTGGCCTAGCGTTGTCCTGATGGAACACTTCTATGGGCCAAAGCTGGCAGCTTCTGAGCGATTGCTTCTTTCAGACCGTCCAATTGTTGACTATACAGGTCTGAAGTAAGAGTTTTGCATGGAGAGGAGATCAGCTCAGATTTCCTACCAATTCCACCAAAAACACAGCAAGACCTTACTGGCTGTCAATCCTGGTCACCTTTTGCTACGACTCAGTGTGATTCGACAACTTGTCGGTTTCGACGATTTCCTTTGTTTTTATCGGCATTTTGGACTGGAAGGCCAGAGCGTGGTGCATCTTTGGCATCGAAATTACCGGAACGTTACCAAAACTGCGCATGATTTAGGGTGTTTTCGAAAACCATTCCAGATCTACATCGGCAAATGTGATGATGCAGCCCAGAAATAAATGAGTAAAGAGATATTCAACTTCGGCCATTTTGAAGTGTAGGCCGTGAAGGATTAGTATGTAGTGGAGTTCCCTTGTATTTCGCACGATTTAGGCGGCCAATTGACCGGTCCCGAACGTGAAATAAAGTGTTCACCGAACTCGCCCCTCAATAAGTCACCGTCTTGTTGAAACCACATGTCATGCAAGTCTTGCATTTTGGGCAAAAAAAAGTTGGTTATCATCTCACGGTAGCGCTCACCATTCACAGTTACGTTACGATTCGCATCATCTTTGAAGAAGTACGGTCCAATGATGCCACCAGCCCATAAACCGCACCAAACTGTGACTTTTTCTGGATGCATTGGTAGCTCTTGCAATGCTTCTGGCTGATATTCACTCCAAAATCGACAATTCTGCTTATTTACGTACCCATTGAGCCAAAAATGAGCTGACCATAAAATGGAAGAAGCGCGCGATTAACTTTCTTAACAGAGCACGCATTTGGATGATAAAATTCAATAATTTTGCAAGCGTTGTTCGTTTGTAAGACGATTCATGGTTAAATTATAGATCAAACTGAAGATGTTTGACAGTGAAACAAAACACGAAACGTGCGTCAGCTGTTTAAAACAGTGTTGCCAAAAAGATAATAGCTAAAAAATCACCCTTTATTATCCGGAAGGTGTTCAAAAAATGACTCATATTTTTAAGAGGCAATATATTTGTAATAGGGGCTTGCGTTAAATGTATGTAAGTATGTGTATTTCCGGAGTGAACATCAAAGAATTGAGAATGTTCCTGAACGCCGCACGGTGGTTCTAAAGGCACATCAATGTTCAACTTTCAGAGCTATGATTTCAAAACGCCACTCACTGTTAACTGGGTTCTCAAAGAACCGCCACCTCATACGCGGTTACGCACACACGGCCATTTACCGAAAATCTTATTCACTGTATGTTTGACGAACCATTAAATTGTATTTTTTCTTAATGCAAACGCGTGTTTTTCTGTGCACTAGTTTCTTGCTTGAACTTGTGTACACCCTTTACTTCGCACTGAGCCCGCATTGCATCCGTTCAGACAAAGGATTATTCTCACAGAGGACTTACGTGCCCTAATGCTCTTAAAAAAAGGCATTTAAACTCGTGTTAAGTTGTTGACTTGTTCATTTTCGAGAGGTATTGATAATACATGCTCCTCAAGTGGAATCGATTTCCTTTCGTGGCATGACGTTAATTTTCTCTCAGAGAAATTCCCATAAAGACGATGAAGTGTTCACACGCCCCCCAGGTGCCCTCCTTTGATCAGAATATCAATTCGATTATCCCCTTCTCAGGACCTTGCCAAGGAGCTTTGTATTCCAAAACGAATGTCGACGGTTTATTCACTTCAATTCCCTTTTATGATATGAGTTTTTGGGCTTGTGTTACATAAGCTTTCTTTCGCCTCGTATGCGCATTGAATTCGATATGTGCTGAGGAATGCTTTCAATTCATACGGAGAAGGCCATTTAGGATGTCTCTTTTTTTTGATTAAAAAAATACACTAAACTACAGATTTTCTTCCACATGAGCGTCGATTTAGATGTGCACTCCCTTTCGGACACACATCAAACGAGTTTCTCTATTTTCTCGTCCTTAATCCACTCGATTGCGAATGGGCGCCCCACCATTCACATCTCTCACTTCAGGTTGCTAATCGATACTTGCCGGTAGTCTTCAAGGAAAAAACACACATGCCCCTGTGTATGAGAAGCTCCTGTTTCACTGGCACACATCTCGTCTGTTTGGTGTAGAGGGGCCGGGGGATGTTCAACAACCTCCCTGGTCTCATCCACGAATTTGTCGATCTGGTTGATTCATGGTTCTTATCCTTTGTTTGTTGTTTATTATGCTAATTTATGCCGGCTTCTACCCTGATTGTTGAAATGACTTAATCCGGGCACGCGAAAAGCAGTCCTCCACCCAGCAGTTGGGCAAAATAGTTTTGTTACGTATTACTTGCCGGGGTGGTGTGTTCTATTTGCGTGAAATGCGAACGAATGTTGGTGTGTACACGTGTCGGTGGCAATCGGATTTTAATCCCTTTCAATAATCAAGCAGAACAAATGTGTTCGGCGAGAGGTACGGCAATTCGTTGACATTTATTATTTCTGTGGGCGGCCCTTTCGTTCGGTTTGTTTGGGTTTTTTTTTTGTCGATTTGTCAAGTTTCCTTCAACAAAAGAGAGACCATTCATTACCTCCTCTGCTCGTGCGGCAGAATATACACTCTGGCGCCTACTTCTTCAGTCATTTAAGCGATATGAATTACATCATCAATTTGTCTTAGGAGTAGGGAGTTCACGTGGTATCAAAATGGGCCTAAGTGTGACTGATCTCTGCAATCGGCGTATAGGACGCATCCTAACCTGGATTGCCTTAAAATAAATGACTGCTTTCACAAGAGGACCTGGAGTTTGTAGAAGTTTGTGCGGAGAAGCTCACTTATTGGTTTCTTTTTAAAGAGGCTGTATACAAAACTCTGTTCAATATTTCCCAGCGACGGTTCCTTTATTTGAAAGAGAAAATCTCCCGATTAATTACAGAATTTTATTTCATTCGAATGACTGCTTCGGCAATCTGGCAAGAGGCCATCCTCTCAACCCCGTTTTTTTTTAAATCATCGCCTGGCAGGCGCTTCTGTTCGCCCAAGTCAAAGTCCTCAATTTGTGGGCGTAAAAAATCGGTTTGTCATCCCTTGCATGTGCCCTTCATTGACTGCAAAGTTTATTTCACTGTCGTCTAGGAAGAAAAATATGTCATTAATGACGCCAACTACACCCGCCCTAGTTGTAGCAATCATTTATTTCGTTATGTGTTGACATCTTTGAAATATCATATTTTCCAATGTGGTCCCTGGCCGGGCGCCAATTGATAAATTTTCTCCGAATTTGCGTGTAGCCGCTTAGAAGAAGTCTCCCACAATATCTACAAGAACAGTCGTAATTGATTATTTCTTCTATGCTTAATCGGCAGTCCTCCTTTCATTTCACTCCTGTTAGCCGTAAAGCATCTCAAAAGTTGATGAAGAAGTTCTTGGTCTCTTCGAGAGAAAAGTTCTGCATTCGATCTTCGTTCCTGTTTGCGTTGACGGTATTTGGAATAGAAGATTCAACCACGAATTGTACAGCTACTTGAGTCTAGCCAAGCGTCTATGAATCCAGCGCCCAAATATCCCATGGAAACCCCAGCTATGGCCCTTAGAGTCTTCGACTCCGAATCTGTGGGACATCGCAACAGAGGATGCCCGCGTCTAAGGTGGTGCATCCAAGTGGAGAAGGACCTCAATCAACTCGGCAGACAACGAGCAAGATCTCGCGCTGGTTGGAGAGGTTTGTTGGTTGAAGCCCAGGTCCACCCGGGACCCTAACGTCAAATATGAAGACGCGAACAGGCACTCTGCCAAGTCAAGTTTGAGTGAATGGGTCATCCATGGACACTGCACAGTCCGTCCTGTGAAATTCTTCAAAGACTGGCCAAAAAGGAATTCAGGAAAGAGTATATTTCAATGAGCTCAATAGTAGCCGTTTTCTCAAATGGTGTAACGTCTTCCAAGCAGAAATGATGGCGATGAAGGAAGAAGCCGACAATCACGCTGCAAAAAAATCATCCCTGCAAGTACTTTTGATAGAGCTGCAATCGCTGTTGTACTGGATGAGCAGTTGGGGTCCTTGTTGAAGTTAACGTTTGAGTTGAAATTAAACCAGATTGGTTCCGTTGTGCGACAAGTGGTGCCATCTACTTACTTGCTTAAGTTAGTATCATTAATTGGGGTGTCCGTGGCGTTTTGTGTCTGTACGTCGACTCCAACGCACTTGAACCTCGGTGTCTGGGTTCGATACCCAATACGACCAAATATAATTTTAACGGCCTCACTTCCGGAAGAAGTGGCAGTTTGGTATCAGTCTATCAAATTCCTGGAATCTCACCATTTCATCCACAGAATAGCGGAAAGTCTTTGCAGCCTGGCTATCAGATTAGATTACGATATTCCTCTCGCGTTGTTTTTGAGCCAAGACATTCCTGGCTGCCGCATATGTGGCAGAGGAAGTGTATTTGGGGCAGCAGATGGTGTTGTCCTTAATGCCACGCCAATGCAGATGCAAGCACTCGGTGAAGAAGGTTACATTTGACGTGCGCCGTGCATTTTATTGCAACTATGCGAACATGTTGCTCGATATGGATTGGCTTAGTTTAGAGAACAGCTGGATGGCGCGGTTAGTTGTTGGTTAGAGAGGTTGCGGGTTCGAATCCCAGTGAGAGCAAAGTAAATGCTCTTTATCCGGTTTTCAAATCTGGTTCAGTCTCCATTTGCCGCTGGGATCAAATTAAAGGCACTATCACTGGAGTTGTCGATCAGTGGAAAGTAGGTCTGACTATGGGTATCACAATGGACCAAACTGGTCTAAGTGTGCTTGCGATTTCGCCCATCTACTTAACCTAACCTAAGACTGTGCCAGATTTGAATGAACACCTTTATTATTCTACGGGGGAGGTTCCAAATTGTCCTGCAGCTGGGTCTCACTTTCGGCGTTCTATTAGATTCTCTATAAGTTGTAATTGGTTGCATCTATCTGAAGGTGGCTCTACAGTACGGGGTGGATCAGGGCCTAAACCAACAAGCGTCTCCAGCCAGCTCGATCTCTAGCTAGCTGCCTCCAGTTTCGCACGCATAGTTTTATTGACGTCCCTTTCCACTTACGAGCGCCACCAGAGGCTAGGTCTTCCTCCACAGCGTCGTCCCTCGGAGATGGATTCGATGATTTTCCTTTCCGGAGCATTGATTTACATTCGTTCTACATGACCTAGCCATCTCAATCGTTGGATCTTCATTCTTCTGGCTAAGTCGATGTCGCTGACCAGCTCGTACAGTTCGTTGTTATATCTTCTCTTCCACTCACCATCTAAGCAAAATGGGTCGAAAATCGCTCGAAGAATTGTCCTTTCAAGGCAGCCAAGTGCAAACTCATCCGCTTTTGACAAAGTCCCTGCCTCTGTGCCATACAGCAAGACTGGGACGATCAAGGTCTTATAGAGGATGACTTTGGTGTTTCGAGTGAGGACTTTGTTTATCAATTGCTTTCTCAGACCCAAGAAGCAACGATTGGCAAGAGTTGCTCTTCGTTTGTTTACAGCGCTGGTGTCGTTGTCTGAGTTGTTAGCGGTTGCTAGGTAGACGAAGTTTGTGACCACCTCACAGCTATATCTGTCGTTCTTGCCTAGACGTCGGTAATGGCTGTGTATACTTGGTCTTGCCTTCATTTACTGTTGAACCCATCATCGCCGCCTGACTAGCAATAGCCACAAAAGTGCCATTGTCATCACGCTGCGTTCTTCCTTGACATAATCGGAAGAACGCGGCATATGCGAGTAGTTGGACGGATTTCTGAGAAGTTTGTTCCTCTGGAGTTGGCGTAGGAGTTTTGAACAATTCTCTCAGGAATGATGTTGAAGAAGCATTGTCTGAATCCTTTTTTGATGTCAATGGTCTCAGTGAGGCCTTTATGGAGCAGCGTGCAATATCCATTGGCATCCTACAGAAACGGACGAGTTTGGTAGGGATTCCAAAACTAGTCACTGCTCTGTATAGCTCGTCTCTATGAATGCTGCAATACGCGGCCTTCAAACCGACGAAAAGGGGGTGGGTATCGATCTGTTGCTCCTGGATTTTTGCCGCAGTGTGTATATTTGTTCGATGGTGGATTTTCCTGGCCTTAAGCCACACTGGTATGGACCGACCAGGCTGTTGACGAACGGCTTTAGGCGTTCACACAACACAGCAGATAAAGTCTTGTATGCAGCGTTCAGAAGACTGATGCCTCCATAGTTGGCGCAATTCAGAGGGACTCGCAGGATCTACCTGAGTCGCACTACCTCCTCAGTTCTCGCGACAGTAGTCATCATACACATATGGGAACAGTTTAATCCTTGGACCTGCCTCTCAAGCCTTTACTTTTCGTCCACTAGTTTAGCATACACAGTTTTTAAATCCCTGACAAATATCCTAACAATTGCCCTCTTTTTGTTCCAGAATGCAAGATGCCGATCTTGGATATCAGCTCATAATCGACCGGCGAAAAGACAAGTGGACCTCCGTGAAGGCGGTATTACACAAAATTTCGGTACTGCGGCGACTCCACCAGACCATCGGCAATTGTTTGAGTAATTCTTTGTTTAAATCCCCTTGCAGATATACTTCCCTGGCATTGTTCACGTGGTTTATGTCCTTCGACCCGCTGGACTGTTTCAAAAGGCAATATCAGAAGTAAGTGTATTCACGCATTCACTCGAAACATCTCGTATTTAGCACACCCTCCCTTCTTCTAGGTCAGTACAAAGTTCTCCAAAGATGAGTATCGTTTTCGTTTGATCATATGCTCCGCTCTCACGGACCTGCACGAGTATCTGGAAAAATCCCAGCTGACAACGGACATGGGCGGAACCCTGATCTACTCACACCACGAATGGATTCAGCAGAGAATAGTGAGTGTCCAATGATTGTGAATCACCTGGGTGATCACTTAGTAACTGCGTTGTAATTCTCTTTCAGTCATTGGAGAAGTTTTCTAGTCTAACCCATCAAGTGTCAAATGAACTGGATGTGTTCATCCAGGCGATACACGACACGGAGTTCCCCAATTCGGTTGAAGCCACACAGAAACTGCTTGATGATCAGGGATCGGACTACGATCGGTTGAAGGTTTGAATGACGCCATTGGTGATCGCAGCAGAAGTTAGTTTGTTTTGTTTTTTTTTTTAGGAAGAAATACTAGCTGCGGCCAAGCACGGCGAGGGTCTGTTGAACAGCATCAAGTCAAACGATGAAATTAAGGAATTCTCTGAACGAACCGGAAATGTCAGCTCCATTGAGCGGTAATTTTTGTTTTTGTAGAATTGAATTTAGCTTACTGTTAGTGGGCATTGGTTTGATTTCTTTGCCTATCTTCTATTTTATTGATTTGAAGGGATGACAAAAAGTGCTTTTCTTTTGTGTTTACTTGTTAAGTCGGTGGTTAAGGGGGTCGTAATTTGCTTTATCTCATCTTGTAAATTTTGTGGAGCATCGAATCATGGATTTGGAGTAGATGTTGCTTCTGTTTCAGCGAGGGAACTTGTAAATACAAAATTGATAAGTAGTGCGGAGAAAGCCTTTGCATTAGTCGATCTGTCTGTGTGACAGAATGACATTTTAGATTAGACAATTGCTCTTGTTAGACTCATGGATTCAGATCGATGTGTAGGGCCAGATGGGTACCATTTTCGAGTACTATCTTGGTTCGCTATTTCAGTAAATTAAACAAATGGTTGCCATAGCTTCATCTGCGAAATATTGAATCGTTGCCTAACCGGCATTTTTTTTTAGATGTTATATCCTTGGTCTACTCTATTTTTCCCACACATTAGACGCTTTAATAGAAATTCATTGTTTTGTAAAAGGACTTCCGAACTTTGACAGTTGATAGCGGCCATATTGGTGAAGCTACATCTGTCAAGTTTGCTGTCATTTATTCAGTCTGTCACCATGGGCTGGCATGTGTCCAATGCCTCCCGAAAAAGTCACTGTTTGCTATGGATTTTGAGTTGGCGCCGCTTTAAGTCTATAATTCTTTGAGAGCGACGTTGGTCAGGCCATCACCGTCAACGGCGAGAGCTATACGTCGATGATTACCCACTTATTTGATATGGACACCAACGACATGTGGTTTCAACAGTACAGCGCTACGTGCCACACAGCTCACGGCACATTGAAAATTCTGCACAAGCGATTCGAGGGCATGGTCATCTCGCATGGAGGTAATGTGAAGTGGCCACCGATATCCTCCTTAAGACTATTTCTGTGTAAATGAGTTTCTTTAATTCGTTACAAACTTGAGCATACTGGAAACGTTAGCTAATTCACTTTCCGAAACCAGACTAGACTTCTAATGCCAAACTGTATTCTTATTAAATGGAAGAAGCCTGCCCTGATAGATCAAGGCTTGAAGTTTTAGCTCAGGCACTTACAATCTGAAAGGGTCGAACGACGTAGGTGTGCGTAAGAAAGCAGCGCTAAAACTTAAGAAGATCCTAAGAGCCTTCCTGCATTGTCGCAGGTATTATTTGAGACACACATTGATAGCACTTGTCTTATTAGTCGCACATACATCGCGTAATCATCTCTTTCAAAAGCGTTAAATGATCGGACGCGGTTCTTTTCTCGAAGCGATTATTTGATATTGAGTGTTCATGATTGTATATCATAAGATATAATAGACTGTAGAGTCAGCAAACGGTGTTCCTTGTGATAATTCTACTAAACACCTCAGAAATGTTGTCAGTATGAACTGACAATTCGTTTCCGCGACAAATGTTGCGATTAGTTCACTTGAGGATCGTTTATAAAAATGGCGATACACTGAAGACACATCACGTTCTGTGGAGGATGGAGTCAATCGACTTCGCTACATTTCTGTCTCCTGTAAGAGTAATCGATTGCTTTTCGATTCTATCTAGTAGGTGAAGGGAGGTCTTGGTCAAATACCTGATCAGATGTGATTGCAATTTCGGCCCTTTGGGTGCCTAAATGCCTTGGCGTCTTGTGTGAAATATTGCTTGCCTCGTTTAAGGTAACATTTGTATAGCATTTGTAATGGTTCTTCAATAATTAAAGTAATACCAATTAAAGTGACTTAAAAGCTGTTAAATCATGGCTCTTCATTTTGTGTAGATATCGACGCCTCTACTCCACTTATACTTACCCACAGTGTAGCTTTGCAAACTATTATATACAAAAGCAACTTCTTTCGTTCCTTAGTTTTGAGAAATAGTAGAAATTTGAACAAAAGTCCTGTAAAACTTTTAAATTCATCACATTCAAATCTTCCATTAATATCGTCGTATTTTTAAAATGCCACATTATCTGTCAGCCTCTTCTTTTCATCGTTCTCCATTCATATTCCTCCATATTAGAGCTTCCCCCATTTGTATAATTATTAAAGTTGAGCAAAAAATCACTATCTGTGATTTTTTCATATTGATTCAAAATCGCAATCGCAGTCTGCTATCGACTGTGTGAATTATACTGCGATTTGGATCTAAACTGCTACTGCGATGGAGTTAATAATAATCATAGCCCGTAGGAGAACTATGCCGACTCCGAACGGCCAAGTTTGAGTTGTTGAGTTGCTTTTTCTAGACAGTTGAGATTGAGTTGCTACTTCACCCCAACGGCCCATTTGATATTTTTTGCACAATCACAACCACGGTTTGAAATCATAGAGGACTAGCTTCTCGAGTGGAAGTGGAAGGGACCTACAGTTGTATGCCGACTCCGAACGGCCAATTTTGAGAAGATTTTTTCTAGACAGCTATACTCCTTGAGCATTGTCAGTGACTCGAAAGAGGTGGGGCCGTGAAAAGTATCTTGTTGTACCAGGAATCAAACCTAGACAGGTAGGTCCAAGTGCGTAGGAGTCGACGCACATAGCCAACACGGAGGTACTCAACAAAAATAAAGAGTCTTTCCGTGGTTTATGACAACCAGCCGATTTTCTCACCAAATTTTACTAGCGCGTTGACCGGTATTTTGCTGAGGTCCTTTAGACTGTCGAAGAAGTAGGAGCCTGTAGTGGCTTTCCTGATTGTGGCAAGAACAGGACAAATTGCAGAGGAGTGGTTGGGTGTTTTTCTCCTCTTCTTCGTCTAGGCAGCTTCTGCAGAAGTGGCCTAGTCTTTGCGTGAATGCCTAGTAGGCAGTGGCAAACAGTGCTAATTTTGGATCTCTTAAAGGAGATAAGATTGCTTGATATTTAAGGATCAAGATTTCGCCAGATTTGTTTTGGAATTCGACAAAGTAATGCCTGTCGACCATCTGGCATGGACATTCTTTTCGTAGAGATTATTGAGCTGTAACTTGAAGGTAGTTATGGGAGTGCCTATTTTATAGCAGAAACTATCAACAGACAGTCTAGTGGCGCTTTTAGCGAGTTCATCAGCTTGGCAGCTTGCACATACCCACAACGCCACGGGCCATCACATGTCGCAGTAGTGGATTTATTGAGTTTTTATATACTGTACTCTATGACCACGTATACAATTCAGAGTGATTGCCTTAAATATTGGCGATATTTTATGTGAGTTCCTGTCTTTCTTCCCCGTGAATTTACGCATTCGTAGACATTCGTACAAAATTTTGGATTCACAACTCGAAATCGCAGTTTAAAATCACTGTGATTAGAAAATCGCAATCGCAGTTGTACTTGGGGATATCGCAACTTATTCCAACTCTAATAATTATGTTCCATGTATGTTTTTTCCTTGATATGAATGCCTTTTCCGTCTTATTTCTTAGCATCACACTTTTGTTAAGTCTATCCTCGTCGTATCGCAGTCACATGTCAATCCATCCCAACCAAAGTTTGGTTTTATACATTTTGTATGCAAAATTGTCAACCCATCAACCCAAGAAGTCACTTAGCAACCCTTTAGTGCACATTTAGCCCATCAATAGCCTAGTTCCAAGACTTTTCAATTCAAATCTTAAGTGAAATGGTAGAACCTCCTCCAAGTCCAAGGAATCGAATGTTAATCTCTTGCAGGAGTAAATTCAAACCAGAACCACCCCCAAATGATTGATCGCAACTTTTTGTCGTCCCTACCTCCTTAATACTTACATATATAGCTCTGCACTGGTTTTGTAAATTTAAAATATATAAATTATCCGAAACCTGTATCTCTTTATGATGATGAAAAAAAAAGATCATCAAACTATCGTTTACATATCATTAAGATCATGTGTATTTGTCCGTGTTGGTATATGTTTCATATAGATGTTGAAGGATTGCTCTAGAGAGCTCTCTCTCTCTCTCTGTCTCTTGTTTTTTGCGGTTTTGCATGTGGTTTTGTATTTATTTTATTTCTTTTTTTTTCATTTGTTACCCTTTAAGTTGATATTTTTAAAAAAAGACTCTTGTGTTAAGACCTTAATGTCGCTTTGTGCATGATGTGTATAGAGCATATTAATGTTTTCTGCTTCCAACGATTTTACACCCAAACGAACATACCACACACACACACCAGGCAAATTCACCAAACACTATTGTAGGCGAGTTTTGAATTCAAAAATTCGGTTAAAGCTTAACGATCACTTGGAAATGTTTTTGTCAAAACTTGCTTACCTCACTCGTCACGAATTGCACAGCTTTCATATTCAATTTCAGTAACCCATGGAGGGAGGCACTTGCGAGCGTAGCATTCTGTGTGGTTTTTGTTTTCTGTAAACGTTTGTTCATCACATCAGGTACATTGATCATCCGCTGAACATTTAGCACATACATTCCACACACACACACCGCATCCACAAGACACATTTTGCAAACACAAACTCAAAATCAAAATCAGCAGATCTCTGGATTCCTCCGAATGTGGAGACGATCTCTAGGATCTGCTTTGTTTTATTCAACTTTTTGTGCTAGTCTCACACATTTCATCGCTCATTGTGACCATATTGTTGTCTCTCCTCTTTTTTTCTTTCTGTTTCAACGAAAACACATTGTTCCGTCGGGTATTAAACGAAACTAAAAACCGAAATCAAATTAAAATATAAATAATGCAATCTAAAAACATATCCCTCACAACAATATAAAATCGTGCATATAACCGTGCATATCGCAAATGTGTGAACGAACAGACCCAGTGCAGGGAATAGTTTGATGCGTCATCAAAATGTTGCACATGTTGTTGATGATTGTCGCGATTATCGCAGACTGCTGGTCCAGCTGGAGGAGACGGAGCGACGATTCGATGAGTTCTGGAAGACGCATAAAAATCGCCTGAAGCAGTGTCTGGAGTTGCGGCGTTTCGAGCAGGACTTCCGAGAGTTGCAGGTATGAGCCCTTGATTAAGTTATATATGAGATATGAGGTATAATGCCATCCCCTCTTTTAGATGAACTTCGATGGCCACCTTAAGACGGTTGCGGACATGACAGAAATCGGGGAGACTGTCGTTAGAGTGGACACGCTGATCAAGGAGACGAAGACGTTTCAGAAAATGTGCGAAACCGATATAGAACGAGCTGAGCAGGTGATCTCGGCCGGACAGCAATTGATTGGCATTCGTGGCGCGTATCCCTGGGAGATTGTTCAGCCGAAATGTGATGAATTGGCTCGGGTTTGTGATATAATCAATGAACGCCTGTGTAAGCGGATCGAAATTTTGAACAAAAATCGAGAACTTATGGAGAGAGTTGAAAAGGTAAGCATTTCTCCCTTGGATGTGGTTGGAATCAACCGTATATTCATATGTCAGAAAGAGTCCAAGTCTTCCTTTTTCTAAGTATTTGCTGAAAATTTGTAGAGCGACTTGAGTTCTGTTTCTATTGATCCAGGCGACTAATACTGATTTTTTTCAAAATATATGAGACAACTTCTTTAAATCCGGAAGAAGGAACTTCATAAATATGAACAAAATCAAGAAGCCAATTAGAATTTTAGAAATTGAGCTATAGGTTGGATATTTAGCTTAGCACATAATTGTGGCGAAAACTCCTACACTGGTTGTGTGTTTAATCCCAGTCCCACATTTACTATATGATTCAAAGAGCCAGTTCTTGGCTTTATAACACCAAAGAATTCTCGAACCCTTACGTTACTAAGTCCCCCTAAATCACTTACGTCAGGCCTCTTCTCGAATATGCCAGTCAAGTTTGATCTCCGTACTACATAAGCCACTCAATTCGTATTGAAACTGTCCAGCGTAGGTTCGTACCTTTTGCATTACGAAGTCTACCATGATCTGACATCATTGCTTTACCACCCTATCGAGATCGATAGCAGCCGATGGGCTGCAAACCTTTAAAAAGCGACATCCTCTTCGTTTACCAACTCTTAACTGGAACAAGCAATTCCCCTGCCCCTCTGAGAATGATCCCACTCAGCTCCAATCCATGTCGCTTTAGGTCTGTACCTTTTTTCGAACCCCCTCCATCGTACCAACTATGGCCAGTTTGAGCGCATCAGCAGAATGTTGCAACTAGCTAATCTATCATAAAATTCCCTAGACAGCCGTTCCATAAAAAGTTCTTTGCACACGTCCTCATAACTCCACTGCCGATTCTCGCATTAATTTAGCACTAATATCAGTTAGTTTTCAAGTTAGATAGTAAGTTAGCTCTAAGCTTATGCTTTTATTAAGCACATAAACAAAAATCCCCGGCTTGAGTAAAATTCATAATTCTCCACCCCTTGCTCAAAGAGTGTTTATTCGCAGTACGAATAAAACTGTTGGCGCCTGAAGTGAAGAATAGCAGATTGGAATCATTTAGATTTGATAACAAGGCTTAAGCTATAAGCGCAGCTTGTCAGCACTCGCAGTAGGGCCATAAACTAACAAACAATGAATACTTAAAAGTAAACGAATGCTCTCAACAAAATACAAAGCCTAGGGTGTATCTGCGCTAGTGGGGCAATAAGAATGACGCCGACCGCATGGACGGAAGCAATACTGTACATCCCACAACTACAAATCGAATATACTAGATGCAAAACAAGCCTTCAATTTACAGAGAACCTACAACTACAAAGAAGGAAACATTGTGGGACATTCAGAAATTCTTAAAGGTGTAGACAAGATCTGGGGATTATCCCGAGTAAGTGACCTGATGTCCCTTTTGAAGACAGCGCTTAAATCCCGAACCGAAAGAAGAGGGTACAATAGATCCAACTATACTAGTGTCTTTTCTGACACACCGCGATTTCTTCAATTTGTTTCAAATCAATGGCCTGTCGCCAATCTCCTGAAATTAAGGGCGCACGTTTCACTCCAATCGCTATTAAAAAATCCGAACATGCTTCACTAACAAAAAAGTCGAAGTACATAGATGTTATTTTTCAATTTCCATAAATAACTAGCATTACCCCTCTAGAACGGACACCTCTACATAACAGACAATCATGATGGTCCCCCGGGTGTCCGCTTTAGAGATCACACTTCTTAAGGCAGCGCCATGTTTCTCTTAGATCACTCGTATTCACAACGCTGTATGTGAAAAGTTTATAAAAAAAAACCGCTTTCAGATGAAATCAAGGGACAAGAAAGGTAGAAGTTGACAAACGCTTTACTACATTATTTCTGATCTCGGAAACTTGTTAAAAATGCCGTCTGCAACTCTGGCAAACGTGTTCCACAAATGCAAGAGAATAACATTTTTCAATTCTGCCCGGACCTGATTCCATGAGAAAAAATGTCAGAGTATGCAAAGTTCACAGTTCTTAAGATCAGTCTCATGTGATCACCACTTTAGACTTAGTCTTTAGTTTCGATTAATTCCTTACAAAATTTTAAGCATCGTTCCTATTTCGAGAGAATAGAAGAACAATACATGCTCGTTACTCTGGTGTAATTGGATTACACCCTGCGTCCAAATAAGTTAAACTTACGAACATCGCTCGACACAAGTTTGTTTTACTTCAAGAATAGACTAGCTCAAGCACAGCTTCTCGATCGCCCTAAATTTTAGCCCACATAGTATACACTGCAAGCCAAAATGCTTCACCAACTGTCAATAATTTAACTTCGAGTTAATGTGCCTTGCGTTGAGTAAATAAGTGGAAGCCTCATCAGCGTCTCTGTAATTCCCTACACATTTTTCAGATGATCAGTGCACTCGCTAATCAACCAAAATGGCGGCATATTAAGGCCCAAACCTATAGAATCCGTTGCCTGCTTTGCATGTGTCAAAAATGTCATAATGCCAAACAATTTACTACTCATAAGCTCCAAAGAGATGGAGAGAGACAACGAATGCGGCCCACTGGTGGAATGCATCACGACGGATGAAGTTGGTCAACTTTTAACTTTTTCATACTTTGACAGTTCCTTTCCAACCATAAATCATTTTACTCTGATGTCGTCGTAGTTGAGTTGTATGGATATAAGATGCAACGTACTTAGTCATTAGGCACCAAACCCGGCTTCTATGGGTTTGAGCTTTTTAGTCCGTCACAGCAAAATTGTCAATAAAATGAACGTCTGCTAAAATGTTGAACGTCCGATTGATGAATCAGTGGTTTTTCGCTTCCTGTAGAAAGGGTATAGTCATTGTGACTCACCTTGATTTTCTCTGGTCGGTCTCTGGAACTGCATCATTTAGCTCACTTGAGTCCAGAAAATGGTCCAAAACACATGCCTCATCTTCAGCAAAAGGGTTATGTAACTCAGTGATACGAAACGAGTTTCTCGTCATTTCTCGGGATACTCCATTTCAACGTGTGCATTTCATTGTTCACATATACTTCAGGGGAACAAACAACCCATCGTATAAGTGGATATTCTGTATAACTGAATATCGTACAGTGGACTCCCCTAAGTCGAATTCTCACGGCAAAATCAGTCGAAGTTACAGGGAGTTCGACGTATAGGATAGTTTTTTGTATGGAAAATGTCAATAAATGGAGAACAAAAACTTCGAGTTAGAAAGAAATTCGACTTAGGGAGAGTCCACTGTACGATATTCAGTTATACAGAATGTCCACTTATACGATGGGTTGTTTGTTCCCCTGAAGTAAGTAGTATAAAGTTGACAAGAAGTTGACAAGAAGACACTTAATGTTTCCTGGTTGATCTTTCCCCTTATTTTTGTTTTCTTTTCTGCTAAACATCGGCCTCATTACCTCTCTCAATCATACACCAGTTCTCTGCTGGTTTCTTGAGGCCGTATTCTCTTGTACCAGCGACTCATTCCTTTCAGTCCTTTGCATCCAGTCTTCTGCCACTCGCATCATTTTCCCGTAATTTCATTGAAAATGATTAAAAAAACAAAAGATCCAAGCTTACTTTAAAAAAAAAAATAAACAAGCGTAAAGAGGCTGACGTAAACTAACATTTGTAAAAAGTTAAAAATTCCATTGCCAACCTTCGCGACAATTGTTGGTACAAGGAAAGACATTGGAAATCATTTTGTTGCAGCATGACGGGAAGATGTAGTGCGATGAGATCTGGATGCAGGATCATCAGTTTATCAGTAATTAGAAAAAGCGCTGTTTTTGTGGTTCCGGCCAAAGCGAGTGGGTCAGGTTCCGATCAGCGGACCCATACTGCTACAGAAGGCCCTTGTTTTTTAACTAATTTATTTTTTGTGGGTTATAAAGGATGTTTTTTTTTAGAGGTATAGAACTTTTAAATAGAATAAAACAAAGATGACTTTTTTAAATTGACATGACATTTACTTTATTCGAAAGATAATCTTCTGGCATTATAATTTGAATATGATTTCTGGCATATGACCGGCACGGCTTGCACGGACGTAGGCCAATCTGGTGGTCCAATTTTCGGTAACTTTTTCCAACATTTGTGGTCGTATATCGGCAATAACGCGGCGAATGTTGTCCTCAAAGTGGTCAGTCGTCTCGGGCTTATCGGCGTTTACTATCGACTTCACATATCCCCACAGAAAATAGTCAAGCGACGTTAAATCGCACGATCTTGGAGGCCAATTCACGGGTCGGTAACGTGAAACTATGCTGTTACCAAACGTTTCCTTCAATAAATCAATTGTGGTACGAGCTGTGCGACATGTTGCGCTTTCTTGTTGAAACCACACCTCCTGCACATCATGGATGTTCAATTGATGAAGGAAAAAAGCAGTAATCATGGCTCTGACTGTATCGTTCTGGCCAGCATCGTTTTTAAAGAAGTACGGACCAACTATGCCACCAACCCATAAAGCACACCAAACAGTTCTTTTGTGGATGTAACGGTGTCTCAGCATACACTTGAGTATTATATCATCACTCCAAATACGACAGTTTTGTTTATTGACGTATCCGTTCAACCAAAAGTGAGTTTCATCGCTAAGCTAAATTCGCAAACAAATGCGCGATACGTATTTCGAACAGAACCATGATTTTGACAATTTGGAAGCGTTGTTCAGGTGTCAGTTTCCTTAAGTTGAAATGCCAAACCAAACTAAAAATAAATCGCTTGACAGCTGACAAAATGGCCGCAAACTTAAAGACCTTAAAAAACACCCTTTATTTGTTCCTGTTGCTTTAAATACTTTGGCAAACAATTATACGTCGTTTATTCACGATTGATATTTCTTTATTTATTAAATTGACCAAAAAAAAAAAACATGCTACTATTCACTTATAAGAATTATTCACTTATACGAAGTATTCACTTATACGAATTTGTTGTTATTATGTTCACCCTCATATAAGTAGGTATAAGAAAGACTTCACTGTATGTATATCCAGAAAGATAAGCTTCAGCTTTGAATTCATGTCTTGCTGCTCTGCTCTGTTCCACAGTACACTGTACAGTGACTCTTGTTTTTCTGCCAAAATTAATCAAAAAGTGCACTGAACCACTTCACAGGTACCCGCTAAAAAATAAAATAAACAAACGAAAAAAATCTCGGAATGTCAGAATGAAGAATTTCAACAAAAATCTGACAAAATCGCCTTCATTCAATTTCTGTACGTTTATTTATTTGCATTTTTTACTTACAGGCTAATAAATGGTGTGCCAACGGTGTGGAGCTCCTTGCCACGCAGCGTATTGAAAAGTGCTCATCGTCGGCCGAAATCGCCGAGAAGAGCCTGCAAGAGATTCAAACGTTCATTGCCTCAGCGTCCGAATTTAAGCTGTCTAGTCCTAGAGAATTTAAGAATGTTTTCCTCGAGAGTACAACACCGGAGACCAAAGCTCTAGTCACACAAGTAAGTACACAAAAAAACAAAACTCAGATTAACCAAATCATCTGTGATTGCCTGCGACTGTGTTTATCACGCATCACAATGCCTCGCGTCTGGTTAAGTGTCATAAATATCCACACAGCTCGGCTGCTCTTATCACGGAGACATTCCCTCAAACTTCGGCTGTGATTGAGCCACCCCTACCGAGCCGCTCAGTCTCTCGGTCTGGCCTGGGGAGTGGTTGTGTAGCCGCGCCGCCTCGATGATTGTATTTATTCCAACTGATTGCAGGCACAGCTGTTTCGCTATTGTTGTGCTCGCTGGGGCCCGACAAATGATTAATTCAACATAAATGTAAATCAGAAGTGGTTTATAATTCTAGTGGTTCTTCAGTCACATACGCGCAGTGTCAAGTGCTGTTTTGTCGCAACGTTCTCGCCGCCGCAGAGTGCAATGGCAGTGACTGTGTCCGATGAGTGCAATCGGCTGTGGTCCAGCCCGGTGTCTGTGCTTTATTGTTTCCAAAACTCCACACATGTGGACCTCGAACTTGAGGTGAGTTCTTGAAGTGAACCCGTTGCCGCGACTTTGGGAATTTTTTCGTTTTTGTCTTCGTTAAGATAGAAGAATTTATTTATTTTTTTCGTGTTTTCTGGGAGCTCCAACTTTACTGACGGCATCCGCGCGCGGTTTTCAATTGTTTGTGCGCCGCAGTGAGTCACATCTGTGCTGTGTTCATGTGATAAATTGATTCCGAGAAACAATGCACACATGTGTGGTGGATACATATTCAGATTGGGCAAAATTGTTTTCATAATAGAAGCGCACTTGAGTAAATTTAACTTGTCGCTGGGTTCCAAGATAAAACAAAGGCGCTTTGAAACAAAATACAACGCGTTTATCAGTGAAATTCCTTTTGTTTACTTCCATTCAGTGCGTGGTGTGGTGTGTGTGATTTGAATTTCGACGGAAGTTAGATTCTAACTTGGACTATGGAATTGACGATCGCCTCCCGCACAAGCTGGACCCATTCAAGTGCGTACATATGTTTTAATTGGTTAACTAATTTGCTGCGCGTCAATTGAATTGTTTGTGTTTGATTTATGATCGGTTGAGGAAAACGATCACGATGCGAAAGCCTCTCGCTTCCTGGCACAAAAAGCATATCTCTTTGTCTCATTGGATTAAAGTGCAAAGCATGCATTGTAACAGCTCTAATTAATCGCGGCTCGTAACAAGCTTCCGGGCACATAAATCACGTTCAGCAACACTCTCTCTCTTCCAGCGCGACCGAGAATTGATATCAATTCATGTGATTAATGAAGCGAATCTTTGTGTGGTCCAAAAATAACAGACAGCGTCAAAAAAATTAATCTTAATTAGCATATGTTGGAAGACTTCCACATTTTTGTTTTCAATAAAGAACGGAGTAAGCAGTTTGGGGAGATTCCATTGAAGACGGAGTTCAGTTTCACTTGTGTTGAGAAAAAAAAGATTGCCAAGAAGAAGTCGGACATCAAGGATTCATCATCGGCGCGGTGGATGATTGCAGTGTTGTACCATGTCTTCTGATTTCTGAGCTGAACGTTTACAGCTTCTGCGATGATCTTGATCCCTTCTCCTTTATTTTCTTTGTTTGTACTTGGGCATCAGCCAACAAGCCGGTCCAGTCAGCGCGAGTCTAGCTCCCTCCACTAGCACGTACCACGTTGATTGAGGTCTTTCTCCACTTGTGTGCGCTACCTTAAACGCTTTGGATTTGGGCCTACATTCATATAAGATTGCCCAAACACGTGATTTGAAGCCGGGCGAGCGTAGACAACGATGCAGCAATCTAAATGATGGGCTTTTCCATCCCTAATGACATGAATGCTACTTCAAAATTGACTTAATTACTTATCAGGCTAACGACTGAAAGGGTATGAGCCTGAGCAATAGTTGCTGACGGTCCTGGGCACTCTGCTTCTAGTCATCAAGGCCAAGCTGTTTTTCGTTCTCAATAACTTGGTCTTTATACCGGAGGTTTTGTCTTCCTCTCCTCCTTGAACCAGGAGATGCTCAAAGATGCTCTTTGTTAGAGCCTTGGTGTATCTGTGGCGGAACGTGTGTTGATCAACAGCTTGGACCAGCTCGTTTCGCTTGTTCTTCAATCGCAAAACGCGCGACGATGTCGATGTCAACTGCGTAACCCAACCGTTGGACTGACTTGATAGTGCCTTACGCGTTTACAGCAGCCCGCCGCAGTATCTCCTCCAGTACCAGATTGAAGAAATCACACAAGAGCGCATTTCCTTGCCGAAATCCGGTGCAGGTTTCGAACGGCCGAACTGCAAGGTGCATCGCGTCTGTGCTAGCGCGGTGCGACACAACCGGAACAATTTTCCCGGGATGCCGAGTTCGACCATCGCAACGAAAGCTCGCTGGTCTTCGCCTGGATTTGCCTCATTCTGAACAGTCTGGTCTATGGTCTATGGTCTATGGTCTATGGTCTATGGTCTATGGTCTATGGTCTATGGTCTATGGTCTATGGTCTATGGTCTATGTTCTATGGTCTATGTTCTATGGTCTATAGTCTATGGTCTATGGTCTATGGTCTATGGTCTATGGTCTATGGTCTATGGTCTATGGTCTATGGTCTATGGTCTATGGTCTATGGTCTATGGTCTATGGTCTATGGTCTATGGTCTATGGTCTATGGTCTATGGTCTATGGTCTATGGTCTATGGTCTATGGTCTATGGTCTATGGTCTATGGTCTATGGTCTATGGTCTATGGTCTATGGTCTATGGTCTATGGTCTATGGTCTATGGTCTATGGTCTATGGTCTATGGTCTATGGTCTATGGTCTATGGTCTATGTTCTATGGTCTATGGTCTATGGTCTATGGTCTATGGTCTATGGTCTATGGTCTATGGTCTATGGTCTATGGTCTATGGTCTATGGTCTATGGTCTATGGTCTATGGTCTATGGTCTATGTTCTATGGTCTATGTTCTATGGTCTATGTTCTATGGTCTATGGTCTATGGTCTATGGTCTATGGTCTATGGTCTATGGTCTATGGTCTATGGTCTATGGTCTATGGTCTATGGTCTATAGTCTATGGTCTATGGTCTATGGTCTATGGTCTATGGTCTATGGTCTATGGTCTATGGTCTATGGTCTATGGTCTATGGTCTATGGTCTATGGTCTATGGTCTATGGTCTATGGTCTATGGTCTATGGTCTATGGTCTATGGTCTATGGTCTATGGTCTATGGTCTATGGTCTATAGTCTATGGTCCATAGTCTATGGTCTATGGTCTATGGTCTATGGTCTATGGTCTATGGTCTATGGTCTATGGTCTATGGTCTATGGTCTATGGTCTATGGTCTATGGTCTATGGTCTATGGTCTATGGTCTATGGTCTATGGTCTATGGTCTATGGTCTATGGTCTATGGTCTATGGTCTATGGTCTATGGTCTATGGTCTATGGTCTATGGTCTATGGTCTATGGTCTATGGTCTATGGTCTATGGTCTATGGTCTATGGTCTATGGTCTATGGTCTATGGTCTATGGTCTATGGTCTATGGTCTATGGTCTATGGTCTATGGTCTATGGTCTATGGTCTATGGTCTATGGTCTATGGTCTATGGTCTATGGTCTATGGTCTATGGTCTATGGTCTATGGTCTATGGTCTATGGTCTATGGTCTATGGTCTATGGTCTATGGTCTATGGTCTATGGTCTATGGTCTATGGTCTATGGTCTATGGTCTATGGTCTATGGTCTATGGTCTATGGTCTATGGTCTATGGTCTATGGTCTATGGTCTATGGTCTATGGTCTATGGTCTATGGTCTATGGTCTATGGTCTATGGTCTATGGTCTATGGTCTATGGTCTATGGTCTATGGTCTATAGTCTATGGTCTATGGTCTATGGTCTATGGTCTATGGTCTATGGTCTATGGTCTATGGTCTATGGTCTATGGTCTATGGTCTATGGTCTATGGTCTATGGTCTATGGTCTATGGTCTATGGTCTATGGTCTATGGTCTATGGTCTATGGTCTATGGTCTATGGTCTATGGTCTATGGTCTATGGTCTATGGTCTATGGTCTATGGTCTATGGTCTATGGTCTAAGGTCTATGGTCTAAGGTCTATGGTCTAAGGTCTAAGGTCTGAGGTCGATGCAAGAGGTAGGATCGCCATTTTTTGTGGATGGTGCAAATGGAGCTGTTATTCCAGTCGTCGAGCTTGCTTGCGTCTTCCCAAATTCCGCAGATGATCTGGTGCATTCTTCCTACCAGAATATCGCAACCGGCCTTGAAGAGCTTTGATGCTAACCCAGCTGCTGCACTGAATGTGATAACTTCAAAGCTGGGTGGGAGGACTATTTCGTCTTCGATTTCGACTAGAGTTCGGATTTTTAGTTTCCCTATTATTGTCTCCTGTCCTGTGAGAAGTGCTTCTTAAATACATCGCGGGTCGACTACGAGTGCCTATTGCATTTCCTAAAGCCTGCAGCCAGATTTAGAAGGCTGTGTGTACTCTTCGAAGCTATCCTTGAGCTGGGCGATTGTGAGAAATCATTTCTTTAGGCGTTGAAGCTTTTTCTTCTAACGTCTTCTAACCCGGTATTCCTCTTGCGCGGAGTAGTAAAAAGAATCCCCTATAGTTGCACGAAATTTAAGGCTGTATTTACTGTTTTCTGGTAAAAATTGTCTGTTTTAGGTTAGATGTGCGCCGGTTTGTTGGATTATTTGTTGCCATTTTAATGGCAAAAGCCCACATCGTTCGCCAGGGATAGGAACAGATGGTTATCACTTGGTCCGGACTATAAGGTGGATACATAGAATCTCCCAACTAAGCTCCAGGAGTTTCTATCGCAGTGCATGGCCTGGCGTTTTCCTGATGGAACAAAATTCCTCTTCTTTGGGCCAAAGCTGGCCGCTTCTGAGTTATTGCCTTATTCAGACGTTCCGAATGAAGAGTGTTGTCATAAGAGCTCAGCTCATAGATGATTCCCTGCCAATCCCACGAAACACGCAGCAAGTCCTTCCTGGTCATCAATTCTGGCTTAGTCACCATTTGCGCCGACTCACCGCGCTTCGACCTCGACCATTTTCGCTTGACGTTGTCGTAAGTGATCCACTGTTCTACACCAGTCACCATCAGCTTCAAAAATGGGTCGACGTTGTTGCGATTCAGCAGTGATTCGCTGATGGGAATGGCATCGGCATAAAGTTTCTTTGGCCATAACTCGTGTGGTGCTCATACATCGAGCTTCATTTTGTATCCAGCCTTATTCAAATGGTTCAAAGCGGTCTTTTGTGCAATGTTTGGCTGCTAGGCAATCGAAAAAGAACATTATCAGCAGCCTGACTTGCGTTTTCTCCTTTATCGAAGAAAAACGGCGTTATTTTACCTTAATTCTCAAAAACTCCTACGATATTTTTGATCTTACTGAGACCAACTTTAGTCCGAATTTCCTAAATTGTGAAATATTCTCTTCCGATTTCGAAGTTTTTCGCGCTCATTACCATGATAATAGCGAGCTCCCCATCGGCCGCGACGTTCTTTCAGCCATTCACAATCGTCTTGATGCAACTCTCGTCAAGGTATCAAATGACACTCCTTTCGTATTCGTGTGTGCTAAAATAACGGTATCCAAGCGGTGTGTATACATTATCTGCTGTTACATCCGCCCATCTCAACCCATCCATGCTTACCAATTGGCTATTGATGCGGTTGATGTCGCTAACGCCGGAGATGACTTCATTATTGTTGGCAATGGGCGCTGTCAGACGACGAATCATATTTCGTCCCCTCCTTAGAAAACGAAATTCTGCTTACCAATCGTTTTTTTCTGACTCCGGCCTTTTTCAGATTAGCGGTATCACCAATAACTTTGGTAGACAGCTAGATCTTATTTTCTCATCAGATGCCCTCAATTCTCTGGTCACCGTAAGTTATCACCTTCTCTCCACACTTGACCATTATCATCCCCTTCGCGCCCTAACATTATCGTTCGAACTTCACAATAATGCTGTTGATTCTGAAAAGTTTCCATCTTTCAACTTTCGTAAAGTTGGAACAAATACTGAGTTAGCGGGTTTTCAACTCAGTATTTGTTCCAACTCTCACCTACGGTCATGAAATTTGGGTAATGACCGAAAGAATAAGATCGAGATGTGCAAGCTGCTGAGATGAGATTTCTTCGTGCTGTTGTGGGAATTACTCGTCGGGATAGGGTGAGTGCGCGAGGAACTCAACATTGAGCAGTAGCTTCTTCGAGCGGAAAGGGCTATGCTTCGGTGGTTTGGTCACGTGGCACGAATGTCCCCATCATCACGACTTCCGAGGCGGGCGTTGAATGCGATTCCATCAGGTAGGCAACCGCTTGGCAGACCCAGGACGAGGTGGTTGGACCAACTCCAGACACTCGCCGGGTTACGCTTGTGCATAGCTCCTGATGAATTAGAGTCGATGGCGGAGGATCGAGTTGCCTGGAGGTCTCTCGTGCCTGGTTTACCCCCGCGACCTCTTAAGTGGATCATGCGGGTCAGAAGAAGATGATGGTGATGATGATGATGACATTAACATCAGGTTTGAAAATCGATACCATGAAATTCCGAACTTATTGTTTTGACACGGCAAAATTATTTGTTTCCAAATATAATTGGTACAGAATGCCAGTAAGTATCCACAAAATTCTGTTGCACGGTGCTGACGTCATTGAAAGTTTTCCAATCCCCATCGGACAGCTTTCGGAAGATGTCTCAAGTCAAATGGATTACTAAATTTTTCGAAGCGGATTTTCAAGAAAGATGACCCGAATTGCAACAAATACTGATGTGATTCACAACATGTGGACATCTTCAGATCCAAAATCCAAAAATCAAGACCTATACCAACCCGACATCAGAAGGTACCACCCCCTGAAGTTATGAAAATGAAAAGTAATGAAAGTTAAATCCGATTTAAGTCCAGCTAATGACCCTAAATCGACCACTGTGCGCTCTGCGAATCACTCTATCTTGATTACCTCAACAAAATCAGTCTGATTACCGATGCTAGGCGCTTTTATCAATTTATTGACTCGAAAAGAATATCCGATGGTTTCGCTTCCACTTTGAAATTATTTAATACATCATCTGCGAAACCTAAAACGATTGCCAACCTTTTTGCAAACTTCTTCAGCCAATCCATCAAACTTTGCCGCGTAATTTAACCTTAAATGCCCCAAACCACAGATCTTCCTCTGTACCCTTTCCGAATACAAATGACTGATGAATACGCCCCGTTTCCTCTGCATCCTGCCATATCCATAAATTCTGCGACACGAAGAACTCAATAACTCGAATTGATAATCCCCACATAAACCACTTCCCCCGGCACCTTACAAGCAGCATCGACAAATCGACGTCCACATTCACATCCAAAATACCCAAAGAGTCAAAGTGCTGTCACCCCTTAAGCGTCCACCAACATCACTGTGTCACTGCAAATGGGACAGGCGACTTACCGTTCCCCATTTTTTGTTCGTTCAAATTACCCCAAACACAGCAGGAGAGTGGCTTTCTATCAAGAATGCCCCCCCGCAACAACCGCTCATTACCCATCGACAACAGATCGCATAGACCACGCCCACCCAACACGAAACAACCCAGATAGCGTCGGAGCAACAAAAACGCTCTTTTAACTGCATCTTCGTCTTAATCCATCATTTCTCTTACCCCACCCCTCGCAACGAGCTGATATTTCCAATTACGAGCCAGCAAACTGCTAACAGAACGCTTCTCCCGATCTCCTCGCAATCAATAACCACTGGACTGCATTCTGCGGCACCAAGCCAACGTCTGTGCGAAAAAGCAACCCGCTCACGTAATGTGCTTGTGCACCAGGTTCAGAAGCATCTATAGATTCATGTTAATTGCTCGTAAATCTCTCACGGAATTCGTGGGTCTCCTCCATCGCGCTCGAGCTGCTGAGCGGCGACCCCCGGAAAAACTGGTCTATTTGACCCAGTTACCGAGTTCTGCGAGCCACTCGATTCAATTATGCAACGGTACCGAGACAAACCGACTGAAATGCAGTGGAGCAACATTCACCACCGAATTTGCCGCAGACACTCGCCGATGATCCTCGGCTCCTGCTAGCGCCGACTTCATTATTTCGCCGCACTCGGAAAAAGCGAGGGTTCTACCGGCCAGCAGCCGCGGTGTGTGTCTGTGGCTCGATATCGGTACAATCTGGGTTGCTGTCGGAAATTCACTGGAAACTGGAGTCCAGAACCAGAAATACAAGTTCGCAGTCGGTATCTAGAACTAGTCAGAAGTTCAAGTTGAAGTCTACAACTTCTGTGCCGCGTGCATTGGAACCTGGTCTCTGGTTGCGCCGTTGCCGCTGTCGTTGTCATCGTCGTCGTTGCCGTTGTTGTCGTCGCACCACATCGGAGCACCAGCATGCGAGTGCAATGATAATTGCCGATTATGCTGGACGCGTCAGAAGATGTGCGGTAATACCTGCAACTTTGAGGTTATCTAACTGTGGAGCAGCAAATGGGATTTCGATCGTTGCTTTGTTGCATTTCGGTGCAATTTAATTGGATTTAGATACATACACTGTTGCAGTTGCGGCCACAAGACAAGGAAACCGTAAGATTAATCGTTTCGGGATAACCTTGGATGGCGGTAGCCTTCGCGTGCTCGATCGCTCTTCCTGATGAATGATTACGCGAGTGTGTTGCTCTTTGAATGTCAAGCCCAAGCAGACGGACGTACACAGTTTCGTAATCTTGATGTGAATAACTTGTGAAAATGTCACGACTGATTGATGCGAGTGGAGGATGCGTACAAGCCAAAGATCATGTGTCACTCTGAGCGTCAACTTTATGTGACGCGATAAATTC
Source organism: Eristalis pertinax (assembly GCA_907269125.1). Lineage (NCBI taxonomy): Eukaryota > Metazoa > Arthropoda > Insecta > Diptera > Syrphidae > Eristalis > Eristalis pertinax. The sequence goes on along the minus strand of OU026148.1, from coordinate 59,339,049 downwards.
TTGACGCCACTTTAATGGCTTTCAGATGGGTTGAGATACAGAGATACATCGGCATTCTGGTTTTAATAGGTAAACAAGTAGCGCGATGAGATGAGATCTCATCTGCGTAAATATGCAAGAATTTCAGTTCACTGGTGGCTTGGACCTTTCTCTGAGGAGTGGTGGGCACAGTTTATGGCTTAAAGAGCGTGGAATAGACGTTGGATTAGGCGAAAGATTGTCCCATCACTGATGACGTCCTCATTACATGCAAGATTAGCAATTATGAAGCATTCTTGAATGAAAATGAGCGAATCAGTTGCCTAGTTCTTCTTTGTATCGTGCTACAGTCAGTGGTGGACCTAGGCCAGGCGGACGTACGGCGAAGCCATTACTCTACCCTCCTACAGAAATCCGTTTACATGACCAACACACCACTCGAAAGAAGTCCAGTATAAGCATCATGCTTGGTGTCATAACTGGGCATAGTCTACTGAGAGAAATGGTCACGGGGACAAAGCACACGCGAGATAAAGGGTGATTTTTTAAAAGCTATATGAAAGTTTTTCAAAAAAAAACTCATAAAATTCAGAAAAATGCATTAAATCTTTATTTGAATCGATAGTACGGTCCATATAATTTAATGTTTGAAGATTATTTCATGCAAATGTTGACCTTGACTGCGCCTCAAATGGTCCACCCACTTAGTCCAATTTTGTCATACTCTTTCCAACATTTCGGCCGGTATCTCACGAATAAATGCTTCAATGTTGTCTTCCAATGCGTCAATTGAAGCAGGCTTGTCTGTATAGACATGAGCTTTAACATGGCCCCACAAAAAATAGTCTAAAGGCGTTAAATCGCAAGGTCTAGGCGGCCAATTGACCGGTCCCGAACGTGAAATAAAATCTTCACCGAACTCGCCCCTCAATAGGTCCATTGTTGCGCGTGCTATGTGGCATGTGGCACCGCCTTGTTGAAACCACATGTCATGCAAGTCAAGCTCTTGCATTTTGGGCAAAAAAAAAGTTGGATATCATCTCACGGTAGCGCTCACCATTCACAGTTACGTTACGATTCGCAGCATCTTTGAAGAAGTACGGTCCAATGATGCCACTATCCCATAAACCGCACCAAACTGTGACTTTTTCTGGATACATTGGTAGCTCTTGCAATGCTTCTGGCTGATATTCACTCCAAAATCGACAATTCTGCTTATTTACGTACCCATTGAGCCAAAAATGAGCTGACCATAAAATGGAAGAAGCGCGCGATGAACTTTCTTAACAGAGCACGCATTTGGATGATAAAATTCAATAATTTTGCAAGCGTTGTTCGTTTGTAAGACGATTCATGGTTAAATTATAGACCAAACTGAAGATGTTTGACAGTGCAACAAAAATACGAAACGTGCGTCAGCTGTTTAAACCAGTGTTGCCAAAAAGATAATAGCTAAAAAATCACCCTTTATCTCCATGACACTAGATCCTCCGCAATCAACTCTAACTCTATCAGGAGTTATGACCAAGCGGAACAAGGCGAGTTTTTGGACCAACTACCTCGTCCTAGGTTCGCCAAGCGGTCGCCTACCCGATGGAGTCGCACTCAAGGCACAAGATGTGGTGCAGTGGACAGTCATCTGCCATCTGACCAAACCAACAGGAAAGCTCAGCAGTACTCCGTCCATCACTCGTGAAAAAAACCCCTAGGTACTTGAACTTCTTCACCTGCTTCAATGGGATGCTACTAACTGAAATGGTCGCACCCTCTGATTTGTCCACAATAACCTTCATCCGAGCGTATAAACCTAACACCTTAAAAATGGTAGTAACGACAGATGAATGGAGCGGCACCTTCAGCGCTCGCCAAGTTAATCTCCTCTGATCCACGGATAAAAATAGAAACTGTCGCACGTTAGCTTCCCGCTTAGAACCCTAAATACTCATACTTCTGCGTTCAACAGACGCAACTTCCTTCAAACACCGCCGAGTTGAAATGAATTCCTTCTTTCAACAAAACATCGAAGACCGTGAAGCCATGCTTGTTGGCCATTTGAGGTTTTTAACACTTTTACTCGAAGTAGCTCGCAGATAAACGCTCAATTAGAAAGTAACTTCCGACGGCCCCTAATGAACTCTGGCATGCATAATGGAGTGCAAGTCATTAGGCATTTTGTACGAAACGGATTCTCTGACCGTGTTTCGCAATAAATAAAGATGTTAGAGAGGAGAAGGGACACGGCAGGCAGTCATTCTTCAAGCTTGTGTGGCCTTCACTGTGAGTATGCATCGTTTGCGAATGGAATTCTCCTAAGAATGGCTTTGAACAGCTGACTGTGAGCAAAAAATGAGGAGAAATTATTGATAGCTTATGCAATCGTTATTTATTCTTCCAAATCTTCAAAGTAGTCCGCTCCCGATACGAAACACTTGTGCAAAGCACTTGTCCAATCTTCGCAGCAATTATTGAAGTCATTTTCCGCACAGCGACTGAGTTGTTATCTCCTCAATCGTTTCGAAGCGGAGTCCCAGGATGGGGCACAGCCAGAAGTCACACGCTGTGATATGTCAGGTGGCTGTGGAACGGTATGAGTATCGAGCTGTTTAACGTATCCGCCGTGTGAAAAACGAGCCTCATCGCTGTAGAAAATTGTGTGCAATAATTGGATGACCAAAGGCAGATGTTTAAGCGCCCAATCGGCGTATATTTACGAATTCCTTGGTCAGCAGTCTTCGATTCTTGAGGTAGTCAAATCCACATTTACTCACGACGTGCCTTTCGATGATGGATAGAATGTACCAGAGCCGGTCTGAACTTCTCTATTGCCTGTAGTACGCCTTCGTCGACCATAATGCACGAAACTTAGCTAAAGGGTGTCCCATAATTCATGCAAAATTTGAATTTTGCGCCATTCAATAGGACAGTGACGACAACGAAAAAAAAGGATAACAATGTGACAGCTGACATTTCGGTGTTAGTAACAATGGAGCGCTTTGTCCGGTCCACAAGAAAGGAGACCCTTTTGACTGCGCCAACTCTCGAGGGATCAGTCATCTTAACATAGCGTACAAGATCCTCTCTGCCATTATGTGTGAACGCCTGAAAACATTCGTCAATAACCTGATAGGTCCTTATCAGTGCGGTTTCAGGCCGGGAAAGTCCACCATCCACCAAATTTTCACACTGCGGCAGATCCTGGAAAAGACCCAAGAGATGCAGATCCACCACCTATTCGTCGATTTCAAGGCCGAGACGGGCTATACAACGACATGTCTAGTTTTGACATTCCTGCCAAACTCGTCAGATTGTGCAGGATGACGATGGAGAACTCTCGTTGCTCCATCAAGGTCAAGGTCAACGAACTCACCGAGACCTTCAATGTCAAAAAAGGTTTTAGACAAGGTGACACGCTGTCATGTGATTTCTTCAACATCATACTTGAGAAGATCGGACAAAACTCTCACGCCAACACAAGAGGCACTCTCTTCCAAAAGTCCGTTCAACTGCTTGCCTACGCGGACGACATTGACGTGATTGGACGAACACAGCGAGCTGTCAATGAGGCTTTTGCTGGTATTGAAGCGGAAGCAGCTTAAATGGGCTTGGCACTGAATCAGGGCAAAATCAAGTACACGCTGTCATCACGAAAGGACGCACAACGTCGACGTCTCGAACAGAGCGTCATAATGGTCAGCAGAAACTTTGAGGTAGTCAAGGACTTCGTCTACCTCGACTCGCAGCAAACAGGGACAATAACACCAGTACCGAGATCAAGTGCAGAATAACTCTTGCCAATCGCTGTTTCGTTGGGCTCAAGAGGCAGTAACAGAGCCATCTCTCGAAACACCAAGTTGACTTTATGTAACACTCTAATCATCCCTGTACTGCTCTATGGCGCAGAGACATGGATGCTATTGAAAGCGGATGAAGAAGCTCTTGGTCGTTTTGAGAGAAAGGTTTTGGAGGAGATTCAACCACGAACTGTATGGGCTGTACAGCGGCTTGCACCTAGTTAAGCGTCTTCGGATCAAACGCTTAAGATGGCTAGGTCACGTAGAGCGGATTGACACCACAGCTCCGGCCCGAAGAGTCTTCGATTCCGAGCCATGGGGACAACGCAACAGAGGACGTCCTACAACGAGATGGCGCACACAAGTGGAGGAGGACCCCAACCAACTTGGTGTGCACAATTGGACCGTGCTGGCTGGAGAGGCTTGTTGGTTGAGGCCCAGGTCCACCCCGGACCGTAGCGCCAAACAAAGAAGAAGAAGAACAACAATGGAGCGCTATACGCAAGAACATCGCACTTTCATTGTAGAGCAATATCTTAAAAGTAATGAAGGTTTGTCTGCAAGTTTCGTACAAAATCATCTCATTTTCGACTCGTTGGCTTCGTTAATCGTCAATATTGTCGCATTTGGACACGAAGTCAGAAAACCCACGAGTAATTGTTGCGAAACAAGTACATCCACAACGGGAATAGGAATTATTCTTCGACCATTCTTCTTGGAAAATGCGTCTGGTCAGGCAGTAACAATTGATGGTGTTCGTTATCGTGACATGATAACCCAGTTTTTAGTGTCTAAATTACAAGATATGGACGTGACCAACATATTGTTCCAACAAGACGGTGACACATGCCATACACCCAGAGAAGCAATTCAATAACTGAGTGAGTCATTTTCTAACCGTGTAATCGGCCGGTTTTGCGATCGGCATTGGCCTTCCAGATCTTGCGATTTGACGCCATTGGACTTCTTTCATTAGGGTTCTTTGAAGTCAAAATCAAACGACCACCAACGCCTTAAAAGAGGAACTTGGGCGGTGTACTAATGAAATTCGGACACATTTATGCGAAACTTACTTACTTACTTATCAGGCCGACGATCCGTGGAGGGTTCGAGCCTGAGCAATTACTGCCTTCCATCGTTGACGATTATGGGCACGCTGCTTCCAGTCATCAAGACCAAGCTGTCTAGCATCCGCGATTACTTGGTCTTTATACCGGAGATTCGGTCTTCCTCTCCTTCTCGAAACAGTAGGCTCGGATTCAAAGACCCTCTTCGCTGTCCATGCGCTCGATGTGGCCGAGCCAGTGCAGTCGACGGATTTTTGCCTTCCGGACTACATCCACATCCTGGTACAGCTCGTAGAGTTCGCAGTTATGTCTTCTCCTCCATTCGCCTTCCTAGCAGAGGGGACCATATATTCGACGTAGAACTTTTCTTTCGAAGGTACCAAGAATCAGCTCGGCAGTTTTGCTTATCGACCAGCTTTCGGCTCCATAGAGCAGGACTGGCAAAATAAGAGTTTTGTAGAGCATGATTTTGGTCCTTCTAGTCAGGAGTTTTGAGCCCAGTTGTTTTGACAAACCGAAGTAGCACCGGTTGCCAAAGGCGATTCTACGACGGATCTCCACTGTGATGTCGTTTGTGGAGTTCACGTTTGCCCCGAGGTAGACAAACTCCTTCACTACCTCGAAATTGTAGCTGTCGATCGTGAAAGTTTGTCCAAGGTGGTGTGTGACGGAACGGCATATATTTAGTTTTGTCCTCATTAACCTTGAGACCAGTTCGTTTCGTCTGTTCTTCAATCGCCGTAAAAGCCTCCACTACGGTACGTTGAGAACGCGCGACGATGTCGATGTCATCTGCGTACCCCAACAGTTGGACCGACTTGTAGAAGATAGTGCCTTCCGTGTTTACAGCTGCCCTCAGCACGATCTTCTCCAGTACCAGACTGAAGAAATCACACGACAGCGCATCTCCTTGCCGATCCATCCAGTTCAAGTTTCAAACGGCTCAGAAATCCTTGAGCCGAACTGCACGGTGCATCGCGTATGTGTTAGAGTGGTGCGACACAACCGGATCAGTTTTCCCAGGATCCCGAATTAGTCCACCGCATCGAATAGCTCCTTGCGATGAATACTGTCGTATGCGGCTTTGAAATCGATGAAAAGGTGGTGCGTATCGATTTGAAACTCACTGGTGTTCTCCAGGATTTGTCTTAGTGTGAAGATTTGGTCTATAGACGATTTGCCGGGCCGGAAGCCGCACTGGTACGTGCCGATGAGTGCGGTGCAAAACGGCCTTAGACGTTCACACAGTACGCTGGACAGGATATTGTAGGCGACGTTGAGCAGGGATATACCTCTATAGTTGTTGCAAGAGGTAAGATCGCCCTTTTTTGTGGATGGGCATTTCCGTCGTCGGGCATGCTTTCGTCTTCCCAAATTTTACAGATGATCTGGTGCATGCTCCCCACCAGAACATCGCCACCGGCCTTGAAGTGATCTGATAGTAGGCCATCGGGGCCTGCGGCTTTGTTGTTCTTCAGCCTTTTAATGGCTGGGAGGACTACTTCCTCGACTGGAGTTGGGATTTCTTGATTCCCTATCACTCTCTCCTGGTCAGGCCCATTAAGCAGTTGTTGGAAGTGCTGCTTAAGCACATCCACTATTCCCTGCGAGTGAGTAACAAGGCTACCCTCACGATTTCCTAAAGCCTGAAGCTTTTGGCTTTTTTTATAAAAGGCCCGTATTTTTTGTCTATCCCTACACTCTTCGATGTCCTTGAGCTGGGTGGTTGCGAGAGACCTTCTCTTCAGGCGTAGAAGCTTCTTCTCCCGTTTTCTAGCCCGGTACTCCTCTTGCGCTGCTCTAGTTTTCCGTTGCAGCGGGTTTCTTGTCGGGGGGGGGGTAGGTAGCCTAAGTTTGGTTTCCGCTACCTCTTTGATGGCCAAGCGGCAATGCAACTACATCTGGTTGGCGTTGGTGTTCGACGTAGGCATACCGGAGAATCTCTCGCTTAATTCCTCTTCGTAGGCAATGGCAATGCGAAACGGTCATAGAAAATTTCAATAAAAGAGTACTTACTGTGGCGGCCATTTAGCCGATGTGCTATTCCATACTATATACATTTCTAATTAAAAATCTGTATTTTCTATCAGAATTACATTTTGCTTTAATTATGGGGCACCCTTTATAATCGGACCACTATTTTTGTAGCAAGTCTTCCGCACGTTTTTCACACGTTTAGCGTAAACGATCTTTTTGTAAAATGGCAACTATTAAATTAAGCACGTACACTCTCGGATGACAGATCGGTTTGACGTATGTAATGGGAACAGGGATGTCTAATCCGGACCATGAATTATATTATATTACTATAGTTTACTTATTTCATTTTTCAATAAACGACTTGTATGCTAGACCATGTATACAGTCGAACAATTTATTGGCCAATCACTGCCCATCGTTAAGGCACTACTGCCTGCTTGACAGATGGCGTTTGTGAAAGATTCTTTGGAATGTAAAGCATCGTGGTGTGCAGCAAATGAGATAGTATTTCAAAAAGAAATCGTAAAGTTGTATAAACCCGCCATCATCATCATCTTTCGAATGCCAAAAGTACCAATTGCGACATAGCAATAATGTCGGGCAGGCAAGCTGCTATCATGGCACTAGACTACTACATCATAAAGTCCAAGCTTCTGTGGGAATGCCTGCAAAAGCTCAAAGAGCTGAGAGGAGAAACAAAGTAAGACTCTGCTTGATACCGGGTGCCACACGAGGAAAAAAGCAATGAAATGGCCGACTCCCTAGCTGAGAAAGGAGCATCGACACCCTTCACAAGCCCCGAACCAATCAGCCTTGTAGGAGATCAGAGAAAAATTCAGGGATCTTGAAAGTTGGAACCGATTAGAAAGTGAGCTCACGGCGCGAGGTAGACCAAGGAACTCTTGGGCCAGGTTCATCAAAATGAGGAAAAACAACCTCCGCATTCTAACAGGGCACTAAAAACTAAGGTAGCACTTAAGGGAACTAGAGGGCTTCAGAAGAAGGTCTCTGCAGATTCTGTGGAGAATCTAATGAAATTCCAGAACATGTACTGGGATTTTATGAGGCACCTTCCCACAAAGGCAAAGAGGTCTGAAAGAAATGAAGTCACCAGAACCATCTCCTCAGTTTTTTAAAGGAAACTGGCTTAGAGAGCATACTCTAGAGTAAATCTCGTCCACCTTTGCACAACAGGAGTCCAGATTCCATAACCTGTAAAGACCTGTATGTGAGGCTAACTCTAACTCAAAAGAGAGTAAGGATATCAAAAGGGGACACAATACACCCTCACGAATAGTAATAATAATCCTCAGGAAAGAACAAACAAAACAAGCGTTGCGATGGGCAACTATTGTCCCTGGTCTCTTCGAGAAAAAAAAAAAGAACAAGATCTGTGTGTGTTCTTTGGTCTTGTTTGCGATGCGTTGTCGTTTCTGAGCCTGTTGGACAACTCGAGAACGGACCCTTGCGTCGAAGATGTGGTACACTCACAGTAGCTGGTGCGTGTAACCAGAGCCAGCTAGCCATAGATCACAGGTTTTGGTTGCAGCTAAGGTGCATCTAGATTCTAGACCTCCCACAGAAGTAATTTGTGAAATTCTCTGTAAGCAAATGATATGGCAGCGGTGCTGGGGCGATGAGTAATATAAACAAAAATGATTTTGAGTGATGGAAGTCTTTATTTGGACCTTTACATTTTTTTTCTGTTAAGTGGAACAGATGATATCCGTCCTTGACACACATTTGTGCCCGTTTTATCGCATTTTCCATGACTTTCCGCAAGAATTCCGACGATAATTGTTCGCATTCCTGTCGAATATTCTCCTTAGGGATTGTTGGCATACACCCACGACTTCAAGTAGCCCCAAAGAAAGAAGTCTGAGATGGTTTGATCGAATGATCCTGCTGGCCATGCCAAATTGTCAAAACGGGAGACTTCGCAACCAGGAAACAATATCCATTGTGCCGTGCTGTGTGTGCCATCTTGTTGAATGTACATATTCACCAAGCCCCGTTCATCCAATTCCGGCAGCAAGAAGTCGTTTATCATGGTCCTGTAGTGTTCGCCAGTAACAGCGAGCGTCCTCAACAAAAATATGACCCAATCACTCCGCCCATGTGAACTCCACACCACACGGTGGCTTTGAGTGCATTTAATGGCTTGGAGTGGATTTAATGACTCTTCGTGCATCACGTCTTCAATTCCCACGCTCATTTACAATGACATTCCAGCTGTCAGCTCTTTAGACAAAGCCAATCTGCTTGCGGCGCATTTTTCTGCCAGCTCAACACTGCCAGATTCCAATATGTCTCCACCTGTACTTGAGAGCGTTGATTTCACCAGGGGAAAAATCCATTTCCGCACTCGTACAGTTGCAAGAGTACTTAAAGATCTCGACGTGCACAAATCCGCTGGCCCGGATGGTATTCCCCCTATACTTCTGAAGCGGTGTTCTTCAGCGCTGGCAAAACCGCTTTAGGTCTCTTTCCGAGCAGATGGAAAACAGCATTTGTCCGAATCTTCGTCACCCACCTCGTACCGACCCATAGCACTTACGTCCCTTCTTTCTAAGGTCATGGAAACGCTGATAAATCGTCAGCTTATGAAATATCTTGAATCGCGGAAGCTTCTTAATGACCGGCAGTACGGTTTCCGTAGTAACAGGTCCACTGGTGATTTGATAGCTTATCTCACCGAAAAGTGGAACACATCTTTGCATAATGCAGGTGAAAACAAGATCGTTGCACTTGATATTTCTAAGGCATTTGACAGAGTTTGGCATCAAGCTCTTTTGTCGAAAATGCGTGCATATGGTATCGATGAATCTCTTCTTCTCTGGATTAGAAATTACCTTTCGAATCGTTCAATTCAAGTTGTTTTGGATGGGCTCAAGTCTGATATCCACCAAATAAATGCTGGTGTACCCCAAGGATCTGTTCTGCCTCCGACACTCTTTCTCATTTTTATTAATGATCTCTTGTCTGCTACTTCTAATCCAATCCATTCCTTCGCTGATGACAGCACCCTCAGCTTTTCATATTCGTTCCGAGACTCACGACCCTGCCCTTCGGCCGTAGAATTGGAACGGCAGCGTATGATAAGCTCCTTGAATTCCGATCTTGACAGCATAATTAACTGGGGAAACAACAACAGAGTGGAATTCAATGCTTCAAAAACTCAATGCTGTCTGCTGTCACTCAAGCGAACCTTTTTTAATCAGCCATTATCCATGAATGGTGCTTGTGTCGATGAAACCGGAAAGCTTTCCATCCTTGGTATGTGTATCAACACAACACTTAGTTGGAACGATCACATATTTGAGGTCGCCAAAAATGCTGCGAATCCTTAATCGATGCAAGAAATATTTTGTACCCTCTGATTTGGCCTTTATTTATATGACGTATATCCGCCCAAGTCTGGTCTGGTGCCCCCAAGACCACCCTGCACCTACTACATAGAATCGAAAAGCAAGCGATAAAACTTATAGGAGACAACAACATCGCAGAGTCATTAGCTTCGCTCGAACATCGACGTACCGTCTGTTCTTTATCCGTATCTTATCGCTATTTTAACAAACGATGCTCAAGTGAGGTAGCCAACTGCATTCCTCCTCTCAATGAATTCACCCGCAATACTCGTCTCGCCAGGAATGCTCATCAGTTTACCCTTAAGCCTACTTTCGGACGCACAGTTAAATTTAGAGACTCGTTCTTCAGCCGTACTACGCGAATTTGGAATGCTCTTCCCAGCCCTATATTTCCCACAGACTACCAGATATCCCGCAGATATTTAAGACCAATGTGCATAGGTACCTCCTCTCCCTTTCTCCCTCTATACCTTCGGCCGTGCTGTGTCTTGACCCCGGACACTTAAGGGTATTAGCAATCCCTTGAGCGCGCGCAAAATATAAAAAAAAAACTGTCTAGTTCACAAATGTCAAATATGATTGACGTACGACGCCATTTGCAAAAATTATAACATCTCCCGGTAGGATGATTCATTTTGCGCCACCTTATGCAGTGGCCTCTACCATCCTTCTCTACTATCGTCGTAATTCAAACGATTCCGCTTGGCAGTCATTAAAACACCTTGTGGATCCACAGAAATGGACCGGACGTCTTGTCAACAGAGGGCTCTAAAATTGAAGACCGAACATGACAGCAATTTGTTAAGAATCGACTCTGGTGCATGACCAGCTACATAAATCCATTCAAATCTATGACCACGTCAAGATTGCGAAAATTACAAGCTCGATGAATGTTTAAACAAGCGTGACCAAGAACATAATGAATGACGACAGCCATTTCGCAGGGGTTACGGAACAAACTTAAAAAGAAACCCCACCGAAGACTGTCTAAAAAGCCCACTTCATCCTTCAGCCAATAAATTAACAAAAAACTAGTGCATTTGCAATTCACACTGCACAAGAGGCCTTTAGACTGAAACAAAACGTTGTTCGAGGGCAGCAACGAAGTGAGCTTCACATGCATAAATGTGTACCGGATCCAGCTAAATGCCAACCACTTTGAAAGTTACTTTTATTGCTGAATTCCAACACGTCGTGCGGGAGCGGCGGCCAAACTATTCAAGTGTGGCCAATGTGAGGCAAATTATGCAACCAAAAAATAAATACACCGTCCATCGAGGGGCATTGTCTTGGTGAGTAAGTGGATCTGCGACTGACAGCAACATTGACGATGACAAGGAGTTTAATTCAGCATTTCCATGCCACGCTCATTTCAAGAATTAAGTAAACGAGTGTTCTCGTCTTTTTTGGGGACACCCTATTGAATAATAAATATGTGGTTTCTTGGTCACACTATGGTGTCGGTCGAGTGTGGTATCAATTTACAGGCAATTTTGATACAAACCGGGAAAATATCGGATTTGACAGTACGAGAGTGTGACTGTCAAACAGAGACTACACCGCATTTTACAAAACGATCTGTGGCTGCAGCCCTACAAGATCCACCAGAATGCAAGTCATGCTTTCGCTGATTGCCATGCTTTCCCTGATTGGATGCTTGAATGAAATATTCTGGAGTCGATAAGGATCATTTCCTGGTTCCGGTTGGGGCATATTTCCTGATGTGTTAGAATCGATGGCGGAGGATCGAGTGGGTCGCTTTAGTGGATCATGCGGGTCAGTAGATGACGATGATGGGTTTGGACGACTATCACAAGTTTCACACGATGCTTAAATTCCGAAGATTTTTTCACAACCGCAATCTGTCAAGCAGGCAGTGATTGGCCAATAAATGGTACAATCGAACCGTTCTACTGGTCTAGCGTTAATTTCAGTCCACAATGTCAGATCGAAGACATTTACAGTATTTTCGGACTCGGACTAAATTCGTTAAAAGTTCAAAAATTGTCTTGATTCCCTCGAAATCTAAAGCTGCAGCAACTGTCCCTTCATCAAGCGAACACAACCAAAGATCATTGACTCATTGGCGACGGCCAGCATACCACGCATCTACAAATGACGCCTCACGCCCCTCGACTCCTACCACACACCTCAAAATCCAATCAGATCACTGCGGCTTCTCAAAGGTGCTCCCTTCACAATGCATTCCACCGCGAAGTGGTGTCAAATCTGTTCCATTATGTCATTCTCGCGCAATCAATCAATCGATCGCCCGAGGGGCTCGCGCACTGAAGTGGCAACGCACGGGTCGTGGTTCTTGAAAAGTTATCTCACAAGACCCTCCTCCCCTCAAAGCCAAAGCTGCTCAATTAACACTTCTCGCCGCCAGTCCGTGGAGCCTAGAAAAACTTGCGATTATCATCTGCTAAGTGGACTGGTATCCGGACATTATCTAATAGCCGCAGTCCGCCCGGAGTGTTCGCCGTGAGGTGAGCCGTAGATATAGATTATTTTCTTTGATACTCCGTAGTTTTGCTTGCGCTGTCGTTGTCGAGACGCAAATACTTCAATTTGAATTCAGCCTAATTGACCATGACACTGGCAGCGGGCAGGCTCGACGGACTCCTCGTGATAGTCCTCTGACCTTGCATCGTGTGTTGTTTACGGGGAAGTGGCTGTTTTGAAATTGTTTTGAACATGGTGGACGTATTGTGCAATTATCTGTCCACCCGATGCACGGTGCCGTGGTGATTGATGGATGGCAGTGGTTTCACTTTTATTATGGTGCAGGGGTAATGTCATGTGTGAGTGGTTAAAATGTCTCCGAACTTCGCTCTGTCTTTACAGATTAAACGCGCAGTGGTCTGGTGTTGTTCTCTCAAATCGTTGCTTCTCCCTCTTCTAAATGTTGGCAGACAATGGTGAGTGATTAACAACTAGCCGAGTTGGAAAGAAGAAAGAAAGTGACGCGGTTAAGGCTGACACAGCAATTACTGTGTTCTTGTGCTTCGCAATTCAATCGAGAGAAGGCTTCTTGACAGTCGTTATTTGATAATAACATCGTTGGCGCTTCAATTCGAGGTGGACCTTGGCCTGCAGAGATGCGGCGCCGGGAATTGTGCTTGTCATCGGCGTTATACGTCACGTCCGCTGTGAATTTTGCCGCAATTTCTCCTGCCGACAAACGAAACTGCAGTGTCCGCCATCATTTCGGCGTCAAGTTGTATGGATTCTCACACTTTCTGACTTTATTCGGTTCGATAGCATGAGCATGCTAGAAATTAATCGCCGGAATCAATAAAAGATGTCAATTCTGCGGCGCACGCTCACTGCTGACGAATAAAGTATGTCTCTACGTTCGCCTGAAAATGGAGGAGTCATCATTTGTATGCCTCGTTCAATTAAAGCCACCCCGGAGCGCACCATTCACCCACTTTCGTTTTAATTAAAGGAGCCTTCTGCGTGCTGTGGAATTACAGTCTCGGCGAAGTTGTGCATTCCTAGCCATTCCGCCAAATGCCAACTTGTGCTCTTCCAGCGCCTTGTGCTTGTCAGAGTCGTTGGCTGCCTTCATTACCCAGCTATTCGACGACCAATGCAGCATGCCATCGAATAAATTGTCTACTCCATCAGAATGCCTGCGCACAATTTGATGTGGCAATTTTCAAATGTTAACCGGTCCAAAGGTGATCCATCGCGCACATGAACGTTATGAGTGTTCGCCGTCACCGATTGGAGCGTCGCCAACTGACGGCGCTTTCAGAACATAAAGCACACACACCTGCCACCAGCCCGGCGCTGTCATCCGCTAGCAATGAAGAATCACTCGGCGAGCGCATCCATTGCCGAATGAATGCATTGATTAAACAAGACGCCTCTTCAGTGCCAAACTTGTCGGCTGGCTGGGTTTTCTCCTGTGGAACCCCTATTGAGACATTAACCAGTCTCCGATTCTGCTCGTCTCCGTCTATTATCCGTGCTGCGTGAGGTTTCTTTTCTTAATCACTGCTGCATGCAGCGTCAAGTATGCTAAACTGCATGGATGCTCATGACAATGACGGTTTTCACTTTCCATCAAACGGGTATCCGTTCAGGAAGAGATTTCCCCAAGCCGGGCCTCGGAGCTTTCATCTTCGTTCGCCAGCAACACGGTCCTGCCAGATGCTGAATTTATTTCTTAAACTGCCAATCGAACTGCGGCCACAATCGTCCGTGGGACCGCTTTGGTGGAGGTCAACGCTATCGTGTCGTCTGGTAAATCACAGCGCACACCACGGCTCATCCTCCACAAGTTGTGCATCGCATCAGCTATTCACATGACCATCCTGGTCGTGTGCTCACGACGACCGCGGAGACACCTTGTTTCCTAGTGTCATCGACGATTACGTGGTGCCAGCTACAGCCGCTTTCATGCACTTTGACTTTGGCAATGATAATCGCGCGGTGGCAGCCGTTCGCTGGGCTGCAGAGCATCGCAGACCGCAGGAAGATGCTCGGATGCTGCATTTGGATTAGCTCTTCTGACTCCGTCTCCGACGACAGAGGAGGCGACCGTGCGTCGTGGGTCTAGGCAGTCGCCGCAGATAGTGAAAGTCATCGGATGGATGGAGAATCTGTGCGAAAAGTGAATTTAAGCGGTTTTCACCCGCCCCTCGGAAGGCTCGTGTACCGAAACTTTGCACAAGTCAACGGTCAGAAGATGTAACCGCAGCGCGAGTGTTTGTGGGAAGATCGGTGCGCGATAGCGCATAGAGCACGTTCGGTAGCATGCGGCGCCGATCGCATCCGAGATACGGACCTGCCGTTGAACTTTCGTTCACAGATGCATATCTGCTTGTGGTGGAATGTTGTGGGTGTTCGACCGGCTTACCGGTGCGTCTTGTAATGGGTTGTGGTCTGATAAACGTTGGCCCTGAGGGACGGGTTGAATGTCAGGTGTGTCGATTTCCGTGAACTGCAGGCGATGAAGAGGTCATAATGACGCAACGCTCTCTCTGCCTCTGGGAACTGTGGTCGTTAATTGAAAGTTTGTTCAAGAAATTGCCCGTTGAAAGTGTGATCTATTTACTTAATGATTGGGTCTTCGGTGTGATAAATGATTGAAGTGGCATACGGTTCACAGTCGAGCAGGGGAACAATACGTTTCCGACTTACTGTGGGAATAATTGGAGCCAAACGATGCCGGAGGCTCGTTGCTAGTTAGGTCGATGGGAGGGGCATTCTTGAAGATATTTGACAAATGACTATTGGTATTCAGTGGCTATCGTAGACAGGAAAGAAGAAGCGTGCTCCGATCCCGGAAGTAACAACTTTCATATCCACTTTCGTTGGGTGCAGCTGTCAATTGAAGCTTCACACATGTTGGCCTTGTCTGCTTGAGGTGCGCGACGATTGTAAGGACCCAGCAGCCAAACTCTAACAAAATGGTTGCCGAAATGTGCTTTTTTTAAATTCAAGCGGATAAAGGGAACCTTGTTCTTGTCTTCAGTGCATTTGACGTAATTAGATGAGTAAGTCTGTGGTTACTAAACACGCCGTAGACGAATCAGTTGTGGATCAAAGCAATGCCAAGGTGAATAGAACTATAGTTGCGGTTGCGGTTGCGGATTGTGGTCAGAATGTAGTGTCGGGGGGTAAATAGAGGCCGTTCACAGGTCGGCGCACAGTGGTCTGAGAGCGGAAAAAAGGTCTTCGGAGAAAGTCATATGTAGCCTTTTTAGTTGTATGTCTAAGTACGCTTAGCCGAGCTTATTATACAGGGTGGTTACATTTTAAGGGCCGATGTTGATTTTGAATAAAACACAAATTATTTAGGAAATTATTGTCATTTCTTTTTATTATGAGAATATTAGTATGATTCCATTATGTATGGAACAAAATATCGACAAAATAGCAGCCACGACCTCGGCGGCACACCTCCATCCGATGGTCCAAATATTCGATGACGCGGAAGCATAATTGAGGTTCTATGCCGTTAATGTGCCGAATTATCTCATCCTTTAGCTCTTGAATTGTTGCTGGCTTATCGACGTACACCTTTTCTTTCAAATAACCTCAAAGAAAAAAATCCGACGGTGACAAATCACATGATCTTGGCGGCCAATTGACATCGCCACCACGTGAGATAACACGACCGTTGAATTTGTCGCGCAAGAGAGCCATTGTTTCGTTAGCTGTGTGGCAAGTGGAACCTTCCTGTTGAAGCCACATATCGTCCACATTCATATCTTCTAATTCGGGCCATAAAAAGTTCGTTATCATTTCACGATAGCGAACACCATTCACAGTAACTGTCTGACCGGCCTCATTTTGGAAAAAAAATACGGCCCGATGATGCCGCCAGCTCATAAACCGCGCCAAACAGTCACGTTTTGTGGGTGCATTGGTTTTTCGACAATGACTCTTGGATTATCATTCGCCCAAATGCGGCAATTGTGCTTATTGACGTGAAAATGTGCCTCATCACTGAAGATGATTTTCTTCGAAAATTGATCATCCACTGTTGCCATTTCTTGCCACAATTCTGACAATTGACGACGCTTGAAATGGTCAAGAGGCTTTAATTCTTGAGTCAATTGCATCTTGTAAGCGTGTAAATGCAAGTCTTTATGCATAATGTTCATCAACGACGAACGTGAGAGGTGCAATTGTTGGGCACGACGACGAGTTGAGGTGGACGGCTCTTTAGCCACACTATCGCGAACAGCAGCAATATTTAGTGCAGTACGAGCTGTACGAGCATGCACTGGTGTTTTCACATCTCCTACAGACCCGGTTTGCTCAAATTTTTGCACGATTTTTCCGATTGTACGCACATTTGGACGATTAAATTGACCGAAAAAAATCACGAAGTGCACGATATGCATTTTGATTTGAACGCCCATTTTCGTAATAAGCCTGAATAACTTTAACGCGTTGCTCGATTGTGTATCTTTCCATGGTTCAAATTGAGTTAGTCTGAAATTGAGAAATGTCAAGAATGAAATGCAGAAAAAAAAGTGACGTTTAGGTGTGGTTCACATTCAACATCGGCCCTTAAAAGTTAACCACCCTTTAGTTATCAGGGATGAGATTAGGATGATATTTTCTGCAATAAAATAATATTTTTTTAAAAAAAATGTTGATTTTAAGCCATCATTTTTAAGCTACATCCATAATTGTTTGACCATAAGACGAACTCGTCCCATTTGCAATATATTCCAAATTTCATTAAAATCAGTACACTAGTGTCGAGTTAACAGACTTTTTCCCGATCTCTTATAAATAAAGGGCGATTTTTTTAAAGCTATAGGAAAGTTTTTTCAAAAAAAAACACAAAATTCAGAAAAATGCATGAAATCTTTATTTGAATCGATAGTACGGTCCATATAATTTAATGTTTGAAGATTATTTCATGCAAATGTTGACCTTGACTGCGCCTCTAATGGTCCACCCGCTTAGTCCAATTTTGGCATACTCTTTCCAACATTTCGGCCGGTATCTCATGAATAAATGCTTCAATGGTGTCTTCCAATGCGTCAATTGAAGCGAGCTTGTCTGTATAGACATGAGCTTTAACATAGCCCCCACAAAAAATAGTCTAAAGGCGTTAAATCGCACGATCTAGGCGGCCAATTGACCGGTCCCGAACGTGAAATAAAATGTCCACCGAAGTCGCCCCTCAATAAGTCCATTGTTGCGCGTGCTGTGTGGCATGTGGCACCGTCTTGTTGAAACCACATGTCATGCAAGTCAAGCTCTTGCATTTTGGGCTAAAAAAAAGTTGGATATCATCTCACGGTAGCGCTCACCATTCACAGTTACGTTACGATTCGCATCATCTTTGAAGAAGTACGGTCCAATGATGCCACCAGCCCATAAACCGCACCAAACTGTGACTTTTTCTGGATACATTGGTAGCTCTTGCAATGCTTCTGGCTGATATTCACTCCAAAATCGACAATTCTGCTTACTTGAGCCAAAAATGAGTTGACCATGAAATGGAAGAAGCGCGCGATGAACTTTCTTAACAGAGCACGCATTTGGATGATAAAATTCAATAATTTTGCAAGCGTTGTTCGTTTGTAAGACGATTCATGGTTAAATTATGGACCAAACTGAAGATGTTTAACAGCGAAACAAAACACGAAACGTGCGTCAGCTGTTTAAACCAGTGTTGCCAAAAGACCTTTACCAACCATCCAACTGTGCGGCGTCTTTTCTCCTTTGCTATGTTACATGCTGATTGACTCCCAGCTTGAAGCTGTGAATAGCTCTACTGTTTACGCTCCGGCCCAGGCCCAGGATGATGTAGCGGTACTACATGTCGGATAGTGCCTAGCGGCTGTGTGTTCAAAAGCGCTGGCAGCTCATATGTGTGTCTGTAGCCACAGTCAACACTTGTCTGGGTCAACACAAGGATTAGTGTAGGACCCGCACCTGCGATGGTGGGACTACTCGCGTCCTTGGTTAGGACAATGCTTAACAACAACTTCTTCTCAGCACAAGTGACTTCGGTCGGTTACTTAATCGCCTTCTCAACTCACTCAGCTCTTGCGTGAGTGATAAAAGTGAACTATCTCATCAGCGAGTGCAGCTACTGAACTTTCTTCTCGACAAACACTTCCCAGACAAACACCGCTCCGTGCTCTTGGCAAAAGGCGTCTGTTTGTTCACAAAGCACGCCTGTGCATCGCCTTCTGATTAATCACCCGCCTACACACAAAGAATGAGCCAGTTTTCACATTCACAGCATTCCCTTCCACTTTCAGTGGGATCTGTAGCGAGGCGAGTGCATCATAAACAGACGACTCCCTAGGGCCTAGAGGCACACAAGTGTCTGTCTGGGTTGCCGAGCTGATGGAAAAGTGAAACGTCACGTGACACCCAACCGGATTCAATTTCAAAGATTTATGTCACCGCTTGTGTTGTGTTGTGTTTTATTTCTGCTCAAACAAAGCCATCCCAATGCCACACGGGGTTTTTGCTCTGATTTCGATACACATCTCATAGATTCACAGAACACACAAAAACAAACAAACGGGACTGGCGGTGTTTATTGAGAGCCGCCCGTGTTTTCTTCTCTAATGCGAACCACTTTCTCTCGGGCGCGGGATTGTTCTGCTCGTCCCATTGTCGTCCATAAGTATTCCTAAGACAGTCCGATTCTGATTCAAGAATTCGGCCAATGGCAAGACCCAAATTAATGTCGCTGCTTTGCCAGTTAATCCCCGAGAGGTTCGGCGCATTTTATCGACCGGAGGGGGGAATTGGTCTATTGTGCCAGTATGTTAATGGGATTGAAATGATAATGAATCTGGCGGAGTTCCGTTGGATTATGGAAATGCCGAATTTGCCGAAATGCAAACGCGCAAAATTCGCAGATTCCCTGACTGTTCGAATGTCTCTGAGCATGCTCGGCGTGGTTTATGAGGGTAGACGGTGTGTCCTGACATGTTGGTGGGGACTCATGTCGCAATGGGCCTGGGCAATTCAGTCGGTAGAAGGGAATGATGTCATCACAAGGCCTAATTGAAGCCTATTCAGATGAGATGAATGATCAGCTCTGGATCTCTGACCGAGATGAGATAACAGGCAGAGCGGTGATGTAATGAACAGACTTTAAGCTTGTTTAATGGACATTCGAGAGGTTATCTCTTCTGATCGATGTGGCTACTCGACACAGTTGATCGCTGTTTTTAAGGCGTTTCGTGTTGAGATCCGATGCGATAACTAAAGTAATCGCGGCACTCACTCATCAGAAAGATGGTACGACCAATGTCTCTCTATCTAAGCTAAGGCTTGCTTTTCAGAGTTTTGCCATAAAAATAAGGGCCTATTGCGTCCGTCTCTCTGTAACTTTATGCGCAGTGTCTACATTCATGAAGCGATCGATAACCACCAGGAAATTAAGGGAAGAGATAGCACCCTATGTTCGCAAAATGGTAGAAGAGGTTCTCTGGCGACTGGACCGATTTTCAGGTGAACGCCTACGACAACAAATGTTACCTTAGGTACTGAGGTGAAAATGTGCCTCATCGCTGAAGATGATTTTCTTCGAAAATTGATCATCCACTGTTGCCATTTCTTGCCACAATTCTGACAAAGGACGACGCTTGAAATGGTCAAGAGGCTTTAGTTCTTGAGTCAAATGCACCTTGTAAGCGTGTAAATGCAAGTCTTTATGCATAATGTTCATCAACGACGAGCGTGACAGGTGCTATTGTTGGGCACGACGACGAGTTGAGGTGGACGGATCTTTAGCCACACTATCGCGAACAGCAGCAATATTTAGTGCAGTACGAGCTGTACGAGCATGCACTGGTGTTTTCACATCTCCTACAGACCCGGTTTGTTTAAATTTTTGCACGATTTTGCCGATTGTACGCACATTTGGACGATTAAATTGACCGAAAAAATCACGAAGTGCACGATATGCATTTTGATTTGAACGCCCATTTTCATAATAGGCCTGAATAACTTAAACGCTTTGCTCCATGGTTCAAATTGAGTTAGTCTGAAATTGAGAAATGTCAAATGAAATGCAGAAAAAAAACTCGACGTTTAGGTGTGGTTCACATTCAACATCGGCCCTTCAAATTTAACCACCCTTTAGATAGGTAGGAATTGTCATTAATGCACTTAGACCAGAGTAGGCCCATTGTGCCGCCACTTCGGGGTTCAAACCGAGAGAAGGAAAGAGGAGGAGGTTTAGGACAGTCATTTGGCACTAGCGTTTTGACTGGTATTTTGCCGAGGTCGTTTAGACTGTCGAAGAAGTAGGAGCCTATGGTGGCTTTCAGTTGCAAAGGAGGTGGTGAGTATTTTCCTCCTAATGTTACCTCAGGTTATTGTTTCTGTCACGTTCAAAAACACGAACAAATCAGACGTTGATTTAGGTCCATTGTGCTGTCACTTCCAGCTCAGACATTTCTTAGACCACTCGATTGTCATTTTTCGCCATTCCTTCCTGTGATATTGGTTGTAGCTCCCATTTGATGTTTGTTGGGTGCTAAAGCTACCTTGCTACCTTGTCCTCAGCATCTTACTATGCATAAGACAAATATGTTCTACGACGCTAATCAAATATCTACCCACCGTGAAATTAGTAATCTTCTCTTCTTTCATATGTTTACAAATAAATAAAATTTGGTGTGCCACGAAATCATTTTTGAGACCCGAGCTCTGATCATACAATCGTAGAAAAAAAGGGAGTAAACATTGAACACATTGCTCTACATTAACTGTAACGATCTAGCAAGCAAATCATTGCTATGCATGATCTATGACATGATAATAGGTAGAAAGTTCATCGTGAAAAGTGGCGACGTAACTTCTGCCACGGTCTTTGACATCAAAAATGGTCTGCAACAGGAAGCGGTTGGTTCGTCGATCTTGTTCTCAATATTCACTGCAGATCTTATATGTTCCTTGCCGCACTTAATTGCGTACGCCGACGATCTAGTAGCGTACAGATCAGGTCCGAAGGTCGAAGTAATAAGTAACTTGCTGACAACTTGACTTCGAACAAATTCAGCGATTTTGCGACGACTGAAAGTTGATTATCAACTTCCTGAAGTCCTTTTCAGGACCCCGCTGTACATGGTAGCATGGGATACTCGCACAAACTGGCGTAAGTTCGGCATAGTTAACCCGCAGGGACGGCCGTTAGATGTGAAAAGTGTAGTAAGGTATCTAGGCATTTGGTTGGACCAACATCTGTATTTTGACAAACATATAGATATTGCTCTGGCGAAAGCTAAAAAGGCCTTTGCTGTGGCAGCCGACTTGACACCAGAGTAAAGGTAATCTGCTACATGGACCTCGTCCGGCCAGCTATGGCCTACGGCTGTCCACTGTGGTTCAATGTGAGTTCTTCCCAGATGGAAAAGATGAGGTTGTTCGAGAGACAGTGTCTTCGCACTTGTCTCCGGTTGTATCGTACACCCGAGTCTGAGTACAAGAAGTTCTATCCTAACGAGGTCCTGTACAACGAGGCAAACTTGAACAGGATAGATAATTTTATTATTAAACTGATCAGAAGGCATATTGCACGAGCTATGACTTCTTCCAACAGTCTGATCTCTGGGACTTGCTACCCCAATGTTATGTACCATGAGAGAGTGCGCCTCACCGGCTTTATTCCTCCTGAAGCGTTCCTCTATCTCGACATAAGTGGCCTAATACAGGATCCACAAAGATGACCTGTCATCTTCCATGCCGTACGCCGAACAGTGGACAGGCGACTCCAACACGAACGGGATGTCGCTCGCAGCCACGAGGATCGCCTCCGGTTCAGTAGAGCGATCTCTGAGACAGGAGAGAGTCTGCCTAAGAACGACAATTTTACTGGTGATTACACCAAAACCAGTCTCTGCCCCCGCTGGCTTTCCAAAATGATGACGCGATAGTTGACCATGGTGGCCAACTTACATAGCTTATAGGGTAGTACTTAAAAAAAAACAAAAAAATGGAACAAAAATAAAAAAGGTGCACTACGGCGTATAAATTATATATGTTAGGCATATACGAGGGGCGTTCAATATATTCTCGGTATCTATATGAAGGAAAATGCGAATTCAATTTAAATTGTCTGGACTATGGGTGAGTGTTGGATTTCTTCTAAACCACAATCTAGCAGCCTTGGAAACTCGCGCCGTGTGAACAGGAGCGTTGTCATGAAGAAGCAACACACCCGCTGCGAGTTTACTCAGTATTTTCTTTTTAATTTCCTCCCGCAAATTATGCAAAGTGGAAGCGTAGGATGTGGCGTTGATGGTTTCACCTTTTTTTTTTTGTACTCAATGAGCAAGATTCCCTTTGAGTCCCAAAAAACTGTGGCCATGAGCTTCCCGGCAGACGGAGTGACTTTGAACTTCTTCGGGGGGTCTGTTCCTTTTTTATGCCACTGCATGGACTCTTGTTTGCTTTCAGGGTCATAGTGGTGGACCCATGTTTCGTCACCAGTAACAATTCGATCCAGAACACCGTCCGCGTTCTCACTACACATCTCCAAAAGCTCTCTACAGCGAGCGATTCTCACTTTTTTTTCTGAGGCGCTGTGAGCATTCGTGACACCCACCTGCACTGACCTTTGAAAGGTTAAGATGGTCATGAAGAATGGTGTGAATGGTACCAATTGAAAGCTTGGTGATCTCTGCCATCATTTTCACCTTTATTCGGGCATCTTCAAGAACAAGTTTTTCGACTTCTTTGATGCTTTCACCCGTACAAGCAGTAGCCGGGACGCCGGAGCGAGGGTCGTCTTCAATGCTCTCTCTGCCTCTCTTAAACTCACTTGACCACTTTTGCACAGTTGATAATGAAGGTGCGGAACCCTGTTAAACAGCCACCATCTCTTCATGAATAGTTTTTTGACTTTTTCCTTGCTTAGTGAGAAATTGAATTACAGCGCGATGCTCAATTTTCACCATCATCGTCTCAATTGCCATTATGATTCTGTTTAACTAGAGATAAAACGCGAATTAATAATCACATTTATATGAAATTGTACATGAATGCTCTAAAATAATAGTATTACTTGATAAATAAGTCAATTTATATATACAACCACAGCTTCACCCCGATACCGAGAATATATTGAACGCCCCTCATACATAACATATACACACGTGCATCAGTGTCCGTAAAGTTACGGACATAGTTAAGAAAGTTTTTTTAAGTTTTAATGTTAGGTTAAGCTAGTTTAAGGTAGGTTAAGATAAATTAAGCCAAGTTTTTTACCAGTTTTCTTGGCTAAACAAAAAACCAAAACAGACTGTTCATAACTGAAAAAAAAAAAACATAGACTAAGTCGAAAGGCATACTTAAATTAAGATCAGAATAGCTTCGAGTACCCGTATAGGGTCTGTAGGTTAGATGTAAGAACAATTGTTAAGATAGTTAAGCTAGTTTTAAGTATTTTTGTCTAGCACGTAAGTAAATGAATTAAAAAAAAAACAAAAACGAAATTAAAAAAAAAAGAAAACTGTAACGGTCTAGTCTTGTCTAGTCAAGTCTAGTCTGAGCATTGTGTTGGGAAGACGGTGGAACTAAACCAATATTTTCGCGATAAATCCCCACCATTTGCAAACCTTGCTTCGCTTACGATTAAACTGCATCTCATTTTATTTATCAAACAAAAGCGAATTGTACAAAATTGTTGATAAAAAAAATGTCTAACCATGATGAAACCATGATCATACTTCGAGATGCATTCTACGTACGATGTGTCCACATGTCACGTATTGTCCAGAAGAAGGCTGCTGTCTGTATTCGAAATACAAAATGGGCTTCCGCAAGGCTGCATTCTCTCACCAGTATTGTTTTTGATCGACTGAAAATGGACTCCTACATCTGAACGCAAACACCTTGACTACGCTACACTACGAACTTCACCAAATGACAGCTAATTTGGAGAGGGAGGCTGACGTTGTTGGACGGAACTGCAACTGAACTCATCAATGCATTGCAGAACAAATAGTTGAGAGAGAGTAGTGAGATCCCAATACCTTGGGAGTAGGGTCACAACTGACGGCGGAATGGAACTACGAGGGGCGTTCAATATATTCTCGGTATCGATGTAAAGGAAAATGCGAATTCAATTTAAATTGATTTTATTTTTCAATACAATGCCGCTCGTTTGGGATGCTGTCCACGTTTCGGCGAGAGGTAATGGAACAAGCTTAGAAATGTTGAGTCTGTGCTGCTATATGGATGTGTAGAGTGCCCACCACAATCACGAGAAAGCTGCAAAAAATCGTTAATAGGAATCGTATCGAACGAACGACAAAGTTTATCGGAGCACGGGCCATGAAACCAGAGGTATAAGAAAGTGGCAGTGGATTGCTCTCCGAAAAGGTGACAGCTCCACGAGATGCAATGGAACCCGCTTTCGCAGGATGGCAGCGCGGCGGCTCTAGACATATGTACATGGCGAAGAACAGTCGAGAAGGACTGAAATTGCCCAGAAACCACACACGATGGGACGTGATGATGATGATACTTCGAAGCTATTAGTTACTGCCGCTAGATGTCAGTAGGTATCCGGGATCTCGTTGAACAGAACTGCACATCTTACCCGCAGCCGTCCTCTGTACAGTTGCTTCTCAGACTGGCAGTCGGCTGCCAATTGCAATCTATGCTTTATCGTTCCCTGTTTTGTTATCCAAAATCGCGTTCATTTTATCATCAGAAGTCATTTAAATTTATTCTTATCCGGTCCACGAAATGGCATGCGTGCTTGTTGTTTATTTTTTTTAAATTTCGCTAAAAGATGTCATGCTTGTGTAAGCTCTTTAACCGACTTCCATAAAAATGGAAGTAAATTAAGACACATCCTTCCCTTGTCTCAGTTTCATTTCGAATTGCATTAAAATTGTGCTTTGTTCTCTTCATTTGCAGGTGTTACAAAGAATCGACGATGTGTCATTGATGTGTGATAAGCGGATAGCAAGCCTGAAGAAACTCACACTGAGACCACCGCGCCCAGTTCAAACCGTGACGCCCGAGCCGGCTGTGCCACTTCAGCCACCAGGTGGTGCGCCAAATCTTCTGCGCCGCAAGAAGGTAAGTCCTTAGCTTAAAATGAATCATCGACGGTTCCTCGTCTCGAAACCCGTTTTATCGACCCAAATTTGAATCGGAATTCATCTCAATCCTGGCCATTAGCTATCGCCAGCGATCGCAGTTTAACGACGTCACAATAAAACATATCACGCGACAGTCTCCACACGTCCCATCTGCCAGTCGACGTCGCGTCGCTGTCGGTGGGAATAGCCCAGCGAACGCGAGTACGTTCGTTTCGCACAAGCCTCCAAGTTTTGCGGAGGGAATGAGCAACGAATGAGTTTCACTTTTGTTCTCAACACTCCATGAAGTGTCCCATGCCGGCAGCCAACGCTATTAGCATACTTCGCGCAATTGCACCAATTGTTGCAGTTGTTGTATCTTTTGATTACGCCAAATGGCACAACGACCACAGAGACTGCTTGTTGGGTGCTGCCTTTTCTTCTCTGTTCTGTTCCCCTTTTTTTGCTTTGTTTGTTGTTTTGCTGTGTTCACGCCTGCGTCATGGATACAGTCACTGATACAATGGTCTGTTGTGTTGTTTGTTTGTGGTGGCTTTTTTTTTCCTCCGCTTGAACTGTGAAGGTTTCTAGTTGTAGTCACGCGGGGCAGCTTAAGCACTAGAAGCTGCGATTAATCATCTGGAAAATGGGTATAAAAAGTGAAGATGCATATCGAGGAAGGCGCCCGTCGAACCTGAAGTTCAGACAGTTTATCTTTCCACTACGGGGTGGTAGCGTAATGAATGCCTTTTTTGCTCAAGAATGTTAAGAACGGATAGAGACGCGTTGATGCGAGTTTGAAGGATTTGCAGATATTTGTATGCATTTTATGCATGGGTTGCTTGGTGTTCTCAGAATATTCTGAATAATTGATCTTGTTGACATCTGCTGAACAAGCAGACTGTTACCATCACACTTCCCCCTGCTTCTTAAGCGAACTCTCCACTCGAAGAAAGTGCCACTTACGAGGATTCTCCCTCGACAACTTAAACGAGCTAAGGTATGTTAGCGTCAGTCATGTCAAACCCTACCCAGCACAAGCTGAGTTTCGGAGTAGAAGTCCCTTGCCTGTGAAGTAGCCTAATAGTGACTCCTCTTTCCAGTCAGAATGGCCATGATTTTTTAAGCGTTTGGTTTTTAATTGTCAAGAAAACAAACAGAAAAGTTGCAAAATTGTACACAATTTATATGTTAGTTGATAAACCAATGCTTGCCATTTATTTTTCTAAGGATTATTTCATGTAAATGTTGTCCACGACTACGTTTTAAGTGGCACATACGGAGAGTCCACTTTTTAGTCACATTCTGGACCATATTACTGACATCTGGCTAATGACACGTGCAATTGTCGATCTTTTAGTTAAAGCAATTCCGCTTTAACTAATTTCCATTTACACAAGCGCCCGACGAATGAAGTTTCTGAAATTCCAAGTCCTTTGACTTAGCCGACGGAAAGTCCACAAGTGCCCAAGCTGCATGCACTTTGTAATCTACTGAGCCGCACATTCACATGGAATGCCTTGTTCTCTTGATAGCAGATCTGAGTCAGCCTAGAGTCGAGTGTTCATCGAGTCTCCAAGGCGCACTCGATGTTTAACCTTGTCTCGACGAGATTTCAAGCCATGCGCAGAAATTAAGTTGTCACTTATTCCAATTTCCACCAAAGGTGAGTATCACACTCCAACGCGTACTTTCACAAGTCATCGACCACGCCATGGCAAGCCGCGGCACGCCAGGCCTCGCGCCGCATCGTCGTCACAGCGGTAACGCTCTCACTCGCCGACGACGCCATTCGTTATCGGTTTCTGTTAATTTCAAGCTGGATCAGTTATTGAATTCACCGCACTCTCAACGGCGATTTGCAACATTTTACGATTTCAATTATGACATTTCACCGGAAGGTGACCCGTCCGTCGTCAGACACGAAACAAGGTCATGCGAGAGGTCACTCGCTTCCCATACCCGCTTTTTGTTTTTGCAAACAAAACAATCCACATCGCATCGCTTTGGTCCATGTGAGGAAAAGTTTATCTCATGCCCTGCTTTGTGACACATCACTTGACCCAGAGGCTGACAGAGCTGAGCTCGCGTTCGGTTGCATCACTTCGGTTGACTGGTCAATTTCGGGCATCTGATGTGACACAATTCTGTGTTTGCTTCTTTCGCAACTGTCCTCACATGACGCACCGCGAAGCAGGGCTTCCGCGATCGCTAACGAAAACGCAAACGCTGCGCATACGGCACAGCATCGGAGTTACGTTTCGTGTCTGCGGCCGCAGAGAACGAGTTAATGGCGCCGAATCAGAACAACGATCGTCGTTTTCACTTCCTACTCCGAGCTGTTGTTCTGCTGGCATTTCGTTCGTCAAATTCAATCAAATCGAGTTGAGTCAGCGCGGCAGTCGGTGTGGACACGCACTTCAATTCCCTTTGGCACCGTTACAAGTCGATAGGGGGTCAGTCCGCGGAAATGCGCATCGGCTGGGCTGCAGTTTCCATCGTTCTTGTGCGCGCTTTCCACAGACGAACACATGTGTGTGCGTTGCGATAAGCAATTAAGTCGGTTACAGTTGCAACAGAAATGAAATACGGAATGGAAATCGCCCATGCAAATGCGCCGAGCGTGACCTTCACACCGAAACGCAGCTAGGCTGAATCTGGAAGCGGGGCACGCATCCAATTGATTGGCCAAAAGAAAAGCGTAACAGTGATTTGTGATTTCCAAGAGCAAGTATCTGTTCTGTTCTCTCTCGCGGTGAGCGTGCGTGTGTGCGGCATTGATGCAATTTAATGAGAAATCGGAGATTCACCGCGGCAGGAGTTGCGCTGTGATCGTTGGCCAATGTCTTCGGAAGACCGCTAAGACGTGGATCGGAAAGAACCAGCTACTGAAGGACTGCGCCGCGGCGTACGGTATCTGCTGGATGCAGTTGTTTGGCGGGTAATGCAATCGAATCATGGTTACAGATCGTGCGACTGGGGAAATTTTAAATTGATTTCCGTTGATTAACGTGTATAAGACTTAAAGGCGCCTTGGTGTCGATGTTGTACGCAAGATCGAGGCATCGATGTTCCCTTAAGAGGGATGCGAGGGCTATGCTGAAAGAGGATGCAAAATTGTCAGAAAATGTACGGAAATTGGGGAAAGCATCGGAATCAGAGAGAGCCTTACGAACGCTGGCGCTGTATGACGTTAAACAACGTCAAAACAATAAGTGAAATTTCTGACTGTCAGAACTTGAATTTGATCCTCTTCTTGGGACATCCAGGACTATTAGCTGGAGAAAGCTAGTTGACAAAATTGTATGGAACAAATTAAAGTCTTGTTTTGTCCGAAACCAAGCGTCAAATGTCACAGTTCCTTCATGAAGATTCTGGAATACGAACTTGGTTGGCGGAGAATTTTGTGATGAATCCTTTAAGCATGTTTTTTCCCGTCCTTCGTCCACGATTTGGCAGCTCTTGATGACTCTTTGGACTTGAGACTGCGGTGCCTCGTGTAAAAGAAAGCCAGCTATTTGAATGAGCTTTATTTTCGTGTTTCGGACTCTCATTGTGGCCGCAAGTGTCGTGACATAAACAGAGGCGAGACCATACGACCGGCGATAAGCAAGAAGAGACGACGATGAGTCAAGGGTCTGATTAGATCTGGCATGGATTATGTACGTGTGGTAAATGGAGTTCTGCCGAGTATTGTGCCATTGTTTTGTATCAGTTCCTATTGTCTAGGGTACGATCAATAATAAACAACTTTCATTCGCCTTCCGTTCTTGTTATCTGCCAAATCGACTGGTTGGCAGGTTCGAAGTCCTCGTCAAAAGGCAGCTGGTTGCATACGCATTCTCACGAACAATCTATGTGGACACAATGGACCCCACTCGCTGGTTAAAACGACCAATGGGACTCGTCTACTACGTACCTATTTAGCGAGGGGTCCTGAGGCGTCAGCCCCTACACCAAAGGATCGTGGAATAAATCAGCTCGATCAACTCATCGAAAATTTCATGTGACTCGGGAAATCTTCCTCGAGTCACTGATGACACGTCATGTATCCACATGATCCACTAAAGAGGTCGCGGTGACAAAGAGATTTCCAGGACACTCGCTCCTCCGCAATCGACTCTAACTCATCAAGAGTTATGACCAAGTGCAACCAGACTTAGTCCAACCACCTAGCCCTGGGTCTGCCAAGCGGTCGCCGACATGATCGAGTCGCACTCAAGGCACGTCTTGGAATCTGTGATGAAGGGGACATTCGTGCCACGTGCATAGCCATTCCCTACCCGCGTTAACCTTCATCCCAGTCTGCTTTCTCAACTTTGCAACTTTGAACTTTTCCGCTACTGCAGCAAGCTCAATGTGTGACTCCTGAACTGGATTTCTGGATTGCGGGATTTTGATGTTGTGGCGGAATATTCAACAGACTTGATGGCAGATTGACTACCAACGTAAATTATTATTCTCAACATTGCCATTGTAATTGGCTGGCACGCCTCCCGAAGGGCAAGGATTTCCGCTTGGAAAATGCTGCCGTGATTTGTGAGTCTAAAGACTGCAGAGATCCTCAGAGTAAAGTTGAGCTAAGTTGCGTTTTTATATTCATAAGTAAAACTGAGATTGCGATTTTATAATCACTGTTATTTTAAGTTGTGAATTCAAACTTTGTATATTGTTGAGTGATCATCCCAGCTTTGGACAGCTCATACCAATTATCGTTCAATCATTCTGAACTGATATGTAGCAACACAATCGCAGTTTAGATCGCAATCGCAGTTTAGGTTAGGTTAGGTTTGGTAGAGTGGGATGCCAGCGAAATCGCCAGCACACTTCTATAAAAGTTTGGTCTATAGCGATACCCTTAGTCAGAATGTCAGACTACTACCACTGATCGACAACTCCAGTCATAGTGACGGGACATGATTGGAAAGCCGGATAAAGCGTATTAACTTTACTCTCTCTGGGACTCGATCGGGGGAGCCCTCTAACCAAGGGCAGGCACTCAACCAACTGCGCCATCCAGCTGTTTTCGTCGCAGTTTAAGTCGATCGCAGACTGCGATTTTTTCAATCACAATGAACACAATCGCAGTTAGTGGTATTTTGCTCAACTCTAGTTCAGAGTATCGGAGAAAATTCCACGTCGACTCCGCAATTCATCTATTAACCTTCTGAGAATGCAGATAGGCTTGCTATCCCAGTCTGTTCTTGAAGGGAGAAGTTAGTCGGCGTATTTTTTTAGAATCTAGTTTCAGTGGAATATAGTCCCTTCGAATCTGGGATGCAACTGTGGCCATTTGGCCTTGAGTTTCATAGCCGAGACCGACTCAGTCTGATGGAAGAGAACACCTCCGAAATGTTTGCTTCAGCCGTGCGTTTCAAACAGTCATTCTTTTGATTCGTTTTTCCATCATAATTATGGCAGTATTTTGACGAATAACAAACCTGATTTTTTTTCTGTTGAGCAGTGGCAAAGACTGGATCTTAAAGTTTGTCAACTGGGGGTCCCAATCGCCAAATCTGAACCAATTCAATGTGACCAACACTTCACTAGATTGCTTGCAAAATGAAGATTCTTCACTTGACGTGGTCTTTGCGATTTAAATTGATTCGTTGAGTTCCTTCGATAAAATTGAACTCTATTTCATATAATCCGAAGACAAGACAGAAACTGACTCCTTGTAGTTTACAAGTTGTACATAGCTGTGGTAGCAGACAATACATCAGCATTTTGTTCAGCAGCTGGGGTCCACTGTGCTTACTTACTTACTTAGATCCTGTATCCCCTTGTGGGTCCTACGGCCCCATCTACGCCTACGCGCCATCGTGTGCTATCTCCAACTATTCCCCAACTGTCGAGACTCCTCCTCTTGGGTTAGCGGGTTCCACTGCATGGCATGTTTCGCTATGGAACTGTCGCCTTTTCGAAGGGTGTGACCAATCCATTGCCACATGCGTCGTTGAATAGTGGTGCCTGTAGGTTCCTGGACCACTATCTCGTGGAGTTGTGCGTTTGAGATACGGTTCGGCCAGAAAACCCTTAATTTATTTCGTAGGAACCGGTTCACAAACGTCTGTAGGCTTCTTGTTATAATGGCGGTCACTTTTCAAGTGCTACTCTGCTTACATAACAGCATGGACTCAACATTGGAGCGAAACGGCCTTGGTTTGGTGTTTAAGTTAATAGCTTTGCTTCTACCGAATGCTGACTTAGCTTTAGATATTTGGTTTGCGACATCTGCTTCGGTTCCTCCATTGGCTGACACAATACTTCCGTTCCAAGGTATTGGAAACTCTCTACTCTCTCAACCGGTTGTCCAACAAATGCCTATTTGAACGAGGGAGCTATGTGCTTTTGAAGAGTTGTTCCTCAGCCCCTCTCCACATTTGTTGCCATTTGGTGGAGGTCCATAATCCTATGATAGAGTAGGCACACGTGATCTGCGTAGTCAAGATGGTTTAAGTGTGATGAAAGTGTCCATCGAATGGCCTTGTGTTCTCGATGACAGAGCAGAGTTAAGCACACTGATCACCAATAAAAACAATATTGGGCATAGGATGCAACCTTGCCTGACTCCACTTCGAATTTCAAATTCGTCTGACAACTTTCCTCTGCGCCGTACGCGAAACTTAGACCCGCCGTAAGTCGCTTCAATAATAGCTATAAGCTTATCTGCGATACTTCTTCTGCGCAAGCAAGCCAAATAAACTCGCTGTTGACACTGTCTACAGCTTCCAGGGTGAAGTGGCGACCGATATTGTGAGCATTGCTCGATGATGATACAGAGATTATTGATATGGTCGAGATAGGAGGATCCACTGCGGGAACCTCCATCGAGTGTGCCTTCCTTTATTCGCCCTAGTACTAGTTTCGCTATTATCTTAGCAACCGCAGGAAGCACTGCATTAGGTGTCGTTTCTTAGGAAGCTTGACGAGTATTCCTTTCTTCCACTCTTCGGGAAAGCTTTCAGCCTCCCAAGCTCTCTCCACTAGTGGGTGCAATAGCTCCGCCGATATTGTTGGCGCGGCTTGTAAAGCTCCGCAGGGATTCCGTCAAGTCCTACCGCTTTGTTGTCTTCGAGTGCTATGATCGCTGTCTTGATTTCGTCCACTGTGCTAGATGGCATTTAACATTGATAGGACGGGAACTGCACTGAGAATGCCATTCTTCAGCAATTTCCGGACATATCCGCTCTGCCCCATCCTGCCTACATGCATGCATATTCATGCAAAGCCATTGGAAAATGTCTTATCTCTCGAATCAAGCACTTAACTGGTCACATTTTGTATGGCAATCTTGGGGAAAACTTCCACCTCAGCAGCATTCCAAAGCATATCAACCCATTTCCCTGCTCTTACCCTTCGGCCATGCACAAGAGCAGTCCCATTACAAGACAAAAGCCATTCATGTCCACGTTTCACTCGCTTCATCTTTATTAAATTAGAATAAACAAAAGCGTAGATACTTTCCTTACGGCAGCTCGCGCAGACCAGCACCATAAATGGCCACTCGCAGCCATGTCATGCTATAATGGCCATGACCCAAACGCGTCAGGCGAGAAGAACGAACGAAAAAAAAAACAATGTCCAGAGGGGTGGGGGAGACTGGGAGAAGCATCCACCCAGAGATACTCTCATCTTCAAGTGCACATAGTTCACTGCTCGTCCAAACACAGGCAACAGTGTGCTCGCTCTGCAGCCCAGTGGCGGCAGCGGCGGTGGGCAGAACATGCTTAATAAGATCAACGGTTTCTATGTCAGAGTCATTATCAGCATGAAACTTTTTCCATTTTTTTTTTTTGTTTTCCTTGTACTTTCGGTTACAATTATATCTCGCGGAGAAGAAAAGAAAATCGTTTGCCTTTTTTGTTCTGTTTTTTTCAGCAGAAAACAAAAATTTGATGCAAGCATGAAGTACGAGCGAGTAAATTGAATCGAGTGAAAAGGGCAAGCGAAGAAGTGGAGCATCGCTGGGTAACTTTTCATTTCTGGACAGAGGCTGCCGAGGCTGACCGTCGGTGCGCTGCCGGTAATGCACGTGGGGCGGGAAGAGTCAGCGTTTTAATTGCACGATATTTAGATGGAGATACGAACATTAATTGTTGCTTTCGGAGATATGTACGCGTTCGAGATTGAAGGAAATGGACGTTGCTGTTATTAGAGATGAAAGTGAAAAGAAATTGAGAGATGCTGCTTGTGTTGCACTGAATACCGCAAATGAAACTCCGCCAGGAATGTGTGTAACGAGGGTCAGGTAGGAATTTATGACCAGTGACTGTCGCTGTGGCCGGGCTTCGAAAATGATTTAAGATTCTTGATTTTCTCTCTAGAGCCAGGAGGGCCTTGCAGGCCACTCGGATGAATCAAAGCGGCTAAGAGGTCGCAAGAGACTGCTGCAATTAGGCAGAATAGTGAGTGAAGCCATTCAGCTGGGCAGGCAAAAATTCTCTTTCTAATTAATGTGCAACAGAAGGGGTACGGCGGCCGTGACGTTGTGAGTCAGTGCGTCGATTCCTATGCACTTGACGTCAGGGTTGGAATCCCAGTACGACGAAAAAATGTCACTGTCCAACCTCTTCCCAGTCACTGGCAATGCTGAGTCTGTCTAGAAAAAGCTTCTCAAACTTGGCCTTTCAGGGTCGGCTTAAAACTGTGGGTGTCTTTTCCACTCGAGAGAGAACAATAGCACGCTCAACACGAGTAGTTGCTGAGAAGTTAGGTCTTGGCCCTCTACGAGCTGTAGTGCCACCCATATTATTATTAGAAGAGGTACTTGCTGTCTAGAAAATATGGCGATTTTTTTGCGTTGCCCCATTTGCTAGTTGACCCGCTCTGATCTCAAGCGGGTGATAAATTGGTCAGCGAACATATTTGGTGGTCCATCTATTCGTCCGCTGTGTGCCATGTCGGGTCATCTGGTTTAAATTGCATGTCGACCAACTTCAGCACGTGCAATTTTGGACAAAGAAAATTTCGAAATCATTGCACGACAGCGGGTGCCATTGACGGTCAGACTGTTCTCACAGAAGTCTTTGAAAAAATGCCGATGATTCTGCTGAACTATTAGTCACACCAAACAGTGAAATTTGAAGTTGCTTTTCCGGCTCTTGTCTTGCCAGAGGTTCCGTCACGGGTCATGCGTGTCAAAAAGAGAACTTACTTTCGACCCTTGGAGGGTCTGAGGCTGCGCAATACCTGCCTTCGATCGCTGACGGTCCTGGGCTTCCAGTCATCAAGGCCGAGCTGTCTTGCGCCCGCCATAACTTGGTCTCTATACCGGAGTCTTCCACTCCGCCTCGAACCTGGACGCTCAGTCTCGAAGACCTTCTTTGTTGGAGCTTTGGTGTATG
Source organism: Eristalis pertinax (assembly GCA_907269125.1). Taxonomy (NCBI): domain Eukaryota; kingdom Metazoa; phylum Arthropoda; class Insecta; order Diptera; family Syrphidae; genus Eristalis; species Eristalis pertinax. The sequence goes on along the minus strand of OU026148.1, from coordinate 59,303,969 downwards.
TGGCGGAACGTTCCTTGCTCGACAGCATGTACTTCGTCTTTTTCTCATTTTTTTTTCTGTTCTTCAATCCCCGTAAAAGCTTCCACTACGGCACGTTGGGAACGCGCGACGATGTCCATGTCATCTGCGTAACCCAACCGTTGGAGGAGACTTGAAGAATAGTGCCTTCCGTGTTTACAGCTGCCCGTCGGACTATCTTCTGCGGTACCGGATTGAAGAAATCACACGACAGCGCACAACCTTTGCCGAAATCCGGTACAAGTTTCGAACGGCTCAGGGGTTCTTGAACCGAACTGCGCTGCACTCGCGATCCCGTGAAAACTGCGTAAACGCAGACACGAGCGTTTACGCAGTTTTCACGGGATCGCGAGTTCGGCCATCATAATAATAATATGGGTGGCACTACAGCTCGTAGAGGGCCAGGGCCTAGCTTCTCAGCAACCACTCGTGTTGTGCGTGTTATTGTGCTACCACGAGCGGAATTCGGCCATCGCATCGCTTTAAAATCGAAGAAAAGGTGGTGCGTATCGATTTGGAACTCGCTGGTTTTCTCCAGGATCTTGGATCGATTTGTCGAGCCGGAAGTTGCACTTGTCCGTGCCGATTAGAGCGGTGCAAACCGGCTTAGAAGTTCACACAGTACGCTGCACGAAGTGTCATAAGTCAGTAACATGTCTAGAGAGTCTATCGGCTTCGTAATTTCCTGGAAAGTTACAATCTGCCGGCACCCATACGAGATGATTGCTTACATGCGTATCCATCTTATCAAGAGATAGGCTGGACTTCAGAGAACTCTTTGAGTACAAAACGACTGCATCAAAAGATTTAATCACGATCTGGCTGTCTGAACAGATGACGACATTACTTTCTGAGCCAAAGCAGAGTTGCTTTAATCGCTATAGTTGCCAATTGAAGAACGCTACAATGATTGAGTAATCAAAGGTCCCGCAAACTGTACGGGCTGTGCAGCGTCATGAGCCTAATCAGGCGTCTACGGATTTAACGCCTAAGGTGGCTGGCTAATAAGACACTTAGCACCGACCTGAAATGTCTTCGACTCCGAACCTGTGACACATTGCACCAAGTGCGCCACTAAAGTGGAGGAGGACCTCACCCAACTTGGCGGGCTAAACAGGCGGCGGCTAGCCAGATATCGGGCTAACTGGAGATGCTTACTGATTGAGACGAGCCTGAGCTGGATGATATCGACACCAACGACATGAAATGGTTGAAATTTTGCTCTTGAACGACATTTATTTCCAACACGAAGACGCTCCTTTGTCGCAAAACTGATGAAATAATGTATTGATTGCGTGAGAAATTTTTTCTCAAAAACAGTGTCCATGGCAAAATAAAAATAAATGCCTCATCTTGCGCTGATATTGCAGGTATCGCTGTGTTCCTATCCAGATCATCAACATCAGAAGCCAACCACAACAAAGAATCCGTCAACAATCGGTCCATTTATGCTGCCAAGTTATTCTACCAAACCTGACCTCTAAACCGCGTTGAATACTGATGCCGATTCGATTAAGTTTCGATGCCTCATCAACATAATCTCTCTGAAGTCGACCTCCTTTGGATCCAACATTATGCCACAAGCCTCACTTAGGTAGCCTCTCGGTCCAAGAAGACCTGCTCACGGCAAAAAATGTGCCACCAGAAATCACTAATAGAACCACTCTCACGGGTGCTCCGTCGCTCAGCTGGTCAGTCGGCCGAAGCCAATGACATGTCGCCGCAGAATATCGCCATTCAATCGAATTTCCAACAAAGCCACAGCCAGTCCCAATCAAAGAAAAGATTCACTCCATTCTAGTCAATGAGCTTGACCAAAGTGAAATTATATATAATTCCGAGAACACAACAAAGCCCAGATAAGCGCGCACAAACGTTTCCAAGTGACAATGCCTTCAAATAGCCTCTAAGACCGCTCGCTGCTGTGCTGTTCCTGCCGCTCCATTGTGCGCCGATAAAGATCTCAGCCGAGAGCCGGGGAAAGAAGATCTTCTTAAGAGATTTCAAACAATTAAGCAACAAGCGACATAGTTCCACTCAGATGCTTATCGTCGGCCCGCCGTCCTCTCTGCCGAGAGAATAACCTCTTGCGAAGTCCGAAACGAGCAATGATCTTGTCGCTTGACTCTTTCCTGCCCTCCCCACCGGCGATTACATCGGCCCGGTGGAAAATTTTAATCGTCGTCGTAATTATTGCCGCTCTAAACGACGCAGCCTACCTCCGCGATGGCATCCACACGGTGTGCCGGACAAGCGGACAAGAGAAATTCCAACGGACGACTAGCAAAAGAAAGTGAATACAGTGATTAGTAGCGAGGCGTGACACGGGCGCCCTTTCCCTACGCCTCCCGGGATGGCCGCCCGCCTGGACAAGTGGAAAACTGTCGAGCGGTAATGTGTTTTTCCCGAGATTTATATCACACTTGCGGGTTTCGTAATATGTGCTACTGGGTTAAGGAAATCTACACCGGACTCGGACAATCGCTGCTTATGAAACCGCGCGCCCCCCTCCCGAGTTGTGTGACACTTTTGTCCCCCTCTCGCTCTAATCGATGGTTACGTATACGACGCAGTGCGCTCACTGCTGTTTGCTTTGTTTGCTGTCCAAATTCGTGCTGCGGGTCCCCATTTATTTAATGATACCCGCGAGCAATTAGGGATGAAGCCATTATGCAAAACGTTCGGCTTGTGAAGTGCTGAATTGCCGATTGGCTGCAGTCAAGCCCACGTTCCCGCTCGACGGAGCACTCATCTGTCAAAATTGAGAAACACACGCATGCAGCTGACGGGGGAGGCAGAAGGCCAACGACCCGCAGGCTATTTAATTGATTTCCGCGACGAGGAAGTTGGACAGCTGACTGATGATTGAGGTCGAAGGAAGTGCATTTTTGCGAGTGATTGGGCGGAGTGGTACTTTGCGAAGAATTCATTTAAACTCATCAATGCTGCGGTTTCGGTGAAATCCACTTTACTGAGATTTCAAGAACTCCGACTGATGGGAGATGTAATTTGTGGCTGGGTGCGGCTTCCTGATGATGGGCTAATGAGGGGACGTGCCTCGAATTGACTGGGACTCGGAACATTACCGAAATGATGATAAATCATCTGAGAGTGCGGCTTTGTTACTCGTCGGCTTCTTTATTTTTTGGCTGCCACGTCTTGCTCGGAGCTAGGTGTGAGAAATACTTCATCGACTGGAGTTGGGACTTCACGGTTCCTTATCACCCTAGGCACCCAGGAAAGGGAACGCAGTGAGGTCAGCAGATGAATCAGGTTTGCAAGGCCGGATGGTGAGACCACAATGGTCTAAGTGCAGCTTGTGGTACACACAATAAGCAAGCAGTCAGCCTACCTTCCAATCTTCCGATCACCTTCTCCTGATCGTGCCCTGTTGGAATTGCGGATTAAGTCCATTCAATGGCTAGTGCAGGAATCTGAATAAACATCCCCAGAGTACAGTCTAAACACCGATCTCCCTTGGCAATGGACGTTGCCTTTGGTTTCAAGTTCAAGCCGAGAAAGTGGACTTCAGTTACTTCTCTTGCAAGACAGTCTTGGCGGGTCGGTGTCCCAGGCAATGCAGACCACATTTTCGTCTCTGTTGACTCTATAGAGTTCGCATGGGAAGACCTCCTCCATTCGCTATGACTGAGCTAATGTTGCCATCCTTCCTCGTATTCGGCTTCCATCAAGACGTTTTGCAACCGCCATCATTTGGTCCTTAAATCGAAGGCTTTCCCCTTCAAATTTGAAGATTCCCTTAGCCGGAGCATTATTGTCAATCCGCTCGACGTAGACGAGCCAGTTTAGTCGACGCGAATTGTTGCATTATGGATTGTTAGAGTTCGCGGTTATGTCTTCTTTTTCTTCGTTTTAGGGCGCTACAGTCTGAGGTGGACCTGAAGCTCGCTCAATATCCCTCTCCAGCAACCACGATCTGGCGCCAGCAGTCTCTAGTTTCGCACACCAAGCCGACTAAGGTCCCCCTCGACTTGCGTGCTCCACCTTGCGCGTGGGCGTCCTCTGTTGTGAGGTCCGACAGGCCTAGAGTCGAAGATTATTCGAGGCGGAGCTAAGTTACCCATACGCTCTACATGGTTTAGCCATCTTAGGCATATCGTTGCATCCGCAGACGGCGGCTAGACTCATGTCGCCCAGATCGTGCTTCAACCTTCTTCTCCATATGCCATCAACACAGACAGGACCAAAGATCGCACGCAGAACTTTTCTCTCGAAAAGACCATGGACTTCTTCATCCGCTTTGGTTATAGTCCATGCCTCTGCGCCCTAGAGCAAGACACGGTTGATCAAGGTCTTATACAGAATCAACTTGGTCTTCCGAGCTCTGTTACTCAATTGACTCTTGAGCCCGAAGCCAGAAGCGGTTGGCAAGGGTTTTTCCGCGTTTGATCCCGGTACTGATGTTGTTTGAACTGTTTAGCGCGGAGCCGAGGTAGTTACAGCTGCCCATTGTGACGTTCTGGCCGAGTCGTCGATGTTGTGCATCCGTTCTCGATAATAGCATGTACTTTGTTCTGCCCTTCGTTCACCACCCTTCAGCCGCTTCCGTTTCAATGCCAACAAAGCGCCTCATAGACGGCTAGCTGCGTTCGACCAATCACGTCAAAGTCGTCCGTGTGCGCTAGCAGTTGTACGGACTTTTGAAAGATCGTGTTGGCGTGAGAGTTTTGCCGGATCTTCTCCAAGATGGTGGTGAAAACGTCACACGATAGCGCGTCGTCTTGTGTAAAACCTTTTGTGACTTTCGGTGGGCCCATGAGCTACCTACTTTGATGGAGCAGCGAGACCTCCCGCCTCCTGCTCAGTCTGACGAGTTTGGCAGGAGTGTCAAAACTAGACATGGCGTTGTATAGCTCGTCTCTATGCACGCTGCCTTGAAATCGACGAATAGGTGGTGTGTGCCGATTTCCATTTCTTGGGTCTTCTCCAGGATCGCCCGAAGATCTGGTCGATGATGGACTTTCGTGGCCTGAAGCCACACTGATAGGGACCAGGTTCATCAGGTTATTCACGAATGGTTTCAGGTGCTCACATAAAACGAGAAGACTGGCGCAGTTAATGGATCACCTTTCTTGTGGATCTGGCAAACGATACTGAGATTCCACACGTCGGTCATGCTTTCCTCCGACCATATCTTACAGAGGAGCTAGTGCATGTACCCCACCAGCTCATCTCCAGCTGCCTTAAAGAGTTCTGTAGAAAGTCTGTCTGCACCAACAACTTTATTCGACTTTAGTTTCGGTATCGCTGTCTTGATCGGAATCCTGTTCTGTCATCGTCCATTTTGTGGAGAGGAGCATTCTGCTGTATTGATGTCCTCATCGCTGCGGAAATGATTCTACCAAATTCGCAGGTTATGGCTTCTACTGAGGGTTACAACGTTCATCATTCCAGACAAGGAATGGCCGTCATTTATATTGTTATCAAGTTCTTTAAACCTTCGGGCACATTCGCTCCGTTTCATTCGTTGTTCTGCAAGGCGTTTGTTCAAATTGATTCGTAAACGTGGCGCAGAAACGTCGAAGAAGAACGTGCTCTGATCCACGTTTGCCTAGGGCATCCCGCTATTCTTCTTCTTAGGGCGCCACAGTCTGAGGTGGACCTGAAGCACACCCAACATGCCTCTTCTCAGCTCGCCCAACATTCCTCTCCAGCAACAACGATCTATCGCCAACAGTCTCCAGTTTCGCATACCAAGTCGGCTGAGGACCCCCTCGACTTGTGTGCGCCACCTTCTATGTGGACGTCCTCTGTTGCTTTGTCCCACAGACCCTGCCTGCCTGGACAAATGGATACACTGTGCGTCGAATCCATTTCCACTTTCTTTTTCATGTAATAATGTGCGGCTTGTCGTGGACAGCATTCTAAATGGAGCTTAAGCCTTCTCCAGTTCGTTGCCACCGCGGCCGAAACCATGCTCGATATGAGCAGCCATACTTGAACCAAATGTAGGCCCGTTGTGAGAAAAAACAGACAAAGCTTGTGGAAGAAGGTCTCAGCAGACACCTTTGAAGAAGCGCCGCCGGCAGCTCCGGCATAAAAATACGTTCATTTTCATCGGTGTACCCTCCTCGATGTCATGCATATTGAGTATCTCTCAGAAGACCCCAAAAACCCCACGAGAATGGATGTAACGTCACAAAGAACACAACAGACCGCCGAGAGTAGGTATGAAACCGAAACAAGAGACTTTAAGTTATGTGCTTTCACGGCTCAGAAGAGTTCTTTTAATTTCTCTCATCCAATTCTAATCGTTCTTAAACGCTTGTCGAAGAGGAAGAAAATCTTCAAGCTAACGGTTACACCGTAAAATATCAACCATAAATCACAGCCGCCGTGCATATATTCTTTTCCGCGGCGCAGAGCAAATTTGCACATCCAGTTCAGTTGACCCCAATGACGGGCAGCAAGAATCTCGGCAAACCACTCGACAGATTGCGCGTGAGCTGCGCACGCACATGACACACGCTAATTGATTCCGTTTACCATAAATCACCGCACGAGGTGTATTTGTTTCCGCGCAACGCAGCCGTATGTAGGTTCCTAGCGGGTCTCCAAATGAGCCAGCGTCTAAATATGATTAATTGTGACAGACACAAATGCAGGCATTATCTCGACCCATCCACGGTGCCTCTGGAGACCGCGAACCGCCGCGATTAGCCGGCAAACCTGTCGAAAATCATCGATATTCCCAGGAGGCACATGTGTCAAGAGGACGCCATTAAACCTTCGCTCATATGTGTTCACTCAAATCTTCGAATTTAGTAAACATTTATTTTAATGCGTTCATTTAACATGCAACGTTGCACAGCGCGCAGATATGTCGATCGTGGCCGAGATTGTTTTCACAATTGCTTTGCATTTCAAATATTTGACGCGATTGTGATGGAGGCGATGACTTCGAGAGATTTTCGTGCGAATTTGTTGTTTTCTTCTTCTTCGGCTTCTGCTTCTTTTTAGTAAACGACGCTATTGACTGGCTACTGGCTGGTCTGGGCTGGGTTGGGTTTCAAGTGTCTCTGGGGAATTTTGTAAGCGAGTTTAAACGTGGCCACTCCACATGCTGGGCTGTTGCAAGTCGCAGCCGATAGCCAACAATTAAGGGCAAGGTTAAGTGGCGGAGTGTTGTCAGTTTTTATAGCGGTTTTAATTTGTTTTTTTGATTGTTTTTGATCGATGAAAGGTGAACCTTGATGGATTCGTAGGGAATTGCATTCATTTTTTTTTGGCGTAGGCCTGACCCTGGTGTGACCTGTTAGATTGTCAAGACACCGCGGGGGATGCAAAGCTGTGTTATGTTCAAAAGTATTTACAAATGGATTGGCCCATATGGTCATATAATGCACCGGCCGGAAGAGCGATATGACATAAAGGTGCAAGGCCTTTGCAGACAGAGCAAAGTTGTTAACCGCTCCCAAACTGGCCACAACGATCCCTGTTCATGTACAGTTGACATACAGCCTCCTAGCGTGGGCCCCCGGGATACCTTTACACCACCCCTTGTGAGATGAACCAATGAAGGCACAGAGCACCCTAGGAAAGTGTGTGTATATCTAACTCGTCCAGGCTGACGGTTGTGCGGAGGGCTGGGTAGATAGGTAGATGTGACTGGCAAAACTTCCGTCGCGGATTTGCCTCACTTAGACCTTTAAGGTCCGTTGTGCTGTCACTAATTCGGCGGCTTCTCCCGCCACTTCGTTGTCCTCCTAGACTCGTTCGTACTTACCCTCTGTTGGTATGTGTATTATTGGCAGTTAGTGGTTTTTATGGAGAATGCCCTTTATGTTGATATTAGCTAGATCTTCAAGATTATCGAGAAAAGAAGTTTTCTTCTTGTCGCTGCAAGGGACGGGCAGGTTCCAAGGTAACAGTTTCCTCTTCCTCCTGGTCCATGCAGCTCCTTTGTAGGTTGCCAATTAGGCAGTGGCCAGCGATTACGCCTACTACTTTACTAATGTTGCTCTTGTCCATTTCTAGGAGACACTAGTGTCGGCCACATTGTTTTCGATGAACTGCAAGTGTCCAATCCGCCCATTCACTCTTGGTTTTGATTTTGGCGTCTGTCAGAAGATTGATTTTAACGCTTTCATTGGAGGTGAGGGGTCTCCTTATTTCGTGCCAGTGGTAGACTCGCCCCCTTCTTGCTAATTCGTCGTCTCTTTCGTTGACCGGAATACTCATGTGACCAGGGACCCAGCAGAGGGTAAGGTTGCATCTGTCCGCTAGCTCCCTTAAAGATAGGCCGCAGAGTTTTAACACCTTAGAGTTAATCGATGGTGTTTGCAGAGCCTTTCTCGCCGCCTGACTATCTATGTAAACAACAATAGATCTTCCGTCTGTCGGAGTCATTGATAGCCGGAGGGCTGCCTCTTGAATAGCTGCTACTTCAGCTGGGAAAACACTGCAGTGATTTGGGAGTTGTATGGCTACTGCTAGCTCCGGCGAACTGGTGTATACTTCAGAGCCTGTGCCTTCATCCGACTTGGAGCCGTCCGTCTAGATTTCCGTGGCAGTGGAGTTGCCCACCCTCCACCTTTCATCCTACTCCATTCTATATAATTTCTAAGCCCTCAAGGGGTGTTATGTAATCAGATTGTTTAGGAATTATGTTTGATGTGGGCTATTTCCCAATGCTTACACTCCCTCAGTCTTAATGCTGCATGCTTCGTGTGTGGGCTAAAAACCCGCCCACGTAAAAGAAAAGCTGTCATTATGAGAGAGCAAGCTGCCACGGATAGACGAACGGAATCACAACGATGATACGGCGCGAAAAAGGACAACAATTCGCGAGTGGGCTCCTGGAATGTAAGAACACTCTACGCTCCGGGGGCCGCTCACCAACTGGAAAGGATCATCACGCAGTATAAGGCGATTTAGGAAATACGCTGAATAAGACAAAACACTGGGACAACACAACAGAGGACGTTCTCGAACGAGATGGCGCACAAAAGTGGAGAAGGACCTCAACCAATTTGGTGTGCGCAATTGGTGGCAGCTGGCGAAAGATCGTGCTGGCTGGAGAGGCTTGTTGGTTGAGGGCCAGTTCCACCCCGAACTGCAGCACAAAACAAAATAGAAGAAGAAATGAAAAAAGGAGTGCGACATATATTTATGACTGCTGCCACAAATGGTTGCACATTTTGCAATGCGGATTGGTTGTGGGACAACGGTTCAGGTCGACGATCATCGACTTTAAACCGATAAGTGATCCGCATCCAAGGCAGATTCTACAACATTAGCCTCAAGTGTGCACACGCTCCTAGCGACGAGGCTGAAGACTCCGTCAAAGAGGACTATTACGACCTCTTGGATGGTGCCTATGGAACCTGGAGAACGATGTCAAAATCGTGATTGGAGACTTCAATGCCTTTGGCGGAGTGATCAGACAGTACAGACATGATAACAGATAAGGGCTTCCCACTCGCTGACTTTGAGACAGTTCATAGTATGGTCATCAAGTAGTTCGAGGTTCCCTCGCAAAGGAATCCACACAGCAACCTGGCGATCTCCGGATTGTCGAACAGCCAACTAAATCGACCATCTGTTCATTGAAGAAAATGCGAACATTCAGGGGAGCAATTGCCGACTCTGATTAGCCGGTTCAGAGCTCGACTGTCCAATGTCAGAAAGCTGCACCAGTCGACAAAGTGAAGTTTTGACATTGGACGCCTGCGCACACCGAGATTACCAGAGCCTACGAAGAGCAGAGAGACTCTCCGGTGTGCCTACGGATGACTGGAAGGAGTCCAAGACCGTCATCGATGGAAGGCAGCTATTTATCAGGCTCAGATCCTCCACAGGTCGTCGGCCTGAGAAGTAAGTAAAAACTGAATCAAATCTAGAAGCGGGAAGAAAAAAAACACTAAAAATGCAGATCGAAACTCGCCGTGAACACGCGCAAAGAGGGCCGAGCTACACACCGGCATGTCTAGTTATGACATTCCACAATTTACCACTTTTCGATGAGATCCACCGCAATTATAGGACCATCTTCCGACCATCTCCGATGTTCGCCGTTTCCCTCGTCATCGAGCCTCGAGCTGCCACTTCTTATCAAATGCATCTACACCCATTTGCACGTGAGATCCACCGTCATCGTGGAGCACATGTGTCGCATTTGAAAGAGCACACTGTGTAACCGTTAACCCAACCAGTCAATGAATGGTGAAATTTCATTCAAAAGTTTCAAAGATCTGCATTCCCTCGCTCGAAAGCAAAGCTTTCCCAACCCATTCGCAAACATGAACCTGTCGGCAATTAAATCTAAAGCCACAACTCCACAAATATTTACTATCACGAGTCTGAACATGAAAACGAAAGAAAAACAACGACATTATCCGAATTAATTTGTAAATTTAATCACGCAGTGCCACCGCCAGCACGCCATGCATACAGATGCAGAGCCACCGTCACCGTCATCGATGCGAGCGCGTACAAAGTGTCCGCAAAACTGCTCACGCGGCATTTTAATTGTCATCCTCTCCTCTGCAGCCAGACAATGAGAACCGTAATGAAATTATTAATTAATTAAATCCGAGCGAGGGGCAGTGGAGGGGAATTCAGAGAAATTGCGCAAAGCAGCACTTTGCCGCAGAACGTGTCAACTGCACAGATACTTTCGTTTCGCCCACAATCTGGGTTAATGTGCGTTCGGAGATCGCAGTTGCAGGGCCAGCAGCTCTGCCCGCCCCTCAACTCGAACCGCGCGCTTGCCCAATCCACTTGGGTAATTAATGAAGTTTTCATTTTCGTTTGGCAGTGGTGCTTTGGCGAAAACATACAAGTGCCCGCACCGATTGTGTTATGCTTGCTGCATAAGGAGTGCGTGCCGATTTGTTTCTGGGAGTGTGTCTAATTAGTTGTCCAGCGCTGCAGTGCTGGTGGCCAAGATTCGGACAGGCATGAGGGCTTCTAAGTGAGATGTCGCGGAGAAAGTGTGTGCGCCCAGCAGTCATGGTCAGTGGCGGCGGTTCTTTACCGTCAACTCAGCGGTTGACCCTTTGTCGGGTGCAAAAGAGAGTGAAATCACGGAGGTTCTCACTGAAATCGGGTTTGTCACCCAAAAAGGAAGTAAAAGCCAGCGGCGCGCACTCGAACAAGACACACACACGCACACGTTGTCCCACAGCGGCATTTAATTGAGCGGACACACAAGGAAACGGAAGCACCAAACACAGAGTGCTCTGGCAACATCGCCTCGTCTGTTTCGAAGCAGATTAATTCCGTTTTTTCTAAGACCGGCGACAGGGTATTGAGCAATGGAGTGGAACTGGCACAGCAAACTCCATTCACTCTGCACTATTTCGCGGGAACCAGACTGGTGATGCACAAAAACATAATCGATGTGATCGGTGACAGGGCGATCGGACGGGTTGTGGTGGCCCCACTAAACCACATATTCTCATACGAAACTAATAACTGTTGAGTAAGTGACAAGAAAATGACGATAATTGGTGGCAGCGGATTGGCTTAAGGACGTCGACAGATGCCACGGCTTCCAACGAATGTGAGACACTTGCTGTTGCTGCTGCTGTGTGCGATTATCTAAGAGGAAGCTTAGACCAGGGCAGCGAGAATCTGACTGTGATAGGTTATGCCAGATCAACGACATTGTTTCTTTGCGATGTTTGATATCTTGCTTGGAAAGTGAAAAGATGGCGTTTTTATCGCGAACACCGGGGAAATGAGCTGCGTTTCAGATCACGAGAAATGAGGAATTGGCGCAAGTAGTTGCATCATCACGAGTTTGAGTTGTTTGGCAGGACAGGAGATCGCAGATCACAATTTATGAATCTGTCAACGGAGACGGGAAAACGTTGTCTAGATGGATCCATTTATCTGGGAATGTTCATACGATGAAGTGATCCGTCCCTAGATCAAATTTGATTACGGAGAGATTGGAACACTGTTACAGTTGTTGTAAGACCTATCAGTCAACGAAATGTACGAAAATATATATTTCTGCTGCAAGCGACAGTCTTGAAGAAAATTTAGGGACTTCATCACGAACACAGCCATGGGGCTAATTTTACCACGCATTCTCGATTCGAATGGCTTCTGTAGAAGTTGCATGGATGAGGAGGAGGAGGAAAGTGTACTACACTAGTGATGTGCCAAACCGAAACATTCCTCAATCGAGTTGAAAATTTATTTGATTAATTTATTGGTACTCTGCTCGGGTAAGGTGAAGATACCGAAAACTGTGAACTTCAAGCTGTTGACAGAGGCAGAAATTAGCCTGAATTCGTCATCCCAGACTTTGAAAGTTCATTTGCCGCACTTCACCAATTCAGTGAACAGGCGGAAGACTGCCCTTGGCCCCGGAACAACGAAAATGTCTAGAACTTCCTTCATTTGTGTAAATCCGCCAAACCGAACATCAACGAAAAGTTGGTGCTTAATTTCTGAAAAACATGCACAAACAGCGGCAAATTCACTCCCGTATTCCAGTTCTCTCTAGTGTGTTACCTTACCGGAAGCGGGCATATTCGAAGAAGATGCCCAGCATAATTGGCTCACGTTCGAGTGCGCGCCGCGGGCACAAATAGTCATGTTTTCCAAAAGAAACTCGACGATATCAAGTATTTCATCGTTGGTCCTGAAGCACTTTCCCATGATCGGAGTAGAAGGAAGCACTCGTCATCATCGACATAGATCTCATGGAAAAATCGGTTGGGACTCATGCGGTGTGTACTGCTTCTACCTTCGTTGCTGACAGCCTAGTGCCCAACAAGTCCAGTTTTGAAACCAGAAAATCTAGGGCCTTCATCCTGAAACAACACTTATCCCTTTTGAAAAGGAATAGTACTTCTTGCAGACAACTCCCTAGTTCGGCTTTTGATTTTACTGTACATTTACTTCGTACTAGTTTCAGCAACTCGATTTGACATAAACTTAAACCAGTTCAACTTGGTTTAGATGTAACTCGGTTTGACCCGGAAATACTACAATTTTGGGATCTGTCGCGCCCTTGCAGTGACTAGAAGAAAACTACTGGCTAGTTTTTCTTTCGACAGCCTAGAAGACTTAACGAATGTAAATATTTTGGACATCCTCAAAACCACCAACTGGTTATACGATAACAGACAATTGAAGAGCATAATACTTCCAAAAAAACGAGGAGTCAGAGAAAAAAAATGGTAATGTGACAGCACAAAGGACCTTAAAGGTTTAAGTGAAGCATAGTTTTTGCAGAAAACATGACCCTACCTGCAGCGCATTCTGGAGTCTCTTGCATGCAAGCCCTTATAAAGCTCAAGTCACTCAATACTCGATACCAGCTGAACACAAAGTATACGTCGATTAGGAGCTTGAACCTTAGCGTTTAAATAAGTAATTTTCACACGACATTTTCACGCAAAAGAAACTTCGAACAGCAGAACCACTGATGACCTACTGAAACATAATTTATACCCGCAACATGGCAGTTGTTGGAATACTTGACGACATAGGGACGACAATCGTTTGAATTATGACTCGTAAATCCAGTCCCTGCGAGTAGAAGGGAATATAAGCACTATTTGACCAATTTTTTCAAAAACAGCTTTACATTCAACTTCAGTGCTATCTGGGAATGCCACAAGGCTCTTAAAACGATAGCAAAGAAAAACAGCTTGAAACCGATGCGGGTGCCAGGGCATGAAATCCCTGAGAGCAATGAAAAGGCAGACTTACCAAAATCTACACCAAACTGTGACTTTTTCGGGATGCATTAGACGCTCCTGGATCACATCATTCATGCAGAAATGGGCATCATCGCGGAAGATATCCAAGTTCAAGCTCGTCCCATGCTGTCGCGAAGAGTATAAAACTCTCAGCACGCAGCACTTGATAACTCCGAAAACGAAGCAACGGATGAATTTGCCAAGAAAGGGCCCGAAACTGACCCATCCCGGGCAATCCTATGGATCGAACCACGTCTTGTAGATGTCAAAAAGACTCAATCATAGAGATAGCAAACCGCGAGACCGCTCGGATGCTTTGGTCCAAGTTTAACAGTGCAAAAACCGCTAGCGATGGTAGTTGGAGCACTAACTGGCCGTAATCATCTGAAGTGCCATGAAGTAAGAATGGAACTAGCCACCTAGACTGCGGCGACAAAGCTACCTTCGCCACGGCCAGTTGAGATATAGAACACTGGGGAAACATTTCTTCCAGGACCAGATTCATAAGGATGACAAGGTGGTTGAGCAACACATCAACATGACGGGCACGAGGAAGAAGTAAAGAGGAGACACAAAATGGGTCCATCTGGGCCTATGGGAGATGGGACTCAAGCCCGACTGCCCGTCTAACATCATTCGGTAACGCAATCAATTCACACGAAGTCTGTCGAAAATATGTGCTAGCGACATACAACATTTGTCATGGGTTTCGAGAGACGACCATACGATAATTTTGTTTGTTTCCGTATCCAATCAAAATGGAACTCCAAATACTCAGAATCAGAGAATGATGGTTCGGTGAAAGATGAGACGATGTGTGAGTCTGCCAGTGGTTAAATTAATGTGAGCGCCTTGAAATGGATTAACAGTGGCGCTCCCAGTTTCTGCGGCGATACTTTTAGCTAGACGGACACGATTTGGATTCCTCACACTACACTACTAACCCTTCCAATTCAATTTCCTAGACTTTTTGCAGCTTTGCGAGAAGCGGCTTTGTGAAGGCCAAAGCCAGTAGGAACCTTACAAAACATTTCCACGACATCTTCATCATTTTAACGTAAATCTTCCCACTTTTAGCACATTGTCCGAGTGTGCATCGATCTATACATAATAACGTCGTACTTTTCACTTCTGACAGGTCCTCCCAATGACAGTGGATTGTTCACAACTCAACATTGGTGCGTGATTTAAAATGACACCTCTTGTTGGATGAAACCCTGGGGAACCTGTGAAATCTAATAAAAACCAAAGTATTTTTGGAGCTTCAGTGGGAAGCTTTCCGAGCAGTGAGGCCGTTCTCTGTCAACGGCACGTCGTGGAGCGCGTTTTTTGGGTAATGGACTGAGGGACTGCAAACGTCGGGACAGTATGCCACGACGTAGGCAGTCGCAGCAGCGGGACGCCCAACGAGGGACCGGTGGGAGTCGACAGGAAGCGGAGTCGAATGCCATAAAAGCGGCCTTTTTTAAAAGGGACTGCCCACAGAGAAGGGACTCTACCAGAAAGGCCGCCCACCCAGCTAATGGTGAAGGAAAGCAATCCCGAACACATCAAGGACGCCATCGTGAATGGGTACCAGGTCAAAGCGTTCATTGACTTTATTCAACAACCTTCAGCTGCTCTGAAATGCAAAGTAGCCAAAATTGAAAAGACAGGCAGGCTGCAGCACAAACAATCGTCCAAGACTTCTGCCATCATCGCTCATTCCGCACAGATGCTGCATTTGCCGATATTATTGATATTCACGTTCCTTCCATTCTGCAAGCCGGAGTGCTTATCACGTTTTTTTCACTCTGTTTCCAGTGTGTTGCCAATCCAGGCTGACTTATCTCGACTTCAGCAACGTTGTTCGGCACAGTTTATGGTTGTATGTAATTTGTGGCAACAGCAACTTTTGCGAATGTACCAACGATTGAGATAAACAAATGCTGTCTCGTGACATTTAGTTTCGCTGCGAAACGAAGGCACGGCGCGATCAGTGAATGCGAAGAACTGTAGAACGAAGAACTCACTTAACTCGAACTGCAAATCGGAAACAGAATCTGCTTTGGCGGCATCTAGTCATGCGAAATAGGCTGCTTCGATTTCTGCTTTGGCGGCTTCTACATGAGCAACAAACTACACGCTTCTTCATCCTTTCGTTTTGCGATTCTGTACCCGATTGGGATTTCTACTTACGTGTAGATTTCCGGGTGTGAAAGCCGCCAATCCGGAGCGTCCTGTTCGCGAATTTGAACCAGCCTCTCGAGACAAAGATCCATCAGCTGATGCGATGGCAATCGAACAGTTCAACGTCCACAATTAGCCACTCTCGAGGAATCACATTCACATGACGCATTAAACTGGCTCCCGAACAGTGGTCAACTGCTGAAATCGCATCTGATTCGAAAGAGTAGGCAGGCAATGCTTGCAATCACAAGCAAATCACAAGCGGGTCAACAGTGGACGTCACGGAGTGTAGATGGCAAAGTGCCTACCACGGCTTTGTTGTTTCTAGCGTCTTCTGTCCAGCTCCGGGGGGAAATTCCTCGACACGTGAATAAGACAACGACTAACGCCACAAATTGCTGCAGTAAAAGACATCCCTTCGAGGAGGAGGAAGAAAAATGAGAGAAAACCGACGCACCAGGGCCAGTAGCCTTGTAAAAGGTCACATAGCAACCAATCGTTCTCGAAAGAGGACGCATTCGGATCGTTCTCCAGCAGCAAATGCAATATTTCTCGCAAAACGCCAAAACCAGTTCCATTTTTGTGATCGTTTCACATTCAAACACTGCAGATCAGTGGTGATCGTCTTCGTCGTGAACAAGATCTTTGGCCAAATATCTGGTTTTCATTCAGCACATCTACCCTTTCGAGAACCATTCAGTCACACATTTGATTGCGAGCATAAATGTCGCGCGTGCAAGCATCCACCGTTCGATGTAACTGACGGGAAAGTTGTCAGCTTCCTGCCCCGCCGCCTCATCGCCATCCAGCCAGATTGATCGGTAATAAAGATTTTGTTTTGTACTTAAGGAATCACCGCATGAACACTTTCGGTTTTATTTTCACCCAGACTCCCCACAAATCCGGTTTTACCTTTCTCCGTCCCATAAATTCTCAAGCTCAATTCCGCGGTTTTCTCGAATCGGTGGAGAAGACGAAAAACAAAACGAAAATTCAGTTCAATTAAATTCGCCAAAAAGTGATCGTCGCCCCGCGGATTATTGCGAATTATCATGCGTGACACGGTTTCGCTGGCATCCAATAAACATCGCCGATGGATAGCTGGGCCGACTCAATTAGTCCAGCTGTCGCCGGCGATGCATGCCAATCACATCCGAGTTGGGAAACTGTGCTTTCTGTGCAAGCATTCCTTGCGCTCCCTTATGGGGAGGGGGCGGGTGAAACCACCACCTGATCACCGCTAGGTAAACAGAAATGGTGTTGGACAACCTTAAACTTGGCGTCAAGTTGTGCACGGCTCAATGCCAATGCTAGGCGTTATTGATGATTGCTGCTGCGGCCGGTTGAGTATGCAGCTGTATGCAGATTGTTTGTTTTCTTCTTCAATGCGCCTCCATATGATTTATCATATTTATTCGTTTACCGATGTCTTACTGGTTTGTTTTATTGGTGGCTGCTATCTCTCTGCCTCTCTGTCTGTCTCTCGTTCGCGGTCGATGTACAATGAAGTGGGTGTGAAGTGAACGTTTTGTTTGATGTCAAGTTGCGCGAACAGTGGCGTGGTGTGATTTATCATGTTTTGTGGCGGAGGCATTTCACTTGGGAGGCATTTACACGCCGATCTTGTTGTCAGCAGTGTGATTGGATGGACTTAAATAAAGTCATCACCACGAGTCAAAACAAACCCAAGAAGTAGTTTTGGGTTTCAATTAAACCCCTGCGCCGAAGATCGTTCACGGCGAGATCAATTTTGGCCGCTTCCTTCTAGCATTGCACACTCCTCGCTGACGGTTCGTGGCGTTCGGGCAATCACATCAATGTCATCCACGTGTGCTAACAATTGTACGGTCTTCAGAAAGGCTCTCGTGATGGCGTGCAAATTAAGCACGATCTGCTTCAGAACAGTGTGGAAGAAGTCGCATGACAACACGAGGCCTTGTCTAACGCCTTTTTTACCATTAGCCCTCTACGTGAGTTCGTTATCGATCGTGAAGGAGCTTGCAGAATAGCCCATCATCGTCCCACGCAAACTGACCAACTTGGCAGGAATGTAAAGACAAAACTGGCGGCGTATAGCTCGTCTCGAAGTCCGTTGTCATATGCGGAACCTTGAAGTCGACGAATAGATGGTGTCTGTCAATCTGCACTTGGGCATATTTTTTTGCCAGGATCTGTCGCAGGTGTAGATCTTGTCTATTGTGGACTTTAAGGATGTATCTGATAAAGGGCAAAAAAAAAGATCTTGTTCGCGGTGTTAAAGGGACTTATTCGCTCGACAGTTGGCGCAGTCAAAGTGGTTCCATTGTTGGTGTTATTACAAGTGTTACGAGTATGATCATCATTAAATAGAAACAACAGCCTTATTATTCGTCTTTTCGGACACCTTCTCGTCAATCTCTTAAGTGACTGTCTGTCAGTATCAGGGTCCTCGATAAAGGGTTGCGCACGTCCATCAACGTGCCGAGACCATGCACACACGATCGACGAGAAGGGACATGGCTGGCTTTAAGCTGATCACACCAGAAGATGAGACGGTGATGGGAAGGAGAGCACATTTTTCAACGATTTAAGTGAGGTGCGTGACGGCTGTGGCGTTGTGAGTCTGTGAGCCGATTCCTACACACTTGAACTTCGACGTCAGGGTTCGAATCGCAGTACGACAAAAATCATTTTCACGGCCCCACCTCTTTGGAGTGACTGACAATTCTGAGTCTGTCTATAAACAGCTTCTCAAACGTAGCCGTTCAGGGTCGGCATAAAACTGTGGGTCGTTTCGACTCGTAAGTAAACAAAAGTAAGCACAGCACGAGTGGTTGCTGAGAAGTTAGGCCATTGCCCTCTGCGGGTTGTAGTGCCACCCATATTATTATTATTAAGCCATCTCTCGTCTACTTTGCTTCATCCTAAACTCCAGAAGGTTCCGCAACATTGATTAACTGATAAAAGAGAAACCAGAATCGACTAGCTAGATCCCTTCAAGCATATTAATCTTAGCCATTCCTCAGAAATCCTAAGAGCCTTTCCTTTTTTTCGAATCGACCACCATTCGTATGCTAAGCCACCAACAATGGACCCTTCAACCAGCAGCCAAGGGAAACATCATTTTCTGAGATCGCTGAATTTATGAATTTGAATCATTCAAGGATCAGACTGAACGTCCTTTGTCGGCTTTCTTTTCTGATTCAAGTCGTTGGACTGTCATGATTCCAAGATCTCTGTGAATATCATCGATCGTAGGGAGGTTTTTTCTGTTTCTTGACAATTCGTTTTGAAATGTCTTTTGTTCCTTGTTTTGATTTATTTTTAAGCCGGTGTGAATGATCTGGCCAGAAATTCTTAAAACAATGGGTAAAGAGGCAGTTTTATGTCTCTCGTGTCATTAAGGTGGCCTGGGAACGCGGTGAGACACCTGGCGATTGGCAAATTGAGGTGATTGTTCCTATTCCAAACCGATCTTCAGCTGTTTTGTAGATTTGGAGAAGGCATATGACCGAGTTCCTCGCAGTAAGGTCTGGATTGTTCTGAAGGTCGACTTTAAGGACCATTCAGTCTCTATACAAAAAACTGTAGCGGCTGTGTTTACGCTACTTAATTTTACTTTACTTATCAGGCTGGCGACCCATGGAGGATCCGAGCTTGAGTAATTGCTACCCTCCATCGTTGACGGCCCTGAGCACGCTGCTTCCAGTCATCAAGACCAAGCTGTCTTGCATCCGCGATTACTTGGTGTTTATAGCAGAGGTTCGGTTTTCCTCTCCTTCTCGAACCAGGAGGCTCGGATTTGAAGACCCTCTTTGCCCCCATGCGCTCGATGTAGTGGAGCCAGTGCAGTCGACGGAGTTTTGCCTTTCGGACTACATCCACATCCTGGTACAGCTCGTAGGTCGTTTGTCCTCACTGACCTTAAGACTAGCTGGTTTCGTTTGTTTACAACTGCCCGTCGCACTATCTTCTCCGGTACCAGATTGAAGAAATTACACGACAGCGCACCTCCTTGCCAAAATCCGGGGCAGGTTTCAAACGACTCAATTGTTCTTAAATCGAACTGCGACACAACCGAAGATCTCGAATTCGACTATCGCTTCAAGTAGCTCCAGACGATTAATGCCGGCGTATTCAGCTTTAAAATACATGAAAAGGTGATGCGTATCGATTTAAAACTTGCTGGTCTTCTTCAGGATTTGCCTTAGTGTGAACATTTGACCGATTTGCCCTGCACTGGTTTTTTTTTTTAAATTCATTTTTGTTTTATTTTTAATTCATTTACTTACGTGCTAGACAAAAATACTTAAAACTAGCTAAGATACAATTGTTCTTACATCTAACCTACTGACCTTATACGGGTACTCTAAGCTATTCTGATCTTAATTTAAGTATGCCTTTCGGCTTAGCCTATGTTTTTTTTTCAATTATGAACAGTCTGTTTTGTTTATTGTTTATCCAAGATAACTGGTAAAAAAAAACTTGGCTTAGACCTGCACTGGTACGTGTCGATGAGTGCGATGCAATCCGGCCTTAGACTTTCACACAATACGCTGGACAGGATCTTGAAGGCGAACGTGTAGTTGTTGCAAATGGAGCTGTAATCCAGTCGTCGGGCATGCTTGCGTCTTACCAAATTCCGCCGATGATCTGGTGCATGCTCCCTACCCGAACATAGCCACCGGCTTTGAAGAGCTCTGATGGTAGGCCATCTGAGCCTGCGGCCTAGTTGTTCTTCAGCCTTTTAATGGCTGTACCGACTTCTTCAACGCTAAGTGGAAGGACTACTTTATTGACTGGAGTTGGGAGTTCTTGATTCCCTGTCACTCTTTCCTGGTCAGGCCCGTTACACACATCCCATATTCCCCTTGGTTCAGTAACAGGGTAACCCCCACAATTTCGAAGAGCCTGTGTGCCTTTCTTAAAGTCTGAAGCCAGGTTTTTGGCTTTTTTATAAAAGGCCCGTATTTTTTTGCTTGTACCTAGAATCTTTGATATCCTCGTGCTGGGAGGTTCCGAGAGACCTTTTCTCCGGGCGTAGAAGCTTTCTATCCTCCCATCTTGCGCTGCTCTAGTTTTCCGTAGCAGCGCTTTTTGGTATGCCTCGTCGGTTGCCCGTTTCTTCGGCTCACACCCGCCCTCATACCACGGGTTTCTTGTCGGAGGCGGTAGGTAGCCTAAAGTGGTTGCCGCTACCTCTTTGATGGCCGAGCGGCAATGCAACCACATTACGTTGGCGTTCGTCGTAGGCATACCGGAGAGTTAATTCCTCTTCGTAGGCTATGGTTTGGGTTAACGGTGCTAAATCAATACCTTTCACAGTGGGCGTTGGATTTGGCCAAGGGTGCGTCGTCTTACCTTTTTATTATACCCATGGACTGGTTGTTGCAGCGCAGCCGTGGCAAAGAGAGGTTTTCACATCGGGAGAGTTGAGGGTAAGTCATCTCCTTTTAGCAGGCGCACTCGATAGATTTGTGGCCGTATGTATGTACTGATACTGGGATGCAGATGAACGTGGACAAATCAGATGATATGGTCGTTTCCAGAACGCCTAATGTACACATTCGTGCACTCGATTTGTTGTTTAAACTGTAAACTGGCCCCATTCTCAGTAAAGTATGGATCCTTCGTTTTGCAGAACATATTTAACTGACACTTAACCACTCAAAGTCGAACAGTGAAATGCGCACTGTCCTCTGCGTGACTAGTTTATCAGATAAGAGGCAACATGAACTGAACTACTGACTCATTGAGGCATTTCCTCTCGATTGTGCTCTTACTAATTGAATATCTTGACCGTTCTAAGTTCCCGAGACGAGAGAAGTTCTGCCTGAAATGCATGTGCACTGACTAATAGCCCGTGTGTGGACACAGTAGACGTGGTATGTACGAAAGTGATTCACTCTTGATAGTGCGTCCAGATGAAGCAAAGGGCTTTCATTTGACATTAATACTACGCGCCATTGCAGATGTTTGTCCATTTCCAAGTCGCTCTCTGACTCTGTGAGACTTGGGCGGCTCCCCATTCATACATGTTCCACTTTGAATGCATCATCACGGACAACACCCTCAGGCGGACACAAATCTCTCTGCCTAAGGAAGATTTCACTGTGCAATGGCCACACCGTCACATCTAAGTAATGCGTTCTTCAACTTCCCAAATCGTGAGCATTCATCATCGATTCCGCCGCCCAACGTGTGCCACCACTGTCCGCACTGCAGTCAGTATCACATAACAAAGTGCACGCAATGCAAACACACCTCATCCCACAGTCATAACTTTGTCTTCCGGACCGCAATGCACCGCAAACAGCTCCATCAACTTGCCCACCAAATACGACGGACTGTAAACGGAACGACGACGAAGAAGGCACAAAAGAGAAAAAACGTATCCAAAGAGGAAGCCAACACACAGCCACTGCCCGCAGCGCGCCGAGCCAACAACGGATATCCAAAGCATACTATCAACTTTGCTGGAAATTGCCTCGGTTAGTCCACTCCGAACCGTGCCGCGGTAAGCATCGTCATCGTCGTCGTCGTCGTCGTCGTCTTCGTTCCCAATCGTGCGCGTCCGACGCGTTGTCTATGAAATAAAAAAAATACACATTTTTTTCTCATTTTATCGCCCAAAATCGAATCAAAAAAAAGGGAAAAACTAACCGAAATTAATTAAAAATCGATACCGAAATGCTCGTTTGAGTGTCGTGGTCGCGAAGCCACTGCCCGTGCATGTGGGATGCATCTCCCCGTGGAATACCGTCATCGCGGAGATCAAGTTTAACTGTCACACAGCCGATCGGGTGTTCAGAGAGAAAGGCATTTTTATTGCCAAAATTTATGCAAATCTATGCCAGTGAACGGTCCAGTGAACGAAGTACCAGAAAAAGAATATAAATATGCATGCAATCAAATCGAAGTGAATAAGTTTGTGTAGAAAAAAAGAGTTTCGAGTAAAATTGGAAAAAAAAGAGAAAAAAAAGAGAAACTTCGTGTGAGTGCTTCCTTGTTATGCAATTCGCGACGCGATGCCAGTTGGCAGCCTAGAACAGAGCAACCGAAAGCCGTCCGTGTCGGCAACGCTGTCCAGCAAGGACAGCACCTTGGAGTCGCGCCTCTCTGGCAATGACATACCCAAAATGGAATTACTCAAAATCAATTATGTCAACCAGTGCAAACAGGCGGTATCGGCGACCAGGTCATCGCCAGGAGCCAGGTCATCGGCTGGCGCCGTGCCCCAGCATCAGATAGAGACCGACCCCAGTCGGGTGTACAGGTATCTGGCCTACAAGCGGCCCAGCAGCCATCCGGAGATATCGCGGAAGGACACCGCCGAGACGAGGGAGAGTCCACACTACGAATCGTGGGATTTTCTGCAAAACAAGCGGGCCATCCAGACGCGGAAGCCCAAAGAGTGCGAGGACTGCAGAGACTGCTGCTGCTCGGAGTGCTCGGATTGCTCCTCGACCACTGCGGACTCACTGTGCTGTTCGCCGGCGGTCGAGAAGAGCCACAGTTGGAACTACCGCACCAGGCTGGCGGCGGCCAAGAAAGAGGAAATAGAAACGAAGCCCCGAGCGGAGCGTTACTCGAAAATCGACACAGGGGACTGTGTTCACGACGCGGTACAGCTGCGGCATCAGCGGAAGCCCCACAAGCCCGTGGCGACCAAGTCCTGCTCGGATGTGTCGAAAATTCAGCAAATGTTCGAGTCAGCGGTGCAGCAGCGAGGCCACATAGCGGGTCATCGGGAGTCGCTAGACTTCGAGCCCCTTCGCAAGGCGAACGCCAGGCAGGCGGACTCTCCGCGGCGCAGGACATTCTCCCCCGCAGGTAGCGACGAGAGGATCAAACGGCTGCAGGGTCCGGAGCCATACGACTCGGACTGCTGCGAGTGCAGGGGCAACAGGAAGTCCCTCAGCGACCTCAAGCAGCTGTCGAAGATCGCCAAGAAAACCGAAGCGAAGGCCGAGTGCAATGAGCCCGTAAGTCAGCAGAAGAAGAAAATGGCCGAACTCAAAGCGCAGTTCGAGCCAAAAGAGCTGCCCAACCGACAATTCAAGAGATGCCACGACTGGAAGCCGCACAACGACCCCGCTGCTCCCGCCAAACATGTAGTCGATCTCAAGGCCCAAACGGAGAGGAAGGAGTCCCCCAGTCGGCAGTTCAAGAAATCGAGCGAAACGAAAACCAAAAACGATCAAATCAACCGAATCGGCGAGAAAAGCGCAGACGCGAGGCCACAAACCGAACCGAAAGATCGTCACAGTCGGCCGGGTCAGCGAATCGAGGACTCATCAAAGAGCCAAAGCGAGACCAAAGAGCTAATTAGCTGGCAACTGAAGAAGACAACCGAGAAGAAGGCTGTCCGAGAGCCCGGGGAGCGGCCTCGCAATGAGTCCAACGAGCAGTTCAACCAGCAGATAAAGAAGATGTTTCAGGTGGCCCAGGAGACGCCGGCTGTGTCGTCGTCCATCGCGCCGACCAGAAACCGGTCGCAATCGGAGAATCAACCCGACGAGTCTAGTCCCACCTCCGACATCGAGTTGCCGCAACTGATCGACTCGAAGATGCTCCGCAAACGAGGCGACAAGCGCAGCAGCCATCATCAGATCAAAGTGGAGCGGGTTCACATTCGCAAGAAGCGTCAACCCCTACTTATCATCAATCAGCTCTCCGAGACGGCCCACAGCCACAGTCACAGCCACGACCACAACTCCACCGAAGGCGGCCACGAGAAGCTGCCAAACACACACAACGCCGAGGCCGATCAAAAGGTGCGCAACACCTGCGGCTACAAGAACTGCACGTTCTCGAACTGCCCCATGTCATCGAGCGAGCCGCAGAAAATCATCGACTGCGACAACGATCGCAGCCGAAAGGAGCACCTGGTCAAGGAGAATAACATGCGAAACCTGGAAAAGTCCGCGCCGCACAGTCCGCCGGACAAGATAATCTCGACGTCGCCGGCAACGGACAAGAAGAAACTATCCTCCGTTGAGGATCACCGCCTGAAGGACCAGATCACGATCGTCGTCAACCGATCGCAGCAAAGCGATCCGAACGACGTCCAGAACTTCAGCAACAAGAACATAACGAAGGCCACCACCGATGAGCTGCTGGCACCGTCAGTCCTCAACAACACGATCATAATCCGATCGTCGTCCAAGGCGAAGGTCAGCAACGTCGACGTCAACCTGAAGAATATCGAAAATCGTAAGTTCAACGATCTGAAGAATATCAATCAGTGGGTTGACGGCGACCACGGCGATCACCATGATCATCTGCGCAACAGCGTCAAGATCTTCGTGCGCAACTATCCCGTGAGCACGTCCTCGTCGGCGGACAGCAACTCGCTGTCAGATCCGGACGACCGCGGTCGACGCGTCGTTGCCAGCCGAATCCTGCGCTACGACAGTCAACAGATGGCGAGTGGATCCAGTCGCGTCACACTCTCCTCCTCGTCAACGGCGGACGATGACGACGACGACGAGGAGGAAGACGATGATGACGACGGCACCGGAAGTGCCCTGTCCGCTGATCTTCGCAAGTACCAATCCGACGGCAGCAGCAACTGCAGCTCATCGGTCACGGTCTCGTCGTCCACGCCGGCCACCGTTCAGAACGTCTTTCCGCCCACCAAGTTCGGCTGCGACGGGGGGATCTTCTGGAACAACTGCTACTTCTACGATGCGGACAAGAGCAACTACTGCTGCTCGGCCATCAGCTGCGAGGACGACAACTGTCCGTACTACGACCTGGAGGAGGACGAGCTGCACCGCGCCCCCGTCCCGGCGGATCAAGTCGACGGCGGCTGCCGCCGAGAGAAAGGTCATCCGCAGAAGCCAGCCACGCACAAGAGGATTCCAAGAAAGGTCTGTATTCACTATTCGCTTTTACTCGACGGAATTGTGAACGCGTTCATGCGCTCAAGTACGTGCCGCATCTTTGCGTCTCCCGCGGGAGGGGAAGGTTGATGATTTCAAGGTCTGCCTCGATGGTGGTACAGATTGTGACGGAAAGTGCTGCAGTTCGTTAGCACGACGAACTCTTTTAGAAATTCAAGAAGTGACGTGCGTGTGATATTTTTAATGGTTTTCGTGACGATGCGCGTAATGCGATCGTTGTCACTGGGTTGCAGTGTGCTCGGTGAATGGAGGTGTGAAAACGCTTTCACTTAATGCGATGCGAACACAGATATGGGCAACGTGTCGCGGGTCAGGAGTAGTTGTCACTGATCCGGTGGGACAAGTGGAATGACATCGAGAGGCGGTGTGGAGTGATTTGGCCAGTTTAGAGGTTTTACAAAAGGTCTTACAATTGCCATATCTCCTCGTGGGAATACAGTATGCATCAGAGAACGGCTTAAGGGTGAGGCAACCATGGCAACAAAACCGAAATTTCATTGCTGTTCTGAGCTAAGCTCTTTTATTTTCAAGTCTACAAGGGCGGCTTGGGCTTCCATTCGGAAATGATTTCGTTTGCAGATTAAAACTTAGCTTTAGCCAGACTTTGCATAAATGGCACAAGTTTTGACAGTCTTCTGCACGCTTTGCTTCAATTCGCTCCTTCAAAGCGTCATGCCGTAAAGGCGACCTGAAGACATCCCTTTTCGAGGGCTTGCAGTTAATCCAAAAGTCGTACTGCTTCTCTTATGAAATATAGTTCACCGCGGCTTTTGTAGTGAATCTTTTTCCAGTTCCACTGAAGCGAGTAAGTTCCAATGGAAAATACGTTTCCTCAACCAAAGTAGTGACGGACATTCACATAGAATGTACTCGGATGTCTCATCCTCCTCCAGGCAGAGCCGGCACCCCTTGTCTTGACACAGGTTCGTTTTGTTTATGTGCTACTTCAGGCCTCAGAGGCAAGTAAGGAAGCTCGTTAACATTCTTATACCTTTTTTTTCTTGAGCTGAGTTGAGTAGTTCACATTGGCTAATGAAAACCACATATCTCCATATTCCGACACACTTTTATCACGCAGCAATAGCGAGAACCATTAACTTTCATTGCTCGACTAGTCCCATTTTCCAAGAAGTTGATGATGTCTCTCGCTCGAAGTCTGCTCTCATCTCCCTCATCAGTCTCATCAATCACCGGTGAATTGTCTAATCACCAAATTCGTAAATTTTGACGGTTAACAAAGCCATCAATATGAAAGCTAGCCTCAAGCTGACCATGATTGGCATCCACTTGTTGTTTCATTCATCTTTTAAGTAGCTCCCCTAGGTCTTCTTGACTTAATTGGTATAAGAGTCGACTGTCCTTTGTTTTTCCTTTTTTTGGAGCTCCTTGGAATATGCAATTCTTTATTAAAGTCTCGAATTTTGATTCTTTGGAATACAGCAACAATCGCAAGAGCTGCTTCCATGTTTTGTGTTGATCGGTTGGCTGAAAGATGGCCCGAATGTCTTAGATGACTAATTGGTCCAGTTTCCCCACCACCGAAGCGAGTAGTTTCGAGAGATGATGAGACGGAGTTAACCTACTCTTGGCAATGGGCGCTCTGAACTGGGGGAACCTCTTACATTTCCGTACCCACACACACCTCTAAGCTAGATATGCACGGAACTAGAAGACGATGCTTTAGATGAACCCAGTAAACAACTACCCAGCTGGTTCTGGACATCTGATCAATGGCGAGGGCTAGACAAGAGGTTCAGTAATGAAAATGCATTGATCTTGCTTTTTTTTCTTTGTGTGCCGCTGCAGTCCCAGAGGAAGCTGGGTTTCAACTAAGAAACTCCTTCAGCATGATCTCTGGCTAGCTGCCTTCAGTTACTTTGGTTGACGTCCTTCTCCACTTGTGTGCTCCACTTTAGACGCAAGCGTCATCTGTTGCGGTGTACCACAAGCTTGAGCATTGATCTAAGACTCAAGAAGCTCCTTCAGCAGGATCTCTGGCTAGCTGCCTTTAGTTACGTTGGTTGAGATCCTTCTCCACCTGTCTGCGCCACTCTAGACACGGGCGTCGACTGTTGCGGTGTCCCACAGACTTGATCCTTGATCTAAGACTCTCATGCACTCGCCTTAGACGTTGCCTTGCGAAGACGCCTTGAAAACTCGGCGGCCTCTCCACAATTCACATCAACCTCTCTGCCAGCTAAAACCCGTCCCCATTAACTACCCGTCCAACTTAAATTTTTCGCAACACCAACATTATTTGTGTAAACATCGGCCAACTTTCTAAGCCAAACGTATGCACATGTCTGAAATGATCCAATCTGCCGTGCGTGTTACGCGCCCGTCCACGTAACGCACCAAAGAGAGAGAAAAATAAGCTAAAGACAATTATAACCAAATGTCAAACAAATCACTTTAATCCGTCCAAATTTGAGTTTCCTTGTTTCGCAAGACGCATTTGTTTCCCACCGGCAGACGAAGACAAATTAGGCTTGTCTCTCTCCGATCGGTTGCGCAACGAGTGTCGCCCGTAACACGCGACTACGTACATCTCGCGCTCTTCCTCTCACAACATTAGCTGCAGCAATCTGAATACGAATGCCAATGTTGACAGATGAGCCGCCGATGAACCGATAAATCATTTATCGATTCGATTCGACTTGACATCTGAAGGCAACGCGTAATCGAAGTGAGAATGAAGACACTAGGGCACCGTCGTCGCGTCGTGGGAAACGCGAATCAATGTGAGTTGTAACCCGAATTCAAAGTATTCCGTCTAAATGATGACAGATGGAGAGATGAGTGAATTTCCATGCCACCGTGGGTATGGTCCCAATTGGAGAACTAGTTTGCGCCGACTCCAGTTAGCTGCGCCTGAAGTCGAGTTCTGGCCACGCAGGAAGTCCGTTTCGGTTTGGCATACGGACAACCGGATTCTCGATCGAAATTTGAGCCGACTGCATGTGTTCCCCGATTGCTAAGTGAAGCAGGACATTTACGGTGATTTTCAATTAACCGCCGAGTGTGGGCATATGTCACTGGTGAAATGCTAATAATGAATTGGAGTGGACGGCTTCAACCTGGATTCGGATGGACGTCTTAATGCACATCCACTACTTAGTGTGTAAAGAACGAGGTTGTCGCGAATGGAAATCACGGCTCATTAATGTGCGCTCTATTCATTCGAGGCGGCAGCTGGCTGCGGTCCATTGCATTTGGTGAAGTCACTCCGATTGCTATCGGCTCCAAGAGTTTTCACATCGGATCTGATGGTTATCTGGAGATCCTCTTTGTGGCGGCAGTCGATGGGTATCGAGTGAATTATCTTCTGAGGCGGACTCGCCCACATGGAGTTTCTTAATGAATTCCATCAAGATATGGATGGACCAGAAAAAAGTGTAAGCACAGCGATGCCCACGGCGAACGTGATGCAACGCGGTTACGACACCGATTTGGTTCTCTCCGAATCGCCGGACCACAAGCTAATGAAGCGCCTAATGAATAACCAATCGCATGCAACGCATAGAATGGTGCGTCTTCCAAAATGTTTCAATTAATCAATCGGGGAGAGATGAAGCTATCGAGTAACTTAAGCTGCTGGAAAATGCATTAGATCGCTAATCGTCTTAAAGTTGTCCAACGAATCTGTGGCCGAACTTAATTGCGGAGAAATCGTGCTTGAAACTGTAAAATTTAAAGACTGCGCTCCACTAAAGCTCGGACGTCGACGTTCTTGCAGTTCGCTTGGCCAAAATGTGATCACTAAAGCTGGTTGAGAGTCACAATGGCTTTCTCATCTCAAACTCATGAGCTGGTGAAATAGGAGCCCTCCATTAGCTTCGTCGTCTCAAATTCATGGCTTAGTAAAATTTATTTTTGTTGGAGAACATCTGTGTGGTCTGTGTGGACTAACCAGCTTAAAAACAGAATCGCCACGTTTAGACGACTGGCACATGACTTGCTAAGGAAGGCCAGAATTGGAAGAATGTCCTTGGGTACCTTTCAGACCATCTACTGGTGGTTAGGTTAGGTTGGAGTGATGCATCAATTGGCTTTAACTTCTGCCTGGAATACACAGCAGTGGTTAAGCGGTAGAATGGATATGGAGAAAGAAGTCTCGACATCGCGTGTACTCCGAGTCCGAAGTCGTCTTAGGACCGTCTGTTTATACTTCCAGATTGACAGGTTTTCTGACTATATCCTTTGGCCAGTCTGGGATCAGTGTTGTATACCCAAATTCCAGCTTCCCATAAATGTCCATCAGAAGCAGCTGTAGCATTGTTTCCAAGGCGCCTGAAAGTGTGCAACGAAGTGTCCCCGTGATCCTTGGATTCTGTTCATCTTTTCCAGATTGTCTCTGTTTCTTAATGCTGGCCACTGGCTGCTGTATGTTGGAATTCGCCTGACGACTGCTGTATACATCCAGTCAGTCATTCTCGGTTTCAGTTCCCATTTGGGGACGAGGACCCTTCTACAAGTATAAACAACTACCAAAGCCCTCCTAATACGGTCCTGGATATATAGTTTCCACCTTAATTTGCTGTCTATTATTACGCCTAAGTCCCGACTAATAAATTTAGTTCCATATTCTTCAGCTATGGTGGACTTATTTGAGGTATTTAGCATCTTCTTGTGAACAGTACGAGCTCGGTTTTAGACGGTTTTACGTCTAGACCTGCTCTTCCTGTCAACTTTGCTAGCTGGTTGAGCATTGGGAATTCTGTTTACGCCAAAACAAGTTTCACACAGCAATATGAGGCAACAAGACATCAACAACAAGAGGATGGTCTTCAAGCTAGGCAAGAGCAAGCCTAAACACTGTTCGTTGTGAAATTTATAGCTTTCGATCGTCTTCACCACTTTCACTTACAGCAGCCACAGAACGTCCATTTAGCCCTTAGAAAACGTAAGACAGTCCCTCCAACTTGTGTACAGTTTTGCCTAAAGTACGCTGACATGGACGATTATGTCAATCAACACCTCGTGAAATGTTCTCATTACACAGTCAGTATTTTTGCAATAAGTTTTCACAAGTTAGACACTCTCAGTGATTGCTAAATGGGGCATATTA
The DNA here is from genome assembly GCA_907269125.1 of Eristalis pertinax. Taxonomy (NCBI): domain Eukaryota; kingdom Metazoa; phylum Arthropoda; class Insecta; order Diptera; family Syrphidae; genus Eristalis; species Eristalis pertinax. The sequence continues at coordinate 59,273,142 of OU026148.1, read as the reverse complement.
TAAAATGGCGAACCTTAAACTAAACAACCACAGTTTCGAATGATACTCCCAGCTTGATGTTTGCGCTGGAAGCACGGACGCCTCATCAAGAAGTGGATGTGTTTATTAAGGGTGTCTCAAAATTAACGAAGGATTTGAATTGACTCAGTTTTCAGAATTTCAATCAGAATCAGAATCATAAAGAATTGGAAAGGGTTATTTATGGATTTTATATATTTTTGCCGGCACATACTCTTCTGTCAATAATTTGCATGACCATTCTGCCTAAATTTGGCTGAATTTCGTTGATGCAACATTCACTTTCCGCCTGTGGTTACAGTGGACTTGTTGATTTACCCATTTGACTTCAAATAACCGCATAAGACGAAATAAAATGGGTTTAAATCATACGCTCTAGGAGGCCAATTCTGATCACCGAAACGCGAAAGTACACGACCAGGAAATGTTACAAGCAGTAATTGAACTGTTTCATGGGCTGTATGGCAAGTGACACCGCCTTGTTGAAGCCACATATTGGGCCACATCAATATCATGGAATTTCGGCACCTCTTTGTGGTCTAATTGAGCCACGGCCTAAGGCCGACTGGGCACCCTATCACCTACTTACTCATTATGTCGCGATATTGAAGAACTGTCACGCCGAATTGATGTTGCAGATTTTTCAGAGCCGAGGTTCGTTTAGCGTCTTCAACTGATCCAGTCTCTCTTTACAATTGAAGTTAGAACAATTTTGTCACATCACATCGAATTGTGCTGTTAGTTGGCATCACATGCTGGTTGTTCTGTCAAATAATTAATAAATTGTTTGATTTTTTCGTCCACCAAAAATTGAACGCAAGTCAAGGAACAGATGCACAATGCCTTGTGCAGTATTTTCCACATATTTTTGCCGAGACATGTGTACGTGATTTGTTCCATCAGCTACTGGAGCAAAGATTGCATCAAACAAATAGGTCAGTCCAGCTTGTGTAACAAAGGCGGTGAAGGACGGCACCTTTCTATAAACCTCGACATCGACAAAATACACGTATGTGCAATACGTAGAATGGCATCCAACTGCAGACACGATGAATTAAATGTTTCAGATAGTACTTATCTACATCAAAATCGAATTGATCGAGTGAACGTTTTCAACTTTCTTTCTTGCTCAGTAACTTCGCTCTATCTGAAAAATCCCTCTCAATTCATGATGCAGATGAACAGTTCAGTCTGCCTCGTGTCCATGCACGCATCTTCCTCAATAATCGTTAGAATGTCACATCAGCTTCGCGGCCTGTATTCCGAAAATGTTCGCAATCAGGGGTCACTGCTGTAAGTTAAGCTGGGCATCGAATGTCACACAGATCAGAATCCGAAGTGTGTACTAGTAAAATTGACTCCTGCTCGTCACACGCCGCGCTGGTGTTTCGGAAATGAATTTGGAATTATCCGCATCCCAAGGCGATCGTGTTTCTTGCACAGTTTATGTAATTCGTAAATAGGTAACAATAACTTTTCACACAGTCTAACAGAAATCCAAATGCCACGAGGAGCGCCACACAGCCGTGAGATGAATGCTGGTGAAGCTTGAGAAAGTCGGGAACCGGTTATAAGTTTTCCAGGCACGTCGTCCAGCTGTCTAATGAGAGTCGATTACATTTCGTGGTTAAGTGGTGATTGATGCAGAATTTATGCTCACTTGGCTGCGTCATTATGGTTAATGGAAAGAAAAAGCTCATGTGTTGTTCAAATGACGAGCATAAAGATCGTGTCGATTGGCAGTAAGGCATAAATCCACGAAGTTTATACTCGTTTTTTTCCCTCTCTGTCAATAAGTTTAATTCGGAGTAATAACCCGAAAATACGATTATGCACGTGGATAGGCCCTGCATCACGTTGTAAGCATGAAAGTGTCGAATTGTGCAACAGTGGAGCTTAAACGAATGCTCGAAGGGAAGGCCATAACAGGCAATCTCTCAGTTTCTTCAATGCGAAGCCTTCAAGCATATGTCCTCTTGTATACTTTTTCCATTGTGCCTCTTTGTCCGTCACATATTGCAACTGCATGACCTATTAGTCGGACAATACCGAATGCAACATGAGCACAAGGTTGCAGACTTGGACCACCTCAATGGGAGCGTGTACTTTGAGTTGTTAAAGCCCATTCGTCACATGAATGCGGATCAGACTAATTGCTTATTATTGAAAGACCTCCACCCAAGCCACCGTCGTGTATCAAGGCAGTGATAAATTGCTAATTGTTAATACTAAATGGCTGGCTTAATATGTGGTAAGTGAGTTAATTTAAGAACAGCAACTGTGAAGGTGATGTCCATGGATGACTTTTGGAGATACTGCAGAGGTGTATAGAAGGAGGAGACCAAAGTGCACCTCTTGCTACGCGTGCAGACTCTATTCGAAGGAGAAGCATATGCAAGTGGCCTTTTCCGCCAATTACATGTGTATACTTAACGATATCATGGTTAGACCTCAGCCGTCATCCATCTTAATCGCTTTATTACGAGCATAAAATGGTTTCTAAATTGTGAACTTTCCACTCTTAGCATGGCAGCACGAAATGGCGTGTTTTTCGAAAGAATTTGTGCCGGTTAGCCCAGCCTAAGGGTGCGTGGCCTGTAAGGGTCCGTGGCCTGTAAAAAGGTCCTGACAAGACACACATTTTTAGCAGAGTGTCGGTCTACGATGGTCCAGTTTTAGTTGGGTCTTTGTATAGTGGCCGGTACATACATATAATGCACCATTGCCTGTATTCCTGTGATATTTTAGCATAAGGACTGCATCAGAGAGTTTCGTTTTCCTTTCAAGCTGATTCGGTCTTACCTGGAATGTGACTATGTCTAGGAAGTAGGAATCCAGCACAATTAATAACATTCGATCGATATCTCGTTTAAGAATTTAATCAAACTTGATCTTTCATCGATCTTAACCACTCAAATCATTCTGTGTCTGAAAAATGGATCTGTTTAATGGCAAAATGTGTAGCTGCTTGGAAAAATACTCGGTAATGGAATAGATTGACTGACTTTGAGGGGTTTAAAGTATACATCTGCTCAGATTCCGATCCATTTTCAAAGCGGAATTATGCGAGAAACACAGTAGTGCGTTGTTGCTACCGTTTTCACGTTTCGAGTGTAGTGCCTCAGACACACTTTGAAATGACAACCCAATTTATAAGCTGTTTTCAATTCTCAAATCCCAGATGAAAAATAGTCTGTCCTTACTGCTCATTATCAAAAAACAAAAAAAACTTCCGAATTTGGAAGCAAAAACTCTCTCAATTTGTCAGCTGAACGCAGCTCTTCTGCAGGTCTTTCGATTTTCGAACATGTCGAAAAATTTACAAGCAACTTCGAGAGAGCGAGCTCTTACGCTTTTCTTTCTTTTTCTCAATTTTAAACTAATCTAGTATGGCCCACTATTGTGTTGAAAGGCGACGGTGGAAGCAACGCATCATTGTGTTTCTGGCAGTATTTTGTGATTTCATTTTTAAGTAGTTTCAGTGGTTTCCTCTCGGTCGCTTCTAGGCGTGTCCAAAAAAAACGTACGATTCCGTTCAGAGAAAGGATGTGTGACCGTTGATGTGGTCCCAAAAGCGCCGGTAATCCAAACGCAGATCATTTTCTGGATCAATTCTATTCAGTGCAGATCAGCATAGGCTACGATTGGTTTCACAGCTCCATAGCTTCTACATTTCATGTGTTAAATAGTGCATTTGCCACAAGTTTTAAGTATACTTTGAGTCGGATTCTATGAGCAACATTAAAGGTGGAGAACACAAGCCGAGAAGGACCTCAATGCATGGAGTGTGCAACTGAAGACAACTAACAAGAGATCGTCTCCAGGTGGAGAGCAATTTTTTGTGAGGACCCTATGGCTAAGGAAGCCTTGTTTTTGTTCTTCTTCATTTCAGCAAAGTGTTGTGAATAAACGTTATTTTGCACCAAGATCAAGGTCGAATTAATGATAATACATACAATATGGGGAGCGCTACAGACCAGTGTCTAATTTATATTCTTCTTCTTGTCCCTTTCCCCTTCTGTGATCCATTAGGCATCCACGTTACTTCTAAACCTGACCCTATTTGGGGCTTCACTTGAGATGTCGTTCCAAGTATACTGGGTATGTAGAAGTTTCTTCCTCATCAACTCCTCCTTCTCTGGAGCATCAGGGCGTCGGCAAACTTGCAGGTTCCAACGAAAAGACTGTCTCGCAATGTAGCTGTTTGGTTGCCTTAGTGTATATCCATCCAGGACCATTTGTGTGTGTTTAATTTCGGTGACCACACTATTTGCTTGGGCTGTGCGGCTCCAAAGTTCCAGATTAGATATCCAGTGACGGAGGCACTTGTTTATGAATACACTTGTGTTCGGGATTCGATTTTCACTGAGTTCGTTTCCACTTTTCACATACATAGTACAGCATCGACTGAACATACGTAGCTTACTGCTTAAAGAAATATGGAAGATTTTTTGCTGCAGAAATACGTGACATGACATCTTGGTCTGCTCCAGTGGCAATCGTATGTAAGTTACCGCCCAACTATTCGCTATTAAAAATGTTTCTTTTGGGAAGGCTTTTCTCTAACCCAGCTTTGCGAGCGTGTCTGTTCAGAGAACACATTTTTGTCTGAAGATCACATATTCTACTGCTTAAGAGGCACACGTCATCACACTCGCCGAAGTATTCCAGGTCTTCCAATTGGTCCAATACACCCCATTTGATGCGCTTTCTATCTGTTAGAGCAGCCCACATCAGTTCATCCAAGTATGAATAGCCAGGGGTAAGAATACATCCTTGTGGCATACCAGTCTTGACTTCCAAAGATCTCTACAGCCTAACTTTGTGCAGCACACTGCTTCTGAAGTTGGTATACATCGCTTGAATAAGGTTGACTATTTTTCCTGGAACGCCGCATTTCACAAAAATGTCCTGTTAAGACTGTCGAAGGCTTTCTGTAAGTAAATGAAAATCGCATATTGATAGCTCGGGCTAATTCCTTGTTCAAGTGCTTCCACTAATTTTGAACACAATGGCTCCTTGAACTACTCATCTGGAGCTTCCTTTCAGAGCTGCATTTCCCAGTTAAGAAAAAAACGCGACCAAATAAGAACAAAATCTGCAAGACAAATGACAAAAACAAGCAATTCTTCACTTGTCGCCTCGATCGTAAAAACTGATTACAAATCACGTGGGCAACCACTTGATTAACTACACCGACATCGATACAATTCATTGTCTCCAAGCGTTTCGCGTGCCTGGTTCGTGAATAATGAGTGCAAAAATATGCGTCACCCTTGAATGCGCATCGAATTTAATTCCGAAGCCGTCAAAAGTAGCGCACTATTTTGCAATGAGCGACAATTAAACATGTCAGCAAGATGTCGTAAAGTGAATTACGTTCTTGCAAACTGACTAGCAACCACAATTGGATAGGCACACGCATAATGAAGGTCTTCGTAGCTCATCCAGATCGTCGCACCTCTCAGGACAACCGTGCAAATGTGCTGCCCAACTTTCAGGTCACCATTTGCGATCAAAAAACAGATGATCTAGGGATTCTTAGAGACCACCTGGGCTCCCACTGGCTTCCGACACCAGCAGCGGTAGTGTTCGATGTCGAAGCTACGCATTTGCGTCCGAATTTACATAAGAAACCTCGTGACGGTAAACAAAGGGAAAAAAATGCAAAAAAAAGAAGAAAAATTAGCAAAACATTAGAAAAATAACTTTGAATACTATTATTAAATAACGGTCTCATTATGACGAATCGAAGATATAAAAAAATAATTCAACGCATTGATGAATAAAAGAAAGTCGACCGGTCCGGACGGGGCCCGGACCTTGTGGCAGTCTCTGGTGTGAAAAGTGCCGAACAAGTTTTAGGCCGTGCTCTTCAATGCAAAGCTTGCCCGCCTTCCTTCCTCTCCATAGATGTGGATTCAAATTCACAAATCACTGAACCGAGTGGCAATCGCTACTTGCAAAAGAACTTGTTCGTGCATCTGCGTCGATTGAGGCGAGCGAATCGATGCAAAGCGGTTCCTAATCACTTCAGGTTTCGGCGTCTGACCTGCCGTCTGCCTACAGAGCCTGATTGGGGAAACATTTGACTAACTGAATTCGCCAAGGCAGACGGAGCAAGTGCAACAAATTCGATTTGAATCGTGAGATGTTCCCAGATGCTTCGAGATGAGCTCTGTGTCACAAAGCGAAAGGTAGTCAGTGTGTGATTAATTTGAATAATCACTGCCCTACAGTCCGCAGTGGGTAAGTTCAATGATGTTCGGTTTGCGTCAAAGTCGGAATCGGCGGCAGCCATGTGAATATTCACCGCGGTAACTTTCTATAAGCCGAGTCGACGACGAGTATCTATGGCTGTGGGTCTGTAAACTTTGGGAGAAACACAAAAACGGAGAGAGACGTCGATGAGCCGTGATGTGATGACTTGATGATGGGAACGAATTAATGGCTTATGAATATGTCGAAAGAGGAAGTCGATCCCACCTGCCCGGGCGCACATGTGCAACAGACAAACAAAAACACCTCAAATTAATTGAAGACATGATGAGCACCTCGTAAATACATGAGAACGTCGAATCTTCGCTTCCTTATCGACAACAAAGTGGCTTTGGCTTTAATTGGGGGTTCGAGAGATCGGCTGTAAGATTTGTGCATTCGAACCAGCACAGGGAACTAATGAGAAAGACGATTGATGGCGGCGTTCCCAACAAGAGTTTTTGGTACTCGGCTGGGGTGGTGTCGTGACTGTTTCCCACGAAGACCAAGGAAGGTACCACAAATTACAGGAAAAAAAAAAGCCGAATGTTTGTGGAGCTCTAGGACTTACACGGCTGCTGGGATTTGGGTAAAGCTTGGTGGATAGATTTGCTTACTTTCTTACAGATAAGAAACTTCCCCTCTTTGGTGCCCAAATTTAACAGCAACGCCTTAAAAGCAGCTCTACGGGGAGCACTGTCATATTTTTTCCCAAATAGTCCGTCATCTTTATAGACTGGTAGATCAAGTAAGCATCCCAGTGTCTCATCTTGAAGCTGAGCACTCTGAGGACACTCTATCGGCCATCAGTAGAGTCGTCGGTACAGTTCCGCGATTAGGGATGCCGTATTCATTTTCGTTTATCCAATTTTCAATATTTCCAAAAAAAAAATCTAGACGCGTACCCATATGTTCACAGTTTGTTTGCCGCATGTACGCATGCATTAACGAGCCATGCACGGCGACATCGAACTTTGACATTCTGTTTCGTGCAAACGTGTTATGGTTTAATGTTCCTCATTTAAAGGGATGTTGTCAAGTCGGCGTTGCCGTGTGATCTTTTGATGCATCAAGACGTCCCTGACATCAAATCACATCGATTGAATAGAAACACCGCCAGCTTATCTTTTAGAAAGGGAAGTTTGTCACTCTGTATGCCAGATGTGTGCCATGGATGGCCATGTATTAACCGCTAAAGAGGAAGTTGCCTTATTTGATTTTATCCACGACAGCCATTCACCAGCCCTTGAAGGTAAGGTCGCTCTATTAACGTGGAAACTCGGTCATTGTCAATGTCACCGATTTAATCAAATGTATGCATATCAATGAATAGACACTTCCGCTTAAGCCTTTCGAATGGACGTTGCAAACATTTTATTTCCAAACGAGGCCAATTTGAAATCTATGTTCTAAAAGGAACTGCCGAACTTTGACAGTTGATAGCGGCCATATTGTTAAAGCTACATCTGTCAAATTGGCTGTCATTTATTCAGTCTCCTCTGCCTTAGCGCCATGGATGGACATAGCGTTCAACAACAAGGTCAAATGATAAAATTGTTTTCTTTTTTTTTTTTTTTTTCAAAAATAGGCGTTCTTGACGCCCATTTCTGGACGAGTGCGTACGTCTACAAACAAAATTGTCAAATTTGGGACAGCACCAATCCACATGAGATCCAAGAACGTCCAATGCATCCCGAATTACTGTTTGGAGTGGATTTTGGTCAACGGTCCATATTTCTTTGAGAACGGACATTGGCCAGGCCAGTACCGTCAACGGCGAGCGCTGTAGGTCGATGATTACCAACTTATTTTGGCCTAAATTTGATGATAGGTACACCAACGACATGTGATTTTAACAGGACGTGCCAGACAGCTCAAACTACATTGGCATTTCTGCACCAGTGATTCGAGGGCATGTTCATCTCACGTGGAGGTGATGTGAACTGACCACCGAGATTTGACTTTTTTGTTGTGGGGTTTTCTTAAAGCCAACATAATCCATGCCATCGGTCAAATTCAGTCTCATTTTTGCTCCAGATTGATGGAAAATTTGACATACACAATGGTATCGATAGGCCTTCCGACACTTTGTTTTATTTAAATTTAAGGCTATGAATGTGCTTAATTAAAGATCCTTCGTAAGTGATCATTTATGCTTGTGTTCTCAACTGGCAGCCGTCTCATTCGTTGCTCGAATGTTATTTTATACCACGCCAGCTACTGTGAAGCAGGAAGGTTGGTGAAGAAAGTCCGTGATGGAACTCTCTGACATTGATGAAAAGTTTCGTGCCAATTGAAACCTCAAAGACTAAGTCTCAGATCTATGACTGACACTGGCAAACGAGAGATCGCAGAACTTATAAATACATACCCCAGCAAGATAAACACGACCAAAATGGACTAGTGATGTGCCAGACCGAGTAAACCCGATTTGGAATTGAAGCAGACCGAGGCGCATCTCGAGTCGGCTAACCCGGTTTCAAACAATATTGCATTGGACCCGCAGTAAGCCGACAAACATTTTTCAAGGTAGTGTCGGTTTTTGGATTTTGTCAGACTATAGAGTACTGCCTCAGACTGCATGTAGTTCGGAACTTTTTGAAACAGAGTTCCAAATAATCCGACAAATTATAAATCAAAGTGTTCTATAAATCATACAATGTATATGGAATTTAAGTAGACTAATCAACAGAATAGAGAGCAAAATTCGTTGTTGCGCGAATTAGTAACAACGAAGATTTTCCGTAATAAATTGTACGTACACTCTAGTCACGTTATGGCTTGTCGGATTAAGGGGTGTGCCGGATAAAATAGAGGCCGGACTACCGAGAGTTCATGGTAAGTGCAACGAGAAGACCAAGTAGTCTCATGAGAAACAGAACCAATACCGAACTCCAACTAGTTCGGCCATGTGCTCACTTTGTCTTAACCTATCGAAAGCGAATTCTGTGTTCACGTCACCTGTTCATGTTTTCGAATTATCCGGCAACTCAGTTTGACATAAAATCAACTCGGTTTGGATGTAACTCGGTTTGACTCGATTTAACAACGCGAACTCACCCTAAAGTGATCTATCACAGAACGAACAGCCAGTTCTAACAAGGTCCCAGGGAATATACGTCGCAGAACTGGGATAACCTTTGAACAACTATTGTGGAGGATGCATGAAAGAAGGCGAGCAAGGAACGTCGTGCCACCTTCTCTGTAGCAGTCCTTCCAATGGATACTGGCAGAGTCTTGACTTACATTTCCGGTAGAGATATTCATCGGGAACTTCAATTGTTTCCAGGAATAACCGCCTTAATTGTCTTAAGTGATGGCACACGGGATGTTGGAGTCTAATTGAATCCCGCCGCGCTTTTTGTGGTGGGAAATCATCTTCTCTACCCAACGCGCAAGCTTTCCTAAACCTGATCAAATTTGACTTGTTGCCAACTGAAGGTTCTGTCATTCGAGTGAGCACACAACACTCGTGTGAATGGTTAACAAAATAGGCAACAGATGCACATCTACTCGTAATCGAAACACAAAATTCACTGGCAGACAACGTACAGATCACAGATGTGAAATCTCATCGGGGACATGGCTAGTTACTTGGATTTTTACTTTTGGTATTTCTAAGATCAACGCTCGCGTCGTCGAATTCTTGACTTAATTCCCCGCTTTCACAACTTGCGACCTTTCCCATAAATTCCCAAGACTTGTTCAACAACATTCTGACCATTTTGTGGTGAGCTTGTCAAAGATGATACTCATTTTAGCTGGAGCTACAGTCGGCCTATGGCTTGGACTTCATCTAACAACCGGGTTTTCCTTACTTTTGCCTGCGGTGTTGGAAGTTGCCGCCTTGTCCGTGTCATCTTTATGGTGTTTGTCTTCTATTGAACAGTCCCGTGATTGCAGAGCTGGAGCTGTATTGTCCCCGCAAGTGGCTCATGTTTGTGTTCATCCGACCAAAGTTGGACCAAAGATCACACATAGAACTTTCTCGAATCGACCTTCTTCGCTTGATTTATACTTCTGCCCATGCCCAGATTACTGTTGCCCAGCTGATGCAACCAAATTCTACGCATATCATAACTATAATTCATATCTCATCGCTGAACTAACCGGTTGACCGGTTCGCCGCCGATAGAAGATCTAAAAAGCCTTTCCGACGACCTGGTCCAGAATCTCATCTCGAAATCGAGGTTAATGTGTTGGCTGATCTCGTTTTCACGATGAACTTGTCCCACTCATCTAACGACAGCACGATGACACACCACTTCTGCCCTTCCACCAGAGGCATCTATTCGCAAGAGCCATTCAAATGAATCGTCAAACGAAGCGTATTTCTTTGCAAACCAAGAGGCAATCAAGAATGCTTAATAACCACCACACGAGAACCTTGACAAATGGGCGATGATTAACGAGTTAATGTGCTTTCTTAGACGAAAGTCGGCCATTAACTCTTATCGGAGATGTCGGAGTGAATGCTAATGCAGTGATTCTGTGGCTAGAATATTTTTCAATTTCAATATGGTAACCGTCTGAAGAAAAACCCTAAAATATGAGGAAATTTCCTCGCAAAGTGGGGGAAAAAAAAAGGTCTCTCTCCCAGTCGCGTATTAAGTCGAATTGAAGCTCCAATTAGCATTGAGTTTGTGCATTCATTCTAGAGTAACTCACATTGAATCCCCGACGCGCATTACAATTCAGATTTACCCATTGTTCGCTTCCCGTTTACTCTGCTCTGCCGTTAGGAACCAGTTTTACACATCATCCAAAACGTGTTCATAACAATTTGCATTACAAATAGTCTGATCTGAACGCTTCAGTTTGTGTTTTTTTCCCCACTTGCCTTCGTTCTCTCTCTCGCCTTTTACACACTTGCAATGCTCCAGATACAAAGCGAAACCAAAAATATGCGTTAATTGAGGCCGAAATGAGAAATGAGAAAGGGAAAGAAGAAAATAAGCTAAGCTAAATTTAATTTGAACGAAAAAAGAAAAAAACGAGGTGAGAAAGACATCAGCTGATACGTGGATTGCGTCGAAGGTGAATTGAATTGTTGTGCGGCTCAATGTGTTGACATAGACCGCCTTACAGTCGCACAAGCGACATGCGTTTTGACATGATTTGACGGCTTGATTAGTGCGTCGCATTGATTGGAAGGTAATTTTATGTGTAATAAAATAACATGTGACAGATGTCATCTGTCAAAATATTGCACAAACTGATCCGAGGTGGAATCGAAAAAAACTTGCGTGTGCTTCTCATTCGTTACACATGCGCTGGCTTTAATTATTCTGCACAAGTCAGTGAAGATGACCGGGTTTCGCGAACGCAATTGTTAAGATTGCGATTGTGAAGCAGCCTTGGCGGAAAGACATCGGATAAGAGTGTTACTAAATTGGGGTCTGTGATTTGGGACTTATTTCCAACTGACATCATAGTACGTGTCATGGATGAACCCCTGTAATTGGTGAACGCACCCGTCTCGCTTAAAATCAACTGCAGCCAATCTGGCTTTGAGTAAAACAAACGTTAATTTGCCTTAAAGGTTATGCGCACGTTACATTTACTCTTCAAGGTGATTGACCCAAAGCCGCCGGTTCATCGTCAAAAGCGGTTAAATCAATGGAATCTATCCGTTTAAACGGTACGCGCCAGCAAGACAATGCATGCCATTCCCTACCTAGAATACCCATTAAGACCCGTCGACAGAAGAGATAATTGGCTGCCGATTGAATAACCACACGATTCCAGCTGCGTTGAATGATTCCACTTGAAACTTTTCCGAAATCTGAATAATCTGATCAAGTTAGTTGATGGCGATCATTAGCTTTCTACGCCTCATCAGCATCATAGCAAATCAATCAGCACACAGGTGCGTTCAAGCAAAAGCCGATTCGATGAATTTTACGAACCTAAGTTTACATCTCTGGCCAACGCCAAGTATGTGCGATTGTCGTGCATTCAGATTAGTCAGTCGTCTTCCGGATTGAACCGCATACCGGAGGCGTGTCATGCACCAAATACCATCTGCACGCTTTCATTTCACATCCGAATTTTATGTTCCTTTGCAGTATGAGTTACACAACCGAGCTCGAAAATAGAAATGTGTGACGATTTAATGAAGAATTTTATAAGAAAACCCTGCTAATGGCATTATGCAACGAATTTCTAAAGTCGAAGCCCTGAAAGTTATTCGTTGAGGTATTGTTCATTTTTTATTGCAGTCTTCGTAGATCTGAATTTGCTGTGTTTATTTTAAACAATAAAATACAATTTTGTGTTAAAGAAAGACAATCAAATTAAATAACTTTTTTTTTTGTTACGTTTTACAGCAAAGATTGCAAATAAGAGTTATTTCCCACTGTGAATACAGATTTTATTATTTTATTTATGTCAGCAAAGTTGCACGCGTAGCAGAATGAAAATCAATTTTCTTAGAAAGACTGTCTTCAGACATGACGGAGTTAAAAAAATGGATGAATTAAGGTTTAAACGCCAATCGTTCATTGTTGCATCATTTAACGTATCGAATGGACGGAATTTGATCAAAAAAGCGTCACAGAAACAGTTAATGCGTTATTGCTTATAAGTTTAAATATAGGACTGCACCTTCTAAAGGGCGTTTTTTAGAGGTTTAGAACTTTTATATAGAATAAAACAAGATGATGTTTTTTTACATGAAAATTTAGAGATTCTGGCATTATAATTTAAATATAATGTCTGGCATATGACAGACACGGCTGGGTCGGACGTATTCTAATCCGGAGGTCCAATTGTCGATGACTTTTCAACATTTGTGGTCGTATATCGGCAATAACGCGGCGAATGTTGTCCGCCAAGTGGTCAATCGTTTCGGGCTTATCGGCTTAGACTAGCGACTTCACATATCCGCACAGAAAATAGTCTTGCGGCGTTATATCGCACGATCTTAAAGGCCAATTCACGGGTCCGTAACGTGAAACAATGCAGTTACCAAACGTTTAGTTCAATAAATCAATTGTGGGACAAGCTGCGTGACATGTTACGCAGTCTTGTTGAAACCAAAGCTTTTGCAGATCAATGAATGAATTGATGAACGAAAAAGTCAGTAATCATGGCTCTATAGCGGTTACCATTGACCGTTACGTTTTGCAGAAGCATCGTTTTTAAAGAAGTACGGACCAATTATTCCACCAATCCATAAAGCACGCCCAACAGTCAGTTTTTGTGGATGTAACGGTGTCTCAACATACACTTGATGATTCACTCAAAATACCAGTTTTTTTTATTGACATATCCATTCAACCAAAAGTGAATATGATGAAAACGACTTAGTGCGCGATACGTATTTCGAAGAGAACTACGTATAGCGCACTTTTTTCAAAATAAATTTGCACAATTTGGAAGCGTTGTTCAGTCATAGAACTATTCATGTTGAAATGCCAAACCGAACTAAAAATAAATTTCTTGACAGCTGACAAAGTGGCCGCCAGTTAAATAGTGTTGCCAACTTAAAGTGTATACCTCTAAAAAAACACCCTTTACATCTACGTAGTAGGTTGTCAGGGCTCCGATGCATTTAAACACTTTACTTTTGATCTATAGCGCGTCTTCAGTGTTATCGAAAACAATGGTCCGAAAAAGGAAAAAGCTAATGTAGAGCTTGAAAAAAAAGATGGAAACAAAGTGGCTGACGTGCAGAACTGAGACTAAAACGACACTCGTTAAGGGCATAAGTGAATTCTACTTCAGGAGGAAATGGCGCTGTAATTACAGACGAGGTGCACTATAGTCATTGTGGGACAGGCTCAATCTTGAGGTGCAAGTTTCAATGAGACAGTGTCTACTAATGACGCCGATAATTGTTCTGAGGTTCGGTATGCTTACATAGTAAATGCAGAACACATTTTGTTTATGTTTTATGTGACTGCTGCCTCAAAACGAAACAAAACCTCAATGAGAAGTTCGTTGAGGATCAGTTTGCTATGCATCAATACGCAGTGATGCCGGATGACTACTCATATTTGCATGGTTCTGAATGTGTTATTTTTTTTTTTTTTGTTCAATTACACCTCACCTCGCAGATCAGCCACACATTTCTAATGCCTGGCACTGTAAGCAACATCTAGCTATTAGTCTATGGGCCTGAATTTGATTTTAACCCGAATTATCGCTGAAAATCAAGCAAGTTGGTTACTGCAGTTTGTTAAAAAAAAGTCTTTAAATTCAAAAACATTTCCGTACAAAAAGGTAGTGCCTATGAAGAAGCATCACAGTGATCGTATTTAAATCTTATCGGGCAATCTTAAAACTCATGCTCCTAAACGATATAGTCTAGGCAAGCCTAGTATACTCTCGGAAAACTAAATAAACTTAACCAAAGATAAGACTAGTAGGGAACTCTACCATTAACAATTGGTACTTCATAGTTCAGGACTCGAGACCGAATAGTCTTCAACTCGTAATTTACGCGATAATACAATAGTGTTTGAGCACCATTAAGTTAGAGCATTTATTCAGCTTCGCGTGAAAAAAACTGTAGACAAACCACTTCGCTCAGCGCCAATTCGTTAAGTTTCGTTCATTTTTTTCTGAATTAAGTAGTAGCGGAATCTATCGCTCTCTACATGTGTACGTACGTTAATTAATGACAGTTTGGTGACGGAATTGTGCGTAAGTTCCGGGATCACCGAAGACTGTCCTGAGTTATTCTCTGCAAAGAAATCATTTCTTTTGGGGAGTTTTTCAATCCAGCTTCTTTTTGCCTACACACACTTCATTTCGTATCGACATTTACTTCTCCGACTTACCTCTGTCAGAATGTGTTCTGCTAAAATCTTACCTGTGACACAACAGACTACAGTTGTGCCTAACTTATACAAATGCTGTGTGAACAGTAAAGAGTTTTATGCCGACACCCAACTACGAAGTTTGAGTTGCTTTTTCTACTCTCTGAACCTTGTCAGGGACTCGAGATAGGTGAAACCGTAAGTTATGACTTATTTTCTTATCGGGAATTACCTATATTCAGCTTATGAGTCGACTGACTTAACTACGCCACGACGCGCAATTGGCATATTTTATTGGTCCCCTTTTCCTTAATATAAAGGGTGATTCATCGTGAGGTTTGATTAACAATGTAGAATAAAACACATAAATTTGAAAGTGAACTTAAAATGTTGATTATCGGTTAAAAGGACAATTCATGGCATTTACTATTTGAAAATTATATCATGTACATGTTGGCCACCACTACATCTGAGGTCGTCCATTCGGAAGGTTCAATTTTGGGCGACTCGTTCGAACATAGCGACTGGTATCTCGCGGATAACACGAGTTATGTTGACGCTTCCAAAGTGTCCATCGTAGCTGGCTTATTCTTGAAGATCTGAGACTTTACTTTCGAAAGAAACACGATCTAGGCGGCCAATTTATCGTAGCAAAACATGAAATTTAGTGCTCCAAAGCCCATTCACTGAAAATCTGACGCAAATTCAAGTCGCCTGGCTTCAATTCTTGCACAAGTTGTACGCTTTTAGGCCGATATTCTGACGTAAAATACGCCAAGTTGTCGAATACGATTCGTCACGGTCTTCGCGTACACTCTCAGCTACAGCTGATATCTTCACTACGTGCTGGATGTGGTCTAACCGGTCGAGTATCATCCATCCAATGTAAACTGGGACTCAAATTTGCAAATGGTATTGAGTTTTGAGTTCCTCGAATCGCACGAAAAACGTTTCAGAAGAACGCTGATTTTCGTATTACAGCTGAACAATTTTGAGACGCTAGTGTGGTGTGAGTCTTTCCACGATGACTTGCCAAACGATACTGAACAAAAATGGTAAAGCAGTGTGAAAGGAGTCACGCGTGATCTGTCAAAAAAAGCCTATTGAAAATCACACCTCACGATGAATCACCCTTTATGAATTGAAAACCCAGGAAGTTGCATTGTTCTGTCAAATGTCAAGATTTGTTTACATTTTGTACTTTAAATTTTTTTTTTCCGAAACCTTGTCCATATGTCTTTAGTCCAAAGACGCCTCTTAGAATTCGCAATCTAATCTAAATATCCACTCTAAGTGAGGACAAATTTGCATTTGCCAAGACAAGGCGCGATCACAATGGAAAGATTAAGAAGAATGCAAATGGCGACGGATTAAAGTTCGCTAAGTATCGATAAACGGCAAAAGCGTCATTAAAAGCGGAAACAAATGTGACCGGCCGAGGTTTCTTTTTGAATACATTAGCAGATACCATTTATTAAACTGCACCATATTCAGCTTCAGCTGTTGTTCCAACGATCGCCGTGGAATTCTTACAAAATCGAAATAGTTCTCTTTAACGACTTCCCATTAACAATGTAAATCTCAAACAAACAGTTCGCTGATAAGCAGCGAATCGTTACAATCTTCTAAGTCATCAACATAACCATCGAAAAATGCTCTAAAACTCACGTCAACTTTCATCTTAAATTCGTAAAATTGTTGCTCGAAGGTGAAATCACGGTTCATTTCGCATTCAAACCTGGCCCACAGATCGGCGGGTACTGACACATGTTTCCCTACTCCCCTGCCCAAGATCCGGTAGCAAATAAAATCAAATCACGGCGCGGCTCTTACAATTTTATTCCGAGCAGACGCTAAAGAAAGTTTCGCGCTATTACATACTAGATGTGATCGAATTTGCATTCTGCAGCTTGAGCCCACGCAATGCATCTCTTAAGAAGACCTTGATAAACATCTAACGATGCTCGTGTCGATAGAAACCATTGATGACACATTCCTTTTGATCTTCTCTTTGCAGACTGATGTAATACACGATATGCGACCACGATCTATGGACGGAGTCGTTGACTCGGGAGTCTCGTTAAATGGCGATACCGGTTCTAGTCCCGACAGCGAACACATGCAAAATCAACAGGTAAGCTAACTGACCATCGCCGTTCCTTAAGCGTTCGTGTTGTGTCTATTCCGCAACGCGAGTAACTGAAAAGTAATACACTCGCCTAATCGCATCGATGACACTGCGCAAGAGTCTTCGATTTGCTCGCCACACCACGGCCACGGCAGCCGTGATGAATTGCAGCAAACCTCAAATCGAATGGATTGCCCGGCGCGGCGCGAGGAGAGATGATTGAATGCGCCTGCAGTATCTCGCAATTCAATACAAAATCTGCTGTTATTATGAAGATATTTACCTAATTCGTCGGTCCATCACGAGGGGCCTGTAACAGGAATGCTCGGTACACTTGCAGACTGGTTTGGAGGTGGCCTCCCAACTGAACCGCTTCGCTTTCGAGTGCTGTGCAAGCATTCAGCTTGACTGCTTCAGCTGTCAACGGTTTGTTATTATTTGATACCGTCATTTGCTGCGCTATCGTTCATTATTGGCCAGCTCTTTCTTCCGGTCTTCGTACTAAATAGCAATTAGTGGTGGTGGGTTTTGTTATGGCATCTTGACCTTAAATGTTTTGTTTTTTTGTTCTCTCTCATTACTGTGGGAAAGAAAGATGAGGTTTTTGATTTCCGACTTCTTCAAGCATCTCATGGGTGTCGTGGAGAGTTTGCTTTCCTCTCTCCGTGCGGCTTTCTTCTTGATTATGCTTCTAACTTGTTGTTCTCAGAACGCATGTTTTCCCCGCCCGCAAGATTGTCCAATTCATCAATTGATTCACTAATGCGTTCAAGCTTGTTGATCTGTGAAAGTCAAAACAACGTGTTGACCTGTTTTCAGGCAATTAAAGCTCAAGTGCTTCTCGACTTGTTCAGCTAAACACAGGAGGGTGCTAGAATTTCATTTTCTACTATAAAGTGCGTACAAACATTTCCAAAGCGAGTTGTTGACCGTTTGATAGAAGCACTTGCGCATCTACGTCTCGGTCGTGTGGAACTAAAAACCAGGCGTAACCTCATTCGCGAGTAATCCCACAGCCATCAGCGCTAGCCCAGGCGATCAGACAAACATTGCAGCAGTGAAGAAATTAAATTGTAGTAAATTTTTTTGTCAAAAATCAGAGAATTGCCGGATTATTTGAAGGTTTATCCATTTTGTGGCTGACACATTCATAATTTGGACTTCGATCCAAGCCAAGAAGTAAGCCAGTCTCTTGGTGACTTTTCCTTCGTGAGAAGAGGCCGTTGCTGGTGCAAAGACGGTGCATTTCCTTCTCCTGGAATTTCACAGTGTCCCAGCATCCACATTAGATGGACACTAAAGCACATAGCCACCTCGTTTCGAGACATATCTCGGCAGTTTATCAAAGTCTTCGAGTTTAAACTAACCGCGTGGCTATCAGAACATGTGTTGCAGCATGCTAAGCGGGTAGTTTCAGTGTCGAGGAGGAGCACGGACCAATTTGCAAAGAAACAAATCTCGTGTCTGTAGCTAGCTAAGGTAGAGTAGAGAGGTAAATAGTCGACCATTTGGCCTCAGCCAATATGCCTCTCCATCTAGTACGGTCTTGTGCTAGTTGCTTCCAGCTACGCGGGTTCAGCTGCTTGGAGTTCCTTTCCAGCTACGCACGCCACACGGAGCATGGTCTTCCTTTACCACTTTGTCCCTCGAGGTTGCATTCGAAGACTTTCCGAGCCGCCTGATCATTGGTGTCCATTCACTCTACATGACCTAGCCGGCTTGGACGAGAGACTAGAACTCGTTTGACCAAGTCGACGTCGCTGTACAGTTCGTCTTTCAGTCTCTGTCTCCATTCACCGTCAGAACATAAGGGACCAAAGATAATACGAAGGATTTTCCTCTCGAAGGGATCAAAAATGTCCCCGCTTTGGGTGCCCATGCTTCTGCTCCAAAATCGCCTCGTCCGCCTTGTTTGGTGTCTCTGCTTCTGCCCCGTACAGCAGGACTGGGACTATCAAGGTCTTATATAGGGACATCTTGGTTTTTCGAGAGGTCTTTACTCCTCAATTGCCTTCCAAGCCCAAAGAAATAGCGATTGACGAGCATGATCCTTCGTTTTATCTCCGCGCTGGTGTCATTAATTGCGTTAACTTCGGTGCCATTTGGATGACCCTGTCTTTTATTTATAGGCGAAGAACTTTAAATTGAAGTAATACAAAGAAAACGACTTTAGTTTCGATGAAATCGAACTTATTTGACGGATTATTTATTCGGCCATGTGACCATCGAAGCTGGCGCGTACATACCGCACCAAATGGTGACATTTCCTGGACGAAATGGTGCTTCGACAGTGGCTGCAGTTTGAGTTTCGCGAAATCGATCAAGTTTCGCTCCGTTCACGATGAATTGCCGAATCAAACTAACCCCAAAATAAGCGAGAACTGTCAGATCAGCTGTCACAAAAAGTCAATTTAAAGTTGTTCGCCTCTAAAAAAAAACACCCTTTATCCATTCTAAGAAAAATGACAGTAATTATTTATTCCTTTTTGTTTAATTCCCTCCGCAGGACTCTGAAGCGCGTCGCCTAAAGCGTGGCCATGTTCTATCGGAACTACTTGAGACGGAAAGAATCTACGTTACAGAAATGAGTTCAATCCTAAAGGTAAGTCTGAAGCCCCCACACAACAGTATCATCAAATGAATTAACAGTCCGTTGATAATGCTAATCCAACACCAAAGACTGCACTGCGATTCTACGCCCTGCGATTCTAGGCAGTGCAACACTCCCGGGAAGTATTGCCAACCACCTAATGGTCAGTAAATCATCGTCGTAGCGCATCGTTGAGCTCGTATGCAGCGCTCGCTCACTCACAATTAACTTCATTTCAATGCACATTTTTAAGTTTGAAATGCTTGGTTGATTTCACAGCTAACTGGTGCGTTGAGGAATATGACTTGCACGGTCACAACGTACACGAAGCAATCTCATTTGCCAATCTTCCCTCGGAGTGTTAGGTTTCTGTGTTCTGTGTGCAAAGTTTCGCTGAGAGAAAACATGAGGTACGGTGGTTACGATTTGAGGAAAGCCACAAAGACCAGGCGTTCATTCCGGCTGCGAAAGGTTCAGAACACGGCCAGCAACATTGTGGGCAGATTCAATGCAAAATTGGGATCTTTCAGTCGTTTCCGACCGATTTGTGAGTCGCCGCTGTCGTTTCAAGGCTCACTCTTCGAGGAGAACTTCTCCGACACACGGGAGGACAGGCAGACCGACATCAACTACAGTCCGAGTGACTTCCGACCAAAGCTGGAGCCATCCGACAAGAACTACGTATTCGGGTTGAATTTGTTGAATTTCTCATCGGGAAACCTGCTCAATGGCAAGTCGACGAAGATATTCTCCGAGGCGAGCTCGGAAACGGACAGCATTCAGCAGATGAAGGACGACAGGAAGACAATCTTCAAGGAGCTCATCGAGCTGTCCAGCTGCGATGAATCGCTGGAGTATCAGTTGGTCAAGGACTATCTGGAATGTAACTCCTATTCGGAGATCGAGAACGATGTGGACTTCAAGAACTACCTGGAACGAAAGAACTACGTGGACATTCTGGAATATCTGAATGAGAGATGCAGCTCTGCGTCGTCCACGCAGAAGCCATCGTTGAACAACACGAAGAAGCTGTCGAACCCGAAGGAGCTGCCCCTCACCGAGGAGTGCACCCATGTGTGTGCCTCGTGCAAGGAGAGATTCAAAGTGTGGCGCCCCAATGACTTGGGCGTCTTACGAAAGGACGACAAGAAGCGATCTGAGGGCAAGGGAAAATCGAAGACCATCCTAACGGCCTACAAGGACATTTATAACTTTTGCTTCGACTTCTTCGAGGAGAGCTTCAAAGACAGCCGAAAGAAGGACATTTCCATACTCGATCTCCCGGCATTCACCGAGGAGAAATATGCTAAGATTCTGCACAAGTTTGTCGCGTCTCACGGCTATCCGACTGTGAGTTCGTACGTTGATGCCAAGTTCAAGCCGTTCATCAACTCAGAGCTTGAGACATTCAACGAAAAGGGTGGACGACAGCGTCCTTCCCAGAGCAATATTAACTTTACTCTCGTAACTCTATGCAAATCAAATGAAAACGTGGCAGTGTCATTGCAAATTCTCCATTTCTTGCTCTTCCCCAGGGTTACTGCGACCAAATGCAGTCCGAAGAAATGATGCACCTAGTTCCCGCCAGCCTGCAGGGCAAAGAGGACATCCTTTTTGGCAACTTGCACGAGCTGTACACCTTTCACAGTGATATCTTCCTCAAGGACTTGGAGAACTGCATTTCGACAACCGAACTAGTTGCGCTGTGCTTTGTTCAGAGGGTAAGTGCTTCAAATTTGAATTCCATGTGATCAGGCTTTGATGGATTTCAATTTCGCAGCGGGACACATTCTATCGCCTCTACTCGTTTTATTGTCAAAATATCCCACGATCGGAGCGTCTGCGTGAGACTCTTGTCGATACCCACCTGTTCCTGCAGGAATGCCAAAAACGTTTGGGTCACAAACTGCCATTAGCTGCCTACCTACTGAAGCCCGTTCAAAGAATCACCAAGTATCAGCTTCTGCTCAAGGATCTGCTTCGATTTAGCGACAGTGGAAGTTGTACCAAAGAGCTGCAAAAAGCCCTCGACTGCATGTTGATTGTGCTGAAGTGCGTCAACGATTCGATGCATCAAATAGCCATCACCGGCTTTCCTGTAAGTGTTCACCGCGATCCGAGTCTCGGAGGAGGAGAGATGTACTAATTTTCGGTTTTTCTTGCAGAGCGATCTTGCGCAACAGGGTGAACTTCTGCTGCAGGACTCCTTTCAAGTGTGGACCGAGAGCAAGAAGGACATTCGTCTCAGGATAAAGCCGCAACAGAGGCATATATTTTTGTATCAAAAGTCGATGCTTTTCTGCAAACAAACCTCGAAGACGGGCCACAACAAGAGCACATATCAGTTCAAGCACTATGTGAAGGTAAACAAACATTCGAATGATTTGCATGTCAGAAGCAGGATTTCATTTCATTTTCTCTGCAGACCTCTCTAATCGGACTCACAGAATCGGTACGCGGCGATCCAAAGCGCTTCGAAGTCTGGCTACAGGGTCGACAAGAAGTGCACACCATGCAAGCGCCCACAATTGAGGTGAAAAACAAATGGGTGGCCGAGATCAAGAGGGTTCTCCTCAATCAACTCGAGGAGCTCAAGGGAGAGAAGATCAAGCAGTACGGTCTCAATCATCGTGGTCTGCGTCAAACTGCATCGTGGGACACACCCAATTCGATCATCTTAACACCTCAACGTACAATGAGCTGTGAAGTCTCCTCCGAATCGAATCGTAACTCGAACTGCAGCAGCGACGACAGTTGTCCACCGCACACACCCGGTGTCAGTTCGATTTCTTCAACGGAAAAGGAGAATCCCGACGGCTGTGGCTGGAGCTCCGACTACTCAAACAGCGAAGATGAAATGTCAATGATCGAAGACAACTCGACCCCGGTAAGTGCTGCCAAATAGTGGATGTTCTCCAATTGTTTTCCTACGTTTTTTTTTTCTTCTTCTTTTTTTTTGTTTGCTTTATTTGGTGTTTTGTTGTGTTTTGTTTTTTCATTTGTTTTTTTTTTTCGTTTCTTTCTTTCTGTTTTATTTTATCTCGGACTCCTCCTCTTCACTTTTCATGCACAATACCAAAAAAAAATGAAACCGTTCAAATAAACCTGCGCTATGCTCGCAAATTCAAACACGAATTTAGACATTTTTAAACTTCTTGGCACAATGGGCTTACAATCATGATGGTGGCTCATATCCCCGTGCAAACAAATCGAACTCAAAATTCTATGTTTCCGTTGAGCATTAACCGCTTCATCGGCTGGATGTGGAAAAAAATACAAAAAAAAATATAAAAACCAAAAGAATCACTCACAGATAGTACAAAACCAAAAAATGTTGCTTGTTTTTTGTAAAACAGTATTTCGAGCTGCCATCATGTTGCATAAAAAAAAAAAAACTATAAAATAAATTCGCTTGTGTATGTATATTTTGTAAATATAAAATATAAAAAAAAAAAAACCAAAAAATGAAAAGAAATGTGGATGAGAAGTATCTATGTATCGGTGCGACTGGGTGCAAAGCGTTTTTTTGGTCTATCTATGTGTATCTCTGTATCAGCCACTTTTCGGTTCAAAAAACTAGCAAAAAAAAAAATAAATAAATTAAATGAAACTCCATCGAAGCATCAGTTTGGAGGCCATCATTGACCATCATTGTTCTTATTACGTAAGTTTTAGTTTTGTTACAAGTTCATGTCACATATGCAAATAATGTACTAACCACGATTAGAGTCTGCTTTTGCTAATGTCATTTACTAACCCA
The DNA here is from genome assembly GCA_907269125.1 of Eristalis pertinax. Lineage (NCBI taxonomy): Eukaryota > Metazoa > Arthropoda > Insecta > Diptera > Syrphidae > Eristalis > Eristalis pertinax. Next base: position 59,249,623 of record OU026148.1, on the reverse strand, counting down.
TCTTTAGTGCATCCCCCATGAGAGTGGTCTCTTGAGGGGGTTTTATTTTTTTGTAGATAGTCTCATGATGAGGTGGTGCTCTCAAAGGGGGCACACACTTTCAATTGAACACAACTAATCCTAAATTTGTTAAATCTCCACCCGCTCTGTGGGTTGACTCTCGAATGGAAGCCGTTCAGTGAACCAGGAGTGAACTAAAAAAACAGACACATTAATCATTAATCAATTGAGTGAAGAGAAATGCGATATTCTTCTGTTTTTCGATAAATCGCCCATCGATCGTCTCCTAAAGCCTTAGTCTACCGCATTCCGATCCGTATTCATTGCACTGTAGTACTTTTTTTTTGTTATTTGTTCACTTTAGTTAACCCTTAAATCAACTGAGTTCAATTCAAATAGTCGAAGAACAACAATTTGCGCTTGTAATACTAACCCATGCTCATATCCATTGTAACGACTAATTAAATCAACATTTATATATATATATACGTATGTTTTATTTAAACAAATTTTTGAAGGGTCTACAATGAACTAATATCTGTCTTAAATGTTCTCACACTTAACACACACACACACACAACTAATAGGGGAGTAGATTTATTGCTTTGGCTGACTATAATGCTATGGGTCACTCAGAGGTGTCAATGCGTGAAGGTGATGCCGTTGAATTGCTTAAGATCGGCTGCGCTGGATGGTGGTTTGTTCGTATTTTAGGTAAAGTTCATACAAATTTTTAAAAAAACTATTTTTATTTTCTTACATTTAAGGCTTTTTTCCCTTTTTGGAGATGCAACAGTTTTGTAGATACATATTTAGATGTGGTAACTGGTGACAATTTATGTTTATTTTAATGTTTTTGCTGGATTTGATACAGACAGAATTTTTTTATTATAAAGCAGCAGTGTAGGGGATCACCCCTTTTGTAGATCAAACTTGTTGAAGTTCGAACTCCATACCTTTCGTTATTCTTTTCTGGTTTCTTCCATTCTTCTCATCGGAGGCGAACAGCCTTCAGAACGAATCTGTGTTAGGCCGCGTTTTCGCAGTTTTTTTGCCAAGAACCTTAAGTTGTTCGTGGCAGTTTACGATCAGCTTGGACTTTTATTTCTATAGCCGAAATGTGGCCGCTTGACTGTCGATTAGAATGGTAACGTAACCTGTTGCGTGTGCTCTATGATTAGGTTAGGTACGTGGTGGGCCCGCTCCTCACTTAGCTCCAATTGGACGAATTGTGATGCCCAGCCTCCTCTTTCGACACAAAGTGTGAAGTGCTATCCGGCATTTTCAAGCACTGACAGGTGTCGATCAAGAGCATCAACGAACGCATGGAAAGCGTTAAACTGCTGTGTGAGTTCAGGCGATATCTCAGATTTATTTTAAGTTTTATCATTTTGTTCACTCAATTGCTGGGAGTGTTGTGTTTGTTCATCAAATACTGTCATGTAATGTCGTTAACTGTTAGATCCCGTCAAAGTCTCTTAGCCATTGTGTGGTGTAGTCGAATGTTGTCAGTTTTTCGAAACTTTCAAGTTTCATTATATATCCATTCTAAAGCCTTGTAGATCGGTACAGGTCCTAGGACCAGAGCCAATGTGACAACGTTCGCGTTCAGATGGCGCACATAAGTGAAGACTTGGAACGGTGGCTTCAAGGAACTAGGAAGAGCTGCAGAAGCTTCTTGGTTGATGCCCAGGTTCAGAGAAAGACTTAGGATGGAAGAAGTGTGATGTTTGAGGTTCAGCCAGGTTCAAAAGAAGAGCAAGACTTTGGTGCGCTGTAACAGTGGTTTACAAAGCGCGTGGTCATACCTTTTTCAAACCTGGTGAACTGACTCGTGTTTATCAAAGCTTGACGATGTATACAAACTTTGACAGCTTTTAGTGATCAACAGCTGCTAAGGACTGACTCCCTTCTTTGATAGATTATCCGCTCTCTGTTGCATTTTGTATGGTTATGCCGTCTTCAAAGCCTGACGATCTGTAGCCAGCCGCCTCTGGTTCCGTACGCCATCTTGAGATTCTCTTCTGCTTACAAGAACGATGTGAGATATAAAATCAATTCTGGCTTTATTTTGAAGCTACATCAAGCCAATATGTGTCGAAAAGGAGGCACCGAGAGTTAAAACGTTTGTTATCTCAACCATCCAGAAATCTTGACGAACCTGCAAAGAGATGTTAGTGTGATTTCCGTACGTACTTCAAGATCTTGGAAGAAAAATTCTCCCAGTGTCTCAATAGGCGGAGGCTGGGGCATTGGCAAGGAATGATGAGTGGTGTCCTCTAGTTCTTCTTCGTGCCCGCAGCCCATGCATATGGTATATATTGTTTTCAGGGTATTTCAAATGATTGTGACTGGTTAGCGCTCTACTACCATACGCAGCAGCTTGTTGCTTTGTTGCATAAAACGCGACAACACTGTAACTTGAGTGTTGCTGTCGATTGTTGGTGATTTTTTTCACATATTTACCCTCTGCTTAAAAAGATGGAAATAGAAAATACAAATCAAACGTACGATGAAGTGCATTTGAAAAAACTCTACGGAAGGTACTCTCCAATATTGATTGAGATAAACTAATATCCAGGCCTTCATAAATGCAGTAGCTGAAGTGGCGTTGTGATTTGTTGGTCTGTTCGCCAACTCCTACGCACTTGAACCTACGGTGTCTAGGCTCGATTCTCGGTGCGACAAAAATAATGTTCACGGTCCCACCTCTCTCGAGTCATTTGCAAGAGTAATAAACTTTCTGTCTAGAAAAAGCTTCACAAAGTTAGCCGTCGGAGTCGGCATAAAACTGTATCGGTCCCTTGCACTCCTGAGAGAACAATAGCACGCACAACACGAGTGGTTGCTGTAGCACCTAGGCCCTGGCCCTAGCCCTCTACGGTCTGTAGCGCCCCTCGTATTATTATATATATCCTTAAAGCTAGCACTGATAAATTCTGCTTAATTTGGAAACCAAGCAATATGTTAGATTAGGTAGTTGGGCTGCTAATACCCACAGTCAGACTACTACCACAGATCGACAACTCAAGTGATATTGCGTTTAATTTTATCCCAACGGCAAATTGTGACTGGACCAGATTCGAAAACCCAATAAAGCGTATTAACTTTGCTTTGTTTTAACTGCTGGTCAGTCGTCTTTTCTGATAATTTCATCTACTGACCCGCAAAAAGGGGTCAAAGCACTCCTAGCTCAATCAACTCATCAGGAGTTATACGCAAGCGAAATCAGGCGAGTTTTTGAACATGGCCCAACCACCTTGTCATGGGTCTGCCAAGCGGTTATGGTATAATGCCACGTGCCCAAACCTTAGAAGCATATCCCTTTCCGTTTGAAGAAACAACTGCTCAACGTTGAGTACCTCGTGCACTGCCGGGTTTCCCACCCTATCACGGCACACTCCCACAACAGCACGAAGCAAATCTCATCTCGACAGCTTATATTCGCGATCTTATTCCTTCGGTCCTTCACCGCAGGTGAGAGTTGGAACAAATACTGAGTTAATAAATACCGTCATTATTTTTGAAAGATAAACTGTTTCGCTTCTTTTAGAAACGACTGTACGAAGAACTTTCAAAATGAATGAATTGAAATGAAAATAAAGCAGAAATATGTAACTCGTTTTCAGCTGTGAATGTAAATAATTAGTAGATTATAATTATCACGTTCAAATTAGTCGTTAATTGACAACGTAACTGCGTAAATACAGTGGTGTTCAAAATATATTCTTGTTGATAGATTTATAATGGTATGGCGAATACTGAAGCGAGAGTGTTAAGAAATGAGAAACTCTGCATGACAGTTCCATCATCTGAGCATTGTCAGTGAGTCGCGATAGGTGGTGCTTCGAAAATTGTTCTTAATACAAGAGACTACATACGGTTTTATTTCCCATCTCTGAGATGTGTTAATTGTTATGTGATCACTCTGACTGCTCTGACTAAGCAGACCTACACTCATGACGCTCATAGGCGTCATAACCGGACAATGCGCACTTGGCATACATGCTCGCAGAATGGATCCCGCCAACAATGATTTCTTCAGAAGCTGCATGCTGGATGAAACGAAGGTAGAGACCACAAGTCACCTCCTCTGATCGTGTAGCGCTGTGACCAGCCCTAAGTACTCACATTTAGGGGCCTACTATTTCAATAATCTCAGCGAACTAAATAGTGTCAGCATTAGCCAGCTAAACCGCTTTGTCACAGGCACCAACTGGTTCCAAGTTTAGTAGTCTATGCGCGTTAAATCACAATGGGCCTTCTTTAGCCTAATTGTGACTGCCTTCTGTAGTCAGACACTCCCACCATCCTAACCTGTCATGTGTGTCACAATGAATACTGAATTTCGATGACATAAATGAATACAGACAATGAATTGAAACAATACACTTTTTCCTTTCTGAACGTTACGGTCCGGGACTGATTTGGACCTCAGTCAGAAACAAAAAACGCTGCACGCAAAATATTTAACGCATTTTTATGGTCGATTGCACTCTTCATTAGTAGGCTCAAGTCGTACTGTGCCCGTAGTAGATCTGTCACGAGTGGAAGATCTGCAGTTTTCCCCGAAGATGACGTGGCACCGTGGAACTCAAATTCATGACAATGCTCAAAATCTGAAGCGTTATGGTTGATCAGGAGAGTTCAAAATTCGCCCTTGTTCGGCTGGTTCCCAACAGAGACACGTTCGGAGAAATTGGACGCGCCACTGCTCTGCATTTCTCCACGGAATGTTTCGGATTTTTAAGGATTCACCAATTCAAGTATATAATTGACGTAAGATGAGCATACCAACACTTTCAGCCAAATATTTGTCGTCTAAAAAGTTTTGCAACATTTATTAAATATCCTTCTGAAGGAATATCGACCTTCTTCCATAAAAATGCGAATTTTGCAACAAAAATGATGGAAACATCCCTAAAAATGACTCGTCTTCAAAGCTCAACATCAATCAGGATCGTCTACTTAACACAACGCTAGTCTTAATCTTAGCTCTCTACTCTTTCCTGTTTAATCAGTAAGAAAAACCTACTGCGTAATGTTATAATATGAGCATCCCTTGTCAGTGAGTAGAAATTCAACTGAGTAAAATAAACACTAGACAGTTGTACCACTTCGAGTAGTTTTAGAAAGAACAAAAAATAATGTTTCTAACCGCACATCTATATGTACTTAACACTGCATGTAACATCCTAAATGAACTGCTTAACATCAAGTCAATAATGTTCCAACATTTCTCTTTTTCTCAATTTCCAGATGCCAATTCAGAAGGTTGGACCCCAGCAGCGTACTTGGAATCAATCAATCGAAAGTCATCTCGAAGTTCGAGTAGGAATCAAGAATGAACCATAAACGGCTTACATATTCAAACTGGATCTAAATTAACCACAATCAATACACAATCTTTTTAAGTCCGTATCGTATTTAATAGAGCTACAGCGAGGAGATTCAAGATTTTTTCAGAAACCGCAAAGACAATTGTCCCCCTTTAATTGTAACCTCGGAAATAGAGTCCAATTACCCATACCTCCCGATATTTAGGATTTCAGTTTGCCGCCTGAAGTCTCGTCTTCTAGTCTCTGCGCGAAAAGATACATATTTCAAACCGCATTTGTTTCATTTCGTTTCTCGTGTGTTTCTTTTCTTTCTTTTCTCTACCGATTTTCTATTCATTTTTGTTCGTCTAAACAAAAAGTTGTATATTATTACGCACTTTATAACAATCCTTGACTTTGTACAAGTGTAACTTTTGTAAGCAATAAATAATATGAAATATGAAACAAATATTTATTACAATGTCTAGCCTAAGCGAAATGTATAATTATGTAATTATGTTTAAAATCATCGTATGCTATAAGTATTAAAGTATAAATAAACAAGAATATGGATCTAAATTTTTTACAATACCCTTAACTTATTTATGTAAAACGGTAACTAATTCGCATATGTCAGTGTGTATGTAGCAAAGTGTACATTTTATTGATTTTTGTTTGTTTCTTTTTTCTTTTTTCTCGCGTTTGTTTATTTATATTGCATGGCAGACTGCTTATGCGTTGGAATAGTTTTTTTTTTAAATATTGTTGAGTTATGATTTTGTAAATTCTCTCTCTCTTTTGTATCCGTTAGCTAAGCAATAAAATAAATTTTATTTAGAATTCGAGTTATTGCGACCGACATAGTTAAACTCCAGTACACGTATATGTATACACATAGTTAATTATGCAAGAAGGCGATGCAAAATCAATTATTGTGCTTAGAAGGAAACAGTTGAAATAAAATAATGTTAACAATATCAGTGTGGACTGTGTTTTATTTGTTATATGGTGTGTGGGATTTTGCCGGGTTACACTTTGCTCTTGTTATTGATGTGCAATTGGCCCGGACGGCGCCACTACGTTAATCGCGTCTAGATTCCACAGCAACAAGCCGTTCTCTGCGTGCAGTTGTCTGCCTGTCACGAGTGAGAGACCTAGAGTTTTCGTCGACGACAACGTACAAGTGTGGCGCCGATCAATGGTCGGATTTGTATGGGAGCGACGAAAAAAATCTGTAAAATCTGTCCCGATTTTAATGAAATCTGAATCGTTTGAGCTCGTTCCATGGACCAACCATTGTAGAGGTAGATCAAAAATTATGATAAAAAATCTATAAAATGAATTATAATGCGAAACATCTCATTTTGATCTCATCTATACTTTAGTTTAAAACTGTTTTTTTTTACAAATGTTACAAGTTACTTTATGAGCAAAAGTTGAGGCAAAAAGTGCTACAATATCCCAAGGGTAGCAATCACATTTGTCACTTGTAAAAAACAAAGAATTCCGTCTCGTCTTCAATTTCCACCCTCATTTACAATGACATTTCAGCTGTCAGCTCTTTAGACAAAGCCAATCTGTTTGCGGCGCATTTTGCAGCCAGCTCAACACTGCCAGAAACCAATGTCTCCACCTGTACTTGAGAGCGTTGATTTCACCATGGGACAAGTTGCCATCGTTCAGTTGCAAGAGTACTCAAAGATCTCGACGTGCACAAAACCGCTGGCCCGATGGTATACCCCTGTACCTCTGCAGAGGTGTTCTTCTGCGCTGGTAAACCCAAAGAGTAAACTTTTCCATCTGTCCTACTCTTTAGTTTTCTTTCCGAGCAGATGGAAAACAGCATTTGTCGAGCCCGTCGTTAAAAAAGGCGAATCTTCGTCACCCACATCGAGCCGACCCATACCACTTACGTCCCTTCTTTCATGGCCATGAATACGCTGATAAATCGTCAGCTTATGAAATATCTCGAATCGCGGCAGCTTCTTAATGACCGGCAGTACGGTTACCGCAGCAACAGGTCCACTGGTGATCTACGAAAAATGAAACCAATCTTTGCACAATGCAGGCGAAAACAAGATCGTAGCGCTTGATATTCCTAAGACATTTGACAGAGTTTGGCATCAAGCTCTTTTGTGGAAAAAGCGTGCATATGGTATCGATGAATCTCTTCTTCTATGGATTAGAAATTACCTTTCGAACCGTTCTATTCAATTTGTTTTGGATGGGTTCAAGTCTGATATCCATATATAAATGCTGGTGTACCCCAAGGCTCTGTTCTGTCACCGACACTCTTTCTTTGATCTCTTGTCTCCTACTTCTAATCTAATCCATTCCTTCGCTGATGACAGCACCCTCAGCTTTTCACATTCGTTTCAAGGCACAGGACCCCGCCCCACGGCCGTAGAATTGAAACGGTAGCGTATGTTAAACACATTGAATTCCGATCTTGACTGGGGAAAGAACAACAGAGTGTAATTCAATGCTTAAAAAACTCAATGCTGTGTGCTGTCACTCAAGCGAACCCCTTGATAATCAGCCATTGTCCATGAATGGCGCCTGTGTCGATGAAACGGGAAAGCTTTTCATCCTTGGTATGTGTATCAACACAACAATTAGTTGGAACTATCACATATTTGAGGTCGCCAAAAATGCTGCGAATCCTTAATCGATGCAAGAAATATTTTGTACCCTCTGATTTGGCCTTCATTTATATGACGTATATCCGCCCAAGTCTGGTCTGGTGCCCCCAAGACCACCCTGCACCTACTACATAGAATCGAAAAGCAAGCGATAAAACTTACAGGAGACAACAACATCGCAGAGTCATTAGCCTCGCTCGAACATCGACGTACCGTCTGTTCTTTATCCGTATTTTATCGCTATTTTAACAAACGATGCTCAAGTGAGGTTGCCAACTGCATTCCTTCTCTCCATGAATTCACCCGCAATACTCGTCTCGCCAGGAATGACCATCAGTTTACCCTTAAAGGCTTTCGGACGCACAGTAAAATTTAGAGACTCGTTTTTCAGGCGCACTACACTAATAAGGAATACTCTTCCCAGCCAAATATTTCCCACAGAGTACAACCCGGAGATATTTAAGACCAAACCTGTGCACAGGTACCTTCTCTCCCTTCCTTTCTCCTTCTATTCCTTCGGCCCGTGCTGTTTCCTGACCCGAACACTTATAAAAGAAAAACCTTATCGGCGATTCCGGGAGAAAACACTTTTTTTTCTGGCGACGATTCACCGTCAATCTCACGTGAATAGAATTTCCCCCGGAAATAACAACGAACTAATTTCGAAATATTTCAAGAGGAAATGAAGTCAGTGTAGAGGGCTGTGCAAAAACTTTGGAATACCCTCAACTGCAGTTAAGTGGTAAACTGCTTCTTTGGTTGGAGAAAGCTTAATTTCTACATTAGCACAACATTTTTTTTTCAAATTGGTAGTCACCTTATTTCGTATCATTTTTTGTTAGAGGCTTTTAACGCTGGTCCATTGTACTACCAGGCAGGCGAGCTATATTTCCTATAATTTCTTGGTCCTCCGGAGGAAAACCAGTAGGCGCCTACATCATCAGCAGCGAATAACTGCCACCTGATCCGGCGGGACAGTGGTAGAGGAAGAGCTCTGCAGTCTCGTCGTCTTCTCCAAAGGCGTCGCTTAATCCAAGCAGATTTAGATATTTGGCGAAGGTGTAGTGGCCCGTTAGTAAGCCAGTAAGTCGTCTGTAGTCTTTTCTGTCAAGAGATAATTAGCCCTACCACAGAATCCATTCGTAGCAAATCTACGAATCGATGTTACGATACGAACTACGAAAAAAAGGTTATCACACAATACGAACGGATTCACAATACTGCGACGTAAATAATTTGTCGCAGAAAAAAGATAACAAATTTCCATTTAATTCGTATTCAGTGATACCAACCTTCACGAACTTCGAAATTCGTAGCACAGTTTTCACTATGATTCCACTACGAGTGAATTCTGTGATAAATTTTTCGGAGTTCGTAGCACGTTTTCGATTACGATGGAATTCGTGATAGGGGTGAATAAGAATGCCGCGGATTTCGTACAGACATTGGGGAGAATGCGCTTGGTTTGTCTACACGAGGGAGAGCCATGCCATCACCGTCCTTGGAAGCCCTAACCAAGGACTCAGGTTCAGGTCCTGGGAGTACCTCCTTTGATCCTCGTCCAGCAAGTTCATCGACGATCTCATTTGCCGTCATCCCATGGTGGTCCGGGATCTAGACAAGTTTTAGCGAATTTAGACTGGCGATCAAATTCAGAGAACACTTACATTTCTATCTTCGAAGTAGTTAAAGGATTGAGCAGGGCCTCAAGCACGGCTTGGCTGTCGCTACAGACACAAATACTCTGCCCCTTTCACCTGTTCTTCACAATATAGTACGTGGCCATTAGGATCGCATAGGTTTCTGCTTGGAAAACCGACGCAAATTCACCTAACGAGGTGTGCAGTCCGATGTTGTCGCTCTCCGCGAAGCCGCTTTGTCGCCCAGTTTATTTCAATTCTACTTTATTTTTAATATGCAAGACCTACATAAACAAATCTTCAACATTTCTCTTGACAATAATAGTGGCTCAACTTACTTTACCTTTTCCCATTCAAGTCCATAACGGGTAGTCCTAAAGAGTAACGAGTTAGTTCAGTTCCTTACTGTTTTCAAAATGTGTTTAGTCTTTCGCTATCCCCACTATGTATTTACATCCCTTTGCAATTGTATTTACATATTTGCCTTTCATTCGACGTACTAGACTGTAATTAAGTCTTCTTTATTTATTATTTGATTACATAGTACAACACAATAGACGGAACAGAGGGATGTACGCGTAGATCTTTTAAACTACGCGGATTACGGATTACAATGCGGCTATCATCAATAGATAGAGCGATTCAAGAGGAAGGTTCGTATGGTTTACCCCCCTATTACGGTTGGCGAGTCGAACGTTCGATGTGAGTTGTTCTCATTGGCGAACTAACGCTTTCGACATACTACGGTTTGCGAACTTAACAATGTGAGTTCGAAAATCAGTGCTGCCATGAAAACAATAAAAAAAAGGAATAAATAAACGTCAAATCATGAACATTTGAATTTTATTTTGAATTGTGTTCATTGATGGATATTTTGCTTTTTTAATAAAGTCATAAAATCGACAAAAATGTTAAGCAACATAGATTTGTTTTTTGAAGAAAATGAAACTACAGCAAAAAAGTAAGAATGCTTCGACTGCGGAAGTGTATTCGAGACAGCTTCCGCCAAGTCTTCTTGAGGCAGCATTTCAAGTTCCACTGATGCTTGTGTGCTTGTACTGGCTGATAGATCCTCAGTAATTTGACTAGATGAACCAAAGAACATACCTTCGGACCTTACAGCTTGCTGAAGTCCGAGCAGTTCATCGACAGCTTGTTCCAAAGGAGTTAACGGAACTTGGGAATATTTACCACCACCAGTTGCCACCATTTCGGCTTTATTCATCGAAATGTTTCTTTTAGTTTTCAGCTTATAATCCAGCCAAACCTGTTGAATATATAAAAGTTTCGATTTCGAAATTTTAGTTTTGTTTTCCTTAATTCAAATATCCAAATTACCTTGTGCCAATCTTTTCCATCACGGCTAGGTGGCCCAAGTGAGTGGAGGGTTGTAGCGAATTGGTCCCAATACTTCTTTTGGTTTTTTTTTTTTTTTTGAAGTACCAAACTCTCCAACACCTCTCGCCTAATTGGGATTTGGTATCATCAGTTCTACTAACTTTTCGAACTGATTTTTATTCGTCCTCTTGCAGCTGAATAAAAAAATAATAATAAATGTATTATTTCATAGCAGAATTAAATATGAACACCTTGTTCTAGTTTCCGACATCGTTCTTTGCACAAGGTTCGACCGTTTCTCACACAGCCCTTGCTGTTCGCCAAATAACAACACGAATGTCGTTAAATTTACCGAACATTCGACAACCGCAATAGCGTTACTCCACAATTGACCTATAAGTACGTATATCGCACCCGTGCGGTAGGGGTCGCTAGTTATACACAAATTAAGAAGAAATCAAAACACCCATCTTGACAATCATCAAATTAATTACATGCATTCTGCGAAGTTGTTTAGGATTAGATGGATGGATTAAAGTAAGTACAACAAGAACAGAGGCATCCAATGAGGAGTGGAATACGAAAGCTTTGCTACTGTCACATTTAACGCGATTATTTTGGCACGTGAAATGTAAATACAGGAACTGTCTGGTGGATGGTTTTGTTAGGAGGAGGGGGCTTAAGCTAAACGCAGGAACAACTTTTTTTTCATAATCTCTCGGTTAGATAACGCCCATGTTCTGGTCGGCCTTTACTAAATGGCCGTGACTTGTAAAAGCATACAAAATTAAATGATTGGTTAGAGCCTTCAACATGACCAAATTCGGGACTGTCAGTGGTGTTACACATTCAAATTATGAAATTTCGCAGACGATTTTCTTCTGTTTCTTTCTCTTTCCCACACATACGTTGTCTCTTAGGCCGCTTCTACATATGCAACTTTTTACTCACGATTTTCTGCAATTCCCTTTTGTGATAGCAAGCCACTTTTACACGTAGTCAGTTGCAATCCCTGCTAAATTTGTCTACATCTGCCATCTCTTTCTCACATATGTATGTATAGCATGCTTCCAATACCCAATACTGAGAAGAGAGATAAAAGAGAATAGAAGAATCAATCGCAATCCTCGAGCACACGCAACTCGGACTACACCTTGCACCACACTTGCCGACAAGATTGAAGAATCGCCGACGAATTCAGCGCGTGTAAAAGTGGCCTTACTCACACATGCGTTATACGCTTCCGATAACGAAACGCCAAGAACACAAGAATAAGAGAAATCGAACGAAAGCCCACTCCAAACTTGATGTGATTGCAGACACCCCTGCGTCACTGGCTACAAGTTACAACCAGCTCTTGTCTGCACATCTTCCAGTCGGTCCAACAGAATTGGAACGTGTAAATGCGCTCTTAGCTAACAGTTCCAGACATTTATAACAGCTCCAGTGTTTTATAAAAACGATTTAAAAAAAAAACACTCATCTTTTTTGTTGTCTTATCACAAGATCAATTTAATAAAACTCATATTTTATAATAATACTTTATAACATTTATTTTTTAATAAAAGAAAACAATTCCACACGATTTGGGGGGAACTTATGTATGTTGTGTGTGTTTTATTAAATGACTAATAAACCTGCGCCTAAGCATGCAGAGCAATTATTTTACATTTGTTTGAATTTTATTTTGTCTAGACAACACTGAGGGTTTCTTTTCTATGTTTTAATTACAGAGGATATCGTTTATACACATGTGACAGTTGCTTCTAATAATTTAGAAAAGAATAAACAAAGCAATTTCCAATTAACATAAGAATACTTGTGTTTGTGTGCACTTCACTGCTCCCGTTTGGACACGTTATTTTCTTTCTATTTTTTTTTTTTTAGGAATGTTCTTACACGAGTTATAGTACAATATCGTTTCTTTTGCGTGTGCATTGTTATCATATTTTACAAGATCCATAACGGTGCAATGCACTGAACAATTGTACAAGATAATGCGGGTGGGGGGGGCGAAAAAAAAGGGAAAACATTGGAAACGAGAAGACTAACATTTTGTTGCTTGACGGATGGATGGATGGATAAGGAAGCTATCCCAGGCCCAAATGAAAAGCTATGCATTTACTGATCGTAGTCAAATGTTTTATTCTTACGACTTGGGAGGGATAACGAATGGAGGAGGGGTAGGGTTTGGGGGGCAAAAACTAAAGAGAAAGAGAGAGGAGTTAAAACATAATGATAAAGAAATAAGTTTATGCAAACTACTAGCGCACTGTACTTTGTTGCTTAGTTGGCAGTCACCCGACTGTTGGCGTAGAACTGTTGTGCGGATAACAGCAGTGTCAGCACGTAGATGCAGGCTGCGATCCAGCAGTTGTAGGCATTCTAAAAATGAGAGACAAAAGTTGATGGTTAAAAACGTGATCTTGTTTATTTATTTGCGATGATATAATCTATTATCGGGCGAGGGACAAGATAAACAATGAGTCTTGTTTGTCGGTGTGTGACGACAGAATCATCGATACCGAACGTCCATCAATGCCCAGAGATTTTTCGATAGACATCTATGCGTGAACTTTGTCGCCCCGTTTATAGGATAAAGACAGCTGCCTGGGCTCAATTAAAGCATTAATTAGTGTTTTCAATTCGATCAGCGCAGGCATGACGAAGAGAACTCTCAATGTGATATTTTACATTCTGTGGATTGAGGCTAAACAAACAGGTATCGTAGGAAGGAAGTAGACAATCCAGCCAGCGTTATCATCAGACAAATGTTTGTCACCAGCAGCAGAATTTGTAGGGCAAGTGGCACAATTCTAGGTGTGCACATATGTGTAGTAAGATTGTCTTGTTTTAAAGCGATCCACTCAAGCTTACGCGACCTCATATGCATGGGGCCAGCGCCTTAAAAGTACATTATGACATTGCCAGAAATGCAGCCATAATTAGCTTGACTCAATATCTTACCTGATTGTACGCAGCATTTGCGGCCGCATAGAAATCACTTATTGTATCGTAACTCTCCTCCAGTGGCAGATCCTCAATAAGTGCCACACTATGAATGTAGAAGAATAATCCCATCAATGTCTGAAATCATAAAGAAAACAAACAAAAACCACATTATAAACGCTGTATTCGATTATATTTCGAAGTTGTGAATCTCTGCAGCGAAATAAAACGCAAATTAATGCGTTAGAATTAATTTCTCAAGTCACGGGGGTGGCGAGCCTTGTAAGTTTTTTGTTATCGATTTCACATTCTCCTCTGTCAGGGCACGAGTTGAATACATACCAATTGAATGATTCCCCATACGGAGATGATGAGACCGCAAAGGGACAGTTTAGGACCACAGATTTTCATTTTTTCTTTACACAATGATAACTCCCCCAACGAATCGAATAAAAGGCAAATCGCTTAACTATTCACTTTCTTCGGTTCGAATTTGTGAAGAAAAATGTCAGTCAGTCAGGTGAAGATCATGTGACAGTTGTTAAGAAGAAAAAAAAATATATACTTATCTTTGATTTTTTTTTCCCAGTTGGCACTTGTGAAAGTGATGGAACGGACTATGAGTGCGAGTTGCGTTCATAAATGCAACCATTAACTGATGGATTTTTGTTTAACGATTTTAAGCTTTTTGCAGTTTATAAGTGTGAATATAGGAAATACTGATTGTTTTTTTTGTAGATTTTTAAGCGTTTTATAAAGAAAAACTGTCATCGTATCCCATAATGGGCAATAACTAATGTGAGTGATTTTCACAATATCGGCGTTCACACTCAACAATTTGTCGATACGTTTTGCTTGACAACCGTGCTTGAAGGGGCCATATTGTCAATGTGAACGAAGAAGTGGGAAGACTTGTAGTACAGTAGTCGAAACATTTTGACATTTTCCAATTTGACATCCGTATTGACAAATTGTTGAGTGTGAAAGCCACTATTTGAGCAGACATGATACGTTGGGTACGAGAAAGGCGTAAAGAGGGATCTTTTCCCCCTTTGGGCATCACAATGGGTCCACTAGGACCTAAGTGCTTTGGCTCGTCTAGCCACTGACCTAACCTAACCTAGATTCTTAATGCTGGTTAAAGTTGCCTCGAGACCTGCATTACGAACATAACTTAACAATATTCAACGTTTTTAGAAACACGCTCCACATTATTGCAGAGATAATAGCAGGTCTGTTCCAATAGATTTGTGCACACAAATTCGTAGTTGAGCAAATTGTCAGGAATGGGGGTAAAAATCTCTCTTTGAGGGAGAAACTGTACAGAAACTGGTGGAACGACTTTACGTAGAAATGCACAGAATTCACGAAACGTGAAAAACTACAAAAAAAATCACCAAATGGAACGGCCTTTGACAGTTTTTCGGTGAATTTCACAGCAATTGGAACAGACCTATTGCCCTTCGGTCAATTGGCCATATGTCAATAAGATGCAACTCGACCGCAATTGACACTCAGTTCGAAAATTTCAATAATTTCCCAAATAAAAAAAAAATCACAATCATCATTAAGTGCTCTCCATTTCCATTCCATTCTCAGTCCCAATTCCCTCCCCACGAAATGACAACAACGAAACGTCACTAATGCCCACTGCTACAACAGACAAAAAGAAAAAGAAGTAAAATAAAATTGAATCAGCCGATCTGGATTTTCGCAAACGAAACTCACAATAATTGTAGATTAAAGAACCAGAAACCATTCATTTTGTGCCACTGAAATACAAAAATTTCATGTGTCACCAACCTTTACTCGTTTAATTTTGAAATCTCGTTCATTTTTTTTTTTTTTTGTTCACCTTTCGTTTTCTTTATTGACTTGTAACAAATGAGTGGTGCTGACACATTTTACGAGACTTTTAACAACTCGCTAGAAGGATTCGCAATTTATACGGAAAAGCTGATAAATGCTTCAATAAAGTTCGCCCTCTATCTGCGCACGGAATTTAATGAAGCAACAGCTGCACTACATATTCCCATTGAATTCAGCGATTTGCAAGTAACCCTACTTAAGGTGCTGCTGTTCATTTTGTTAGCAAATTTGATATTAATTGCATTCTATTGGCGGAAATACGGTACTGTAATAACCGAGAAATTTGTAAAGCCAAGTAAGTAGCGGATTACAAAAGTCACATACAGCCGGTGAGGTAATCAGCAATATGGTCTTGTGTTCTTTGTTTTTTTTTTCTCTCTTCAAGGCACTCTTAAGGAAATTGAAGAACTGAAGTTATCTGTGGCGAAACTGAAACTTCCCAAGGAACACTCTCCAAGGATATAAACTTCTCTTTCTAAACAAATAACAGCAAAAATATGTCGAATCGTATACGAAAATTCTTTTCCAAAAAGAAGGAGGAGGCCAAATTCAAAGTAAGACCCCAGCCAACATTCAGCTTCAGACCGGGGGATTAAAAATCGATTATTTTCAGTTAAAAGTGGGTAACATAGGAACTGGCCATCAGTTGAACGCCCCATCGTCGTCATCCAGTCGCCCTCCCCCGAGGGACGCCTATATTCCACCAAAGAGAAAAGAATTGAGTGACGAGGCAAAAGCGGCAGCTGCAGCAGCACTAGCGCGTGTGGAGAAAAAAGACAAAAAAGAATTCAACACATCGTTGGCCGCAATAAAGGCGCAAGCGAAACGTGAACTAGAAGCGGAGAGAAAACTGAAAGCCGACGAAGAAGAAGCCAATTCATCTGCTCCGGGCAGTGAATCGCCAAGGGAAGTTGTTGAAAATAAGAACTTAGCCTGCCACGGAGTCTTCTTCCGCTGCCCAATGATCGGAGAGGAAATCCTACCCAAGAAGGAATGGAAAGTGAAGATAAAGGAATTTTTGTATCAACAATTGGAGACGGAGAGAGCCCTCACAGCTTGCCTCATCATATACAATTGCAATCTGAAAGAAAAGGTTTGTGCTTGCATCGATTCAGCCGCATGCGTATTTTTACGAATTTCCCTTTCAGGCTGAGGAATGCGTTGCTACGCTTTCCAAATACATTGAAAATTTAATCAACCATCCCGACGAGGAGAAGTACTATAAGATCCGGATGACCAACAGGTGACCAGACAGATGCATGTGATTTTTCTCTTGTAACACAAGGCTTTTTTTGCAGAATCTTTTGCGACAAAGTTCGATATGTGGAGGGTGCACTTGATTTCCTCAACGGAGCCGGGTTTCGGGAGCAAGAAATTGACAACGAGCCATTCCTTCTGTGGTCCAAGGAGAATCTGGAGCCCGAAACCGAACTCACAGTTCTAGTCGATGCTCTGCACAACGCTGAACCCATTCACCTGGAACTGGATCGGAATATTCAAGTGTTGTTGCCAATGCAGGCGAAACGCACTGAATTGCCGGCTGACTTCTTCCGCATCAGTCCGGAGGAAATCAAGCGCGAACAACAGCTCCGAAGCGAAGCCATTGAAAGTGCACAACTGCTTAAGACGAAGGCGATGCGGGAGCGTGAAGAGCAGCGGAATCTGCGAATGTATCGCTTCGCATTGATTCGAATTAAATTTCCCAATGGCATTTACTTGCAGGTTTGTACTACGTTCCTGATCCGCTTGCATCTCGTCTCTGAACATTTTTCTCTCCAGGGTACATTCAATGTGTACGAAAAATTGGGTGACATTTATCAGTTTGTGCAGTCCTGCCTGGCGGACGAGGCAACTGAGTTCAATCTAACAATCAGTGGATGTCAATTCTCTGACGACGATTTGGAGAAGTCACTCTACGACTTGCGGTAGGCATCGCATGTATTGCTTTTTTCCAAGGATAAGCAAATCTTCTCTCGCTTTTCAGACTCATTCCCAATGCGCTGTTTCTCTTCATTGCGTCGTCCACGAACTTATCCGACGGAAACTTCTTGAAGGAAGAACTACTTATGCTTATCCAGCCAATGTAAATTGATTACATTAAATTCATTAAGCTTCAAAGGGCCCATTTGGGGAGACAACACAGTTTGATGGGGAGGGGGTGTCGGTGGTGATCTGCCGCCAATCATGTGAGGGATGTGTAGATGAATCCACACAGTTGTTGTTTTGATTTATTCGTTTACCATGTATCATTACTGCACATTTATAGGCATAAATAAAATCATAAATAAATTGATCAACTATTTATTACCTTATACCGTTGTTACAAATTTTTTGACGTTTGTTTGAAATACGTTTGACGTTTGTGCGATGATAAACTGGGGACTGGGCTGTAATTCAGGTTCAAAGATGGCTCCTGCAAGGCGGGGTGAATGTGAAATCAAGTCACAACGTTGTTTGGGACCAACACTAGAGGCAGGATCATTCAGAAGTCCCTGCAGGAGCTTGCACGGATGACACTCGAATGATTGATCGAACGTCAATGGAGTTGGCTAGCATGTTGCGACAGCCTTCATCACTGTATTCTCTGAAGAATGAGAGAAAAAGGAATGAATGTATGCACAATTTCCGAATACTTACCCCGTCTGACGAGCTGAGGCGTCACCGTCCTCCTCATAGACACTGAAACTACCCGCTTAGACTTCTCCAACAAGCACTAAGACGAAAGCGGCTAAATTGAGTCTGGTTCTCCGGTGAATCAAGCATCATGGTTGTTCCACTTAGCTCGATCAAGATTACTTCTCATATCCGAACAATTCCGCCCAAACATCATTAGCTTCTATTCACGTAACTGCGCGCCTTGTTGAAGAAAAGATCAATCAATGGGTTGCCTGCAAATGTGCTTAAGAAATGCGCTGGACACCTGGCTCAACCCCTAGCAAGTCTTTTCAATATGTCCCTCTCACAAGGATGTTTCCCCCAGCTTTGGCAGAACTCTTTTATTGTCCCTATAGAAAAGAAAGGTCCAAAAAACGACATAAGTAACTATCGGCCCATCGCTAAGCTATCTTGCGTACCTAAACTATTCGAAAGCATTGTGTACGATTCTGTGGTTTTTCACTGCAAAGCATTATGTTCAACTTCCCAACACGGTTTTCTGAAAGGCAGATCGACACGAACCTTACTGAATTTGTGTCTAAGCCATTATGCGCATTTGAAGACGGCAAAGAAGTCGACGTAGTAAGGCATTCGATAAAATTTCGCACCGTCATTATATTTAAACTCACAGCTCTAGGTTTACAACCTCACTTCATCAAATGGTTCAAATCCTATTTGGAAAGTAGAGAATACGCAGTTACCTTTAGATCGTCTGTCTCCAGGCCCATCAAAGACACTTCTGGCGTACCACAAGGTAGCCATCTCGGTCCACTAATATTCGTACTTACCATCAACGATGTTGACCGTATTATTATGAACTCTGATCTCTCTGTTTACTCCGATGACATGAAAGTCTATTCGTTCATCTCCTAAATAGGAGACCTAAATAGTTTTTCTATGTGGTGTCAAAAAAACGATCTCCAACTTAACATCAGTAAATGTCAATCCATTACATACTCCCGCAAACGTCCACCGCATCCACATAGAAACTAGTTCCTCAGCAATGAACTAGTCCCTTCAGCATCATCTTTACGCGACTTAGGCGTTATCTGTGATCGTGAGCTCAACTTTCGTTCCCATATTGACAATATTATATGTAAGTAGAGCTAATTCTGCGCTTGTCTTTATCAAACGCTGGTCAAGAGAATTTTCGAATCCCTATGTCACAAAATCTCTATTCTCGAATATGCCAGCCAAGTATGGTCACCTCATTACGCGGTCCACATTCGTCGTATGGAAGCTGTCCAGCGTAGGTTTCTACGTTTCGCTCTACGCGATCTTGCCTGGACTGACAGAACCAACTTACCTCCATACTCTGATCGCCTTAAACTAATTCGCCTCGAGTCCCTCGAAAACCGTCGCAAAACTGCCGATCTGCTCTTCCTCCACCAACTGATTACTGGTAATACAGACTGCTCCGCACTTCTTGAATTTGTGTCTCTTAGCGTCAACCCCTACAATTTACGGTCTGCAGCCCTCTTCCGCATTAGACCACATCGGACTAATTACGGCTTGAACGGCAGATAGCGGTTTTTATACGACGAGTCTGTGGATACGTGTGAGCTGTTGTGAACCCTTCTCCAACCGGGATCCATGGATTTTGTAAAGGTATGCGAAATACAGGGGAAATCCACTCCTCTCCCATTTTCGGGGTCGTCGTTCGTGGACAAGAGGTATTTCTGGCTAAAGCTTGATTGTCCATCATCTGCTGACCCGCATGATCCACTGCAGGGGTCGCGGAGATAACGCACGCACGAGAGATCGCCAGGCCACTCGATCCTCAGCCATCGACTCTAACTCATCAGGAGTAATGCCAAAGCGTAACCAGGCGAGTTTTTGGAATCCATCGAACCGCCTCGTCCTGGGTCTGCCAAGCAGTCGCCTACCGGATGGAGTCGCATTCAAGGGACGTCTCGGAACTCGTGATGATGAGGACATTCGTGCCACGTGACAAAACCATCGAAGGATAGTCCTTCATCATCATTCTCACTCGCATGCTCCACTACATGGGTCCCGGGGGTAACGCACGCACAAGAGATGTCCACTCGAACTGCACCATCAACGACGCCCAAGGAGAACCAGGCGAGTTCTTTGAATTCATCGAACCACCTCGTCCTGGGTCTGCCAAGCAGTCGCCAACCGGATGGAGTCGCATTCAAGGCAAGCCTCGGAAGTCGTGATGATGAGTACATTCGTGCCACGTGACCATCAACCATCGAAGCATAGTCCTTTCCGTTCGAAATAGCAGCCGCTCTACATGGAGTTCCTGTTTCTGTTCAAAACATTGATCATCTCAGTCCTGCTCTGCAAGTCTGTGGGATAACGCAACAAACGAAGCTGTAGCGCAAGTGGCGAAGGAGGTCAACCAACTTGGAGTGGGCCAACAGGAGGCAGCTATTCAGAGAACCAACTTGGAGTGTGCAGCAGGCGGCAGCTTTTCACAGATCGCGAGGCTTGTTGGTTGACCTCAGTCCAGGTCTGCACGGGATTGTCGCGCTTCTCAAAGAAGAAGAGTGGCTAAAGTGGCTGACTGCCAATGGGTAGACTCAATCCGTGCCAAACAGAAAACAATAATGTTGCATCCAGGATAGTACTTTTCGTTTTTTTTCGAGCAGCATGGCAACACTATCGCCAGATAAGATTCAATCCAGCAGCGAAATTCAGAACCGAACCAAACCTGAATGTGAACTGTTTGTATTGGAACAAAATGGACATGGGCGCATCTCCAGGCACAGCTGTTGGCTTGTTTTCTATTTAATTTGCAAACTACGGCCGAAAGCTGCCAAAATACGTTCCGCACTTGAACATATCGTGAATACCGCGTAAAGAAATTAAAACCGAACAAAACAAGACGATTTAATGATTATTCGCTGGAACAGTGTGCCTCCAACACAGTGCTGTGAGATATCTATTTGTGGCGTATCGAATTTCACGCGCATTTGTGAATAGCTTGACACAATCCAAATACAAGCTCACAAAACATATTTTGGCAAAATAAAGGATGATGGATGAACAGCTAATTGCGGAGGTAGAGCAGCATGGGGTCATCTATAACAGACAGAAGTATTCGATCAACAATATGGGTGTTCCGGGAGGCACCGGTCCCACTGGCGGCGGAGTCAACAAGTACGAAACCAAGGATGAGGCATGGCGGATAATTGCGATGAAATTACGATCGGATGGTAAGTTTTCACACCTCTAATATAGGTACTATGTACGACGGCCGAGTACAGTCGTTTCACGTCCACTCGCGTACGCAAAGTCATAGTTTCCGCAGCGGATTTATTTACTTCGTCGAAGTCGCAGTCGGATTAATTTTTCCAGCGGAAATTGATAATTGAAATAAGACTAATTAAAATCCAATTAGAAGCGTTGCATAATCGACTGTTGTTCATCGGAAAGGTAATCGAGACGGATAGACGATCAGCGTCTACTCTCGTGTTGAGAGGCAGTAAAATGGCAGTGGATACAGTGGAATGACTGGGAGGGAAGTTACTCGCAGCAGAGGCATTTTAATGATATATTGGCTCGTTTATGGTTCGTAGGAATTCTCGTACGTCGTTTGATTGCACATTCACGTACCAGGTGGAGACCTGAGACTAATTTTTCTCTCAGCGGAGTCCTCCGGAACTTCAAGCTTGGGTCATTAATTCCTCCTTAGTTCTGTTTCATTATTGTTGGATCCCGTAGCATTGCTTGCCGTAGTAGCCGTACTGCTTGCGACAAAGGAATACAGAGACTAGCATGTCCTGGAGTTACAGGCGCTATCTCCACTACCCCGACCGCGGGCCTAGAGGAACTATTAAACCTTCTCCCACTTGACCCCTACATGCAAGCTAACGCTGCTAAGAGTGCCATTAGAAGCATTCAATCTAAATGCTGGCTGTCAAGTCCCATTGGACATGCTAGTATAGTGAATAGACTACAAATAGAACAGTCCGAAAGTGACTACAAACTCCGTTTCCTCGACTTTGAAATCCCCTTCAGATGCTATTTCCCGACGAGGGAAGAGTGGATCGCAAACGAACCCATCAATAATTCTGATGGATCGAAGATGCAAACAGGCACAGGTGGGGGCATTTTCTCCGAATTGTTTAACATGCACTGCTCTATCAGGATTCCTGAATATGGTGCGTTTTTCAAGCGGTGTTTTTCAAGCGGAGGTCCTGGCAGTCAAAGAAGCGCCCAGAATGATAACAATGTTGGAATTACCACCGGCTCATATTACCATTCCAATTGACAGTCAAGCGGCTATTAAAGCAATTTCGGCGATAGGAATCAAGTCCAAGCTGGTTGCGAGCTGCCGCGAGGAGCTCAAAACTCTAAGCGTGCAACCTTCGATAACTCTATGCTGGGTCCCAGGACACAGGGACATAGCCGGCAATGAGACAGCAGATGAACTTGTCAGAAAGGGGGCCGTAATCGACCCATCCCAGGCAATCGAATGGATTCAACCACCACTGGCAGATGTCAAGACGAAGGTGGATGATAAAATTCTAGAATCAGCAAGAAAAAGGTGGTTTAACTTAACCACCGACCAACTCCTTCAGTGTGGCAAAAGCCTACTGAGGATGGTGGTCGCAGCTCTAACGGGACATAACCATCTGAAGTACCATGAAACAAAAATGGGACTATCCCATGACTGCATATGCAGTGGATACGGCGATGTAGAAGAAAGAGAGGATACTCCTCACTATCTCTGCTACTGCCCCAGCCTCAGCAAACTGCGATACAGGACTATGGGGGGAATTCTTCTTCCATGACCTGCAAGAAATCAATAACGTCCGACTATCTAACTTTTTCAGGTTCATTAGGATGTCGGGTTGGCTGGACGAAGAGAGGTGCATGCAACGAATTCAACGTCTCGATGAGTGCGATAAGGGTACAAGGCGGAACATTTCCCGCTCTGGGCAACACAATGGGTCCACACGGATCTAAGTGAGACGTGCTTCCGCATGTCTACCCACATTCCTATTCTATCCTAAGGTAGCCTGACGAGACGGCTACCTTCCTTTGTCGCAAGAAGTTAGGCTACTACGGATTCAGTGCCTAAACGTCTATATATAGCGAACTGGTTCTGCTCGGAAAATCTTCTATTCCGGGGCTTAATGGAGCGAATCCCAGATCAAGGGGCTAACGACTGAAAGGCATCATCATTTTCTTCTGAACCGCATGACCAGCTAAAGGCTTCGCGATGGTTAAGCACGCACTAGAGATCCCCTTGCCGCTCGATCCTCAGCCATCGACTCTAAGTCATCAGGGGTTATGCCCAGGCAAACTTTTGGACTTGGTTCAACCACGTCGTCCTGGATCTGCCAAGCGGTCGCCTTGCTTGGTTGGTATATGTGGCAATCCGATTAGTCTCAAACCGGGTACAAGTAGCGTAGTTGCGCGCCGTTTTGATACCACACCTCGTAGACCGTTGTTGTTTGGGTTAGCTAAATCCAGCCAGTGGAGCTTAGGAATTTGATTAAGTTCGATATGCTTTGGTTAGCGATCTCGGAGAGGTCACTAGAAAAGGGTTTGATCTTTGTTTGGGCTAGTGCCGGAGAGTCACAGAGAAACTGAGGCAGACTTTCCTCTGAGTGGGTTGAACGTTATTCCGAGTCTAGCAGCGTGGATGCCTATAGGCCAGTGTCCCGTGCTTACAGCCACGACTGTAGCTATTTCGGAGCAATTTCTTTTGAGGAACTCGCCAGTCTTTCTTTTCGTGAAGGAGGGCCAGGTTTTCGTAGAGACTTTGCACTTGGATGACCTAGTCCAGCTTCTACTAGCTAAGGACAGGAAGTGTTGATAGATGGCGTATTTGCGGTGGTTTATTGGAGGGTCTACCATCTCGGAGGGAGGCGTCACCGTTGCTAGGCCAGTTGATCGGCAATCTCATTTTCCTCTATGTTACTGTGGCCTTGAAACCAGAAGAGAGTGATATTACACCTGTTCCTGGCCTGTCTGAGTTCCTCCTTAAACTGTTGCACGAATTAAGAGGCAGTGTATACTGAGGAGATGGCCCTTATGGCTTCTTGGCTGTCGATGCAGATCGCTGCAGCTCTACCATAAGGGCAGGCAGAAGCGGCCGTTTACCGGATGGAGTCGCATTCAAGGCACATCTTGGAAATCGTGATGAAGGGACATTCGTGCCACCTGCATAACCCTTTCCCTTTGCAGAAGCAGCTGCTCAACAATGAGTTCCTCCCGCACTGCCGTGTTTCTCACCCTGTCATGGCGAGTAACTCCCACAGAAGCACGAGGGAAATCTCATCTCGGCAGCTTGTATTCCCGATCTTATTCCTTCGGTCATTACTCAAATTTCATGACCATAGGTGAGAGTTGGAGCAATATGAGTTAAAAACATGGCTTTCACGTCAAGCTCGGGCTTTCTGATTGGCCTGATGGTCCAGCTTGGCCAATCCTACAGGAAAGCTCAGCATTACTCCTCCCATCAATTCTGAAAAAGCTCTTGAGACACTTAAACTTCTCCACCTGCTTCAATGGGACTCCGCTAACATGTAGGGTGCATTGAACAGGCGTTCTGAAAATGACCATAACCTCGAATTTGTTCACGTTAATCCTCATCCCAGCGTCAGCACATGCGGCCACAAACCCCTCGAGTGCGCGCTGGGGTTCCGTCTCAGGTTCATCGACTACCCAACAAATCTCCCAATGTGTAACATTCCTCGCCTCGGCTGCGCTGCAACATCCACTCCATATGAAAAGGAGATGTGACACGCCGCACCCTTAGCGAAGTCCAACGCCCACGGTGAGAGGTATTGAAAGGCATACCAAGCTATATCGAATTCCAACAATAAGTAGAAAGAACTAGTGCTGTTTATGCCGTCGTCATGCCCAGTTTACTTCCTCGTCGTCGCCAGTCTTTGTACAATCTCTATGAATTGAAGACAGATCTTCATCTGCGCTAATTCACAATGTTTCTGTCCCGCACTGGCATTCTTTCTGCGCATTCAGAGGTACCTCTCCCCATTTTGATTGTCCAATAGCAGGATGCAACTAGTCCCACATTAAAATACCTACTCTGCCTGTTCACACTCATTCAACTAATCAAACCCCATTCTTTCAGTTGAAACCTGCAAAAAGCGTTGGAAGTACCTCCGCGAGCGTTATGTCTCCCAGCGAAAGCATGGCGACCCGCCCGTCTACGAACATCTGTCACGACCTTATCTGGAAAAGATGAAATTCCTCGATCAGCACATCCAACCGCGAAAATCATACCGCAATGTGTCGAGTTTTCTAACGTCGCCAAACGCAAACAGTTCATTCGGCGAATACAACATGGACTCGTCAAAGTCCAATGGATCTTTGAAAAACCTAACCTATCCTGCGCATCCACCAGCTCAACAGCAGTCGCAATCGACTAATTTCCAGCACGATGGCGTCATCAAAACCGAAGCAGATCAGACTTTTCGAGATTTTGCAGCCGCAGTAGCGTCGCAGCAATTGCAGCAGATGAACAGTCCACCGTTTAATTCCACTTCCCTCAGCGGCTCCAACAACGGTGTGATGCCGAACATGACACAAAGCGTCGACAATTTCGATCAGTACCGAGAAACTGACCATCACCCCCACAATCTGAATGGAGCGCCACAAGCCGTCACAAACGGCGTGGCCTCATCGACATCGTCTTCAATGAAATCGCCCCTGTCGTCGCCACAGCCAGCGCCACCGTCGGTGGCTTCGAATAACGTTTCGGCGGAATTAAGTGACAACCATCAGTTCGCAGCAACAAGCAACAACAATATGAAAAAACCCCGCGTGCAAATGACCAGCCAATACCTGGACACATCGGACTCGGATGACAACATCAGCCCGTTGCATCACCCGAACATGTTGAGTGACAATAATCATTCCGCGCACTTACATCAGTCTCATCAACAGCAGCAGCAGCTCCATCAGCAGCAGCAGCAACAACAGCACCAGCACCAGCAACAGCAGCAGCAGCAATATAACAAAATGTTGAGCAATGCAGCGCGCAACATGAACAGCCTGAGTCATGGCCCGTCAACGCCATCCGGCATATATCCGTCAAACAATGACTTCCTATTTTCTCTGTACCAGCAAATGACGCCAGCCGCACACCAGGCGCACCAGGAAAGGAGCTCAAGTGGGGCGGCGTCTGTAGGTGTTACCAGAACTTCCGAACACCTGCTGGGTGAGTTGGTTACATCGGAGTTGCTTAAAATGAACAAGGAACGTCGGAAAGTGGTTCAGAAGAGGATCCTTGAGATACTCTTCTTCGAGGATTAAGTTTTTAGTATTTTTTTTTTTTGTTCCCTTGTGTATTAGGTAGGGTTAAGGACGAAAGGTGTAAAATTCAAAATTTGTCCAAGTTTGTGTCTAAAATGAATCTCAAAAAAAGAGTCCCTTCTCAATTTACTTCACATCATCGTCACGCCATATTCCCTATAGCAGCCATTAACTGTTTTCTTCAAATCTACGAACTACGAATTCCGCCTTAACCTCAAATCGGTAAAACATTTGTACAGTGTGCTCGTGCAGGGCATTTATCAGTTCCATCTCTTCGATGTTTGCATCTTCAAATGTGTCCTTCAAATGTAGCCATTGATTCCTAAGTAACTGATGACAAATATCGAACTTCTTGTTACAGCGGCAACGTGTTTAACACAAAAAAAAATAGGTTAAGTCAATAAGTTAAACGAGTGTAAAGCTAAATGTGTGAAATTGGTTACTTAAGCTAACTATTGTTGGTAATATGTGTATTTATATCGCAGGCTTTGACATAGAATGTAAGAATTTGTGTGAAGATTGGGAATGTTTCAGCAGTTTGCAGGTTAAGTTGCGAGTAAATTTTGCCGTTGCATTCGTTTAATTTTGTTTAATTAATCACTATCTACAACGGAGTTTTATGTACCGTAGTTTAAGTTGTGTACACTGCTTCTACACGATGCTGCACAGTTGCACAAGACGTGCCGGGGGCTAGCCTGTACGGCGTGTGGCTGAACATGAGTGTATTCCCTTCATCTCTCTTCATTGAATGGCTTTATTCTTGCTTTGCAATTCAATAATGGTCAGCGTTTACGCCAGTTTACATCGTATGGTTAAAAGACTTGAGTTATGACGGAAACTTCGATGTCTGAATAATTTTAATATTTTATATTTACCCCACCTATTACGGTTGATGAGTCGAACGGTCGATGTGAGATGTTTTCGATGACGCATTCGACCAGAAATAAGAGAGCAATTATCCTGGATGCAATATATTGCTTTCCGTTTGGCACGAGACAACCATTGAGCCAATGTTGGCCTAAGTGAGACTGCTTGATGTTGCCAGTCAGCCACGTTAGCTGCTCTTCTTCTATGTGTGGCGCTATAACCCCGTGCGGACCTGGACCTCAACCAACAAGCCTCGCGATCTCTGAATAGCTGCCTCCTGTTGAACACTCCAAGATGGTAGATGTTCTTCTTTCAATAGCTGCTTCCTGTTGCACGAACCAAATTGGTTGACCTCGTTTTCCACTTGTGCTACAGCTTCGTTTGTTGCGTTGTCCCACAGACTTGTAGTGCAGGACTGAGATGATCAATGTTTTGAGCAGAAACAGGAATTCAATGTGGAGCTGCTGCTTCTTCGAACTGAGAGGACAATGCATAACCCCCGCGACCCCTGTAGTGGAGCATGCTGGTGAGAATGATGCTGATGAACGAATAGGCTTCGATCGTTTGGTCACGTGGCACGAACGTGCTCATCATCTCGACTTCCGAGACGTGCCTTGAATCTGATTCCATCAGATAGGCGACAGCTTATCAGACCCAGTACGAGGTGGTTCCATGAATTCCGAAAGCTCGCCTGGTTACGCTTGGGTATGACTCCTAATGAGTCGATGGCCGAGGATCGAGTGGCCTGTAGATCTCTAGTGCGTTCGTTACTCTTTAGTGGATCATGCGGGTCAGAATATGGTGATAGGAGTGCAAGGATATATCAAGCTTCAGCCTTGTCTTGTCCACGGACCACGACCACGAAAAATGAGAGAGGAGTGGATTTCCCCTGTGTTTCGCATACATTTACAAAATCCATGGATCCCGGTTGGAGAAGGATTCGCAACAGCTCACACGTATCCACAGACAAGTCTTATGAAAACCGCTGTCTGATGAAATCAAGGGACAAGGGAGGTAGAAGTTGGAATCTCCTGGCTCTCTTATTTCTGCATTCGACATATGTACTACGGTTGGCGAAGTTTACAATTCGAGGACTTTGCTTATATTTCGAAAAACTGCTGACATTTAAGCCCCAAACCCATACAATCCGTAGCGTGCGTTGCTTTTATAATTCATCCAAATCTTTAAGTCGACTCAATTCGCCAAACAAATTCACACACTCCCACGTTTATTCATTCGACTGGCCTGACGGGGGGTTATATTTCCACACACATTAGAAAATTGCCAAGATAACGTTAAAAATTCCACAAAACCTGGCGTCATATTCGAATTTTCCACATTTGATGTTGACTTATCGAACTCGGTCAAAGTGGACAAGTGTCCTGAATGTGTACAATAAATGTTCACACCCAGCTACAAGTCGTTCAAGCTTGTTGAAACAGGTACACTCCGACACAACTAATTGGAGGATTTGCTGCACGAGTGTTCGCATTGACCAATTTGGACCATCAAACAAGGTCGTTAAGGAAGTCGTAAATCAGTCAATATGAACCGCGCTTTGTGTTCCATCGTGTAAAATCCGCAAAATCATACGTTCTTCTCGCCGACTAAAGCTCCTTCTCAGTTTTAGAAATTGTTTTCATTTAATTTAGGTTAGAATTTGATACATAGGTTAGTAATGCCGAAATTGGAGTTAAATTATTGAAATTTGTTTTACAATCAATACGAGGCAACTGCGACAGAGTATCCTACATATGTATAAGTTGCAGATTGAAGAGCAAACCTTTCCGATGTGTCAGACTGGCTGAGTCGTCAGTAACGTCAGTAAAATGCGCACCGCGTAAGCATCACTGCCTTTGTGTTTTTTTTTTTTTTTGTCTGTGATTTCTGAGCGCTACACTGGATCACGCAGACTCAAAAACTGGTCCATTGTACTACCAGGCAACAACCTACCTGCCTTTGTGATGCTATGCAATGATTTTTCGATATTGCGATGCATCGCTTTCGCTATAATCTGTGATGCGCTGGTTGCTTTTGTTTGCGCAGCGCCTTCTTTCATATGACGTTTTAGAATGCGATGCATTTCATCATTGCCAAATGTTTGCAATTAAGAACACTTGACGTTGCAGTACTGCGTTTATGCACTCATCCACTCTTGCGAGGTAACTATTCCTGTGCTGGAAAGGGTAGGGTCGACATGTACGACATTAAAATTGACTATGAAGATATTCTATACTAAACTGCAACAGCAAACTGAAATACCGTCCATATTAAATATGCATACTTTTGTAAAAGAAACCCCAAAACTATTGTCAAATACTTTTAGAAGAGCGTACTTACACTTAATTTATGTATTCTCCACGACTCCTGATTTAGAAAAGAAAGATAACCATGTTTGCTTTTCAATAAAATAAGTGACACTGTCAATAAAAAACCATGTTAAGTCCCATAGATTAGTTTAAATCCGTGCAAATGTACTTAAACCTTTCATGTTGCCTAATGATTGTCTGTCTCACATATGAACTAAGAATTTGGAAAAGCTTTGACACATATTTTATATCTCATTCACACTTTGTAACATCCTCCCTGGCAACTGTATATACACACACATCCATATCTGAGCATAGTCAGTTTTCCAGAACATATTCTAAAGTAAGACTCCCGTTGAATGGCGATTGTAAATAACTATGGCTTTGCAGATCTATAAGTTAAACTGATTAGATTTTTAAGAATGATAACATTTTTTCCAAGGAATAAACAATAAATGTATGACAATATGTTGGTTTTGAATATGACGATATTTCGGGCTCACTAGCTGCACTGGCTGAATGTTCGACTCTGAGCCTGTGGAAAGGACGTCCGCGCACAAGATGGTGAGGGGGACCTCGCACGGCTTGGTGTTCGAAACTGGAGACAACTGGCGAGATCGTGCTGGCTAGAAAGGCGTATTGGATGAGGCCCGGGTCCACCTCGGACTGCAGAGGAAGCTGCACTGGCGCCTGGTATGGACTCTACATCCGTGTCCTGGTTGAGGTGGAACGTTATATCGTGACATCTGTATCTTTACGGATTTTTGAAGGGTAATCAGGCCATAGAGACAAAACTACTGATGGAATCTCTTGTGACATAGGTACTCCCTTAGCCACTTTCAAGTTGCAGCAGTGGAAATGGCGCAGTGGGTGTATGGCGCAGTTGGTTGAGTGCCTGCATCTGGATAGAGGGGTCCCCGGTTTGAATCAGTGAAAGCAAAGTTAATACGCTTTGTCAGGTTTTCAAATCTGGCCCAGTCACCATTTGCAGTTGGGATCAAATAAACGGCACTATCACTGGAGTTGACGATCAGTGCTATTAGTCTGACTATAGGGATCACAATGGGCCAACATTAGTCTAAGTGTGCTGGCGATTTCGCTGACAGCCCAAATACCTAACCTTACGTTGGGATAAAGCACGGATAAGAAGCGTGATACATTTCCTCTGTTCTTTGGTGTTCAACGATACAAGTTATTTCAGGCGATTACCCATCGCAAACCTACTCCGCTCTGCCTTCAGATTCGAATGGTTGGTCACCAAGTGCAGTAGTGTCGTGGTAGTACAATCCATGAGTCACCTAAACCTTCCCACCAACAGTTTTGGGCTGAAAATTAAGCCTAGGTAGTAGGTAGTCGGTTGCCCTGTCGACTCTAAGGGCGTGGCTCACTTAAACCAACGTGTTGGGTCCCTTGTGCAACTACCTAACCTAACCTAACCTAGGGGAGATCCGACGTAGAATCGCCCTTGGCAACCAAACTCAAAACTCCTGACTCGAAAGACCAAAATCACTCTCTACAAAAGCCCTACAATGCCCTAATTTTACTAGTCCTGCTATACGGAGCTCACAGTTGGACGTTAACCAAAATAACAGAGCTGATTCTATATATGGTTCCGTCTGCGAGCTGTACCATGATGTGGATGTAGTCCGGAGTGCAACAATCCGTCGACTGCTCTGGCTTGTCCACATTGGCTAAGAGGGTTTTCAAATCCCAACCTCAGGGTTCGAGAAGGAGAAAAAGACCAAGTCATCGCGGACGTATGATAGCTTGACCTCGATGACTGGAAGCAGGGTGCCCAAGACCGTCATAGATGGAAGGCAACTATTGCTCAGGCTCTGACACTCTAAAGGTCGTCGTCCTGAGAAAAAAGAAAATTTATTCGTTATAATCTGACTCATTTCCTTTTTACTGAACTGACTTATAACAGTAAACAAAGCGTGGAAGCGTGCCTGAAAACCAAAATCTTCTGGCCCGAATACAACACCGCCAAAACCACACTAATAATCCTGCTACCAAGAGTTAACTGCAGTATACAAGTAAAGAGCATTACAAGCCACTGCCTGGTGACCCACCAGCGCATAGACAAGCCCTGATTCCCACTGACAGATGCATAAACTGCAAAGAAACAGTTGTGGCTGAAACTCTGGCGCATCCTCTTTGTTTCTGGCCGGCTTGTGCCAAAACCCGATATAAGACTTTAGGTCAACCATTCTTTAAATCTTTAAATGATGTGACCGCCGTGCAACCACAACATCTCATACACTTTGCTTAAAGAAGGCTACAGTGGACTATAACCAGGTTTACTCTGTTCAGTGGTAGCCATACGAACCAACAGGTCTATGTGATAGCTTCGACGTCACCCCCGAACCTAACCTAACCGCTTTTATAACATAATAAGGCCTCATGTCTTTATAACAGCAATCAATAGATGTAGTCACCGAACTTAACGCCTGTATCGACGTAAGGTAAGCTACGTATTTTCAAATTGACTTTTCTCACATTTCGCACGCCTCATTGCACATCCCTGTTCAAGCAGCTGTTCAGTGTTTTCTCTCCATCTTTGTTTACGTGACGACGACTGTACTGCTGAGAAGAGGGCTACGAGGAAATGTGAATACCTGCGAAGATGTCTTCGAAAGTTCTTTCTCCAGTTGGAATTTTATAAGTTATTCGTCCGTCGAACTGTACTGTCGAAGAGCCCACCACTTGAGTTAGATATTGCAAAAGTGAAAACCTCTTGTTAATCCGTTTGTTTGCTTGTCAGTGAAATTGCCGAACTTTCATCGCATTGTGTGTGAATAATTTTGCCAAATTGTATAACCAACGAAAGATCGTTCAATTATCTTGCATTCAAAGTAATTGTTCAATTAATTTGCACGACTTTGTGAAGTCATAGAAAAAAAAGAGCAACGAACATGTTTTCGCTCATACGCAAATTGCCAGTTAATCAAATAGTGCGCCCTATCTTGGCTTCGAATGCTGCATCTGCATTATCAGTGAATGGGGACAGACAGATCTCCACCAGCGAAGGTCCCCAAAATTCCGAACATATGACGAAAGCCGATAAAATTGGTGGGTTGCCAAGTGACTTGGTAAACAAGAAGAAAATGAAAACTACTCTAAGGTGAGTTAGTATGTTTGCTTAGTCGATTAGCACAGCATACAGTAATGCATTTATCATGTTCTTATCACTGGAAAAACAATTCAAATTACATCCCCTCCATGTGTGGCATCGCATCGGTCACGTACGCCTCGCGCATGGTCTGAAATGTTATGATTTTTCCGAAGGGAGTTTGTTCAGAAAAAACAAAAAAAAAAATGACCAAAGATGTTGCTTGTTGCAGGTCGTTGATATTTGGTTTAGAATATCGATTCCGCCCATGACTTTGGTTTGTCTTCCCTGCACGTACATATCGCTCGCCCAGAGGACGAACAGATGTCATTGAACAAAAGAGTTGGTCGCCATTAGACGCATCGTATCATCTTCTGTTATCTGCGAACTAACCTGCGTCGTGGTGTATAAAGAGAGACCGGCTTCGGCGGCTGCTTCTGTATTTAGTTCAAGGATTGTTTTTGTTTACATGGAAAAATCGGTTTTGCGTGGCGTTTTGTTTTGGATTGCGTGGTTACAACCGGTTTCGTTCCGGGAGTGTGGTACTCTTCGGTGTATTCATAGTCACATCGGGGTGCAAGGTGTGGTGTTTATGATTCCTAAATGATGGTTCTTACTCCGCGGCAGTCGGGTGTACATTCATTTGCTGCGTGATAAATAAATCTGGTTTGAGGATTATTCTATAAATATGAGAAAATGTCTAGCGAAGGGAACTGGTTTCGCTCCCCCCCCCCCCATCTTTTCTTCGACGACGAAGATGGGCTGGGGATTGTAGGAGGAATCACGTATTGGTGGGAAATCTTATTTGACCGTGCATTGGACTGGAATTCAGGTTGTATGTAAATAGCTCGTGCGCCGCTAAACGGTATAGTCGAAAAATCATGCATATTAAAATACGATTTCCCTTTTGGTCTCACTAAAAGGGCATGATTCGAAACTATTGCGTGGACCAACGGGCCACGAATGCATCTATTTTTGTGTGGAAGCGTTTCGATGAAACTGTGTCCAGACTACATGTTGAATAAATCTATTCGTGAACGTCTATAATTAGAAATTAGGTTGCTTGATTAATGCCCATTCACAAATGCATTTCTAGTATTCTGCAAGAAATCAATTGCGTTGCTTAGAAATTCTGATTACGTCTTGTCAACAGCCTTGCCAGGGGGGATTCGTGTTTACTCAACCACGCACACATACATAAATGAAGGTAATCCTCTTTATCATCATTTCCAAAAAAAAACTGACCGCAAAATACCGTCCCCGGGTTGATGTCCAGTTTAAAGGAAAAAAAAAATGAAAATATCTTATCGTTTAATGGTTCTGTTGTTCCTTGCACAATCTGCGCATAGGAACGCATTCGAAATTCACCCCAACCGCTCGTGATCTTGAACCCGTGGTGCATGCGCCACACAAGTGATCACACTCTCCATGATTGTAAGTTAAAAAATAATGTTTCCTTCTCTATGCTTCTGTGGGCTTTTCACAGATCCAAAAATAGACAATTTCAGACAACAGCCGTCCGTGTTAAGCGTGAGAGATCATTTGCCTCCTTGTCGAGAAATCGATTATGAGTACAGACGAGTTGAATAACACTTTTAATTGTACACGCTTCAGTCGAGTGATATTTCTGCTTCTTATTTACTTCCGGAAGAGGCAAAAGGTAATAAATCGCCGCAATGCGGGAGGCTTTATCGGTGAAACTTTGTTTCATTTCTGCACTAAGGTTTCCGATGTGTGCCTGGCCTATCTGGTGTGGTAACCCAACCACCGGTCTAGGTGTGTTTTATTTGTTCACTGCTTATCTGAAAGCAAATAACCTACTTATTTGCTGATTAATCAATATAGCGCCTGCCTGTGGTAAGGCTGCCTAGGCACTTTCTAGTTTCTAGTCGAATGATTTTATTCGTTGCCATCAATCTTCTCGATTCTGTGACGTTTCGTTGGTCAACGGGCACTATGAACCGTTCTGAAGCGAGTTTTAGTGGCCCCATCTGGTGTTATGCTTCCCGGTATTGACGAGAACACACATTCCTGAACCGAAGAAGACATCTTAAGAGAGGGCTCTGTATTAAGTCTGTGCCTGCATTCTAAGAGGGGAATAAAATGGACACCGAAACGCAGTTGACTGCACAACTGCTAAGAGATGCTTACTAAAACGTGAGCGATTGTAAACAAAGTGTGCGCATATACACACACATTTCACACCCTCTTCCCCATTTGTCACGCATAATTTGCACAACACATTTGCATGCAAGATGAGTTAGTAACTAATTTGAAAATAGATCATTGTGGCGCACCTGGCACCCGATATGAGGTCGTGCCATACCAAAGATAACAACAATATTTACAAAACGAACAACGTATCTGTATGAAAGCAGTTCCATTGAATTTTGTTTTCAATTTTGAAGTTGTTGTCCAGTTTCGCTGGTAATTTGCGCAACAGATTTGTATTCATGGCGGCGGCTGTTGTTTTGTTGTTTGTGCCAATAAGTGTTGTTGGGTTGGGTGTGATTGTTCATGTGAAACAGGAATATCTGTGGATTAAATGCGTTTCACCTAGGAGATATTTGTGCGTTTTCCTAGACTAGACTGCAGCGTTGACTGAAGACAACGCACACATTGAAGCTTCGGGGGGACATTTGGTCGTCATTTAGAGCGACCGCTTGTGTTGGGCGTGCTATGGTTCTCTCGCGAGTGTGCTACTTGAGATATAAAACCAGACTATTGTGACCACGGCAACTGCCTCATGTTTATGAATTCATTTAATGCGAACTCTTTTTTTCGCTCATATCTTTTGTTCACGTGCTGAAGTGTATAAACCGTCGCGCAACGTCCAAATCGGAGGTCAGTCCCCTTTCTTTGGCCGTCGGGCGATGCCGTCCAGACTACCGATGCACCCCACCGGGGACATTCTTCTTCCTAAAGTCCCTCTCGACTACGGAGGTTGGAAATCATCATTTGTAGTGTGCATTTATTTGTGACATCTCTTATTATTGCCGTGTTGGAAAGATTGAACCAATTTCGCAGATTTGCGGGATAACCACGAGAGCCTTTGTCCCTTCCCATCGTTCTTCTTCCCTCCATGTTTCTTTGCAGAATTAGTTGAAGGAGGTTGTACTTTTGGTTACTTAAGACGTGTCCTAGATACTCTACTATTTTTTTTAGGGGTTGGCCTTCTCCGACTCGATTCCCTGAGTTCCCTGATCTACTAATCTGCGCTAGCGAGGCAACTGTTCGGAGCGGAATCTTTTCCGATTCCATACGAATCGTAGGAATTTTGCTTCGAAGTAACATTCCGCACAGCTAATCTAAACATTTTTCCGACAAAATGTAACGCAACTCTGAATGCTGCGTTGCTACGCGGTCAATGTCGTTTTTTGACAAACATTCGTGTCAGCCAAACGTCAAATTTGTCAAAGACTCTCCGCAATGAATTTATTGAGGAGCATTGTAATTATAATAATATGTGTGGCGCTACAGCCCGTAGAGTGCCAGGGCCTAGCTTCCCAGCAACCACTCGTGTTGTTCGTGCTATTATCACAAGTGGAAGGGACCTACAGTTTTATGCCGACTCCGAGCGGCCAAGTTTGAGAAGCTTTTTCTAAACAGACTCAGCATTGTCAGCGACTCGAAAGATTTGGGTCCGTGTGTATTTCTTGTCCTACCAGGAATCGAATCTAGACAGATTGGTTCAATAGCGTGGGAGTCGACGCACATACCCACAACGCCACGGGTCACCACTGAGGAGTATTGTACGACCACAAATTGCTTTACGAAAACAGATATCTAGAACATAATTTATATTTCCGATAGGTATGTATGCGTTGCGAGAGCAGAATATGTCGAAGTGACTCTACTGCATTGCAGGGAGATCCTCCACACAGAGAGATGAGCCCTGCTGCAGATTCCTTCTGTTTTGTTTGTTCCACGAGGGTTGGGTTCCTCATCATAGGTGAAAGATGGTCGGCTCCTAGAATTCACCAGATGGAGTAGGAGTTCGATGACGGTGATGGGGGTTGTGCGCAAGCCTTCAGTGTGCCGAACTAAGCTGTATCCAGTCCAGACATCCTGCAAACTGAAACGGCTTCTTGGTTCAGATCCATCGCGTACAAAGAGAGCGATTCATTCTGTCCATCGGTCGGAGATGATCGGCTTCTAGATTCCACCAGATGTAGAGATGAGAGTAGGAGTTCGTTGACGAAAGAGATGTGCTAGGCGCAAGCTCCACTATGAAATCTTAACCAAAATGGTGTGCAGAACTGAGCTGAATTCAGTCCAGACATCTCGCAAACTGAAGAGGCTTCTGCGCGTATTGTAGCACCACACAATCAAGAAGATGATGCGAACTGCAGCTGCAGCCTACAATCGAGAGCCGACTAAGTCACAAAACAATCAAATTTCACTACAAAGTTGATCGAACCAGATTCCGAACTAGTAATCTCTGTGTACACTACGCGTTTGCGATTATTGTCACGTAACGCTGACGAATCTGCTTTGCCGGCTGTTTACAAAACAAGTTCCCAGTTTATTTATACGACAACCTTGGCCATAATTGATAGCTCCCTTATCAGCGCAACACAAGTCAGCTTCGCATGAAGACCCCCCCAGTGAGTGCGATATCGCCTGATCGTCACCTATCTCGTTTCACCCTTCTCACTTGGAACGCAACAGAATCATGCCATTTCCAGGTCATTATCAGATGGCTGGGATGCTTGTTAAATCTAAAAATAGAAAGCGTTCGGAAGTGCGCCCAATTTACATGCAAAGAGAATATATTTTCGAGCAGTTTCCTGGTGTGTAATTGTTAACATTTTGTTTTGTTTCTTCTCTTTTAGAACTTTGTCAACACTAAACCAGTCCGTCCCATTAGCGGCACGAGCTACTGTATCGAAGGATGAGGGCAGAGATTTTATGGCTGTGTTTCCAGGTAACTATATTTAACTTGAACTTTTGCGGCACCTTGTTGCCAGGGTCGGCAGTAAACTAAAAATGTTTATTGTTGCTCAATTGTGGGGTGATAAAGGTTGTTGTGTTGCGTCTAAGCAGAGAATATGTACATATTTGCGAACGGAACGAACATCTGTTTACAATTGAGACTGTTTAGAATTCCACTTATCCACGGAATAGTGTTAATTGCATGAGTTTATTTTCGTAAAAAAGATGTTTTGATCACCCCACACACTTGTTTGCATTGTAATTCTGAGGCAATTGTTTATCTTTCTCGAAGTCGGAAATATGAACGTCTGATCATTTGCCCTTTGCACATAGAGACTAGGCGATAGGCCAGCAGCTGGGCAATTTAACATTAGGTTCAATGAGAACGCACACGAACTTTGAATTGCCAATGAATGTCGCCCTGAAGGTAATTATCAGAGATCAGAGTTCAACTGCAGATTTCTTTTCTTTTGCTTAAACTGAAGAGTTACGTTCATACACATAGGTACATCGATGAAAGGACAGCCAGTGGTCGCTACGAATTGATTCATGATCTCGTAACGAACAATTGTATGTGCCTTCATAATTCCTTATAATTTGTTATCTCGTCTATAGTTCCTATCCAACTTGTTCTGTTGCGTATATGTTCTCATTTACATTTCTCCAGTGCTGTCTTACGAATCGTTTAAAGTTTAATTGGTTTTATTGTTTTCCATTTGCAGTTTTTTTTTGCTTAGTCCCGTACAACGCAAATTTACTCGAGTCGACTGTGGACCACAGTTAGTCGGATAATTGGTGTTTTTTTGTTATTTTTTTATCTTAAAGCAATTTGTTCACTGTTGCACAAAAGTTTCACCGCTTGTACACGGTCGTTATGAAATCTCATTTGTGTGCGGAAGCATAGGCCTAACGTA
The DNA here is from genome assembly GCA_907269125.1 of Eristalis pertinax. Classification (NCBI taxonomy): domain Eukaryota; kingdom Metazoa; phylum Arthropoda; class Insecta; order Diptera; family Syrphidae; genus Eristalis; species Eristalis pertinax. Next base: position 59,210,816 of record OU026148.1, on the reverse strand, counting down.
AAGAGACTTAAGTCAATCTAAGCAATCGGTCATAACACAGCAGTTATGACCACAAACCACAACTTTGCAGAGTTTGAATGATTTTCATTCGCTTTTGCTTGCTTAAGTGGGATAGCGAAATCGAAATCTGTATGGATTTTGCGTAGGTTCCGGAAACTTAATAGTTACTTCAGTTTTTAATATTGGATGTACACAATGATGGCGAGACCCATTATTACATATGCAGCCATTGTTTGGTGGCCCAGAACACTCCAACTAACGACGGCAAATAAGTTTGCAGAAATTACAACGTATTGCCTGTCTTCGAACAACAGGTGCCATGCGCACCTACCCCATAACTGCTCTAGAAGCTGTAGTCGAGCTAACTCCCTTACCAATCTTCATTAGGAAGATAGCTGCTAGATATGCCATAAAACTGCAGCTTGAGTATAATTATATACCAGGTAACTTAACAGGTCACCTCGGCATACTCAACTCGATCCCCAATAGAGACATGTTTTGTACAATGCCGGACATCATGGTCAGGCAACACTGTTTCGGAAGGCGAATATTGTACCGCGTAAGTTGGTCAAATGGTGTCCCAGCACAAGACCCCAAGAAGTCTGGTATGGTACACAGACGGATCAAAGATGGAATCCGGAGCGGGAGTCTTTGGACCCAACACAAGGATCTTCGTTTCCTACAGTGTTTCAAGCGGAAATCCGACAAAACCTCCACAAAGGCATTAAGGGCGCTAATATACTGATATTCTGAGACAGTCAAGCAGTACTAAAGGCACTCTCGTCTAACCTTTTAGACTCCAAAACTGTCAAATGTTGCTGTGACGATCTACAATCCCTTGCCAGGCACAACAAAGTGAAGCTTGGCTGGGTCTCTGGACACAGGGAGATTGCAGGCAACGAATCCGCAGATGAGCTCGCGCGGTCCGGCTCGGAATGTGCGTTCATCGGTCCCGAACCGTACTGTAATGTCAATTAGACAGCATATAATGTACAACTCTAACTTAACGATTGGGAAAACAAACTTCGCATAGACCAGTGGACACATGGTCATGGTCTTAGGCAATCCAAACGCTTAATCAGGCCTTATTCATATAAGGAAATACTCAATCTGAACAAAGAAGACCTAACAAGCAGGCCATTGTGGCCTGAACAACCCCCCTAACAATTAAAACCTGTGTCAAGACAAGCTCTGTCGGCTTTGCCTCGAAGAGGATGAATCTTCTGAGCACATTTTGTGCGAATGTCCGGCAATAGTATGGTTAAGGAAACGTATCTTCCATAAGGAGATACTCACTTCAGTGGGTTTAAAAAAACTCCACCACTAAAGACTTACTAGCTTTCATGAGGAAAGTAGTACGTCTTTTGGGATAACTCCAACCCTCCGATACAATAGATGTATTCTGGTCGCGGTGTCCTTGGCTTCACGGCATGGGTTGTACAAGAGGAAAAAAAAGGTGTCTGGAAGGCCAGTTGACGAACATTTTGACAAAATCATGGAAATCGTCGAGCCTGACCGCCATGTAAGCACTGTTTCGATTGCTGCTGTTTGGAACTATTTGAACAAGGATGGGTACAAAAAGGAAGCTCGTTGTATGGGTACCGTGCCAAAAAACCTCATGGATAAAATTTCCATCAGCGAATCACTGATGAATCGTAACAACATCGACTCATTTTTAAAGCGGATGGTTATGGGTGACCAAAAGTGGATCACATCATCATCAACATCGTCAAGCGAAAACAATCTTGGTCGAATCGTGGTGAGTCGGCGCAAACAGTGGCAGGAAGAGATTGGCAGGAAATCACCTACTATGAGCTGAAGTCCTACGACAAAACCCTTAATTCGAACCTTTATTGCCAACAATTGGACCGTCTGAAGGAAACAATTGCTCAGAAGCGGGCAGCTTTGGTCCATAGAAGAGGAATTGTGTTCCATAAGAACAACGCCAGGTCACAGACATCGATAGCGACTCGCCAGAAGCTCCGGCAGCTTAGATTGGGACTCGCCAGAAGCTCCGGCAGCTTAGATTGGGGGTCCTTATGCATCCACCTTATAGTTCAGACCTAGCACCAAGTGTGATTACCACCTGTTCCTGCCCATGACGACCGATTTTGCTGGAGAAAAGCTCGTCAAGCGAGGCTTCTGAAATAAGACTCTCTCAGTTTTTTGCCAAAAGGGCTTTTACGAGAGGGGGAAACCGACATTAACATCACCTTGCCTGTGCAAGGTCAAGTAATGTATAATAAAGTGTGAAGACGGCACTAATCCTGTACCGTTTCAGAGCGGGGGTATTATCACTTCTGTTGCTTGTTAATTTTTAGTTATTTCTGTTGCCAAAGTTTATTTATTCCTGAAAGCTTCGCAATTGCTCTTCTTGTTTAATCTTATTCCTGAAGAATCAATTCAAATTGTAGATTTTGTAATGATCCGTCCTTTTATACTCGTCATAGCATTCCTTTGTACCGCACCCAGGTAATGCGTCGAATTCTTCAAATATTCACACGATCACATCTCAGAGTTATACTTTCCCATACGGAAGTACTGGTAAATTTTTTGTGTTCGGATGAGTTCCTCTATTGCATAATTCCTTCCCCAATGACAGAATATTCTTATCTATCTACGACTTAATTAAATCACCAGTCGTCTTGCTTCGTCATCTTTGCCTGTCGTAAAATGTAAAGATCCGATGTAACATCTTCGCGAATGTCGTACAGCTTCGAATGGGAGCAGCATTTACACTTTGTCGTCGAAGTACACATGAGAAGAATAACCGGGAACACAAGCAGCTGTGACAACTACTACATTACATTTTTACTTAGTATCAAACTGAGCCGCACACGTAATTTCAAGCGCTCACATGTACAAATAAGGTCTCTCCCTCTCAGCCTCTATTGTCGCAATTGCGACAATGTGTGTTGTGTCTCCTATTGACCAGTTTTCCGTACAAACCGCCACCAATCTAGAGAAATCAGGACGAGTTCCCCGAAGAAGATCGTTTGCTTTGGATCGGTTGTACTCAGGCCATATACCAATAAATGGTGTAGCACAGTTTGTCAGCCTGGCCTATCTGCGGAAGGCGTTTCAAGGAAATGCATAGAAATATTAGCCTTTACTGCTAGTATTGGTATGTCCACCTCCTCTGCAAGCTAGCACTGGGGGACAGATCCCCCCCTAGTCAGTTCATCGGCCTGGGATCTCACTGTGACCTCGAACCCCAGTTCTGTGTGTAACCGCATTCCTCTCATTACCCTGCTCAGTCATATATTTTCATCACCGTCATCTTTATCTCCTTTCAGATCTGGTGAAAGAATTAACCGAAAAAGCAAACGAATACAACGCTAACCTGGCCTCAAAATGGTTCGCCAAGGTATGCACCCCACCAAACCGGATTCAAAATGTATCGATAATTGATTGTTTTTCCAATTAGGCTCTAGAATACAATGTACCACGTGGCAAGAAGAACCGTGGCATCCTGACTGTTTTAACATACAAAAAACTCGTCGCCGAAGATCAGCATACAGCAGACAACATCAGGAAAGCCCAGTATTTGGGATGGTGCGTCGAAATGGTATGATATGAGCGCGGTTTCCCAGCACAAGCAAACCACTTATTTCGCTTATTTAGCTTCAAAGCATGTTCATCATGGCAGACGACATAATGGACGGCAGTTCAACACGTCGTGGACAGCCCTGCTGGCATAAGTTGGAGGAAGTCGGCATGACCGCCATCAATGATTCGCTCATGATTGAGAATGCAATTTTTTCCGTCTTGAAGAATCATTTCCGTCACACCGAATACTATGCAGAACTACTTGATCTTTTCCACGAGGTGATCTTCATTACCACCTGTGGCCAGTCGTTGGATCTCCTAACAGCCAATAAGGACATCTCAAGCTTCACAATGGATAAGTACAAGTCGATTGTGGAGAATAAGACTGCTTTCTACACATTCTATTTGCCATTCGCTCTGGCTATGCACATGGCTGGGTAAGAGTTGGCATAAAACAAACCGCGAACACTCATTATTTGTTGGATCCATTTGCACAGATTCAAAGACGCCGAGGCGTTTAGGCAAGCGAAGACGATCCTCTTGGAAATGGGACACTTCTTCCAGGTTCAAGACGATTTCCTCGACTGTTTCGGGGATCCGGAAATAACCGGCAAGATCGGAACAGACATTCAAGATAACAAGTGCTCCTGGTTGGCCGTGGTCTGCATGCAGCGCGCCAACGATGATCAGAAGAAGATTATGGCCGAGTGTTACGGACAGAGTGGTAAGTCGGCTGGACGTGGAAACAATGTGGCAGTTATTCATTTTTTCATTTAAGATCCTGTCAAGGTGGCCCGAGTTAAGCAACTGTACAAAGAACTTGGACTGCCCAACACGTACGCAACGTATGAGGAAGAGTCCTACAACATGATCAAAACGCACATTCAACAAACCTCACGCGGTGTTCCGCACGAGATATTCTTGCAGATTCTCAACAAAATCTACCACAGAGACTCCTAAGGGTGCGCACTCAACCACCACCAGACTGAACGTGCCCACTCTTCAATCAAAGTAGAATGCACGAGTAATTTATAGAAATAAGGGGCGATGTGTTTGGCCACAATCACTGCATTAATTGATCTTCAAAACACGCATAATTCATATTAATCTTAGTCATGTTCAAATACTATTTACACTCGAAGTGTCACGAAATCTGGTGTTCTTTCGGTTTGTCGGGAGGACAATGAAACACACACTGTCGCGGGAGGGGGATGAGTTTGAAGGGTTTTTGGTGACAGATTTAGCTGTTGCACTCGGGTATGGCGGGGGCGGCAACGAAAACGAAATTGAATTGTGATCGAAGTGAAGAGGAAAAAAGGAAAGAACAGGGTGTCCTATCGAAAGAATGTTTTTCCTTTTTCAATTATAACCTTAAATTAGCATACACAAGTAAACTATACAATTCTTAGCGTAGTAGTGTGTACTTTCTTGTTTATTTTCTTTTGTATTTAAATATAAAATATTTTCATTGACAAATGTTACAACAAATTGGGTCTCTATTGCATCGGCACGCGTTCAGGTCTCGCATCGGCTCTGGTTTACTGCGTGAAGTCGAATTTCTTGAATTTCTCTCGAAACTGTTGCACCAGCTGGACCTCTTCCTCTTTGCTCAGACTGCAGTCCTTCCAATCTACCTTCTCGTCGCAGTTGAGCAGATTTTCCGAACAGAAGACCTCTCTGGGAATGAGACGTTTTTTACTGCTGCACGTAAGTATTGAGCCGCTGTTCATAGTTTACCTTGCAAAGTGGAGTGGAAACTGTTTCATTTGTCTCGTAAGCAGCGTCGTCTTGTCTGGAAGTTCGGCGACAAAGAATGGTCCTTGCTGCGGCAGCGTTGACGGATCTGTCAACTCGGGCAGGGTTTCTATACTTATGTTGTACTCTTCAGCTTTGTCCTGTCGGGGGATACAATTGTCTTGAGCTCTGGTCACCTCAGCCTGTAAACACACTCACCTCAAAGCCATGCTTAATCTTCCACGCGTATCCATCCTCCAAGCCCAGGGCGTTGATTTGCAAATGCGACGATTTGTAGTTTCGCTCGGTAAAGCAAACGACATGCCCCTGTTCCTTGAAGAACTTCCTTATCGAATCCTTGAATCGCCTCAGCTCCTTCCAATCCTCATTCGAGAGCAGCGCAGAGGACTGGATGTGCGTTACGGAAAGGATGAGTATGTGGTATTCATTGATTGGACCCTTCGCAAGAGCCAAATAGAAGTTATCGCCGATCGTGATGACAAGGTGTTTCTCCACATCAGCCGATGACAAGCAGAACCAGCATTTTTCTACAAGACAGGACAGATTCAACAACTTTCTCAGTCTAACCGCTTGCCTTACCTTGATTGAAAACTGGTCTCTGCCGTTTCTCCTGTCCATCGTGTCCAAATCCTCTGCCTCCACTCCTCTTGCGGTTGTCGTTCGAATTTGACTTCAGATCGTAGAAATATTGCTTGCCCTCATCCTGCAGCGGATTTGTGTTATAAACTGGATAAGTACTGGCTCGACAAAAACTCACTTGTTGTGCCTTGGCTTTCAAATCGGAAAATTCCAGGCCAGCGAACGGACACGGAGTCTCGTTTGTCGTCTTCTGTATGAGCTCCAGAACGCGCATTTTTTCCACCGGCGCCAAGCTCAGCGCGTAGATGTACTTTTCTTTGTTTGCATTTCCCACATCGGCCAGTGATATGAATCGTGTGCACAGCTCAAACTGTGTGGTCGAGTCGGCAGGTATTCTAAGAACAAATGCGCATATGGAAGAGTGATTTGAAGGGGGGACATTAATTTACCTGTATGGCGGTAGCTCTATGTGCCTGGAGTTTATGCCGCAGAAATGGTAGCGGGGTTTAATCTCCTTCGACAGGTAAGAAACCAGCTTCGATGTGTTTTTCTTAAAAAATACAGATGCATTCAATGCACTAACGAGGAAACAATAGACTCACCTGCTCGCCTCCAATTCCTTGAGGCCATTGCGATGTTATTAGCACATCCACACCCTTGTAATCATTTGCAGAGTTCTTGCTCACCAAGCACGAGTTTCGGAGTGATATGATGTCGTCTTTGTCAAATGTGCACGCGCCGGTGCCTTCAACGCCGCTGAGATATGCTATTTTTATGCCACTCGACAGGGTATACAGACCCCGTTTGCCTGAAAGGCAATTATCATGTAATTCACGTTGCTCCCCCATTACCTGACTTACCCAAATACGTTAGATTCGGACAAACCTCTCCATCGTCAAGCTGCTCATAGTTCTTCGCTCTTTCCTTGCCATTCGGACCCAGGATGAAAGTAGGAACGGGTACTGGAAAGATGAGATGTTTTACATTCGCCTGCAGATACGCACAAATAGATTATATTCACTATGTTTGAATCCGTTCTTGTAAGCGATCAGTTCATCGTTGTTTTCGCCAAAGAATTCCCCAACGCACAGCAGGATTTCGAAGGGTCCCGCCTTTTTGTTGATGGACTCAACCCGATTGAATAACTGCTTAAAATGGCCATGAACATCACCGCTCACTAAACTGAAACAGATTTAATTAGGGTTAGAAGCGAGTGTGTGTTTTTTTAACACCAAATATTTTGTGCATACATTTTGATTTTCTGATCCATTTACTTAAAATAAAAATTGAATTCAGTACAAGGATCCAACCAGCTCGTGAAACGTTTGTTTTGTCAAGTTTGACATTGACAGCCGTCGTTTTTGTGATAAGCTGCTACAAGGTTTGTTCGTTTTGTATGCTTTGTGGATGCATTCGAGTTTCACTCATTTCGATTTCGAGTGGATTTTCTACCGTGATTCTATTGAACACAATTTTCAAGACTTTGAGTGATGTTTTGTTGATTCTTTATTTATTTATTGAAATTCTGCTATCGTGTGATTCGAAGATATATAGTACATACTATATGGCCACCATCAAAACTGTTTGCTGGTCCTCCAGGACGCACTTAGCAGCGCATATGTCGCCGATTTCTGAACTATTCACAGACAGTTTATTTGCTTGTTGCAAATCGACAGTTATATGAGGAGTTACAATGTTTGTGTTGTTGACAGTAGGAACATGCACCCGGCGAGTCTTACGAAAAGGCTTTGCAACGCAAACCAAGGATCACACAAGAGGACGGGAGGAGAAGGTCTCTAGCAACCGCCCAGTTCAAGATTTCAGGGGACAAGCAAAAAATATGATTTGTCATATAAGAGCTCTTCGGCTTCTTAAATATTATCCTGAAGAAGATCTTGCTCAAAGCTCACAAGCCAACACAAGAGGGATGATCTTCCAGAAGTCCGTTCAATTGCTGGCATAAGCGGACGACTTTGAGGTGATTGGTCGAACACAGCGAGCCGTCAAACTCGGCGTTTGTTGTCATTGAAACGTTAGCGGCTAAATTGGGACTGGCGGTAAACGAGGGCAAAACAAAGTATATGCTGTCATCGAGAACGGATGCAGAACATCGACGACTCTGTCGGTAGTGAAGGACTTCGTCTATTTCGGCTCCGGGGTTTACAGTATAAACAGATCAAACGCAGAATAGCTCCGCTGTTTCAATGGGCTCAAGAGGCAAGTGAGTAACAGAGCTCTGTCTCGGCAGACCAAGTTGACTCTGTATAAGACATTGATCATTCCCGTCTTGCTCGACGGCGCAGAGACATGGCCTCTATCCAAGGCGGATAAAGATGTTCTTGCTATTTTCGAGAGAAAAGTTCTGCGCGCGTCTAGAGGAGAGGAGTCAACCACCAACTGTATGGGCTGTATAGCGACATGCGTATAGCCAATCGTCTATGGATCCAACGCCTCCGACCCGAAGAATTTTCAACTCTGAACCTGTGGGACAACGCAACAGAGGACGTCCACGCACAAGGTGGCGCACACATGTCGAGGGGGATCACAGCCGGCTTGGAGGCAGCTGGCGAAATCGTGCTGGCTGGAAAGGCGTGTTAGGTGAGGCCCAGGTCCACCTCCGACTGTAGCGCCCTAATAAGAAGAAGATACCTGCGGTCTTTAAGGTCGGAACAAGTTGGAAAAACGAAATCATGCCTGACTACTAGAATATCTCTCTAAAGTCCTTCGCCACTCCTGTCCAAGAAGACTTTCGCGGCAATACTTTCTGGACACTCTTGTTCAAAGCTCTCTACTTGGTTCCTCCGCAAGGAAAATTCTGAGTCGGATATATGAGATATATGTTTAGTTGATTTTGAAAATGGGTAATTTTCTCCGATGAATTGAAAGGAAATAGCCTTCGATCTGATGGGCATTTTGTTTGGCGTAGTGACCGAGTAGCACTTGACGATTTTCAAACTCGGTGGAGGTGACGTTGTGGTATGGGGATCAAGGGCAGCTTCAGGCGTGGAAAACGTAATGTTCACCATGAACAGATGTCTCTGTTGCAGGTTCGGAGTCGAAGACATGCGACTAATGTATTCAAAAAAACGAACGTTTTCTTTCAGACGACCTTGTTGTGACTTGTTGGTGGGTTGTGGGGTATTGGGAGGCAAAAAGATGCCAACAACACGCGGTGTTCCCAAGCGGTCCCCCATCCAAGTACTAACCACGCCCGATGCTGCTTAATTTCGGTGATCGGACGAGAACCGATGCGTTCAGCGTAGAATGGTCGTTGACAAAATTTTTGTGTACAGATTACGTTCTAGCGATACATATACAGTGGCTCAGAGTGAAAACTCTAGATGACGCCAAGAATTTGCACAAGCAATAATTATTGACTGTAAATGTGACCGCAATAGAGGACGCCCACGAAACCGATGGCGCCAACAAGTGGAGAAGGACCTCAATCAGATTGGTGTGCGAAATTGGAGACAGCTGGCTAAAGATCGTGCCAGCTGGAGAAGCTTGTTGACTGAGGCCCGGGTCCACCCCGGACTGTAGTGCCACTAGAAGAAGAAGATTAGTGTCCCGACTGACAGTGCTTTACCACAGCACATATTCGACCTGGCAGACTCTATAAGTTGCTGACACTTAATCAAAGGAATGGCCTTTCAATGTTTCTCAATTTCGGTCCAAAGGTGAGTTTTATTATGGAACGTCTGTGTAGTCAAAGATTTTTTTCACTTCCGCCCATAAATTCTCGATAGGATTGAGATCTGGGAACTGAGATGGCGGTAATACCGACACTTGATGGTCCCTTAACCCAGCACTCACTAAATTCGATGGGTGCTTGGGATCGTTGTTGGATCCTCAGCGTATGGTAGCATCACATCATTTAAGATATCCGCTTAAGTCATGATGTCTTTTATTTGAAATATGGGTCCAACACCGAACCAAGAAAAACACCATGACGCTTCCACCTCCATGCTGTACGGTTTTTTTTTTTTTTTTTGAATGGGAATAGGGTGGGCCATATACAAGTTTATTTTTAAAAACGCAATAAAATGAACAAAATTAAATTTTTTCTATGTATTATATTAGTAAAGAACAAACATTCCCATTAATTATGAAAAACAACGTCGTTCAAGTGACTGCCTCGGCTGGCTTCGCAGTATCGTATTCTGTCACCCCAATTTTCCAAGACCTTGTCGATGGTTTCGGGCTGTAGCTCACGGATTGCTTGGATGATATCGGTCTTAAGTACTTGAATCGTTTCCGGATTGTTGGCATAACATCGGTCTTTCAAAGTTTCCCATAAAAAAAGGCCAAAGGGATCAAATCCCAGCTCCGAGGCGGGCAATTGACATCGCCAAAACAGCTGATAACACGATTTGGGAATTTGGTGCGCAGAAGATCGATTGTGACATGGGCTGTGTGACATGACGCGCCTTTCTGCATTAACCAGAAGTCGTCCAATTCCATGTTTTCAATTTCAGTAAAACAAAAAAGTCGACTAACATCGCTCTGTAGCGCCCATAGTTGACCGAAACGTTGTTCGCAGTCTCATTTTCGAATGGTCCTAAATGCCACCACTCATATGTCACACTGTCTGTGGATGCATTGGCTTCTCGACAATATGCGGGTTTACCGAGCCCTAGATGTGACAATTTTGTTTGTTAACGTAGCCGCCGTCAGAAAAGATGATTTTTCGCCCAAAATCGTTGTCCAATTCAAGCTACTCTAAGGCCCAAACTGCGAAGCGATAACGAAGCGGATGGTCGCGCGCCGCCGAGTCAATTGGATTGTAAGCAAATAATCCGAGATCTTTGTGTAGAATTCCCCTCAGGCTAGTACGTGAAATGTTAATACCAATGGCGATTTGATGTTCGTGAGTCTCACACTATCGGCCACAGCAGCCACACTCCCATTTGTGCGTATCGTGCGACAACCGGGACCATGAGTGTTGTCCTAGCATACCAGTCTGAGGAGCTTTTTGCACAAACTGTGTGTACAGCAGTCACAGTGGGTGCTTCTTCTTCTTCGTTTAAAAAATCGCACTGTTCGTAGCTCAAACAGCACTCACTTTGGAAATAAGTTTCCAATATATAGCAACGTTGTTCAAACGTAAAGCGATTCATTTCGTTCCGCGGAGTTATGATACCAGAGATAATGGAATAAAGAGATATTCAACTTTCCAGTGGAAAACCCCTTGTCCATCGCAGTTCACCTCAGATTTTGACGTTTGTGCTCTCAAGTCACTCATATTACTTTATTTTTACGCCATTATCTCTGTATGATACTGACTTTCTGTTAATATTTCGTGCGGAAATAGCTGTCAGTGTCAAAATAACCTATGATTTAAAGAAAAACCAATAGATGGCCCACCCTGTACAAAGATGTGGACGTATCCGATGGGCAAAAATTCCTCAATTGCGGACGACGAAACTCAAGATGAAACTGATAAGAAAACGTTAAATCAAAAGCATGAGGAACTTATTTTTCGAATATATGTATATTGATTTTCTCTTTTTTATTATTTAATTGTTAATTTTTCAATATTTTTTTTTTGTTTTTTTTTTTAACTGCCATGAAAAATCTCTTGGGCGATTCGTATAAAAAAGGGATTTAAATTTTTGGTTTTATGATATAAATAACGGTATCCTAAATTACGAAAGAATTTTGTTCAGTTCCTACTACTATCAGTCTGAGTGAAAGTAGTCCGTTAGCGATGTAACGGTTCTTGTGTCTGTCAAATCGACTGTCGACCTTTGATTTGAGGCGCTTTGAAGGTTCTGCAATCGCGGAGTGTCAGAAATGACAGAAGCCATTTCGATCGTTCACTGATTCACGGGCCTGTTCACATTCCCCAAACCGCGCCTCATCAAAGCTTGACAGTCCATTTGGCATTTGGCATTTGGCATTTTGTTTTTTTTTTTTTGCTTTACTCTGGTGGATAAATAATCTAAGACTGGCTTATAAATAAGGTTCTATAAATGGATTACTTAAAAAATACGTAAGCATAGGTATAAAAAGGTAGTATCACATGTGGTGTGGGGACCACGCTTCGGCGACGATAATGCGCCTTAAATGATGCACGATGTGAGTTGCTTCCACGGTCGAACGCATGTCTCGGTTGGGAAGGCGTTAAGTGGGGCTAGGAGGGACGCACGCACACCGGGGCTCTACGAGTTCAGCTTGAATTTACTTCCCGAACAACTGGGCCTGATCCAGTCTACGAAGATGCCCTTGTTCCTTGTACCTGGAAGAGAGGGAGGTGAGTTTATTGGTAGGAATTTCGGCGGTGTACGGCGTTTGGACTTACTACTTGGGAATTTGTGTTTATGGTTTGCGTCGCACTTCGGCGGACAGAATCGAACCACGAGATCGAACGGTTCCATGGCAGTTATTTTGAGTTTCGGTAGCTTGTGGTCGGATCCATTGGAATTGGCAGCCTGGCAGCCGCAACTAGAAATGCTTGAGTCTTGCGAAGGATAGCGGCATTTTGCGCAGCTTTTTTTTTTTTGCCCTTGAGGGTGCGATGGCGGCCGTGACGGGGCAGACTCGCCACTATCTTCGCATGAATCTGATGCTGGTGGTTTTACAGTTGTTGGAGGTGGCGGAGATGGTGAGGTTGTTGTTACAGGTGGCGTTACTGGGATCTCCGTCGTTGTAGGGGAGGGAGGAGTTGGAGTCATAGTTGTTGGTGGAGACTGCGATGTTGTTTGCGGAAGTGGTGGCGGTAGAGTTGGTGGGCTTACAGTTAATGGTGGTGGAGGAGACTGCGTTGTTGTAGGTTGCTCTGTTGTTGTTGGTGGAAGCGTAGTTGTTGGTGAAGGTGGCTGCGTTGTTGTTGGTGAGAGCGTTGTTGTTATTGGTGAAGGTGGCACCGTTGTTGGTGGTGGTGAAGGTGGCACCGTTGTTGTTGGTGGTGAAGGCGACGTTGTTGTACTTTCGTTGGATTCGCAAGATTCATCGGAAACGGTTGTTGTTATTGGTGAAGGTGGCACTGTTGTTGTTGGTGGCTGCGTTGTTGTTGGTGGGAGCGCAGTTGTTGGTGGTGAAGGTGGTTGCGTTGTTGTGGGTGGGAGCGTTGTTGTTGGTGGTGACGGTGGCACAGTTGTTGTTGGTGGCAGCGGTGTTGTTGGTGGGAGTGTCGTTGTTGGTGAAGGTGGCTGCGTTGTTGTTGGTGGGAGCGTAGTTGTTGGTGGGAGCGTAGTTGTTGGTGGCACCGTTGTTGTTATTGGTGAAGGTGGCACCGTTGTTGTTGGTGGCTGCGTTGTTGTTGGTGGTGAAGTTGGCTGCGTTGTTGTTGGTGGCAGCGTAGTTGTTGGTGGCAGCGTAGTTGTTGGTGGGAGCGTTGTTGTTATTGGTGAAGGTGGCACCGTTGTTGTTGGTGGGAGCGTAGTTGTTGGTGGGAGAGCAGTTGTTGGTGGGAGCGTAGTTGTTGGTGGTGAAGGTGGTTGCGTTGTTGTTGGTGGGAGCGTTGTTGTTATTGGTGAAGGTGGCACCGTTGTTGTTGGTGATGGTGGCAAATTTGTTGTTGTTGGTAGTGAAGGCGACGTCGTTGTACTTTCGTTGGATTCGCAAGATTCTTCGGAAACGGTTGTTGTTATTGGTGAAGGTGGCACTGTTGTTGTTGGTGGCTGCGTTGTTGTTGGTGGGAGCGTAGTTGTTGGTGGTGAAGGTGGTTGCGTTGTTGTGGGTGGGAGCGTTGTTGTTGGTGGTGACGGTGGCACAGTTGTTGTTGGTGGCAGCGGTGTTGTTGGTGCGAGTGTCGTTGTTGGTGAAGGTGGCTGCGTTGTTGTTGGTGGGAGCGTTGTTGTTATTGGTGAAGGTGGCACCGTTGTTGTTGGTGGTGAAGGCGACGTTGTTGTACTTTCGCTGGATTCGCAAGATTCATCGGAAACGGTTGTTGTTATTGGTGAAGGTGGCACTGTTGTTGTTGGTGGCTGCGTTGTTGTTGGTGGGAGCGTAGTTGTTGGTGGTGAAGGTGGTTGCGTTGTTGTTGGTGGTGACGGTGGCACAGTTGTTGTTGGTGGCAGCGGTGTTGTTGGTGCGAGTGTCGTTGTTGGTGAAGGTGGCTGCGTTGTTGTTGGTGGCAGCGTTGTTGTTATTGGTGAAGGTGGCACCGTTGTTGTTGGTGAAGGTGGCTGCGTTGTTGTTGGTGGGAGCGTTGTTGTTATTGGTGAAGGTGGCACCGTTGTTGTTGGTGAAGGTGGCAAATTTGTTGTTGTTGGTAGTGAAGGCGACGTTGTTGTACTTTCGTTGGATTCGCAAGATTCATCGGAAACGGTTGTTGCTATTGGTGGGAGTGTCGTTGTTGGTGGTGAAGGTGGTTGCGTTGTTGTGGGTGGAAGCGTTGTTGTTGGTGGTGACTGTGGCACAGTTGTTGTTGGTGGCAGCGGTGTTGTTGGTGGGAGTGTCGTTGTTGGTGAAGGTGGCTGCGTTGTTGTTGGTGGGAGCGTTGTTGTTATTGGTGAAGGTGGCACCGTTGTTGTTGGTGAAGGTGGCACAGTTGTTGTTGGTGGTGAAGGTGGCACAGTTGTTGTTGGTGGCAGCGTGGTTGTTATTGGTGAAGATGGCACCGTTGTTGTTGGTGGCTGCGTTGTTGTTGGTGGGAGTGTCGTTGTTGGTGAAGGTGGCTGCGTTGTTGTTGGTGGGAGCGTTGTTGTTATTGGTGAAGATGGCACCGTTGTTGTTGGTGGCTGCGTTGTTGTTGGTGGGAGTGTCGTTGTTGGTGGCGAAGGTGGCACAGTTGTTGTTGGTGGCAGCGTTGTTGTTGGTGGTGAAGGCGACGTTGTTATACTTTCGTTGGATTCGCAAGATTCATCGGAAACGGTTGTTGTTGATGGTGAAGGTGGCAACGTTGTTGTTGGTGGTGAAGGTGGCAGCGTTGTTGTTGGTGGTGAAGGTGGCTGCGTTGTTGTTGGTGTTGAAGGTGGCACTGTTGTTGTTGGTGGCAACGTTGTTGTTGGTGGTGAAGGTGGCACAGTAGTTGTTGGTGGTGAAGGTGGGAGCGTAGTTGTTGGTGGTGAAGGTGGCTGCGTTGTTGTTGGTGGGAGCGTTGTTGTTGGTGGTGAAGGTGGGAGCGTTGTTGTTGGTGGCTGCGTTGTTGTTGGTGGCAACGTTGTTGTTGGTGGTGAAGGTGACTGCGTTGTTGTTGGTGGTGAAGGTGGGAGCGTAGTTGTTGGTGGTGAAGGTGGCTGCGTTGTTGTTGGTGGTGAAGGTGGGAGCGTTGTTGTTGTAGGTGTGGGTGGAGGAGTGTCTTCGTCAGACTCGCATGATTCCTCGGAATGGGGCGGGCTTGATGTTGTGGTTGTGGTTGGAGGGGCTATCGTAGTTGTTGTTGGTGGTGAAGGTGGGAGCGTTGTTGTTGGTGGCAAAGTTGTTGTTGGTGGTGAAGGTGGCACCGTTGTTGTTGGTGGCTGCGTTGTTGTTGGTGGCACCGTTGTTGTTGGTGGCTGCGTTGTTGTTGGTGGCACCGTTGTTGTTGGTGGCTGCTTTGTTGTTGGTGGCAACGTTGTTGTTTGTGGTGAAGGTGGTAGCGTAGTTGTTGGTGGTGAAGGTGGCTGCGTTGTTGTTGGTGGTGAAGGTGGGAGCGTTGTTGTTGTAGGTGTGGGTGGAGGAGTGTCTTCATCAGACTCGCATGATTCCTCGGAATGGGGCGGGCTTGATGTTGTGGTTGTGGTTGGAGGGGCTATCGAAGTTGTTGTTGGTGGTGAAGGTGGGAGCGTTGTTGTTGGTGGCAAAGTTGTTGTTGGTGGTGAAGGTGGCACCGTTGTTGTTGGTGGCTGCGTTGTTGTTGGTGGCACCGTTGTTGTTGGTGGCTGCGTGGTTGTTGGTAGCAACGTTGTTGTTGGTGGTGAAGGTGGGAGCGTAGTTGTTGGTGGTGAAGGTGGCTGCGTTGTTGTTGTTGGTGAAGGTGGGAGCGTTGTTGTTGTAGGTGTGGGTGGAGGAGTGTCTTCGTCAGACTCGCATGATTCCTCGGAATGGGACGGGCTTGATGTTGTGGTTGTGGTTGGAGGGGCTATCGTAGTTGTTGTTGGTGGTGAAGGTGGGAGCGTTGTTGTTGGTGGCAACGTTGTTGTTGAAGGTGGCACCGTTGTTGTTGGTGGCAGAGTTGTTGTTGGTGGTGAAGGTGGCATCGTTGTTGTTGGTGGTAAAGGTGGGAGCGTTGTTGTTGGTGGCAGAGTTGTTGTTGGTGGTGAAGGTGGCACCGTTGTTGTTGGTGGCTGCGTTGTTGTTGGTGGCACCGTTGTTGTTGGTGGCTGCGTTGTTGTTGGTAGCAACGTTGTTGTTGGTGGTGAAGGTGGCATCGTAGTTGTTGGTGGTGAAGGTGGCTGCGTTGTTGTTGTTGGTGAAGCTGGGAGCGTTGTTGTTGTAGGTGTGGGTGGAGGAGTGTCTTCGTCAGACTCGCATGATTCCTCGGAATGGGGCGGGCTTGATGTTGTGGTTGTGGTTGTGGTTGGAGGGGCTATCGTAGTTGTTGTTGGTGGTGAAGGTTGCACCGTTGTTGTTGGTGGCAGAGTTGTTGTTGGTGGTGAAGGTGGCTGCGTTGTTGTTGGTGGTGAAGGTGGAAGCGTAGTTGTTGGTGGTGAAGGTGGCACCGTTGTTGTTGGTGGTGAAGGTGGGAGCGTAGTTGTTGGTGGTGAAGGTGGGAGCGTAGTTGTTGGTGGTGAAGGTGGCACCGTTGTTGTTGGTGGTGAAGGTGGCTGCGTAGTTGTTGGTGGTGAAGGTGGCTGCGTTGTTGTTGGTGGTGAAGGCGGGATCGTTGTTGTTGTAGGTGTGGGTGGAGGAGTGTCTTCGTCAGACTCGCATGATTCCTCGGAATGGGGTGGACTTGATGTTGTGGTTGTGGTTGGAGGGGCTATCGTAGTTGTTGTTGGTGGCAACGTTGTTGTTGGTGGTGAAGGTGGCACCGTTGTTGTTGGTGGCAGAGTTGTTGTTGGTGGTGAAGGTGGCACCGTAGTTGTTAGTGGTGAAGGTGGGAGCGTTGTTGTTTGTGGCAACGTTGTTGTTGGTGGTGAAGGTGGCACCGTTGTTGTTGGTGGCAGAGTTGTTGTTGGTGGTGAAGGTGGCACCGTAGTTGTTAGTGGTGAAGGTGGGATCGTTGTTGTTTGTGGCAACGTTGTTGTTGGTGGTGAAGGTGGCAACGTTGTTGTTGGTGGTGAAGGTGGCACCGTAGTTTCTGTAGGAGGAGTTGGTCCAGGTGTTTTTTCCTCAGAACCACACCATTCATCGGAATCGGTTGTTATTGCGGATGCCGTCGTTGACGAGGTTGTTGTTGTGGATGATATTGGTGCTTCCGTTGTTGTTGGCATCGTTGGTGGTGACAGCGTTGTTGTTAGTGATAATGGAGGTGCCAGTGTAGCATTGGTTGGTGCAGTTGTTGTTGTAGCTGGCAGGGATGGCGTCGTGACATTATTTGGAGAAGTCGAGGCTACCGTTGTTGTTGTCGTTCCAGGAGCTGATGTTGTTGGTGGTGATACTGGCGGAACTGTGGTTTCTTCAGAAGAGTCACACGATTCGTCCGAAGTGGGAGATTTTGTTGTAGCCTTTGTCGTTGTTGTAGCCCTTGTCGTTGTTGTAGGCTTTGTTGTTGGTCTTGTCGGCAATGTTGCTGGTCTTCTTGTGGTCGTTGGTGCTTTCGTCGTTGGCTTTCCATGTGGCTGCTCTTCATCTGAATCCATAGAATCATCTTCACAGGAATCCTCTAGTTCGACGCTTGATGAATCAGCAGTTGACGGGCGAGACGGACGACTATGTGATGATCCTGCAAGAGACGTTCAAACAAAGAAACGTCAGATTACTTGATTGTGGACAAAGCAGCTTTCAGATAAATCAGTAAATATCTCGTGTGCTGTTACAAGTTGTGTGGACTGTGGCTGTGTGATGTGTGTGTGTGTGTGTGTAGTGTGTATGCGCTTTTTGGATGAACCTTACCTGCGATGACACGCGTACCAATTTTTATTGGAATGTTTACGTAGGCATTCTTCACTTCCCTCAAATTTTCATCTGCACAAAATTGAAGCCATGAATCGGGGTTCGATTTCAAAATTTTGTTTTTCGTTTTTGAATATCAGCGCTTGGTTCTAAGAACTGAGACGGACTGAGACGAATAGAGACTTACCAGTTTCTGGAAGTGGGGACACGGTTGTCGTTGTGGTTGATGTAGACGTCGTCGTCGTTGTTGTTGGTGCCGGTGATGATGGTGGCGACGTTGAGTCATCCTCGCTGCCGCACTCATCACTTTCAACTTGATCCGAGTAATCGTTTGAAGCTGACCAATCTTCGGGCGCTTCCTCGGACGAAGGGAACGCGAACTGGCCTGGCCTCATGTACTCACAGCCAACCTGTGCCTTCGGCATACATCGGCCTCTTAGCATGTCATAGCAACTGTTTTCGGGACATCTGCAAAAGGGTTTCATTATTAACCACCACCTCGACTGGGTGAGACTTGGTCTTACTTGAAGCGCGTCTGCAGGAACGTGCTGTTTTGGAAGCTGCAATTGTAGTACAGCGCACAGTCGAATGGGGACCGAAAAACTCCGGATTTCTCGCACGGAGGGAACTTATCCTCACAGTCGGGTGCACTGTAGGTGCTCAGGTCAGAGATCTGCGAAATAAGAATTGATCTCCGTTCGATTGGTGTCCAAGGGTGTGATCACTTTGCTACAAACCTGCGTGGGTATGCATCTGTAATTGAAGGAGCATCGCCTGGTCATGGGACAGTAGGAGGACGAGCCGGGACAACGGAAGATTTGTTTCTTAAAACTACTGCCATTGTAGTCACAAAGGTAGAAGAGTGAGCAGTCCGAGGGAACCGGGAAACGTCCTGTGACGAGGGGGAGGAGAGAAATCTCAATTAAGTTTCATAAAGAGAAATGGACTGACAATCGCTACTGACCCTGTTTCTTGCATGCGGGCACAACGTCGTTCGGTGGGAATGTCATGAATTTCTGCTTAACACATCTCTTACGACTGTCATCGAAGATCTAAAGCCAAACGATCAATTCCGAGCTCTTGATGAATGCTGACTTAAAATGAACTTACATGCAAACTGGGACATTTTCCAAAGACGACGGCATCCTTCTTGCAAACGTAGTAGTATTCCTTTTGCTCGGAATGGGCTTTCGGTCCAAGGTACCCGTTGGCGCAGCGTTTGTTCTGTAATCAGATACATTTCGAACATCAAAAAATACGTCCGAATGTCGGGCAAGCAATCACAACTTACATAGTCGACGAGAAGCGGTTTACCGCCACCGGGAAAACTGCGATACATTCCGTTACGTGCATCATAGAACATGCCAGGTGGTGAAGATTTTTGCTTTTGGAAGAAGAAAGAGACAACAAAAACCGAAAAAGTTAGTTGAATGTTCTGGTGGCACGTCTTTGCAGTCAAAGTCAAGGCAAACGATTTGGTTTACAGAAGTGAAATCGAATACGAAAACCGAAAGCAAAGCAGAAAATATAGTGAGACAATCGTCGCCGTGTCATGCATTTGTTTAAACAGTGAGGGGGGGTGAACGGCGAAATTGGGGAAATTTGAAACTCGGTATTGTGGTCGGTTTTGGAAAAGAATCAGTGGGAGTTTATGTGAATTTTGAGAGAAAAAATGATTGACGAGCCGCAGGAAATAGTGAGAACTGGAAGATTTATTAGTAGATCGACGCAGAGGGCATGGAGAATTTCGAAACCGAATGAAACGCTCTTCGAGATAATAGTTCTGCGTGCGAACATTGGTCCTGTTGGCATTAAAGACATCTGGAGGGGCAGATTCAAACCAGGAACTACACCGACATGAGTTTAGCCAGTCGTCTACGAATCCGCCAAATAAGTTGGCTGCTCCATTTAGAGCGCATGGAAGGCTCGAGAAGTCCTCTACTTCCCATCTGTGAGCCACCGCATTTGAGAACCAAGCTGTCGCACACAAGTGCGGAAGGACCTCAACCGAAATGGTGTGCGTGACTAGAGGTAGCTCTTCAGAGATCGCGCTTTTTGGAGAAGCTTGCTGTTTGAGATCTAGGTTTACCCCGGACCGTAAAGCTGCGTGCAAAAGAATTCAGAATTCATCAGCTGCTGTCAGAAAATGGTTCTATCAGCCATATCTACCAGTCTGTGACAAAATTTGTTATAAGACGAATCAAAATTACCACGAAATCATGAATTTGTCGTCAATCTGTTTTCATAAGTGGCGCTACAGTCCGTAGATGACCAGGCCCTAGCTCTTCACCAACCACTCGTGTTGTGCGTGCTAAATATTCTATCACGAGTGGAAGTCTGTTTTTTCATGCGACAGTTAAAAGTCGAAAACAGATGTCGGTAATACAGTTCTGGATTGGCAAACACTAGGTGTCGCTTCGAAAGTATGTTTAGGTTTAGGTAGTTGAGCTGTCAGCGAAATCGCCATAACAATTTGATCCTGTTGGTCCATTGTGTACTTCGAAAGTAACAACGCATCTAAATTTGTCGATAAAACTGACACCAAATTGCGTAAAGGTGGCCCTAAACGACGGACATGCTCGTCGAACTTGTACATCGAAGCCAACAAAGACGAAAAATTCGACATTTTTACCAGCAGCGAACGCTACACGAGAAAAACACATCGAACACGAACAAGTTCGGCGAGCATGTTCGTCGTTTAGGGCTACCTTGAGGTGGCGTGTTTAAAAAGTCGACGGCCAGGTGAAAAGTTATATGAAATGTTGTTTGTTTGCAGATGTAATTTATTTTTGCTACTACTTTTTCCGATGGATTCCTCAGTAAACTGGTGAAATTGTTTGATTTCATTTACCTCGTAGACAACTAAGAACACGGTTCTGGCATCCAATGCAGATGGCATTAGCTTTGACTGTCATTCTTAAGATGAAGTGAGTGCGGCCATTTTACTAAGAATGAGGCTTTAATTGAGCCAAAAACCACTCTATCCCATAGCAACAAAATATTATAAGCGGATGCTTTTTGTTTGGGTCGAAATTGATGCGTATATTATACACGAAAATGATCCATTGCGACCATAGCTATCGCTTTACTCAGTTTCGTTAAGTTTCGTTCACTTTTGATGACTTCATCGAGAGCGAAAAGAAAGGTCCAACTATAGCGAACGTACGTACGCCTGAATGTCAAGTCAAGAAATTTAGTGAGGGCATATAAATGGTACACGATTGCTATGGAATGGCGGCTTCGATCACTTTCGTCAGGTTCGTTCACTCTTAAAATGGAGTGATTTGAAGTACATAAATGCCAGTGGGACGCCACTTCTGAGCACTTGGGGAGTGAATGATGTTTCTGACAACTTTTCGTCCGGTTCTGACATAAGCTTAAGTCGTTCATGGTTCAGGCTTTACCTGAAGGTATTTTTAATTAGAAAATGACAAAAGGAAAAGAAAATCCTGGAGAAGAAAAGGGAAGGCCTTAGTACCATTAAATGACTTCGAACGATATAAAATCAGTTCAGTATGCATTAGTCGGTCGGAACATTCTCAAACTGTCTATCACTTGGGTTTTTGTGGAACATTTTACGGGAGTGTAGAGTAATGTAGGGATTTATTGGCCTCAGTCGTTAGTTACCATCACGTGGTCGAAATCGTCAGGAGAACTGTGTTAGAAGAATAAGGTGTACTTAACCGCGTTGTCCGGAACTTGAATTGTGGTTGTGTCATCGTAAATTTGGTCAAAAATAAAGTTGTACAGAGAAAACCAACTCCCCAAAGGTTTGTTTCCTTGTCCATCGACGAACTTGAGCGAATTTTTGACAGTTCTTTACGAAATAATGTGAATGGTGTTCTCCGAGTTGCCCGTTTAGTCCGAGAAGACGATATAAAAAACGCTGTCAAAAACGTTGTGAATCAAGAGAGGTGTTAGTAGTAGATTCCTGATATGGTCGTCTAATCAATCATACGGACAAATCGTTCGCAGTGAACGTTGCTGTTAAAGTAATTCTCAAAAGCTCAAGATAATGCAGCGCACTAATGCAACGTAATGCAATTACTCCACTTTTTTGTAACAATACTTCTCTTAAACCTGCGAGGACACACGATTTTATATATCTTTGAACAAAATGGGCATCATCTTCGATTTAAATCTTTAAAAAAGCAACCGAAAAACACCTGGAATGTGACATGACTTCGAAGACAATTCAGAATCTTATTGAACGTGGCCTAACACTGATGGCTGGATGGAGATAAGAAAATCAATGCTTTCGATCATCGCTTTTGACACGGATGGAGTTTTCTTCAGAAGTGTTCAGAATGCGTGCCGAATTTCATTTTGTGCTGTCTGCAAGTTTGTCTGATTGATTTGATTGTGTTCTTATGTGGGGTTCCGTCATCAGTTTGTGAATATTTCTAGAGTTCGGTAGATAAGCTGCATCTGCAGTGACATCGAGAATAATTCTAGGAAATCGTTTTTTTCGACTTTAGGCGAGGCAATTGAGTTAGCGAACACTCTGTCGAACGGCAGTCTTTGCTTACTGCCTCTTCCATGGTGCCAAGGTGCGCACGTTATCTAGAGAGGATGCGAAAGCTCTTGGTCTTTCCAAGTGATTTGCCGTGATTGCAATTGGACGAGGGACGTCGTATTTGATTCGATTCACTGCCTATGGTGGTATGTCAGTAAGCAGAGGACCTAGCTGTCACAGTATGTAAAAATGCACTTTTTTCAAGGAACTAGCTTTAAAAATGGCGGGCGTTCGATGTACAATTCAAACGATTGTATTGATATGAGGCTCATCTCGAACAAAAGGGGTTTTTAAAACACTACCCCGAAACCCGTAAACTGCAAAACTTCAGTTGACTCTCCGATTTCTGAGATCCCGTCCGCATCGTTTCACCGCCTTAAAACTTAACGTCGCACAAATATTTAAATGAATAAAATAATCACACTATAACTTCACTTACATCACCAATGGCCATCTGCGATAGATATCTCGCATCGATGGACGCTAGCAAACAGCCCAGACTCACAAGCACTGTGAGCATGGACACTCTAGGATCTCTCATGATGTCCAAGTGTTAAGTAGAACCCCTTTTTGTAATCCAATTGTTCGTTTCTTTCTGGTTTTTATATCTATTTAGCACTATTCACTATCCACATTCTCAAGACACGACCGTATTCCGTATGCAGGATCACTGTATGATTCGATCAGTATCAGTATGCGCGAACAATTTCCAAGAACCGCAGAAGAAGTGAACTATCTTCTTCAGCTTCTCGTTCGATTTTAATACTTTTCGACCTGTGACCTGAATTTAATTACAAAAATCTGCCCGACATTGGACTTGAATTCGTGCTTTGTTGCGCACACCAATGCACCAACACCAGCGCAGCGTGCATGTGCTGTTGGAGAAATTTGCAAGTTTTATGAAAGAATTCTTTTCTTTTTTTTGTGTTGTTTGAGTGCACCCAGCACACACAGCTGGGAGGGCATTCTTTTGGTAAGTTGTGTGTACCATTGGCAATCGTTTGTTCTCTTGATTCGGCCGACTGACAATGGATGAGATAGACATGATAGAATTCTATCTTTTCGAGTGCGGTGCGTGACTTTATTCTGAAGACAACAGTTGGTTGATGGGGCTTTTGTTTTGTTGGATTCAATTGGTTTGGTTCACCTTCCCAAGTCAGGCAAATCTGGTGGTGGCAAATGCACGAAAAAGGTCGTGCATCAGTTGAGGAATGTCGCATGTGTTTAGACTCTTAACTTTAGAGCTACGCAGCAGGCGCTAAAATTGTACGCACACGAGATAAGTGCGTGTGCAAGGTATTCAGAAGGTCAAGCCTACATCTCAGTTGAGATGCACTGCAGAACATCTGGGTTCAGTTTATAATACTCGTGGCAATGCGTGTTGTTGTTTCGTTGATCGCTTACTGATGCTGCTGTGCAGTAGGAAATATTGTCACAACACGAGTAACTTTTTGTAGTAGCCACACAAACAAGCGGCAACAATCATGAGACAAATCTTTCAGTCAGTTGGGAAACCAATGAAGCAGTGCAATGGTTAAAATCTGGTGCCTGCAATGATTGGGGGTTTGTCTACTAGTTGGCGGGTGTCATCAGCTCTGTTGACCTCCCGTGTAAGATGCGAAAACTCTGCGGCAAAGTACAGGCAAACTGGTGTCAGTAAAATCTAGGGTCACTGTAGGAATTTAATTCGAATGACTCGGTATTAATAAACATACAATCGCAATCGAGCGCCAGGAACTTTGCCGATCGAGTCTCCCTGTAGCTCTCAGAAATGCATGCCAGGCGAAACAATCGACGAAAAATGGAAACGTTGTCAAAACCCCATCAGAGAAGCTGTCTACTAAGTGCTGGGTTTTAAAACGCCATCCAGAAAAAGCCAGCTACATTCAGCGAAGCAAGCAGCTTATCAGGCGACGCTGCACAGAAGGACGAGAGCAGTTTGTGAGCTCTTCGAACTAAAAAGAAAGGAAGAACACCTGCTTCTCAGAAGGAAACAGAGAGAGAGCACGAGAAGCACGCGATCGAGGAAATGGAGAGGTGTTACGGCAAGAACAATGTCCGAAAGTTCTACCAAAGGGTATAATAACTATCCAATCGGAGAGGTAGAACTCGTAGTAGAGTCACAGTCGTTAGTCGATACTGAGAATATGAAGAGACCACTTCTGTAGACTGTAAAATGGTAAAGAAGACATCAACACCGCTGTCAGGCAGAATGTCCCACTCCACACAATGGACGATGATTAGAAGGGAATTCCGTTCCCCCGACCGAAATATAGATGGCGATATCGTGACTAAAGTCGAATTAAGCTGCTGGTACAGACGGAATGTGTGCAGAACTCTTTAAGGCAGCTGGCGATTAGTTGGTTGGGGTAATGCGCGAACAAAAATGATACCACTTTAACTGCTCCAACTACCCCTGGATATGTCTACTAAACAGCGCTCTGCCGTTTTGTGGATGCGCCTGAAATCATTCGTGAATAACATGATAGGTCCTTATTAGTGCTGTGTCAGGCCGGGGAAATTCTTCAACGATCAAATCTTAACACTACGGCAGATCCTGGAAAAAAAACTCAAGAAATGCAGATCGACACTCACCACTTATTTGTCGATTTCAAGGCAGTGTATGACAGCGTGAATAGAGACGAGCTATACAATGCCATGTCTAGATTTAACACGTCCTGTTAATCTCGCCAGGTTGTGCAGAATGACGATGGAGAACTCTCGCTGCTCCATTAAGTGGAGAAGAACCTCAACCAACATGGAGAGCGAAATTGGAAGCAGCTGGCTAAAGATTGTGACAGTTGGAGAGTCTTGTTGGCTGAAGTCCAGGTCCTCCTCGGAGTGTAGCGCCAGAAGAAGAAGAATACCATTCCTTAACAGACTTGAATAAAATGGGGAACAGTAAGAGCTGGGGACATCGTTTTTGGGGAATATTTATCGAAACTTTTCGAATAATTACGATCCCAAACTTCATTCGACACTAGTCCAAAAATTCTGAAATGAGACTCTGGTCGCGAATCTGGCTGAGAATCACAACCAGAACCTTTTTCTGTCTCACGCTAACTCTTATCTAGGAGTGAACTGTGTTTAGTGTTGATGTCATGTTGGAAAATGGACGAAATTGGCAAAATCTCGAAACCATATGTTACTGCCACACTTTAAAACACACTTTACTGTACACCCATTAAAACACACACAATAGACCAACAGCAGATGTTTACTTTTAAAAAGAAAGATAGCGATTGAAATTGAATGAGGAACCATCAATGAGGATGGCATCAAACCCTTCTCATTTTTAGAAATAAAAAACAAACTATTCTGTTGCGACGAATCTATGTTTAACGTGTTTGGATCTGGTGGTCAACATGGTGGTGGAAAGGCTATAGCGCGAGCTTTGTATTTGGCCCATTCTACTTTCGGTTGGATACATGCTCATTTGATTCAATGTCGCCTTGCAGCCTGTACAGTTCGCCGTTAGGTATAAGTGGGACTGTAGATCAATCGCAGGACCTACTTCCGGAACTGACTGAATGTCTTCATAATACGCTATCTCTTTTTGATAGCTGCTTCCATTCACCATAAATCGTTTCTCTGTGATCCAAAGATCAACTATCGCCAAGAGTAATTCTGCGTCTGATCTCCCGTCAAATTCGTACTTAATGACAGCATACAGCCTTTGCCAAATGTATTAGGCGCCTTTTAAAATTCAACCTGCCTATGGCCACAAACCACAACCGCTAAAGTAGACTTTAGACGAAATTTAGATGTCATTAGATTCAGCGTACGGAAATCTATTTTGTAAATTTTTTAGCTTTCTGTCTTTAAAAATGTGGCAACAATTTCAAAATAACCTAACAGCTTTAGTCACTTTTTCTTACCTTTCCGCTTTTATCGAAAACTAACTCATTGCCTGAAAAATTAGTAAAACATACTGTTTTACGCCGTAAACCATAAAATTCCTCTTAGAAGTGATGTGGCAGCAAATCCAAAAGCAAAGGGTGTCTACTGTCTAATACATTTGGACAAGGCTGTATACTCCACCTTGTGTTTATTGATGTTCCTATCCACTGCGGAGAAAATAGGAGAACGAAGCCTTGTTCAAACTACCAAGCAATGGGTGAACCTACGCATCGCATGAACAAGAGGAGATTAGTCTGTTCATATTGGACCAAGTCATCAAAGAGTGAGCCGACGGTTTGAAGCACTGCCAGCGAATCCGAGGCCATGTACGATATGAATGTAGCTTTATTATCAATAGACAGTTGTCATCGCAAATAAAATTAAACACGTTGGACACAATTAAGCACTTCGTTTTTTGTTCTGAACTTTCTCCTACGATTTGACCCTTTGGACTTTTTTTGTGGGGAACGGTGAAGGACCGGCATTATGCCAACAATCCGGAATCGACTCAAGCCCTTAAGGCCAATGAATTACAGCCCGAAACCTTCAATAAAGTCTTGGAAAATTGGGGTGACTGAATGAGGGCAGCGACTTGAACTTGAATTTTGTTAATTTTATTGCATTTTCAAAAAGAAACTCGTATTTGGCCCGCCCTGTATAAGGGATTTTATGTCTACCTGGGAACCGGTATCAACTCAGTTGTCTGAGTGAGACCAGCGCTGAAATCAAACGAAGAATAACTCTTGCCAATCGCTGCTTCTTTGGGCTAAGAAAGCAATTGATAAATAAAGCCCTCTCTCGAACAACCACAGTAAACCAGTATAAGACCTTAATCGTCCCAGTCCTTCCATATGACACAGAGGCATGGACTTTGTCAAAAGCGGACGAAGCTACTCTCGGCTGCTTTGAGAGGAAAATTCTTCGGCTGATTTTCGGTCCCGTCTGTATAGACAGTGAGTGGAGGGGAAGATATAACAACGGACTGTTAGCCAGAAGAGTGAATATCCAACGATTGAGGTGGCTATGTCATGTAGAGCGAATGGAAACCAATGCACTGTCCCGTAATATCTTACAATCCACGCCGAGGGGCGGCGCAGTTGAGGAAGACCGCTACTCAGGTGGCGCATGCAAGTGGAAAGGGATCGCAACCAACTATGCGTATGAAACTGGAGGCAACTAGCTAAAGATCGAGCGGACAGGAGAAGCTTGTTGGTTGAGGCGCAGGTCCACCCCAAACTGTAGCGCCACTTTAAGTAAGTAAGAAGGCTTTTATGTCGGTTGCTATACCTGCATATAGTTCTTTGGTACATGTAGTTTGAAACAGCTTCTGATTTATATGCACACACGTATTGCGTCTCAGCACCCACAGCGACTACGAAGCCTGTAAACGAAGAAGTAGCTGAACTCGCTCCGACGAGGAGGAGGATTCAGCTTCCCGGCAAAAATGTGTTTGACTAACCAAAAGACTAGGATCGAGCGGAAAAGTCACAACATTGGAATGACTCCCCGTAGAAAACTGCCTGCGTTCCTTCAATAAGGTAAGCAGCTCCAACAGTTGGTGCATCTGACCGTGATGCGCGTCGCTCTGTCATAAACATGTTTCGACGCCAAACAATGAACACGTGAGGCTTTTGCACATTTCTGATCCACACCATGTTCGATGGGAGAAAACTAAGTCTGATGACATCGGATATATGGTCCCATCTGCGAGGAAGATGAATGGAGGAGAAGTCACAGTCGCGAACTCTACGAGCTGTACAAAGATGTGGTTGTAGTCCGGAAGGCAAAAATTCGTCGACTGTACTTGGCCACATCGAGCGCATGGATTGGTGACTGCTCCAGATAAGAGGGTCTTTGAATCCCAGCCTCAGGTTTCGAGAAGGAACCTCCGGTATAAAAACCAAGTCATGGCAGACGCAAGACAACTTAGCCTTGATGACTGGAAGCACCGCGCCCAGGACCGTCAGGGATGGAAGGCACCAATTGCTCAGGCTCGGACCCTCCATGGGTCGTTGGCCTGATACGTAACTAAGACGATATCGAACTCACTTCATCGCCTAAAGTTTGAAGAAACAAAAAACTCAAAATGTTGGATAAATGCAAATTTATTTTCGAATATATTCTAAAATCCACTTAAATTCTAAACAATTTCTGTCAGTTGTCTGTTGCAATTGTCACGATTCACATGAGTGTGCTCAAAATGATCGTTTCCAGAGTGTGCACTAGTTGCGTCTTACATTCTATTCAATGTCAAAAGTTCCACCGCCATTTCTCCAATTTCAGATTGCGATGGATCAAGAGACTGATTGAATTAAGCTTCATAATCACAGTTTAACTGTATGAGCTTTTTAAGGAGTCTTCGGATTGAAGTCCGTTCCTTTTTTTTTTTTTTTGTTTCTTACATATCCTTACGAACTATTCATAAAAAAATTGTTTGTTGCTTAAACTTTAAGAATAACTTGTTTTTTTTTTTTTTTTCAAGATCGTCGCGTTGGTTCTGGTTGTGGGGGGTCATCTCCCATGGGTTTTTGGTTGTTCACAGAATTCACACAAATTCTGATCTTAGACGTGGTTGTTGTCGCCCTCCTCCGAGAGACTTCGAAGAGATCTGTAATAGAAGTAAGGAAAACAGTTATTAGTAATTGTATGCTATGTTCCCACCAAACGAACTCGCGAGTTCTCATCAAATTTCTTTAAGCTTCCGAAGCTTCGCCACACATTTTCAGAAACCTCGCAGTTTCGACGAAATCTAGTTGAAATCCCCCGGGAGTTCATCCGTCCATGAGAGGTTGTTAAACCGAACCAGCCTACAGCCTGAACTTCATTTTATTTTGGTGTTCCTTCATAGATGTTAAAACAATTATTGCAATCGGACAAATAGGCAATATTTTCAATGGAAATACAGGGTGGGCCACCTAGTGGTTTTTTTTTCAAGTCATATCTCCGCGGAACGAAATGAGTCGCTTTACGCTTGAACAACGTGGGGAAATATTGAAAACTTATTTCCAAAGTGAGTGATGTGTAGCCCAAACAGTGCGTTTTTTGGAAAGAAGAAGTTTTGTTCCAAATGAAGCACCCACCGCGACTGCTGTACGCAAGTTGGTGCAAAAAGTTCATGAGACTGGGATGCTAGTGGACAATAATCATGGTCCCCGTCGTCGCACGGTGTGCACAAATGAGAATGTGGCTGCTGTGGCCAAAAGTGTGAGACTCAATTCACGAACATCAATTCGCTATCGATCTCAGCATTTCACGCACTAGCTTGAGGAGAATTCTACACAAAGATGTCGGATTATTTGCTTACAAGGTCCAATTGACTCATCAATAGAAGGCGCGCGACCATTCGCTTCGTTATCGCTTCGCAGTTTGGGCCTTAGAGCGGTTTGAATTGGACAACGATTTCATATTTTCTGACCGGCTACGTTAACAAACAAAATTGCCGCATCTAGGACTCGGAAAACCAGCACGTTATGCATCCAGAGAAGCCAATGCATCCACAGAGAGTGTGACATGTGAGTGGTGGCATTTAGGACCATTTTTCTTCGAAAATGAGGCTGGGAACAACGTTTCGGTCAACAACGGGCGCTACAGAGATATGTGAACCTACTTTTTTGTTTTACTGAAATTGAAGCCATGGATTTGGACGACCTCGGGATCATGCAGAATGGCCTGTCATGCAACGCAGTCCATGCCGCAATCGATCTTTTGAGCACCAATCGTGTTATCAGCCGTCTTGGTGATGTCAATTGGCCGCCTCGGAGCTGCAATTCGCTACCTCTTTGGACTTGGTTTTTGTGTGGAATCGTGAAGGACAGATGTTATGCCAATAACGATTCAAGTACTTATGGCCAATATCATCCAAGCAATCCGTGAGCTACAGTCCAATAGTTTGCCATTTGATCGTGCATTCACTCTTGTCGATCGTGCGAAAAATGATCGTTATCGTCGTGAGATCGATCGTCATAAGAGACTATGCGCAGGCAACTCGTCACATCGTTTAAAAGTTCGAGTGGGAGTACACTCTTTTCGACCTTAAGCCACCAACCAGACAGAGATTGATGCGAAATGAAGAAAACATAACCACTCTAGCGACTAGTATCGAAGAAGATCTACATTTCCGGCATCGCCAGCTTATTTTCCGGTTGGATTTGAACCCACATCCGTATAAGATTATCCTGACGGTAGAATTCAAGCCGGACGACCATAGACAACGCTTTGAGGTCGTTGAGTGGACCCTGAAAAAGCTAGACGAAGATCCGGATTCTGGACAACAAATTATCTCCTCGGAAGATGCCAATTTTTGCTCAGCGGCTGAAATTGCTTTATTGGAGCGAACACAATCCACAAGTGTTCGACAAAAAATGTACTGTTTGCTGCGGTATATGGTATGGCGTCATAATGGGAATCATCAATGGTGTATGGCGTGGCCAGAGTTCGACAACATCGATTTACCAGCTGCTGTTCCAGTAAGATGGCGATACATGTCGCAAAATGGACGCGTCGCAATGCAATGTTGCGAAATAGCAATTTGGCGACTGGGCCATCTCACGGCGTTCACAGCGTTCATCAATTGTTCGTGCGCCTTGACACCATTCGATTATTTTCTCTGAGATAACCCCGACCCCTCAGTCTGCGCCAACAAGCCAACTTTGGACGAGCTCGCCAGCATTGGAGACGCTATAAAGCAACAGGATTGGACCGCCCGCTTGAAGCACTGCCACATTCATTTGAATAATGTGCTATTCCATATATAATGTCACGAAAGTAGCTTGAAAATAAAGCCAGAATCAATTATATGTCTCACACCGTTGTGGTTGCATTTACATTTATTTTCCTATCGTTCTTATCTGGTCACCAAAAGACAAATCTCCGTTGATCCCCATCAACATTTGCGCGTCGCCACCTTCCATCTGATTCACGCCCCAATGTCATCAACTCGCCGCGCAGCGCCGTTTCAATTTTTGTGAAATATTATTTCAGCTGCGATAGCAAATTGCGTTGTCCCATATGTTGCATTGTTTATTAACCTTTTGAGCGCAGATATGAATGTGAAAGCGTATGTCGGACACTGGCTGGCGTTCGGCTTATCACTCTGGCAGTGAACACATTTTAAAAACAATCATTCCCCATCCCCTTAAGGTCTGGGTCACTGGCGTTGGTTTCTGTTCAGTTTTCAGTGGAATCGAAGGCGTTCAAGTTCACTTTTCGATTTGCGCTATTCGAGTGGGATTCCTGATCAAAATGCGGTGGTGTCTGCACTTAGTTTTGGTGGTTCTTGCAATTTTTGCTCAGTTCACAGCAGCCAGTGAGTTTTAGCTTCTAAATTGTGTTAGCTGCAGGCCTTGATTTTTGTTTGTCTTTCTTTCGTCAGCCTGGGTGGACAATCCAACGAAGCTTTGCGAGATTCGGGGACAAGGTGATATGTGCACGGCGCAGTGCGTTGCCGAAGGTGGACGCGGTGGGATATGTGACAAGGTTCACAATTGCAACTGTCAGCCCATGTGAATGCTTTTGGATTTAAGGATTTACGTAGTTTTAGAGGATTGTGCGAGAAAATGTTCTCGTCAATCTGGAATGATGAGTGGAATAAAGGTGCAATGGATCTAGTGAACTCTTAGATTTGAAGCATTTGATTGTATTTCTTGTTTAGTTGGAGGGTTGCGTGATTATTGCTGCAGGACTGGCTATTCAATGTGGTTTCCGGCGTAACATCTTACTCCGAAGCAAGTCTTTGAAAAGACTGAATGAAGCATACAACGCCTTTTTGTCGACAAGGGCGGTTAAAGAGGTTTACAATTAGCGTGGCAGGATAAAAACGGAGAACTCTTACTCTTACTCCAACTTTTGATGAGAAGCAAATGGTTTTAGCCAAGTTCAAGTACGCTGCATTACCGACAATCCGCCTGAGAAGTCTTCATAGTCTAAACGAGCGATGTTAAAATCGTTCATGGAACTGCTGAAATATTTTAAAGCTGTTGGCTCCGCGACGTGGCTGAGCGGACGAGTTCTGGCTGGATAGCTTTGTGCCAGGTTTGTGTAAACGTGATTGTGGTTGAGGGCATTTAACGAGACCTCATCAGGTGACGTGCTGGAGTCAAAAGATTGATCAACGAGTCGGCGGCCATGAATATTGAGAAGAAGGCGAAAGAAATTTAAAAATCTGCGCCCAAGTGAGTGCGGGATTGCGGCGCGTGTGAAGGTCCAACGAAAAGTGTGTCCCATACCGAAAGCCAAGGCAAGCGTTGTCGTACCAAAAGTGCTTATTTTAGTGCCATTGACCGCTTGCTACTACGTTGCCTCTGATTGTAACCTTGAAACGCTTTTTAACAGACAAAGTTGATAAAGAAGCTCCGTCATCTCAAGCAGTTTCATCACCATCAAAGCACTGATGGGCAACAACGAGGTATGGGCGGACCAGAAAGCCTCCATCGTATTTTGCTCCTGGAATGGGATAAGCCATATAGCGAAGCCGAATAGAAATAAAGCACTACAATAGCCCGCACTCCATTCGCCGCTGAACACACGTCACTGGTACAGCTGTCAACTCTACTTTCGTACAGTACAGGCAGGTTTTTTGGCAGTCTTTCTTTTTTGGCACCTCGTCGGCAAAGCTTTGCCATGATCTTTGTTTTACAGACCAATTAAGTCATACCATAACAGAGTGAATGTTGGTGTTGCAATTCGTTTGGAGCCAGGTTAAACCAGAGACATTTCTGAATTCTTTAAGTAGGTACGATTTGATGACACCCGCACAGCTAGTAACCCGATGAAATGACGTGAAACTTTTTATGTTCAGTTCTAGGCAGAGCCGGTCACGTCGAATAAAGATGTTCCAAGGTCGCACTGACTGAACCATGCACACAAGTGTGCTAGTAGCACACGCCTGATCGATCTACGTCTTAAACCAGGTGGTCAACGTGGTGAGCCAGTCGAAAAAAGAAGTCCCTTCTTTGATAGGCAAACGACTTCCGAGGTGCGACTCTTGCGGGTAGACGACCGCTTGGTAGACCCAGATGGAGGTGTATGGACCAAGTCAAAAAAACTCGCATGGTTTCGCTTAGGCATGCCTTGTGACGGTCGGAATAACAGCTCCGTGTGCCCCATCCATCAAAAAAGGCGATCCAACCTCTTGGAACAACTATAGAGGTGTATCCCTGCTTAACGTCACCTACAAGATCCTGTCCAGCGTACTGTGTGAACGTCTTAAGCCGTTTTCACCGCACTAATCGGCACGTACCTGTGCAGCTTCCGGCACGGCATATGGACTATAGACCAAATTGTCACACTAAGCCAAATCCTGGAGAAGACCAGTGAGTTTCAAATCGATACGCACCACCTTTTCATCGATTTTAAGTATTTATCGCAAGGAACCATTTGAAGTGATGGCCGATCTCGGGAAATTGATCCGCTAACACATACGCGTTGCTCCGTGGAGTTCGGTTCAAGAACGCCTCATCCGTTCGAAACCTGTACCGGATTACGGCAAGGAGGTGCGCTGTCGTGTGATTTCTTCAATCTGGAGAAGATGCGGCGGGCAGATGTAAACACGGAAGTCACTATCGTCTACAAGTCAGTCCAACTGTTGGGTTACGCCGATGACATCGGCGCGTTCCCTACGTGCCGTAGTGGAGGGCTTTTACGACGATTGAAGAGAAGGCGAAATGAGCTAGTTCTAAGGTCAATGAGGATAAGACGAAATATAAGCTCTCGACCAAGGGCAAAACATAACAATCGACAGGTACAATTTTGAGGCAGTGATTGAGAGTTTATCTACCTGGGGGACGCGCAAACTTCACGAATAACATCATAGTGGCTATCCGACGTGGAATCGGGTTGCCAAAACAACTAGGCTCAAAGCTCGTGACTCGAAGGACCAAGATCGTGATCTACAAAACCCTTATTTTGCCAGCTCTTCTGCTGTGTGGAGGTGAAAGTTGGACGTTAAGCTAAACAGAGTTGATGGCTTCGAAAGAAAAATTCCATGCGGATATAAGGTCCCTTCTGCGCCCTTCTGAATGGAAGACACAACCGCGAACTCTACGAGCTGTACGAAGATGTGGATGTAGGCCGGAAGGCAAACTTCCGTCGACTACACTGGCTTGGCCACATCGAGCGCATGGACACCAATGCTCCAGCTAAGAGGGTCTTCGATACCCAGTCTCCTGTTTCGAGAAGGAGAGGAAGGCCAAATCTCCGGTATAAAATCCAAGTCCTCACAGACGCAAGACGGAAGCAGCGTGCGTGAGGACCGTCATCGATGGAAGACAGCTATTGCTCAGGCTAAGACCCTGTATGCGTCGTCCATACCTCCTTATGAGTTGGAGTTGATGCAGTCAGATATCTCGTGCGTTCTCTCCTTTGCACTTTCGATGCTTGTTGTTGTCTCCAAACTGATGACGTTTACACGCTGAGGAAGTCCACATTTTAACTCTTGGAGACACCGAGCGCAGCATACATTAGTTCACCTGTAGGTGGCTTCCGTAGGTGTTATCCACGAGGAGACTTGCGGATCCTGCCATCAACATCAACAACTTTGCTCTGGATGCAGAGGCCCATGTCCGCCTGCTGTACAGCGGCGTGAGTTTAGCCAGGCGTCTGTGGATTCAACGCCCAAGATGTAGGGCGCATGGACAACACTGATCCAGCCCAAAGAGTGTTCACCGCAGCTGCGGGACAACCTTGTAGACGACTCCCACGAAACCGATGGCGGACGCAAGTGGGGAAAGATATCAGCTAACTTGGCGTGCGTAATTGGAGGCACCTGGCAAAAGGTCGTGCCAACTGGAGAGTCTTGTGTGTTTGAGGGACTGCAGCGCCAGCAGAAGAAGAAAAGTTGTTTCCTCACAGTTGGCAAGAGAGTAAAATTGATGACGATTTTTTTGCTTTTAAAAGCTGTTGGTGCCCCTGATTGTTCACAAAAATAAGTGTGTTTGCGGATGTCGTACCCGAAATTTAGGTTTTAGCTTATTTGAAAGACTCCAGTCCTAGCCCTTTCATTCTTCTTGGAACCTCTTTGTAGATGTTGATGCGATTTGGTGGGTCAGCGCTTGCATCTATGTCTAAACGATTTTCTAAACGATCCAACGTCCAGGTTGATTGTTAGTAAGAGCGGACTTGTGGTTGCTGCTGCTTCATATGTATGTGACGTGGTTGAGGTTATTCTGAGGGACCCAGTGCATTGAAGCCTTGCCATGGCTGTGTGATATCATGATGATCTCATTTAAGTTTGTGTCTGCAGTGGCGTGGACACTTTTCGACTCTTGGTCGACCCAAGAGGAAAGTTCTGGGTCCGACATCTGAGACTGCGTTGGGACCGAATCAATTGTCGAAAGGAACAGTTGCCGCAAGTGGATATGCACTTCGACTGCCACGCTGGGAGTCTAGATTCAATTCACGACACGAACATTCACTGTTTCTTGTCTCTTGGGCCACTGACAGTTCTCTGAGGGTCAAGTCAAGTAAGTCAATTGCAGATCCCTTCCACTCGTGCGAGCACAAGTGGTTGCAGCAGAGTCTTGGCCCCAAGCGAACATCGTACTCCGTTCAGGCTCCATGTCAAAAGGAATAATCCCCAGACACCAAGTGAAACACGACAGCTCTACAACCGCACGAGTCAAGCAACATTCGTACATTCCACCGGTTGCTCCAGACTTCCGCGACGCTAACAAAAATGTCAGTACAAGACCACATTTCACATTCCAGCCGCCATGCATCGAAACACCAAGACCCATTGGTCGCCGCATTCAACGCGTTTGCTTGCGTCTACGTGCCGTCAGGTATCGCGTTACATCCACTTGCGCGCTGCCATAGGTTTCAAGAAAAATCGAATATTTCGTGGAAGTGTCGTGTGGAACAGAAACTCTGTGCTCGGCGCACGGCTAGAGCAAATCCGCTCACTTCCGCTTGTCACTTGAGGTGACGCCGTACACAAAGGGGGGCTTGCATCACAACGCAACCAACTTTCAGGCGCACTTACCTCGAGCGTTCGAAGAGCGACGGGTCCGTGTAGATCGGTTCGCTGGGATCGTCAAACTGATTGTTGCTTGCTGTGTTGTTCCGGATCGGATTCATTACTGGAATTTGACACATCCTGGCGAGATTCCTGCGAAAAAATGGAAAAGTTCATCAGTTGGCCTGGCGAGCGTTCTCGACTGCTCTACTCACCCCGTGGCAAAGGTCTTCTGCAGTCCACCACCAAACATCGACAAGTTCGGACGCAGCTGATTGGATCGTCCCGTTGAGCCGTTGTTCAGCTGGCCAATTTCGCTGAAACGCTCGTGTGTTCGCACTGAGGACGCAGTGAACGACGTCATCGGGGAGTTGCGATCGGCGATGCGATTCTTTGACATGGTCTTCCAGTACCGCCTGCAAGTAAATCGCATGAAAACCATGAAGAAATGGGTGAACTATGACGGTACCTGTAAGCCAGTCCGGACACAAGGCTGATGCTCATCAGCAGGATCATGAGGAGCACCACGGCGGTGAGCAGGCCGTGGTACTCGGAGGGAGTCATGCAAATCGTTTCGACTGGAGCGATGAGTTTCCGCGGATAGGACTCCTTTTCGATTTCCTCCCGAGTTTCAAAGACCTGTGGCGACCGACAAAATATGTGACGATCATGAACATCAAGCCGCCTCCTTCAAAGCACTCACCTCGATCATCTCGCGAACCTGTTCGGGTTCTTCCACCTCGACTGCCTCCCCTTTTTCCACATTCTCCTCGGACGCCGCTGGAATGCAAGACCATAAGTGACTCTGCGTGGATTTCCGAAAGCTTTACTTACTCCTGTTGAACTCTCCAGTGTTCAGTGCCGTGGAATTGCTAGCATCGTCGCTGTCAATCACGGTCTCCTCCGTCTCATTCAGAGCCCTCCTGCGCCGTCCAAATGACGGCTCTTGTCGCCCCGATGGTCCCGGGCAGTAGGCCGGCTGGCAGCCATCTCGACAGGATCTCACGGTCGCCTCGAAGACCAGGAAGTTCGACTCAGGTATCTTGAAAGCATTGAATCTCGCCTCGAGTGTGTCGCCGTCCCGCAATTTGTCCAGCTCTGGGAAGACGTAGGGATCCACCGGACATCTGCAAGCGCAAACATTGACTCACACTCGCCATTCGCCACAACGGACCACAATACGTACCCAAAGCGATCGATCAGCTGAATGCTCCTGCCCGAGTATGGGTCTCGCGCCACCACGTTCGTGGCGAAAATGTCCGTCACGTGGTTGTAGCCGTCCTGCGCCTCCAGGCGGAACGTCAGCGGGTCGCCCACAGCGATGGTCGTGGTCGGCCGGCCTTGGTACAGAATCATCAGGCGCACCTTCGAACTGAGCGTGTTCTCGGCCGGCAGGTACTCGATGGGGATGGGGCTGCCGGATCTGTCAGGATCATAGAGATTTCTTTAAAGAACAACAAGCATGCAAATGGGAGTCCTTCAAAACGATTTTCACGGACGGTGGACGGATGCCCGGCCATTCCGGAAATCCTTTCCAAGGGATCTCGCCTTAAGTGTGGTGGATTGTGTTATTCAATGATTAGTGGCAACTGACTACGGCGTTAGTAGGGCGAAAGTAAATTTAATTAAATTTAGTAGAATTAGTGCTTTTCGCTGTGAGTACATGCACAAGGTTTGAGAAGACGTACAGCAGAGCAGAGAAGGCTTGAGAAGCTCTGTGAAACTCGTAGAAGTATGCAACGATAATTTGGTTGAAAGAGTTTCGCTATTGCATGGAGTGCTTGCGGGCGTGGGCTTGATGGAGGCTTTACTTGGCGGATGTACTTGTTTGGTTTTAAAATTTAATTTCACCATGAGGGGGTGATGGCTCAAGTTGAGAAGGTCTTCAGAAGAATTGACTTCTGAGGTGAGGGAGTGCTAGGCATCTCTGGGGGTAATTCTTTAAGTATGTCCTACCTTACCGACATCTTACTAAACTACAAGGTTTGTGCATTTGTTGCAGCTGCAGCATAAAATGAAGAAGAAGACTATGTCCGCGGGAAGAAAAGCTGGCGCGAGACTACAAAGAATAGAGAACCCGATCGGGCACTTACAAGGTTCGTAGCAGTGCTGCCAGATTTTGTACGAATGTTCAAGAAATAGTGAATTTTTTTCTCATTTCTTTAGAAATCCTTTTGTTTTCATTTCTGTGGAGGATTATGCAGATAAGGCGAGTTGAAGTGGAAGACAAGTAAAAGAGGAGCGAGAGTAGAAGGCAGTGGGTGATGAATGGCAATGAAATGTGAGTACAAATGGATCGCGAGCACAAAAGGAACGCGAGCACAAAAGGAACGCGGCTACAAGTGGAACGCGATTATAAATGGAACGCGAGTACAATTGGAAAGGCGAACAGAAATGGAACGCGAGTACAAATGAAAAGCGCGTACAAATGGAAGGCGAGTGAACGTGAAAGACTGGACTAAGTGGAATTGAAAGGCAAATTGAACTGCACCAGGAATGCTAGACTGACTAGAGATGACGGACATAAAGCCTAAGTAACATGCGTCTCTTACTGAACTACGCACAATTTGTAAATAGAGGTTTAAGCCAGTGGCTTGAACTGGAAGGAAACGCGGTAGCCTTTAAGCCGGCATAAATGACGAAGAGCAAGGAGTCTAGGGTACGCAGTGTCTACGTTTCAAGATCGTGAAGCACTTGGAAATGTTTCTTGCCGCACATAATTCCCGCATCTCGCGCTGTCCATCAAAGTGTGCAGACGGAAAATATTCTGAATTGAACGTTCTCCCATTCGCACGATGAATGTCCCACAGCACACAACAGATACCCACGATCGCACAAGTAAAGTCGAAGCCCAATCAAAGTTCATTAGAAGAGTGTCAACTAGCATGCAGCCATTAGATGCGCACCACACAAGCGCAATTAGCCTTTGGGTTTCTACAATCTACATGATCTATGCAACTAAATCCACTTTCATCTATCATTTCTGATCGCACATAGGGGGGGCGCACAGATCCCATGTGCTCACCGCCACCTACTGCCACAGGCTCATACCCAGCTCCGATGTATCCCGATGTGACAACAGCCTCTCCGGGACCCCTGAACACACAGGTCAAATTGTAGCGCTTATCCCGACTGGTCTGAACGTTGTCCGAGAATTGCACAACCACGATGTTCGTGAGCGTGTCGCCGTACTGGAAAAAAAAGAGTGGAGGTTGAGAGGAAGTCTCAAAATTAGCGCAACATTAAGATGCGATTTACTCGTCGTTCCGATTGCATCGCTTACCCGCTGTGTGCCGCAATCAGGATAACCTTGTGGGCCGCTGATACGCAGAACGTTTACCGTGCCGCCATTGCCGCGGAAGAAGCATCTGCAATGGGGAAATGATTAATTGAGTACAAATGTGTGTGTCCGCCCGTAATGGAGGTCGGCGGTCGATGACAAACCTGTCGTAGAACCCGTAGGTGTAGATGCGCCCGATAAAGCCCTCCGGCGTACGTATGGTGAATTCCATGCCCTCCTCATTGCAGGTCTGGGAAACTGTGGGAAGAGGGAGCATGAGCTAACCGAAATGCAAATAATGGATCGGCCATATCGCGGCAACCATCAATTACCGTCCAAACACTCGCCGTCGCTGCGTCCCGCGCTGCGCTCGTAAAAGTCTGAATTTCCTGGATCGAATGTGTTCGGATCGTGGACGTCTAGCTCGCGGGAATCGCGATCGCTGAGCTCGCAGTTCGGCAGGTCTCGGTCCTCGTAGGTGGAGGCAGCGGCATCCCTGTCAATGATGTGCACGTGAGCATGATGCCGGCCATGAGTGCAATACGTACCTGTAGTTGAAACTCCTGCAGACGAAGTCGCGCGATTCGATGCATTCGCGCTCGCATTGGATCAGCGAGGGGACGATCAGGGCACGCCGCACAAAGTGTCGTCGCATCTTGTGCCGGGCTGCCACTTGCTTGAAGTTATCGTTCTCGTCGCATCTCGTGCTCGGTGGTCTAGATGAGCCGCCAACAGCGATTCCGCTACCGCCGCCGCTGCCGCCGCCGCCACTGCCACCGCCTCCGTACGACGGTGGACCTCCACTGCCGCCGACTGCTTCTGGAGGCAGTTGATTGATGGAACTACCACTGTACGGCGGCCGGCTGTACGGGCTCTCGTATGGGGGGTAGGCACCACCGTGGCTGATGGGCCTACGGCCGTAGCCTCCGTCGAATTCGCGGTCGTACGACGGGATGTACGGTGGCGGGCGATCGCCGTACCGGTCATCGTAGTCCAGGTCGTAGTACGAGGGCGGTGGTACGCGGTCGTAGCCTGGAAAAATTAGAGTGAGTGCATTATAGTCTGGGTACATGTGCCTTTCTCCTCGAAATGACCATGATGCGTGAGTCAGGTTAATGAGATTAATGAGTGCTCTAGCTAGTGGTGGCACCTACCTGGGGGTCGCCTGCTTCCACCGCCGCCGAAGCGGTCGCCGTTGCCGTACTTGTAGATGTCGATGGGGTAGCGATCCGTGCCTATTGGGAAGCGATTCGCCGACGTGGGATACTTGTTTGTCGTCGTTGGTGGCGGTGGCGGGTAACGCTTGCTGGAGTCTGGCTCGGGGCGCCTGGCGTTCAGGGTGATCTCATCGGGCGGGTACCTGCCGCTTTCGGGTCCATATCGCGAGGGATGACCGCGCGGCCCGCCGTCTGGGGGATACCGTGAGTCGTACGATGACGGGCGGAAGCGCCGGTCGGGGAAGATGTTCTCGGGCGAGTCCCTACCCGGATAGCCTGGATCTCGGGTCGGGTAGCGTCCCGGGTATCTCGAGCTGTAGCCATCGTCCGGGTAGCGACCGCCTTCCGGGTACGGCCGGTAGGGTGGGCCTTCTCCTGGTGGATACGGGCGCGTATGCGACACATCTCTGTCTGGTAGGCTGTTCTCGCTGATCGGCGGATAACGGTCTGCCGGCCGGAATGGAGCCATCGGATACCTGTCACGGTCTCGCGGAGGATACCGGCCGTCGTCTGCGGGGTACCTGTCGCCATACGGAGGCATCGGATACCTGTCTCTGGTGCCGCCACCGTCAGGGTACGGGAAACGATCAGCGTACCGATCGCGATCTCTGTCGGGATAACGATCTCTGCTGGGGTAACGATCCTTGTCTCTGCCGGGATACCGGTCGTCGTCCACCGGTGGGTAGCGGCCACGATCTGGCAGACGATCCCTGTCCGGCAGCCGATCTCTATCCGGCAGGCGATCCCTGTCCGGCAGGCGATCTCGGTCCGGCAGGCGATCTCTGTCCGGCAAGCGATCCCTGTCTGAGTCGGGGAATTTGTCACCACCCGGGTATCTGTCACGATCGGCGTAACGATCTTCGCTGGGATAACGATCGCCACCCATCAGGGGATACCGATCGCCCATGGACCCCGGTGCACTCGGATACCGGTCCGACGGTGGATATCGGTCCCCACCAGTGGACGGATAACGGTCACCTTCTCCTGGATAACGATCACCACCACCACCAGGATAGCGATCACCGCCCGGATAACGATCTGAAACGGTTAATGGTTAATAACACGGCCGTGCATGGCATGCAACACATTGACATTAGATCGAAGGTTTATTGGGAACGTGTTAAGGGTGCGTTTGGCCGATCAACTCACCATAGTCCGTGTCGGGATAGCGATCGTACGGCTTGCCAATGTCGCCGGCGTGCGGGTATTTTGCCCCACCTCCAGCACTCGGACCGTAGCGGTCGTCTGTGTTTTTGTTCCGATCGCCCGGTTGTCTCCAGTTCGTGTGTCCACTACCAGCGTCCGGCCGGTTGTGCGATCCGCGATCATCATCAGCCGCACTTGCACCGCTGCCGCTGCCACTGCTGGCACCACTGCCAACCGCGTTCACTGAAAATGTGCCAAACGTGTGAAACGACTGCTTTGCGCCCGAATGCATCGGATAATAGCAATCGACCGCCGGTACTTACGCATTAAATTCTCGTAGTAATCATAGTCCGCGTCGTAGATGATTCGCATGCCGTCCTTTTGGTTGTAGCGACTTAATCGACACGTCCTAAAGCGATCGCTGTACACGGCCGATCTTGGGGAGATGGAATGAGAAGGGAACGAATTCAGTTAAACGGTAGCAGGTGTGCTCTGAGCGAGATTTAATTGATACCCAGCGTCTATTGTTTATACCTGCACTGAAAGCTTGTCTGTCGCAGGCACTCATCCAGGCATTCGCTCAACGATCGGCCGGTGATCTCCGAATGGAACTCCCCACCGAGACGGGAGTTCCTGTAGCGCTGGAATGCAGTGTCCGGTCGTCGGCCGCTGGAGAATAGGTGTGAAGTCGCCGAGTTATCTGGATAATCAGTGGCGCGCTCTAGAAAAACGAAAGATCAATGGTTGATCGTGCGATCATGCGATCAGGTTGATGACTATCTCGATTCACTCACGATTATCAAGGCACACCAGATCGTAGAAATGATGTGTCGGACTCGAGCTGATGCTGATATCATCTTTCTGGGAGATCGAGTCTTCCTCCGAGAGGATGCACTGCTTGGTCTGATCGTCGAACTCGACGGATCGACAGAAATATCTGGGGAATAGAGGCGCAAGTGCGCGTCAGCTTGGGGGGGCCACTCTAATCGCGGAAATTGAACATATTTACTTTTCAGCTCGCAAGCACATCGTCTGGCATTCCTCGAGGGTCATGTTGTTGAAAATATCCACTTCGAAGGGTCCGCCGAGCCGCTTGTTCTCTTCCTTCACGAACACGGCCAGGCCGTCGCAGCGTCGTTCGGCTAATGGGGCGAGAGGGGACAAAGGAGTCGCGGTCATGCGGATGTTTCGGTCTCTTTGAGCATTATCTTACCGTTGAGGCAGGTATTCTCCAGATAATCGGAATTGGGATCGTCCTCCATTAGCTCTGGGTGCGTTCGCCTTGTGAATCTGCCGTGAGGTGAGAGAAAAGAAATCGCTTGAGAGATGAACAGATTTCGCATCCCATTCATTGCCACTTTCGCCGCAGATCGGGCTTCAGCGCAATGAGGAGGGCCAGGGAAACCCAGTGGAGAGCCACTTACCTGCTCAGTGTACACGAACGCATCGTCGAATCGAAGTTGGCCGATCGGCAAACGAACGAGAACTCATTCAGACACTTGTCCTCGCAGTCCGACCTGTTGGCAGCGGTAATCTGAAACAGAGACTTGTCAGTAGATTCATGGGACAGCCAATTGCGAAGGCCAACCTCCTTGATGTCCGAAATGGGTAGCTTCAGCTTCTTCCTGGGATGCCTCTCGAACACGTACCGCCGGCTGGGGCATTCCCGCTCTGGTCGGCTCGCTGCAGGGATTGAAAAATGGCTTAAATTTCTCTTCTCTCTCCCGTCGCAACTTACAAGTGAGGCAAATCTCGTTGAAGTGGACACTGTTGGGCACCAACATGAGGCTGCCGATGCCCTCGGGCCCAGCCTGCTCGCTGGTCAGGTAGCAGATGGACTCCTCGTACTCCGCGCTGCCACCGAACGAGGCAATGCGGCTGCCGGGCTGGAAATCAAAACTGGTGCACGTCCGCACCAGGTTGTTCGTACCGGTTCGGTCTCTCAGGCAGAGGTCTTGGCATTTCTCCAGGACCCTGAAGGGTGGTGCTGTGTCTCGGACCTGCGAAGCAAACTGAGTTAGCGGCACTCTTGGACGTCGTGCATGGTCGTCGCGTCTTACCACGTCGTCGTCGTAGCCCTGCAACTGCTGGTTGGGCAGTCGTTCGTAGAGGACTCTCCCGAGTCCATTCTTGCATGTGGTTTGTGCTGAGAACGGGAATGAATGGGATTAAAGGAAACACGGGCGGGGGTTGTGTGGCGGACTCACCCCAAATGCTGGTGAAGTTAATTACTATTATTACAACTAGGTATGCAAGTCTGAAGAGTTTCTTGTTCTTAAACATGGTGCACCTTTTTTATTTTTCGAAGTTTCTGCGGTCGATCGCGGGGGAATGCTCTGACAGTGCGGCTTTTGTCGTATCTGGCAGTGCTTAGGGGAAAGTTGGTGGGCACATTGTTAATTCCTGTCGATTCTGTAGAAAAAAAAACAGAAATCTCCTTGTCAACGTTTCGAATGGAGGATATCCTAATTGAAAAGTAGGTGGACTATTGAACATGGAAACCGCGGAGTACAGCAAAAAGGCTGCCAGTGAAAGTCGAGCAAACAGTCAGCCTCAAAAGTAAGTGTTTCAAAGCCTTATCGATGTTATTATGTCTGGAATACAACATCATTCAAACGTCCGTTGCGGCTTTTCTGGGTGGCCCGCATACGAAATGTCCAATTTTCCATGACTTTGGCGCATAAATCAGGCTGAATTTGAGCGATGGGCATTGGTTATGTTGGCTTTGAAGGACACTTTGTTCGGGGCCAAATCGCTCAATCTCGGTGGCCAGTTCACATCACCTCCACGTGAGATGACCATGCCCTTGAATCGTTCCTATAGAATTTCG
The DNA here is from genome assembly GCA_907269125.1 of Eristalis pertinax. NCBI lineage: Eukaryota > Metazoa > Arthropoda > Insecta > Diptera > Syrphidae > Eristalis > Eristalis pertinax. Next base: position 59,166,173 of record OU026148.1, on the reverse strand, counting down.
TGAGCTTTCGAAATTGGCGTGAGCTGTGTAGCCATCTTGTTGAATGCATATGTCGTTGGTGTCCACATAACCCCATTCAGGTCAATAGTAGTTGGTAATCATCGACTTATATCGCTCCCCTTTGACGGTGATGGCCTGGCCAACGTCGTTCTCAAAGGAATATGAACCGAACCCAAAATCCACCCCAGATTGGATTGGTATCGTTCCAAAATCAACAATTTTGTTTGTAGACATACCCATTCACCCAGAGATTGGCCACATCTTCTGGTGACCGTAAAATGGGCGAAGTGCGCGGAACGTTGCCCGAACAAAAGACAATCATTTGAACGTGTTGTTGAGCGCTATGTCCGTCCATGGTGATTTGGCAAAATAGACTGAATAAATGGCAGCCAATTTGACAGATGTAGCTTCAACAATATGGCCGCCAACTGTCAAAGTTTGGAAGTCCCTATTGAAAACCCCTTTATATACCGATAGTCGAACAACTATGGGCACAGCAGCAGTCGTAAGCCGAAAATGAAGCAAAATGCACGTCACTGATGCACAAGTAAATCACGTGGAGAAATCTGCTATAATATGAGGATTTACGGTAGCATCTAGCGCGGTCAATTTTGTGTCCGCCGCTCAAATGGGTTTGGTTCCTTGAACAATCTCAAGAACAACCTGCGTCAAATGCATTTGCAAGCAACGCTTAGGTGAATAATTTGTTGGTTTACTTTTTGAAGATTATTTCAAGTTTTAAGCGGTCCATACGGAGAGTCCTATTTTGACTCAGTTTTTCGGCCATATTGGCTGGTACCTCGCTAATTCCAAGTGTAATGTTATCTGCCAAGGCTGTTATTGACGCTAAGCTGTTATTACCAGAAATGAGCTTGAGTCATTGAAGACGTTTTCCGGGTGAAAAAAGGTCCATTTATCGAAAAGTGAAGCTGGAAGTGGAGTCGGTGCTTTTGTAGGTAACAGGTCGACTCTAGAGGATTTTTGTATGTCTAACATTTTTGTAAGGCAGACATTTATGTTATCGTGACCGTGGATATTATGCCACGACGTCTCATTTGTGCAACTGTGTGAGTTGTCGATGGATCGATGATCGGATGACAGGAAAGGCAACGAAAAGTAAGGCAAATGTGGAGTGGAATGAAAAAGAAATATATTTTCGCCGACGCGACCGCTTGTGTGTCAACAAAAACTTAAAGGCGAAAGCAAAAATCAAAAACCGGGTTTCGGCTCAACTTTTTACTACTCATTATAGCTTCTGAAACCTTTATCTCTGCTTCGTGCTTTGTTGTTTGATGCCCGTCTTCACTGACCTTAACCGCCTCCTCCGATGCGTTGTTCCACAAGTCGAAAACTTTTCTGGACTGCGCAACGGTGTGCATACGCTTTACCTGGCTTTAAAGGTTGCCTAGACGCCTAATGGTGGCCCGTGGCGTTGTGGGTATGTGCGTCGACTCCTACGCACTTGGACCTACCAGTCTGGGTTCGATTCCAGGTACGATAAGAAATACTTTTCACGGCCCCACCTCTTTCGAGTCACTGACAATGTTCAAAGAGTATAACTGTCTAGACAAAGCTTCTCAAACTTGGCCGTTCGGAGACGGCATAAAACTGTAGGTCCCTTCCACTCGTGATAGAACAATAGCACGCACAACACGAGTGGTTGCTGAGAAGCTAGGCCCTGGCCCTCTACGGGCTGTAGCGCCACCCATATTATATATTATTATGCCTAGACGCCTAACTAGACGGATGTTGCTGTTCAACCTGAACAGATAGTGGTTGAATCGTATCATCCAGGTGTCCTCAACCCATGCAAGACCAAAGATCGCACGTGAAACATATTTTTCTCTCTGGAAGAGACGATGCACTTCTTCATGCACTTTTGAAATGGTCCATGCTTCTGCGTCATAGAGGAAAAGGAACATCGGCAGGGGAGATCTATCCTTGATCAGCATGCTGATACAGTTTGGATTGTTTATCGCGGAGTCGATTCCAGTAGGCAGGCGATCACTTGGCAGATCCAGAAACTCGCTTCGGTTCGCTTGAACATAACTCCTGATAAGTGAGAGTCAATTGGCGGAGGATCGAATGGCCTGGAGATCTCTCGTGTGTGCTTTGCATCCGCGATCTTCTTAAGGAAATGGTTGATCATCGCAGAGCCGAAGTAGACAAGTCCTGTGACTACTTTTTGAACGACTCGATGTTATGTGTCATTAGTCGAAGATTGCATATACTTCGGGTTTTCCTCGAAAATGACCACATAGACACCTCCTTTTCACTCGGTCAAACACGTCAATGTCAACCGCGTATCGTAAAGGACTTTTGGTAAATCGTGCCTCTAGTGTCGCCCTGTTTTTGATCGTCTCAAGAATGATGTTGAAGAAGCACATGACAGCATGACCCTGTTTTTATTCAACCTCGACGAGTTGGGAGAGCGTTGGGGCTCAGGCTCAGACTCTGCATGGGTCGTCGGCCTGAGAAGTAAGTCCTTCTGCACAGGCTGACGAGTTTGCCGTGAGTGTCTAAAAACTAGGCATGTGCTGTATGCATGCAGGCTGACATATCTGGCCTCAAAATTGCTGAATAGGTGATAGGTGTCGATCTGCAGATCAGTCGCAGTGTGAAAGCTTATTTATTTCAGGTTTTCCTGGCATGAGGCTACACTGAGAAGGATTTGTCGGTGTTCAACCATTCAGAAGATCTTGTATGCGGCGTTAAGGAGTCTCGGTAGTTAATGCAGTCAAAGCGACTACCTTTATTGTGTTATGACAGCCATCTATGACCGAAATGACCTAACGACCAAGACTGTGATTTTTGTTTAGAACTTGCTTAAGCCTTCCATTGTAGTCTGAGCTGGCGAAAGATATTAACCATGCTGAGAGCGTGGCAGTTTCTGGACCTAAATTGAGGCTGAATACCTGCTCTGCAGCTGCGACTGACACAACAACTTACTAAAACTGTTCCCAAGATGTCAGGTGTCTTCGCTGTCAAGAGCGTAACAAATGAAATTCAATCACATTGACTGACACTTCGTTCACGAACGACAACAAGTCAAGTCAAAAATGAAATGTTCATGAATGTCGCACTCTGACATCAATCGCTCAACTTGTGCAAATTGAATGGCACAGAATCTGCTGGACACAAGCACACACTCTGACTGACAAGGATCCAATCGAGATGCATGTCCGCACTCGCGACAGGCAAAAAAACGAAAAAAAAGAAGAAACTCGAACATGATCACAATGTTTCGCTTGAACGATCTTATTCGCTCCGATGATGGCTCTTTTTGTGCACCGATCGCATGTGTCGGAGCGCTTTAAATGCCTAACCATTCAACGATTGTCAGTTCTAAGCCTAATTGCAAAATTGCTCTTAATGCCGACACACAGAGCGCTGCGCGTCGTCCCCATACAAGCCCGTTTATGGGGCCATGCGTAATTAGAGACTAACTTTAGTGAAGATTTTTGACCTCAATACCACGAAACGAAAAAAAGTACACGGCAACTGACCGCGGAGGGTGTTGCATGACAAAAGCACGACGCGTGACGGATCTGATAGGCGGTCTTGCGGAAGTACGTTCCGGTTTTGGTCCGCTTTGAGTTGATTCTTTCTATTAAACGGAATCCTAAATAGGGTTGGTCTGCTGAACCATTAATGTCGAGGTGTTTTGAATTTCGGATGTCATTGGCATCCGCAAACAACAACAACGCCGAACCAAGCGAGACATCAAAGGGAGAGAATCTTTGGGCTCAGTTTCGATTCGGCTTCGTGAAGTGAAGCCACCAGCAAATGTCAAACGCGGGGATGGCGATGCTCCAAATGGTAATTGCGCTGCAGAGAGCTGCGAGACCATGAGCTGAATAGCGGCCAAATGGAATTGACCTCTTTGCTAGCTGATGTGGAATGTCCCTAACTGCGTTGCGTTGTGCGTTATGAAATTTGATTTGTGGCAAAAGGTTTTAATTTGTGTCATTAGACAAGAGTGCTTGCTGACTGATGTGCACAAGGTGGTTGTTTTTTTTCATATTTTTGATGAAAGGGGGTACTTTGAGAGAACGGATCGGCAGAGCAGGTTGAGTGTGGTACTCTGCGGTTGAATGCGTCTATCATTTTAGGATAAATTGTTCGCCAATACTCCGATTAGCGTCGTTGATCGGGACACAAAACGAATCTCTACCCCTAGAAAATATACTAGAAAATAGAAGAGGAATCTGCTTAGCGTGCATGAATAGGAAACAGCTCAAATCAAAACATTTAACAACACGTCTACCAAGACACTATAGTTTTTTTTTGTTTAGTGACGCGACTTCGAAGACTTTCAAATCGGGGCGACTTAATTCGCCGCGCTACTGTGTACTCAGGATTGACACCGATGTCGGGGAATGGACGTCAGAATCATAAACTTTACATTCTGATGTGTGAGCTAATTAAATTGATGTGGACATGCTCCACACGACAGTTACAAATTGCAAGCACGATCTGTAGTGGACATTTATTAAATTTTTTAGTGTTGCGCAATTTTACGTAGATGTCCCCATTTGTGTCTGAAACAAAATTCTTCATTGATGCTACAGTCGAGTGACGTTTAACGAGAAGAGGGCCGGGGTCAGGGCTTTCTCAGCAACCACTCGTGTTGGGCGTGCTATTGTTCTCCCACGAGTGGAAGGGACCTACTACAGTTTTATGCCGACTCCGAACTCCCAAGTTTGAGAAGCTTTTTCTAGACAGTTAACTCTTTGAGCATTGTCAGTGACTCGAAAGAGGTGGGGCCGTGAAAATTATGTTTGTCGTACTGGGATTCGAACCTAGATGCCCGGGTTCAATTGCGTAGGAGTCGACTCACAGACCCACAATAACAGCGCGAAATAATGCTTTGTACTGGCACTGTTAGTTGTTTATTTTGTTAAATGCGAGAAACCGAGGGGTAGTGAGAACAACATAATCTGACGTAACGGCGCTCTCTGTCACTATGTTGATACATGAAATGGTACAGAGAAGGCAGGTTGTTGCCACATTATAGCGTCACATGTCATCAGTTTTGAGAAAACTTAATAAAGGGTGTTTTTTTTTAGAGGTATAGAACTTTGAAATGGAATAAAACAAAGATGATTTTTTTAAATTGAAATGAAATTTACTTTGTTCGCAAGATCTTCTGACATTATATTTTAAATATGATTTCTGGCATATGACTGCCACTGCTGGCTCGGACGTAGTCCAATTTTTGATGACTTCTTCCAACATTTGTGGTCGTGTTTTGGCAATAATGCAGCGAATATTTTCCTCCAAGGGGTCAATCGTTTTGGGCCTCTCGGCAAAGACTATCGCCTTCGCATATCCCCACAGATAATAGTCAAGCGGCGTTAAATCGCACGATCTTGCGGGCCAATTTACGGATCGGTAACGCGGAGCTATGCTGTTACCAAACGTTTCCTTCAATAAATCAGTTGTGGCACGAGCTGTGTGACATGATGCGCCATCCTCTTGAAACCACAGCTCCTGCACATCATGGTTGTTCAATTGATGAACGGAAAAGTCAGTAATCATGGATTTAAAGCAGTTCCCATTGACTGAAACGTTCTGGCCAGCATCGTTTTTAAAGAAGTACGGACCGAACAGTCAGTTTTGTGGATGTAACAGGGTCTCAACATAGGATTGAGGATTATCGCATTGACGCATCCGTTCAAACAAAAGTGAGCTTCATCGCTAAACCAAATTCGCTTATGAAAATTGGGACGCCTTGCTATGCCAACTATGCTATGCTAGCCAACAAATACCAAACCAAACTAAAAATAAATCACTGACAAAATGGCCGCCAGTTAAAATAGTGTTGCAAATTAAAGTTCTAATAATAATAATATGGGTGGCGCTACAGCCGGTAGAGGGCCAGGGCCTAGCTTCTCAGTAACCACTTATGTTGTGCGTGCTATTGTTCCATCACGAGTGGAGGAGACTTACAGTTTTATGCCGACTCCAAACGGCCTTTTTCTAGACGTTATACTCTTTGAGCATTGTCAGTGATTCGAAAGAGGTGGGGCCGTGAAGAGTATTTCTTGTTTTACCAGGAATCGAACCTAGACAGGTAGGTCCAAGTGCGTAGGAGTCGACGCACATACCCACAACGCCACGGGCCACCACAAAATTAAGGTTCTAGACCTCTAAAAAAAACACTCTTCATAGCTCTAGTGTGTATATGTTAAAATGAAAACGCAAACTTCTATTTTCGGGTGAACAAGTTACATATATAATTCCCATATTCGACCACCAGGTGTAAGTTTTTTGAGGAACTTCTGATTAAAGAATTTTAACGAGCCCCGTAGGAGAAACAAAGTAAGACTCTGCTGGATACCTGGCCATACGTCGACTCCCTGGCAAGGAAAGGAGCATCAGAACCCTTCTAAGGCCCCGAACAATTCTGCCCAGTAGGAGATTATGTCCTCAGAGAACCGGACACAAAACATGGAACAAAGCTTAGCTCAGTATAGCGGAAAGTATGCTAAGCATGTATGAAAATTAGCAAGAACAACCACCGTGTCTTAAATTGCTTCCTAACAGGACAGCATAGACTCAAGGAGCACTCGGGTTATCCGAATAAGGTATCTGCAGATTTTGTGGAGAATCTAATGAAATTTCAGAACACGCAGTGGGATTCTGTGAGGCATTAGTCCCCAAAAGGCAAGCATATCTGGGCAAGTACTATTATCAGAGGAAGAAATTAAGTCACCCGAACACTCATTCTCAGATTTCTAAAGGAGAATCATCTACTATCTAGTATAAATTACGTCCACCTATGCGCAACAAGAGTCCATAACTTTCAATACAAATATGTAAGGGGAACTCGCAAGAGAGCAATGGTAAGAAAAGGGGACACAATAGATCTAAATGTCGCCGTGTGTTATGTGACTTCTTCAACATAATTCTTGAGAAGGCTGTGCAGAACTCAATCGCAAAAATATTTATTTTCCAAAAGTCTGCACAATTGCTATCATACGCGGATGATATTGACGTGATTGATCGAACACAGCGAGCCTTCAATGAAGCATTTGCTGATATTGAATCTGAGGCGGCCAAAATGTATCTAGCGTAAGATAACATTATACAACACCTTAATCATCCCTGTCCTGCTTCATAGTGCGGAAATATGAACGATTCCAAGAGCAGATTGAGAGGTCCTTGTTCTCACCGCGAGAAAAGTTATGCGTGCAACTTTTGCTATAACGGTATTTGGAGGAAAAGATTCAACTGCAAACCGGCGGTACAGCAACATGAGCCTAGCCAGGCGTCTACGGATCCAACACATAAGGTGGCTGGATCATATAGAGCGTATGGATAACTCAGTTGCGGCCCGAAGAGTTTTTGACTCCGAACCTGTGGGGCAACGCAACAGAGGACGCCCGCGTCTAAGGTGGCACACTCAAGCGGATTACTTCACCCAACTTGGCGTGCGAAACTGGGACAGGTAGCTTGTTGGCTGAGGGCCTGGTCCTCTAGGGACTGTAGCGCCAAATAAATAAGAATTTGGAACTTTAGCCTAAGGCTTTATTGCTAACCGTTAGTTTCCAATTTCTAAAATTATATGTTAGCTTTTATTTTGTATGTATTTTGTCAGAAACTTTATGTACATTACCTATGTTCTTCGTCGAAATTACAACTTTTTTAAGACTTTTAGAGAAGGAGGATATTTTGAAAATATGAAAATATTTAAATCGTGCTTTATTTGCATCCATTGCATCTGAATTGCATTACATTTCTATTCCTTTTTAATCTTATTTGCTTCATATTTAAACTTCAGGCTGAGATGTACTCGTATTTTCAAAACGAAATAGAATCAATTTAGATTTGTTTTTCGTTTTTAGACAAATACGCTCTAATGGCAGTCATTTTAAACATAGGGGCCTGAAGCGACCGGCCAAGTCACTCCGTAGAGTGATGGTGAGGCAGAGAAACCGCGCAAAGCGCCCTAATTTCGCCTCCATTGTTGCCACACATTTATTTCGTGGCAATAACCGCGATTATTTCCTAGTTTCTGGGCAAATTAGATGCAGTTCAATTCGGAAATTGACTTAAGCCTCTGTTCGTGTTTTTTTTTGATGAGACAAAATTTAGGAAAAAAAAAATATGTACGGTCAACTGGGATTCGTTTGCAATAATTTGGAAAGTTATTTCACGTCTTGCACTTAGTTTCGATCCACTTTTTTGGCAGATATTCCTTAAATTCTAAGCTATCATGCTGATTTTTTGAATCTCGTTTGAACAGAAGCCGTTGGCTTACATTCAGTCCTGCGTTACTTTACAGACGCTGCTGTGACGGCGTTCAAAATATTCTTCAAACTGCAGGTCAGGATACCACAAAACACTAAGCAGCTTGGTCATTGAATTCGAAAGAAACAATTCAAAAGAACTTACAGCAATACGGTTGGCAACTCCCGGGTTCTTCCTTTTTCGAAATAATATCCAACCAAGTTGTATTCACTGAATTAGGATCTAGAACTAAAATGCACACTTCAAATGTAACTCGAGTGCTTTCAAAAAAAGCCCAAAACACAATTAACTCCTTTTTCGATTTCCAAATCAATTAAGTGTAAACAAAAAAACTTCACTGAGCGCGTACTGGGTACACTTTGATCCTAAAGCACAGCGTTTGGTGTTAAGTCCGAACTGAATAAATCACATGTATCCCTTGCATTGCACAACAAGACGAACTGAGGATGTTTTCCGAAAATCCAACCGATTTATCCAGTAATTCGCGGCGTACTAACTCGATGATGAAATTTTAACTAAAAATCTGATTTTCAGGAATCGCTAAACAATCAAAAAAATAATGCCCACCGAAGCCCCCATCACAAAGAAGTCCACGCATTCTGAATTAATTAGGTGGGCTCTCAACAAAAGAATCACATCAATCCGATTCACAAATACTGGAGAAAAACAAAAAAGCAGCACAAAACCCATAAAGTCGCCATCAGCGAGCACAGCACAGAGTGGGAGGAGAACGCACACATACCGGCACTACCCCCACCCGCTGACGTTCAGTGGACCGATATTAAAGGGTTCAATTTCCACAGGTGTAATAACCACGTACCGCCTACTTTGGTCACATTTTCCAAAACGCAAACGCCAAACGTAAAAACGCACACCATCGCGGCCTGCCATTGTGATGGATTTTCCCTTGATCCCAAGGCCTCTCTGCCTGGTGATCTCTGTCCATTCTCTCGGCGCCACACACCGGCAGCGCGGCGCTGTGGCTCTATCTGAGCCAGGCAACGCAGAACTAGTGGCAGTTTCACGTATCGGTGAACTTCGTCGATTGCTTGCGTGCAAACCAAGTAACTCCAATGAGACACATTATGGATATCAAGCGACTCGTCGGTGTGGGTGCTCAGTGCCACCGCTCTTCTCTCTCCAGCGATCTAATGCTACTAGTATCTGGCGCGGTATCCAAATGTGTCAGCCATGTTAATCTGACCGGAACTCTTTTGTTCCGACACATCCGGAAATCACTACCGAGTTGCGCACACAGCCACTGTTTAGGTCTCTCTCTCTCTCTTGGGCTGTGCTTAGGATTTCGGATGGAGGGTGGTGGGGACTCTTGGGATTTGAGTCTCTTCGCGGCATCATCGGTGGAAATGTCTAGGTGCGGCAGACCATAGACGTTGGCCGCTTGTTGCTATGGTGGTCTTTTATCTCTCGTTGACGGGCAAGTGAAGCTTGAACATTTGCAATTTCTCGAGTAAGGGTGAGGGCAGTAAGTGCGGGGATTTATGAGGGCTGATGGACTATGTGATGCTCGTAAGGCTATCGATCGACTAGGTTCAAGCCTCTAGAATGTAGCAGAATTTTGTGAACTCCTTGCTGCACCTCATCCTTGACAGTCATGGCGATTGGAGTCATCAGGACGAATTTATCTTCAATTCTGTTGATACCCCGTTCAAATTTGCTGAAGGTGGTCCTGGTCCTGGATTTGTTGCGACTTAGGCTAATGAATAGTTTGAAAAATGTTTGTAGAAAACTTTTCAACTCAATACTATCCTGTTTGCTGTAGATATGATTACAGATGCTGATGAGTCGTGATCACAACCTCTGAAAATGTCACTGTAGTGGATGTCTAGTTGGAATACGTGTGTGACTGCAGAACAATGTCAGAGTATATCATTGCCAAATGAAACTGACAGCGGGTAGTGATCTTTTCTTGTAAAGGGTGGTTAAATTTAAAGGGCCGATGTTGAATGTGAACCACATCTAAACATCAAGTTTTTTTCTGCATTTCATTTGACATTTCTCAATTTCAGACTAGCTCAATTTGAACCATGGAAAGATACACAATCGAGCAACGCGTTAAAGTTATTCAGGCTTATTATGAAAATGGGCGTTCAAATCAAAATGCGTATCGTGCCCTTCGTGATTTTTTCGGTCAATTTAATCGTCCAAATGTGCGTACAATCGGAAAAATCGTGCAAAAATTTGAGCAAACCGGGTCTGTAGAAGGTAGGTGAAAACACCAGTGCATGCTCGTACAGCTCGTACTGCAGAAAATATTGCTGCTGTTCGCGACAGTGCGGCTGAAGAGCCATCCACCTCAACTCGTCGTCGTGCCCAACAATTGCACCTCTCACGCTCGTCGTTGATGAACATTATGCATAAAGACTTGCATTTGCACGCTTACAAGGTGCATTTGACTCAAGAACTAAAGCCTCTTGACCATTTCAAGCGTCGTCAATGGTCAGAATGGTGGCAAGAAATGGCAACAGTGGATGATCAATTTTCGAAGAAAATCATCTTCAGTGATGAGGCACATTTTCACCTCAGTGGATTCGTCAATAAGCCGAATTGGCGCATTTGGGCGAATGATAATCCAAGATTGTCGAAAAACCAATGCACCCACAAAGAGTGACTGTTTGGTGCGGTTTATGGGGTGGCGGCATCATCGGGCCGTATTTTTTCCAAAATGACGCCGGTCAGGCAGTTACTGTGAATGGTGTTCGCTATCGTTAAATGATAACGAACTTTTTATGGCCCGAATTGGAAGATATGAATGTGGACGATATGTGGTTTCAACAGGACGGTGCCACTTGCCACACAGCTAAGGAAACAATGGCTCTTTTGCGCGACAAATTCAATGACCGTGTTATCTCACGTGGTGGCGATGTCAATTGGCCGCCAAGATCATGTGATTTGACACCGTTGGAGTTTTTTCTTTGGGGTTAATTGAAAGAAAAGGTGTACGTCTATAAGCCAGCAACAATTCAAGAGCTAAAGGATGAGATAATTCGGCACATTAACGGCATAGAACCTCGATTATGCTTCAGCGTCATCGAACATTTGGAACATCGGATGGAGGTGTGCCGCCGAGGTCGCGGCGGCCGTTTGGCCGGTATTCTGTTCCATACGTAATTGAACCATACCAATATTATCAGAATAAAAGGAAATGACAATAATTTCCTAAATAATTTGTGTTTTATTTAAAATCAACATCGGCCTTAAAATTTAACCACCCTTTACATCACCAGACGCAGAGTTCTTGCTTTTGAACCGAGACTTTATTAGTTACGTTTTTCGAATACTTCGTTCGAATTTTTAAACATACATTTGCTCCATCAGAATCCCTAATTACGGCACTGTTTTTCAAGTGGAGGTTCTGGCAGTCAAAGAAGCGGCCAGAAGGATCCCAATGTTGGTAATACCGCCGGCTAATGTTACCATTCTAAATGACATTTAAGCGGCCCTTAAAGCCATTTCGGCAACAGAAATCAAGTTCAGGCAGCGTCTATGTTGGGTCACAGGTCCCATAAAGACATAGCCGGCTTTGAGGCAGACGATGAACTTGCCAGGAAAGGGGCTGAAACCCAGGCAATCCTATGCAGATGTCAAGAAGAAAGTGGATGACAAAATCATAGAGCTAGCAAATGAATGGTGGAACTCTCCAACCACCACTGAGACCACTCGGTTACTCTGGCCGAAGTTGAACAGTGCAAAAACCGACGAACTTCTACAATGCGACAAAAAGTTGTTACGGATGGTAGTTAGAGCGCTAACTGGCTATATCATCTGATGTATCATGATTTCATGTGTATTCATGTGCAGAGGCTGTGGTGATGAAGAAGAAAAAGAGGATACTCCTCACTATCTCTGCCCCTGCCCCAGTCTCTGTCAGTTGACGCATATAACAATGGGAGAACACTTCTTCTAGGACCTGTAGGATCTACCTGAAATCCCATTAACCGCCATTTTCTGGTTCATTTGGATTGCTGGACAACGTACAGACATGATGGTGGATGGTGTGAAGAGGAAATCTGTCCCTCTTTGAGCATTCAATTGGTCCATTCGGACATAAGTGAGGCTTGCGCATCCCACTGACCTAACCTACATTTTTCTTAAAGCCCCCTCTTCTAAGTTTAGTCTTAGACAACTTAACAGTGTGCAGGGATGGCTAGAGACTTCTCTAATTCAGAGTCCTCCTTCCCAAGTGTGTCTATTCAGCTGTTTCATGGAGAGGATATTTCGGTGACATTTGGTCTGCAATTGAAGCGGGTTGAAGTCGTGTCATACGCTTGGCCCTACCTCTCTAAAGTCGCTGAAAATGTTCAGATAGTGGCTAGCCGGTATACCCCGCAATTACATTCTTCACAGTCCTGCCCAGCGCGACAAGAAAACGTTGCTCAATCATTTCCATTAGGAGTTGACTTACAGGCGTAGACGGCACAGCAGGAGTGGTTGCAGTAAGCAGGCCTGGTTCAACTATGACGCCACTACCAGTGTCGAGGCGAGGTTATCCGATTTGATCCGATTCCAGTCAGGCTGTAGGAGTTTATAATGAACAATAGGAAGGCTAGTTTGGTCAGCTGCCACTCCAGCAAGAGATAATGTGTAGTCATCTTCTGGAGCCATCGATCAAGGAAGAGTACAGAAAACGTTTCTCCCTCCACATACATATGTACGCTGTTTTAAGTCGACACTTTCACTATCTATCTTAGCGAATCGCAAGGTTCCCGAAACGGATAAAAAGATGTTCTCTCTGGCGCAAGGGGTGGTGGTGGAATGTCTGTCTCATCAATAAACACATCCCCGTCGATTTCTTTAAGCCCCTGCTGCTTCTGTAACCTCGTGATGGTGTGGGCATTCGTGCTACGTGTCCAAACCATTGATGCTTTCGACAATGCATAGAACTGTTTGACCAAGTGGCCTTTTGAGAGATTGACAGCATTTTAACCAAAAAATTGCGCTAGAGTCCAATATTTTTTGAAAATCAGGTGAATAATTGTAACTCAAAACCAGACCGTAAAATTAAATGCGGACAATTCTTTGCTTAGTCTAAAGCAGAATTAAAGTAGTATAGAGACATCCGACTTTACATCATTTCGTGAATAACCATCAAAAATTCGTAAAATATTGTCAAAAAGTCTCGAAAATTCATCGGTGGACAAGGGGTCAACAGGCCATCTCTAGTACCTGATTTCTGCTCTAAATTCCTCGAACAGCGATTATTTGTTTTCACATATATGTACAGCCCGACACCTACTACGTTCAGGAAAAGGTTAATGTCATCGGCAGAGCAGTTCTTTTCACTGGACTCCTCGAATTGGCGCTTAAAACCATTGAGTAAACATATTCTGTTGCAATCATAATTCCATGAATGTCTGGAAAACCGAAAGTGAACAATGCCCCGAAACACATAAACAATGGAACTTGTCAACTTCGCTGCTGATACCAGGAACACTCGCCAGAGTTTCGCCGTATGAGCTCAATTTCCTGGCGATAAAACCAGTTCCGCATCGCTTAGTCAGAAGGGCGAGCGACTACGGGCGACGATTGACCATGAATTAGATCATAAATCAATTTTGGGAAATGTTCACACCTTATGAGTGCCGCGAACATGTAATGTAACACTTGAAGCACTTAGTTGAGTGACACTTGATGTGTGTTGTGTTTTAAGCGCGGAGTGAATGGTTAAGAGTGATTCGCTGGCAGATTTTCTAAAGGTAAAGGAGATGACCAAGCACACTGCCTTGACGCACTCCATTATTTCATGGGTTTGTGTACTGCCATATTAGTGTAGTAAGAAGAAATTCATTATTTTTCCAACAGATGGCTTTAGTAAACGTCCAATTGGACCAAACTAAATGCCGCGGTCTCCCAGAATTCGTACTAAAAAGACTCTATGGATGGTGTAGTAATTAATTGACTCAGTTTTGTTTGCAAGATGGACACCAACCAAGAGAAAATACGCCAAATTATATGCGAACTTGAGGTGCTTGCTGAGGCCTAATTTAAAGAACTGCTCGACTATACTATACCGGGCTATACTGGTATGGAAGAACTATTTGATTTCCGGTAATGGAGGGACCACAATTTCAACTCAAAAAAAAAAAAAATCAAGGGAGCAGACCCTCCTTGCTATCTCACACACCTAAGGAAGCAAAGTGCCTAGTACCTCCGCCTTAGGGAAACCGAAACAAACGGAAATTGAGCATAAAGTGGACAAACTCATGGAGGCTAAGTGGAGCTGCCAGGAAAAGACGCGCTTATCTCCTGAAAAATGCAATGAGCATAGAACAGGCCAAAGTGGCAGCGCTTAAATGTACACCAGAGGTTGCTAAATCGTCCCAATAAGGCAAAGTTCTGAGGAGAAATCATCTCCCGAGGCTGCAATGAAAAACACGGCCAAGGAACGATGAAGTACCCTACAAAAGAAGCACGGGAACTTCTTACAAGGATACCTTTATAAGAATTCAGATGACTATCCTAGCCAAAGACTTCCCCAACAGAGCGCTAAGAACGGCACAGATGTCTACCATACAAGAGGCAGGCACTTCTGAACACGGTGATTGCCCAAAAGGATAGCAGCATTAAGCCTGTGACCTTCAAAGCCTGTTTTCTGACTCTACACTGCAGAAATGAGACTACGGTGGAGTGGCTAAAAATGACCACACCGCTGCTGAAGCCCTGGGAAGAGACCAAACTATGGGCAACAAATCAGGAATCCGACTCGCAACCTTGTGCCCTGGTTGGCAACTTACCGAACGCTGAAAGGATCACGGACTTAGTTCAAGGATATAGTGCGGCCTTGATGGTAGAACCATAAAAAGACTAAGTAACTGTACCTCAGTTATGTTGGTTCTTTCAATGGACCAGACCATAGCTGGCAAACTGGAGAGAAACCGGAGGAAAATATGCAAAAGATTTGGGCTGGTCTCATTACGTAAAAAAGTGAAAGAGGAACAAAAGCTTCAGAACCCCTCAGACGTTGCAGGTACGTCAAAAGACCGCCTCCTCGTAACACCTTCAGAATCCTCGAAATAATGTTGAAGATTATTCAAACCACGTCCGCCATATAAACAACCAATTCTGGAACTAAAACACTCGAGAAGAGAACCAAAGAGGCTCTGAATCTAAACAAGCTTGACCTTCTAGTTCTATGTGGTTTACTGTCCACTTCTTATCCAACTACCGCATGCACAAAATGGCAGCATAGCAGCTCAGTAAACGGTGGACAATCAAAGGAGATCATGGAACGCCTACTAATCGAGTATCGAACTCTGACAACAATCACATTAACAAGAACAGACTATCAGGACATTCCACCTAAACAAATCATCAAATTTCTCAAGGTTGCTCGAAAGTCCTAGATAAAGACAGAGGACACAGCAGCTCAACAGGTCGCTGTGCTGTGTGACTGTATAGTCACTCCCCATTCTCTTCAATTCAATTCAAATATGTAACACACGAGTTAACTCCAAAGAACCTAATCGACCGAGTTTTCATCTCCGAATCAACGCTGAATCGAAACAACATCGACCCATTTTTGAGCCAGATGGTGACTGGTGACGAAAAGTGGATCATTTACGACAACGTCAGGCGAAAACGGTCGTAGTCGAATTGCTGTGAATCGGCGCAAACTGTGACCAAGCCAAGATTGAAGACCAGGAACGTCTTGCTGTGTTTTTGGCGGTACTGGCAGGAAATCATCTACTAGGAGCTGATTTCCTGCCTGGATTGCCAACAATTGGACCGCCTGAATGAAGCAATAGCTCAAAAGCGGCCAGCTTTGGCTTGTGAAACAAGACTCACTCAGTTTATCGTCAGTAAACCTGATTACCATCAAAATGGCAACAAATAGTCCAACAAAACGGCGTATATTTCACCTAAATCGGACCATGTTTACGATAATAAACACAGTCCTAAGTTTCATGCAAAAAATAATGGACTTCCTTTTACTAGATCCAATATTTTGGTTCCGTAAGCACTTGTCCTCCGTTTGAAGTAGCCCCCGAAGAGATCCGCTTTGGCTCTGTCTTCCTTTTTCCATTCATCCTGGAGATCGACTAGTCCCACACCTCTAAAGCAGTGACTTCTTATCCTTGAAAAGCCCCCCGTGGAAGACAGCACCATGTGCCAGCAAATTTGCAGCTTCGACGAACCCATACAGTTGCAGTTCCAGTCCCAGTCCCATAACCGACCATCAGTTTAATTGTTTTCGAAGAGCGCATTTTCAATTCCATTTCCGATTCCGCCAGCAGCAGCGTCCTATTTCAGTCTTCGACTGTCATAAATTTATTACAACCACATAATTGCAGTACGGGGCAGCGAGCCGCACAGAAGTGGCGGTTGTTGCGCAACAAAACTGCATAAAGGACCACTCCCCGGAGTATCATCCGATGTCGAACTAGATAAACGGAATGCCAAGCCACCAGATTGAAGACTGCACTGATAATCTCATAAATTATTGAACTTGAGTGCTCAATTGTGGTGCAGTTTGCGGAAATTATAGGCTAAGCGAGCCAGGCACTGGGGAATGATTGTTGCAGGTTCAGCAACAGCCGATTGCTCCACGCGCTGTTTGCCCACAAGGTCGAATTGGTGAGCACCGTCCGAGTAATTGGCAGGTGCTGAGTGTAAGTGCTTGTGGAGGAATGAATTAATAAGACTCACAAACAATCGGTTTGCTACCGGTTTCACAATAAAAGAAGCATTACCCGCCTTGACGATGGCCAATTAGTTGGTGGAAGTCTTAATTCGTTCGCTGGCGGCTTGTGCAGAGGATGGAATCGTTGACATTTTTGCTGAATCAGTTTCGGCGGTTCAAGAGAGCCGTTCTGCGTGTGGAACATCCGACCGGGACAGTGCTCATGACGACCATTTACTGTTTGCGGTAAGAGTTTTTGGGCGATTCGCCAGGTCACTTTAATTTGTTAAAACTTAGACTCAGAGTTATTTATTTTATGAGATTGATGTGTAAACGCAGACGTTCACAGCGTTTGTTTTGGGATTCCGGACATAGTTTTCAGCAATCCCTCGAGGACATTCTATTTGTACTCACGAAGCGGGGAAACTACTCTCAACTGAAAGTCCTGCTGAAGAGGTGGTGTCAGTTGGATTATTGACAAGGTTCCAGACATTGCCCAGAGGGTCAGCCTGTGTACCACGTCCTGTTGCTGGAGTTGTGCGGTTGAGCCCAGTCTCATGAGGTTGTATCGTTGATGTTGGGTGTTTCTTGAGTGCATCTAAAAGTAGCTTGTGCAACTTGATATAATTGGTACACGATAGGACATGATTTTCGCACATATTCCACGAGCGAAGGAGCAGCTCAGTTTAAGACATCCCTCATTCGGTAACTATGCATCTAAAGGGTAAGAATGCAATGTTCTCATATTGACAGCTGTCAGTCAGTGCGTCAAATTCGTCATGTTTATAGTGTCTAAAGCCATTGTTGACAGTTTTTGACGGTCGTTGACTGTTTCAATTCTGTGCCTCTGTCTTCTCTCTTTCTTTCTTTTCTACACAAATGCACAACTTTTATTCATTTCTTTCGTTGGCACTTATTCAGAGCGGAGTCTGCCCTGAATGGAGTCAAAGTCGAGAATACCTTGTTTTCCTTTCAGATTATCGCCGAATTCTTCATCCAAGAGCTTAGGATGCGCAGAACTTTAAAATGTTGTAAATTGCAGGACGAAGCTTGCACTCAACTCTGTCTCGTATCGTCTTCAGCTTTGTGAAACTGTGCTGAACTGTGGTGTAGTATTTCCAATCACTGTCCATGTCCAGTGTCTCTGCTTTCACTCCTCATTCCGTATCATGAATATCATGCCAAGACAATTCAATCACTTTTTGCCAAGACAATTCAATTCACTTTTCAACAAATTTGAACTCGTCTGCACTTGAATACTTGAACGCACGTCTGCACCTGTCTGAATGTTTAAGCAGTCATTGCCGCAAGGAATTCGGAGTCTCGAAACCAATTTGATCAGATTCAATATATTTTTGTAATTTTCGACTTGACGCCCAACAATCCAGTTCGGATACAGCCTGAGGAGGACCTGGGACTTCAAAATAAACCGTGCTTTGTTTAGAGTTTTATACTTTCTGGGCATTGTATGCTATTAGACATAAAGGGTGGGTCAAACACAAGTTTCTTTTTAAAAATGCAATAAAATGATCGGTCCATATATTCTGGCTTTATTAGTATAGAACAAACATTCCCATTAATTATGAAATACAACGTCGTTCAAGTAGCTGCCTCAACAGGTAAATGGCGCCTTTGGTTGAGTGCCTGCCCCTGGTTAAAGGGGTCCCAGGTTCGAATCCCAGTGAAAGCAAAGTTAAAACGCTTTTATCGGATTTTTTAAATTTGGTCCAGTCACCATTTGCCGTTGGAATCAAATTAACGACACTATCACTAGAGTTGTCGATCGGTGGTAGTAGCCTGACTATGGGTATCACAATGGACCAACATGGTCTAAGTGTGCTGGCGATTACGCTGGTAGCCCAACTACCTAACCTAACCTAAGTAGCTGCCTCAGCTGGCTTCGCAGTAACGCATTCTGTCATCCCAATTTTCCCAAGACCTTGCTGATGGCTTCGATGATATTAAACTTAAGTGCGTGAATCATTTCCGAATTGTTGGTATTAGGGGCGTTCAATATATTCTCGGTATCGGGGTGAAACTGTGGTTGTACATACAAATTTACTTATTTATGAAGTAATACTATTATTTTAGTACATTCGTGTAAAATTTCATATCAATGTGATTATTAATTCGCGTTTTATCTCTAGTTAAACAAAATACCCATTTATTGCCGACTTGAGTTCTTCATCCGAAAATCTTTTTCCACGAAGACATTTTTTCAAATCCGGAAACAGGAAGTAATCACTAGGGGCAAGGTCTGGACTATAGTGTGGGTGTTGGATTTCTTCGAAACCACAATCTCGCGCAGCAGCCTTAGAAACTCGCGCCGTGTGAACAGGAGCGTTGTCATGAAGAAGCAACACTTCCGCTGCGTGTTTACCCCGTCTTTTCTTTTTAATTTTCTCCCGCAAATAATGCAAAGTGGAAGCGTGGCATGTGGCGTTGATGGTTTCACCTTTTTTTTGTACTCAATGAGCAGGATTCCCTTTGAGTCCCAAAAAACTGTGGCCATGAGCTTCCCGGCAGACAGAGTGACTTTGAACTTCTTCGGGGGGTCTGTTCCTTTTTTATGCCACTGCATGGACTCTTGTTTGCTTTCAGTGGTGCACCCATGTTTCGTCACCAGTAACAATTCGATCCATAAAACCGTCCGTGTTCTCACTACACATCTCCAAAAGCTCTCTACAGCATGCGATTCTCACTTTTTTCTGAGGCGCTGTGAGCATTCGTGGCACCCACTTTGCACTGACCATTGAAAGATTAAGATGGTCATGAAGAATGGTGTGAATGGTACCAATTGAAAGCTTGGTGATCTCTGCCATAATTTTCACCTTTATTCGGGCATCCTCAAGAACAAGTTTTTCGACTTCTTTGATGCTTTCTCCCGTACAAGCAGTAGCCATAGCGGGAGTCGTCTTCAATGCTCTCTCTGCCTCTCTTGAACTCACTTGACCACTTTTGCACAGTTGATAATGAAGGTGCGGAACCCTGGTAAGAAGCCACCATCTCTTCATGAATATTTTTTTGACTTTTTCCTTGCTTAGTGAGAAATTTTCACCATCATCGTCTCAGTTGCCATTATGATTCTCTTTAACTAGAGATAAAACGCGAATTAATTTTACATCAATGCACTAAAATAATGGTATTACTTGATAAATAAGTCAATTTATATACACAACCACAGCTTCACCCCGTTACCGAGAATATATTGAACGCCCCTCGTATAACATCGGTCCGTCACGGTTCCCCACTTAAAAATATTACTTAATTACTTATCAGGCCGGCGACCCATCGTTGACGGTCCTGGGCATGCTGCTTCCAGTTATCAAGACCAAGCTGTCTTGCATCCGCGATTACTTGGTCTTCATACCAGAGATTCGGTCTTCCTCTCCTTCTCGAACCAGTAGGCTCGAATTCAAAGACCGTCTTTGCTGGAACATTGTTGTCCATGCGCTCGATGTGGCCGAGCCAGTGCAGTCGTCGGATTTTTGCCTTCCGGACTACATCCACATCCTGGTACAGCTCGTAGAGTTCGCGGTTATGTTCTTCTCCTCCATTCGCCTTCCTCGCAGACGGGACCATGTATCGGACGTAGAACTTTTCTTTCGAAGGTACCAAGAATCAGTTCTGCAGTTTTGCTTAGGGTCCAGCATTCGGCGCCACTAGCAAAATAAGGGTTTTGTTGAGCTTGATTTGGGTCCTTCAAGTCAAGTCAGTTGTTTCGGCAGACCGAAGTAGCACCGGTTGCCAAGGGCGATTCTACGACGGATCTCCACTGTGAAGTCGTTTGTGGAGTTTACGTTTACCCCGAGGTAGACAATCTTCTCTACTACCTCGAAATTGTAGTTGTCGATGGTGAAATTTTGTCCAAGGTGGTGTGTGACGGAACGTTTTTTTGGTCCAAAGCATATATTTAGTTTTGTCCTCATTGACCTTGAGACCAGTTCGTTTCGCCTGTTCTTCAATCGCCGAAAAAGCCTCCACTACGGTACGTCGAGAACGCGCGACGATGTCGATGTCATCTGCGTACCCCAACAGTTGGGCCGACTTGTAGAAGATAGTGCCTTCCGTGTTTACAACTGCCCTCCGCACTACAGTCTCCAGTACCAGATTGAAGAAGTCACACGACAGCGCATCCAGTGCAAGTTTCAAACGGCTCAGAAATCCTTGAGCCGAACTGCACGGTGCATCGCGTATACTTAAAAATATTCCAAAGGGGTTAAATCGCAGGCGACTAATTGACATCGCCTCAAATTGCGAAGAGATAACGAAGCGGACGGACGCGCGCCTCCGATTGATGAGTCAATTGGACCTCGTAAGCAAATAATTCGAGATCTTTGTGTAGAATTCTCCTCAGGCTAGTGCGTGAAATGTTGCGGCCGATGGCGAGTTGATGTTCATGAATTGAGTCTCGCACTTTCGGCCACAGGAGCCACATTCTCATCTGTGCGCACTGTACGACGACGGGGACCATGAGTATTGTCCACCACCATACCAGTCTCAGGATCTTTTTGCAAACACTTGCGTACAGCAGTCGTGGTGGGTCGGCCAAAACTTATTCTTTAAAAAAAAAACGGACTGTTTTGGCCACACAGCACTCCCTCTGAAAGTAAGTTTCCAATATTTCCCAACGTTGTTCAAGCGTAATGTGGCTCATTTCGTTCTGCGGAGGTACGATACTGACTTTCTGTCAAGATTTGAAGCAGGAATCAGCTGCCAGTGTCAAAATAACCAATGATTTAAGAAAAAACCACTAGATGGCCCACCCTGTATAATAATGAAGTTCAATTAGACAGTGGAAATTCTAATTAAACTACTGCCACCACCAATTCAATTCAATCTCTCTTTCCGTCTAAGTTGACATATTTTTAAGAGCCACTTTGTATTGTAGTCAGCTCTTCGTTGATCATCAATGGAAAAGCATGTGTCTGACGTCCACCTAACCGGTAACACAACCCCAAGTACACACAAAAAACCGTGAAGCACGGTGGCGAGAATGAAGAAACTTTTTGCCGAATCATTTCTTAAGCTTGCCAACTATTCATACTTTCGTACCTTCGACCTTCGACCTTGAGAGGGTTCCTTGTAGCAAAGATTCAGCAACACACGATGATCGCCCTTCTGACGCATTTACTTCGGTCTCCATGTTTACTCCAACGCCTTGGTTTAAGACTATTGAGCAACGCAGCTCCTTCACATTTTTCGGCAACAAAACCGAATTCCGTTTGTCCCTCTGTCTGTCGGTCCTTCCGTCGGTCTGTCCGTCGCCGTCGGTCTGTCCGTCGGTCTGTCCGTCGGTCTGTCCGTCGGTCTGTCCGTCTGTCTGTCCGTCTGTCTGTCTGTCCGTCTGTCTGCAGCTCAGTCCGTCGGTCTCTTCATCCGTGAGTCCATCCATCCGTCTATCCCTCCGTCTGACCTTCCACCTCTCAATTCGTCTGTTCCTCCGCCAGAAGCAGGCGTCAACACCGTTGTCAAGCACCCAGTTATCGACTTTAATCAACACACGTTTGCCATCAACTGCCGACGAGAGAAGAGCTCGACTTTTGCGAGCCTGTCCTGTCCTGAAAATAGAGCATTAACAGTAAAATCGATCCCCGTTTGTGCCCAACAATGAGCCTGTATTTGTTAACAGTATCTAAAGAACTAAACCACATTCCGCTGACGGCCCTGGTGGCGGGAATAGATCACCTCACCGGCGTAGAACTGCAGGCACACGATGACGTAAATAAAAACGATGTTCGTGGCGAATTCAAAAGCAAACGGCTGATTGAAGCGTATTCGGTGGCAAGTGCTCGAGCCCAGGTGGTAGACGTTGTGCAGAAATATCGACGTATCCACCTGAAACGGAAGGAAATCCCGTCGCATCCCCTCTTACTCAGCGGGAAATCGTTCAACTCACCTCACGGTCCAGTCCGTTGCGATGGTCAATATCCCTTCGGCAGGCTGCCACCAGGATCAGATCACAGAAGACCCTTTCCGCCTCGATCAGCATGTCCGACAGCCGGCCGATCAGGTAAACGTCAAGGCACGTGGACAGGATGGACGGGAAGTTCCACTCTATTTTGTCCAGAATCTCGACCAATTTCGACAAAAACGAACTCGACGACCGGCCATACACTACGATTTTCAGCACTTCGTACAGGTGGCAGATGTCCTTGAACAGTCGCATGTACGACGCCAGGAACAGCGACGAGAAAAAGGCATTCAACGTCACCTTCAGTCGATGAATGCGAAAGGATAGCTTGAGCATGGCCCGGGCGCATTTCGAAAACTCCCGAGTGTCCATCCGGCCGGGGCCGGTTGCAACGAAATTGGACATCTTCATGTAGAAGCAGATCAGCAACAGCTGCGAGACAGCGTGCATCAGGAACGCCTGCGCAATGAAGGTTTCCAGGTACATGGCCATCGAGTAGGT
Source organism: Eristalis pertinax (assembly GCA_907269125.1). Lineage (NCBI taxonomy): Eukaryota > Metazoa > Arthropoda > Insecta > Diptera > Syrphidae > Eristalis > Eristalis pertinax. The sequence goes on along the minus strand of OU026148.1, from coordinate 59,142,864 downwards.
GTTTTTGAATACCGTGTACGCAGCCCGCAGGAACACGCACAAAATGGTGAAGGTGCAGACGAACACTTTCGTGAGCAAGACCGCACGGAACGAGGATGGAAAGAAGACCCTGGCGTCGGTCATTCGCTCGAGCTTTGTGAAGACGGCGAGCATCTCATTCACTGTCGGAATGATGGCGCTGCCGAACGACAGGAAGCTGCTCGTCACGAGGAGCACGCACACAAGGTTCGAAGTCAGCAGAGTGAGGTTGAGTAAGACTTCTTGCGTTTCGATGGCAGTTGTGATTGTCGGATCAGTTGTCAAGGTCACGTACCTGCCGACTATAAGGAAAACAAAAACGGACAGAAATGCGGCGGAAGCCACTTGCAAAATGCGGAATATCGTTCGCGACATCAGGGAACGCCCTCGATTGTATTCCACCCGACGTAAGCGTTCGTTGTACGTGCAATTCGAGACTCCGAGAATGATGTGAAAATCGTACAGCAGCTTGATGTACGGCACTAGCGTGGTCACTTTGGGAAACGTCCACATGTTGGGTGGTTGAGCGAAGCGATTGACGGCGAATTGAATACTGGCGAGCAGGAAGGCTTTCCTGCTGAGCTGTGACTGGACGAGGGCACGTGGCATTCCTTAATTGATTTCCGTTAAGTGTATTGAGTCGTTAGTCTAAATGCGCCGCGCCAGAATGGGGCGTTGGGAAGCTCGATAGTGGAAGGAGTTTGCGTTTAATTCTTCTACACACTGCGTAGTCGATTGTGTGTGACATAGTCGATTACGATGAGTGATGGTCAGAAGTGTTGTGCCGAATTTTGAGACTCATTCCTGAAACGAATGATGATGAAAAGAACGTAAAACGCAGCAAAAGAATGTCTGAACTTCTGATCCAATACAAAGCAGAGACGCAATTGGCAGAAAAGAATGAGATGAGCTGTAAAAAGCTGCTGTTGAAAACAGTCGCCATTCTTCCGCTACATGCGATGGAACATGCGAACATGTATGGAACATGTTTGACCTAATTTAGTCCTAAAACCACCCAGATCCACTTATGAGGAGGCTTATCAGTTCGTCACCGCTTAAGGCATCCAGTTCCACGAAGAAGTGCTTTCCCAGGAGCTCCCTTCTTTTCCTTGCTAGGGCTGGGTAGATGTTGGATAAATTCTGTTTCTTCCTCACCTCTGCAGCCTCTACAACAGTCGTTATGCGGTATATTCAGACGTATTGCATGTGTACCTAAGACACTGTGCCCGGTAAGGACTCCTATTAGCTTTCTCACGTCCTTGCGACTAAAGCCAATCAACGATGTTCACCTCTTTTTACTCAGCGTCGGATATAGGGTCCTCGCCATTGCTGCAATACTCAGACCAAGTCATCGAGCACGCACTGGCACAGGTGCAGGGCTTCGTCTAGTTTTTATTCTTATGGAGCTGAGCGGCGTATCCGCATTTTTGTGGAAGCTGCAGGCGTCTTGTCGTCTATCTCTCAGGGAAATAGCGGTCAGATGCAACGTTACCCTATGCTGGGTCCCTGGGCATCGTGGCATTCCAGGCAATGAAAGAACGGACGAGCTGGGTAGAACAGAGGTGGACCTGTCATTGGCAATTAATCAGGCGATCACCTACACTAGACACTTGCAGGACTTCGAGGCAAATATGGCCTTCAAAGAAAACCGTCCACTGCCTGTTAGGCACACACGCAGAAGAATGGGATCCTCACACAACGACTGCAGCAGGAGCTGCTGTGGGGATGAGAAACAAGAAGAAACTACGCGTCACTACCGCGGCACCTGTCAAGCGCCTGCAAGAACAAGGAAAAGCACGCAAGGCAACTATTGCTTTAATAGCCTAGAAGAAATGTCAAACATCAAAAAAAGTCATCAAGAACACATAACCCCGTAATGAAGTGGATCATCTTAAGAAATGCCACTTGGGTACCAGCAGGTTCTCTGGCTAACGAGCAATCGGTGTATACATCAAGCAGGATCTAAGTGGGTCACAACTGGTCACAGATTCAGCGACAGTCACTCCTACCGAACCCAACCTAACCTTAGGCGCATCTTTGCAGTCAGCCACTGCAACCTAAACCAATCTTGGAACATTTTTTTACCGCTATCTGAACAAATCTTCCCGACAGCGTCAGCAGACTGCTCCTACAGGGTATTCTAGAATCAACGCTAGAAACCCACGCGGATTCACTACTCTATTCCAGAATCAACCAATTTAGTACAGCCGATAGGACAGTCACAAGAGACTGGGGCGATATTTCGAAGATCTTTTGACTAAATTTGGAGCTTGACGAATCGCAGCTACAAAACCTTAGATCGTTCTAAAAGTCATTTTGATCAGAAAACGGGGAGCGATCATTGCAATGCCTACTCAAACTCGACACTGACCGTTCATCTTTTCAGGTTAGTCGGCGTCTGGCCTTTCAAGTCGTGCCAAAAGCCGAACATCTACACCGCGGGGAACACAGTCTTCACAGCCGCCCTGATGTTTTTCATTTTCACGATCACCTGCGATCTGTACGACGCCTCGTCGAACTTCATCACCTTCGGCGATGATCTTTGCGTTCTGGTTGCGGTGAGTTTTTGCGCCTCAATCACATCCACCGGCGATCATTGCATTGAACTCAATTTCCCAGCTCTACATGATTTTCTTCAAACTGATCATGTATCGTATTTGCAAGCCGAAAATTGAGTGGATTGCATCTGAGTTTGAGAGCATGCACAGGAAATTCACGCGAGGTTCGCGAGCGGTGCGTGAAATACAGCGATGCGGCTTCGTGCTTGACGTTGCCATACTCTACACCTACATGCTGTTGGGATACATTCTGTTCATAGCCATCGCCTTTCAGCCGCTCCTCTCGGGGCAGTCGCGAACGCTGCCGTTCCGAGCAAAGTTTCCCTTCTCGATCGAGGACAAGAGGGTCTTTGTGGGCGTCTACGTGTTCCAGTGCGCCTGCACGTTGATCAACGTGAAGCTCATCCTCTTTATCGACAACATCGGGTGCGTTTTCATCACGCAGTCGTCGGTTAACTTGAAGATCCTATGCCAGCGGATTCGGGAATTGTCGCACAAAGCACTGAGCCACTCGGAGCTGGGTGACATAGTGGCCGATCACCAGAGGATCATCAGGTAAGCTGCGGCATGTGGAATCGGATGCATTGACTGGACAAGATTGGGTACTTTCAGGGTGATCGATTACATCAACGAGTGCTACTACCTGAACTACATGGCGCAAATAGCGGCCAGCACGTTCCTCATCTGCCTGACAGCCTTCGAGGCCCAGCTGGCGCACGATCAGCCGCTGGTGGCGCTTAAATTTGAGACCTTCATGTTCTCGGCGTTCATGCAGCTTTTCTACTGGTGTTGGACTGGCAGCAGGGTTCAAGTTGATGTACGTATGCACGTGGCTTGCACTTGGTTTGATGAGGACTCGTTTTTAGAGCAGTCCTTGGATGTGGCTAAAGCCGCCTACGAATGCGATTGGGTGTCGCAATCGAAGGGGTTTCGACGGGACTTGTCGCTGGTCATACAACGGGCACAGAAGCCGCTTTCGTTCGGAGCGCAGCCATTCTCCGGATTTGATTTTCAATCATTCGCTAACGTTTGTGTGGCTCACTGGAGTCTTTAGCTTAATTTATGATTTTTTTCTTTTTTTTTGCAGATTCTCAGCTCATCGTACTCGTACTTCACTTTGCTGCGAACGCTGAATGATTGAGGGGCGGGGAGAGGACAGATTGTACTAGAAGAGATTCCGGGAACAGCTTTTTTTGAATGTGTGTGCTTTGGTAAATGAATGGACTCATGTTCAATGTGTCGCGCTGTTTTAAATGAATACAAAATACAAGTCTGCTTTGTTATTTTTAACGACGTCCGTTACAGACGTCCTTTCCTTCAAGTTCCACAGACGGTCTTGAAAAAGGCGGCGTACCAAACATTTGTAGGCTGCTCGAAAAAAGGTTTCTTTATCGAAGGCTTGCCCGCTTTTCCTACCACTGCGGCGTCAAAACAGTCTTTGTAGACAATACAGCATCGAATCGGACTCATTTCGAATCCAGTCCAGAGGCGGTGGCCACCGCAAGTTGAAGTGCACCTCAACCAACATGGAGTGAGGGTAGAGCTGCTAAGAGATGGCGTCGCCCTCAGAAGTCAAGTTTGTTGAGGTTCAAGTACGCCACGGACTCTAGATTGAAGAATATCCTTTTCAAATTGCAATAAATTGAGTCGGATGATTAGATCATCGCGCGTGTCATCGCATCCCGCCCTGATTGGTGGGCAGGACCTACAGATTCAGGCTGACTTCGAACGGTGATGTTTGATATATACTGAGCACCGACAGATGTGGTGACATGAAAACTAAAGTTTATGTGTCCGGAGTCGAACCACGTTCAGGATTTACTGCAGATCTTAGCGGTTCACTTAATAGCGCACGCTGATCATTTAATAGCGTCCGAAGGTCGATGGGTGATGGCCCTTTGCTTCGCACGTCAATCGACTTCGATTTGCACTGTTGGTGTTCGCACACATCGCCGAGTCTCTGGATTGGCCAGCAATTTGTCACTTCTGAATGTTTATGATGAAATATGCGGAAAGACTGGAACTACTTCCGGCTCGTGTGGAAATGTCTACAGAAGCTTAAGAAGCTGAGTAGGAGTAACAGAGTAAGAATCTGTTCGATACCTGGCCATACAGGGATAGAAGACAATGAAATGGCCGACTCCCTGGCTAGAAAAGGAGCATCGGAACATTTTATAGGCCCCGAAAAATTCTGCGCTATAGCAGATCACGTCCTCAGGGAAGAGTTTAGGGAACTAGAAAGAAGGAACCGGACAGATGCATGGAACAACGCTCATGGTATGAAGCAGGCCAAGAAACTCTTGGGTCAACATAACCGCAAGAGGTTTGAAGCGTGTGTCAGAATAACAGGCTTCCTAACAGAGCACTGTAAACTCAGGAAGCACCTAAGGAAACCAGGAGCATCAGAAGAAGGTCTCTCTGCGGAGAATCTAATGAAATTCCAGAACATATACTGGGATTTTGTGCGGCATTAGCCCACAAAAGATAAAGACATCTGGGCAAACACCTAATATCAGAGGAAGAATTGAAGTCAGTAGAACCAGCTCCCATTCTCAGATTCCTAAAGGCAACTGGCTTTGAGCGAATACTCTAGGATAAATCTCTTCCACCTCTGCGCAATAAGAGCAAATAACGGTCAATACAACTCTGAAAGGAGCTACATGGGAGGGGAGCTCTTAAGAAAGTAAAGGTATGAATAAGGGGCACAATAGATCTAAAGACCGTCATAAATTGCAACCCTCATCAATAATAATACTTCCGGCTGTGGACAAAGTTGCGTGAAGAGGCGTGGAAAGACACTATACATGGTGTGCCCAGAGAACCTCTTCTTTCGCCCTATGGCGGGTGTCTATAGGGTGGGCCAAATAGAGGGTGATTTTTTAAAAGCTACAGGAAAGTTTTTCAAAAAAAAATGCATGAAATCTTTATTTGAATCGATAGTGCGGTCCATATAATTTAATGTTTGAAGATTATTTCATGCAAATGTTGACCTTGACTGCGCCTCAAATGGTCCATCCGCATAGTCCAATTTTGGCATACTCTTTCCAACATTTCGGCCGGTATCTCACGAATAATTGCTTCAATGTTGTCTTCCAATGCGTCAATTGAAACGGGCTTGTCTGTATAGACATGAGCTTTAACATAGCCCCACAAAAAATAGTCTAATGGCGTTAAATCGCACGATCTAGGCGGCCAATTGACCGGTCCCGAACGTGAAATAAAATGTTCACCGAACTCGCCCCTCAATAAGTTAATTGTTGCGCGTGCTGTGAGGCATGTGGCACCGTCTTGTTGAAACCACATGTCATGCAAGTCAAGCTCTTGCATTTTGGGCAAAAAAAAGGTGGATATCATCTCACGGTAGCGCTCACCATTTACAGTTACGTTACGATTCGCATCATCTTTGAAGAAGTACGGTCCAATGACCAGCCCATAAACCGCACCAAAATGTGACTTTTTCTGGATGCATTGGTAGCTCTTGCCATGCTTCTGGCTGATATTCACTCCAAAATCGACAATTCTGCTTATTTACGTACCCATTGAGCCAAAAATGAGCTTCGTCGCTGAACACAATTTTTCGGTAAAAAGTGCATCTTCGGCCAACTTTCCAAGAGCCCATTTCGATAATAAAATTCAATAATTTGCAAGCTTTGTTCGTTTGTAACACGATTCATGGTTAAATTATAGACCAAACTGAAGATGTTTGACAGTGAAACAAAACACGAAACGTGCGTCAGCTGTTTAAACCAGTGTTGCCAAAAAGAGAATAGCTAAGAAATCACCCTTTACAAGTTTCTTTTGAAAAATGCAATAAAATGAACAAAATTACATTTCTGCCATATAAATGTGGCTTTATTAGTATGAACAAATATTCCCATTAATTATGAAATACAACGTCGTTCAAGTGGCTGCCTTTGCTGGCTTCGCAGTAACGCATTCTGTCACCCCAATTTGTCCAAGACCAAGGCTGATGGCTTCGGGCTGTAGCTCACGGATTGCTAAGACGATATTCATCCTAAGTGGTTGTTGGCATACACACAAGAGGGGGGTCAAATCGCAGCTCCGAGGAGCCCAATTGACATCGCCCAGACGACTGAGAACAGGATTTGGGAATTTGGTGCGCAAAAGATCGATTGTGTGGCATGGTGCGCCATCTTGCATAAATCAGAGGTTGTACAAATTCATGTCATCAATTGCCAATCTTCCCATTTTCCAAACTCCAAACTAGATTTTTGACTATTTTCTAGCTTACAGATAGCCTACGCTGCATCTTTATGAAGAGTGTAGCGTTGCAAATAACGACGGTGCGTTTGTTCATTGCACAATGCTTCCGGTCCCGATTCTGAGTGTCGACGTTTTATTGTTCATTGATGATCTGACCATAGATACGCTGTCCTTATGTTATCTCACAGATAACACATTTTATGGCGTAAGTGCCTAGAGTGAAGCGGCAACCACTCCATGCTTGTATAGCAGAACGTTTCGCACGCATTTTCAAATATTTCTGTTGGACAAACTTTTTGTTCAAAGAGTGCGTGCCCAAATGGGCCAGTTATTAAAATACAATTTAAAGTCTTATGATTGTTGAGCGATATTGCACGAGGAATGAAAATGATCCCTTTCCTCAATCAAGCAAAAGATGGAATGGCCTACAATGGGGGGGAATCAGAGACATGTACATGCCTGGTACGGTCGTTGGTTTGCTAGTGATAGAAATTCGCTTAAATCTTAGCCGACATTATGGTCTTCTTTTCGAATGCTGCAAACCGGTGAGTCCATCTTAACATGTGAAGTGAAGTGAAACTTAAATCGCTAAGATGAGTATCAGCAAACGGCTCTTGACAAGTCTATCCTCTGTCAATGGGAACAACCACAGCTTGTGACTTGTGTCCGAATTATGACATGCGCCGAATTTATGACAGGAAATAATTGCACTTACATTGTTTCACTTTTAGAAAGGTCAATTGAATTATTGGAATCACCCACAAGGCATAACGATTAGTGCTGATTGCTAGTCACTTCCTCTCGATTCGAACGCACACGTGCCGGTGCCCGTGGCGCGCCACTCCACTCGGACAGGGTGAGAACTAGGAAGTTGTCCCTGCATTGAGTACGTGTTAGTCCGTCCGTCAAACTCATTGCGACATCATGCAGTCTTCGGGGAGGAAAAGTGACATAAAGAAACACTTGCAGCAGTTTTGGAAAATTGCCGAGTACTTTGGCTTCACCACGTTCGGTTACAACTACGCCAAACAGCGCGTAGAACATGGTGAAAAACGTTTAAAATACTTTCGCGTATCGTTGCGTGTTATGCTAGTCATTTCCAGTTGTTATTTCGTCATATTCATCACCTATGCAGCGTTGGTCCTTTCAAATGTGTATACATTCGACGGCAGACCGTGGCAGCAAACATCACCCATTATTTTGCAGGATCGTGCTATGGTGTGTCCTATCGGATTTCGTGTTCAATTTAAACTTGATCAGAAATACGCTGAAATTGCATCTCACAATTGTGCCGATCATAAATGAAATGCTGAAAATATATGCAGCTCTCAGGAAAATAACGGATTCAACGCTCTGCGTGCCGCGAATCTTTGAAATCGCTATCAAAGTCAGAGCGCTCGACTTGATTTACAGCCTCACCGGTCAAGTGTGTTACAATCGTCCCTGGCGCACCTTAATGGCCCATGGCCGTGATGGCCCATCTGTTCTCGCAATTGGTGCTGATTAGCTTCCGAGTTCGTTCGAGCTGCCGACTCGGGCATGAGCAAGGAGGAGTTTTCGAAGAACGTCCAGGTGCTGCTGACGTTATCCTTTCGCATACATCGGTTGAAGGGCAAACTGAACACGCTCTTCTCGGCACTGTTTACGTTGATATTTTCCAACATGTCGGACATCATTGCCATTGCTTACAACATATGGAAGGCATTTGTGTTCGACAATGCATACGGCACAACCTGGGACCCTGGACTGATTGCATGCCCCAATTGGATTGTAATCATTTTCTTTGTGATTATTGACATTTATATGATTTGCTGGCTGTCCGAAGAGTTGGTTGCGATGGAAAAACGGTTCATGCGAGACATACTGATGCTCATTTGTGGCGACAAAGTGTCGCACAACGTTCAGAGGAGCTGGGAGGTAAGTGTCCGACATTGCCTAGGATGACCATCTTCTTTCAGATCAGTCAAATTATGACTCGGAGCGGGGTGCACAAAATGCAGTATTCTATTCTATTTCTTGACTATGGATCTGAATTTCGTAATGAATTACATGTTCAGTCTGATCATTCAGTATCTGATCCTCTGCATGCAGTACTACATGTTGAAACGGTACCACAACAGAGGCTGCAAGGAGCTTGTTGTTCGTGGGTTTGATAACCCAACCCGCCCCATTGAGTTTGTACTAGTCGAAATACAGTAAACACACCTTGACTGCGGCGGATGAACGAGGAAGTCGCCCACTCGCTGTTGGTTCAGTTTTAATTCAGTTCAATGTGCTCACACGTGCGTCGATTTTTTGTGCATTGCAATAAACGTAAAATTATTGAATTAAATGGATTCAGCTTGGTTTGGTCTTGCTTGGATTAAGATATATGCAAAGTGTTTTGGGTAGAATCCAAAAGGAGGAACATCGATTTTTCGATTAAACTGCGTGTTGCGCTTGTCAGACCGTATGTATCAAGAAGGACCTATTCCATCTTCCCACCAAGTCCCATCTGAATCTGTACAGAAGCATTCAGACTGCCCGGAAAAGGCGGAGCCTAAATTGATGGCCCCGGAAGTACGAACATTTTGCCAAGGATGTCCGTTAACTCAGAAGGTGAGAGAGATTCCACGTCGAAGCGTGATAATTTACGGTCTCTACTCTGCGCACTCCCCTACAAGTGAATTTTCGGAAAAAAATCCAATCAAATTAACGTCCGCCGTCGGCACGTGCTATGAAAGCACAATTAACGAAAGCACCCGCAATAACGAACGATTAAAGCTGATTGCGAGTCCACTTCCTTCCTTCGATCCGAACAACAAGACTGACCAGCACTAGTAGCTTTGCACCAGTTGAACGCGATAGATGTGGCCTCCAACTCATCGCGCCAATATGCAGTCTTCGGCAAGAAAAAGTGACATAACGTTACAACTCGGCAAGTATTGGCAGCTTGCAGAATTTTTCGGCTTCACCACGTTCGCGTACAACGCTTCCGCTCGGCGGGTGAGGCGTCATCAAAACCGCACAAGATTCTTTGAGGTAACGCTGCTCGCTGCTGAAGTCGGCTGTGGTTTCTTCTTCTTGCTGAACTTCTCCGTCATCGCGTGCATCTGGGCAAATGTGATCAAGTTCGACCGCCACTCGTGGCAGGAAGCGTCGCCCATTGTTGTACAGGAGTCCCTCATTCTGGGGTGGTATCTCGTGTCGGATATCCTTTTCATTGGACACTTGGCCAGGCACTACTTGAAATCACTTCATCGAATTGTGCCGATCGTAAACGAGATGCTGAAGATATACGCCGTTCTTAGGAAACTGACCGATTCAACGCTCTGCGTGCCACGATTTCTTGAAGTCGCTGTGACCGCTAGAGTCACGATGCTGCTATACAAATTCGGCTTTCATTTTTTTTCCTATTTTTTGTTGTGCCTGCTGCTCATTGGAATTGTTCAGATTTATGGAATGCTCCTGACGGGCACAGCGCTGATGGGCCACCTGTACTCGCAGTTGGTGCTGATCGGCTTCTACTCAAAGATGAGCGGGTTCGTTCAAGCCGCCGGCTCCGGCATGAGCAAGGAGGAGTTCTCGGAGAACGTGCAAGTCCTGCTGACGCTTTCCTTTCGCATACATCGGGTGAAGGGCAAATTGAACGCGTTCTTCTCGCCAGTCTTTACGTCGGTTTTCTTTGAATTGTCGTTCGGTTTTTGCCTTGCGTACAACATGTGGAAGGCAATTGTCTTTGGCAACGAAGTGGGTCACGACTGGACCATGTTGTTTGCAGGTTGCTTTTGGCTGTGTTGTACTTTCTTTGTGATCATCTACGATCTTTATTTGATCTGCTGGCTGTCCGATGAGTTGGTTGCCATGGAAAGGCGGTTCATGCGAGACGTACTGTTGCTCATTTGCGGCAACATGGTGTCGAACGACGTTCAGACGAGCTGGGAGGTAAGTGTGTGGAGGTCCGGCAGTCCCCAGGATAACCACCTTCCTGCAGATCCAACAGATTATGGCCAAAGGCAAGCTGCGCAAGATGAAGTCCGTGATATTTAAGCTGATCGATTTGGATAGGCCTTTCGTCATGGATTACCTATTCAACCTGGTTTTGCAGCATCTCATCACGTGCATGCAGTACTACATCAGTGGCAGGTACCACAATAGGCATTGGAAGGAGGTAGTTATCCACGGAATTACTGGCAATGTTGGCCATGCAAGGACCGTAAATGGAATTGAGTGAACATCGTCCATCGACAGAGTGAGGGCAGTCCACTGATAGATTACCTAATGCGTTGACGGGCTGTGGGTTGAATGAACATCATGTATGACAGATGATTGACTTAAGTGGAGTCAGCTTATATTTGTGAAACCAATAAAATTGCACGTCCTGATGCCTGAAAGTGGAAGGACATGAATTCATTTGTTGTTTGGTTTGCAGGACTGTCTCGATGTCACTCTTTGGCATGCAAAATTAAGCAAGTAGGCGCTACACTATGGGATTTTAGTTCAGTCCAGAGACAGCTCAGTTTAGTTCAAATCTGTTTATTGAACTAGTTCATTCTTCTAGTTCATTTAGTTCAATGTAATTCACTGCTCAGAGTCTGAGAAAGAGAGAGAGAAAGGGGGAGACAGACGGATAAAGAGAGAAAGATCTGCTCGCTTAGCAGATTTAAGATTCCGCCACATAAAATACTTTAGTTGCGTTACGTCAAAGGATCCGTTGACGGTGAAGTACTTAACGCAAGGGGTGGCACAATGAATACTTCAATATTATTAGCAGTCTGTCATCTACGCATAAAAATGTATTATAAATATATAATTGTAACGTTACGGATGCAGCATATAAAAGCCTGCGGCAGCCACTGTGCCGGACAGTCGCGCTATAGATCAAGTTTGGATCAGTTGGTTTCAATTCAGTTGCTAGTTTTCTCTTATCAACTCAGAAGTGGGATCAGGTACATTTTGGCTTTGGTGTACAATTTCACCAAGTACACCATCTTGAGAGCAGTGAAGACGACCAACAGCAGATCCACTATCACCGCTATCACCGTCAGGAATGAAGTGGCCGGTTGCTTCGTACTGCCAAGAAGGATGGTAACAGATAGGGGAACCGCCTTAACGTCGGGGATGTTCGAGCAGTTTTGCGAGAAGAACGGTCTGCAGCACGTCAAGACCGCCGTCAGGACACCAAGGGCGAACGGTCAGGTGAAAAAGTGCAACCGCACCATTCTCTCTTCCCTCAAGTGCATGCACTCTGGCAAAACGGGAGACGACTGGGAAACTCACATCTGGGCAGATCAATGCGGGCTGAACACTGTCCCAAACTGCATCACGAAGGCGAGCCCACGTCGTGGAGCATTTCGGGGGACAAGCTGCTTTTGGAGTTGGGAGATCCGGATAGAGGCCGACGAGCTGGCAAAGAGGCAAAGCAACATCGAGGAGGTCCAGCGGCAGCAGAAAACGAGGTATGACTCCAAGCGCCAACGACCGACGTCGCACCAGACAGAGGACTTCGTTCTCATAGAGAACGAGCCTGCCGCGACCGGAGAGTCAAGGAAGCTGGAGCCGGTACCGTGGGCCGTACATAATTTCCAAGGTGCTGCCAAACGACAGGTACGTAGTCGAGGACATTCCACACATGCAACGCAATCAACGGAAGTTCAACACCGTCATGGCGTCAGACAAGCTTAAGCCCTGGTGTGAACTCCCAGTTTGCTGGTGACGCTAGCTAGGGTGACGATTTCGATTTCGAGGACGAGATCAGTGATAGGATGGCTGAGCATATAAAAGCCTGCGTCAGTGACTGTGCGGAACAGTCGCGCAGTAGATCAAGTCGGGATCAGTACGAAGTAAATAAAGTCATTGAACTCTTCACGCGGTTGTTTTCTATTCAGTTGCCAGTTTTCTCTTATCACAATTATAAACGTTAATTTACTTTTGTATGTATTGTTACAAAAATTTGGCAGCACCAACACGAAAAAGAAACAACAAGAAAAAGGAACAAAACCCTCTCGGGAACCATTTTTCTTTTTTTTTTTGGAGAGATGACCAATTTTTGACTACGAACCACGTTTTTCTTTGTCTGTCTGCCGAAGTGAAAATAAAAAAGAAGTTTTTTTGAAATTCTTGTTTCAGTATTTTAAAATCTTCTTCGGCAGCAACCAACCGAATTCGAATCCTATTGAACTGTCACAATGTGATGACAGTCACCGCTGAAGGAGAGAGGAAAGTTAAAAGTTGAACAACTGCATCCGTCGCGTCGGCTTCAGCGTTGCCTCCCAAAATAACGCATGTATTCTATGTATCTGTCAAAGTATTGCTGACGCTGACGCATGTAAAGTATTCTATATGTGCAGGAGCCTTTAGTGCGTTGAGACAGCGTTGTCCGGGGATTGTGTTTCTCAGGTCGCTGATTGCCTCGTTAGGATGGTGGCTGATGCCTAGAAGCTGCCTTCTGAACAGTGTCACCATGTACTGTGGCAGGGGGATGATGCGTGCTTTGTCGTAAAGCTTCGTGTTGCTGCGGTGCTGTCGAGACGCTCCCTGTCGAGGTTAGACCGGTACGTATTCGCAGTATTTTCCTTACAAAAATTGCGCATCTCCATGCTGGTCTTAAGGTCACGTTAAGATCGGACGTATTTGCAGCTTGGCATCTGGCTTAATCCATTTGACTTACGCATCAAAGTATAGATGCGATGGAAGCCAAGGTTGGCCTTCTTAAAGGTCAGTTTTGAGTGGCTGTTGAACTTTAACTAGCCGTTACGTGAAGTTGACGCCAAGATAGTTGACCATTTTGTCAGTTGATATTCCGAGCACTACCTTTATGCTCCGACATTTGGCGGCTGATCTGCATCCACCTCGGGATGGTCTCCTTAAACACGTAAGTACCGATTTTCCAGCATTGATAGGAATACCCCATTTCGTGTAGTAGTCAAATTTGTTCGCTGTCTGCATTTGGACCGATTTGTGGCGATGAGTGGGGACAACAAGCTGGCATAAGTCAGCAATTCATCCGCGAATAGACAACTGTTCACTGTGTTGGTTGGAGGCGGTTGATCTGCCGTGTAGATATTGAAGAGCATAGGTCCCAGCTTCGTCCCTTGCTCAACTCGCGCATTAGGGCTCCGCTCAGTTGATTTGATGGCTTCCACTTGAATGTAGAATCTTCTCGAATGTAGACTAATTTGATGAGGTTTGAGGGGAATCCTATAAGAATTAGCTTGTAGATGAGTCCCTTTATCCGGACCGTGTCTAGAAAACAGGCAACGGTGACTTTGTGTTTGTTCAGGGCAGCTACAACATCGTGGTGGAACCTCATTAGCGGATGTAGCGTCGAATGGTAGGGTTAAACCTAGCGAGTGAGCTAGAGAAGCGGGTTTTGCTGAAAACCAAGTCCAGTAACTCCTCGAAGTGGAGACTTCACATGATCGCGACGATAGTGTGACGATCGTGGATGAGCTTTGCTCTGTGCGACAACCGTTTGTAGGCAGTGTCGAGGCAGATAATATTTGGCAGATAATGCATTCCACTGAATTGATTTGATTGTTTAGCTACTATATTTTTGGCAACACTGGTTTAAACAGCTGACGCACGTTTCGTGTTTTGTTTCACTGTCAAACATCTTCAGTTTGGTCTATAATTTAACCATGAATCGTGTTACAAACGAACAAAGCTTGCAAATTATTGAATTTTATTATCAAAATGGGCTCTTGGAAAGTTGGCCGAAGATCCACTTTTTTACCGAAAAATTGTGTTCAGCGACGAAGCTCATTTTTGGCTCAATGGGTACGTAAATAAGCAGAATTGTCGATTTTGGAGTGAATATCAGCCAGAAGCATTGCAAGAGCTACCAATGCATCCAGAAAAAGTCACAGTTTGGTGTGGTTTATGGGCTGGTGGCATCATTGGACCGTACTTCTTCAAAGATGATGCGAATCGTAACGTAACTGTGAATGGTGAGCGCTACCGTGAGATGATATCCAACTTTTTTTTTTTGCCCAAAATGCAAGAGCTTGACTTGCCTGACATGTGGTTTCAACAAGACGGTGCCACATGCCTCACAGCACGCGCAACAATGGATTTATTGAGGGACGAGTTCGGTGAACATTTTATTTCACGTTCGGGACCGGTCAATTGGCCGCCTAGATCGTGCGATTTAACGCCTTTAGACTATTTTTTGTGGGGCTATGTTAAAGCTCATGTCTATACAGACAAGCTTGCTTCAATTGACGCATTGGAAGACAACATTTAAGCAATTATTCGTGAGATACCGTCCGAAATGTTGGAAAGAGTATGCCAAAATTGGACTAACCGGATGGACCATTTGAGGCGCAGTCAAGGTCAACTTTTGCATGCAACAATCTTCAAACATTAAATTATATGGACCGTACTATCGATTCAAATAAAGATTTCATGCAGTTTTCAGAATTTTATGTGTTTTTTTTTGAAAAACTTTCCTATAGCTTTTAAAAAATCACCCTTTACATCGTATTAAAATGGAACTGACTCGATTGTCTATCGATTTAATGACTCTACCACCCTTAGTTGCTGCATCGTGTCACTTGGGTTTGAGCCATTAACCGCTGCTGGATAATCATCTCGAGCTATGGCCGAAGCGAATTGGTGGAAAAGTAAGTTGTAGGGCATCAGAGCTGAGCAGGAGCAGAGGTGTTTCACACTTCCTATCCCTTCTTTATCGATGCAACTTTTGCAAAAGTCGTTTGTGGTGACGCCTATTCGCCTGGCCTGATCTCCCAAAATGGCTGTTTCTAGTAGTGACAGCAACCTTATGGCCTTATGTAATCTATTTAATGGGAGCAGTGGTCTAGACTGGGATTCAATTTGGGCTCTAGTTTCAGGTTTGGCATGTACTGCTCATCCGCTACACACAGTCGCCTGCAATATTTTTGTGTCCCATCACCGAGCTCTGGCGAATGTTGAACCTTTTAGCCATCTTTTCTAGAGGTGTACGACAGTTGAATACCTTAATGGCTGCCCTTCTGGCCGTGTTTTATTTAAGCAACGACAGTGCTTCGTGGCGGGTTACAAACTTCGCTTAGAGAAAACGACACTCCCAACTCCTGTCGTCGGACCTTTGTATGCAAATGTATGGAGCTACTGGACGAGGCTTGTTTGAGCCTTGTCTGGTATCAGGATGTCACCCTTTCGGTCATGTGGACAATGTTGTCGTCAGTTGTTACGTTGGAAACCTGGAACTGAAAAAAGGAGGGAAGACCACGAAGCAGAATTAGCAACCGAACTTATCAGCAACCACTCGTGTTGTACGTGCTATTGTTCTCTCACGACTGGAAGGGACCTACAATTTAATGGCGACTCTGAACGGCCAAGTTTGAAAAGCTTTTTCTAGACAAGAATACTCTTTGACCATTGTCAGTGACTCCAAAGAGGTGGGGCCGTGCAAATTGTTTTTTTTTGTACCAGGAATCGAACCTAGACACGATAGGTCCAATTGCGTACTAGTCGACGCACAAACCCACAACGCCACGGGTCGGGCGATACAAAGGCAGCCTTTATCGAAGTAGTAGAAGTCTTGTCTAGTATGGCCAGCAGGCAATTATTTGGCAAGTAAAATGTAGTGTTCTAAGGGGCAGAAGTTTTTTTTAATGCAAACGTTATGGACAGAAGCTATTACAGCAGTTGCAGCCCAACGAAAAGTTTGACGTAGTTAAGGTCTTCAATTTGGCATACAAAGAACGCCCCGAGGTGCGTTTATTTATCACTTTGCTTCCTTAAATTACTGCTTCTTTATTCGCTAGAATTATTTGGCATTAATAGTGATATCGATGAGATTACCCGGGGGAGAGCAAGCTGAAGGAAGAATGCAATTAGCTGAAAAAACGTCATGTCTTATGTGCCACACAAAAATGTAGATGGACACGAAGATGTAGGAGGTATCGGTTAGATCAATTTAATTGCCCATTTAGGGAGTTAACTTGCACCTTTCCACGAGTCCACTCAAACATATTTTATCATCCAACTACTTAAGGATCATAAAGGACGCACCATGTGTTTAGTCATCGACTATTAGATGTGAATCAAACACCCCGAGATGGATTTCATCACTTCCAATGGCAGACCAAGTTAAGCACCATCCCTAAATGATTTGTAGGAACTTGAGCATCTATTTCATCAAAGGGGATATCGCTGAAACCACACACCATTCTGGTTAGCCTCTGGGCATCATTGTCTGCAACTTACGACCTTTTTATTGAAAGGAGTGTAATCAATTTGACCCACAAATGGGCCACGTAACCAATTACTTTGATTGAAGGGGCGGCCATTATACACCGAGGAGGATGCATTCTGAAATAAACATCCATTCCTCAAATGAGTCATAAAATCGTTGTGTAGCTATAATGTGAACAATTCGGTGGAACTGGCAAAGCGTACCTTCTAAAGGGGAGAGAGACGGGCGTCACCATACTCGGCTCGGCTGACAGTTCACTGAACACTATCAACAAAGTTGCTACAAGACACGGTAGCAGTTCTCAAGATCACAACAATCAACGGCACCAAAATCGTCGATGGTGGTTATTCAATCGAGATTCTCCATCAACCACCAACCAATCGAGCATGAAATAAATTCCAGTACTTTAAAGGGGGTCGCAAAATGAACGCACGATTTGAATTAAATAGAAAACACAATTTTTAGCATTAAGATTGTTCTTTTTTTTATTGAATCTTAAATTAATTTTTGAAATAACACGTCGGGCAATTGTCCTCCACGGCATTGTTGACATGACCATACTGCATAAATGTGGCTGCATTTCGTTGGTGCAGTTGTATGGCATGTGGCACCCTCTTGGTTAGACTTTAGACCACAACATGGCCACGTCATTTTCATCGAAATTCGGCAAAAAGAACTGCATAATAATATCGCGTTATCGATCACCAGCAATAGTCACTGCTCGACCAGTCTCATTTTCAAAAAAGTATGATCCAATAATTCCTCCATCCCAAAATCCGCACCAGTGCCATGTTGTGGATGCATCTCTGCTCTTTTTAAACTATCAGATGTAAAATTGTTGTTTTTTATGTTGCCAACAATTTACTGCTATAATTTTGGGACACCCTTTATTGCTAGCATAAAAGCCGCGACAATCTTGGTAGGTTGCGTCGACTCCCACTGTGGAGGACCAGGTTCAAATCCCGATGCAAACAAATTCCAAAATTCTCTCTTAATCCTCTCACTATGCTCAGAGAGCCAATCTGTGTGAACAGAAAAAACGTAGTATCGCTACAGAGACATCCGATTTCTACCTCTTACAATTTGTTGACAGCGCTTTTTATATCGTTTTTCAAACCCAACTGACGTATCACAGAAAGCCACTCACATTATTACGTAAATAACTGCAAAAAACTCGTGAATAACTGTCAAAAGTCGTCCGTCTCACAAATTCGTCGATGGACAAGGGGTTAATCAGCTGTAAAATCTCTATTGTACCAGACTTCTGAGAAAAAACTACTCAAACTTCACAGACCGGCGTCGGCATAAAACTGTAGAATCTCTCAACTCCCAATACCAAGCACAACACGAATGGCTGCATGATACAGTCACCCCCATTCTGTGGGTCTTACTTTGTACTCGAATACTAGCTTAATCGAATTTCGATAAGATGTGTCATCGTGTTTTCTATCGGATATGCTCGAGTCCTTAATTCCCCAATCTAAAGGGTGGTTAAATTTTAAGGGCCGATGTTGATTTTGAATAAAACACAAGTTATTTAGGAAATTTTTGTCATTTCTTTTTATTATGATAATATTTGTATGGTTCAATTATGTATGGAACAAAATATGGGCCGAATGGCCGCCGCGACCTCGGCGGCACGCCTCCATCCGATGGTCCAAATTTTCGATGACGCTGAAGCATAATTGAGGTTCTATGCCGTTAATGTGCCGAATTATATCATCCTTTAGCTCTTGAATTGTTGCTGGCTTATAGACGTACACCTTTTCTTTCAAATAACCCCAAAGAAAAAAATCCAACGGTGACACATCACATGATCTTGGCGGCCAATTGACATCGCCACCACGTGAGATAACACGACCGTTGAATTTGTCGCGCAAAAGAGCCATTGTTTCGTTAGCTGTGTGGCAAGTGGCACCGTCTTGTTGATACCACATATCGTCCACATTCATATATTCCAATTCGGGCCATAAAAAGTTAGTTATCATTTCACGATAGCGAATACCATTCACAGTAACTGCCTGACCGGCCTCATTTTGGAAAAAAAATACGGCCCATAAACCGCACCAAACAGCCACTCTTTGTGGGTGCATTGGTTTTTCGACAATCTTGGATTATCATTCGCCCAAATGCCACAATTTTGCTTATTGACGAATCCACTGAGGTGAAAATGTGCCTCATCACTTCGAAAATTGATCATCCACTGTTGCCATTTCTTGCCACCATTCTGACCATTGACGACGCTTGAAATGGTCAAGGGACTTTAGTTCTTGAGTCACCTTGCACCTTGTAAGCGTGTAAATGCAAGTCTTTATGCATAATGTTCATCAACGACGAGCGTGAGAGGGGCAATTGTTGGGCACGACGACGAGTTGAGGTGGATGGCTCTTCAGCCGCACTGTCGCGAACAGCAGCAATATTTTCTGCAGTACGAGCTGTACGAGCATGCACTGGTGTTTTCACCTACCTTCTACAGACCCGGTTTGCTCTAATTTTTCCACGATTTTTCCGATTGTACGCACATTTGGACGATTAAATTGACCGAAAAAATCACGAAGTGCACGATACGCATTTTGATTTGAACGCCCATTTTCATAATAAGCCTGAGTAACTTTAACGCGTTGCTCGATTGTGTATCTTTCCATGGTTCAAATTGAGTTAGTCTGAAATTGAGAAATGTCAAATGAAATGCAGAAAAAAACTTGACGTTTAGGTGTGGTTCACATTCAACATCGGCCCTTAAAATTTAACCACCCTTTACAATGGACTACAACGTATTCGAGTATCCATTTTGGTGTATACACTATCCCGGGAAATCGGAACATCACGTTACTCGAACTTGACTTGTCTTTTGTCGGCAACAAACGAGCGTACGACTAGTACTATTAAGATGAAAAGGAATCTGGATAATGGCGAGTACACAATCAGAATCTCAGAACTCTTATCGGGGTTATAATCGGGCACTGCGCCATTGGAACTCGCGCGTCTAGATTAGGTCTTCCCTACAATACCGTCTGCAGAAGCGAGGAAGAAACCATTGTACAACCTCTTTGCAATTGCAGCGCTGTCTCCTCCCGAAGAGGAAGTCACGTAGAAGTCTACATGTGTCCTGTTGTGAAGTTCTTAAAAAATTACAGATGAAATCCTTTTGCTTTTGTTAATAGTCACATGTGCATCAAATCGACCGGTCTCCGTGGCGTTGAGTATGAACGTGCCTTTTCCTACGAACACATCGAAGCTGGTCGAGGGCACCATGCGTGAAGCTTGTTTACGTGATAAGATGTTTCACTGTCATGATCGTAGATTTGACACGCTGTCGTACTTGATTACTGGAGCTGTAGCCCTTGGTTGTATAGTCCTTGTCCATAATGAATCTACTTCCCTGCTAATCTCGCGAAACAAATGTCACATGTAGGCTTCCATTCATCCACGAAAGACGAGAGCCTTCCACTGAGGCGGCTTAGTCTCATAACTGATCGAATACGCTTCAATGAGACGCGATTTGGGTGATTCTGCTGACTTCAGGGCCGAAGTAGAGAAAGATGTGACTTTTCTACCCAGTTCTTGATTCTGTTCATTCCTTTTTGATGCTGGCGCATACTTTCCCTCTCCAGCACATACTGTAAGAACTGGTAGTCTCTCTTAAGTTCTCCATTAAACGCAATTGAATGTGATATCCAGTAGCTTCCCGCCAAATAGACATTCCAACCAGATATCCCTTATCTCTGCGCACTTCTGCTGCTCCACCCATGGAATTGGACACAATCGAAAGTGATGTCTCCAGAAGAGACCAGTCCGGCGACCAGCACATTCTTGTCGAATTATAAATCGGCTCCCGCATGCTTTCCTAATTAATCCCACATACTAGCGTCCAAGCATCCTCTCATGTTTCCACTCAATTTACAAACCAGATTCCGAGGAGGATAGCACCACCCGTCCGCGCTGCTCTGACTCACCGACGCGACTGCATTGCGGTGCATAATTAATCTGAAATTTCAAGCGACAACTTGACTTATACTTCGCCAGGGAACACACGTGCAAATTAAAGTGAATTGCGAGTGCAGCTGATCTCGAGCACTACAGGACACCGATGCTACCAGTCCTTTGGCACAGCGAACTGGTTGCCGCGATTACAGCGCATGTATCAAGTCTCTCCGAAGGCGATTCGTGACAAAGTCAAAATCATCAAGTCCTCTGCCGCTTAGCGGAGCACTGTATTCGCGAATCCGGTCCTGTACCAGTTCTAGGCAAAGTGACCATTCACTTGTTGGCGGAACACAGAATAGGATTCCGCCACATGAACTGGAACGTGTCCAGAACAGAACTCCGGGCCGGTTACCTGTTGGTACATGCATAGCTGCTGTTACCACTTTCGAGGTCCGATGCACGCTCGGCGGAATGCCGGGAATCTCTGGTGGTTTTTCGTGGCGACTTTTTCATGCGGTATTATGCAACTAATTGATTTTCGGACGGAACTAATGGTGAAATGAGCTAGCCGCGCGCGCCGTTCCATTGCAGGGAGCTGCATCAACGTTGGTGGTTGAGCGCGGTGCCGGAGCCGGAGCCGGAGCCGGAGCCGGAGCCGGAGCCGGAGCCGGAGCCGGAGCCGGAGCCGGTTTGGCCATGCTGACACGGTGTCCGTTGGCCGCACCTCGCAGATTGCTCCTCTTTTAATGGGGAAATTCTAATTCGGATTAGCAATCTGATACACCAACTGTGATGGGCTGCTCTGATACAGTTTCCTTGACATGCAACCAACGGGAGAACTGAGAGACACGGAGGAACTGAGCGACACGGAGCGTTATGTTGGGACATACTCTGTTCTCGGTGCCAATAGTCTCTTTGTCTGGCAGGAGGGAGAGAGCACTGACATCGACAGCTGCACGGATTGTCGGACAGGAGCAGGTGGCAGTAACAAAGGCGATCGATCATAGGACCGATCAGGAGCATTGTGAAGTCCAGTTTCTAAAAGGTGGACATAATCTGCTGTCACAACATGGGGAACTAGATCGTTTCGAAAACTATGGGAGAGCAGGAAGTCAATTCGATTTTTGGCCTGGACTGTGCCGGTGCACTGGCTTGGATGGCTGAAAAGTGGCGTTGGCTTCGGCTGGAGTTCTGTTGATGACATCCACATATCTTTATCTTCTTTAACTCCGTGCTTCGTTCCTTAGAAAGGAATCATTCAAAGCTGGTAGATAAAGGAGGCACACGTGCGTTCATTTTGAGTCAGAGTGTGCTTTACACATGACTGTGATTCGAAAACTGTGAGGACGTCAAATTATCTACCGAACTAACTGCTATTTGAATGTTTCGCAAGCCAATCGACCATGCGGGCGACTCCACAGCAGACTCCGCTGAAGACTCAGCAGAAGATGTCTCAAGAGACTCCGCTGAAGCCTCCAGAAAATTGTATCATCTGCCGCCGCCCTCGTCCTCTCAAAATCGTCTTCCCTCGTACGTCCAAGACAGAAGACGATGACACGGTGTGAGAGTCATTGGGTATGGCGCTCGCTTAAGCCCGTCACAAGACCACGAAACTAAGCTAAGTTCAACCTAACGACGGTCGGTCAGCCCATGAGTGGGCGATGTTCAACCGCCGAGCGATCATCTCCCGTGTCGTCAAATCTCTGTCAACGCTAACTGCAGCCAAGGTCGACGTCCAGAGCGAACAACATCCAGAACGGAAGCGAGGAGTTCCATCGCTGCCTGAGCGCTGATAGCCGAAGTCTAAGTCCAACCTGACGTATTTAAGAAGCAGAGACTTCATCAAATGCATTGTAGAAGGGACTACCAAGCGCTCGCAGCCTGACTCTACTAAGAGCTACATGAAATGTGATAAGGTCTTCCACTCGCAGCTGTGTTGTTGCAACTGCGACAATGTGTGTCGTGTGGGATGCCAAGTTTGGCGGCATGATCTCCTATCGGCAGGCGTCCCATATAGACCGCCAGGAATCGAACTCGCCGAAGCAGATCTTTGGTTTTGGACTTTATGCCAACCCAGACCATTTCTTTCTTGATGATGCACAGCTTCTCTGTCTGGCCCATCTGGGCTTTGTTATTTCAAGGAAGTGCGTGGAGATATTAGCCGTGACTGCATCTATTTGGGATCTCGATCTCCTCTGCAAGCGATCACTGGAGAGCAGATCCCTTCCTAGCCAGTTGATCATTTTCTTGGACGTCACTGTCACTTGGAAGTCAGATAAAGAAGGACGAACGACGCTAGCTCAGCTCGGCACTCCTATACCAGTTTTGGAAATGAAGTAGATGAGGTAATAGCTCTGAGGACTGGTTGGCTATGAACGCATATGACAACCTTCTGCCTTGGAAAGATTAATGGGTGTATTTTGACTTCGCGACACACTTCACGGATTGCAAATTGTTCCACCTGAAACACCCCCCAAACTGGAAATGTTCAGCAGTCTGAAGGCTTCGGCAATTTTCAGTAGGTCATTCCGAGAACACAGCCTCACCGACACCGTCGCCCATCTTAGAGCCGTCAATGTAGATTTCCCAGTTAAAATCGCTGCGCATCTGCTGACTATGCCATTCCCCTTTT
Organism: Eristalis pertinax; assembly: GCA_907269125.1. Taxonomy (NCBI): domain Eukaryota; kingdom Metazoa; phylum Arthropoda; class Insecta; order Diptera; family Syrphidae; genus Eristalis; species Eristalis pertinax. The sequence goes on along the minus strand of OU026148.1, from coordinate 59,119,325 downwards.
CCGGTGATTAGTGTCTAAGCTGTTTGATAGATTAAATCAGGGGACCGTAGTCTGTAGTCTGTCTGATGATACGAGGTACTCTGTACAAAATGTAGTATGATGCTACGACCATACGGCTTCGATGTCCAGCACCCAGTCTCTCCGTGCCCGATGGCGCTGTGTGCTGTACTGCTTTTAATGTGAAATCCAATCCTAGAGCGCTTGTGATGCCCATGCATGCTGTTCTCTGTACCTTGTTGTGCTTTGTGATATTGTAATTTTTCCAAAGCAGCGGCCACCACCGGATGTGTGTATCAAAGCAAAAATAATACCAAATGTGCACTTAATGTGTACTAAATGTGTACTAAATGTGTACCAAATGTGTACTAAATGTGTACTAATTGCGTACTAAATGTGTACTAAGTGTGTACTAAATGCGTACTGAATGTGTACTAAATTCGTACTAAATATGTATTAAATGTATTTCAAAAGTGCCTCGAGTGCGTGATGTGTAAATAAGAATTTCGTCAACGACCACACTATGCTGAAAAAATCGGTTCTCATGGCCAATTATGGCGTTCGGTTGTCCCCAGTGGTTCAACGTGAGTCCTTCCCAGATGGAAAAGATGAGGTTGTTCGAGAGACAGCGTCTTAGGGGATGTCTCCGTTTGTATCGTACACCCGAGTCCGAGTACAAGAGGTACTATCCTAACGAGGTCCTGTACAACGAGGCAAACTTGAACTCGATAGATAATTTCATTATTAAGCTGATCAAAAGGCACATTGCACGGACTATGACTTCTTCCAACAGTCTGATCTTTGGGGCTTATTACCCCAATATCATGTATCATGAAAAGGTGAGCCTTAACGGCTTTATTCCTCCCGAAGCATTCCTTTATTTAGACACGATTGGCATAATACAGGATACAGACGGATGCCCTGTTATCTTCCATGTCGTACGCCGAACAGTGGACAGGCAACTCCAATACGAACCGGATGTCGCTCGCACCCACGAGGATCTTCTTCGGTTCAGTAGAGCGATCCCCGCTCGTGACAGGAAAGAGTCTGCCAAAGAAGGGCAATCTTACTGGTGGTTACACCAAAACCAGTCTCCGCCACCGCTGGCTTTTCTAGATGACCAGATAGTTGACCATGGTGGCCAACTTACATAGGTTTAAGGCAGTTATAAGGAAGAAATAAAAAATCCAAACAAAAAATCCAAAAAAAATTAAAAAAAAAGAAATCCAAAAAAATTAAACAAAAAATCCATAAAGATTAAAAAACTGTAATAAGAAAAGAAAAAAAAGGTGCACCACGGTGTATAAATATATATATACATAAAATATACGCCCTGGTGCACGTGTACGTACTGTTACGGACATAGTTAAGATAGTCTTAAGTTCTATGTTAGGGTAAGTTAGTATAAGGTAGTTTAAGTAGTTAAGTAAGTCAAGTTAAGCTAAGTTTTTTAAAAATTTTCTTGGCAAATAAAAAATGTTATAAAAGATTGTCGTAAACACCAAACAAACAAAAAAAACATAGATTAAGCTGAAAGGCACATTTATAGCGTAGATTAGATTAGCTTAGAGTACCCGCATAGGGTCAGTAGGTTCGTATTAAGAACATTTGTTAATTCTTAAGTTAGTTAAGCAGTTTTAAGTACTTTTTACTTTAGCAAGCAAGTATATTTCATTAAATAAAACAAAATTACATGGAAAAAAAAAAAACGGTTCTCGTCCGATCACCGAAATTAAGCAGCATCGGGCGCGATTAGTACTTGGATGGTGGACCGCTTGGGAACACCGCGTGTTGTTGACATCTGTTACAACTTTTTGCTCTCCAGGAATAACAGCTCCCCGCAACTTCACCCAGCAATACAGGTAGGTGCATTCTCAAAACAATTTTTTTTTTCTTTTTTCTGCAGAAAAAGATCACAAGAAGATGTATCGATGGATGTATACAGGTAGTGTGTTGTGTGTGGCTTGCAGCGGGTGTGTTGTGTGATAGTTGAACGATAAGCTTCCCTCAGCTTTTGAAGAGCATTTAGGTAGCTTTACGCGCTCAAATTTCGTCGCAAAAATGACCACCAGTTATCGGAAGTAGTCGCACCATGCTTTCGTATTACTCACTCGAAAGCTGATGCGATTGCTGCACCATTGCGGAACGGGAGCCCCCGATTTGTTCGCTTCCCTTGCCTACAAATTCGGAATCTGACCAATACATTAATGCGCCATTTAAATGCATTCATTATATTGATTATTGGGTATTTATACAACGTCCCAAAAGCCTTGCGGAAGCATGCTAATTGCCAAGTAAAGAGGGGCAACAGCTGAAGAGATTCAGAACAAACTTTCAAAGTAAGCACATTTCAACAAACCTTCCAAGAATAACTAGAGAGAGAGATCGAGTGTAAAAAGGAAATTATAAAAGCATAATGGAGCACCATCACAGGATATTGTTCATCTGCTGTATCATAGCAGGCCCTTGTTTTAATCATGTACACCGGAGTTGGAGTAGGAGTTCGACCAAAAATTGTAAGTAACGTGGATTTAGCACAAATGTATGACCATGGCCGTCCTTCAGTTTTTCCAGTTCTTCTTACTGAACTTGAGGGAGAGGTACCCTGCCACGACTTGAGCAACAAGTGCGGACATGTGTGCTGCGGCCACTTAATTGAGAAACTTCTGACAAAAAATCGGACAACAGCCATGTGCTTCCACACCCCAGCTGAGCTCCAACGGCTGACTGAGCTTAGATAGGTGGGTAAGGCTTAGTTCCGTTTCGTGGGCGTGGACGATGTAGAGCCTCCTCTGAGTACATTCGTGGTGTGTGCTGACTTCGTCAAAGAACAACAATTAGTGCACACTGTGGATCGTGATTTTGGTTTGTCAAGATGGTTTGTCAATTCAAACGCACCTTTTGAAATATGACTCGTTCTCCTGCTACAGCTTGAGTTCTGAGCTGACCTCACCAATGAGAGGTGTCATTTTAAATTGTACGCCACTGTTAAGGCACCAACATTCAGTAGTCATTGCGATGATTTTCAATAAGTAAAAACTATGCGATTAGTAAACATGGCTAAACGCAGACTCGTGCAACAAGTTTTAAGACAATTTTCAGCCCTCTTTGACGGCACTTCAATGACCACGAGACTTACATTTTTCCAGACGAACATTACGAACTTGGTTGTGGACTAGAAGTATGTTTGGCGACACTCATGGTAAACCCTCTAAAAAAGGACGCACCGTACAAAAGAGCACGAATGTTAAGCGCGTTAATAAATAAATAGGGTTTTCCAACAAGATGTGTACATTTAAATATCGCTAGGTTTACGAACTGTCATCATCCATTGCGATAATTTTTGATACGCACCCACACCACGAGTGGAAGTTGTCAAATTTACTGCAAATTGAAGAAACACATATCGTGGAAGCATTTCGCAAAGTTTGTACTTTTTTGTTCAGGTCATGATGATGACACCTACTTCTGTGCTCCTTCTCGCACAGTGTAGTGCTGCACTGTAATCCATGTCTGAAACAGCGAAGTTCAGCTCAGATTCCTTTGGCAATTTCAGTTTGAGTCATCCCCGCCGTAGTTGAGAGTATGACTGAAGACGACGCCGCTATCCGCAAACACTTTTCATCGCATTTTGCATACGAATTACACGTGCACGTGCTAAGCAGATCTTGTTGGCACAAGAATTCTAGCTCACCAGACCACGCACAGCGCTCCACGAGCACTTTCGCTGTTTTCGCTGCCAGAAATACGTGACATGATTTTTTACACAAAATGATTCTGAATGACGAACATCACTTCCCTTTGCTACATCTTGTGTGCATCAATAAACAAGACTGTGACATCCGAGGCACCGTAAATTGGACACAAATGTCTACTAAAATTATAAATTAAGAAAGTTTGGGTATTTGTGGAGCTATAGCTCCTGAAAGGCTTCTCGGATTTGAATGAAGCTTGGTGGAACGATGAAGATTATGGCCTGGATTGTGGATGCTCTACACTATCCAAAACATCGTCGCAATCACAATCGCCTAAATGAGATCTTCCGCGGGTTCTAACTAATGGATGCAATATACAATTGTATGTACAATTGGGACAGAACGTTACTAATGCTCCATTAAATAAATGTTTCTCGAAAATCGAGAAGAAGAAACCTCAAGAAGAATTCAGACGGAACGTTTAGCAATTAGCCGATTCTCGGAAACAACAGCGTAGTCGCATCATAAATAAGTGCATGCACTTATGAGTTTGTGGCACCGACTGCATTACAAATTCGATGTAAAGAGCCAGATGAGCGAGTATCAAGACAGAACTACTGACTCACAAGTACGACGTTATGAGCATGTTGAATATCTACTTCATACGGGAATAATTAAAACATTGAATTAGTTCATTTTAATTAAACCACAGCTCATGTAATCGAACTTTGAATTGTTTTCATTCAAGTTAGTAAAGGGTGGCTACACAAATATTCAGAGGCTCCTATTTCGTTGGAAATAATACTGGTCCCTCTTAATACCGTGAATGCATGCGATAGGTTGACTGATATTTTCAACCTTTAAAGGATATGGACGTGGGCTACATTTGTTTCCAGCACATCGCAAACAGATGATGAAACAAGGGATATATTGTGGGTGAGAGAGCGTGAATTTCTCTTCACGGCGCGACTCTAATTCGCCGCCGAAATGGAACTGCCTAACACCATTAGACTCCGACAAGGTCAAAGAGCCGGGATATGGTCCACTGCTCCAGCAACGGTGCATACATTAAAGCGAATGTTGAGACCTGATGGCCCAGCCATATTCTACCACAACTATGAGGAAATGTGATGAAAAATGTGTTCAATAGAGCGACAATCTGAAGGCAGATCTGAGCTGGACACTTGCCAGATATTTGAAATCAATTCTAAAAATAGTTCCTCTTCGTTTAGTATTTTTGTGTCGCTCGTTGTTTATTCGAACTGGCTCCCTTAGATATTTAACTTACAACAGCTGGAACAATGATATTTTCGTCGCTGGTTCACCGGTAGTTGTTCGTTGCAATGCTGCGCTGATCAGGAGATATTTAATTACCAGTGTTGCACGTATTTGAGTGCACACTTGTACTTTACTAAACTCGAGAACAATTTTATAGCGTTTCATCATAATCTTGCGTTTTTTTCATTAAATTAAAATCACATTTTGAAAATAAAAAAAATGTTCTGTGTTAGAAGTTCATTGATTTGAATCAAATGCAATTGAACAGAGTAATTCGACGTTTAATCTTCTCGCTGACTTGGCTTACTTGCATAGTTTTTTTTTTTGTGGGTGGTTTTTGTACACTGCACTGGTGCACTCAGGCTCAAAAACTGGTCCATTGTACTACCAGCCAGTAACCCACATTTGCTGCAATTTCATGTTATTCCGGAGGAATTTTATTTACCTAACGAGGTGTGCAGTCTAATGTTGTCGCCGTTAACGAAGGCACCAGTGCCAGACCCTTCCTTGGTCTTGGAGTCATCCGTTAAGATTCGACTACAGTCTGTTCCTGGTTCAGATTCTGGCCAGAGCCAGTACTGAGTGGAGGTAAAGCCGACTTTTAATGTGCATCGCAGCCGGATTGCTGGTGCCCTTGCGTCAGAAGGCATATCCGTGAGACTAGGGTCAAAGGAAATAAGGTGCATAGGGTTATCGAAACTTCGAGTTGCGAGTTGTACCACAGACCACTTATTTTTAAACGGAAGATGGCCTTGAGAGTGCCCCCTTTGATACCCATATCATGGGGGGAGGATTCAGAAGTGCATCAAAAGCAGAGCCAGGCTTGCTAGGGAGCTTAGTGAAAGCACCAGTTACGTATTTACGCGAAAGCTTATTCCACCAAACGACCGATGCATATGATAAAAGAGGCCTTATCATAGTCGTGTATATCCAAAGGGATCTTTTTGGTGATAGACCCCAAGATTTGCCGAAAATTCCCTTACACTGCCAGGCAACTGATAGCGCCTTGGTAGTTTTCGATTCAACGTATTTTTTCCGAGAGAAGTTTTCTATCCAAGATAACACCTGGTTTTCCGATTTAGCCTCATCAGAAAAGCGGATTGTGACGCTTTTTAGTACTATTAGTACTAGTTGAGTCAGACCAGTCAACTTTCCTCTGTTTTAAGAGGGTTAACTGACAGCCCCTTTCTAGTACACCAGTTAGTTGATCACAGAGCCGCCTGCACTTTTGAACTCACAGCCGCTAGGCACGATCCGACAGACGGTGCAACTATATCATCCCCATAGGCCTCGTTGTAGACATTCGAGCTATTAAGGGCGTCAAGCAGAGAGTCAACCAGCATGCACCTTAGCAGAGGATATGGGACACCACCCTGAGGGCTGCCTCTATTAACCCCCGACCTTAACCCCCGTTGCTTTGATCCACAACACTAATGACTCCTCTGCACCGTGTTCTCTGGCCGAGTTACACATGCCGTCAAAAGTCGTATTGTCAAAAGCACCCTCTATATCGATGATGATGCCACCTACGACTTATGGCTGGTCTGAGCATGAGCTGCCTTTCAAAGTAGATGGTCGATGAGATCAAGTGGTTTGACGTTCGCTATGACTTGGTCTAGATTCAATATTCGACCAATCTAGACGAAGCAGGAGGCTTGAATACGAAGACCATCCAAGTTGGCAGCATTGATGTTCAATGTTCATCGATGTGGTCGAGCCGGAGCCGGAGTCTATGGAGCAGTCGTGACCATACTTGTTTCGACAAACCAAGATTTGTAGCATCGGTTAACAAGGGTGATTCTACGTCGGATCTCCACTAGGATGTCGTTTTGTGGATTTCACGTTTGCACCGAGGTGGACAAACTGCTTCATTACCTCGAAATTATACAATAGCTGTAGGCCGTGATGTTTTGTCCAAGGTAGTGTGTGGCGTAACGAATCTTGTTCGACAGCATATACTTCGTCTTTTTCTCATTGACCTTAAGACCAGCTCGTTTCGCCTGTTCTCCAATCGCCGTGAAGGCTTCCACTACGGCACGTAGGGAACTCGCGACGATATCGATACCATCTACAGTTGGACTGACTTGTAGAAGAAAGTGCTTTCCGTGTGTACAGCAGGACTTCGAAAATCATCTCCAGTAGCAGTCGTGCCGAAATCCGGTGCAAGTTTTAAACGACTGCGAATTTCTCGTAACGGAAGCACGGTGTTGGTGCATGGTGCGACACAACTAGATCAATTTTTCCGAAGTCGGCATGGTGTATTGAATTGAGCGTGGAACCCTCCTTGGGCAAACATTCAATTGCTCACAACGTCTGCCGTTGACATGGTATTCTTTTTTAAATGCCAACGAACATTAGGGCCCGCCATTGTCCATCCATTGTAAAAGAGAGAGTGGGCGTCTACCACAACCATGCATAACATAACATCGCTGGCAAGAGTTTTCTGTAGCGTCCTTCATCCAATGCACAGCAACATCTCGTCAGTGCTTAGGCTTGGGAGCGTGCTTGGATGCAAGCACTTACCATTAGCTTGTCTTTGTTGTGTCGCTCTTTACCGAATGCACACCAACATCACGATTAGGGTTGGGAGCATATTTTGACAGCCAACACTGCCAAGTACCGTCTACCGTCACCGAATGCCGATCGTAGGCCAGCAGTTACACGTAAGTCGTGGCGTAGTTTGTTGGTACGTCGAATTCTACACTTGTCTAGATTCAATTTCTGACACAAGGAACCATCATAATTCACTCCGTCTCTCTGGAGTCACTGGCAAAGCGAAGAGATTGCAGTTATTCGGAAAAAAGCTTCTCAAATTTCGGTTCACAGCTTAAAGCCTTAGAAACTCGCCACGTTAACCGGAAGGGTGTCTGACCAACTGCGGAGAATGGCGGATAGGTTAGATTTTAAGCGACGCGTGAACACTTGTAACCGTAAACAAGGAGTGGTTTCGAGATATCGCCAACGCCAAGATTTGGTCTTGCTCACAATCCAAGTTACTTACAATCTACTTTACAAAAGGTCTTATAAACCAAATAGCTTACTTAAAAGACAATACCACTCTTCCATATACCCAGAAACCCTTTGCCCAACCCACTACCCTTCGGTATTCTCCGAGCGCCACGCATCTACCTAAGGTATCCCATCCAAAGATGAAGGCGTTTCGATTTGTTACATTAACCGGCACAGCTAAGACTCCAATGTCTGTTGGGCACTTGAGTTTCGCTTCATCCAATAAATCACGAAGTGGAGAACACCTTGTCTTGCTTTCACTCGAGCCACTTCACCAGCAAGGCGGTACTCGTCAGCCGACAGCACACTAAAACCTCCAACAAATAGGAATCGTTGCTGGTAACCTTTTCACGATGCTCTGAAATCTTAGTTACTGATTGATTATGGTTTCCTGTCGCTTATCTCATTCCCCAGAGAAATTGATTTTATTTATTTTCCTCACTGTGTCAGACACCGTTGCACTCATTGACTGCTCGATTGATTTCCTCTAAACGATCCTACAGTCAACCTCGCATCACACAGGTTCCCTGTTTCTCGATATCATAAGTTGCCCGCTACCCAACAAAAATGGCTTTCCGGACCAGGTTTGAACCTACAGCTTCTAACACAGAGAAAACTTCGCTTAATTCTTGCCGGTCTGGCGATGGTGACCTTCTGGGTAAGAATTTCCCCTTTTCAAGGTTCGAAGCTAACGAAACCCTTTAAAATATGAAATGTATAACACTCCCTCCACTCGTAGGAGAACCATATCACGCAGAACACGGTTGGTTGTTGTAGAAGTCAGGCCCTGGTGTACTACAGTTGAAGCTAGGAAGCATACCGTCCATGTGGCCGTACTTGGCTGCTCCATTCCATCTCCATCCATCATTTCAGTGATTATCCATTAAAAAAAACCGCCTTATCAAGACTGTAGACTTGACTATTGTCAAAGACGATGCTCCGAAGTTACGAAAATTCCCTCAATCGCCAAATCAACCAAGTCCTTCTTCAGTGCTAATTGATTGAAAATGCGCAGACCTCATCCCTGTCTTAAATCCAACGCTTAGTGTCACATCAAACATAAAGCTGCTGTTCCCTAACCACATTACGCCGAATTATGCATTCCCCCCCAACGGCCGGTGAGTAAAATGAGAAATCCTAAAACTGTCAAAGTCCTTTCACTTTATTAGTAGTCATATCTTCTCGGCTTATTCGCAACGAATTGGTCTTAATTTTGTTTTCATCGATTCCTTTTCCTCGCCGCAGACGGCAAACAATAGCGTCGCGTCTCATTTAAATACGACGAATTCCACCGCAGACGCTGATTATGATAATTAGAGCTGAGTGTAAACAAGAGATTGGCTTAAAGAGATTTATCGGCCCATCAGGGAAATAGATTTGGGTTAATCGCATGACAAACGACGCCTGAAGTCTTAGGCAAATAGCTTTACAATTGTTTGCTGATTGAATATATAACCGCCGTGCATTTTGAACGTTCCTCTTCGGCGGGGAGATGTGACACTGAAGAGTGAAAGTTTTGGGAGCAGCTTCAGTTGATGCGACAGTATGGGCGGTGGGGCGACGTTAATTGCCATTCGATTGGTTCTAATTGTCAACAAACATTGCGTTTGTCTAAGAAGTGTGCAACCTTTCTGAGGGTTATGCAATATTCACGGGGAATATTTTAGGAGAAGATGGTTGTCTGGCAATTTTGTTGGTTTTTTCTGCGAATACTTGGCATTGTTCGACGATATGCGAGCTTCTAGGTGTGATTTTTATCTTTTTTCTTAATATTTAGTACTGTTTGAGTACTCGATTTAGTACTTAATTAGGTGCGTTGGAAATTTTTCGAAAAAATGCTCGTTGAAAAGACGCTTCTTTTGTTACCGACATTTTTCGCATCTGACCAGTTGAAGACAGGACACGTGTCGGCAAAAAGCCCTTATTTTACAGATTCGGGCATACCTCGAGAACAGTGCGTTTGCGGCCGGATGTTTAAAGACCCATCGAAAGAGGTTGGAAAGACCTCTTTTTGCTACCGTCACCAGGAGCTTGGAAAAGTAGCCGAGAAAACGCGTCGAAATGGATCGCGTTTTCTAGATATTCCAGTTCAGCTGAATCTGACGTGTCATTCCTTCGGCTTTAGTGGTTCTTATCAGCCGCTACATTCCAGGGGCGCTTAAATATCGGCCATTTGTCTAGGTCTTGGAAAAAAGCAATATATGCTGAGACACAGTAGTCTCTAGACAAATTGATGGATTACCACCCAGATGCACGGTAGCCTCTAGTAGACTTTGAATTCTGCCAATTCTGACTGCGACAAGCTCAGTTCTGTTGAGATGGCATCACGATCGTTGGTGGGGGTAATTGGAAAATCCCTCCAATACAAAGAATCCACCCTGAGATTATTCGCAATTTCACAGGACTCACCAATTTCGCTCTTTTGGCCATTATGTCTCACTGTGTGGCGTGCTCCAGCTAATGTGGCTTAGGTTATAGGCTTAGACTAGGGTTGGGCATCGAAAGATGTTTAACAGTGTCGAAGTCTTTTCCACGAGTGATGGGACTAGGCTGTACTTTCCTGTAGGTTTGGCCAAGTTGGGACAATTTTGAAAGGAGTTGGAAGATCTGCAATCAGGCAGGCTGAGCTTGGTCTCAAAGCCAAGTTAGCAGTCCTTAACTCAGTATCTGTTCCAACTCTCGCCTATGGTCATGAATATAGGGTAAAAAGATGAATATCGCGAATACAAGCTGCCGAGTTGAGATGGCTCCGTGTTGTTGTGCTAGTTACTCTCCATGATAGGTTAAGAGCCGTCTTTCATACCGCACGCGAGTTGCTCAATGTTGGGCAGATGCTTCATCGAACGGAAATGGCTATGCTTCGATGGTTTATTGAAGTGGCACGAATGTCCCCCACTATTACGACAGCCGAGGCGTGCCTTAAATGCGACTCCATCACGTAGGCGACCGCCTGGCAGATCCAGGACGAGGTAGCTTGACTAAGTCCAAATGACCCGCCTGGCTGCGCTTGGGCATAACTCCTGATCGTTAGAGTCGATGGCGGATAATCGAATGGCTTGGAGATCTCTCGTGCGTGTCCTGCTGGCCACTGAAGATGATAATGATGAAGGGATAGGAAAGAGAAACGAAAGGAGAGAACGAAAAATAATTAAAAAAATTTGTGTGGTCGACCAGGGTGTAGCCCACGATCTATTGCAAGCAAAGTGTGCCTAAGGGCTTGTCACAAACGCAATATTTGTAAACTGGATAGATGCCATCAGACTTCTAGTGACATGAAAAGTCCCCCGATGATGTCAGGCACCACATCGGCAAAACTATGAGGCCAACGCACACTTCCTTTTCCTACTGCCCACGACCACACATGATTTTACATGATGAGCGTGATCTTAGTCAGAGACCTCTATCAAGCATACCATAAGACAAGAACGACAGCTTCGCCCTCTTCTATACAAAATAAAATACAAAAATACAAAAAACTCGACCATCGTGCTAAAAAGAGTTCAACGTGAAGCTCAGTAGGAATGGTTACATTTTTCTAGAAGCCTTGGGTTTCCCTTGGCCTTGGGTCATACATCACTGTAGCTTCTCTTGAGTCCTCGTGTGGCTCGTTGCATCATTTTGTCCTTAGTTTTAGGCCCATTTCAAATCAGCCTGCCGTCAAAGTCCTCCAATGTAAATTGTCCACACTGTTTGGCAGCGGCGGCGCACAGTGGAACAAGTCCTTATTTAGTACTTAGTACTTATTTAATAATAAGTACAGTGTAAGATATATTGTTATGTATGTACTTAAAGCAAAAAAAATAAATAATATGAGAATATCCCAAAAACTATAGGCACAGCGGGCCATAAACCAAAAGCCTAACAGAACGTATGTTTGTTTTGTTTACCAGGCCGCGCCGGCGACCCATGGAGGGTCCGAGCCTGAGCAATTGCTGCCTTCCATCGTTGACGGTCCTGGGCACGCTGCTTCCAGTCATCAAGACCAAGCTGTCTTGCATCCGCAATTACTTGGTCTTTATATCGGAGATTCGGTCTTCCACTCCTTTTTGAACCAGTAGGCTCGAATTCAAAGACCCTCTTTGCTGGAGCATTGCTTTCCATGCGCTCGATGTGGCCGAGCCAGTGCAGTCGACGGATTTTTGGCTTCCGGACTACATCCACATCCTGGTACAGCTCGTAGAGTTCGCGGTTATGTCTGCTCCTCCATTCGCCTTCCTCGCAGACGGGACCATATATCCGTCGTAGAACTTTTCTTTCGAAGGTACCAAGAATCAGTTCTGCAGTTTTGCTTAGGGTCCAGCATTCGGCGCCACTAGCAAAATAAGGGGTTTGTTGAGCTTGATTTGGGTCCTTCAAGTCAAGTCAGTTGTTTCGGCAGACCGAAGTAGCACCGGTTGCCAAGGGCGATTCTACGACGGATCTCCACTGTGAAGTCGTTTGTGGAGTTTACGTTTACCCCGAGGTAGACAATCTTCTCTACTACCTCGAAATTGTAGCTGTCGATGGTGAAATTTTGTCCAAGGTGGTGTGTGACGGAACGTTTTTTTGGTCGAAAGCATATATTTAGTTTTGTTTTCATTGACCTTGAGACCAGTTCGTTTCACCTGTTCTTCAATCGCCGAAAAAGCCTCCACTACGGTACGTTGAGAACGCGCGACGATGTCGATGTCATCTGCGTACCCCAACAGTTGGACCGACTTGTAGAAGATGGTGCCTTCCGTGTTTACAACTGCCCTCCGCACTATCTTCTCCAGTACCAGATTGAAGAAATCACACGACAGCGCATCTCCTTGCCGAAATCCAATGCAAGTTTCAAATGGCTCAGAAATCCTTGAGCCGAACTGCACGGTGCATCGCGTATGTGTTAGCGTGGTGCGATCCCGAATTCGGCCATCGCATCGAATAGCGCTGAATGCTGTCGTATGCTGCTTTGAAATCGATGAAAAGGTGGTGCGTATCGATTTGAAACTCAATGGTCTTCTCCAGGACACAACAAACATTAAAACGTAAATGGGCCTTCTAAGCTTTGTTTTCATTTGTACAAGTTCAGATTGTACAAGTACATTTCAGATACCAAATCCATCCATTTGTTGGTCAGTGGACACTAGCAGACTAGACCAGGCAGATTCCCCAATCTCGAGATATAGATTTTGTCCGCTCTTTTGGCCATTCTGTCCCATTGTGTGGCGTGCTCCAGCTATTTCAGTTGTCTCTCTCAGTTTAACAGATCTACTTCTCAATAATTGCTGAAGATGTGCTTAACTGCCTCCGAGAAATTCCTCCCTAGGGAACAGCAGACCGCTCAACCTTAGTGGCTGGTAAGGGTGACCGGGCACAAATGTTCAGTCTCATACCGGATCCTAAGAATTTTAAAAATGTGATAGTTATCCTCCTAATCTCAAATTTGGCAACACTGCCTCGTCTGATCCCCAAACCATAGCAAACTTATTCGCCGATTTCTTCAGTCAATCGTACAATGGTTGTTCCACTGAGCTCGATCAAGATTACTTTCCGCCCAAACATCATTAGCTTCTATTCACGTAACTGCTCGCCTTGTTGAAGAAAAGATCAATCAATGGGTTGCCTGCAAATGTGCTTAAGAAATGCGCTGGACACCTGGCTCAACCCCTAGCAAGTCTTTTCAATATGTCCCTCTCACAAGGATGTTTCCCCCAGCTTTGGCAGAACTCTTTTATAGAACTCCCTATAGATAAGAAAGGTCCAAAAAACGACATAAGTAACTATCGGCCCATCGCTAAGCTATCTTGCGTACCTAAACTATTCGAAAGCATTGTGTACGATTCTGTGGTTTTTCACTGCAAAGCATTATTTTCAACTTCCCAACACGGTTCGGATCGACGACTACGAACCTTACTGAATTTGTGTCTAAGCCATTATGCGCATTTGAAGACAGCAAAGAAGTCGATGTAATAGCCACCGACTTTAGTAAAGCATTCGATAAAATTTCGCACTCTGTCATTATAGCTCTAGGTTTTCAACCTCACTTCTTCAAATGGATCAAATCGTATTTGGAAAGCAGAGAATATGCAGTTACCTTCAGATCGTCTGTCTCCAAGCCCATCAAAGCCACTTCTGGCGTACCACAAGGTAGCCATCTCGGTCCACTAATATTCGTACTTACAATCAACGATGTTGACCGTATTAATTTGAACTCTGATCTCTCTGTTTACTCCGATGACATGAAAATCTATTCGTTCGTCTCCTAAATACGAGACCTAAATAGTTTTTCTATTTGGTGTCAAAAAAACGATCTCCAACTTAACATCAGTAAATGTCAATCCATTACATACTACCGCAAACGTCCACCGCATCCACATAGAAACTATTTCCTCAGCAATGAACTAGTCCCTTCAGCATCATCATTACGCGACTTAGGCGTTATCTGTGATCGTGAGCTCAACTTTCGTTCCCATATTGACAATATTATATGTAAGTAGAGCAAATTCTACGCTTGGCTTTATCAAAAGCTGGTCAAAAGAATTTTCGAATCCCTATGTCACAAAATCTCTATACATCACCTTCGTCTTCGAATATGCCAGCCAAGTATGGTCACCTCATTACGCGGTCCACATTTGTCGTATCGAAGCTGTCCAGCGTAGATTTCTACGTTTCACTCTACGCGATCTTGCCTGGACTGACAGAACCACTACTCCGATCGCTTTAAACTAATTCGCCTCGAGTCCCTCGAAAACCGTCGCAAAACTACCGATCTGCTCTTCCTCCACCACTTCCACCGCACTTCTTGAATTTGTGTCTCTTAGCGTCAACCCCTACAATTTAAGGTCTGCAGCTCTCTTCCGCATTAGACCACATCGGACTAATTACGGCTTGAACTCACCGGTATCAAGAACGTTAAGCTTGGCTAACACTGTGGAATACTATTTCGATTTCCACCTTAGCGAAACCTCACTTCGAAACCACCTCCAGTCCCATGCTTTCCTGCGCTAGTCCTCCCTTTCTTTCTCTACCATCTAGGTTAAGCTTTAGTTTTTAGTTTAGATTGTTTAAGTTAACCGCTTGTATTAAGCTTAATAAATTGGGGATGCTGCCCCACTACCACTACCACTAAAAAAAGAATTCTGGAATGTCGGCTGCCATTGCCTTGCTTTGGTCTCCTCGCAAAGCAGTTCCAACAAATATGTGAAACAAATTAAGCAAAAGCAGGTGAATGTCGCCAGGAACATAAGCAACCAAAATCACAGAAATTCTCTGAACTCCTTAATGATGGCAATCGACACTCCGTGAACGCAGATAACTTATGGTACTCATCCGTGACCACTTGGAGGCACCCCACGGTTTCTTGCAACAATCACACGTATTACCGCTAGATAAATTGACCATTCGCCATAACCTACATACATCGCGCCACGGGTGGACCGTGGTGGACACAAAGCGATAAGTTAGGAGCCACTTCTGCAACTAGAATGCCATCATTTGTCACCATTACTTTCTGAAAGTTGGTCCCGTGGTTCAATCCTTTCAACCGCTAGCGACTTTCACGCAGAATTAGATCAGGACATTTGTCACTGCGTCGCAGTGAAATCGTCGCAACGAAACAAATGTCCAGGCGAACACGCATAAATCTTGCAATCTTGGAGTACGCCACCACCCAGCTAATGAACACATCCGAGCGAATGACGGACAGCCGCATCGCCTAATGAACACATCCGACCGCCAATCTTACGCGAATCGGAAGAGCGCATTTCGATACGTCTCAGATTGGCGGCTTGATGCGCCAGCAGGTGGCAAGATTAAGATGAGGCTTCGCTATCGTAGATCAAGTCCAATGTCTACATTTGCCTCCATTAATTCAGGTGTTAAGGTTATCTCCGGTAGTCCACCTACAAGCACAGCCATCCACTCATGCGGCGCAGCTCCACAGCGTGTAGCCCTGTGGTCCAGTCACGATCACGATTCTTCCCTCCATTGTGGGCATTGTTTCACTAGCCAATGTCGGAGCGGCTCTCGTCGGCTCGGCGGCGCAGGGAGTGAGTCATGAGGCCAATGCCATGACCGAGACCGGACGCCGGACAGCGCAAGGCAGATCTTGCTGCGAGTATGAAAAATGGCCATAAAATCTCCGAAGGCTGCAAATTGCTGGTTTTATTCGAGGCCCAGGTGGTGCTGGTTAACATTCTTTTTCTCGTGTCGCACGCTGCTCGCCCCGCTTCTGCTGGCCACAGAGCCACCACACACGGCCCGGGTCATCGAGGTGGGGCCGGGACTCTTCCGATGCAATGTGAGCTCTTAATTTGCATTGATGGTGTTCGCACTCAATTAATATTGTTGCAGTCGGAGAGACAGCCGGACAGGTGGATTTAATTGCGGAAGTGGCCGAAGGAATTTCGCATTGGAATTGAAATCTTCTTCGACGTGGTCTGTGGTGAGGAGGCATTCCTGGCCGCTCGCTTGTTCGTGTTGAGGAATTGATCTTTACTGGTTCTGGCAGGAACGATGGCCAAATGAGTGAAGAATCTGTGGATTGGGGTCGACTCGATCAGGAGGTGCAGTGCCTCTTGCCTCTTGCCGCTCAATGGCCAGCCACCGAATGGAATGATGGTGTTTATTGGCATTCTTCGATTCGTAATGCAGTCAATGAGATGGTTTATTGATGCAGTTCCATTAAGTGATTGGTTAAATGGGAGTTTATTTAAAGGAGCTCGCGCGAGGTTTGTATAATGGGTGAGCATTTCAATTTGATGAGTTCGGTGTGACCATTGGCAAGTCGGGTAGATGTTGAATGCTTGTTGCACTTCACCTGTCTTATTAGAGTAGATCAAGGCGGAAGGTAATGTGCTGCCCAGTGGACGATGGACTATTCAGCTCAACTCAGTGGGCAGGGTTCAAACATTTTAGCCAAACAAGGCATGCTACCACATTTATACCCCGATTGTTGACAACGTTTGATAAGTCAGTGACTTTTTGTATATGTTGGGCTAGATAAGAGTGCGTGACGGCTTATAGCAATCACACTTAGGCCAATATAGGCCCATTGTGGTACACATCTTGTACCTTGAACCAGTTGGACCATACTGGCTATTCACTTCGCTGAGGTTGTTGTAAAAGTAGGGCCCCTAGATGTGGGTACCTATGGCTAGCTAGGTGAAGTGCAGTTTCTACCTCCTCTTCATCCATGCAGCTGCTGCAAAAATCATACCAATTTATGGATTTTTGCCACGGTGACTAAACACGGTCCACCCGGGCACTGTGCTGATGGAACAGCACGCTTTTCTTCGCCAAATGCGGGTGTCTCTGGCCTGTATCCCCATCAAATCTGTCCAACGTCCTTGAATAATATACATTCGTCGGTTATGGTCTTGCCCTTGTCAAGCTAAGCGTTGGCCCGTGCGCATCTCACAAAACTGCGTCTATGGCATTGTTGACACCTTGGCCGTCTTTGGTGTTCGTCCAGCCAGAGGAACCCACTGCTTGGGTGTACCTTAGTGCCTGGAAACCACTTTTGGGTGACCTGAACGTTCAGTAAACCACTTTTTAGCCAGTGGGATTGGTCGTATTAATCAAGCTATTGTTTCGGTGAAGCTAGGCCCTGGTCTTCAACGGGCTGCAGCGCCACCCTTATTATTATGGTTTCGGTGATACTTTTCTTCGCAAAAATGTATGCTAATAGGCACATGGAACCATTTTTTTTAAATTCACAGGCTTCTCTGCTTTCAACTGACGATACTTGACGAACCTTAAGTTGCTGTCCGAACATTTAGAAGGTCACTGAATTATCAAACGATTCTTATATCTTTGACTACTTGGTAAGTTGATAAATCTCATCAGCACTCCAAGTCGCGCGAACTTGCTTGTAAAGGGTGTCCCAAAATTAACGATAGATTTGAAGTTGCCTCCATTTGGGAAGTCAATTGTTGCCAAAACTGAGAACCAAACCCACTGCACTGCACACTTTGGATCATATTTCTGGGTGGAGGCATCATTGGACCATACTTTTTAAAAATGGGGCTGCTCAAGCAGTGACTGTTTTTTTTTTTTTTATCTGAGGTGTTTACAACGCTAGACTGGAGCACTTAGACTCAAAACTGGTCCATTGTACTACTAGCAGCAACCTCGGTAGGTAGGTAAGTGGGCTGTCAGCGAAATCGCCAGCACACTTGTGATATCTATAGTCAGACTACAACCACTGATCGACAACTGCAGTGATAGTTCCGTTAATTTGATCCCAACGGCAAATGGTAACTGGGCCGGATTTGAAAAATTGATAAATGCGTTGCTTTCTCTGGGATTCTAGCCGGGGATCCCTCTAATCAAGGGCATGCACTCAACCAACTGCGCCATCTAGTACGTCAATCAGTGACTGTTACTGGTGCTCAATATTGCGTCATAATAAGCCAACCACTCGACAAGAGAAGATGTAGCTCATAATTTATATCCAGAGGATGAATAATGGGCGTTGTCCTTGAGCAATGAACGCGGTGAGGTGGTGACTTGTCAGACGACTTTTAGGTTTGCTTATGAACCGTCTTACTAAATAAGAGCTCAAACGATGACAGTCCAGAGGCCATGCGTCGCTTAAAACGCTTCTCGATCAATTGCTCGACGTTCAATCGCTGATCCGGTCGTGGCCCAAAGCGTTAACCTCAATCTGTTCAAGAAGACTCTAAGTGCTTCTAAAGAAACACACTGTGCACGTCGCCTGACGTTCGAGGGTAAGACGTTTCAATCTTGGTTGATTGCGCAGAGAAACCTTTATCCGGATGGATAGGCTCTGTATTTCAGCTAAGAGTACACAAAATGAAGTTCAAGATCGAATTCGTAGCCATTTTGAGTCGCTCGGCTTGTCGATATGGTCCTTGTTTCAAACGTTGTAACGCCAAGAAGGACAAGACAAATTTCTCTGCCTGTTGGAAGGTTCAGAAGCGGTATTTCTACGCAGACGAGTGTGACTAACATCTCGACGAGGATCGGCTTCGTTATTTCGTAAGAAAACTCCAATTCCAAGCGTTCTCACATATCTCTTGAAACTAGACAACATTGTTATGGAACCATTTCAATTCACTTGTCCATTCCCTCGGAAAGACGCCCTCATTGTTCCACATTCCCCAACACCCGTGCTGCGTAACACGATGCCGTGTGACAAAATCTCCACCAGTTGCCAACCAGAGTTGATTACCCTCCGACTGATCGTGCATGTTTATTGACGTGCCCGCTGGCCTGGCCCGGCCCATGCAGACCAAACAACAAATGAATTGCATTTGGCTTCGTGAAAATCTATCGCTTTGTGCCCGTGGCACACAGCACTAAGCGTCTCGATTACCAAAAGGTCATTGATCCGCGCAACATTGTCGTGTCCATCGGCACAAATGTGAACTAGACGAGTGTGTTCAAGAGCACGCGATTTTTCACCCCAATGACTCCGCCTCTGCACTCACGGGTGGAGTCGTCATCCGCATGATCCGTGCAAATGACCGTGAAGCGTGGCGATTTTTTGGCAATCAGATGTGAATGCTAAGCAATGTTGACATAGGAGTGTAATTGCTACCCACACCGCTGGGCTCTGTGGCGGGTAATTAAAATGGACGCAGGTGTAAATGAAGTCACCACACGAACACACGCCCTTTGTTCAGAGTTCGTTGATCTCGTTCCAAATGTCATCGATAGCGGCAATCCATTGAATTGGTATCTCTGCAGGGAACGGACCGAGTTGACGGAAGGAAGGGCTTGGGTGTTTGGCAGTCATGAACTTGTGCAAGATAGACTTTTAGGCCGCATTGGAAGTGGATGGTTTGATGATTGACATGGGACTGCTTAGTTTATGGTGACAAACGGGGTGACATGCAACGACTACCGCCAACGGGTGGCTGTTAGTTGATTTTATGAATTTCTTTTCCAAACTCAATACCTCTAACCGAGACAGTGAAGAACTTAGATAATTGCAAAATACTCGCTGTTGAGTCATATTTTGCTTAGAAAACTTGTCGCATCGTGGACCGCTTTTGATACTTACTGCGAATTTCAGGAAGAAGGGTGTGCTCTGTTGCTCTTCTATCGACTTACCTTTTTACTTAAGGTGGCTCTACAGTCCGCGGTGGATCTGGGCCTCAACCAACAAGCGTCTCCAGCCAGCTCGATCTTTAGCTAGCTGCCTCCAGTTTCGCACGCATAGTTGGTTGAAGTCCCTTTCCACTTGCGTGCGCCACCTGAGTTGCGGTCATCCCTCGGGGATGGATTCGAAGACTTTCCGGACCGGAGCACGGGTTTCCCTTCCGCTCTACATGAATTAACCCTCTCAATCGTTGGGTCTTCTTTCTTCTGGATGTCGCTGAACAGCTCGTACAGTTCGTTGTTACATCTTCTCCTCCACTCACCATCTGTGCAGACGGAACCGAAAATCACCCGAGGAATTTTCCTCTCAAAGCAACCAAGAGTAACTTCATCCGCTTCTTACAAAGGCCATGCCTCTGCGCCTTATAGCAGGACTGGGACGATTAAGGTCTTATAGAGGGTTACATTGGTTGTTCAAGAGAGGGCTTTGTTCATCAATTGCTTTCTTAGCCCAAAGAAGCAGCGCTGGTGTCGTTGCCTCATTTTTGAGTAATATATGGGTGGCGCTACAACCCGTAAAGGACCAGGCCTAGCTTCTCAGCAACCACTCGTGTTGTGCGTGCTATTGTTCTATCACGAGGGGAAGGGACCTACAGTTTTATGCCGACTCCGTTCGGCCAAGTTTGAGAAGCTTTTTTCTAGACAGTTATACTCTTTGAGCATTTGTCAGTGACTCGAAAAAGGTGGGGCCGTGAAAAGTATTTCTTGTTGTACCAGGAGTCGAACCTAGATAGGTAGGTTCAAATGCGTAGGAGTCGAGGCACAAGCCCAAAACGCCGCGGGTCACCACTTGACTACCTCAAATTTATATGTGTCTACTGTGACGTTCTGTCCGAGGCGTCGATGTTGCGTGTCCTTTCTTGTTGACAACAAACCCATCTTTGCGGCCTCCGTCACAATACTCCCAAAAGTGCCATTGACATCACGCTGCGTTCTTCCAATAATGTGAATATCATCGGCATATGCTAGTAGTTGGACGGTCTTCTGGAAGATTGTTCCCCTGGTGTTGGCGTGCGAGTTTTGAACAATTCCTTCAAGAATGTTGTTGAAGAAGTCGCATGACAGTGCGTCGAATCCTTTTTTGACATCAAAGGTCTCGGTTAGGTCTTTACCGACCTTGATGGATCACCATGCATTTTCCATCGTCATCCTACGGACGTCCTAAACGGGCGAGTTTGATAGGGATGCCAAAACTGGACATTGCTCTGTATAGCTCGTCTCTAAAGATGCTGCCATACGCGGCCTTAAAATCGATGAAAAGGTGGTGGATATCGATCTGCTGCTCCAAAATTTGCCACAGTGTGAATATTTGATCAATGGTGGATTTTCCTGGCCTGAAGCCACACTGGTACGGACCGAGCAGGTTGTTGACGAAAGGCTTTAGGCGTTCACACAGCACGGAGGGTGAGGTTTTGTACGCGATATTCAGAAGACTGAGGCGCAGTTCAGAGGTCTCCTTTTTTGTGGATCGACTGCTGGCGCATAAAGTGTGAAGGCCAGCTGATAAGACGGCATGTCCTGTGGCCGCATTCTGCAAACGCGATATTCTTTACAGTGACCACAGTTTGCAGTGAAAAAAAGGCCATCAAATGGACACAGTCCTACATGTGCTTGTGTTGTGGAATCGTAACAAGATTGTGCAGTGTTCACAGCATTACTTACGCATGCAAAATCTGTGAGTTTTATTTGTTTGTGGGTGGACCTGGGCGAGGGTGGACTTGACTCCTTCTGCGGAAACCACTCGATTTGTGAGTGGTATTGATCTCTTAAGACGAGGGGAACCTACAGTTTTATAGCCACTTCAAGGGGCGACGTTTTAAAGTCGTTAGCCTGTGTCAATGACTGAAGGGAGGTCTGGCATAAATGAACTTAACTTCGGAAAAGGCTAAGAGCTGATCAAGACTACTTCAACTTATTCTTTGTGTGGCTCCACGATCGATGGCAGAACTACGTTTCAACCAATAAGTCTCTCCAGATAGCACCATCACTGGGTAGCTGGCTCCAGTTGTTAGGTGACGTCATTTCCACTTGTATAGGCCAACGAGGACGTCCTCCTTACCTCATAGGATCAGAGTTGACGATTCGTTGGGCCAAAGCCAAGCTTTCCATGCGCTCTGCATGGCTTAGACTCATGTCGCTGTACAATCCGTACAGTTTGGTGTTGAATCATGCCCTTTCAGATCCCATCACCGCAAAGGACTTCTTATCAGTTTTTTTATGCTCCTGCGACGTGGAATGATCGGTTATTTGCATACAGTCAGCTTGATGCTTTGAGAGAAGAGGCTCAATTGCCTCTTGAGCTCAAAGAAACAGCGACAGGCAAGAGTTACTCTGCGTTTGATCGCTGTTCCGATGCTGTTTACATTATTCACTGCAGAGACGAGACAAATGTTCATCTACTTCATCTAGCCATGATGCCGCTCTGCCAAAGAGGTCGATATTGCGTGCCTGGTCTTGAAGGCGGTATAGACTTCTTTTTTGTCTCATTCACCGCCATACGTTAGCTGCTTTTCAATGGCTAGCTGCGTTCTGTCAACCACGTCATCTATGTCATCCTCGCATGCTAACAACGGAACGGACTTCTAGACGATCCTACCTCTTGTGGTTACTTGACCTGATTCCTTTATTCCCGCGGGGGACCACAACAAAATATTTCCGCCGTATACGGTTCTGGGCCGTCTGCTTTATTTCTCCCCATTTCTGGTCTTCCTCTTTTCTCTCCTTTTCTACGGACCTCTTCCAAGTAATCTTAGGCATCTCACTTTTTCTGTTTGCTTGGGGGTTCCACTCTACGGCTTAAAGGGTCCCTTGTGTTGTCCTGTGAACTTTGAACGATAAAACTCATCAGAACTGATCAAAACTAGTGACGCTGCACCACTTCACTTCACGTTCTGCGAGCACGTATCGATTTATATTTATTAACCGCTTGCATTTGACTTATCACCACGCATTCGAATGACAGATAAGTGCCGACAGTTTTAGAATGACGCGAAATCTAAAATGACACCTCTTGTTGCATGACTCCGTACAGAGGACAACGATTAATGACTGCATTTGCAGGTGTCTTGAGCTCAAAAAATGGACGTAATTCATATTCAAGTCGTTGTAGCAAATGGGTCAAATTGCCAACCAATGCAGAGAGAAACTCCAATTCATTTCCTTGTCACTTAATTAATGCTAATTAATCCTCTGATGCACCATCCGTGTGTTTCAACGGACAGTCTGCGAGTAGTTACATATGTACCTCAACTGTGGCACACACTCTCTCGCATCATCTATTCAATTTTAAGTGCATTCGATTTCATCAAATCCATCACTTGCGCTAAGCGATTGGATTAATAAATTGGCAGCAGGTTTGAAGCCAGCCGACGCTGATCAGACGAGTTTGCGTGCAAACAAGTTTCGTGGGATGTCACCTGCTACCCGAGAAGACTTTGAGGGGTGTACTTTATTTCGATGGTTCTCTTAACGAGGCAGTCGAATGTTATTATACCTAGTCGGTGGTTGACTGCGACTGTTAGAAGTGATTCTGAGAGATTGACGACGCGAAAGCAGCGTGTGTGCATACCCACTCATGCTGCGGAAGGAATTGATAAATTGTGACGGGATCTAAGCGTTCTTTCAACGGCGAGCATGTGGGACAACGCCTCGCTAGAGTGGGCAGCTATGACTGAGGTCGCGCACACATCTGAGGACGCGTCATGCTGGGATGATGACCACGTCCACAGTTCACGTAGCAAAGTAGAAGGAGAGTGTCGTCTAAGTCATATCAAAAAATTACAAACTAAGCAAACCATGGGGTGTTTGGCGTTTGTGTTAGACGATGGCATACAGGTGAGTTCTGGATGTCTCCAGTGTTCTCAATCTCCCGTGTACAGTGCACATCTTGTTCCGATGCCGGATTTGCGATGATGTGCGTCAGTCCAGTCCTCGGCTGTGTAAAGCAAAAAAAAAAAAACTCAAATTCTGACGAATAAGTGAAACTCCTCTCTATCGGCGGTGCCGCTAAATATCTAACTTTGGGCTGTCGAGCTCTTAATCGTGCTGCAAGCTTTTGAAAATTCTAAATTCTCGGAACAGACCCAATTCTGTGTCCGCTGGAGATGCCAGTGTTTCCCCGTGAACAGCCGTTAACTTAGCGAACATCCTGGTAAATGGGAACACTCAAGACAAGATCATGCACAATGCAGAGCCCAACTCGGATCAAATCCACCGACAATGCTGTTCCTCCTAAAAGCTGTAAGATTAGAGGCGCTTCAAGCCAGCAAAACTGAGACCATGTGAGCAGTTGTGGGGGAAAGTAATTATGGTCGAGGAACCACGCACACAACTCTCACCAGACACACTTCCAGATGATGGACACCAATCAAGGCGTTCGCAATGATCCACCAGCCCAAACACATTCTTTCGTGCAATCACTTAATTAGCTCCACACTAAGCAGGCACTTGGCCTCCTGTCCTCGATGCTTGTGCCATTCAAGTGCAATGCATTGAATTGCTTAATTGACCCCTCGCCGATGGCGGTGGTGGTGGTGTCGTGCTCGTCACCCGTTTAACTGGTGCTCCAGAATGCATTTATCCCGTAAAAACCACACAATATCCACTCTTTATCGAAACATCATATAATCTGCCAAGACATCGAACGGAGAAAAAAAAAAAGCAACAACAACCACGCGACTGTGTAAGACAAGACATTTCTGACTGCAATCCTTGCGTGGCGTGCTCCCCAACGCAGCGCCAGCAACCAGTCCTAGAGCGGGGTGCAGTGCACTCTCTCAGGCAGCACAGAGCACATCGAGCGATGCGAAAAGTGTCCATCCGTCTGAGTAGCAGCACCGGCAGCAGAAATCTCGTTCCTAGCTGCTCTTCCTGCTGCATCATCAGGTTTTCTTCAATCTTGTGGTGGTGGTATTTATTTTCTTCGTTTTTCTTTTTCGATGGCCCGTTGGTCCGACGCCGCGCTGATCCATTCGGACCGTTGCCTGCGGTAACTGTATTTGTGTATTGAAACCTGAATCAGATTTTCCGCTGAGTTTTCCTCAGCTTCCACCGCCGCGCTGCTCCGACCCGCTGTTTTGTTTTACTTCGATTTTTATTTTGGGTCAAGCCATGACACACATCCTCCACCGCACGACGACAATGTGATTGTGACGAAATGGGTGCAGATGTCACAACGCTGTCAGGCGCAGTCAGTCGCCGTGGACGATTGAATAAATAATCAGCTCGTGACACGTTGATGGAGCACCCGCATTCGTTTGCCACGAGGGAGCGCCCTGCGGCAGCGGAAAATATGACTGATCTAGTTTTGATTCGGCGATGAAGACGTGCATCCTTGATGGTGTGTGGGGGACCATTAGGAGCCTGTTCTGTACACGTCCGCATGCATAATTTATGACGGGCCATCGCTTAGTCGCTCCACGGGCGGCAGTGATTGAGGGGAGTTCCTCCATGACGGCATTTGTTTCACAGGCTTCCTTGTTGCATTGCCTGGGCGATCGTAAAGCGGCGACAATAAAATATTTACGACAGCAACATTGCCGCTGAATCACACACAAACACACGGGATTTGGACAAAGACGGCGACGATGTCCAAAAGTGGAACCAGTCGCCAGGTGGACGGGAACAGTGACAGGCTCTAATTAAAATTTGATTGGTCATTTGAGCGGTGCGACTTGTTTCCATTCGGAGGGTCATACGCATCAGGAGTTGGCGAATAACCGCTCTCATGTGTGGGGACTTGGGGGCAATTGCGGTTTGACGCAACGCCGCCATAAACACCGCCGGGTTGGGTTTGAGTTGAGCCCAAGTGGAAACTAAGTATGGACACAGGTGCTGACACTAGTCTCAGCTAAGGTGGTGGTCTGTCACGCTGCCTGACATCGGCCGGAGTTACTTGACCGCGACGTTCGAATTAATCGATTAAAGGCACTGTTGTGCCAAAAGTGGCTTATTCAGCGACGGCGATATTTTACTCGGATTTTTTTAGTGAATTTTCCTGATAAGGCGTTGAGAGGAATGCGCAAGGAGAACGTAGCATGCAGTGCATACAGAGCAACTACACCGTTAAGGCCATTGAACACCGAATTGATTGACAGAAGCATTTGTCTGCCAAGAAGCAGACGTTACTCGGTGTGGAAAAGTAATTCCAACGATCTGGCGACAGAAAGAAATGCAAGTTGTAACATCATCATCATCGGGTGTGACCAACATGAGCCAATAAAGGGGTAGTGGGTGCAAAGAACGCTCGAGAGGTCTCCAGGCAACTCGATCTTCCGCCATCGAATCTAACTCATCAGGTGAAATCAGAATCAGGCGGAACCACGCGTAGATGGATCTTCCAAGCATTCGCCTACCTGATGGAATCGCATTTAAGACACGCCTCGGAAGTCGTGAGGATGGGAGCATTCGTGCCACTTCACCAATCCATCGAAGCGTAGCACTTTCCGTACGAAGAAGCAGCTGCTCAAGATCGAGTTCCTCGCGTATTGCCATGTTTCTCACCCCATCACGGAGAGTAATTTGATTATTCTTTCGGTAATTACCCAAATTCCATGACAATAGGTGAGATTTGGTAAAAATACAAGCTCGGTCTTCCTGGTAACAGATCTTTTGACCCACCTTGGCCGATCCTACAGGAAGGCTTAGCATTCTATCACCATCACTCGTGAAGAAGACCTAGAGATGCATTCTACAAGAATGGAAAATATCATCTATAAGTCCAATATAAAGGGTGTTTTTTTTAGAAGTATAGAACTTTGAAATGGAATAAAACAAAGACGATTTTCTTAAATTGACACGAAATTTACTTTATTCGACAGATAATCTTCTGGCATTTTAATTTAAATATGATTTCTGACATACGACATACGCCGTGGCGGCTTGCTCGGACATAGTCTAATCTGGAGTACCAATTTTCGATGACTTTTCCCAATATTTGTGGTCGTATATCGGCATAAACACGGCCAATGTTGTCCTCCAAGTGGTCAATCGTTTCGGCCCTCTCGGCAAAGACTAGCGACTTCACATATCCCCACAGAAAATAGTCAAGCGGCGGGATAGATGGCACGATCTTGGAGGCACGACCACGACCAAACATTTCCTTCAATAAATCAATTGTGGCACAAGCTGTGTGACATGTTGCGCCGTCTTGTTGAACACAAGACAGCTCCTGCACATCATGGTTGTTCAATTGATGAACAAAAAAGTCAGTAATCGTGGCTCTATAGCGATTACCATTGACTGTAACGTTCTGGCCAGCATCGTTTTTAAAGAAGTCTTCTTCTTCTTTTTCTAGTGGCACTACAGTCCGGGGTGAACCTGTGCCTCAGTTAACAAGCTTCTCCAGCTGGCAGGATCTTTAGCCAGCTGTCTCCAATTTCGCGCACCAATTTGGTTGAGGTCCTTCTCCACTTGTTGGTGCCATCGGTTTCGTGGGCGTCCTCTATTGCGTTGTCCCACTGGTTCGGAGTCGGAGACCGCTGGAGCAGTGTTGTCCATGCGCTCTACATGGCATAGCCATCTTAGGCGCTGAATCCGTAGACGCCTGACTAGGCTCATGTCGCTGTACAGCCCGTACAGTTCATGGTTGTATCTTCTTCTCCAAAAACCATCAACGCAAACAGGACCAAAGATGGAACGCAGAACTTTTCTCTCGAAAGGACCAAGGACTTCTTCATCTGCTCTTGAGACTGTCCAGACTTCTGCGCCATAGAGCAGGACAGGGATGATGAGGGTCTTATATGGTGTTAGCTTGGTCCTTCGAGAGAGAGCTCTACTACTCAACTGCCTCTTGAGAACAAAGAAACAGCGGTTGCCAAGAGTTATTCTGCGTTTAATCTCGGTACTGATGTTGTTTGTACTGTTTACCTGGGGGCCGAGGTAGACGAAGTCCTTAACTACCTCGAAGTTAAAGCTGCCTACGGTGACGTTCTGGCCGAGACGTCGATGTTGTGCGTCCTTTCTCGATGACAGCATGTACTTCGTTTTGCCCTCATTCACTGTTAAACCCATTTTTGCAGCCTCCGTTTCAATACCAGCAAACGCTTCATTGACGGCTCGCTGGGTTCGACCAATCACATCAATGTCGTCCGAGTATGCTAGCAGTTGTACGGACTTCTGGAAGATCGTGCCTCTAGTGTTTGGCGTTTGAGTTTCGCACGATTTTCTCCAGGATGATGTTAAAGAAGTCACCTGACAGCGCGTTGCCTTGTCTAAAATCTTTTTTGACATTGAAGGTCTCGGTGAGTGCGTTACGGAGCTTGATGGAGCAGCGAGAGTTCTCCATCGTCATCCTGCACAACCTGACGAGTTTGGCGGGAATTTCAAAACTAGACATGGCGTTGAATAGCTCGTCTCTATGCACGCTGTCATATGCGGTCTTGAAATCGACGAATAGGTTCGTGGAATAATTGGTGCGTTTTTAAAGAAGTACGCACCAATTATTCCACCAACCCATAAGGCACACCAAACAGTCAGTTTTTGTGGATGTAACGGTGTCTCAACATACGCTTGGGGATTGGCATCACTTCAAATATGGCAGTTTTGCTTATTGACCATTCAACCACCAACCATATGAAAATTGGGATCAACGGCAATCTTGTTTTCGGCCCATTCACCGAATCTACGCCTTGCTATGACAACTATAAAATGTTAACCAACAAATGCCAAGCCACACTAAAAATAAATCACTTGACTGCTGACAAAATGGCCGCCAGTTAAAATAGTGTTGCCAACTTAAAGTTCTGTACCTGTAAAAAAGCACCCTTTACAAGCCAAGCCAGGCTATAAGTTCTATGTATAAATGTGGCCTCAAACACTTAATCAAACACTACAGACCTGTTTCAAACCTGTCAGCAATCCACAGGCTATTTGAAAAGACCTAAATAGACCTAGCTTTGCAACGAAGGAAGTTTTAACTCCACGGATTTATAAGTGGTCGTTCCGCAACGACGAACATAACCATTGATTCGTTAAGTGCTCCCTGAGTCTGCAGTGCCCTTTTAAGAAGGACACGGAGGTTGTTCTTGCTCATTTTGATACATGCCTCAATCCTTTTTCGGTTATACTGACCTACGAATGTCCTGGCCTGCTTCATGCCACGAGCTTTGTTCCAGGTTTTGGTCCGGTTCCTTCTTTCTAGTTCTCTGAATTCTACTCTCTGAGGACATGATCGCCTACAGCGCTGAATGGTTCGGACCTGTGAAGGGTTTCTGATGCTCCCTTCCTTGCCAGGGAGTTGGCCAAATCATTTGCCTTCCATCCCCGCATGTCCAGGAATCCAGCAGAATTTTACTTTGTTTCCGCTACTCAGCTCTTTAAGCTTCTGTAGGCATTCCCACACAAGACTGGTTTTAATGATGTAGGGGTCTAGCGCCAAGATAGCGACACGACTGTCAGGCATTATTGCTATGTTGCTATTGGCATATTTTTTGTCAAGATTGATTTGAACGCGTCTGTCTATGGGATAAATTTCAGCTTGAAAGGTGTTGCTGCGCTTGCCCATGGGCTCGAAGTACTTTGCCCTTCATCAGTGCTAGAGATAAGTTTATCCGTATGTATACAATTTTACCGTATTGCTGCTCAGTCTGTGGACTACGCTCCTATGATGCAGAGCCTACTGGTTCTATGCGATTACTCCTCGTCAGTTTGCGCAGAAAATGCGGTGTCCTTTTCCGTGGTTCGATGCTGAGCTTCCACTCGTCGGACGAGCATTCCTCAGACCGTATCGTACAGATAAGTTCGTTGCAAGCGCTAAAAGAGATTATCCCCAGCTGCCTTAAGAAATTCAACGGACCAGCTGCTATGTCAGAAGTTCCAGTCTCTCATCGTCTTAATTAAATGGAGCTGCTACTTGATTTTGACTAATTATTTGCGGCCAGGGCTCCGAACGCGTCAAACAAAGCCAAAAGACGCATCACAAGCAAGATAACAGAGCTAATTCGGAGTGCCTTCAAACAAACAAGCCTTCATCTGACATTTGATTCCGTCTATGATTCTGGACACGGTTGGTAAGACAAGGCGCAGGAAAATCGATCTTTTGGCAGAGGGTTTCTTTGGAGCCCATCCTCGTCCACAGATGATCGAATCTCCGCCAGTGAGGCCAAGTGGTCACGGTTTCAATAAGGATGGCAACGTTCTTCAACTCCTTGGCACCACCTGGACCGGGTCTGTACACGTTTATGCCTACGTGCTAATGTCTTTAACAGCCTTAGCGACCTTGAACAGACAACTATATGCAATGAACCTGACCTTAGTTTGGATAGCTAACAAATTGCGCAGCCCTAAGCTTCCTACAGGAACTCCGTGACTAAACAATGGCCCTACCCTAAGCAACTGAAAGACTTTGGCTCTTATTCTAGAGGAATGTTTACTTATTCATAACCAATGGCGGTCCAACCGGACCAAAGTGAGAAGTGGCTTACCCTCGTCTACCCACGCACCTAACTAAACCTAACATCTTCCAGGTTACCTTTCAGCCCTTCAGCCTTCCCTCCACAACTTAGCCACCTCTTCAACGCCACGCCATGCCAACTAGTCGCCAACATGAAGCCCCTCCTGAAGAAACTTTGCAGAGCACACATGCCCAGCGACAGAAGACATCCAAGGAAATCTGCAAAAATGTCGAAACATCACAAGCACTTAACTTCACTAAAGAACCGCCATTTCGTCATCTATTCTGCCAGCTGTGGCATGTTGTGCTGAACGTTCATCTTCAGTGAGAATCTCGAGTGCATTCGTTGAGCCTCAATGAACTTGAATAATGAACGTCTTGATTGCCATCCGAAAGTCGTTCCGTGGAAGTGTCAAGAGATGGGCCGAAACTCGGCCAATTAGTTACGTCTTGTGCGTGCGTTATGAAATCACAACAACAACAGCCAACAAAATTCTCGGCTTACCTGGACGCCAACTGTGGTCACATTACATCCACTGACCTTAAGTGCTTTCATTTTTCGGGTTGGCGGTCGGTTTTTTCGACGCGGCGACGCGCACGAAAGTGAAATTAGAAATTCAGCGGCCGGACAAATAGTACCCGACCGCCGACACTGGCAACAAATGAAACGAAGTGTTTGTTTCGGTTTACCTAACCGACCGACCGGGTTACGATGATGAGATCTGGCCACAAAAAGTAAAGCGAAACAAGATGGACGACAACGAGATGAGATACAGCTGAAGGCAGTGGCTGCCGCCGAATATGGCTTCATTTTGTTTCTGATTTATGTGACGTTGCCACGGTTTTATGGCCATTCTACGGTGCCATTAGCCGGTGTCAAGCCCTCCACGCAGAGGGGTTGACAGATGGCGGCGAGTGGTCGTGGCGGTTACGAAATGAACTAGCTCTGGGAGAAAGCCGCAACGGTGGCAGTGGCGCTTTTCCGATTGCAACTCAATCACAATTTTGTATGCAAATTCGGTGACCACAGCCAGAGCATATATATATTCTAATCCGAGAAATTGGGTGCGTTGTTGGCAGCAAATCGAACTCGAACAAAGCCCTCGTGTTGACGTAAGTGAAACCGGCTTGGGGTCGTATATCAGATTTCTTCGCAGTGGATGCAGGTCGTGTCAATATTTAATGAGATCATCGATTTCCCCCACGAGCTTCTGCTCATTACAATTCAGTGAACAATATTCGTGGGGAATTGGTTTGCGGATGGACGCCCGGCGTGGGTTTCTCCATAGCCTCCGGGGGTTGAGTAAAGAAAGCGACAAAAATTCGTGCATTGTTTGAAGTTAGCATCAAGCTGTGAACAATTGACCAAGAATCCATAGAGAAGACGAGTCTATCTCCTGTTGGCTTAATGATCCGGATCTGCGAGTCCTGTGTGAGCATCGAAAACGTTTGTTCTCCGCACTCATCGGCTCGAACCAGTGGCTTCCGGCCCGGCAATCTAGACAATTCCTTGACTGCAGAGGATTCCGCGATTCAAATCCGCATACGACAGCATTCATGGAAAGGCACTGCTCGACGCGACGACTGAATTCGTTATTCAGAAAAAATGTATGCAATTGTACGCGATGCATCCCTCAGCTCGGTTCAAGGATTTCAGAACCATCGGCAACCTGGTGCGGGGTCGTGTAATTGCACACATTTGGAAGCAGCGGGCAGCAAGATACCCCGCGAAGCACACAATGTTTTCCAAATTAGTCCTGCTGTTGGGCTACTTAAGGGACGTCGACATGGCCGCGCTTTCCCTGTGTGAAGCGTTAAAAGCTTTCACGGCGATTGCAGAACAGACGCAACGAATGGGTCTGAAGGTGAAGGAAAAAACAAACACAACAAAGTTACATACGGTCTACTTTAGTAGACGGTTTGTGTGGGCATGTGTCTATCAAGGAGAAGATGATACGACAAGCATTCCATCGGCCAGATCACCCGTGGATGCTTCTTGATTTGTTGACACTTTTGCCTCGTCATCTACTTCTGCACGCCCGGCTGTCTCGAACGAAGAGCGATGATCGTTCACACGGTCAACTGTTCCAATTTTGAGGACGTTAAGAAGTTGGCCTGCCTCGGGGCAAGCGTGGTCTTCCGCGTGGAGAACAGACGTGGATTTGTTCTGGCCAACCGTTGCTACTTCAGTTAGTCAGAACGACTTCGGGCACGAGGGACACACATGCTTTACGAAGCTCTTACTCTACTAGTTACGCAGCCGAAAGCTGGACGAAATGTCGACAATAATCCAAAGGCAGAGCTAATTTTCGGTGGATTCGAGAGAAAATTTTGCGTCGGATATTTGATTCTGCGAAGAAGGTGAATGTAGGTGGAGACAAAACCACGAGCTCTGTAAGCTGTGGAAAATATATTGACTTGGCCACAGGATCGAACACCAACTCGGTTCTTGGTTGGTTCGAGTAGAAGAGGAAGGCCCCACAATCGGTTTAAAGATCAAGTAATCGCAGATACAAGACGACTTGGTCGTGTTGACTGGAAGCAGCGTAGATTCGAGGGTCAAATATGTAGGCAATATTAACTCAGGCTTATACCTTCCGTCATATTCCACTTGCTGCTAGTAAAAGCACGAATTGCATCACATTTCTTGAAAATGGCAAATCTAAGATGGTCTCGGTTAACTAATGTCGGTGCTTCGGTAACGCGGTGCAATATGTAGGGAGTACATGCCCATACATGGCCAGCGGTTGCCAGCGCAAGGCACCGGATTCTGTGCAAACGCTTCCTTGAACCTCTCGACGAGATTTCTGGAATGAACATCATAATGTTCCTGAATGCCGCACGATGGTTCTCGAAGGCACATCAATTTTCAACTTTCAGAAATGTGGTTTCAAAGCAGCACTCAGTGCTAATTGGATTCTCAAAAAACCGCCACGTCACACGCGCACACCCTCCGTCAATTGCTGTTCTAAGAATTCAGTCAAAGATGTAATCCATTTTGTGAACGAATTGATCATGGCTTAGCTGATGTTTTATATACTCAAAAACAGACTTCTACAAATCGAGGTCCGTTCTTGACTGTCTGTGGTGTTCAAGTACTGCCGTCATTGGCCGTGGTAAAGGTGCGAAAACTTGCTACAAAAATACTGATTCTGTATCAGGTTAGTCTTGCGCAATGCCAGTTGCTTATGGTCGACATAATCCTTCGTTCGAGGGTAACCATTAAAACACTTAAGAGACTGGTCTATTCATCATCGTAATGCATGCTCCACGCACAAGTAAGTGAAAGTGCTGAATGCGATCCAATTGGCCCTAGAATGTCAGCGATTGCGAGACTAATTTTCACACGACACCTTCTTCCGAGAGACAGCCCTCCACGGTCTGATAAGAGCCATCGACAAATCCCTCGAACACAAGGCATGCACAATAGCCTCCTCATTCATAGGTATTCAGGGGGCCTTCAAACATGTCGAACCAAATGAAATTACAATCGCGCTTAGCAAACCCGGGATAGAGTCACATGTGTTTTTTAGCCATCAACTCCTCACTAGCGGAGCTTAGAAACTCTATGATTGCTGTTATGGCAGACGTACAGAGTTGTTAATGGAGGAACACCGCAAGGTTGTCTGTCGTCAACGAACTGCTCTTAATATTATAAAGGGCTGGATCTAAATTAATTCCATATACAAACGAGAGGTTGGACAATTTGTCTCAGCTACCTTTCGAACCGTTCAAATCAAGTTGTTTTGGGATGGGTTCAAATTTGATATCATCCAAATAAATGCTGGTGTCCCCCAAGGCTCTATTCTGTCTCCGACAAGCTTTCTCATTTTTATCAATGATCTCCTGTCTACTACTTATAATCCATTTCACTCTTTCGCTCAAGAAACCACCCTCAGCTTCTCGCATTCGTTCCAAGAGTCACGACCCCGCTCTTCGAACGTAAAATTGGAACGGCAGCCCATGTTAGGCACATTAAATTCCGATCGGGTAAGTGTAATTGAGTGGAAGTCAATGATGTCTACTGTCCTTAAGCGGTAAGAATGGCGCTCGTGTCGACGAAACCGGAAATCGCTCTATCCTTGGTGTGCGTACCAACACAACACATATGTAGTTGGAACAATCACAGATTCGAGTTCGCCGAAAATGCATCGAAATGTCTGGGTTTCCGTAATCGTTGCAAAAAATATTGCATCCCCTTTGATTTGGCTTTAATTTATAAGGCTTGCATACTTCTAAGCTGGAGCTCCTTCTGCGTCGATGGTCCTTTCTCCCTATGCGATTTGTCACAGGCCCGAGTATTGCGGATGAATCGAAGCGCGTACGCTCCTGAGAAGTCTCTTCCAGCATTAAAAGGCATGAGGACGAAAAACACTTTCGTTGCACAGTGTATGTACGTTTAAGTACTGCGTTTTCAGCTCTTCGCTGGTGGATTCTTCGGCTCCTGCTTCTTCAGGCCACTCATCTGGGGAAGTTTGGAGAAATTTTGGGCTAAGGAACCATCGGCTGTTGGCGTTGAACTCTGGCGCTCTCTGCCACTTGGCCGCTTCGTCGGCCAAACTGGTTTCGATGGTGCCATTGGCCGAGGTTCGTACGTAGGCAACTGCTTCAAAGCGGCATCGACGAATGTATGCAGTTGGACTTCTTCTCCCCACGCTGTAGTGATGTAGCACCTTGGAATCCTAACGTTCTCCACCTCCGGTAGATACTGAATCCACTTCTGCCATTTGGCGTATTCTGCATCCTTGAGCTGCGAGTCCCAGCCGATGTCCGATCGCCAAACTTCTTGCAATAGGATTTTTACGTACATTAGGAAGTGCGCTAAGAGTCCCAACGGATCGGAAATGGTCACAAGGACTCTGAGGACCTCCCGTTTGGTTGGGCGGCGATTGCCTGTGAGAATGTCTCTCTGCTCCCCGAGTTGGTTGTTATTTGGTAGGTAAAACAGTCTGGACGAAGTACACCACATCATTCCAAGAACTTTGGTGGTTCCCAGCTCACTATTCATGTTTGGGTCGACTTTATCCGCTGGCTCCGCCTTTAGGGCTTTAAGCACCGATGGGGAGTTCGAAACCCAATTTCGTATGTGAAGCCTACCGTGCTGGTGTATGTGACGAATCTCTTGGTCTAGCCGGATTGCCTCACTCTCCGTGGGAACACTTTCCATTAGGCCCTTGGAAACTCCTCGATAAACTGGTCCGCGTTCTTGTTTTTTATAAATTGAGCGGTACACGGGGAACAAGTGTCATGGCCCCACAAAAAAACCTTGGTAATCTTGGTCGTGTTCGAGTATGCAGGTCCGATGAAACATCTCCATGATGTCACCGCAAATAGCGATCCGATCTTGTCGAAATTTGTATACGACGGACGTGAGAGGTGTTAGCTGATCCTTTCAGGAGCACCGAGCTTAGGGACACCCCTTGGACAGCAGCTGCAGCATCCCAAACAATGCTGATAATACCGGGTTTGTTTTGATTTTTCACAGGAAAGATTGAGGGATACCAGGATTCAGGTGAAAGTTCCCGTGCATAGCCTTTAAGAACGCCTCGATCTTCTTACTCAACGACTCCGCAAGCTCTGGTTGCCGTATCATCCGTTTTTGGAGGCATGCCCATCGCTTTTTGGCCATGGTTGACTTGGCTGGCTTCTGTAGTCAATGCACAGCGAACACAATGAGTAGCAGTCTACCTTTGCCCAGTGTTAAGGAGGCTTACAAAATGATCTCTCAGTTGGAGGGCTGACAGTTCTGAAGCCGCAACATCTTATTTTGCTCGTTAATACCTCTGACAGCTTTCCAAAATTCTGTTGAAAACCCTGAACTGTGTGGAGTAAGTCCAATGATTCAACGTGCACTACGAAGAGTTATTTCGATGCGTTTGAATTGAATAGCATTCCTCAGTCGTTATTGAACCAAAATTGGTTGGCAGTCAGTTAAACATCGCACAGTTGATTGTGACTTCTTCGGACCTGCGACCTCCTCTAAGAGTTATGACCAAACATAACCGACATGACTGATTGCACACATTCTTCTTCTTTGTATGGCGCTACAGTCCTGAATGGCTCAGGACAAGCAATCACTCCATCTTCGCGTCGCACACTGATTTGGTTGAGGTCCTTTTCCACTTGCTTCGTGCCGTTGAGCAGACCTGGAATGATCATAATCTTGTCATAAGTCAACTTGATGATTCAAGAGGTGCCTCTATTAATCAATTTTTGCAAGATTTCATAGCAATCGGACGAAGAAGCCCCTGCTTTAGCCAAGAGCCCGAATGGCGTCAGCTCACATGATGCGAATGCAGGTCGGGCGACATTCGCAAGGAATACCCACCGACAAGCGTCCCCTGAGAAAATCAAGCCGACTTGACGTGCCTCTCTACGATCTCCCCCACCCTCCAGAGCCGGCATACTGCATATATCCCCAAAGGACTCGGCCGACAAGTGCTCCCCCGTCAACGGCCAGTTCGTTAAGGTTCCCAAATAGATCATCTTGACAGAAACTTAATCATCTTCGAGCAGCAGTAATAAATCCCGAGTCCAAGGAACACTTAACACTGAGCAATGACCAGTGAACAACCAGGAAACAGTCGCTAACAACTTGCCCCGACCATGTCTAGTCTAGGGAATTTCCCATCCCATCCACGGCGAAGGGTCCATCGCACCATGTCGCAGCCGCAGTCAATTGACATCATGTCACTCGCCGCCTCGTACAGTGGTGAGCATTAAGATTCCATAAAATTAAATGCGTGTAACATAACGTGAAGCACAGCATCGCGGATTAAATTGGATAAAAAGCGCCCAGGAACAGGTTCACCCGTTCGCCAGAGCCATTGCGCCGCGCGAAAATAACTGAAATGAAATTCATGTGAAACGGCAACCGCGAGCATGGATGCGGTCCCTCACTGTCCTACCCATTCATCATCCGATCTGGTTCGAGTGATGGGCGCGATGGCCAAGTGGCGGGACGAGCGAAATACGAAAGCCAGCTCCAATTAGGAGTGATAGCCATCATAACTATCAACAGGAGTCTTGCGGTGATGGAGTGGGGGGCCGGTCACTGGTCTGGCCGGCGCTGAGACCCTCGTCTGGCTTCAGATCGTGTTATTTATGTTTTGTCTGTACGGCGAATTTCAATGAGCAGCGTGAAACAAGCGATTACGTGATTGCGACATTAATTGACAAGAGTGATAAAGTTGTATTCGACTCGCACTTCTGATGCGTAGTGGGGAATGGGTGGAGGTTTGTTTTGCTTTACATTTCATTTGTCAGCAAGACCCTTGGAGGTGGTCAGGGTCTGGTTTCAGGACCTCTTTCGAATATATGAGTGTGAGTCTTAACGCCCAACCATAACTGACATTAGCTTAATTCAACCTTATGTCAGAGTCAAACGAAATGTACATAGAAGCGTCGAAACATTTCAACGTGCCCTGAATTGATCCTGGGAACTTACGCAGAACTCCAACGCCATCACTTACGCACGTAAAGGTTGATTTACTATGCTCCCACACAAGAAATCAAAACTGAACGAAACTTAACGAAACTCAACGAAGCCCACCGAAGCCATTCTTGTAGCCGCAGAGTATCATTCTGTGTATTCGCTCGATGTACGACCATCAAAGTCATGAGATGAACTACAGCCCACGCATATCCCATTGATTACCGTTAAAAAATCAATCACACCCAGCCAGAAACACAAACAAAAAGCGCTACACTCAAGCGCTGAATTTCACCATTCACTCTTGACTCAAATTTTCATTCCAATCAAATGTTCATTGTTCACGACGTGTTTCCAATTGCATCGTAGTTACTTAACCCGTGACCACAGATCGCTAAGCTTATTACACACACACAAACACGCGCTGCCACGAAGTTATGAAACGTTAGCCCCGAAGCCACAGCAGTGCTTTCTGCAAACTCCCCAGAATCGAACCGAACCCAGAAACCCCTCGCAAAAAATATGGTTAGAAAGGCCTTTCCTCACGCCACCACTAACTGCACTTGCAACCAGCCACTCACTAGCACTCCTATGCATCTTCTTTGGGGAGGTCCACTGGTACTCCCTTTCGGAATTCAACCTAGACCAACATTTGAATTCCCGTCACGACCTCAATCTCGTGGATGCATCTTCCCATCGATCTGCGTCCCGTCGCGAAAAAGACAACACAACCGCCACCATGAGCATTGAAAGCCAAAACCATTAATTCCCTAATAACTCCCGTCGTCGCATTCGGTGTCGGCAAATGAAGATAGCGCTCCAAGTGCCGATGATGACGACCGCGACGGTGACTGGTGCTGGGACACAAGTCGTGGTTGCTTAGCGCGCAGGCAGCGCTTTCTTCGCTAGTCTTCCGGTGAATTGGTCACCGGTGTTTACACACAACACACCACTGAGAGGCTGAAGGTGAATTTGAAGGAGCTTCATCGTATGGTGCTTGCCGAAGGGTTGCCAGAGTTTCGGGAAAATGTACTTGAATTTGTTATTTAAACAAAAATAAGAAAATGTTACGGAATGTGCTTATTAGCCGAGGATCTTGGATATGTGTTTTTTTTTTATTTTCAAGAGAGACCGTTAAGTCTGAGGCGCTTCAAAAGTGTCGTTTTAAGGTTGCAGTGTGTAGCCAGCCAACAAGAGGTGTAATTTTAAATTAATTGAAAAATGCAACATTTTCAAGAAAAACTTCTAACGTTTCTGTTGATGACATGATCAGACTTGACAAGATCTGAAGTGTCAAATGCTTACATCAAATCTGCCAAAAGAGCGCATATAATGCGAATACAGGTCCAGTGAAAACGCAAAAAGATTTAATCGGCAATGGTACGTGTCTCCGATTCCTCCAGTCATCAAGAGCAAACAGTCTTACGTCAGCGATGACGTGGTGTTTGTACCGAAGGTTCGGTCCTCTTCTTCTCTAACCAGAGGTCTCGGATTGAAAGACCGTCTTTGCTGGAGCGTTGGTATCCCTGCGTTCGATGTGGCCAAGCCAGTCCAGTCGTCGGATTTTTGCCTGCCGGACTACATCCACATATTGGCACAGCTCGTAGAGCTCGCAATTGTATATTCTCCTCCATTCACCACCCTCGCTGACGCACGGGACCATACATCCGACGCAGAATTTTTGTTCGAATTCACCAAGAATCAGCTCTGTTGTTTTGCTTAACGTCCAACTTTGGGCTCCATTGGCAAAACAAGGGTTTTGTTGAGCTTGATTCTGGTCCTTCGAGTCAGGATTTTTGACCCCAGTTGTTCCGACAGACCGAGTAGCATCGGTTGCCAAGGAGATGCCATTCGTGGATTTTACGCTTGCCCCGAGGTGGACAAACTCCTTCACTACCTCAAAATTATTGCTGTCGATCGTGATGTTTTGTCCCAGGTGGTGTGTGACGAAGGGATTCTTGTAGGCGATGTTGAGCAGTTGTTGCAAGAGGCGTTCAGTGGGGTGTAGATATCCTGATTTGCCCCGGCTCTTTTGTTGCCCGGAATACCCTTGTGCCCAGAGACCCACCAAAGGGTAATGATGCATCTGTTTACTATCTCCTTTCGAGATAGACGGTACAGTCGTACCACCTTGGAGTTGGTTGATGTTATTTCTGGAGCCATTATGGCCGCCTGATGTGAAAATAGATCTACCGTCCATCGGACTCACTGATAGTCAGCTGGGGCTGCCCCTTGGAACAGCCTTCACTTCTGCCAGGAATACTCTGCCGTGGCGGAGAGCTATAGAAATCTCTGTCGCTCTGACGTATATGCCTGAACATTTGCCTTCGCCCGATTTCGATCCGTCTGTGTAGATTTCCATCGCAGACGGGTTACAGACTACGAGTATGTCTCCGTATAACTCTTAGCTTACTCTAGAGTCCGTTCATCCAGCTTATGTCTGAGAGTCTGAGAGTATTAGACTGGATTTCTAGAGATGGCTCTATGCTAGGCCCCCCTTTCTTCACAGGCCACCTCAATGCCGTTTATATTCCACTAGAGTCCGGCTGGTCATCATATGCTGTAATCGAACATCGGCATCAGCTTGAGCTTCTTTGAAAGGCACCAGCCTGACTTGACAGCTGGCATATTGATGAAAACCAACTTAGAGTACATGTCCAAGGCTTCGGCTTCGGCTCAGATTTGTTTGCCATTAGTTTGCCATTATAGCTTTACAGCTCTTCATTGCCAGAGGGGATTGCACCAGATCATCAGCCGAATTTAGGGATACAAAAGCATTCCAGCCGACTGTACTATCAACTCCATATGTGTCTGCTCAGCTGCTGGCTGGAGCACCACTCCCCCACCTATGACGGTCTTCGAATCTGAGCTCATGTTCAAATGGTCAAGCATCATTTCGTTCATTTTCGTTAAGTTTCGTTAAGTTTTCGTTTTACTTAAATAAAAAAATGGGTGCAAGTAAGATCAATAGCATAAATGGTGGCTCCTAGAAGAAATTATGGCCACTCTGAAATTTACCAACACTTTTGGTAACATTTCGTTCGGTTCAAACTTACAACAAGTACTAATTGCATCATCAGCAGTAAAAAAAAAAAAACACCCAATAACATGGCAACCCTGTGCCCAATCTGTGCCACCATCCTCCCAAAGATAGTCTCATCGACTAACCACAAGCACACGCATGTGTGCCTCGCAGCCCCCATCCGTGCATGGGCTGGGATTTTTCTCCCATCCAAAATTGGGTATCACAACACAAGACGGATTGAGTTTCTAGTCGCACACGCCTAGAGACACTATCAACTCGCCGCGCCACAATATAGTTGCATTTAAATCGCGAACGAAACAGGTAGAGGGTAACTTCTTCAAGCGCACACTTCAAACAATTACCATAGGTGTACACACGTCCAACTTCTATCGACAGCAACAGCAGCAGCAGCGGCAGTTACAACAGCCAAGTAGTGTTTGGCTGTTTGCGTTGTTGTAAGTCGCGTCAGCTTTAAGTCAGGCCAACAATCGTTAGGCAATTACAGACCCATTGGCTCTCGTACACACTCCTTGGTCACCAGCGATACAAGCATACGCTAGAACCCTCCACCGACCGGTGGCACAGGAGGAAAACGACAAAAAAAAAAGGAAAAATAACCGAACTAAAGAAGAAGAACAACACGGCGGAGCGAGAAGAGGCCAAAAGACAGAAGACAGTTTTTCATAGAAAAAGTGGTGGCAACACGAAGCCGAAGCCGAAGCCGAGTATCTTCTTCATTTCGTCTTCGACCACGATGTGGATGATAATGATGGTGATGGTGGGAAAAATGTATCCGATGTTTGCTTTGCATTCGGTGCCTCGCCAGCGACCTTGATGGACGCATACAATACACTTCGCTTCGTCTGTCTTCAGAAAACTACGAGAGACTGAGATACAATTCGTTGTTCGCCGTGTAAACTAAACAAAAAAAATCAAAACGATTTTCTTTCGGTTGTTGTGTTGCGAGTATTTTGTTTCTTGTGCGTTGTTTTTTTTTTTTTTGTTTTCCTTGGTGTCCACTCTGCGTCTCGATCAATGACAATCGGTATCCGAGATGATCTTGAGCGGATCACATCTGACATCGGATCAACAGTGCTCCTTGATGGGAGATTAATGATCGTCGTTTCCGTTTTGCGTGCAACAAACCCCACACCCGCCCGACCGAGTGCAGACCTTTCCGAACGAACGAAGAGAATACACAATTAAACCGTTAAGTAGCGTAGAAATAGTGCTGTGTGTACTCGCGAGGGGATTTCCATCTAATTTTTCGCACGTTAGTCATCCGGCTCATTTCCATTTTCCCTGAGAAAGTGTTTTCCGCGCAAGAAAACAAAATTTTTCAAAAAAAATTAAAAAAAAAGAAAAGATAGAAATTTAACGAAAAATAACGAAAGATAGAAAAATCAGTTAAGATTCGTGTGTGAACTGTGGATTTGGTGGATATTGTGCGTGTCGTTATGTTTGCGTAACGCGCTTGCCCGGAAGGGAACACAAACAGACATTGCGCGAAGCAGAAACACAAAAAAAGTCATCATCTCCGTCCTCAGCGTCATCCTCATCAGCAGCCCACCAGCCAGCCCAGCCAGCCAGCTTAGGTGATTCAGATACAATTACCTCTTGGTGGGAACATTTTTGATGTGAGTACAAAACAAATTTTTAATTATGACTCAGTGTAGTGGAGCGACGGCCGGTGGGAGAGAACCGCGATGTGACTGACCTTAGGAGTGTACCCATCCCCGGCCGGGTGTTGTATTATATTTGTTCGGCGTTGTTTTTGTTGTGCTCTTACCGTTTGTTTGCCACGGACTTGAACAAATGAAAGATAGCGTATTTGCACGAGTATTATGAATCGGATTACGAGGCGAGTATTGACGCCGCCAGCTAGACACCGAGTAATTATTCCTGGAAGGGAATCTGATGTTAATGTTCAGATCGGATCGGATTTGGATTTCCTACCGTCTGTCTGGCCGATGTTCGATGGCCCATTTGTTGTTTGCCCGGCTCTCGGCCGGCCAGGAGTGCACAGTCTGTGTTTGGGCATCGATTAGGTTCACTCGTTTAATTACAAACTACTTTTGTGGTACAAATGGAGTTTCTCCAATCTGTTGTGGGTTTTGTTTTTGTTTTTTGTTAATGAGGTCCCTCTAGACTAGGTGGAATGCGCGGCGTGCGTATGGGTATTTGGGGGCACGCTAGACGAGGCAAGACGAGGCCTCATTTTAGTTTCGACTTCGGAGGCGGTTATTAGAGTGGAATATGAAGTGTTAATGATGCTCGGCTTCAACCTTGAATAAGTGATGATTACCGGCGCCGATGTGGGTCAGGTCTTTTAGTGATTTTTTTTTATTTGGCTCTTGCACCGGTAGACTATGGAATTATTTTGATTGCTTTCGATCTTCAAAGAAATCCGGGGGAGAAAATGAGAGAAAATGTTCTCGTGTTTGACTTTCAGAAGCAGGTGGGCCGTTTAGGTTCTTGCGCGCTGCTGCACGAGGGAGAATAGAATCTAATGATCATCAATCAATTTTGGAATTTTGGAACTAAATAAACTTACAGTTACTAGCGGGCGATCATTTGTAAGGCGGAACGCTTTGAAAGGATCGTTGGAGATCCCCTTCTAGTGGGGATCAGTTACGGCTTTGCAAGGATCGTCGGAGATCCTCTTCTAGTTGCGATCAGTTACGGCCTTGAAAGGATCTTTGGAGATCCTCTTCTAGTGGCGATCAGTTACGGAAGTCGTCTTGATCGTGATCGAGCCAAGTGCCCTGCCTGATTGCGGCAAGTAGTTCGACACTTGACTTCTCCTTCAGTCATATAAGCTGAATTTTCAGAGACCAAAATGCGACAGTTTCATTTAATGCCTTTCGCAGTCGTGAAAGGGCCCAATTTTCATTTTATTAAAAAAAAAAGAACAACTTTTCTTGTTCACTGACTCCGGCGCACAGTATTCCCAAAGTGGAAACAAATACCCACAGTGACATATTTTTCGTTTCGATGTACAGTTAGCTCAAAGTTGGGACTTTAAAATTTACAAAAATTTAAGTATTTTGTAAGCAAATTTGATGTTGCATAGTTCCTAAAGTTAGATACTTTGGGAACTAAAGTTATATCTGTTTTAAAGGAGGATACATTTGGCCTTAAGACTGAATCAATAGTTTTTTTTTTTCATTTTGCCTGAACATTTTCTAGACCAGGCTTTTAATTAAGGGCAATTTGGTTGTTTGGTTGGCTGTAATAAAAGTTCTAAAGGAGTCTACAAATGGATACCAACTTCTTGCGAAAGCTAGAAGTATTCTCTATCGACGGACAGGGTTGGTCCCGAATCCCCAGAACGAGGCGCTTAAATGAAGCAATATCGTTCATTTTTCTGCATTTTCAAACGATTTCTCTTGCAATGTGTTGCACAAATGCAATGTGAGAGGCCGAGGAAGGTTTTGTTACTGTGAATTAGAATACTTTAGGACATACAATTTGCTATCACAAGGGAAGGATGTACGTTTTTTTCTGTTGTGTCGCAAAATACATGCACTGTTCCATGTTGACCATATAATGGGGAAATTAGGGTGTTATTGCCGATAAAATTGATTTCTGACTTGGGCTTAGAATTACTAAAATGTTAAAGATCTGAATGAGGAAGAGATGCGACGTTGTGCTTGGGTTGACTTCAGGTCGTAGGCCGATATTTTTTTGTAGAACGCTCAACAAAGTTGCGGCCCTATTCGTGTGATCGTCTTCAAGTGGACACATCTGCGTTTTTGGTCAGTTCATATGTCACATTTTCACGTTCCAGACACCACATCATTCGAGAAGCAGCTGAAGTTAATGTTCATTCATCTTGCCCTGAGACGATCGGATTTGAACCTACTGTCTGCCCTACGGAACAAGTTCGATGGCCCATTTGTGGAAAAATGGAATAAATCCGTGGAATAAATGTCTACGATTGGAAAAAAAAATAATTTTAGAATATAACCATTGGCTTTCAAATCGCCACTCTCTGTCGCTTCAATTAGCAAAAGTCGAAACAATAGACTTGTGGAATTGCTTATTGGTCGAGTGCACCATTTAACGAAAATAAAAGGGCTC
Organism: Eristalis pertinax; assembly: GCA_907269125.1. Taxonomy (NCBI): domain Eukaryota; kingdom Metazoa; phylum Arthropoda; class Insecta; order Diptera; family Syrphidae; genus Eristalis; species Eristalis pertinax. The sequence continues at coordinate 59,074,329 of OU026148.1, read as the reverse complement.
GATTTGGTGCTTGCATTTGCATTTGAAAAATTACTGAAATCTCCCGGAATGCTGAAGGGAGCTGCATGCACAGACGAAATAGTTGCGCTAATTTGTTTGTACATTAATTTTTACTTCTCATGCCTTAAAGGCGACCTGAAGACATCCCTTTTATCGAGGGTTTGGAGTTAATCCAAAAGACGTACTGCTTATTATAGAAAATTAGTTTCCTTAACCATAGCAGTGCCGGGCATTCACATAAAATGTAGTCGAATGTCTCATCCTCCTCCAGGCAAAGCCGATTTTGTTAAGGTGGTAATAAAGGTCGCAGTGGCCAGTAAGAAAGCCTAAAAGGCAGAGGATTTCTTTTTAGGAAAATGGCCTGATTAATCGCTTGGATTACCTATGACCATCCCCATAAGTCCGTTGGTCTAAGTGGCGAAGTTTGTTTTCCCATTCGTTAATCAGCGTTGTAGCTGCTGTTCAGTTAACCACATTACAGTACAGTTCAGGACCGATGAACGCAGATTCCGAGCCAGCCGTAGCGAGCTCATCTGCGGAATCCGCTTGTGTCCAAAAACCTACCGTGCTCCACTCGTTGTGTCTGGCAATTGATTGTAGTGCCTCGTAGCAACACTTGTTTTGGAGTCCATTAGGTTGAGCGAAAGTGAGAATATCAGAATATAAACGCTCTTAATGCGTTTGTCGAGCTTTTGTCTGGCGCAGATCTCGATGGTGTGGATTTCCGCTTGAAACACTGTGGGGTACGACCCCATTGGTACGGAAATCCTTGTGTTGGGTCCAAAGACTCCTGCTCCCACTCCGGATTCCATCTTTGATCCGTCTGTGTACCATACCAGACTTCTAAGGTCTTGTGCTGGGACACCATTGAACCAGCTTGCGAGGTGCAATATTTCAACAGTGTTGCCTGACGATTATATCCGGCATTATACAAAACATGCCACAAGTGCTGCCTGACTATTGAAACGTTAATACAATCTAATCTGTATTGCTCATTTGCCTTTGCGGTCATAAAGTGTACCATGAGAGAGTGTGCCTGCCGTGGAAAATGTTCAAAAATTCCAAGTCTTATAAAGCTTCTAGAACTTCCTCTATTACACGAGGACAACGAATTCTGTTTTTACACGGCATATTTTTAAACGGTTTGGAAAAAATCAAAAAAATGATTCCGTTTTTCCACGATTTCATTCGATTTAGCACAATTAAAAAAAGCTATTTGATTGAAATATTAAAGAAAATTTATTTAAATATATTTATCTTGTGCGAGTTTTGAATTCCTGAACTGTTATAACATTTATGTTACTTTTACTTTATGATTTTTGTTTGTACGCTATAAACTGTCCATTTATGCACATACAAATTCATTTTGGCTTTTATAAAGACTCTCGTGATATTTGATTTTGTATAAATTATTCAGGCACTTTTTACATGGTTGAAGCATTGGGAACAAATCCCCTTTTTTCTACGTTCTTTATGTCTTTTTTACACGGTTTTGTCTGAAACTTATCTACTGTGTAAAATCAGAATTAGGCGTATGACACTTTGTCATGCGGTGTCAATAGGTGGTTGCTGAAAGGCATTAAGCGGATGTGTCTTCGAGAACAAAATGGCGTATAAAGTTTCCAAATCCGCCCATGGTATTTTCATATTCTTCGACAGTCAGACGATTGATTTTTGCCTATTTTCGGATAGTCAGTCAGACTCACCTCATTTGAGAAATAGCGAACAGTTTTGTTTCAGGATCCTCTTTAAATTCGCCTATCAAAGTCTTTGAAAAATGAAAAAGAAATATATAAAAAATTTGTCCAATCGACTCGCATAGCTTCGAAGCTGTAGCCTAGTAACAATAAGAAGTCCGAGGAGGACGTGGGCGTAGCTTGTGCAGGTTTTTTCGAACGTTTTTTAAAAATCTATAATTTTGTGATAAATTTTCTGAGCTGGAAGAGAGCTGGTCGACCATATTCAGCTATGTGTCGACAATCATGTCTCCTGGGCATGTTCCTCTTTGAACTTATTAGAAGCGTCTACCTTTTATTGACTTTGAATTCGTTCCTTCCTTCGCAGATACATAGTTGGCACTTGAAGCCTCTCTTGAGGCGAACTTTTCACCAGCCATGGACAGGAACAGGAGGTAATTACTTGCTCCTAGGTACGGTGTATAAGGTGGATGCATAACGACCTTCCAACCAAGCTCCCGGAGCTTCTGGCGAAACGCTATCGATATGTGTGACCTTTGTCCTGATGGAACACAGCAAATAAGCGTTTTACTTTTCAAAATGTTCTCCTTTCAGTTCGACAGATTTAGTCCACCATTTTGGGCAATTTTATTTTCAAAATTAGTCCAATTCCCAATTCGTATTCCCTATAAATAGAAGGCGTTTGTTTCAGAGGCAACGTTCTTCATAGTCAGGGTACCGAATTTCGAGAATGCGCTGGTTGGTCTAGCAGATCGAAGTCCAATTTAATGATTTTTGCGAGTAAATAGGTGTGGACCCTTGATAAACCAGCACATTTCTTCACAAAATGCGGGGGTCTCTGGTCTACATCAGTATCACATGCCGAGTCCTTGAATAATGCACGTCGTTAATAGTTTCACCCTTGTCAACACAGTTGTTGTAAATGATACCGCGTGCATCCCAAGAATCTATTGCCTTGACCACGTTGACCGATGGACCCAACTTGGCCGTGTTTGGTGCACGTTCATCCAGAGGAACCCACTGTCTTCGATTGTTCCTTGGTCTCTGGTATGCTGTGATCGATCCACGACGCTGAAACTCCTTCGGATTCCGGCTGAACATCGCCAAACACTGCTTTGAATAGATTATACTGCTGCGCTTATGGCCGAGTACGGTCTATCGCAGACCCTCCGAGAAGATAGTCCTTTTTGTCTCCAAATGTTCATGAAAAGGGTAATGCATCCGCTCAGTTGAGATGACTACAGCTTCCGCCACCGATCGTTCATTGTATCATTCCATGAATTTTATCGACGATTTCTGCCGTGCCGACCGTTTTTGGGCGACCTGAACTTTCGCCGTGACTTGTACTATTTAGTACGACGCCAACGGAGTAAATCATTTCTTAACCCCTTATCAAGCTTTTTCTTGATATTTTTGTTAAAATTCAGGAGGTTGTCAGCTCGGAATGGCTGTCAAACATGAACTCAATGACGCAGCTTGCTCAAAACTTGACAGTGGTCTATTAGTAGATGACAGTTGACGGAGCACTGATTTCTCTTCAGTAACACGTCGCTTGCAGACTTTGAACAGCAGCATCAAATGAACTCGATGTTCGGCTGGAGACGTCCTCTTAGTTTACTGCAACAAGATCACATCCGTCATCACTTGTCGAAATTTCGTCACTTTCCCTTGGTTTTAGAGAATCAATGACAATCATCTTCAATCAACATCAAGCAGACCCCGTCCCCTCTTCGACGAGATGAACAAAACACACTAAGAAGTTGAAGAATACTTGGAATGTCTTCTTCCAACTGCACACAGGTGTAGAATTTCACGACTACCGCTACGCTGCTCCCGGCCCTGAGGAGAGAACGCATTGCAGTTGCTACCGCATTGCCGATGCTCCATCATCCATATATTCACTCGCTCAAGTTCTATTAATCACTCCCGCCTCGGACAGAAGATATTATTTAATTGCCTTAAATATGATTGCGCTTCCACCACCACCACCACCACGACCAGTTTCGACGAGGGAGATAAATAACAGCCATTAGCCGCGCAGCAAAGGGAACACACTTCTCGGGATGCACCTTAAAGGCCCCGAGGCAGTCAGCTGAAAAGTTCAAAGACTTGCATACTAAGTCTCCCCCTGTGTGTGGACTGTGGACTGTGGACGGTGGACGGTGGACGGTGGAATATTAATAAGACCCTTTCCTGCGCAATTAAGCTAAATGAAATCAAATTAAAACGCGGCGTTACAACGTTGCAACCGGACGGCGACGACGGTTGCATTCGATGTACTCTATGGTTAAGCGCATCAAGAGTCCACACCCACTTTGGCCACTGAGCTGCTAGCCCCCTCGACGAGCGACAGAACAACAGTCGGCCGAACCTTTTGCAGCAGAGTTCCGCCAGTGCGCTGAGCCTAGACCACGATCGGTAAGGTGCCCGGTCACCGTTCAAATTATGATTGCTAATGAAGGAAAAGCTCCGTCAGGTGGAACGATCTATTTCGGTGTTTTCTCCCGCCTGGGCTGGTAGTCGAATTAGAGACCTCCGCCGCCACGCCTCCACTCGATCGCTTTGCCTAATTTATGCACACACACCGCCGACCGTCGTCGTCGTCGTCGGCGGCACAGCACTTGCATCTCTAATAAGCTCATATTCACTCTCACTCCGGCGATGGGGCGGGGGACGGGGCCGAGCCTGGGCACTGCATTAGATCTGCCACCGATCATCGTCATCTACGCCAACACAACAACAACGAAACCAGCAGCAGCGGTTAGCACGAGAAAAAAAGAAACGAAACAAAAACAAGGAGAAACAAAATAGAATCAAGCTGGCAGTGATCACCTGTCCGTATCCGCATGGAACATGTTTATGAATCTCTGCTCCGCTGGGGATTCGGATTTGCTTGTGTTGTTGCTTCTGCTGCTGCTGGCTGTGAAGTTCTCTCCGCCCGTGGCGTGTATCCGACTGATAATCGAAGAAGAGCACGTGAAGTCAGTGACGCTGTTCTGGATCTGTGATCTTCTTAGTCGGGCGGCGACCAGTGGACGCTCGGCACTACCTTTTTTGGGGTCAATGAATGAAATTGAAGAAGAGTCTGAGCGAGAAATTGAATTTGATTTCTTCTCGTCGTTCGTTCCGTCAGTCGGATCGTGCACACGTCGTCGCCGTGCTCTATGCGGAAGCCGTGGTGGGAATATTGAAATCCTTTGCTTGACTGTGTGTGTGTCCGGAAGTGGCAGTGAACCTTTGTTCATCTGGGAAACAAGTCGCATAGACCAGATGGCGGCGCACATTTCCCATGGGTGCAGGCGCACGAGTTACGTTCCGAAATGGAACGGGCACTTGCAACATCGAGCACTGTCAGCATGTAGCGGTAATTAAACAAAACGTATGCTGTTCTACATTTAAACGAGAATGAACTCTTGATTTTGGGAGCTGGATGGAGAAGCACTTGAGGTGGCATGAAGTGGTGCGGAGTTTGATGATGGATTTGCGCAAGAGTAGGTCTCGTATGTCGGATATTGGCATCGTTCTGATGATGTCTTGGCAGGTTGTTGAGAGCGCCCTTCAGCGCCTTTGATTGACCGTGTTTGGGGGTTCCTCTCCAAAGGCGATTGGATCAAGAGTGGTCAACGAGGAACAGCCAACTCAAGAGATGGCCAATAAAGCGGTCAGTTGTGAACAAACACGACGACTTAGGGCTTCTCAATTAGCCACCGATCGAGAAGGATGAGGATTCCTTTTAAGTGAAGCAAAAATAATGTCGCAACGCAGCAGGAAATTAATTAATTGTATTCCTGGCTGTCATCCCTCCCCGTCGATGACAATCAGTGAATGCCTTCGCTTCGAAGTGTTAATTCAAATTTGCCAGCAATGGCAGCAGCAATTAGTCAAAGGATTAGTTCCACTTGACAGGCGACATAACTTCCAGAAATGGACAACGTCCTAGAACCATGCGATGTGTGTGCCCACTGTCCAGTGGCCACATCTGGGTTTTACTCTTTCTTTTCACCCTTTTATGAATCGATTCTCTGCCGTAAATAGCCGCGTGTGCCCACTGTCGCACACTCGTGCGAAAGTAATTATTTCCCCTTGCCGTCATATGCATTGATGATGCTGCCAGTCAGCGTAGATACTTGGATATTCACTTTCAGATCGATCTGATTCTGATGTTACACTCTGGTTTTCATATATAGCAAACAAGTCGCTCCTTGGAATGCATCCGGCGGACGATGGAATGAGGGTAGAGCGACTTAGAAGGCGAAAGGAGGACACCAAAGAGATGTGCAAATATCCTGCAGCTGCAGACATGGTCTTTCACTTCTGAATATGTCACGGAAAATTGAGGTAAAAACTATATCTCATAAGTGATGCGAACAAAAAACGCACTGAAACAAAGTAATCGTGTAGCGTCTCATTGAGGAGATTACACGTGATCGGACAGCGATAGTACATGTGTTGATGTTGAGGTATGGAGACATCAGAACAGATCAATGATTAGACTAGTTCGGAATTCTGTAGTCTTAGCAGAAGGTGCATTAGAATGAGTGGAGCGTCTGCTCCTTATTGTGAGAGCCCTGGCCCAGGTTCGTATCAAAATTCGTTAAGCCTCCTAACCACTGTCTAGTTTCGATTCCCAGTACAGAGTCACAAATGGTCACAGTATAGTTCTGTCTAGAAAAAGCTACTCAAACTTCGCCATTCGGGATCGCCTTCACTCGTGAGAGATCAATGGCCACCAGTGGTTGTTTTAGAAGCTAGGCTCAGGTTCACTACGGACTGTATCACCGCCCTTGTTATAAGAACATTGCATTTATTTCATTAGGCAGCTGGCTTGCTATTCAATTGCTCGATGACGAGTCATTTACATGCAGCCGTCGAAGATCTGTGCATGATGTGAAACCGGGTACATATGATAAACGACTGTGCTCATAAGGGAGCCCATGCCACGAGAGATCCGATGGAACTGTCTTCTAATCGAATTCGATCAGAAGGCAGTAGAGAACGACAACCTTTTCATGTTCAAATCTCATTTACCACATAACTCAATCCTTGTTGAAAGACTGTAATGTGTATCCATCAAAGGTCCGGCTTAGAATTGTTTGGATTTTGAAAAAAATGGAGTACCGCAGGGTTCGACTGAAGGACCCGTTCTTTTCCCATTTAAAAAAATCCTCACTCTCAACTAATGCTCTTGTCGCGATGACGAACAACATTCTCCGTATTCTCTCAAGCCTTACATCGCTCGCTGCTCGTCACCTACTAAGGCCCGTGAATTGTGAATGTTGTTCGTGTCGGGTTTTGAAACCGAAGACACACCAGCTTAGCAGTCGACACGTCTACCCACTAAGCCACGGCGACTACTCAAAGCTTTGATTATTCCTATTTTACCTTACGCATGTGAAATCTGGAGTCTGGAGACTTGTATAACCGACAGCAGTTCTTCACATTTCTTGGGCCATTCGCTGTAGATCAACTGAAACTTAGTTGGCTTATCCCATTTTTCACTCACAAAGCTATGAACTATGTAGAGACTCACTCTTCTTCTGATGGCGCTGCAGTCCGAGAATGGACCAGTGCATCTACCAAGCCTGTCCAGCTGCCATGATCTTAAGTACGCTGACTCGAATCACTCGCGCCAAGTTGGCTGTGTTCCTTCTCCATTTGTGGGCATCATCTGCTGCGTTGTTATAAACATAATTAAATAAAAAAAAGCTCATATTAATTTGCTAATAGAGTCAAATGTAGATATCAACTATTTTCATAGCTAATTGCCCTTTTATCCCCCGACGGAAATAGGTTATCTCGGTAGCATTTTGCGGTCGCCATAAGATGAGGCCCATTTCTGGATTAAAGGGTGTGTCAACAAACAAAATTGTAGAATTTTGGGCTGGCGTCGTCATCGGTCCATATGTCCTTGAGAACCGTTAACGGCGATCGCTGTAATACGATGATTTCCAACTTATTTTGGCTTGAATGGGGTGATATGGACCCTAACGACATGTGGTTTCAACAGAATGGCGCTACTTGTCACGCAGTTCACGCCCCATTGGAGATTCTGATCGAGAGGGCATGGTCATCTCACGTGGAGGTGATGTGAACTGGCCACCGTGCGATTTGACATTTTCACGGGGGGTTTGTCTGAAGTCGCAGGTCCATGCGAATAAGCCCTCAAAGCCAACCCATGCCATCGGTCAAATGCAGCCTGATTTATGCGGCGGACATTTGAACGATGTCATATTCCGTACATAATGGCATCGATTAGCCTTTGAAAAGAGTAGCCAATTTCGATGACACCTCACACACACACTTTGTTTTATTTAAATCTAAAGATAGGATGCGCTTAATGAAGGGCCCTTTACATTTCTTACCAGCAGTCAGAAGGGCACCTTGGCTATTAGCAGCTACGCCAAGCTTAAAAGACAAAAGAGTTGCATTTGTCTGAGCGTCATGCGGAGTGATGCTGTGCTGACTCTGATTTGAGGGTTCTTCAGGTCAGAGCTCTGGCCTTTCTTCATCTCTTTCTTTTTCGACGAGGTTATGATCTGAATTATGGAGATCATAACCCTCTTACTTTACTGCATCCCTACTGGTTCGCCTGTGAGGTTCGCCGAGAGCTCTAGCCTTCAAATTGATTGTAATCGACTCGCTGGCGTTACACTATACTCATCCCTCTTTGGTTCTAAAACGTGTCTGAAACAGTCAAAAGCTGCTTCATCAGACTGCGATATTCCCCAGGAAAGGATGGAGATAATCACACAAAAGTCGGACCGTCGCAACTTGTCGTTGCGGGACTATTAAAAAGGGCTACAGTAAAGTTAGAGTTGATATTCTGGCCTCAATAATAAGCGTATACTTTGCCTTGTTCATTTTAATTAATTTCTTATTCAGTACGTCATTAAAGAATAAAATTACAAGAACTGTCATAGCTATTTCCGCCTTTCGCGCGCACTGCTTAACGTAACCCTAAACTAGGCCTTTTGACCTATTCTGAGAACTAAGAGTGAAAAAAAAGCGTCAAATTTGGTCACAAAAAAACTTACAACTAGGGATGGGCATTCACACTGGGTACAAACTCGGTATTTACCCTGTTTTGAATACCCACCGGGTGGGTAAAAAGACGAGACACGTCCCCACTCACAACTCACCTCAGACAGGTGAATTAAAAAGGACAGCTAGCCAACCACCTCTTCTCGCTTGTAAACGACCAGCTTATCCATTGGATTAGCATAGCAAATTCCATGAATTTGGAGCACCATAAAATTTTGGCACATTCTCCATAGAGCATCGAATTACACGCGCGAAACGGTCTAATTATGTTTATTTTATGCAAGCCTCGGCTAGACGTCACTGCTTCTTGAGAACTTAACCCAGATTCTGACTGGAAGCCTAAGAAAATCCCCCCCTGTCTCCAGGATGGAATAAAATTGCTTGGCCAGGTTCAAAGACTCTGATAGAACAGTTACGAATAATTTGTTTTGTTTTCGACTACCTTCAACGCAAGGGTCAACAAACCGCCGAGATGCCTCATATTTATTTGATACGGAACCACTCGATGAAATGCAAATAATATAACATGTTTGAAAAAAAAACGGATCGTAGTCCCGTTCGCATCGAATGGGAGCCAATAAGAGCGGCCGAGTGCTTGCCGCCTTAGTCATCGCCCAAAACATGGTGATCTTAATTAGATACACAAAGCTGTACGAGCATCGTTCAGCGACAAGTTCTTGCATTTGAAATGCGTGACCGGAGCGAGGGGACGGGACCGGACGCGTCGCCGCTATAAAAGACGTATTATTCTTGCTCTCCACCTGGACGCAAGAAGATACTTTTATGTACGAACTTCACTTCAATTGCCTGACTCTTAATTTGTCGGTTTATTCGTTACATTTCCGCAGGAGGCAGTGATTCCGAGAAATCGTGTGCGTTTGGTGAACGAGTTGGGCGATTTTTTATGATTGGGGGCTGGGACTGAGCTTTGAAAAGGCCCAGTTTTTGTGGAGTAATTAAACGTCCTCTCGTGGTCTTAATGCTGGATAATTATCAGGATTAGCTGGGCAATGAAATGTGGTCCGGTTTTTGGGGGGGAAAGCATAAAAATCGGACGACGACGAGATGAAATGTGGGAAAGTCGGTGGATGTCGCCTGTCAATGCGTACCTCCCAAGTTGCCACCATGAGCAGGTAATTCCCCCTTGGACACATCGGCAAGATGGAGGGTCTTTTATTATGTGGTTCCGAAAGTTAATTCAAATAAAACCCATTTATGGTTAAGATTTCGATTAAAAACATTTTATTTCCGAATTTTGTGTGGATCTTGCCACTCGAATCGAATGTGACATCATTCAATGGCATCTGCGGGAGTTCTTGGAGGAATCGATTCCGTGATTTTTGATGATTTTTGGACACATTTCGGGCAATAACTCGGCCATAACTTGGTGAATAGTCGTCCTCCGAGCATCAAACATGCGTGGTTGCCGCTGATAGATGTTCAACAAACTGTATGACAGAGGACGACTATGTCTCATGAAGGGATGCAGAGTGCCTCTTCTACTCTGGGTCTAAAGTAGGCTATGGCAGGCATTCTAGTTCAGTCCAGAGAGCACTGCGTTAAGCTCAAATCTGTTCATTTAGCTAAGATACGGGTGGCCTATAATTCAGGAAAAATTTAATTTTGATAGAAAATACAGAAGTTGGCAAGTCCCTCGGTGTGGATGAAATCCGGCCAGAAATGCTTAAAGCCATGGATAAAGAGGGAGTTTTATGGCTCTCTCGTGTCATTAAGGTGGCCTGGGAACGCGGTGAGACACCTGGCGACTGGCGTGATTATCCCTCTTTTCAAAAAAGATTGCTCCAACTATAGGGGCATATATCTTTTAAGTGTTCCCGGGAAAGTCTACGCTAAGGTGTTGGAGGCGCGTTCAAGAGCTATGGTCGAGTCCAGGATGTGGGACAAACAGTGCGGCTTTTGTCCAAGCTTTTCACTCTAAGATTGGTACTTGAGATGGCTTGGGAGTCAGCCAAACCGATCTACAGCTGTTTTGTAGATTTTGAAGAGCCATACGACCGAGTGTTCTGCAGGAGTATGGGATTGATGGTAATCTTTTGAGGGCCATTCACAAACTCTCTATACACAAAAAGTAGCAGCTGTGTTCGGGTTAACGGTGCTAAATCAACACCTTTCATCGTGGGCGTTGGACTTCGCCAAGGGTGCGTCTTGTCACCTCTCCTTTTCATTGCCTATATGGACTGGATGTTGCAGCGCAGCCGAGGTGAGGAATGTTTCTCAGTGGAAGAGTTGAGGGTAAGTCATCTTCTTTTTGCAGATGACTTAGTTATCCTCACATCCTCCCAGACGGGACTCCAGTGCGCACTCGATAGGTTTGTTGCTGTATGTACAGATGCTGAGATGAAGGTTAACGTAGACAAATCAGAGGTTACGGTCATTTCCTATACATTTATACATGTTAGATACTATACATGTTAGTGGAGTCCCACTTGGTATCACTGTATGATTAAATGACGCACAAAAAATGTCCCACAATTAGTTCGTTCTTCTAGTTCGACTTTCGCCGGTTGCTCGTCTATTTTTCGTCTATTATAACCGACATTTCTAAAATTCCTTTCAAATACACCACCGGCCACGCAAATATGCTTTGTGGTGCGGTAGTTAACAAAGCTAAGCTATTTTCTCTGATTTACATAGACGGCAGACTACAGGGTAAGGTATACCTGAGTTTGTTGAACTAAAAGAACTAAAATAAAATAAACTAGTTCACTTAGTTCACTTGTTAGAGCTCCTTTTTGAACTAGGTCGTTCGTGAACTACACAAGCTTAGGCTAAGGGGTTCGACGAGGCAGTTCCCTGACTTCCCAGCCAACAGAGCTTTCGAACATCCCGTAGTACCGAAACGGAGAAGACTCTCTTCAGTTCATTGTGCGGTCGTGGTGGAATAGCCCATCCATAGTTGAACGGGGAATATGGAAGCTGTTCTTTTTTATGTCTTGAATCAGCCCGTGGCTACCCAAATGGAGGAATGCTTCTGGGAAGACGAATCCATTGTTCCGTACCCTTTCGCTGAACTGAGCCTTTGGGAATAATCCCCAGTTATCTGATTATTGACAGAGTTCATTGCTCTGTCAGTATGACCTAAAATCATGTTCACCAGGAAGTTTTTCACTCTTACACGTTCGCCTTGTTTTATAGGAGCTCATTGGAGTAGAATTTGTTGTACTGGGACTCTGGTGTTCTGTGAAGTCTAAGACCAGCTCTCCGAATCTTTTTCACCAAACTTGCACTCACATTGAATCAAACGGGAGAGCCATAGGTGAGCATTTGCCACCAGATGAGGGCCATGTAGCAGATCACCCTCGCATCGAGTTTCCTGTCATTGGCTTTGTAAGGGTGAAAGCAGATTTTTTTCAAGCCGAAGTGCCTGCAATACACTAACCGGCACTAGCATTGAAGAACTAGCAAAGTCGATCACCAGTGACAGTCTCGCGAAAATGGGTTCGGAGCTGAGGCAATCAATCAATATGCGCACACACCGCTCTGCTTCATAAGGAGAAAACTAGAAGACGAAACGCTGAACAGCTAGAACAGCTAGAACTCGATGACTTGGGCTTAGTATTGGAGCAATGGCGAGGGTTCTATGACCGATCCTGACCAACATCATTGATCGGCTTCAGTCGCACTCTTTCCCTAAGACTTTTGGTGGCTTCGTGAGCAGCTTAGGCACTCGCATTAGGTATGCACTGGACCGCATCAAAAAATTAAGTGTACAGTCCGAAGTGGACCTAGACCTAGCTTCTACAGAAACCACTCGTAATGTACTTGCTATCATGAGTAGAGGTGACCTACAATTGCATGACGTCTCAGAAATGGCGATGTTTAAGAAGCACAGGTGTACTCTTTGATCATTGCCAGTGACTCGGAGGAAGGGGAGCCTTTAACTGTGGCCATTGCTCGTATCTCGGATTGAGCCCAGAACCAGTGTATAATGCGTACCCACTGCACCGCACACCAAAACCTAACCTAACCTCATTTTTAATTCTCTAGCATCTACCGCAATGATAGTAAATCTTCGGTTTTCTTCCTTGAATTGCTCTCACTGTAGCGTGTCCCCCTAGCAGCGTCTTAATAGAACCATTAACTCATCCAAAACTTTGTCAAATTCACCAAAAAAAAAAAACCAGAGAAAACAAAAACTCGGTGACCCTTCAGCTAACGACTGTATTCTGTTGACTCTTGTTCGCCCGTCCGGAAGTGTGCTTCCAAAAGCGTTCTAATTTGTCTTCCGCGCTCACAAGATGACCACCTCCGTTCACTCCATTCACAAAAACGTGGAACCAAATTACTACACATTAACATCGGCCCGTCAACTCCACCGAGTGTCCATTTCAAGTGCAACCGATAGGCATGCATGATTAATTGGCTTCACAAGCGCCCCCCCCCCCCCAAAAGAGAAACCTAACGACGAACTGCAGAGATATCAATCAACAACAAATTACCCTGGCTTCAAGGTCTCCGGAGAGCTGTGATAATGTCCAGCGTGTTCCCGTAGCGAGAGGCCCACCTCAATTGCTCCCTTTCGCACCTGAAGCCGCGCTGGTTATTAATCAGCCATTTAGACGGTGGGAAAAGATGGACTTGCCCCGATTTCTTTGACAGGTGACTGACTGCCAGTTACCGCGCATGTCCCACTTCTCAAGAGGCTCTGGGGTGCCAACATTCTAGATTCATATCGTCTGCGTCGGCTAATGGCGGTAATTACCCAAAAGATGGTCAACGCCAAGCGTAGGCTCAGAGCCACGGCAACAGCATCAGTATCGCCGGTCGTCGTCGTCGTCATAAATCATAATTAGTCGTGGGTTTGTGGATAAATGTTTTGACGACCAACGGCATGGGGAATGAGTGGAGTATAAATGAGCAGATAGAATGGCATCGCCGGCTCGGATGCGACCGTCTGCGTTGATGACCGGGAACTGGAATTCTAATAACGGTCCCGCGGAGTGGATTTGCATCAAAATCGATGATGACTTCTTTACGCTCATTGAACTCGGGGGGAGGGCTCACACCCGTCTCCACTGGACTGGAGTCTCTCTGCGCTGCCCTAAATCATATCAATAACTGCTGGCCAAGAATTACGGCCAAGGCTGAAGTGCTACTTACGCGCGAATGGTCCATAAACTCTTGTCATTCCGAGTCAGAAAGTTCCACACGCCACTTAAGCGCACAAAATGAGTTGCATTTCGCGGTGCGGGGTTATCTCGGGTTGGCTTCTTCTGCTTAAACACACGCGGTAGATTGCCGCTGGCAGATTTTAGTGGCCATCAGGGTCGAGGTGAAGTACGTGATGCAATTAAATGCATTACCCGCTTTACCCGGTCTGTGCATTATGGCGGCCCGTATCTGCGTGGAAGTAAATAATGTCGGCAGGTGGGCGTGTAAATGTGGAAAAGGCCCGAGGAGCAGGCAAGGATCATTTTCGCAGTAGAAAGCCAACAAGTGAAAGAGTGTACTGTTAACACATTTCTTCATGTTCAAGACTGGTTCGCTTAATGACTGCGGTTGCAATTGCAATTGCATTTGCGACTGCAATCAGATGACATAAACTCGGATCTCACTCGCGGATAGTGTCCGCTTTGTAGTCGCTTTGTGTGACAGTGGATTTTGATGCTGAATGTTATTGACTGGAGCGGTGTCTGCAGCTGTAGTAATGGCAGTTAATGACGCCGCACCGGACTTCGATTTGAGACAACAATCAGTCGTTCGTGTGGATTGTGGTTTATTTTGCAGAAGGATTAGTGGCTAGCTGCATAGAGCACCTTCCACTGGCCACAGGCTCAGCGTGGTATCACACGAATCAGGTGTTTAAAAGTCAGTTTAAGTTGTGCTAGGTTGTCGAAGAAGTAAGCGCCAAAGTGGCCTTTTTATCGATAGGTCGCTACAGGAGCCGCGGTAGCGTGTGATGGTGTCTGCCTCTTCTCTTCCTGAAGTCGTTGTAAATGTTGCCTGAAACGATTTTCTCAAGGAATTCACGTAACTTCGTGAATCGAAATAAGAGAACCAACTTAGGGATTTAGAAATTCGGGCCCTGCACCAGGACACACTGGCGCCAGATTTTCAAATCCATATTCGCACGCCAAGTTGGTTGAGGTCTTTCTCCACCTGTCCTTAGACGCGCTCGCATGCCTGTCGTTACAATGATTTTGTAAAAGCTGCTGGTTCGAGGAGGAGGAGACCGTACATCACCTTCTCCACACGGAACGATATCAGCATAAGCTAGCTTCGTAGCAAAACGTGGACAAAATGGCTTTAGCAGTAGAAGTCATCGATTCCAGTTGGCATCCCACAAAGGCCCATACCTTAGCTGCCTCCAGTTTCGCACACCAAGCCGTCTGAGGTCCCCCTCGACTTGTGTGCGTCACCTTGTGAAGGTGAACGTCCTTTGCTGCGTTGTCCCACAGGCTCAGAGTCGTAGATTCTTCGGGCCGTAGCTATGTTGTCCATATTCTCTACTTGGCCTAGGCATCTTAGGCGTTGGATCGGCTAGATCCATGTCGCTGTACAGTTCGTGGTTGAATCTTCTCCTCCAAATACCGTCAACGCAAACTTTGGTCCTGTTTGCGTATTTGGAGGAGAAGATTCATTCGCACGCAGAACCTTTCTCTCGAAGAGACCAAGGACTTCTTCAGCTGCTTTTGAGACTGCCCATGCCTCCGCGCCGTACAGCAGGACCAGGATGATTAGTGTCTTATATAACGTCGACTTGGTGCTTCGAAAGACGGCGCTATTAGTTAATTGCCTGTTAAGCCCAAAGAAACAGCTGTTGGCAAGATTTGTTCTGCGTTTGATCTGGGTAATCATTTTGTTCGTACTTTTTACTGCGGAGCCGAGGTAGACGAAGTCCTTAACCACGTCGAGGTTTTAGCTGCCCATTGTGACGCTCCGTCCAAGACGTGTATGTCCTTTCTTTATTACAGCATACACCTCAATTTTCCCTCATTCTGCAAAACCTTACGAGTTGGACAGGAATAATTGCCCTCCATGACTCGACTGCTATCTGGAGGTACACATTCCACTTAGGCTAGTAAAAGCACGAATTACATCACATTTTATGAAAATGGCTGACCTCAGATGGTCTCGGTTAACTAATGTCGCTGTTTCGGTACCTCGGTGCAATGTCTAGCAAGTGCATGGACAGAGTAAAACATACCACGAGCTAACGATCTTCTAAAGAGGGGTCCCACAAATACAGCAAAGATTTCAACGATAAGTACGGGGCACTGGCCGATAGGGGGATCACGCAGTTAGACACACGCATTCCTCATAATACACACTGCCGTAGCTGTAATAACACGGCATCGATTTGAGATGCCACTCGTCGGACATGCTTTCCTCCAACCATATCTTACAGATGAGCTGGTGCATGTGTCCAACCAGATCATCTCGAGCAGCCTTAAAGATTGGAGCTAACTCACGTCCTCACCGGCAGCTTTGACTTGAGTTGTTATTGCTATCTTGACCTGGTCTAGATCGGCGAGACGGAATTCTCGTCTGTCATCGTCCAGATTGAGTGCAACATTCTGCCGGGCAGCGGTATTTGAAATGTCAAAAAAAAACACAAGAAAATTGGAAAACTGTGTAAAATTGGTGTCTGAGTTGAAATATTAAGGCTTGTCATTTACTTTTTGTGGTGACCCGTGGTCTAGTGGGTATGTGCGTCGGCTCCTACGCTCTTGGACCAATCTGTCTAGGTTCGATTCCTGGTACGACAAGAAATCCTTTCACGGCCCCACCTCTTTCGAGTCACTGATAATGCTCAAAGAGTATAATTATCTAGAAAAAAGCTTCTCAACCTTGGCCATTCGGAGTCGGCATAAAACTGTAGGCCCCTTCCACTCGTGAGAGAACAAAATCAATCAAGAATCAATTTCATACCTCACACCGTTGTTCTTTTATTTAAATTTGGTTCCCTTTCGTTAAAAGGCTATATACAGGGCCATCAAGTGTTTTTTTGTTTAAATCGTGTTTTATTTTGACACTGACAGCTATTTCCCGCTCGAAATCTTCACGTAAAGTCAGTATCACACCTCCGCAGAATGAAATGAGATGCTTTACGCTTTAACAACGTTAGGAAGTATTGAAAACTTACTTCTAAAGTGAGTATTGCCGCTGTGTAGCCCAAACAGTGCGTTTATTAAAAAGGCCGACAAGTAGCACCCACCGCGACACGCAAGTTTGTGCAAAAAGTTCGTTTGACTGGTGTGCTAGTGGATAACACTCATGGTCGCCCTCGTCGTACAGTGCGCACAGATGAGAGTGTGGCTGCTGTGGCCGAGAGTGTGAGACTCAATTCACGAACATCAACTCGCCATCGATCTCAACATTTCACGCACTAGCCTGAGGGGGTTCTACACAAAGATCTCGGATTATTTGCTTACGTGGTCCAATTGACTCACCAAATGAAGGCGCGCGACCATACGCTTAGCAGTTTGAGCCTTACAGCAGCTTGAATTGGACAATGATTTTGGGCGAAAAATCATCTTTTCTGACGAAGCGCATTTTCATCTCGGCGGCTGCGTTAACCAACAAAATTGCTACATCTGGGACTCGAAAAACCCGCACGTTATTGTCAAGAAGCCAATGCATCCACAGAGAGTGTGGCATGTGAGTGGTGGCATCATTGGACCATTTTTTTTTCGAAAATGAGAACTGGGCACAACGTTTCGGTCAACGGTAGGCGGTACAGAGTCATATTAACCGACTTTTTGTCTTACTGAAATTAAAGATTTCGACTACCTCTGATTCATGCAGGATGGCGCGGTATATCACACAGCCTGTGCCACAATCGATCTTTTCCTCATCAAATTCCCAAATCGTGTTATCAGTCGTCTTGGCGATGTCAATTGACCTTTTTTGTTAAGGACCGATGTTATGCCAGCAATCGGGAAACGATTGAAGCGCTTTAGACTAATATCGTCCAAGTAATCCGTGAGCTACAGCCCGAAACCAGCAACAAGGTCTTAGAAAATTGGGGGGCAGAATGTACAACTTCGAAGCCACCCTCTTGAATGACGTTATATTTCATAATTAATGGGAATGTTTGTTCTTACTAGTAAAGCCATAGTACATGGAAAAGATTAAGTTTTGTTAATTTCATTGCATTTTTAAAAAGAAACTTGTACTTGGCCCGCTCTGTACATAAAACTAAGTGCCGCATCTTTCCCTCTAGCGCCAGCAATTTTCATACAGTTTAGTGTATTTAGTTGTGCACCCGATAGGTAGCGCTGCTACTGCTACCATTTTTTTTTTTGGTTTAGCTCATATTATCTGCTCTCTCACCAAACAGATCTAAATTGCCCGGCGAAGCGGACGGGGTGCAAGCTAGTAAAGAGTAAAAGACAGTTTTCGGAAGGATTGAGGAAGTTCGCTTAAAAATGATTAAAATAGCAAACATCGTCCAGGAACAAGCAAAAAAACGCAACACCCTGTTCACTCATCAGAACACCCTAAAATCTGCCTGCGAATTTCCACCTCATTAAACATGGTATACTGGCGTAAATTTCTCTTATATTGCCGCGCTTAAAAAAGCTACTGTAAGTCCCGAAGTACGCACGCGCAAACCAATAAAATACCGAACATGTGTCGACTAATGAACTGACATGGCAAAATCAAAGCCCCCTCCTGCGGTGAAAGTCGAGAACGAACAACTGTCAGCAGACAAAACCAGATACATTTATTCGTTAATAACAACGCTTATGCGGTGAGAAACGCGCATACATTTGAATGGCTTAATTTTCGATATGAAACCGTTCCAACTTCCAATGGCGCGTTAATAAACGCAAGCTCGTTTTCGTTTTACCACCCAGAATGAAGATGAGCGAGAGAGGGAAGCATCAGCAACGTGGTTGGAAAGCCTGCGATGCGGTCGTAAACGATAAGAGAACAGCTTTTTTCCCATCGCGTTGGCAGCAGGCCTGTACGAAAAGGATTTCGGATTATGCAAATTCTGACACACTTCTCACGTAACTGTCGTCCGGAAAATTCGTCGTGATTGAAGAAGTAAGTCACTGCTACCAAGGCCAACTCCGTCCCGAATCGCATTCCCGTTCCCGTTCGTTTTCCACTCCACTCCGGCGACGGGATGCATTTAATGGCCCCCTCTGTTGACGGCCGTCTATTGACGACGTTGAATTAATTATGCGTGCATCAAAACGCGTCCCTCCGCAGAGGCCAACACAGAATTCATGTTTATGGTCGTCGAACCGGAACATCGTCTCAAAACACAAACTGGTTCCGATCGCCGAACGGCCAAGCTACTTGCGTTAAGTGGCTGCGCCAGCATCGGTCGTATTTGATCATAGATAGATATTCTAACAGAATTTCATTTGTGTGCATACAGGTATTCTTAAGAAGTTCCGTTGTTGTACTTCGGCCAAGAGCACGACCAGTTCGGCGTTGAGGACTAACGGTGATAACCGATACTGCTTGAGAGCACCCTTTTGTTGTTGGAATGTCAAACGTGTCCATAAAACCTATTCTTAACATGCCATGAATTATCATTTTAACGTTCTAACGAACCTCGTCTGTTTCGAATTTACATATTGACTTTGGTTTCGTATCGTCTGGGCCATTAGCGCCGCTTTATTGGAGCCCTTCACTTTGCCTTAGTTTCCACTGATAACCTACATTTGGGCGATGCAACAATGGCCGAGAAGAGTTTGCCTAGGAAATGGACAGATTTATGGACCGGGATGCACTTTGGGCTGAACTTTTCGGTTTGATGGAATTATCTAGCGGTATTTGGGTCGTCGTTGGTCGTGGCGATGTGGGTCGACTCCTACGTACATGAACCTTGATGCCTGCGTTCGATTCCCAATACAAATATTGGTTTAAGGAAAATGATTAGAAATGTGGTTAAAGTTAGGTAAAAACTATCGCATGAGCGTCAGCAATTTTGGAATACTGTCTACGTTGACTTGAAGCATGGTTCTGATAGAAGGCTCAGCTCGTTTTGTCGCATTTATGCGTCATCGGTTTTGATTATCTCTTCTATACACAGGATCAACTAAATCTACTGAACGCCGAGAATGACTTCGAAAATGTCTCTCAGCTGCAACTGTCAGACCGGCACACTGAACACGACAGAAAAACGGTCAAACTGGGCACCAATTTAACGGTATCACCGATTTCAGGGACATCAACTCGTACGCATAAAGTGCGAGGTGAGGTGCAGCTTATGGTCCGATGCAGTCATTGGGCCGTATTTTTTCAAAGATGACAGTGAGACGAGGTTTCGTTGGGCTGCTGTGAGAGTTACTCGCCGTAATAGGGTGAGAAACATGGCATCCCCAGAGGAATTCAACGTTTAGGAGCTGCTTCTTCGAACGGAAAGGGCTTTGCGTTGATGGTTTGGTCACGTGGCACGAATGTCCCCATCATCTCGCCTGCAGAGGCGTGCCTTAAATGCGATTCCATCAAGAGCGCTTGGCAGGCTATTGGAAAAAAAAAATACTCGCCTGGTTGCGCTTGGGCACAACTCCTGACGAGTTAGAGTCGATGACGGAGGATCGAGTGACCTGGAGATCGGTCCTGCGTGCTTTGGCTCCGCTACCCCTTTAGTGGATCATGCGGATCAGAAGATGATGATAATGATGACCGTGAGAACAACATCACCAAACTCTACTTGCCCTCAGTACTCGAGCTGAACTTAGTCGACATTCTGTTCCAGCAAGATGGCGCCGCATGCCACACAACACGCGAATAGTCGGACCAGTTGAGAAATGAGTTCGGTGAGCAATTTATGTCGCCTTTTGGATCGGTGAATTGAGCTGCTAACTTCACGTCTTTAGGCAGCTTGTTGTGGAGATACGTCGAATTAGTCGCCGATCAGCCAGCTTCAATTCCAGCCTTGGAAGGCATTATTACACGTGCCATTAGCAAGATACCAGTCGATATGCTCGAAAAAGTGACACAAATTCTCTAGGATTCTCCTTATAGACAACTTGAAACGTCAACACTTACATTAAATAATTTTTAAAAAGTAAATATATTTATATGGGTGGCGCTACAGCCCGTAGAGGGCCATGGCCTAGCTTTTCAGCAACCACTCGTGTTGTGCGTTCTCTCACGAGTGGAGGGGGGCCAATAGTTTTATGCCGATTCCGAACGGCCAAGTTTGAGATGGTTTTCTAGACAATTATACTCTTTGAGCATTGTCAGTGACTCCAAAGAGGTGGAGCCGTGAACATTTTATTTGGCCGTATTGGGTATCGAATGCAGACACCGAGGTTCAAGCCATTACCACTGCCAGTACTTCAAGAATTTTTCGGTCGGTAAAATGTTTGATGACATCGTCTAGAATGTTTGCATCAAGCTAGTCCAAAGTGCTATAATAGCTTTAATCGAGTGGTGTCAAATCACATGATCGCGGCGGCTTATTGATGAACGATCGCCGTGTCGATGCCTCAGTCGCGAAATTTTTCCTTCACAACTTCGACCATCGCCGTCTCTTGTAGTGCCGTCTTGCTGGAACCAAAGCTTGGATGTCGTGCTCTGGCCACAGAAAGTTTGTTAACATCACTCTATGCCTGAGGCCATTAACGTTAACAATGTCTCCTTGACCAAACAGCTGATCTTTGGGGATGCATTGCTGCTTGGTAGAACACTTTTGAATTGTATTTGTTCCAAGAACTGCAAATTTTCTTATTGCTGCTGATCCAGGCCTCATCCACGAAGATGATTGTTTTTATGGTCAAAAACCAGATCTCCAGCCAACATTTCCAGGGCGCAATGGGCGAACTCAGGACCGTCCGGCTTTAATTCTTACATCATCACAATCCGGGCCGAGTTGACTCTCTGGCGATGCCCAATTCAGACGAACTCCCGGCGGAATCACAATTTCTTCTTCGATTCTGGCCGGTATGGCGGCTATGTTTTTTGTTCAGTTCACACCAAACTCTGCCTGATTGATGGCTTAAGATAAGACAAAATGTGTTCACACGCTCAAACTTTTCCACGATGCGACGAATTGGCTGCATGATGACGACCTACCGCACGACGAAATTCACGTTGCGTTTTTACAACTGAGCCGGTGTTTCGATAATATTTTTCCGCACGATTGACAACCGTGCAATGATGTACGATGAATTGGCAAGCAGTACTGAATATTTTGACAGCTGTCAGCCATATCTTATTGGTAACTTTGACAGCTGCTGAAACATAATAATTGGAAATTCTGTCTGTGTCACCTGGTCACACTTTATTATGTCCACATGGTCCATAAAACACTGACTATATTAATTGTTGTTGGTAGCGCATTTCGTTCAACCACCCTGTATGCGGTGACCTGTATGTCACAAGCAGCATCTTTCTCCTTCCTTCCTTGGCCTCAGTTCCCCTCCTGGTTCCTGGTTATCGATGGGACCTCTCCGTTTCTCTTCTGGTTCCTGCAGACCTCGTCGATGGTCTAACATCGCATACACTGCAAACTCCCTCATGGTCATCGAAAGGTAATCAATAAGCCCAATCCCACACGTGCCCTCAAACCAAAACTCATCGTTCCACCAAATGTGTTGCTTCTACAGACCGTGTGTAGGTTAGTGAAGCCTCTTAAGCATCTTATTATGGTGATTTCATATTCGATGGTATAACTGAACGGGGAATGTTAAATTCACTTGCCAAGCGCAGTCTGAAGGAGTACTGCCTCACGACGGCGCATTGCCCACACCCCGTCAGAACGTTTACGACCGGCCATCTATTTACCAGCCCCAGGCGCCTCCGCATCGATTTGGAGCGTGTACTTCGATTGAATGTAGGCGTAGCTGTAGGTGTGGATGCGGTGTTTCCCTTTGCCGGCTCTGCCCTGATTGAGACACGTGAGAACCAGCGTGTCACATTCAGGAACCGTTCGTTCCCAGCAGCGGTCGCATTCCATTTTGGACACAGTTAATGCAGCGCTGGCTCCATCAGTCATCGTCTTAATTAACTCGATCGGACATAACCGCAACATTCTAGAGGTGTCGTTGATTACCTTCCATGGAACAAAAGTGGATAGAAGTCATCCCGATTGACATGATTGAACTGCAATCCGCTGGCGTTCCATGAGCGGTACGAAGGTAAGAAGCAACAGAAGACGGTGACCATGTGTGGATCGCCATGTGTGGATCGGTGGATCGCCCCAAAGGTGCATTATTAGTCCTGACCACACATTCTAGAGCTGTGTCTCGTTGTGTTTTCATTTTCAGACGCAACCAATGGACGGACAGAGCAGTGAATAGAAATCATCACGATCAGCACGACTAATCTGATGCAATCAGTTGGCGTTCCACGAATATACGTTAGACGAGTGTTGAAGAAGATGCTTCCTTTCACTGACCATATACGCAATGTAGACCGCCCCAAAGGAGAATGCTAGCCAGCGCGTTCGGTTAGAAAATAATTGCTCTAGCGGTCTGGTACCGCTCCGATCGATGATGAGTGGCAGTGACAGTGACCATTCATCAGAATCATCATCGCCTTCTGGATGTGATGAGGGCACTTGTTTGGGCTTCCTATTATTTACTTAACGGCGCTAGCATTAGCATTACTCTCACGTGAACGGAATTCCAAAGGACACGATGATCTTTCCGCTGACGATCGTGTTGAGATGCGACCAGCAGACAGATTGATTGCGAATGCCGTCGCTCTGCCGCGCACGGAGGGTGTCGCGTTGATCCGTTCGCCTGTCTGGTGGCTGCTGCATGTTCCCTGTTACCCGGCCCCGGTTCTCGGTAATTGGCTGCCCATTCACAGATTATTGTTGGTTGACTGCTTATGGTGTTTAGCATTAAATGCTCCCTACATGGAGCTGACTGTCTTCGCGACTTGACTGCACCGCTCGGCGATGTGTGGCGTTCGTGGGGCATAAGTCCGCTAATGAGAGGTTCATTTGAATCCAACGGGTACGTCGTTTTACGCAAATTTCCTCCGAACGCCGGAATGCCACACCACACCGGCTGGACGGACGGGCAAAGTGCTTTTTGACGGTAATTGATAAATAATTTTTGTCACCAATGGGAGATGCGCGAAACATCGTGGTCGTCGTCGTGTGTGAGGCCGTGAGGGGCCATCAAGTGTTTGGTGAGCAAATTTGAAGGGTTTCGCAAGGCAAACGTTACGCTGTGCAACCGATACAGCATGATCGTCAGTAAACGACTGCATGGATGAGTGGCTACGCGGTACGAAGACTCCGATGGTTGTTTGCGCATTGCCTGCACGGAAGTGGTTTAGGCTTGCATCATTTGCAAGTGAAGAAAAGTCCACTAGCGTTGAGAGGAAGAGTACACACTGAAGGCCACATTGTACAAGTGTTACCTCAGCGCGGTATTCTGGCTGGGTTAGAGGACTGTGCTCGTTTCCGGACCTTGTTCCTGGGGGCCAGTGACTTGTTTCAGTTCCCTGCCGCTCGACATGCCTTATTCGTGTTGTTTGTCTGCCTCGACTGGCAGAGGTTATAAGACCGACCGTGTCGTCGCTTCTCAGAAGACCGCTGCCAGCAGAATGTCGGGGAAACATGAACTGCGCAACATTTTATACTCGAGTAACTGCGTAAATTATGAAAAGATGCTCAAACCTGGCCGTTCGTGGCGGCGGACCTAACAAGGCAAGTCCCTTCATTCCTTGGAGGCCTGACGCGTGCACAGCACAGGTGTTTGTGCAAGAAACTTGCAAAAACTTGGGGAAAAAAAAACCCGGCCCGAGCTCCAACAACCATATTGATAAAGATTGTTTGCTTTTCACCATCCACAAACTCTTAGCCGCTGTACGTCGATGCATATTCTCCAGTTCCTCGTATTTACCTTGGGGCAGCGGCTTTCCGGGAAGTGTTGAACCACCCCGCCCCTCCATCTAGTGGCGACTAAACAAGGATCAGCCAACAAACCAACATGGCGAATTCCGACAAGACCCGTACAAGAGTGCAATCTGATAGCAGCCAAAGTAATTATGTACCGCATTCCTCGCGGAGTCTCACACCTCAAGCTACTTCCTCGCCACCTCCCAAAGAGCACGCGGAAGACAAACTCACTTCGCGTCTTCCGCATGCACATACAATCCCGCTGCGGGCTGCAACACATTTAAGGCAGGACAATTGTGCGGTTAATCCGCACCGCGAGCAACTTTGTCTTCGCTCTAGCTCGCGAAATTGATAACATTTCCCACTTCATCAAAAGTCCCCCCCCCCCCCCCCCCCCTCTGCCGCCTATTAAGTCGGTAGCACGATGCGAAGGAACCCCATGAACACCTTAATTTTCAATTCCGCCGACCGTCCTCCCACGTGATTGACCTCGGAGCCGGTCCAACCGCCCACCACATCGACCGCCAATCGAACGCTCAATCATTCATTGATTATCCGCTGCCATCGTGCTCGTGCTCGCGCGGCCCCAAATCATTAAATGCCTTCCATTACATTACGAGCCCACAATAAACAATCGACGAGGCCAAAACCGCACAGATGCACCTACAATTAAACCGCACACACAGGCACACACTGGCTCGCGGTGCGACCGCAAGTGGTGCGGCCAAGCGCCCGGGCCTACGTGGCCAGTGGTCAATTTAGTTGTCCCAGAGTTATTACCGCAATTTGCTCGTGCGCACCGTGCTTCCATTCGAGTTCGGCCAGGCCGGGCAAGCAGAGCACCTCACTCACTATCCGATGAGCAGCGCCCATCGATGAGGCTTTGCGTCGTGCTCTGCTGAAAGTTTCACGGGGGAGCTACCTAGCGGCAATTAATTTCGTTCGAGCGACATATTGGCCCGGATTTTGCTTGCGTAACCGACGACCGCTTGCGCTGCATGAAGTGCGACAGGAAATGACGGCGATCTGGCACCCGATCAGTGAAACCGTCTGTACCATCGTAAGATCATCTCTCACTCACTCTGACCGGCTGGCGGGGGCAAGTGTTTGCTTTGGCAAATAGTTTCCAATTTCTTCGCCTAATGGCTGGTGAATGTGCGAACTAGGGGCGCACTAAGAGGATCGTTTAAAACCGATGGCTTCCCAATTAACAAACCGGGCCGGACCGATGAATAATTGCCCCCCATCAAGGAGGGACCTGTGTGGAACGGAT